>JANTQA010000070.1:12505272-15005544 GCA_027625915.1 Anaeramoeba flamelloides
ACTTGTTATTTTCATTCAAATCTGGATTAAATACAAATAAGAAAATAAAAATATTTAATACAGTGGTGTAACTAACCTGTGTTTTTTATTTTAACCCATTACTAAAATTTAACTCTTGCAAAAAATATTGGCTGACTCTAGAAATAAAAGAAACAAATCCATGGGGTGACAACAGTATATAAATAAGAAATTGGGTTCTTTAAAGAAATTTTAAAAAAGAATTATGAAGATACTGGAAGATTAAAATGTAATTTTTTGATAAAAAAATGAACATAATTTCCTTTTTTTGAATTTTTATTAAAAAATCATTTAATCTCTCAAATTTTGTAAATATGATGAAATTTTTGAAACAAAAGCATTTAATATAATTGAGTTACTTTGATTAATCAAAGATCTAACCTCTAAAGTCAATTTGGTTCTGAAACAAGAATCTATTAGTGATTTTTGGTCTTCCAATACCCAAGTCTAAAAAAAAAACACGAGTTAAATTTTTGTAATGGGTTATAGGTTGTCTGAACGGGTTATTTCCACCACTGTACATCAATATTATTTTAAATGTTTTACTGTAAACTTGTCTGAAATTTAGGTAAATCAGGGGTGTTAATCGATATCTTTTCAACAACTGCCATAAAGATCCCAAAATGAGAAAAATATGAGATTTTGGAAAAGTTTTCTAAGACATATTTGTTGAAAAATAAATTGAACACAATTTTCCTTCAGCTTGCCTAAAAACACATTAATAAATCATCTTACATTTCCATTTTATAATTCTGAAAAGAGGCTTCAATTATTAATTTACTTTTGAGAATTGGGGACTGTGATGATTTATTTATATTGATGAGATGTGAATTTTATGTTCGAAAGCTATGATGAAAATTGTGATCTTTTTATTTTCCAATTAACAGTAATCACTTATTACCAACAAGGCTAAATCTAAGAGAGTTTGAATTTTGGAATTGAAAAAAAAATATACCTTCAAAACAAACACAAAATTAACATCATTTTTTCTTCAAATGTTTTTTGATGGAAATCCAAAACCAAAAAAAAAATTATCTCTACGTGGAGCAAGGTACAAGTTTATTTTCAGACTTTAAACACATTTTTCAGACAATTTTAAACAAAATTATCATTTTCCTTCTTTGAAAATTTGTTGTCCACAAAACAAAACAAAACAAAAAACAAACACAAAAAAAAAACACAAACAAAAAAAAATGAACAAAGTAAGAAAAAAGAACAAAGACAAAAATTACTGCAAAGAGCAGCGATTGAAAGAAAAGAAAGACAAAAGAAGAAAGAAATTTTCAATTCAATTTTAAAAATCCAGTCTGTTTACCGAGGAAACAAACAATTAAGAACCAAAAAAAGTGAGGTTCGAAAGGAATTTCAGGAACAATTAGAATTAGTCAATACAAACCAAATCAAAAAAGGAACTGAATTATATGTGGACTATTTAATTTCACAGGGGAGAAGGATCAAATTCATTTACAATTCTTCTGAAAGGGATTTGGAATTTCTGCTAAGCTATATCAAGTTGCTAACCTACAGCAAAGGCTATTATGGAAAATTCATCCAAAAGAAGCAAACATACCAAGCGAATTCAATTCGATGGCAAATAAAATTTTATTTAAAGTTTGCCTTTCGGATCTTGAAAAGAAACCCAAAATCTAAGACGAGTACCATTATCAATAGTCACTATAATACCATTATTATCTTTTTTGTCAAGTATATTGATCCAAAAGCGCAGGGACAACAAAATGTCAATGATACTTTTAAATATTTAATCGAGAATAATTGGTATCACGATTTGAGACAAGTGTTTATGCTTAAATCAAAAGAAAAGGGGCAAAATACTCTAAACATTTTGCAAACACTCTTCACATTATCGTTTCGCCCATTAGTTTGTAATTTTGGAAACAAGATTGATGTCTATTCGTATTTTGTAACTGAAATTTTTTCAATTCCATGTTTACCAAAATTGTTACCAAAACGAGTTTTGAATTTGTTTACAAAATCCAATTTTTTAGCCAAATCTATCTTTCAATTATCAACAAAATTTTTAAAAACAAAACTGAAATATTTAAATTTACCAAACGAAGTTTGGTTATTTGCGAATTTGCTTGATTTTGTGCAACAGAGTACAATTATTGAGAAACCTTCAATTCTATTAAATTATATCAAATCGTTATCAAATTTAATTGTCAAGATACCACAATCTCTATTATCAGGTGATGATGTTGGGGCTTCGACGCTCTTTCAAAAACTTCAGAGAAGAGAATCTGAAAATAAATTTTTCCATAATAAAAAAATAAACAATTATAAGAATAAAAACCAGAATAAGATTGATATAGGCATGGAAATTGAAAAAGAAAAGGAAAATGGAAAGGGAATGAAAATAAAAAATGAAACAAAAAAGGAAAAGGAAAATCAATGGAAATTGAAAAAGAAAAAGGGGAAGGGAATGGAAATAGAAAAGGAAAAGGAAAAGGAAAAGGAAAAGGAAAAGGAAATAGAAACAAAAAAGGAAAAGGAAAATGAATTGGGAAAGAAAAAGAAAAAGAAAAAGAAAAGGGAAAAGATAAAAGAGATCAAAATTGAAAAAATAAAGAAATTGAGACAATTGGAAAAAGAGAATGTAATATTGAAAAAATTTACTCACAATAAATTAAATAATGAATTAGAAATTTTAAAAAAACAATTAAGGATTATTTATAACCCCATGCATATTCAAAAATTATTTTCATTTTTTTATTCTGATTCATCAAATTTAAAATTATTTTCCAATCAAGAGGAAAATATAAATAAAAATAAAAATAAGGACAACTTTTCACAGGAGGGCACTAAAAAAGAAATTGTTCTAAATTTGTCGCAATTGTTGGCACACATTATGATCCAGATGCCAAGTTTAGGAGATTCCATATTAAGCCGTGTGGGCAAAAATGAGCAATTGATTTTATCGTTATGGGAAATTCTCTCAAGTCATGGCTTTTCTTTCTATTGTACAAAATATCCATATCTTCCGACTGTGAGATTAACACCAGTCGCCTCTGTGTTTTTGTCTGCATGGAACAATTTGTTAAAAATTCAAAATGATGACGAATTTCTTTCTGGGCCATTTAAATTGAAACAAATTATTACGATTACAAATTTAATCAAACAGTTATTGGTAAACATTCTTTATTTTAAAAAGCCGGTCAATTCGCAGAAGGCGTTAAGATACCTGAGCAAAGAAAAAATTAAAGATTTAAAAACAATATCTTTCAAAGTCTTGGTTGGCATCTATGATCGCGATTCACGCACGGGGTTTGCGCCAAAGGGCCATTGGCTGTCGAACAGTATAGATATGACAGCCTTTTTAAAGGAGCTCAGCCAAGAGGAAAAGGGTGTTTCGAAGAATAACAATACCTATAAAATCTTGAAGCACATCCCATTTGTAATACCATTCAAGATCCGCTTGTTAATTTTCCGCGATCGTGTTGAAAGAGATAAATCAAGACAGGAACGGGACAAAATTGAAATCAAGGTTCGAAGAAACCATTTGGTCGAAGATTCCTTTAACCAATTATCCAACGAATACCACAGATTGAAAAAAAATCTCAGTATCACCTTTATTGATAAATTCGGTATGCAGGAATCTGGCATCGACGGCGGTGGCTTGTTTAAAGAGTTCATTTTGGAAGTTACCAAAGAGGGATTTTCCCCAGAAACTGGCCTGTTTAGTAAAACAGACGATAATACACTTTATCCAAACCCTCTTTCAAAATTCATCGACTCCAAGCATTTGGACATGTTTGAATTTTTGGGTTATATCCTTGGAAAGGCCATGTATGAAAACTCGCTTGTGGATATCCCCTTTGCCAACTTCTTCCTTGCCAAGATTCTCGGAAAGATTACGTTTTTGGATGACTTGCGCTCCTTGGACCCAGATGTGTACAAGAATTTATTATATCTCAAAAATTATAAGGGAAATGTTCAAGATCTCGGGTTAACGTTTTCCCTAATGGCAAATGTGCTCGGCCAAAATAAAATTTTCGATATTATACCCAACGGATCACAAATACCGGTTACAGATTATAATAAAACAAGATACATGCATTATGTTAGCGACTATAAATTGAATGAGCAAATTACTTCGCAATGCAAGTCATTCCTCAATGGGTTTTATAGGCTAATGCCCAAACATTGGATTAGAATGTTTAATCAAAACGAACTTCAAATGCTAATTTCTGGGACAGAAAAGAAAATAGATATCGCAGATTTAAAAAATAATACAAGGTATTCTAGTGGGTACGATTCAGAAGACCCTACAGTAAAATTATTCTGGGAAGTGGTCAACGAGTTCTCAATGGAGGACCGTTCAATCTTTTTGCGGTTCGTAACATCATCAGTGCGCGCCCCTCTTTTGGGATTCCGCTATTTGTCGCCGCAATTCACAATTCAAAATGGCGGGAAGGACCCAGAAAGATTACCTTCAAGTTCAACTTGTATGAATTTACTACGGCTCCCTCAATATAAAAATAAAAAGTTATTAAGAAAAAAATTGTCACTAGCCATTAAAAATACGACAGGGTTTGGTCTATCCTAAAAAATAATTGGTATTATTATTGTTGATTTCAAAAAAAAAAAAAAGATTCTATATTACTTTACATTTAAATAAATCTATGAATACATTTTCTTTTTATTTTACACTAGAGAGTTTGACGATATCTTTTTGAAGTCACTATAAAGTTTCAAAAATCCTGTTTATTTTTATCTATTTATGATTAAGTTTCAAAAATCGTGATAATCGATAATATCGCGATAATACCACAAATAGCAATATTCTATAAAATCATGATAATTGTAGAAAATTCGTGAGAAATGTCAAAATATCGTGATTAAAAATTAATTGTGATTTAATAGTTGTTTACTTACTGTAATTTTTTTTTTCTTTTTTATCTCGTTTTCTTTAACCCTTGATATTTTTTGCCTTTGTTTTTTTTTTTTTTTTTTTTATTTTCAAGTTACCCATACTATGGTTTTTTCGTGTCACAGTATTAAAAAGTAACGACTTTTCTTTTTCCTTTGTACCTCTTTTTCCCAATATAAAAAGAAAATTCGGATAGGGAAAAAATAAAATATTAATTTTATTACTTTTTAGGGAAAATTCCTTAACAATACACGAGTAAAATTCTAAAATATGTTATTGATGATATTATATACTCACAAACTTTATAAACTCTTTTTCAGTCAAAGGGGCCCAGTTTTATTGAAGAAATGGAAGACATTCTATGAGTTTAATTCATTACTCTTATCAAACTAAAATTTTCATTTTTTAGATCAAAATCATTTTTTCTCATTTTGTAAAATTTTGTTTTTTTTGTTTCTTGCTTTTTGCTTTTTTTTTTTTTTTTTTTTTTTTTTTTTTTTTTTTTTTTTTTTTTTAAAAATTAACTTTGAAAAAAAAAATGTTTGAAAAACGAAATAAACATTAAGAAAAGTTAAGCTTTGTATGTTCTTTTAAAATTCATACATTTACAAGTAAAAAATCTTATTATCAACGATTTTAATTACTTAAAGAAAATGAGAATTTTGCACGAGACGTTCCAATGAATGGGGCCCAAAAATTTTTTAACATTTTTTTTTTTTTGAAATTTATGGTTTGTTCCGGAGTTTCTTTTATAATTATGAACTCTTATAAGAAGTTTATTATTTCTCGTATTTCTAAACAATCTAAGTTTGGTTTATTATTAAAAATAAAGTGACTTTTTCATTTTTGGCTGGGCCCCTCTGAGTGAAATGGAGTTTATATGTCAAGTGTCAAAAAATTCTGATCGAATAAAAAACCCTAAAAGAAAATTTTTTCAAAAAGATCAAATTTTTTTTTTCCCATTTTTTATAAAAAACAAAACTATTAAATTGTATATATTTATTACATTATAAAGATTTTTTACTCTGTTTATCACTATTTCCATCACTATTATACTCTACCAACTCTTCTTTTTTCTGATAAATATTGTTCAAAGTATTTTATTTTTTCTTTTTTGAGATAATTCTATTTTAATTAACCAAAAAATTGTTTCATTTGGCTTATTGGAAAATATTAGTTTGTTTTAATAAGGATAGTTATAACTATAAATTTTTTACAAAGTCATTAACCAATTTACTCAGAAATTGTGATTTTATTTTAATTCAAAATTTGATTTTTCAAAATAAAATTTTCTTAAAGATATTTTGGAATTTTGCCATTTTATCCATAAAATTCAAAATCAATTTGTAATTCCAAAAAATGATTTAAAATGCTATAAGGATTATTGTGAATAATGCCAAACAATTTGTTAATAAAATTTTTCATTTTTTTTTTTCAATCCTAAAAAATGGGAAAATGACTTTTTAAAAACTTTTAAGAATAAATATTTTTTGCTAAATAGATCAAAATTTCATTGTTAATTTTTTATTAAATTTCAATCAATTTTGGAGTTATTTAATCATCAGTGCCTCAATTGGTTTTATTTGCTAAGATTTGTATTGAAATATTAAGAATTAAAGATAATAACTAAATAAAAATTATTTTCAAAATCAAGAATTTCCAAACATAAAACTAAAAATATGTTTTATAACTTTTTCAAGAATGAAATTAATTCTTAATTTAAATAATTGCTTAACTATTTTTCACTATCTATTTTGGAAATATGTGAAATTTTGAATTCAAAAAAGAGATTCAAATTAACAAATTGTTTATATTAAGTGCACTCATCAATTTCATATCCCAAAACAAATATTACAAAAAAAAAAAATTATTTGATCTAACCAGGTTTTAATTTATTTTTAAAAATTACTACACCCTTAAGGGCCGAGTCATTACGGTGAAATTTTTTATTCTGAAATGGAAAAAAACTTTTTAGTAATTTTATTGAGTACCTAATCCCCGATCAAAAACCAACCAACCTATGATGTAGATCGATCTTCAAAAATCAACAAACAAAAATGAGGACATTTTTAGAAAAAAGCGCAAAAGAGCGAAACTCAATTTCAAATTAGAATAGTTAGAATTACAATTTTGAAAACAACTATGTCAGTTTTGAAGTGTCGCTCTTTGGCGCTTTTTGAGATCTCCGGTTATTTTTTTTTTCTTTTTTTTCAATTTTCAAATGTGTAATTTTTCTCGTAAGACTATTACCTAATCCATACTTGGCCAAATTTAGAGAGTTAAAAAATAACCACAAATCAGACTAAATCGAATTAAATTGATTGCGAAATTCAAGAAAGCAATTTGTTTTAAATTGAAGAAATTTAAAACATTTGAAACTTAAAAAAACGAGAAAAGATGAATTTTTTTTTCTACAATTTTGATTTTGTGAAATTTAGAACTCTTTTTCTTCATTGAATTTTTTGCCAAAGAGATCCAATGGAATTTTTTTTTTGTTATTTGAATTTTGTCAACCAAAAGAAGGGATATTTCACAATACCCTATTTGGTCTCAGGTCACTCCTTGAGTATGGTGCATATTCACGGTAAATGACTAGACCCTTAATGAAAAATTATCTAAATGAACCTATGACTAATTTCCTAATTATCAAATGAGAAAAATCTCATTTTGATTTTAAAAAAATTCTTTCAGGGTTATTGTGTATAAATCAACAATTAAAAGTTTTATCAATTATCTAAAATGAATTTTTCTTTTAAAAATTATTTCTTATTCTTTAAATGTCTTTAACATTTATAATGAATTAAAGATAAATATAAATATTTGATATTTTGAAAGTTTTATATAAATAAGGGATTTTGTAAAAAAGAAGTGTCCAGAAACTATTATTTAAAATAATAATAATCTTCTCAGAGAATGATTATTTTGTTATATGAGATCGGAAGAAAATGTCATATTATTTGGGTTTATTTTTAAGGGTTAAATATTAAAACGCACTTGATCTGTTAATGAGAGAATTTTGAATTGACTAAGTGTGTGTCTTCTGATTCAAAGAGTGTCAAGACACTAGTGTCTAGCATCGGTCATTAGAGGAATTTTAAACTCTGTTTAATTTTCTAATTATTTGGGATTGGTTGATAATTTAAAAAAAAAAAAAAGTAATAAAAAAAGAAAAATTTAAAAATATGTGTTTTTGGGGAAACGAATTACCCACTCAATCTATTTGTTTTTTGATTTTTTTTTAAAGAAAAAAAAAAAAAAATAACAAAGAGGGATCAATTTAATCTTTGTGAAGCATAAAAAGTTGTGTGACTTTACAAAACCAAAAATTTAAAAGTCAAGTTCAAATTTGACTGGTCTAAGCATTTTGACTTGTTCTTTTTTAAATTTGACGAATTCTCCTTCTCTTGGTTGCTTTGGCCATCTTTTTGGAACTTGTGGTTTTTCTTTTTGATGTGAATTATTATTTTTTTTTTTTGTTTTTTGGGATTGAGAAAAAAGAAAAAGAAAAAAAGCAAAAAGAAAAAAATTTAACAAAAAACAAAGCAAAAAAAAATAACAAAATTAAAGAAAAAGGAAATAAAAAGTGCTTTTTTGCTTACTTTTCTCTTTTTTAGCTTTTTGAACAAGTAATTGGTTTTTTCGGACTCGTTTTAAAAAGTCGTCTCTGCATTTAGATTTCCTTACATGCTCAATTCTGACATATAATTTCTTTCTGAATCTTCTGTGTTTAACTGTTTTTAATACTTCTACTCCAATTGCACGTGGGGTGACAGCCCAAACTCTTCCTGTTGTTCCATGGAAGACCTTGTATGGAAGACCTTTTTGGATTGCGCTATTAGCAATGATATCGACATACTCACCTAATTTGAATGTTCGAAGGTATGTTGAAAGCCCTGGCATACCATGTTGACGGAATCCTCTTCTGTATTTGTGTCGTGTTCCTGCTCTGTAACCTTTCGAGTTTGGCATTTGGTCCTAATATTGCAAAGAAAGATAAATTAAGAAAAAATGACTTTTTTTTTGATTTCTCATAAGGTTTTTAGATACACTTTGGTTGTTAAAATCGTCTCTGTTTCTTTTCTTAATCTTGGATCTTGTTTGTAAAACTATTTTTTGGAAAAGTTTTTTAAGGAAGTAAGTACATTTTTACATTTTTAATATTTTTAATTGTGTGAACCTTACTTAAAAATATTTTTTGAGTGCCATCAAGATATTGAAACTTTGAAACCAAAATACCATTCGCAGCTCTATTTTATTGAGAAAAAATCAAAGTAATTCAGAGTTGAATCTTCAATTTTTCAATTTTTTTGAACATTTTTCTTTATTAAATTTTTAAGGTTTATTAAGGTACTTGTCTCAATTATTTTTTTTTTTGACCAATAACTAAATTAGGATTTCTTATCTTGTAATATGTTTAATATTGAAAATAAATAGGTTTTTTCAAATCTAAGTAATTGACAAAAAATGTTCTCAATCTCTATTAAATTTAGGTAAAAAAATTTAATAGAGATTAGTACCTTAAGGTGATAAGTTGTTCCTTCAAATTTTGAGTGTCATAATTTATGCGAAACTAAATATTAAAATCATTTCTTTAACCAAATTTATTGATATTTTAATAAATATTAGAAGTGGGATATAAACTAATATAATATATTTTCATACCAATAAAAAAAATCGAAATCAAAAAAATGGAAAAGATTGATAAAAGAAAAAATAGATGAAAATAATTTATTTATTGATCCTGTTTGAAACATTTGAAAAAATTTCTAATTCTTTACTTGGTTTTTATTTTTAATTCTTTAGGAATAAAAATACTTTTGTAAAATTTTGGTTAAACAAATTAATGTTTATTTCTAAATAATTTTCAAAATGAATTTAAAAATCCTATTTTCATTTGATTTATTTCATTCTTGATTGGGTTCAGACAATAGATTATTTTTGAATTTCGTCTTCAGAAATATTTGATTTATTGGATGTGTTTGGTTTGAATTTATAATTATTTATTTTCCATTAAAATGAGAACTAAAATATAACTGAATCCCGATTAAAATTTTTTCTTGAGTTTTTCAATTATTTTTGGTTGAATCATTTGTAATTGTTTTTTTGATTCCAAGAATTCAATCACTATATTTTATTTTTTGGAATAATATTATTTATTTTAACTTGATTTGATAAAAATATTGGAAAAAAGAATCATGAAAACATATTTGAAAAAAAAATGTTTTGTTTAATAAATAACAAGTAGTAATGGGGCAAGAAATTCAAGTCTAGAAATTCTGTGGATTAATTTAAATTAAGAAGAAATAGAAAAAAAATCTTGGAAAATAGATTTTGGTCGATTTTTTTTTTATGTTTCTTGATTTCAAAAAATTTATATGGGGATGTGGTATTTTGTGTTTAATATTCTAAAAGAAAATATTTGTTTAAAATGTACACCTTTTTGGGTATCTATTTTTTCTTTTATTCTACGATTAATTTCGTTCACTCTCCTCAACATATTTCGAGATTCAAAACCAAATTTCATCAAACTCAAAAATTTAATCAAAAAAAAATGTTCAAAAAATTAAAAAATTTCAAGATACAACTTTAAATTGATTTGGATGTGTTTTCTTTTCGCTAATCGAGTAGCGAATGGTGCTTTGGCACAAATTTTCAATATCCAGTGAACATCAATAAATATTTTTCAGTAATGTTCACACAATTAAAAATGTTCAAAATGGTAAAATCTACTTACTTTTTTAAATTTGTTTTGGTTCTCCAAATGTGTTTAGGTAAATGAATGAAATGAACCATAGAATAAACGAAAAAAAGATACCCAAAAAGGTGTACATTTTAAACAAATATTTTCTTTTAGAAAACTAAATAAAAAAGATCACATCTCCATATTTATTTGTTGAAATTAAGTTTTAAAAAAAAAATCGACCAAAATCTATTTTCCAAGATTTTTTTTCTATTTCTTCTTAATTTAAATTAACCCAAACATTTTATATCTTTTATTTCTAGTCCCATTACTATTTGTTATTTATTTAAAAAAATATTTTTTTACAAATTTGCTATTAAAATTCTTTTTTCAAATATTTTTATCAAATCAAGTTAAAATAAGGAATACTATATCAAAAAATAAAATAATTTGGTTGAATTCTCGGAATCAAAAAACAGTTACAAAATATTCTACTCAAAAAGGAAATACAAAACTTCAAGAAAAAACAATCAATCAGGATTCAGAATTATTATTAGTTTTCAATGTAATTGGAAATAAATATTATTCAAATCAAACTAATTTATCCAAAAAATCTTTATTTTTGAATATGTAATTTTAAAACATAACTATTTTTTGAAATAAAACTAGAATTAGATGAATCAAAGGAAAATAGGATTTTTAAATTCATTTTGGAAATTCTTTCGAAATAAAAAACTAATTGATTTTTCAAAAATTTTACAAGAAAAAGTATTTTCATGAAAAATTAAAAATAAAAAAAAGTAAGAAAGAAGTAATTGTATCAAATTTTTTCAAACAAGATCAATATATAAAGGATTTTTAATTATTTTTACCTTTTTTTGATTTCTAAATTTTTAGTTGGTATTTTTTAATTGGTATCTAAATATATTCTACTAGTATATATCCCCACTCTTTTATTTATTTAAATATCAATGTATTTGGTTAAAGAAATGATTTAAATAATTTAGTTTCACACAAACATTGTCAGTCAAATATTATAAAATATAACTTTACTTTGTGAAACAAAAAAATAAGAGAAAAAACCATGTTCAACAATTAATATAAAAATTCTGCAAAAATAATTTTTTAAAACCTTGGAAAATTCAACTTATAACAATACAGAAATAATTTTTCATTTGATTATTTTTTAATCAATAATTAATAACTAAATTTTATTTCTTCAGTCGGTTAGTAATAATCGAAATATTAAACGTATCCATAGACTAGACTATTATTTCTCAATTTTTTAATTATTTTCAAATTAACAATATAAAACAAATTCAAATTAATAATTCTAATAAAAAAATAAAAGATATTCCCATATAAACTGAAATTAATAATAACAATTTAGTATTTTATACTCAAAAATTTGAAAAAAAATATTGTCTAAACTTTAAAATTTCAAGAAAATAGATAAATATTTATGAATAAGATTAATAATCACTTTTTTTGATCTCCAAAGATTCAATATTTGATTTATTTTTTATTGTATTTTTCAAATAATATTAAAAGTTTCAGGTTATTTGTTGGTATCAAATCTTAAAAATTAAAAAAAGTATACTTTTAAAAAAAAATATTTGTTATTCTCTACTTTTTAGAAATTGATCCAAATAAAAAAAAGCATCTCGATCTTTTTAACAGAAAATTTCTATTTGGAAAAATAAACTTTTTTAAAAATGAAAACTCATTTCACTAAAATTGAAAAATGAGTTCCCTTACCAGGTTTAATCGTATCCTTCTGAAAATGATCACTCTATTACCTTTGGTAACAAAAATAAATAAGAGTTACTAATCCCTTAAAGAAAAATACCAAAATACTAAAAAGTAATAATTTATCACTATTTCTTATTCAAATACTAATCCCCAATTGAGCCAGTTTGGTAATTCAGATACTTTGTAAATCGTTGTTGGGTTTATCTTTAAGAGATTAAAACTACCCCTAAATTGATAAGATATTTATAATCCTATTTCCAAATTATCTTGAATTTTCATTTTTTTTAATTTTTTCAATGTTTCTTAAAATACAGCTAGTTATTTTCTTTGTGATTTGTTTTTCACAAATACACAACTCAACATTTCCAAATGAAAAAATGAAAGAGATGGATCCAGAAGTCGCCGATTATATTGCAGATTTAGATCCAGAAGAATTTGTTTATGGTCAAGATGAACAAAAAGTCCCACCTGAAGAAATCCAAGAAATGCTTTATAAGCAATTAGAATTTGAACCTAATAAAGGTGCCTATAGTGAGGTCGTACTTTTCACTGCTAAGTGCCCTGGTATGAAGCTCTATATTTTGGAAAATGGTGTCATATTTGAAACAGTTAAAGCAGAAAATGCTGAATTAAAAACCCCATCTGATACTGATACTGATCCTGACTCAGAAACAATATCTGACAGTGATACGGACACTGACACTGACACTGACACAGATACAGACACAGACACAGATACAGATCTAGATACAGACAAAGAAAAAGATCACGGGAAAACAAAGGGCATCAAAAAAGAAGCGTTTATTGAAACTGAAACAAGTACCGACACAGATCTTGATTCTGATCTTGATACAGAAAAAATGAATAAGAAAAAAAAAATCTATGAAAATAACGAAAAATGGTGGGAAGAAAACAAATCAGAAAAAGAGCAAGAACTTTATAACAACGAATACAGATACTTAAAGATCGAATTCCAAAACATAGAAGAAAAGATCACAGTCGAAGGAAAAGATCCCAAAAAGGGGAAAGTGAATTATTTTTTAGGCCGCGATCCTAGTGGCTGGGTGACAGGCATTCAAATCTTTCGAGAGATTGTTTTTCAGAACATATGGCCAGACGTTGACTTAAAATTGTTTGGTGAAGGCGGTGGAATTGAATTTGAATGGCTCGTGCATCCAAACTCTGATTATAAAAAAATTCAACTCAAATATTTTGGGTTTGAATCCATCCAAATAAATAAGAAGGGTACATTATCAATGAATTCAGAGCATGGGAAATGGATAATTGACAAACCAATATTGTGGCAACCAAAGGAAGATGGAAATGATGGAAATTACATTAATGCAAAAAAAAAAGAAAAGAAAACTAAAAAACGATTAATCAAAGGAAAATATGTACTAACAAACGAAAACGAAATATCATTCCAAATCATTGAACCAAATAAAAATTCGAAAAGAGATCGAAAATACCATGTATATAACAAATCAAAACCATTGAAAATTTCATTATAAATCCTTTTTGAAAGATTCTTTTTTGGTTAAAAGTAAAAAAAAAAAATATCTTTCAAACACTTCAAGATTTATTTCCAAATTTATTTATCAATTTATTTATTGCTTAGAATTATTTTTATTTGTTAATTTATCAAAGAACTTATTATTTTTTTCCCCTTCATAAGTATTTTAATGTTTTTAATAGAAAAAATAAAATGATATATCATTTCTGATGCTATTGACGCATTCTGGAAAAAATTCCTTTTCCCACAATTTTAAAAGTTTCACCGTCCATCCACAAAATATAACTCTTAATAGTAAACATGTTGGTGAATCGGAAGAATGATAAAAAGTTCAAATAAAAAATCAAAATAAAAAAAAAATTTTCAAGATTCTTTTTTTTTTTAAATATAATTTCACAAAATTAATATGATAAAAAGGCTTTTTAATAATATTTATGACATTTATTGTTTAATTAATGGAGTTATAAATTTTTTTCAATGTTTCTTTTGTTTTTCCAACTTGATTTTCTTAAGGTGTTAAGTACATTTTTCAAATTTTGAGTGAAACCATTTATGTGAAACCGAATAATTGAAATCATTTCTTTAACCATATATATTGATATTTTAATAAATATGGAAGTCGAATATATTATAGTTATAATATTTTTTCGAACCAACTAAAAAATTATATTCAAAAAAATGAAAAGATTGATCAAAAAAAAATAAATACAAACCATTTATTTCTTGATCTTATCTATAACATTTGTTACAATTACTTTTTCTTAATTTTGTTTTGTTTTGGATTCTTTATGGAAATATTTTTGTTTGTAAAATTTTTGAGAAAAAAATTACTTTTTATTTCTAAAGAATTTTCAAAATGAATTAAAATTCCTATTTTCATTGAATTCATCTAATTCTTGTTTTGGTTCAAAATATAGGATATTTTTTGAATTCATCTTCAGAAATAAAGATTTATGGGATAAATTAATTTGATTTTATAATTATTTATTTTCCATTAATATGAGAAACTAAAAATAATTCTGAATATGATTATATTTTTTTCTGTATTTATTATTTATTTTGGGTTGAATCTTTTGTAAGTGGCTTTTGATCCCAAGAATTCAACTCCTCTATTTTAATTTGTGAAATATTATCCTTGATTTGGATATTTTTTGATAAAAATATTTGAAAAAAGAATTTTGATAGTAAATTTGTAAAAAAATATTTTTGTAAAAGTAAAATAAATAGTAATGAGACAAGAAATTCAAATAAAATAATTTTTTTGGGTTTATACAAATTAAAAAGATCAAGAAAGCAAATCTTTGAAAATAAGTTTTTATTGATTTTTTTTTTTTTTAAGTCTTGATTTTAAGAAATTTATAGAGAAAAGTTGATCTTTCGTATTGGGTCTTCTAAAATAAAATATTTGTTTCAAATGCACAACTTTTCCAGTATTTTTTTTGGTTTACTGTTTGATTAATTTTAATCTTTGGTATAAACATATCTCCAGATCCAAAAAAAAATTTAATAAACCTTAAAAATTTAATAAAGAAAAATGTTCAAAAAAATTGAAAAAATGAAAGATTCAACTCTGAATTATTTTGTTTCATCCCACAAAATAGAATTGAGAATGGTATTTTGATTTCACAGTTTTAATATATGATGACACTTAAAAAATATTTTTAAGTAAGGTTCACACAATTAATATTTTTCAAAAATGTCAAATATACTAACTTTATTAAAAAAAAAGTAAAAAAAAAAAAACAGAAATCAGGAAAAGAAAATAAAAAGAAGATCTAAAACAAAAATTTGATGAAATTAGAATAAAAAAATTATTTTAATCTAAAAATTAAATTGGAATTATATTGATAAGAATATACAAAGAAAATATATAAAAATGCTTGGAATAACATTATAAAGTGAGTTAAAATTTTGAAAATATTAATTTATTAAAAAAAATAACCTTGATGATAGTATAAAACTTTTCTTCCAAATAAAAATCCTTTTTTTTTTTTTCTTTCTCTCTTGTTGCAAGAAAGATTTAATTTATTACCCATTAGTACTACCAAGTTAAAATAAATGTTTTTTAGTATATCCATTGATTCTTAAGTAAATTTTAAATGAGGATTGAACTTTTATGTTATAGTTCCCTAATTTAACCAAACCTTTTTAAGAAAATTTTTGTATTTTTTACGGAAAAATTTTCTAATTTGATCCTTCATCTTGTAAAAAAAAATTTGTCTTAATAGAGCTTTAAGAAATCATTAGAATATTTAAATTAAGTTTTATTATTCGTTTTTTGGGCCCATTAAATAGATCTTTTGTAAATAAGAAGCAATGTTTTTATTTTGAAATGTTACATAATTATGAAAAAATATATAAGTTAAAAATCCAAGTTAGATAAAAATATTACTTTAATTATCATTTCATAAATTTGATCACCTTTATTCACATTATAATCAGCATTTTAGTACTTATAATTTTTTATTTTATAGTTTTTATTGTTGTTAGACAAACTACATTTTTTTTTATTCTCTAGTTGAAAAAGGGTCTCTATTGGGTATAAAATTTTTTAATAAACCTTTGAATGAATTATAATAACATCCAACATTGAGAAACGTTGTTCAATGGGTAATTACTGATAATTTTGTTAATACTTTACTCATCCCAAAAACTAGAATCAGAAAAAAAAACCCTACCAGAATAATTTTTTAGTTCTGGCTTTTCCGAACTTTACAAAAGTATCGAGTAAAATTAAATATTTGAAAAAATTCTTATAAATTCTGGAAAAAAATAACTGGGTTTTTTTTAATTGATAAAATTTAAAGAAAATTGATGAAATATTCTTAAAATTTCTAAAATTAAAACAAACATTAATTACTGTTTTCTTTAGGTTTTCTGTATTATTTGTGAAGTGGTCTAGGTTTTTTTGGGGTTTTCTATTTTATTTGGAAAATCTATTGATTTTATAAATAAATAGAAAACACAAAAAAACCTAATGAAAATCTATTGATTTTTAAAATAATAAGAAAACTCAAAAAAAGATATTGATTTTCCAGGATTCAAAGGAATAGAGAAAAATCTTTGATTGTGCCCAATTCTTTTAAATTCTGGAAAACCTAAAGGTCGTTTTTTTACCTTTTTTTTTTTGTTATGAAAATCGATTGATTTTCTAATCAAAACAAAAATTAATAAACAATTAATGAAAGTGCGGTATAGTGCTGTAAAGTGTCAATATTTTACTGCGTTTTCTGTTTTTATTTAAAGTTCTATTGGTTTTTTTGAGGTTTTCTATATTTTTTCTGAAGTATTCTAGGTTTTTTTTTTACTTTTCGAAATAAACCGAAAATTAATTCAAATTTTCTGTTTAATAGAAAACTCAAAAAAAACATAACGGAAATCTATTGATTTACTAAATAAACAGAAAGCTTAATAAAGTCCAATCACGTTTTTATGTTACTTTTTCCAATAAACTGAAAAATTTAAAAAAACCTAACGGAAAATAAAAAAAAAATATTTTTATTAATTAAAAAAGAATAAAAAATTCTTTAATTGTTAAAATAATTGATTTCCAATTTAAAAGATATTTGCTAAATTTAAAATGCTTTTAAAATATATATTTAAGTGAATTCTTAACTATGAAAACAATTTCTTTAAATTTTTTATGTATTAAATTTAAAAAAAATCTAATATATAAAAGTAGATATTTCAACTTAAATTGATAAAAGATACATAAAAATAATTTTTGATCAAAGATCTCTAATTAACCAATAGAGTTTATTATAAGTTAAGTTATTAAAAAGTGAAAAATTAATAAATGTTTATTTTTTTTTTGAAAAAGTTATTTGTGATCTTGGCATTTTCGTTCTTTGACAATAAAGAAACACATTTTTATTATAAAACACCAATTAAATTTTTCTCTACAAGTGTTGTGACATCAGTAGTTTATTCTTGAACAATGAAAAATAGATATGTGTTGACTTGAAAGAATGTTGAGGCCGATAGTTCTGGATCATGTTTAAAATTAAGGGTTTTTTTGAAAATTTGTTTTTAGGCACAAGCGATTTTCTCAATTTGATTTCAAGATTTCTCAAGAAATGGTTTGAAAATTAAAATATACTTATGAAAATAACAATACAGTTTCTTTTCCAGTATTAAAAATTTTAGGGTAAGGTAAGTATTACCTTCCAGAAAATTGTTGAGTGTAATCTTTTGTAACTGGGTAAATATAATCGATTTACTTTTTCATTTTTTTAGTTCAAGAATTTCGAAAAGTTTTTCAACAAATAAATGATTGTTATTAACTTTTCACAAAAAGCCAAAAAAACCTAAAATTTGCAATATTTTAAACGTTCTTTTTGGAAACTTGTAAAACTTTTTTATTGACTTGAATATTGTCTTTCATCCCCCAGATGATCAAATATTCAGATCGTGCTTTAAATCATTTTGTAACAACTTTCATTTTTTCTTCAAACCTTTTTCTAGCAACCCAAAATGGGTAATTTGAGTTCCTCACTCAAATTGTCTAAAAAAGAATATAAAAAACATCGCAAAACATTACTCAACTCTCAAATACCAACAATTCTTTTAAAGCCTTCAAATTCTGTACATTTTTTAAACAAAACTGCCTTGGTATTGTTTGGTATGAAAACACGAAAACAAAAAAAAAAACAATACACAATTTTCGATTTGTCTTCAAGTAATTAGCCTTAACAGATATTTTTTTGCATTACACAAAATTCTTATTGTTTTTCCCTACATCCATAAAACAAAACTCTTTTTTTGTCATTTATTTGTTGGGTTGTTATTTATATTTTATTTGTTTTTCCTTTCTTCTTCTTCTACTGTAACTACCCTTTTTTTTAAATTTTCCTTTATCAAGCCTTTCAAACACCAAAAAACGTTCAAACAACTAAAGCTGTACAGTCCATGACGGAGGTTGCTCTTAAGTACTTTTTCACTTTTTTTTAAGAGACCACACTTGTCCTATTTCCCAATCAAAACTCCATTTTTAAATATTCTTGCATTGAACCTAATTGTATTTTTTTTTTTTCTTTCCTTCCGTTAATTCGGTATACACAATCAAACCAAAAATAAAGATCTGGGGGCACTCATACCTTTCAATGGGATTTTTTAAAAACAAATGGAAATCGTTTTTCTGCGACTGTTTCCATGATCTTTATCCGTTCTGGTTCACAAGTGTTTGGGCAATTAAAGTTGTCTCAAGTCAAAGAGATAAAACAACAATTGTCTTTACCCACTAAACCCAAAAACAAACGCAGAAAAAACAAAACAATCAGCAGTTTAAAATCAACAGCAAAACAACTCCCCAAAAATTTGCCAAAGGAAGAACAAGAGTTTTTAACCAGTTTACTAACAATACCTAAAAAGAAGCAATTATCAAGCTTTCAAAATATGATTGCAAAAAACACGACAGTTTCTGTTTCTTCGACGGTTTATGAGTCACAAGATGAAAATTTGGAAGTTTCAAAAGGTAAGTCATTTGAATATTGTTACCTCGCATGTGCAAAAATGATTTCTTCATTTTTCATGTTTTTTTTGATAAAATTGTGATTGTTTTCATTAGCTGTGATACTTTTCTGGTACGCCAACAAGGATCAGGAAAATTTACAATATGTTTGGTGTATTTAGTATCATTCTATTCCATTTAAAAAAGAAAGAAAGATGTTCGGGGAGTAGAAAACTCAAATGAAAATCGAAAATCCTTTCTCCAAAATCAAACAAACCCAAACATCTCCAATTGTTTTTTAAATGGGACAGAATGAGACTTAAAACATTGGATATATTTCCAAGTTTCCTGATCCTTGTTGGCGTACCAGAAAAGTATCACAGCTAATGAAAACAATCACAATTTTATCAAAAAAAACATGAAAAATGAAGAAATCATTTTTTCACGGTGCTTTTTGTTTTTGTTTTTGTTTTTGTTTTTGTTTTTGCTTTTTGAATTTATTCCTTTTTTGTCAGTTTTTAATACTTGGGTTTCTCTTTTTTTTTTTGTGGACAATTCCGGAGCTCAACATTTAGTCCTATTTTATTTGTTATAAAAAATACCCCCACAATAATAATTCAATTTCTATTCTATTTACCATTTTCACGAAAAGACACTACTGTTGCGGAAAAAAAGTGGGACGATTATTTTGTCAAAAATTAAAAATATAATTGGCAACATTAGTACTACTGATCAAAACCACCAGAATTTTTTGAAGATAATAAGAACCCAAATGGGGGTTAAACCCTTTAAGAAGTATAGTATCTAATGTACTTTTACTGGATTTCAATTTCATCAAGATAGTCAAAGAAGAATATTTTAACAATCAAATTTACTGTTGAGAGAAAAATGTTGGACACAGAAAAATGGTTGGACACCATTTTTAATTGGTAACATTAGTAAAATTGAAAATCAAATCATATTGATAACTAGTTAAATTATATATAAATCCAGGTTTAAATGTGTTACAAGTTCATTAATCTGTGGTTGTGTGTCGAATACTTATTTGAATGGTTGATAACTAAAGTAGATCATGCTATTTTAACAAAAATCCAAGTTTTAGTAAAGTTTACCATTAATTCTGAAAATGGTAATTTTTAAACTTGCTTTAGATTATAAGAGATAGGGTTTTGAAAAGGTAGAATTACATTAATCGTTATTCTAATAAGTAGATTATTTTTATTTTCTTTAGTTATTTCACAAACGATTGAAATTAAAAATCATTTTCAGTAATTTTCAAAATTAAAATTGCTGTCAAACTATTTTTCTCTCAATAACATTTTTCTCTCAACAGTTATTACAGAACTAAATCTTGGCAGAAATTAAGAATTATCACTCTTTTTTATCTTTGCCATTTTAAAGGGGTTATTTTAAAATAAGAATTTCTTGGGTTTAGTTCTTTGAATTTTAAATCGATTCCTTTGCCTTTAATCTTTAATCTTGATATTCATTTCTATTTTTAAAAAATAAAGTTTTCAGTTTCTATTAAGATTTACAATGAAAAATCAAAAAATCAGAAATTGGTTATTTTCACAATTGCTTTATCTTAACTAAAATCGAATTTTTCAAAAGTAAACACAAAATAATTCAGATTAAATATTAAGGATTATCTCTGAAAGTCGTAATTCGTCATATCATGAATTGTCCAAAAAATGTACTTTTTACTCATTTTTGCCACTTTTTACAATCAAAAATAAAGAATTTGATTTTTAAGACATTCTATTTGAAGGATCTTGATGTAATTGCAATGAAAAAAATCAAAGTTAGATAATATACTTCTTAAAAGGATTTAATCCCCATTTGGATCCTTATTATCTTCAAAAAATTCTGGTGGTTTTGATCAGTAGTACTAATGTTGCCAATTATATTTTTAATTTTTGACAAAATAATCGTCCCACTTTTTTTCCACAACAGTTAGGATGAAAATCCTAATTTCTCAAGACAAATATTTGAATAATAAATAGGATAAAATTTTCAGCTGATTGTCTTGCATTTTCAATTCTAAAATATTACTTTCATTTCGAGTTCGTAGTTTACTAAAAGTGTAGAAAATGATATGATATAAAAAAAAGGACCAAATAACGAAATAGAAAGCTCAAATTACAGTATATTTCTTTGAAATTTATTTTCACAAGAAAATGAAAAATATGGAAAAGGAAGTGAAAATTTTATTCCCATTTATATTCAAATACCAATAAAAATCTTCAAAATGAGACAACCCTAAAAGTTAAGGGTTACCATATTTTATGCTCTCTAGGTATTGGAATATAATTTCTGAACCAATAAAAATGATTTAAAAGGATGTAAATTAAAGAATGGTCAAAATATTACAAATTTTTGGGATTTTTGTCTTTGTGAATGAAAAAATTTCTTGACTTAAAATTTATTGAAATTTTAAAAAATAAAGTCACATTTAAAATCGATTTTTTTTTATTATCGCTGCTCGTTATATCCAAATTATTTTCAAGGATCTTGATACACTCGAAGTAAACTATATGTTGATTAAAAATAACTTGGATAGAAATAGTAGCAGGGAAATTTTGTTTTTCAAACCTTTTTCAAGGTAAATTTCTATTACAAATGAGAAAATAGGTTTTAATTTTTGACAATTTTTTCAAAAAAAAAACCTAAATTTTAAATTTGAACAAGAACTCTTGTCCTTAACACCCTTTTAAGAAATGTGTTTGTTGTAAGTCATAAAAGTAATCTTCACAGACCATAAAACATGAATAGTCCTTGATAACTTTTATAATGAAAAAGAAAATTATGATTCTTGGTTAAAATTTCTTAAGAAAAATCTAGAAATTAGGAAAGTGACGGGAAGTGTCATAGCGCGCAATAGTAAAAATGGGGGTGCCAATATTTTCCCAGGGGTTTCTATTTTATTTGTGAAGTGTTCTAGGTTTTTTTTACTTTTTGAAATAAACAGAAAATTTTAATAAATTTTCGGTTTATTTCCAAAAGTAAAAAAAACCTAACAAAAATCGATTGATTTTCCAAATAAATAAAATATAAAACCTCAAAAAAACCTAGAACACTTCACAAATAATTAGAAAACTAAAAAAAACCTAACGAAAATATATTGATTTTCCAAATAAATAGAAAACTCAAAAAAACCTAAAAAAATTTGTACTGATTTTACAAACAAACAAAAAACCCAAGAAAAGATAACAACACTATTACAGTGTTTAAAAGAATTGAGTAAAATTAAAGCTTTTACTCTATTCTTTTTAAACCGAGAAAACATAATGAAAATAACTATTTTTTCCAGGATTCACAAGAATAGAAAAGAATCTTTGATTTTACTCTATTCTTTTGAATTCTGGAAAAGCTAACGGTGCTTTTTTTTTACTTTTTGTTTATGTTTTGAAAATCTATTGATTTTCTAATCAAAACAAAAAAAAAACCTAACCAAAGTATTTAGATTTTTTTTTATTTGAGAAATAAACCGAAAATTAAATAAATTTTCCATTTATTTCTTAAATTAAAAAAAACCTAATCGTCAAGTGCCTAGGTTTTTTTTAATTCTTGAAATAAACTGAAAATTAAATAAATTTTTGGTTTATTTCAAAAATTAAAAAAAACCTAACGGCTGTAAGAGGAAATTAATTTCCTCCCTTCAATATTAATAATAAAAAAAAAGTTCATAACCTTTTTTAACAACACGAACCAAAAATATCATTTTAACAAACCTTTTTTTTGCACTTTAATCTTGAAGCAAATCTTCAGTGTCAGCTTTTCCAGAAAATGAAAAAAGAACTAATTAACTTGATATTGCTGTTCTTATGATATTTTTCAAAAAAAAAAAAAAAATCAAAACGGGATAAAAAATCGAACTGTTACCATGAAATGATCTTAAACTTGATAGATCTTTTTTTAATTCCTAAAAACATATAAATAAACTATTTTCCAGTCAAAGGAGCCCAGTTGTAATAGGTTAATTGTATGTGTTTAAAGACTTGGATTGATATTAGAAGAAAAAATTTATTTTGGAAATTTTCAAAATTGGAAATCATTTTTCCAGATATTTGATTTTTTTGTTTTTTTTTGTTTAGATTTTTTTTTATTAAAAAGTCGATAGTTATCACTCACTAAAAACATGTTTTTCTAATGTTATTGAAAGTGTGAAAATGGTTGTAGAAAAATCAGATTGATTTCTATTGGAATTGTTTTTGATCTCGTTAAATGAAGATCAAAATGAACATTATTGTTTTTTTTTTCTCGGTGGTGAAACTAAGAATTTTAGTTTTTCAATTTTCAAGGAAATATATCGATTGATTAGATCTACTTGATAGGAATCTCAACTGTTCCCTAATGTGTATTGATTCTATTTATTTCTTATTTGTTCTTTTCGAGTCATCTAAACTCCATTTCACTCAAAGAGGCTCAGCCAAAAATGAAAAATTCACTTTATTTTTAAGAATCAACCAAACTTTGATTGTTTAGAAATACAAGAAATAATAAACTCCATATAGATTCTATAATCATATAAGAAAAGCCTGAACAAACCATAAATTTCAAAAAAAAAAAATGTTAAAAAATTTTTTGGCCCCTTTCATTGGAACTTCTGGAGCATAATTTCTCAATTTCTTTAGGAAATTAAAATCGTTGACTATAAGATTTTTTACTTGTAAATGTATGAATTTTAAAAGAACATACAAAGCCTGAATTTTCTTAATGTTAATTTGGAGTTTCAAACATTTTTTTTTGAAATTTAATTTTAAAAAAAAATAAAAAAGAAAAGAAAAGAAAAAAAGCAAAAAAGCAAAAAGCAAAATACAAAAAACATAAAAGTAAAATACAAAATGAGAAAAAATGATTTTGATCTAAAAATTAAAATTTTAGTTTAGAGAAGAATAATGAATTAAACTCATTGAATATGTTCTATTTTTTCAATAAAACTGCCCCCCTTTGACTGAAAAAGAGTTTATAAAAAAATAATTGATTTTTGAAAATTTGTTAATAAGATGTTTTAGATTCAAAATAATTTCATATCTACATTTTTGAGATTTTCGGCAAAAAAAAAAACAAAATAAAAATTAATTTAATTGATCTATAAAATAAAATTTTAAAAAGAAATTTGACCAATTTAGAACCCAAACAATAAGATTTAATCAACCTATTTTTTTTTTCATTTTTCTTACTTTTAAAATAATTATATTTTTTTTCAACTAGATTTTTTTTTAAATTAAAAGATAACTAAAAAATAATATTTTGTGATCTTACGAATTTTTTTTACAATAGTTGTGTTAGTATTCGAAAAAAATGTTTTAATTTTTCAATTTTTATTAATTTAAAGTTGAATTTCGAATAGATCAAAAACAACTCATTAAGATGAAGTTGAAGATTTTTTTGTTGAAATTTAAAAGGGGAAATCCTTACCTACCAAAAAAAAAAAAAAAAAATGAAAATGATTTGTTTTTTGAAAAGTGTATTGGAACATTAGAATTTTAGGTTATCTTTTTGTAAAACAGATTTAGCTCGTTTTTGATGAATAATTTATGGACTTAATTGCAACTCATTTTCTTTGTAATCTGTAAAAAAAACATAAAAATGCAAAAAAACAAAAAAAATCAAACCAATGGAGCAATAATCTAAACCCTTTAGAATTATCAAATTTTCTTTGAAATATTTAATTTATTTTTGTTTTTAACAAAATCTAATTATGATAATCTAATAGCATTTCTTAAACAATATTATTTTTCTTTTGTCTATTTTTAATAATATATTCTTTTTATATACCACAAGATTTCCACAATTTAAAAATTACAAGATTAATTTCAAAAATTGAAAACAAAGTCGAAAATTCTGAATCGCCTTCATTAAAAAGGCAAATAGATGAAAAATTACAACAAGTTTTTAATGTTTTTTATGAGGCAATCAATTCTCGTGACGAACAAATCAAAAAATTAAACGAAAAATTAAAAGTTGAAAGAAAAAATCATAAAAAGAAATTTGAAAAATTGGAATCCCATTTACAAAGAAGATTAACAGGGCTACAATCTGAAAAGGAAACTAAAAAACAAATGATGGAAGAAAACCTGACCTTTCGAAGAAATTTAAAGGAAGTTGACGACTTTATATTGAAACAAAATGATTCCTTTAACAGAATTGCACCCTTTGTAAATGAAAGTGTCAATTTTCGTAATAAAACTAAAAATAAAGAAACAACGTTTTTGGAAGCACTTTATAAAACTTCTGGGTCGGATGATTCAGATGAAAGTGTTCATAATTTTGATTCCGAGGGTAATTCAAGTCCTGATTCCGATAAAGGGTCCGAATCATCCGATGAATATTAGCAAACCAAAATGAAATAAAAATAAATTTTAAAAATAATATATATTAATTATTTTGGCTTTGTTAAATTTTATTTTATTCTTATGATTATTATTGCTCGCGTTTTTTATTTTTATTCTTACTTGGAAGAAAGGATAGTTTTTGGATTTTTTTTTATTATTATTTAAGGGAGGGGTTATTAACCCCTTTTGTGGGCCCGAATTCCTAAATTTTTATTTAGGAGTTTTATTAAAGAATCAAAAATAAGTTTATTACCGACTAGGACTAATAAACTTGATGAATCTTTTTTTTGTGATAATATTTAAAATATTTTTATTTTTTAATAAACTCTTTTTCAAATAAAAAGGGTGCAGAAATTTTCAAGAATTATTCAAAATTGAATCAAATTAATTGTTGCATCATTCTAAAATATAAAAAACACTTCAAAACATAAAAAAACACGCAATTGGATCTTTAAAACTCATTCAAATAAAAAAATAAAAATTAAAATTAAATATTTTAAAAATTGGTGATGCAACTTTTATTTGAAATGAGAAATCTCGTTTTGTAAATTATAAAGAAAAAAAATTATAAAATCAATAAAAAACCTTTGAACATGGTGAATTGTGAAAAAGTTCTCGACATTATATTGATAACTCTTTATACATCAAACTTTTGTACTTTAAAGTCTCATTTTCAAGATAAAGCAATGATTCATCTGGTTCTTTTGTTGGAATTGTTTTTTTCTTTCTTTTCTCTTTTCTTTGTCCCCTTTTCTTTGTTCCATGCATCAATCCAATAATGGTCTTTCTTAATTCCTATTTCTATCTTGATTTGAAATCAGACTTAAACTGTTTCCGTTTTTTTACACTGCCAGATTATTTCCAAATTTATTTTCTAATTATTGTGTTTTTTCATTTTCCAAGTGTTCAATATACATAAATATAAAAACAGCAAAAAATGAAAAAAATGAATAATTAAAATGAAAATCACCAAAAAGTAATTATCTTATCAACATTAAATCCAATATTATTGATGATTTGAGAGGTATACCCTTTTATTTGTAAAAGAGTTTATATTTAGTATAATAATATTTTTAATTCAGATATCCAGATTTTCTGATTATTTTCATATATTTTGCAATACCATAGAAAAAAGATCCAAATCTTGAATGGTATCTAAATTATTTATTTTTTTACAGATCTCACAATATTTTGATTTATTTTTATTTAAAACATAAGAGTACCTGTTTAAATAAAAAATTAAATTTATAAAAGTTCATCAGAAAACCATAAGGAAATTGTTCATTATATTTACACTGTAATTTTGATTTCAAATGAAAATTTTTTCAACCAGTAAACTCTTTTATTTTTAGACTTTTGAGAAAAATCTTAAATATTTTTTTAATATTTAAAAAACACTGAATATTACCATTTCATTTTGATTTCCTTGCTTTTTTTGAAAAAATATTACTTTTGGGTTTCTCTATATTCTATAAGTTATTCTGAATTCTGTTAAAGTTCTTTACGTTTTATTTTAAAGTTCTGCTAAATTCATAAGTGTATAAAAAACTTGAGTTCATTTCCAAATTTTTAAATTTGATAACTTTGCTTTCAAAGAAGAATTGGACTTACAATCAATTCTACAAAGTTTTTTGCATTTATACAAAAAACATTCTTGTTTTATCTTCATCCAATATCTAGTTAAAATAAAGTTAAAAAAAGCAATTGAAAAAACAAAGGTTTTTTTTTCTATTTTTTCAAATTTCGCTGTAATTTTTAAGGTTCATGGAAAATAAAACTAGTTTGTTAGAAGTAGATAAGGAAAGTACCACATTTAAGATAAAATTTAAGAAAATATAGCTTTGTATAAAAACGAAATATAATTAATGGCCACCTTTTCAGTTTGAATATATAATTTTTAAATATGATGCTGTTTTTCCTATTTGATAATATCAGATTTGATTTGAATATTAATTCAACAGACAAGAAAATTTGTGAATTTAATGAGTTGGTGTATTATTCTATTTTTCAAAATTTTAAATTGTGAGAACTTTTACAAATTTTTTTTTTGGGTGTAATGGGAGGTTTAAATTTCAAAATCAAAATATCGTAGATTATTTGTGAAAAAAATTAATCTAAAACAGAGATGAATTTTTAAATTTTCAATTTTTTTCAATATTATTTTTTTTATATAATTAAATTTTGGAGATTTATTAATTTCGATGTTGAATTTAGAACTATGTTTATGGGAATAGATATATTAAAAAAAATAAGTAAACTAAAAAAAAAATATCACATGAAGTTGTTTATTTCTATATAAACCTTTATTTTTTTACTACGAACATATGATCACCATTTCAAGAGTGATTTTCAAAAAGACAAAACAGCCAAAGGGGAATTAAAAGTGGTTTTCAAAACAAACAAAACTGTAACAATCTTTTTAAAATCTAAAAAATGTTAAAAAAGGGAAATAAATATTTGTTAAAAAAAAAAAAACACGATTGAAGAAAAAAATTTTTCATAAAATATTAAATAACTCAATTAAAACAAAACCCAACCATAAAAAACATTCTTGGGTTTGAAATCATTCAAATCAGAATCAAAAAAAAAAAATAATTCATTTCCAAAAATTCCTAAAATAAAAATATTTTACAAAAAAACAGAATTATTTATGTCTATTATCGTTACTTAGAATTCTGAATAATTACCTTCACGATTACATAATTTCCTGTTTTGTGATCTATTTCTTAAAAAAGAAGGTTAAGAAGCATTTTAGGTTTACAATCCCTGAAATTAGAAAAAAGATTATCTTGAGTCTGGTGTAGTGAATTGTTAATTTGGTTCTTAGATGATCGATCTTGTACTTTGTATGGGCTTTAAGAGTTGTTCAAAATGGCAATTTTTGACAATATATTTTTTTTGTTTTTCGAAAATAGGAATTGAAGAATGTAAGATTGGTAGATTGGTAGGTGTTTAAGAATAATTTTTGATTTTTGGATTGTAGAAGAAAATTTTGATTTAAGGTTGTGGAAAAAAAGTTCAACACAGTTTTTAATTGGTAAAATTACTGAAAATTCAAAGTAAGATCAATGAAAAAAAGAATAAATAAATAAATAAAGAAAAAATAGAAAGATCAACCACAATAAAAGTTTTTTTAATACTATCTTTTGGTATGGGCTTTTCTTTGGTTGATCAATTATTTCAAATTTGTTCAAAAAATTGATTATTTTTGCAGATCTACAAAACCACTGAACAATTTCGATAAATCAAGTAGATTTAAATTTTATTTGTTGGGTTGATTGAAAATAATATAATGGATTATTATTTGAAGTTAATTGGTTTCTTCTTTTAATTGATTTTAATTTTCCTTTTCAGTAATGTTCCCAATTAAAAACCGTTTTTCACTTTTTTTCCAAAATGTTTACTTTTTTGTCAATTAACAAAATGAAAATAAAAATTTATTCTTAAAAGTTACAAATAAAACCAAACATAATGAAAATTTTCAATTGATAACACATAAACCACATTTTTTTATAACTTAACTTCTGATATAATAGTGTTACATTCTTCAATTCATATTATGGAAAAACAAAAAAAATTGTCAAAAATTGCCATTTTGAACAACTCTTAAAACCCATACAAAGTACAAGATCAATCATCAAAGAACCAAATTAACAAATCACAACACTCTACTCAAGATAATCTTTTTTCACTTTTCAGGGATTGTAAACCTAAATCTAACCAAAGTTAATGAATTTTTTAGAAATTTTTCACATACCCAACTTTTACATTTGTGGAAAAAAAGTAAAAAAAGGGAAAAAAAGTCCAACAATGATTTTTCATTTGGGAACCCTAACCTTACTGAAACTTCAAAGTAAGATCTATTAATAAAAGAAAAAATAAAACCAAATTTAAAAGACAAAATGGAGGATTCAAAACATTAACAGTTTTTTGTAATACTATCTTTTAGAATGGATTTTTCTTTGATTGATAGTTTATTAAAAATTTGTTGCAAAAATTGTCTATTTTTCAGATTTCCAAAACCACTCCAACTAACTCATATTTCGTGAAAAAAAGGGAGATCTAAATTGTTTTTGGTTGATTTTTAAAATAAAAAAATGGATTTAGTCTTCGGAGTTAATTGGTTTCTTCTATTAATTGATTTTACCTTTAGTTTTCAGGTTCTATTGGTTCGGTTTATTTTTCCAATTAAAAACTAGTTGAACTTTTGAATCGTAACAGTTAGATTATTTCTATTATTACTCAAACCATTTAAATCAACAATCTTTGTTTTATTAATTTTGTATTTGAATGAAAGGTAACTGACTGCAAAGTTTAAATCTTAAAAAAAAGTAGTATTTGATAAAGTTACTTAAAAATTTGAGTAACAAAAACTTGATCTGGTTTTTTGTATCTAAGCAAGTAAAAAATCAAAGAATAAAGTTTTTGCTTGAGGAAGAATAAAATATTTTGGAAAATTACTTAAAATTTGAGTCAAATAATTTGTTTCATAATAAAGAAGCAAGAAACATATTCAGAAATATTATTTACAATTCCACAGAACATAGAAAAGCGAATTTGACAGATTTTGGAAACATTTTTTTTACTAATAATGGGACGAATACTCTCTGCTTTTAATCCAATCCGAAATTTCAAAACCATTTTCAGACGGCCATCAAATAATCACATCAATTCGTTTGATGGTGTTCGTGCGTTAAGTAGCCAATATATGGTTCTGTATCATTGTCTGGTGTTTCTGATCTGGACGTTGCCCAAGGAGATCATTGGTGACTTTACAGGAAAGCCCTATTCGAAACTAATATCATGTGGGGATGTTGCTGTAGATTTCTTCTTTTACCTTTCAGGTTATTTGGTCATGCTACGGTTTCTAAAAGAGGAAGAAAAAGAAAAAGAAAAAGAGAAAAGATCAGAGAAAAAAGGAGAAAAAGGAGAAAAAACTGGATCGAAGCTTGGGTATGACTTCAATTTCTTTGCTCGTAGGTTGCTTCGATTATATCCACTCTTGTATTTTTATGTTTTTTTTAAGGTTCTTCAGCTGATGCCATTCAACATTAACCATGCCGGTTTGATCAAGGCAATTCTTTCTCTGGTGTTCTTTTACAACGACTACACTGCTCCAACCATGTATCAGCCTGCGATGCACGGTTGGTCTGTGGCTGTTGAAATGAAGACCTATGCTGTCTTTCTGTTTATACGAAGGTTGATGAAAAAAAAGATCAATGCGCTCAAGGTCTTGATCTGTTTCGTGGTTGGATTCAGTTTAATCTCCTTTGCAGTGAGTATCTATGTACCTAAATTCTTCACATATAATATACTTACCTGCTTCGTTCCAGACCTATGGTACAATATGATTGATCCATACGAAACGGATTTCCAAAAGTCAATCGACGCCGACGGTGCCTTTTGGGCCACAGACGCGGGTAGAGATGCACACATCCAATTATCGGGGCTATACTATGGCACACATTTACGAATCATTGTGATGCTAGTTGGCGCAATCTTTGCCTACATTCAAGAGCGATCCAAATTGTCAGTTTCTCTCAAAAAGAGCCCTCTTTATAGGATCGCCTTTTTAATTGGATCACTTGTATTATTTGCAAGCTACTTTGCCCTCAAGGCTTCCAATTTGATGGACACAATAGATTTTACAGAAACCTCTCCACTGTTTAACGTTCTCTTCCGTTTGATCATTTTTAATCGATCCGTTTTGTCAGTCGGATTTGGTGGCATGCTATTTTTAATTATAAATAAGATTGGATTATTTGGTAATATCTTCAATTATTTATTTTCAAATAAACTCTGGGTTCCTTTCTCAAATTTATCATATTCCCTTTATATGGCCCACCCTTTGGCAATTTTCATCATAACCATCGAGCATGCGAAAAATATTACCGAGAATGGATTTGAGATCATATTATTTGTGAAATATGTCACCACAGCATTTATCACTTCATATATTATATCCTTATTTTTATATCTTTTCATAGAAAGGCCTTTTATTAACCTTTCTCCAAAAAGAACTCAAGCTGACTCTACATTAGAAAAAGAGAAAAAAATTAAATAATTATTCCGTTACTGTTGTCAAAATTATACGTGCAGAAAAGCTAAAATCAGTATTTCAAAATAAAAAGCATGTTTTTTTTGTTATAGGGTACCTGTACATTAACTGATCAAAGAAACCAACAATAAACATTAAGTAAATATGGTATTAAATTCTAAAAAGTTTCATTATTAAAAAAGAAATTCTAAAAATGAAGGATCAAATTGGAAAATTTATATTTCAAAAAATATAGTTATTTTTTTTTGAGAATTTTTTTTCCATTCAAAACAAAAAAATTTAATAAAAAATAGAGAAAATGATGAAAATTTTTGAAAAAATTTCAATTCCTATGTTAAAATTTAATTAAAAAATCAACGAATTTACTTTCAAAAATCATTTGGACTTAGATATACTAATGGGTAGTGAATTAGATTTTTCATTCGTAACAAGAAGAAAAAAAAAACATGGATTTTATTTTGAAACACGTATTATTGGCTTTGCTAACGCATTTTTTTGATCACTGTCTTTTTAAAAGGCATCTTGATAAATTCAAATAAACGTTTTAATATTTTTGGTTTATTTTATATTTTTTTTTAAACTCTTTGAGAAGAAGTAATGATATTATTGGTTTAAATGTAAAACACATCGGATAATTAGTTGAACTTTAAAATATTCTTCGATATGAAATTTTTTAAAAGTAGAGAATTTGGAATTATTATAAATGCAAATCGAACTGATTTTTTTTTTAATTTTTAAAAATTTATAATTATCTTTGGTAAAAAATGTTTGGTAAGACTTTCTTAAACTGTATAAAAAGTCAAAATAGGAATTGATAATTTTTCAAACATTCTTCATTGTTTTTTTTTTTTTTTTTGATTTTACTTGTGCCAAAAATCTTGGAATGTCGGTTTATATATATTTGTATATTATAATTTAAGATTGAATTAATGATATTTTTTACAATATGTTTAGTTTAACATCTGTTCATGTCTATTACAATTACTATTCTAATACTTTTAGTATTTGTTGACAGTACAGTAAATTAAATATTTTTATTTCTTTTTTTTTTTTTGCTTTATTTTTATATATTATGCCAGGTAATTATCTTTAAGTGGCTAGTAACTCTTTTTTTTTTTTTTTTTTTTTCCAAGATAATAGAGTTATTATTTCCACAAGGATACAATTAAACTTGATAAAAAAACTTATTTTATCAAATTTAGAGAAATTATTTATCATTTTTAAAGAAGTTCATTTTCCCCAATCAAATTTTCAGTAAAAAATCTTGATCCTTTTTTTGTTTGGATTTTTGGGCCACGGAACAGAAAAAGAAAAATTTGTCAAAATTTATTATTTTCTTAAAATAGCTCATCTAGTAATTTCTAGTTTGGATGAGCAAATAACCTTGCAACTCTTTATATCTTATTTTAAAATTGCAAGAAAAATAAACCAAATATTGAAACATTGAAGACTTCAAAAAATTGATCATTTATTGTATTAACAAATATCAATTAATTTCTAGAAATAAAATAAATTTGTTAATATTCTTTTTCATATATTTAGAGTTTAAACAATAGTCTTTTACTCTAAAACAGTTTTTTGGGAATATCTATTATTTTTTTATTAGAATTATTAATTTTAATTAGTTTTATTTGTTTGAAAACCTTAAAAAAAAATAGAGAAATAGTTATAAAGTCTTTTTGAGACCATTTAATCTTTGAGTGGTTAATGACTTACTGAAATAATTAAGATATGGGCTATTGGCTATAGATTATAGATAATAATAAAAAAATGTATCTCTTTAGGTTAATAGTTGAATTTTCCAAGGTTTTTGAAAAGTATTGTGGGAGAGTATTTTCTATGTAATTTAATGGTTTTTATCCCCAGATTGTTTTTTCAACAAGAAAAAAAATTGATTCAAACTTTTCTTTGAAAAAAAAAATTATATATTTTTCAAGTTTAAAATAATTATTCTAATTTTTTAAAATTAAAGTTGATTTTTAATACTGGGTTATTCTAAAATTGATTGATTTCATTTTTAAAATGTATTTTTGTATATCCCCAGTGAAGTAATAATAATATTAAGTTCCCCTTCAAAGAAAATAATAATTATTTAAATAATTATAGAAATAAGTTGGATTTTGAACTTTTCAAAAATGATAAAAATGGATCAAACTTTTATAAACAATTATTCATTTATGAAAATAGCATTAATGGTGATTTTTTTTTCTTAGTACTAGGATTCAGATTTACAAATTCTTTTTCAATTTTAAGATTTAGTAATTATTTTTTGGAATTTCCTTGAATATATATTTCGTTTAATAGTCCCTAATAAACAAAAAAAAAAAAAAAAAATCAGTTTTACCCAACCAATGTAGAACATCAGTATTATTTTAAAAATTAAAATCTTAACCCAATCGTATTTACAAACAACTTGTAATTTATGTCAGAAACTATGTTTTTATTATAAGATGAAATTTGAATTTAGAAAATAAAATTTTCTTCAAGATATTTGGGAATTTAATAATTTTATCCTCAAGATTCAAAATCTATTTTTTTTCCAAAAAATTGTGATTTAAATAGGTACAAACATTCTCGTGAATAAAGGCAAACAATTTGTTAAAAATATTTTGAAATTATTGAGCATTTTTTTTTTATATTTTTGAAACTCGAGAAATATTTTTTGGTATATCCAAAATTTTTTCTTATAAAATCTCAATTTCATTGATCAAATTTAGTTAAGCTACAATGAAATTTTCATTTATTTGAACACCCATATTTCTATTAATTTTATTGGTTATAATTTAAATAAAATTTTTAATAATTAAAAATTTTAATTAAATAAAAAAAAAATTGTTTTTCAAAAGTAAGACATTTGTATATAAAATAAAAATATGTTACAAAATTGTCTATAATTTACTTAATTAATAATTCGAATTATAGATTAATTTTTTTGGTTCTATATTGGATATATTGAAAAATGTGAAATTTTTTTTTTCATAAAATAAATTCAAATTTAATCAATTGTTATGATGTTGTTTATTTATCTATTTCATTAACCAAAACAGAAATTTTATATAATATTTTTTTTGGTAGAAATTTTTTTAATTATGATAAAAACATTTTTGCAATCCAAATTTGAAATTTACTTTGATAAGGTTTGAAAATTGAAATCTTCTTACTTCAATTACCTTCAACCTCATATTAAAATATTTTATAGTTGATGACGATGGTATAAATATATTTATATATCAGGTTGAAAGTATGTGGAGAAAGAGGTAAAAAAAGTACATTTTAAATTTGCCATACTTTGTTTTAGAATTATGAAAACTTTTTTTATGATTTTTTAATCAAAATCTAAAACAACCTATTATTGGAAATCTTTTGTCTTTCCTTTTATCTACCCTTCTTTTAAACCATTTTTTCTTTTCACAGCATTGGATTTTCGTTCTCACAGAACATAAAATTTTGGTATCCATAAGGTTTACAATCCTAAAAATTTGAAAAAAGATTATCTTGTAAGGGGTGTTGTGATTTGTTAATTTGGTTCTTAGCTGATCGATCTTTGACTAGGTATGGGTAATTTTATGGTTCAAAAAATATAATTTTTTGCATATTTTTATTTCTTAAAATCCAAATTGAAGAGTGTAACTCTAATTGGTTGGTAAGTTAGAACAAAAATGTGATTTCTGGGTTATAAATTCAGAAATTTTTATTTTGTTTTGGTTTTATTTGGAGCTCTTGAAAAAAATTTTTTTTCATTTTGTTAATTCACTAAAAAGGGAAATAAAAAATTCAAATAGCCTCAAAAATCAAAATTATTTCTTAAACGTCCACCAATCTATTTATCTTACATTCTTCAATTTGGATTTTGGAAAAACAAAAATATACAAGATGACATTTTAAAACAAAAAGTACATCCCATACCAAGTCAAAGATCGATCAGCTAAGAAACAAAATAATTCGTCGCCGTTCCAGATACAAGATAAACTTTTTTTTTTATATTTCAGTTTTGATAACCTTAAATCTACTCTCAAAAATATCCTAAATGGTTGTTTGATTGAGTGTTTTGTACAGAACGATAATTTGAAAGATCACTCAGCTTTTAAAAAACTTTCACTTTTGTTCTGAGAATAGGTTACTGTGATCACTCTTTTCAAATATGTAAAAAGTGTGATGATTTTCTAGTTTTATTTTTACACAATCATTTGGTTCAACACAAAATTATAAAATATCTTACTTTTTTCAATAAAGAATCCAAAATCGTCAAGAAAAGAACACAACTCCAGAGTGTTTCTAGTAACACCCAAAACTCATGATTGTGAGTTTTTTAATTCGACGACAATAACTGGTATTTTTTTCTAAATATTTCATTAACTTTTAGAATTATACCTGAAATTTTTACCAGATTTTATTAGTGTCCACTTAAAAAAATCTTGACGAATTATTACAAAGAACTATTTCACACAAATAAAAAATCTTTTCTCAAAGAAGCAATTTTTTTTTAGAAAGTGAACGAATAAATTTAGACACCAATAACAGTCCGAACTTTTCTTCTTTTTCATCTTCGACAAGTTAACAATAAATATTCATTTTTTTCTGTTTTGATCTTATGATTAGAGTTGCAAAGTTTAACTATTTGGCATTAGATAAAACCTTTCTCTCGTTTAATGCCGGAAACAAAATTGTTCTTGAAGAACCCACACCGGAGCACCCTGATTGGCTTTATGGAACAAACCAAAAGACTGGTGAAAAAGGAATATTTCCAAGTAAATTTTCCAAAATCTTTTTTTTTTTCTAATTTATACGAATTAATGATTGACGTTTTTTGAAAATGAAATTTTGTTCTTAATTTTTCATAAGCGTCTTCAACAAACAACACCAAACCCCTATAAAAGGGTGCAATTTTTTTGTACCAAGATCAAAAACAATATATTCGATCCTTGATTGTCTTTGCATTGCGGAAAAAATCAACACTTTGGTGCAAAAAAAACAAGGATCGAAAAAATACAGAATTTGAAAAGTTTTTTTTATTTGATCAATTCTTTTCTTACAGACAAGTTTATGTACCTTCCAACAGAACGAAGTGAAAAAGTTCGTTTCTTGGATGCCAAAATAAAAACTAGATTTTTCTTGTGAGGTTAAAGAGTTTGAGTGAGGATCTTCAGAAAACAAATACTCCTTTGATTTTCTGTAAATCAAAACCTACCTATACTTTTGGCTCTGCCGCTTATTGATCCTAGCAAGCAGAAGTCAAGAAAAAAACAAATTACAGGATTAAACTCAATGTCAATTGTTCACATATCCAACATTTCTTACACTTGTCGTTGGATTTAATTCGACAACAAAAAATTTTCCATTTTTAAAAAAAAAAAAAAAAAAAAAAAACAGAAAAAAAAATTATTCAGAAGTTTGGAAAAGATGTGAACCAAAGTTGTAAAAGTGGGACTTCAAACTGCCTAATTCACATGTTTTAAGTAGTTTTATTTCACACTTTCTGGGACTTTTAGTCCGTACCTTTTTAAAATAGCTGTATTGTTCTTTCAATTCTATCCAAGATGGTGTATTTGAATTTTTCTTTTTTTTTTAAATACATTTAACATTGTTTTCAAACTCCAACTGTTAAACAGTTTCAGTTATTCCGAACAACCGTCTCATCTTGTTAATTGGAAAATAAATGGAAGATAATTTTCAATCATCTTTCCAAAATTATATAAAAACAATACAAAAAACCTTGTATTAAAATAAATCATCAAAGTCTTGAACTCTAAAAATTCAAATATAAAACACTAACAAGAAAGGATTTGAAAAATAGAATTGAATTTTCCCCAATTATTATAAAACAATAAAAAATACTGTTTAGTTTGCAATTATCATTATTTAAAAAATAAATTTTACAAAAGTTTCGTTCTTTCAATCCAAAATTGCTTAAAAAAAAACATAAACCCACCAGTCCAAATAAACCATCAAAATTCCTGTTCTCAAATGAGAAACCATTATATAATTAGTGAAATGTATTCCAAAGTTTAACTTCAAAAAGATACTTTGAACTTCAAATAATTTTTTTTAAAAATTTGTGCTTCGATTCCAATTTTTCAATTTTTTAACACACTTCGGATAAAGCATTTTAAGTGTTTGAAATTTAAAAAGAACTTTAGAAATTAGTGAGGTTTCAAAATGTTCTTTGCAAATCGGAGTTATTGAATTTATCAAAATAAAATCCCTTTGCCTTCTTGATCTCCAAAGAAAGGTAAAAAATTTCAACAAAAGGAATGTGAACTAAAAAAAATTTTAAAGATTTTTTTTTGGAATTCTCAAAAACTTAACTACAGATGACATTTTTATTATTTAAATTGAACTGAAAATTTCAAACATTTTATCTTTTTTATTTATTTATTTATTGAGAGAAAGGATTAATTTAAGAAAATTTATTAAAATAAAAAGAGAAAAGAAAAATAATTTAAAAAAAAAGATAAAAAATAAAAATATCATTTGCATGACCAAATAAAAATTATAAACTGCCATTAGGTTTTCCAGACTTTTAAAAAGAATAGAGAAAAAACTTTGATTTTTCTCCATTCTTTTAAATTCTGAAAAAGTGAAAATAGGTTTTTTTGAGTTTTCTATTTATTTGTGAAGTGTTCTAGGTTTTTTTTACTTTTTGAAATAAACAGAAAATTTTAATAAATTTTCCGTTTATTTCAAAAAGTAAAAATACCTAACGGAACATTGTAAAATAGAAAACATCAAAAAAACCTAGGCACTTTCCAGAATTTGAAATAAATAGAAAAATCAAAAAAACCTAACGAAAATCTATTGATTTTCCAAATAAAATAGAAAACCTCAAAAAAACCTAGAACACTTAACAGATAAAACAGACCCCCCCCAAGAAAACTTAGGCACTCTGCGGCACTTCTCCGAATATCTTAATTTTTATTCAGAGATAGTTTTGAACCCGGTGAGAGTTGGTCAATTCTCTCGAGAATTGATCTGCTTCATAAATTGAGACGGATTTTGTTCCAATTCTCATTCAATTTTATAATATCTTAAAAAGATTCACATCGATCAGACGATTTCTCCAAGGGAATTAGTCGTTATATGAAGCATAAGCCCAATTTTTAATTAAAATTACGCTGTGATGACTTTTTGAGAAAATGATAAATAATCAGAAATAATGTGGTAATAAGATCAATTTTCGTAACCTTCATATTGTAAATTGGAAGTTTTACCACTGTTCCCTTACCAGTTCTCAGAAAAAATCTATTTTTTTCAATTTTTTCCCGGGCTAAAATTTATGTATATTGAGAAGAAGAGTTAAAAAAGGAAAAATAAAAGAGGCCACTTGCTAATACTGAGATACTGAAACACAACAGTTTGGGTAACTTGGAAATAATAAAAACGAAAAAGCAAATGTAAAAAATACCAAAGGTTTAAAGTGATACATGATCAAAAAGAAAAAAGAAATTACAACAACTTAAACAACGATCCCCAAATGAACATTCATGATCAATTATCAAATTAAATGAAATTAACCAAAAGTATTATGATTGTGATTTTGGGATGTTCTTAATTAAAAGATAGTATTGCTTTTTTTTTTTTTGAATTTTTTACCAATTGCTTCTTCAATTTCTAATTTTTTTTTTAAAATTCTTTTTTTTTTCTCTTTTTTCCTTTTCAATTTTTTGTTTTTTTCAATATAATAATAATTTGGGTATGTCTCTTCCCTTGAACAATCATGAGATCCATGATTTTACGATTAAACTATCCTTTTAAGGAAATTTCAATAAACAGTGCATCTATAGTGTAATTCCACATTTCTTCAATAATAATAAGAATAAGAATAATAAAAAAATAATCTCATTACCTCTTTAATCTATTTTCTAATTCATAAAAATGAAAATTTTAGTTATAAAATTTTTAAAATGAAAAAACAAATGATTCTTAATTGTGCATTAAATAAATATATATATGTATATATAATTTGGAAAAACTCATCCAATCCAATTTTATTTCTGAAAATAAAAAATAAAATAAAAAAATAAAAACATTCTCTCGAATTATCATTCGAAACAATTTATAGAAAATTACACTACAACTCAAGAATCGTATGACAAGTATTATATTTTATCAACTCAAAACAATGGAAAGATAAGTGAAAAATTCCAATTTAATTCAGCAGACACGGAGTCAAATGGAGGAACAATAGGAAATTCTAATATCATGCAAAGCAGCAACATTTGGATGAATAGAAACTATTACTTAGAAAACATCAAAGTATATAAATTCAGAGGAATGAACAGCATCCCTACAATTCCGATTTCTGAAACATCATTTTTCAAGGTCTGTGAAAAAAATGGCAAATGGGAAAAACGATATTGTATATTAAAAGACAAGATTATTTATTTATATAAAAAAGATCAAACAACCAACAATAATAACCCAACCAATAAAATAGATTTGTCCGATCTAATTTGCATCAAAAAAAAAGTTTTTCAGAATAAAAATTTGAATAATTTTTGTTTTCAATTAATATTTCCAAACAAAATAATTTTTTTACAAGCAAAAGACAAGCAATTGATGAATTATTGGATGAATGCAATAAAATCAATTCAATTATTTTTACACCTTTCAGCAACAAAATGCAAAATTGAAGATCGGCAGTTACTGGAAGAACTATTAAATTATATTTCAAAAAAAAAGAATGCAATCAAGCAAAAAAAAGAATTAATTGAATTAACATTATTAAAAAGCAAAATGAAGGAAACACAAATCAACTTTCTACAAAATACATTAAATTTTTATGAAAACTGTTTAGAGGATGTCAAAAAATGGAAAAGTTTTTTGATTATCAAATTAGACATAATACTCAAAAAACAAAAATCCTATCATAGCAAAGCATTAATTATTAACGATTATCATCCAATAGGAAACAAAAGCATAAGCATAAGAATAAGCAAAAGCAACAACGAAAAAGAACAAGAAAAAGAAAATGTATCAGAGATCGAAAAAGGCCAAGTAAATGAATTAATTCTTAAAAAAAATAATATAATCAATATTTTAGAAATACACCAAAATGGGAAGTGCTTTGGGGAATTAAATGGCGAAATTGGATGGGTTTCATCTGATCATATTAAATTAATAATTTATCCGTATGATGAGAATAGTGAACACCAATTGAACGAGATACAATTTAATCTAGAAAATAACAGCCCATTACTGAATACTAAAAAATTTGGCAAGTTAAGAATGAAAAAAAAAAATAGATTAAGCAATTCATTTAGAAAACCATTGACTAATACAAAATTTTTGAAAGAAATTGGGTTGTATTATCAAGGATATTTAATGAAAAAATTAATCAATAAGAATAGATGGAACAAAAGATTTTTTTTATTGATTAATAATCATCTTCATTATTATAAACAAGAAGATTCGACAACTCCCAATTTGGAGATCGGTTTGAGTAATATTGAAAAGATCTACGATGCAACGATAAAAACAAATCAAGAAAATTGCTTTGAAATTATTAATCACAAACGGCCTCTAATATTATTTGCAGAGGAACGAATTGAATTCACTCAATGGACCGAGAAGTTACAACTAGCGATAAATGCAAAAAATTATAAAAAAAGGATCACGGAAAATGATATTGAGGAGCATCAAATAAAAATCAATTTACTATTAGCGTATATTAAAAAATTAATTGAAAAAAATAGTAAAAAATTTAATGATCTTAAAACTCAAAAATTATTATTTGAAAAAGAAAGCAAATATGAGAAATTAAAATTAGTAACAAACAATAATAATAATAATAATAATAAAGTTAACAACTATAAGATCAACCGGATCAGCAGCAATATCGACTTAAATAATACTAATAATGAATTTTTACAATCATATTTTTTTTTAGTACAAAATTTTTTAATTATTTTTAAAAAATTAGCCATTTTACAAAGATACAGAAACAAATTTTTAGGAATATTGGCTAGATTGAAATTTCCTAATGCTGTCGATAAAGAAATAGCAATTTCAATTGAATCAAACAATACTGGGAATTTATCAAAAAATGAACTAAAATTCGAGAAAAACCAATGGTTCATTTTATTACAGAAAAGAGATGAAACTTATGTGCAAGTGGAAACCGGAAATGAAATTGGCTTTGTTCCCCGAAACAAATTAGAAGTCATTAATTTACCAACAATCAATAAAGTTTTTTTAGATACCAAAGATGCATTGTTAAATAAGAGCGAATCAAATATTGATGATAACTATGGAAAAAACAAGATTTATTTAACAAATAAAAATTCTAATAAGTCCAATAAAGATTTAAATAATGAAAAAAAGTTCGTCACACTCTACCAGCAAATATTGGATGAGGAAAAAAATAAAAAATCCTTTCCAATTCATAAAGAAGGTTTTTTACAAATGTACAACGGCAAAAAATACATTCAGAGGTATTTTCGGTTAAAATCTTGGTTCTTTGGTATTTATCAGGATAAGGAAACCTTAAAACCCTTTGATGTGATTGATTTCAGAAATGTAACATTTTATGATATCGATTCCCAATCAAAAAATTCCAAGGAATTCAAAATTAAAACGAAAGGTGGCCTAAGTAAATTATTTATCGCCAATGATCAGAATGAACTCTATAGTTGGTTAAAACTATTTAATTTTTGTAAATTATTCCAAGGATTGTCCGCATTAACAATGTACAGCAATACAAACAATGGAATTTTTAATGAAGAGAATGAGAAAAAAATGAAAAACTATTTGGTATTGGTTAATTGGATTCATCAACAAATTGAAACAACTTTAAAGAGAAGAAATGAATTAATGAATAATATTAATGTTGATACTAAATCTTTGACTGGGGGGGATAAATTAAAACAAAGTATAAATAATTCTCAAATGGAAGATTTAAAGCATATAAATTCAGATTTAGATTTATTGCAAATATGGGAAAAAAGAGTATTAAGGAAAGTTGCAAGATCAACTATTAATGACCCGAATGATTCCCGTACCAGAGTATTTTGTTTACAAGATTATGAAGGCAACAGAGAATTTAATGAATTAAGTTTTAAAAGGGGCGAGTTCTTAATACTAATTAAAAAGGCATTTAATGGAGTAATTCAGGTGAAAAGAAATGAAGTTATCGGGAATGTCAAACCCGAATTAGTTAAATTAGTGATACCGTCTGTAATTAGACAACGCAGCAACAATAATAACAATGATAATGATAATGATGATGATAACGATATTGATAATAATAGTAGTAGTGGTAGTATTAATAATAATAATAACATTGATAGTGATAATTATTATAGTGATGGATTTAATAAAAAATATAATAATATGAATAAGAGTACCAATAATATATATGGTATCGATAATGATATGCAGAAAAGCAAGAATAAAAAATATAAAATAAAAAAAAGATTAATCAAATTAGATATGAACAGTATAATATCAGAACAAAGGAATTATTTGCCCTTCTTCTTACAGACGCCCGTTTTAATTGAAAAAACAATCGGATCAAATAAATGGAAGAAAAGGACTCTATTGATAAGCCAATGGAATTTATCTATTTTCAATAAGAATAGCTTAGAATCTGAAATTGATGTTAGAACAATTATTTATGTGGAGAAATGCTCAAATTTAATTGATCACAATTTTGGATTTTTAGTTTCAAATAGCAAAAAAGAAATTCGGTTTGTCGTGGATACAAACGAAATATTACAGGACTGGTTAAATAATTTAGAAATGATCAAAAATTTACAATTAATTCTAAATCCACTTGAAAAGCAAAACTATGAAAAAATGAAAAAAAAATATTATTTTTTAATATATCATTTGATCCACTCTGCAAATTTAAATCAAAACAATTTAGGAATTTTAACGAAATCAAATATTAAAGTATCAAAAGAACGAACAGAAGAGTTGAATTTTTTAAATCTAAATCACATAATACTGGAAGAATGGTTAGTATATATCCTATCAAGATTATGTAGATTAAAAATAATACAAGAGAAAGACATGTATTGCTATGAATACACCATTAAACAACTAATTGAAGATGATCGCGAACGGTCCTTTTGTTTACAAAACTACCAACCAAAGAGCGAAGAAGAATTAAAGGGCGTTCAAAATGAATGCTATTTAATCGTAAACAAAATATCTGATAATAATTATTGTGTATATGATGAAAATAAAAAAATCGTACCAGTGAACCCCGAATATTTTCAAATTGTAATTCCAGAAAAAATAAACATTAAAGTAGAATTTCCAAAAAATTATTTAAATATACAAAACGACAAAGGTTTAAGTTCAAACGAATCTGATTATTTAAGTAATTTGTCTAATAGCGAAACTCAAAAAAAGGAATTTTCTGAAAAGGATTACTCTGGAAAAGAAAAATCGGAAAATGAAATGAGAAACGAAATGGAAATGGAAAAAGAGGGTATTGAAGGGGGGCATTTCATTAAACAAAAGGGATTAGGAAATTTATTTTTCAATGATAAAAAAGAAGATGTTTTGTTTTTCCAATTTTTTAATTTGCAAAAAATGGATGATCAGCAGGCTGTCCATTTAGCAGAACAATGCTTAGTGTTATGGGACAACACCCCCGAAAGTATATTTAATTTCCCGATAGATTATCAAAATTATTTATCTTTAAAACAAAAATCAATCAACCAATGGTCAAAATTATGCGGATGGCTATTATTTATTTACAATAATAACTCAAGTAAGCATGCAAACAAAGTATATGATTTAAGGAACATTGATTCAATTACCAAGAACCTCAGAACATTAATAATAAAGTTTCATGATGCGACGGAATTGAAGCTATATGTCCATGAGGAAAAATTGGTTAATAAATGGTTTACATGCTTCAATATAATGAAAATATTTAGAGACTTAGTTTCCAAATCAAATAATAATGAAGCATCAGAAGTAAAATTAATCAAATTAAATACTGTGTATGATTGGATAAATAAAAAAGTTGCAAAATTAGAATTAAATAAAAAAAAGCATAAAAATTTATTACAATTCCACACCACTGATACCATAATTAAAACAACTTCCACATTATACCAAACCGTGGAAAATAATAAAAGACAATTGATTAGTTTATATCATTGGAGGAAAAGATTATTGATAAATCTGTCAAAATTAGAGATTGCCAATTTTTTAAAGAATGAGAACTATTATGAATTCGGAATTACCAACAAGGAAAATAATACTATGAAAAATGTAAATCAAGATAAAACATTAAAATTCCAATCCAAAGAATGGATAATAATTGTAAATAATGATATAAATAATGATTTTATTCTAGGAATGAAAACAAATAATCTTAATGAAACTGGTTTAATATTTAAAAAAGATTTATGGATTTTAACTGTAAATGAAATAAATGGAAATTTTAATTCCCATAACCAATCAACTTATTCTAATATTTTTTCACCTGATAATAAGAATCTTTTTAATCATTTAGAAAAAAATTCAATCAATAATAAGAACAATATTGATAGTTATAGCATTAATAATGATAATAATGTTAATAATAATATTAATAATATTAATAATATTAATAATAATAATAAACATAATAACAACAACAATAATATTAATATTAATAATAATATTAATAATAATAATATTCCATTGGATTATGAATTCAAATCCACCAGTAACATTAATTCACGGTTATTAAAAGAAATTGGATCAATACCCATTTTTTATGAAGGTGAAGTGTGGAAATATAAACCAGGTCTAAGATCAAAATGGAAAAAACGATATATAAGAATTTATGAATTTATTTTTTTAATATATTCAAAAAATAAAGACACGGAAATGGAATTAGTAAAACAATTTAATTTAGAAAATGAATTTGAAATAGATTTAATTAAAGACGTTAAAGAAATACCTTCCGTGAATTTATTACCATATTCTTCATTAAAATCAAATGTATTTGAAATTTATTTCCCAAATACTAAAAGAAATGAATATTATATGTTCGCTACAGAAGAAGCAGGTACAAAATTTGAATGGATGTTTCATTTACAACATTTAATCTTGTTTAAAGAAATTTTACAACCATTGACTATAAAATTAAAAGAGAAAAGAAAAGAGAATTATTTACAACTGATTAATTATTTATCAAATAGTCTAAACTCCATAGAAAAACAAATAGAAGAAGAAACAAAACTATTTAAAATTTCTAATGAAAACCCTAATCAATACATCCATGAATCAACCAATTTAGAAAAAAAAATTCATTTAAATCAAAAAATATTAAAAAGAATTCTCCCATGGAGAAAAAAAATATTACAATTATTATTAAGATTACAATTAAATGATTATAATGATTACCAGCCACGAGCATATCTTTTGAAAAAAAAAAAACATATTGTACCAAGAACAAAAAATCATGAAATTCCTGAAGAAATAATCCTCTACCCTAACGAATTTGTAAAAATTGTTAAAGGATTTGGTAATAATAATTTTATTAGGAGTAGTAGTAGTAGTAGTAGTAGTAATAATAATAATGGTAATAATAATAATAATAATAATAATAATAATAATAATCAGAGCCAAATAATAAAGAATGGTCAATTAATTTTAATAAATAATACTGATTTTTTAAAAATAATACCTGCAAAACCTGAAGAAATGTTTGAAAATTTTACTCAGACTCTCAATAATAATATTAATAATCAGAAAATCCAAAAGATGGAAGAAAACATTTTATCGGTAGAAGGGAAGGAAATATTTTATGAATTATTATCTCATAAAAATTTTTTAATTTCTCACACCTTTATCCAAATGGTCAATTCTAGTGATTTAGAAATCCTGACAAAAAATTATCCAATTATACTGGAGAGAAAGAAGTTAAATTTACAATTTTTAAAAAATATAATTAGATACGAAATTGATGTTACGCTAACAGAAACTACCCTGTTTAGGAATAATAGTATTGCCTCAAAATTGATTTCAAATTACACAAAGAGAGTGGGAATTAATTATTTGAAAAAAGTTATCGGGCCAATTGTTCTTGAAATGTCTAGAACTGTGGGATCATTTGAAATTGATGAGCACAAATTCGGGCAAGACGATAATCTGCGAGATAATCAAGAGAGATTAGAAAAATACTTCAAAAAGCTAATGAATTCAATTTTAAATTCGATACAATATTGCCCGCTGGTGTTACGAGATTTGGCATCCATTTTATGCACCATTGCCCAAAAGAAATTTCCAAACACGCGTTATGTAATAATCTCCGGGTTTTTCTTTTTAAGATTTATTGGTCCAACATTGGTGGTGCCAGAATCATATGGCATCATTGACGAAAAGCCCACACTGAGAGTAAGAAGGGGATTGATCTTGATGTCAAAGTTACTACAAGGCGCTGTTAATATGACACCACTCAAAGAAAGTAATTTCAAATATTTTGACGAACTGATTTCCCAGTTTGAAACGAACGTTAAACACTTTATGGATCAATTAGTTGAGCCAGTAATGGTCGTACAATTGAGAAATAAGGAATTGATAACTGTCATTTCAACTTTAGAAAATAAGAATCTTTTAATGTGTAAAGGAAATAAACTGTCCTTAAACTATGGCCAGATACCTATGAAGGAAATAGATCCTAATACCCAAATTTTTGATTATGAGCCAGAAAGTTTTGATCTTGATGAACAATTAATTGAATCAGCTTTAATTAAATTATTTAAAATTTTTAAAATTCAGAATTATCAAAATAAATTTAAAGAATTATTAAAAGAACATCCTACTATTTTGAAATATATCGTTGATTTAATAGAAACCAATTAACAAATATTTTTTTTTTTATTTTATTTTTATTTTATATTTTTTTATATTTTCAATAATTCTTAATCAAAAAGTTTTTTATTCATACACATGAAATTTTTTTGCATATTTTCAAAACAGTAAAATTCTGAATTAAAATTATTTTTATTTTTTTTTTTTTTTTTTTTTTAATTTTAATAACTATTAAATTGGATTATAATTTAGATTAATATTGTAATGTTTACGAATAGAAAAAAAATCGTTAAATTGTTTGGAACAAAAAAAAGTAACCATTTGGGAAAAAAAAAAAAAACGGGAAAAAAAGTTTAAAAATAATTTTTAATTGATAATATTAATAGAATCACAGAAATCACAGAAGTCTGGAAATGAAAAGTAAAACCAATGAATAGAAGAAGCAAATTATGTTCAAAGAATAATTCATTATATTATTATCAACAGAATCAAAAAAAAACAATTTTAATCTACTTTCTATTATCTAAATACAATTTATGATTTTGGCGATCTTATAAAAATTTCAATTTTTTCAACAAATTTTTAAGAATAGATCAATTCATTTAAGAAAACATCCTGATTAAAAGAGAGTATTATAAAAAATATTTTTGTGTTTGATAAAACATTTTGTTTTTCATTTTAAATTTTTTCTTATTTTAATAGATCTAACTTTTCATTTTGAGGTTTCGATTAAATCGATTCCAAATTAAAAAATCTTAGTTATACTTTGTTTCTCAAAGGTGTATTCAAATTTATTGAGAATATCAGATTCTTTGGAATGGGTATTTTGCTATTATTCAGACTTCTCTAATTGGATAATAGATACAAACTATGAGAATTACTCATAAAGAATTATTTTACAATCATGTAAAAAATAAAAATTTGTTTCCAAAACACTGTTTATTTTCTTAACTTTTACAAATTAAGGGGTTCATTACACTATGATAATAGGATTAATTTTTTTAATATTATATTGGTGATATTTTTTACTTACGAATTGTTTAGATCTCAAGTGTCAAAAAATTCTGATTAACGAAGGAAACCAGAAAAGAAATTTTTTTTTGTGAGATCAATTTTTTTTTTCAATTTTTTCCGAAAAAAAGAAAATTATTAAATTCATTTTATTTCTCACATTGTAAAAAGATTTTACCTTATTTATTATTTTTTCCATCATTATTACAAATACCAAATCTTTGTTGCCTGGAATATTAATATTTAGATTTTTTTTCTTTTTTTAAAATTATTTTTATGTTTTTCAGAGATATTGATTTACTCAGCATCTATAATGAAAAAAAAGTTTGTTATAATATACTATAAACGTGTTGTAACGGTGTTATAACGATTTAAAATGTTATAAAATTTTAAAATAACTACTTTTATTAACATTTTATTTGTTCTAAAATGTCTTATAAAATTTATAAAATGTTAGAAGTCTGTTATAAGAATATTTTTTAAAAAGTATTGAAAAAATCACCATGTAAAAGGAAATTCATATTATAAAAAGGTTATAAGGTGTTACAATAAAAAATTTTTTAAGAGAGATATTTCAAAAAATAATTATATTTTTTTTAGAAGTATATGGGGTGTTTGAAATATTTGCGAAAATACCTGAAAATCAAAAATATACGAAAAATTTTTTAACCCTAAGAAAAAACACTTTATGAACAAATTCGCAGAAAACCTAGTTCCAATATACTCAGTTTAATGGCAAAATAAAACTTTTACTTTCAGACAAAATATATTTATTGAATTTTCGACTGTAAGAACCCTCTAAAGAGTTTTTTCGTACCTTTTGAGTATATTCGAGTAATTGTTGGCACTTATTAGGGTAAGTTTATATGTAGGTCAGGGTATTGGTATGGGTTGTGTTATGTTTGGTATGGTATGTGCTTGTATGTTTTGGTTAAACCAACCCCTTTTATGGAATGGGGAGTTAAATAAACTTTGGCTGGGGTAACATTGTGTTGGGTATGGGTATGTATTGTACGATTAGATATTACTCGGTTATTTTTGGGTTGTATTTAATATTACAAAATTATGAGTAATGATACACAATTAGAAATTTTCTTTAGGAGGATATTTTCACTCATTTAGTCAATTCCATTCCAAAATGATCAGAAATGTTATGCTAATCTAAGATACCAAGCTCATTCACACAAAATGGGTTGAATATTATTCCCAAAATTTTAATTTTTTGAATTTTGATATTTTCGCTCCACAAAAAAAATATTTTACAATAAAATTTCAAATATACCTTTTAGTCTTAGTATATTGGCACCAGAGTTTCTTAGAAGTTGTTCATAAAGTGTTTTTTCTTGGGGTTAAAAAATTTTCGGATATTTTCGATTTTAGGTTATTTTCGGGAATATTTGATAGTTTCAGTATATGTATAAATTTTAAATTTTTAAAGTCAGAAACCAATTTTTCTTAGAAATTGTATTTTTATTAAAATAGAATTTGATTTTTCAAAATAAAATTTTCTTGTAGATATTTGGGAATTAGTTAATTTTGTCCACAATATATATATATTCAACAAAAATGATTGAAATTGTTGTGAAAATTATGATGTACAAGACCAAATAATATATTAAAAAAAATATTTTGAAAATTCAAAAATTTTTTTTAATTTTTTTTAAATTTTTTGATAACAAGAAAATAACTTTTTGAAAAATTTAAAACATTAAATTATTTTGCTAAATAGATATCAATTTCATCTGATTTATATTATGTTAAACTACTATCAAAATTTCATAAATTTAATCACCTATACTACAATTACTTGCATTTGCTGAGATTTGAATAATAAAAAAATATTAATCAAAGAAAAAGAAACCAAATAAAAAATTTGCTTTCGAAATCAATTCTTTCCCACATATGAAAAAAAAGATTCTATATCATTTTCAAGAATTAACTTAATTGTTAATAAAAATAATTGGTTACTTTTTTCTTTTTATATTGGAAACAAGTGAATTTGGGTTTTCAAAAAATCGACTCATAAATATTGAATTATTTAGATGGGGGTAACTCATCTATTTGAAATCCAAAATACAAATTAGAAAAAAAAAAGAATTTATAGATCTTTACAAGATTTTATTTTATTTTTAAAGAATAATACGATTTTAAGAATAAAATGTGTCCAAAAAGTATAAATTATTATACATTCAATAAATAATTAGAATATATAAAAAATACATGACACACTTTTTAATTGTTAATATTAGTACAATTATTTTGTAATTGCAAATATTTAAAATAGAATACTTTTTATAAATAACATAATTTTTTTATGAACAAAGTAATAAACCTACTAAAAGTTCTTTAAAGTGGGATGCCAATTGATTACTAATTTAATTTTTGGATAACCTAAGTAGATCAACTTTTTTTGAAAAAACAATCAAGTTTAATGTAGCTTTAATAGAGTTTGGAAAATGATAATTTTTATTCTTATTTTTTGGTTGATTAAATTATGTATTGATGAGTGTAATTTGGTTAATCATCATTCTAATAAGTGGGTGAGTTATAATTTAATAGTTTTGATTGATAAATTAAAGGATTTAATTATAAATATTTGCAATTACACACCAAATTTACACAAATTAACAATTAAAAATCTTGTCGGGGATTATTTTCATTTCAGGTAATTGTTTTCAATACATAAATATGATGAAATTGTTTTTCTTAAAGCATTTTTAGTAAGTATGAGAATAATTGTGATTATTATCAAACATAAATATCGTGTTAAGATTTAGCTTCATTTGGTTATTTTTATTGTATTAAATAAAAAAAAATCTTATAACATTTCATAATTTTTTTAATTTTAATATGTTTATTCTATTTCTTTGATACATTCAATAACATACTAAATAATAAATCTTCTCAAAAATATACAATTTTTCTCTTATAATTTATCATTGTATTATCTTTCATTTAAAGTAAAATTAATACACATGTTATGAGTAGTTTTATCTCTTTTAAGTTTGATTTCTAATTTTAATGAGGATATCCTTAAATGGGAGCACTCTTAATGAATTCTTCATATACTTTACAACCGCCATCCTTTTATTTTGGTAAAGGCTCTTATGATCTTTTACCCAAAAATTAATATACATTATTTTCTTTTCAATAAATACAACTACTTTTATTTTTTATTTCACATTATATTATAAATAACCACAGAGCTTTAGTGTAGAGTGGTATTGGTTCTTGGGTGAATTATAAAATTTAACAAAGTTATTACAGTGATCAAAAAAATACGTGCTTCAAAGACTATAATTTGTATTTCAAAATTTTATCCATGCTTCCTTTTCTTCTTGTTTCAAGGCAACATCCAATTTACTACCCAATAGTAGACCCAATTTCCAATCAATTTTGAAAGTAAATCCCTTGATATTATCAGTAAAATTTAAATTACGAATACAACTAGATCTAATTTTTTCATAAAATTTTCAGATTTTTTTGAATTTTTTGTTTTTTTTGATGGAAAAAAATATAAATTAAAAATTAACTCTATTTTTTGAGATAAATTTCACAATTTGATCCTTCATTTTTAAAATATCTTTTTTAATAATAGATCTTTAAGAAACCAATACCTTATTAATTTAATATTTATTGTTAGTTTCTTTGATTGGTTAATGTGTAGGTCGTCTCATACAAAAAAAAACACGCTTTTTATTTTGAAACACGGATTAAAGTTTTCAACAAGCTTTATTTAGACAACAGTATAAATTCTTAAAGAATTTACCGAAAGGAATTTTCAAACTGACAAATTTCTTCTTAGATGTATTTCTAAAGCTCTTTGGAAGGTAATTTTTTTTAAGAAGAAGAAAAAATAAAAACCAACAAAAGAATAACCAAATAAACACATTTTTTAGGAAAAATAGTTTATTTTAATCTTTGGATAAAAGACGGTCTAAACCTTAATCAAAATAAAATGGTTGTGCTTGTATTTATCTGAAGAGTTCGTTTAGAGTACCCCCTTACTTTTCAAAAATTCGAAAAATAGTAATCTGAAATCATTTTCTATAAATTGATTTCAAATTTTTGTTAAGAAAAGATGGAACAACAGTACCTTTATAAATTTATTATTATTGGTGATTCTGGTGTTGGGAAAAGTTGTATTTTACTCCGTTTTACGGATGATAGGTTTCAAGAAGTTTATGATTTTACAATTGGTGTTGAGTTTGGGAGCAGAATGATAAAAATTAAAGACCAACAAATAAGACTTCAAATATGGGTAAGGTTATTTGTGTTCGATTTTTGTTGACTCGATTTTTACTTGCTGAATCAATAAGCAAACTCAAATTCAAGAATTTTTTCTTTTCTTGTTTTTTTTTCTTCCTTCTCTTTAGGACACAGCAGGTCAAGAAACTTTTCGATCGATCACCAGAAGCTATTATCGAGGAGCAGCTGGGGCGCTATTAGTATACGATATAACAAGAAGAGAGACCTTTGACCATGTAAGAAATTGGCTAGAGGATGCTTTAAAGCATTCGACAACAAACCTACAAGTCATGTTAATTGGGAACAAATCTGATCTTGAAAAGACTCGAAAAGTCTCTAAAAAGGAAGGCGAAGAATTTGCCAAAGAGCACAACCTTCTTTTTCTTGAAACAAGTGCTAAAACTGCAAAAAATATTGAACAAGTAATAAATATTTCTTTTTCTTTTTCTTTTTCTTTTTCTTGATCAATTGCGTTTTTTTTTAGTTGTATAAAATTTTCTTTTTTTTCTTTTTTTCATAAATACCAAATATTTGAAAAATATTAAACTTATTTTTTAGAACACCTATTGTCTGTTTCATCTATTTTATCAAAAAGGACTTTCAACAAGATTTTCTTTCAAATATTTTTTTTTATTTTCCCATCACACTTGTTTTCACAATCAACAAAAATGTTTTTTTCTTGTGTTTCCAATAAGTTACCCATGCTTTTGTTTCTCTTTCCTTCAACAATATTATTCTATCAATATAAAAACCACAAAATACTTTTTGTTGACTTTTACTATTTTTTTAATATTCAAGCCTCAAACCAAGAGATATTTTTACAGTTGTTTTCTCTTTTTATTTGTTTTTTTCTTTTTTAGACTTGGGTGTATATAATGGGTGTCCCGAAGAAACCTTCTGAAACACATTTTATGAGGGTGCCCTTCAAAAAATCTCTTGGAATTTGTATTGAATTTCGACTTTCTTTTGCTGATATTTTCCCAATAAATGGGAAAAAATTTTCGCTTTCCTTTTACTTTTCCTTTCTTTTCTTTTACAAAAAGAGTTTTCCTAGAAATAGATTCAAATCTGTGATCTCTATTTGTTTAATTCTTTTTAGTTCTTTTTATATCCTATATTTTGGATCTTGTGTGTGGACTCACAAATCCTCAATGAAAAGAACTTTCTTAGAATTGAAAAAAAGATACTATGCCGAAATTTAATCCCATTTAATGCTAAATTCGAGCACTGTTGTTAAATGCTTTCTTTACAGTATGTTCAGTAACCCGTGGTTGCTGTTCTGTTTGTGCTTTTTAAAAAATAAATGCTTTCTCAATCAATAATTGTTGTTTTTTTTACGAATTAGTAGTGTTCGATTGTTTTTAAAGTTTGGTAGTAATTATTTATTTTGTGTTTTAACAGAAAAAACGTGAATTTTAAATTGAACACCAGAGTTGTTGAACCTTTATTTTGAAAAATGAACTTTTTTAAAAATTCTGAAAAAACTACAAAGTAAACATAAATAAAAATTTTTTGGTACACTTTCCTTTTAGAAATCATAAAATTGTGTTTTCTAAAAATTTTCCTTTTTCGAAAAAGATAAAATACCCAAGAAAAGGTAAAATTCAAACACAACAATACAATTACAGAAGATCTTCAAATTCTTCTTAAAAACCCACAATTATTTTTTTTTTTTTTTTATTATTATTTAAGGGAGGAGTTATTAAAACCCTCTTGTGTGCCTGAATTCCTAAATTTTAAAAACCCACAATTATTTCAAACCCACAACAGGCTAATACATGAAAACCCACAATTAATTCAGCATTTTACAAAAAAAAACATTTATTTACTTTGAAAAATAATAAAACAACAAAACACAGGTTATTGAACATACTGTACAATTAATTATCAAATTGTGCTTTATTCAGTGAAACAAAAAAGTCACTGATTTAATTTGTTCCTCTATATTTCAACAATTATTTCTGAAGATTTTTCCAATGACCAGATCGAACTTTTTCTCTTTTTATCAAACGAAATCGCCAATATTATAAATTTTTGATTTTTAAATTAAATAAAATTTCAAATTATTTTCTAAAGTACTATTCATATTTTATGGTCTGTAAATATTACTTTTATAACTAATAACATATTATTGACTTTTAAAAAGAACGTAGGTTCAAGCGATCTTGTTCAAAAAAAAATCTTTTTTTATTTTTTTTATTATTATTTAATGGAGGAGTTATAAATCCCTCTTGTTCACTGTTAGTTTTTTTTTAATTTAAACGAATAGAGCTAAATCGAAGATTTAATAAATAAACAGAAATTCTAAAAAAAGCACCGTTAGGTTTGTTTAAATTTTAGGAATTTAAAGAAATTTTCTTAACTTTTCTCTTTATTTCTTAATTTTAAAAAAAAACGCGGTTAGTTTTTCAGAATTTAAAATAATTGAGTAAAATCTTTGAATTTTACTCAATTCTTTTAAATTAAAATTTTTTTTCGGTGTTATTTCGTTAGCTTTTCTTAAGTTTTCTGTTTATTTGTCAAATCAATAGATTTTCCTAATAAATAGAAAACCTCAAAAAAACCTAGAAAACTTCACAAATAAATAGAAAACTCTGGAAAACCTAACGAAAATCAATATATTTTCGTTAGGTTTTTTTTTACTTTTCAAAATAAACCGAAAATTTATTAAAAATTTTCGGTTTATTTCAAAAAGTAAAAAAAACCTAGAATACTTCACAAATAAAAGAGAAAACCACCATTAGATTTTCCAGAATTCAAAAGAATTGAGTTAAATTTTTTATTTTACTCTATTCTTTTGAAGATTTTTGGAAAACCTAAGTTAGGTTTTTTTTAATTTGAGAAATATTCTGAAAATTTCCAAAATTTTAGGTTTATTTCAAAAATTAAAAAAAACCTAGGCACTCTACCGCACAGAAAGGCACTTCCCGAAACTCTTAATTTATTTAGATTTGTTTATCCTAGATATAATGTAGACAAGATTATGGCTCATAGGATTGCTTTTTTTTAAAAAATGAAAAGATTAAATTTTTATTTCGAAACAAATACAAGAAAAAGAGAAAGAAAAGCAAGAATTAAATGAAAGAAAGTAAAAAAATAATGAAAAAAAAAGCAAAAACTTAAAAAGTTTTTTTTGTACCCCAAGTGTTGAATGGGCTGGTGATTGTTTTCTTTGATATCGAATTTTTTTTTCACAACTATAATTTATTTTAATAATGATGTCCAAGAATTTGAACAACTATAGATCAAATGAAATTTATTTACTTTATTAATTTTAAAATTAGAACTTTTAAGATAATGATATATATATAGCTCTGAGTTTTTAAGAATTAATACTTTTCTTTTTGTTTGCTTTGCTTTTTTTTTTTTTTTTATTTGTTTTTTTTTAATTTTATTATTTTTTTTTCACATGTTTTCAAAATCTTGTTTTGACCCAATCTCAGTACAAGGTACCTTCTTAGTAATCTTTACCTATCCCAAGTAACGACTCGGCATATTGTACGAAAAGGTCGATTCAGTTTGCTACATTCGCTTCTGTTGCTCGAGTCCAGTTCAATAAGTTCAAGATCTGATCTGATCAAGTTTATGTATTCTTTTCAATGTTTTTTTTATACCCTTTACCTTCTTCTAAACACTTAAAAAGAAAAATAGGGAGGAGGAAGAACTCAACTATCTTAAAAAAAAAAGGGATTTGGAAACAGCAAAAAAGTATAAAAAATAAAAACATTCTATTTATCATTTTTTCAGAATTTTCATTTTCAACACAAAAGTATATAATTTTTTAGAGATCATTAATAATAAAAATTAAAAATATCACACAACCCTAATAAAAAAAATTTTTTATAACATCTATATAACCTTTTTATAACAAAATTTCCTTTTAAATGATGATTTTTTCAATATTTTTTAAAAAAAATATTCTTATAACAGGCTAATAACATGTTACAATTTTTATACGACATTTTAAAACAAAAATTTATGTTATAAAAGTTTTTATTATAAAAATTTTATAAAATTGTAAACGTTTATAACATCTTTACAACACATTTATAACATGTTATAAAAAACTTTTTTTATTAGGGAAAGTATAATAACGTTTTTAAAACTCATTTAATACATTTTAGTTTACGTTTTCCTTAAATTTTCAAAAAAATAATTTTTTTTTAGATTGTGAAATATGAATTATAAAAGAATATCGAATTTGACCAACACTAATGACTGTCATATAATAAACGAGATAAACGGGTGAACTTGTATCACCACCAGAGGTAATCATAGAAAGGATCTAGAATGTGTCAAATACAAGGAATAAACATTACAAGTTTCAAAAACGTTTTTTTTATATAATCTTTACAAAAAAAAATTAAAAATTTATAATTTATTATTCTTTCATAATAATTACCATTGATATATTATCCTAAAAAAAAAAAAAAAAAAAAAAAAATTGAATAGGCATTTTTTCAAACAGCAAAAGTTATTTATGACAAAACAGAATCAGGTGAAATTGATGTAAAAACTGAGGTTTGATATCCAATTATTATCTTTTTATTTATTTTGCATTTTTTATATTTTCTTTTCTCATTTTTGATTTTATAATTACCATTTTAATTCACTTTCATAAAATATCGAAATTTATCTAATATTCCTCCATAATTTAATAGGGTGATGGTGTGAAAAAACTTCCAAGATCACTAACTAATAATGAAAATAATGATAATGAAAAAAATGGTGGATGTTGTTGAGGAAATAATTTTGTAATAGTTTCTTGATATCATAATTATAATTTGGATTCTAATTATTGAATTCAGAAAGAAAACATTAAATTTATTTGTTCGAGATTTTTTATTTTTTATTTTTTTTTAATTTCTATTTAGATTGTTAATCCATGATATTTTTTGCCTTTACTTTTTTGTTTTTATTTCCTAGTTGTCCATATTGCTGTGGTCCAATATCTCAATCTTAGTCAGTAACCACTTGACCTTCTTCCTTTGTAATTCTTCTTTACAATATAAAAAGAAAATTCATACATTGAAAAAAAGGTAAAAAATAAAAAATTAAAAAATTTGTTAATGGTGTTAATTGCTTTGTATCAATTTTTTTTTTTTGAATTTCTCGTTTGTGATATCTTTTGTAAGGTTTAAATTGGAATCAAGTTATAAATTACCAAATAAATTTAAGAATATGAATTTGATTTTAAATTTGAGACAATAAATGAAAAAATAAAAGAGAGACAGAAAATAGCCATAGATAACAAAGATATAAATACGTTTTCTTAAAGTTATTTTCCCATAGATTAAATATAGGTGTTTTTTTTTTTATTCAAAAATCAAAAACAACAACATTATTTTTTTTCAAACTTTAAATAATACAAAAGTTTTACTTAATAGATCTCAATTTAATTGAGAAACTTTTATTAAATCTTCTATCAAATATAGATTATTTGATTACATATATCTCTATTAATTTTATTTGTTGAGATTTGAATTGAAATTCTAATAATGAAAAATAATAATAACAAAATAAAATATTCTTTTCAAAATCAAGAATTTCCCAACATAACGCTAAAAATATATTGCACAATTTTCAATAATTAACTTAATGGTTAATAAAAATAATTAGGTTTCTTTTTTTTTTTCTTTATATTGGAAACATGTGAATTTTGGATTTCCAAAAAATAGACTCAAAATTAATAAATTGTTTAGATGGAGTTAACTCCTCCATTTCATAATTCGAGACACAAATTACAAAAAAAAAATTTTTCAATAGGATCTTTACAAGATTTTATTTGATTTTTAAAATAGACTACTCCCTTAAAAGAATAACTTTTCAAAGAATTTTTAATTTTCACCTTTAGATATTTGAATTTGGAAATCAATGTGTTCAAAACTTATTTGACTTATAATGAGGATTCTTTTGCTTTTTTTTTTTTTTTTTTTTTGTTATTCTTTTTTTTTTATGTTTTTATTTCTTTTTTTTTTTCCTTTGTTTTGTTCTTTTTATTTTTTATATAAGCTCGAGTTGAAAAAAAAAAACATCTTCGAAAATATCAAAAAATATTGATAAATCTGAGTCTATGTACTGCCTTTTATAAATAAAGATAAATTTTTACAAAAACTCTTCTTAGTTAACTTTTTTTCAATAAAAAGTTCACCAATAAAAAATCATTAATACTCTTTTCAAAAAATGAGATTCACTTTTTTTTCGTTTTTGCTTTTATTTTTTAATTTTTAAAAGATCAGGTTTTTATATATGTCATCAATATAAAAAACACTATTTTTTATCTGATTAATATTTTTCAAAATCTAGCTTTATAACTTAATTCAATTAACCTTTGGGATAATATTTTTTAGAATAAAAACAATCTCAACTTTTGAATATCGAAAATATTTTTTGAAATTACTGTACACTTTTTTATTTTTTTTTGAAAAATTGGTGTTGAGAAAATTGTGAAATCGAATAATAAGTTAATATATTAGATTAGAATATTTTTCCAGAGAGTTTATCTTTTTTAAATAACTTTTTTTTTTATTTTTACCATTTAAAAATAAAAAAAACATTTGAAGACCAAATTAGTCCCTTTTGTGAAAATAAAATTCCCATAATTTAGAATTTGTTTTAGTAAATGAGTTAAAATAAGATATTGTATATAAAAAATATACATAATTTCAAGTTTGAATTCAATGATTTTGGCAAAAAATGTTTTCAAGAATAAATTAAATGGAAAATTTATTTATTTCTATTCTATCATTTAGTTTTTTTAATTTTTTTAATGGAAGGTATTTGATCAGTTTTTCATTTTTAGTGTTTTTTTGGGTCGTAGGGGTATATATACAAGTTTTGGATTTAAATTTGTTATTTTTTTGCATTAAATTATTCGAAATTTAGTATTAAGTCAATTTCTTATTTCAGGTGATTGATTATTTTTTAAATATAATTATCTTTGAAATAAACACCTAAAGAAAGACTCACTTTATTTTTTCAATATCGAATAAATGAAACTAAAACTTAAAATGAAAAATCAAAAATCAAAAAGAAAAAATGAAAAACACTTTTGAAATTAATAAAACAATTATATTTCAAATACATTTATTATCGGCAAATATAATAAAATGAATGTTTGGACAAAATCTATTTCATTTTCGTATTGTGAATTTTTATGATCTTCTAATTGATCAAAGCAATAAGTTAAACAGCTAAAATACAAATTAGAAAAGTCATACCATTTTATTTTCTTTCTTGAGCTATTTTTGTGAATAAAAATACGATATAAAATGCTTGCAAAATATTCCACTGTTTCTCTATAACAATTTCTTGATTGTAAGAAAAATTGATTTATTTGTTTTCTATTTTCCAATAAGGAGATTAAATAATGAACAAATGACCGATTATTATTATTGCCATAATTATTTTGGATAGTATTAATAAAATCTTGATCGACTTTGAAAATATTTAAATCTAAATATTGTAAAAAAATTGGCCTTGGTAATACTTTATATCCTAATCTTATAAAATGATAATGGAAATTTGTTGGAAATGGCAGATCCCTTTCCTCAATTATTGAATATAAATTTCCCATAAATTTAAAAATTTCATATAATTCCTTAATTGTAATCTCATCACCTTTGTTGTTATCATATTTCTTTTTGATTCCCTTTTCCTTTTCATCAATACTGTTCACATTTTCATCACCTTTTTTATTATTCTGTGACTCTAAATAATTTGTATTAACCCATTTTTTAATTGGAAATAATTCTAATTTTTGAAGAATAATATTTTTAATAAAGGAATATTTAACTTCCCATTCATTTAAAGAATTTTTTTTAATTTTTTTTAAATAATTTATTTTTGGAATAAAATTATTTAAAGAAGAAAGATTAATTTTTACATTGTCTTTTAATAATTTTTTTTCAAAAACATTTTTTAAAATTAAATTAAAAAAATCTTCTATTTGTTCTAAATGTAAATCCAAATAAATGGTTGCATAATTTTTACAATCTTGGATTTTTTTTTTTTTTTTTTTGGCTATTAATTATTTTAAATTTTTGAAATTTTTTTGCGATCCTATTGATTAATACTTCTTTTGAGTAACATCCCCATTGTTCTGATTGGGCCACATTAATACTTTTTTCATTTGAAGTATTAACTTCTTTTTGTAGATTATTTGAATTCATTGATTTATTGTTTTGATTAGGATTATAATGATTATTATTATTATTAATATTATTATAATGGTTATTATAGTTTTTATTATTATTGTTATTATTATTATGGTTATTATGGTTATTATTATTAGTATCTCCATTAATGTTTTTTTTTAATGAAATTAATGTGTTATATTCATTTTCACTTTCTCCCTTATTAATATTTTGTACAGTTTCTTTTTTTATCTTTTTATTAATATTTACATTTGGATTTTTATTGGAATCCAAATCCATATCGGAATCGGAATCGGAATTAGAACGGGAACTAGAACCAGAACCAGAACCAGAATCAGAAACAGAGCCAGAGCCAGAGCCAGAGCCAGAGCCAGAGCCAGAGCCAGAGCCAGAGCCAGAGCCAGAGCCAGAGCCAGAGCCAGAGCCAGAGCCAGAGCCAGAGCCAGAGCCAGAAACAGAACCAGAACCAGAACCAGAACCAGAAAGAGAACTGGAACGAGAACTAAAATTGGGATCAGTTTCTGTAAAAGTGGTTCTTTCTTTTAATAATTTACTCTCCAATGTAGAATTTGTAATTACATGTCTTTGTGTTTGTTCTGAATAATGTGAATTATTTTTCTTCAAATCTTTTCGAATCGATAAATTATGAGAAGGCATTGTTTTGCTTTTAGGAATTTTCTTAATTTTAATATTTTGATCGGACTGAGATAATTTTTTATTATGATGATTCAAAAGATAAAAACTTTTCTTTTTGTATTTTGTATACTTTTTTAATTTTTTCTTTTCTTCTCGAGTTATCGATGTCAAATTATTATGAGCAATAGTCTGTGATTCCTTATTATTATTTTTGTTTTTATAACATAAATAATTTGTAGCATTCATATTATCATCCTTCCCATTCATTAAGCCGTATGATCTTCTTGTTGTGGAATCAATATAATTCAATAATTTTGAAGAGAATTCAGGGATTTCTTTCAATCTTTGCCATACTGATGAAACAAAATATTCTCGAAAGAATTTTGGTTGGAACATTTTTAAATTATGTTTACATAAAGATTCTATAATACATTCCTTAACAAATTTTTCTTGGAAATGCAAAATCATAATGTGTATAAAATTAGTTAAATCATCAATTTTTGCTTTTGGATCACTAAATAAATTTAAAATGGCATTCGTGTTGAATTCCACAGAATAGCATTTCATTTCTTTGACGCTAATAAATGAATTATTATTATAAATTATAGGGGAGTAGTTTAGTATTATTAATTGCTCGAAATTTTGATTATCGCTCATGGGATCCTGGCCTGGGAAATTTGGAACCAATTCTTTAGATCGAGATATGAAGCAGTCACATGTCTTATGGTGTAAATTTGAATCTAAAACAGTAAAGAAAATTCCTGGGATGACGATCATTAATAATCCTTTATAAGATCCAAAAAAAACAATTCCCTTTTTCACAAACAATTTTGGATAATTATACAGATTAACGTTGAACTGTAACCTTTCTTGCAATTGGATATTCCAGACATAGATTTGGAATATTATTTGATTATTCTTATATACAACCTGGTAATTACATAAAAATTGCACCTTCCTTCGAATATTAATGATTTGATAATTATAATGTAAATCCGGTGTTTTATAATAATATGAAAATTGGTATCTTAGATTCTCAAAATATTTATCAGGTATTTTGATTTTATTCGTAAGTGGTATAATGGTTTCATATATTGTAATAAACTTGGTGTTTTGATATTGTTTACAGACTAATTTTAATTCAAGATTATTTTGAACCAATAAATAATATAACCTATTGCTATCGCATCGAAATTCATACCATATAAATTTTGACGCTATTTTGAATAGGTTATGCGTTTTTGGTTTTTTTTTTTTTTTTAATAATTTCTTGGCTATTTTGATTTGATCAACAGCAATGATAGTTTTGTCAAATATCCTTAATATTTTTTCTTTTTTTGTTGGCTTGATATCATACAAAAACTTTTTATAAATAGAATAATTAAGGAAAAAATAATAATGAATAAATAAAACATAGATACGTATTTATCAATATATTGTCAGAACATGTTATCATTTTTTCTTTTGATTTATTTTTTATTTTTATATTTTTTTGGTATTAATTGTGAAGGTGATTAATATGCATTAACATACAGGACGAAGATGTTTTTTGAAAAAATTATTTTTATAAAAAAAAAAAAACTAAAATATGATTTAAATATAGTGTAAACCAAATTCGATTCAATATTTGAATTTAATAAACCTCAGATTTCTTTATCTGAAAATTGCAAAAAAAATAAAAATATTTTAAATGGTTTAAAATTATTTTGGTTTTAAAAACGAAAAAAATAAAAAGATCAATTAAAAGGGAGCAAGTTTATATTATCTTAATTCCTAAAATAAAAAAAAAAAATGTTTTCTACATTTATTCTAATTCTCGAAAAAATAACAAATAAGAGGAATTAAAAACTCCTTCCTTAAACAATAAAAAAAGGAAAACAATTTTTTTTCCTGAAAGAATAATTTTAATCGCAACTCTTTATTGAAAAAAACACAACCATTTTTTTCTTTAATAAATCAAAATATACACCACCAAACTAAAATAATTTTAAAACCGATATTTTATCTGTTATTTTTCAATTTATAAAAAATCTGATGGTCACAAAAATGGAAAAGGTGGTTTACTAATAATTATTAAAAAAGTATAAATTCAACGACTTCACAAGGAAAATTCTTATACCACATCCAAATATCATAGGAATTCAATTCATGGATTATATTATCATTAATGTTTATAAAAGACCATATAAAAATTCTGTAATAAATAAAAAAAAAAATCAAAATATTCTATAAGAATATTAATTTCACAAAAATATTATTGGGGGTGATTTTAATTGAAAAGAATCTTAAATTAAAAAAATTTTCACTTTTTTTTTATTTTATTTTATTATTATTGAGGAAGAAGTGTAAATTGAACTTCTAGTGGATCTTATATTTAAATTTCCTTTCAGAAATTTGTACATAAAAATCATAGATTTCACAGATTATTAATTAATGAAAATAATTTCAAACTATCTTGGTTTAAAATTTGTTCATTTGGATTTATTTCAAAATTTTCACTTTTTAATTTTAAAATAATTTATAATAATAAACCAAGTTGAAAAAAAAATAATTTAGATTATATTTTTTTCCATTTTTTCCCTGGTTGAATTTTTACGTTTATATTGGGAAGAATAATTACAAAGGAAAAATACCAAGTGGTTACTTGCTAATACTGGGACACTGAAACACAAAAGTATGGGTAAATCAAAAATAAAAAGCCAAAAAAGCAAAGACATAAAATATCAAAGAGTTAAAGCAAACGAGATCAAAAAAGAAAAAAGAAATTACAACAATTAAACAACTACCATCAAAATGAACATTCATAATCAACTATCCAATTTAACTTAAATTAATCCAAAAGTGCCGTGGGTGTGATTAAGGATGTTCTTAATTAAAGATAGCATTGGTTTGTTTGGTTTTTTTTGATTTTTTACCAATTGATTCTAATAAACCCTTTTTAAATTTCTTTTTTTTTACTTTTTCTTTTTTTCTTTTTTCAAATTTTTGTTTTTGCGTTTTAACCATAAAAATAATTTGGGTATGTCTTTTGCATGAATAATCGTGGAATCTATTATTTTACACTTATATTTCCTTTTAGGAAATTTAAGTAAAAAGGTATCTAGAGTGTATTCCACACTTCTTCCATAATAAATAATAATAATAAAAAAAATTTTCAAAAACCATTAAAATAATTAATAGTTAGTTAAATATATAATTAATTCAATAAAAAATGAAAATATATTATCTGAAATAAATATTTCTAAAGAAAAGAATTTATAATTTTATTTAATTACAAAAAAAGCAATTAGTTTATTTGAGGTGAAATAATTTTGAATAAATAATATTTTTACTCTTTTTTCTGAAGTCTTATTTTTATCAATAAATAAACGGATTTGTGTCACTATTTGTTTTTGAGATTCCTTATTAAGAAAATTGAAAACACATGAACAAGAAGATGAAACTATTGAAATTGTCATCATTCTAAAAAGTTGAAAGTTCACTAAAATTTCTTTGATCTTGTACAATTTATTCAATACACAAATTTTAAAAAACTTATAACTTTTTCATGGATTTTGTTAAAATTTTTTCGTTTTAATAAAACGTGGGGTCTCAGCCTTAAAATGTGGTGTAGAGGTTGGAATTGGAAGAAAAGTACTTTTTTAAAAAAAGTTTTCACTTTAGGAAAACACAAAACTCGAAAAAAGTTTTAATTCTGACAAAGTTTTTACTTTTTTAAAAGAAAGAACTATTATAATAATTTGAAAAAAGTCTTCACTTTATTTAAATAGAATTTTTTGGAAAAGTTTTAATTCTTACAATCAAAAAAAAAAAGATACTCACTTTTTGAAAATAGCTGTGCAAAGGACGAAAGATTTTTAATTTGAATAATTTTTTTGGAGAATTACTCGTCTTCTAGTAAGAATCCATACTTCATTTCTGGATTTCATATTTGTTCATTTTACAAGTTCTTAAGGATAGTTACACCCAATGAATTGGAAATATAAGATATACTTCCAAACTAACCATGTTGACTTTAGTGAATACAATCTGGGATCAAAGAATTTTTGAAAAAATTTTTTTATGAAAAATGAAGTTTTTTTGGATTATATTTTTTTCTTCTTCTTTAAAAAACTCACATTCCAAAGCCCTTAATAATATATCTAAGAAGTTATTTATACAATTAGTATTTTATTCAAGCTAGTTATTAGTACTTTTGTAATAATTACTCGGTGAATTTTTATAATTTCCCCAAAAATCAATACTCTTAATTAAGGCTCTGGAGTTATTTAAAGAAGAAGAAAAAAATATAATCCAAAAAAACTTCATTTTTCATAAAAAAATTTTTTCAAAAATTCTTTGATACCAGATTGTATTCACTTAAGCCAACATGGTTAGTTTGGAAGTTGTATCTTATATTTCCAATTCGCTGGGGAATCCCATCATTTAATTGGAAGCTTCCTAGACTGTGGAATTGGTGATTATGATTACTAAAGTTTCGAGTACAAAAAAAAAGTGCGAATAAAGAAAGTAAAAATCAGAAAAATTTAAATTTTCATCATTTTTATTTTCAGAGTTCACACTTTGATTCTTTTTTGAAAAAAACCTCAAATAATTCTTTTTTTAATTCCATGGAATCAAATGATTCTTTTTGATTTTTTTAAAGATAAGTTTCAATTTATTTCTTGTTTAAATTTGGTTTTTCATCGAATAAATCATTCTCAAAATTTAATAATTAAGTAAATAGTTTTTTTTGATTAATTAAAAAGAATTTAATATTTTTCCCAAAAAAAAATAAATATTTGAGGTTTTTCTTTTTGGGATTTTAGTTTTAATCATCTTTTCGTCAATAGTGATGTTTTTATGTTTATTCCTGATAAGAAAATTATTTCACTTTGAAATGGGATCAAAAGAATCTTTTTTCTTTAATAGAGTTTTGGTACCAATTAAAAATTCTTTTTTTGATCTATGGAATCAGAATAAAATAATTTTTAATGTTTTTGAAAAATTGTTCTTAAAAGGGACTTTAACAAGTAGAAAATGTAGATAAAAACTGATTCCATTTGGAACCATTTTAATATTATGATTCCAATTGTTTAAATTTTTGTGTTCTAAAAATTCCAAAAATGGAATCATTTTATGAGCTCTGTAAATTTTCTTTCCATCTTTTTTTCGCACCTTCCTTATTAAATTACAAAGAAGAGTATTTAGTAAGGTACGTGAAAATTCTATTTTACTGAAAACCATTCTTAATTTAAGAATATTTCTTCAAGGGATTGTTTCTAATCTGTAAAATCTTTTCTTTTCTTTTTAGACAAGATTTTCATGATGTTTTTTTACTATGGCTTGATTTGGTGTTGATAAAATTTTTTATTAATTCTTTGTTCTTTTGGTGTTATTTTTTTCAACTACCGATTGGTTGTATTGTCAAATTAGATCACATTTGGGCGCTTGTGCCTATTCTCAAAATAAAAAATTATCTACTTTAAAAAAAAATAGAATTTGAAAAATGAACAAAACAAACAAAAAACAAACTATCGTTGCAATCACAACCAAAAAAGAAAAAAGTTAAATATTTACATGATAACGGTGATGTTGTTTAATTGTTTTTTGAATATCCACAACCGTTTGGTTTTTGTCCAAGTGCACAACAAAAGAAAAATATACTGGCTTTGTTTTTGTAATCTCTGACTCATACATCGATCCTCTTCTTTTGGTTGTAATTTTTTCAGAGTCTTGATAAGTTAGAATTAAAAATGTTTCTGTTGGCGAGAGAGTTGCCGATTGTATCCGTATAAGAGACTTGTGAACATAGAGTTGTCTGTATTCACTTGTTTTTATATTAAACAACTCTATTACTGTTTGATCTGTATGCTCCCTTTTGACTAAATACCTTCCACCTTTTTCTTGGCCAATAATCGTAGACTTGAAGTTTGTTGTTATTTTTGGGTTTTTGAAAGAGAATTTTTTATGGCATCTTAACATTAAAAATTATACTTTTACCAAATTAGAAAAAAATGATTTTTTTTTTATGTGAGAATTAAGGACGATTGAAATTTAGGATCTGTGAGGGTTGGAATAAAAAACAGTAATCAATAAAAATGATTTAAAAGATTTTTTTAGGAATTAGGTACATTTTGAAACTTTTAATTATCTAAACATTACTGTTAAAATATTTCTTTGGGTGCCACGAGATATTGAAACTTTGATAACCAAAATATCATTCACTTATCTTTTTGTGAAATGAAATAAAGTGTATTAGAGCTGAATCTTTAATCTTTAATTTTAGGAACAATTTTTTTGATTTTTTTTTTGATTTTTTTAAATTAGGTTTTGAAACTAGAAATGTGTTTCTACGAATGAATGAAATTAATCCAAGAGTAAACCAAAAAAATAGACCTCGGAAGGTGTATCTATTTGAAACAAATATTTTCTTTTCGAAGAGCTAACAAGAAAGATCACCTTTCCAAATAAATTTCTTGAAATAAAGAATGAAAAAAAAAAAAAAATCGATAAAAGCATATTTTCAAAGATTTTTTTTCTTAATCTTCTTAATTAGTATGAACCCAAACAATTTAAAACCATTGAATTTCTCACCCCATTACTATTTATTATTCTTTTATAAAATATTTTTTTACAAAAATTAGCTTTAGGAATTCTTTTTTCTTATAATGTCATCAAAAAAACCAAAATAAAGAATAATATTTCAAAAATTAAAATAAAGGGGTCAAATTCTCTGAATCAAAAAACAGTTACAAAAGATTCAACCCAAATAAAAGAAAAATTTATGAAAAATTTCAATCATGGATTCACAAATTATTTTTAGTTCTCAATTTAATTGAAAATAATTAATAATAAAATCAAATGAATTTATCCAATAAATCTTTATTTCTGCAGAAGAATCCAAATAACTATCATATTTTCTGAATCAAAACTAGAATTACATGACTTAAATGATTAATAGGGATTTTCAATTCATTTTGAAAATTCTTAAGAAAATAAAAAGTAATTTGTTTATCAAAAATTTTCCAAACAAAATTGTTTCATTGAGAATTAAAAATACAATAAAATTAAAAAATAAGTAATTGTATGAAATTTTACAGATAAGATCAACAAGTAAATGATTTTTATTTATTTTTTTAAGCTTATTTTTTAGTTGGTATGAAAATATATTAATCTAGGATAAGTTAAATTTCAAAAATAAAAGCAGTTTTTTCATCAGAAAAAAATTTGTTTAATTGTTTTTTTTTGGTTCAATCAATTATTCCGAAAATACCTGCAAATCGAAAATACCTAAAATTTTTTAATCGAGTAAAAACACTATTTGAACAACTTTGAGGAAACCTTGTGTCGATATACCCAGTTTAAAGGTAAATTTGGAATTGTATTGTTGAAAAATTTTATTTTTTTCTGAAAATATCAAAATTCAAAAATTGTCACTTTTTAGATATAGTGTTCAACCCATTGTGTATGAAAGGAATTGGTTTCTTAGATGACTGTAACATTCCTGATCATTTCAAAATGGTTCTGAACTAAATGAGAGAAAATGTACTTGTAGAAAATTTTTCTAATAGTGTTTTATTACCCATAATTTTGTCTAAAAGACAACTCAAAAATAGCTGGGTAATATCTAATCATACAATACATACCCATACCCTTCACAAGGCGAACAAAACCAAACCTTTTTCTAACTTTCCATCTCATAAAAGAAACTGGTTTAACCAAAACAATCCAAACCTAACAGAACCGAACCTAACATAACCAATACCAATAATAACCCTGGCTTATATATACACTTATCCTAACATACCAGCAATTACTCAAATATACTCAAAAAGTACCAAAAGCTCTTTAAAGTAGTTTAAAGTAGAAAATTCAAAAAAAAATATTTTTTCTGAAAGTAAAATTGTTATTTTACCGTTAAACTGGGTATATTGACACTAGAGCTTCTTAAAAGTTGTTCAAAAAGCGTTTTTACTCCACTTAAAAATTTTAGGTATTTTCAATTTTCAGGTATTTTCGGGAATGATTGATAGACCAAAAAAAAAACAATTAAAAAAATTTATTTCTGATGAAAAATTTCCCTCTATTTTTGAAATTTAGCTTATGAGATATCGCTGCTACACACAACAAATTTTTATAGACTCTAATAAAAAAAGATCTTTCATAATTTAATATCTATGGTATATAATACCTGTAATTTTTAAGGTATGGTTGGAACGGATTTATCCTAACTTCTAAGCTATCACATTTAAGCCAAATTTCATAATTAGGGGCAAACTTTTTTATTATTATTTTTTACTTGTTTTTTCGTTCGTATTCAAAAAATAAAATGATTACACTATATTTTTATTTATTAATCTATATCGGTTATTATCTCTAAAAGCTTTAGTAAAATACCTTATTATTCAAAAAAAAAATACAATTAAAAAAATTTTTTACTGATGAAAAATCTCCCCCTATTTTTCAAATTCAGCTTATATCACATTTTATATCATGTGTTATTCAGAATGAAAACAGAAAAAAAATAAACAAAGACATTGAGATTGATGTCTATTATAAAAATAATGTTTTTAAAAAATTGGAATAATAATATCGATCTGTTCATTGGATAAAAAATGGATTTCTCTTTCTTCATATGAGTTTTTTTTACTTTTTTATAATAAACAAATAAAAAAAATATATCTTCTCAAGAAATCAAATCAAAAAAAGAAATCACAGAAACTAGAAAGTATTTTTCTATCATTACTTCTAAATTGATTAAATATGAGATTTTTCGAATTTTGAAAATCGAAGATCTGCATTAATGTATAAGTTTTTTTCATTTTGTTTGTCAAATCAAAAACCAAATCATTGGAAATATATAACTTTTTTTTTACTCTTTTATTATAAATGTTATAGTTTTATAAATTAATTTCCTAACGATTTTATTTTTTTTTATACAGAAATAACATTTTATTAATAGAAATCAATTTTTATGTCTTATTAATCTTTATTGCAGAGTTGGAAATTTATTATTAAAAAAGAATAATATAATCAAAAAAATATATAATAAATTAATGAAAATTCCCCATAATTCAAAAATATGATAGAAAATCTTAGAAAATGTAAAAAGATTATTCAAAATAGTTATTTCAAAGTTTAAAGTAAGTTGTGATTATATATTGTTAAAATTTTCTCTTATTTTTCTCCAATTCGTTTAAAATTGAGAAATTTTTTGTGTTCATTTAGGGACTATTAAACTAAAAAAATCTTATTGTAAATTTAATAGCAAATTCAAAAAAAAAAACTAGTACCTCCTCTTGAAATTGAAAAACAAAGTAAAAATCTGACTACTAGACTAAACTTACTTTTAATGCAATTTTTGGATGTGATTTAGTGCTTTTAAAAGTTTGATCCATTAATCTCAGTTTTTGAAAAGCCCAAAATCCAACATATTTCTGAAATTTTTAATAAAAAAAAATATTTTCTTTTTGAATGAGTAAGAAATCTTATTATTGTGTAAGAAGTAAAAGAAAAAACACACTTTAAAAACAAAACCACTAAGTTCTAAAATAATCCAGTATAAAAAATTTCCTTAATTTCAAAAAAAATACAATAATTGTTTTAAACTTAAAAAAATATAATTTATTTATTCTTACAACATTTCAAATCAATTTATTCTTTTTATTTAACAAAAAATAATTACGAAAAAAAACCAATTAATCAAATTAAAAATTCTCCCAAAATACTTGTTTAAAACCTTAGAAAAATTCAACTTAAAATCTAAAGAAATACTTTTTAATTTAATTATTTATAACCAATAATTAATAACCCAATCTTAATTGTTTCAGTGGGTTATTAACAGCCCAAAGATTAAATGTATTAATCGACTTTACAATTATTTCTCAATTTTTTTAAAGATTTTCAAAGAAAGAAAAATAATTCAAATTAATGATTCTGATAAAAAATGCAAAATAGTTAATACTATTACCAAACAACCGAAATAAAAAAAAAAAAAAAAAAAAAAAAAGGATTGTTTTTTTGTTTATTATCAATTCTATAAAACTGATTTTTTTCAATAAAGATAATATATATAATTATGTATAGAATTTTGAATCAATATATAATATTACATATATTTATCTGACAGGATAAATTTCGCTGTTATTTAGGAGAAAAAAAAAAGGACAGTTTAATATTACAAGATCATTTTATTATATCGTTTTTCCAATGCACTACTTATCGTTTTTATCCACAGACTTATTAGAGAGATTATATTCAATAAATTTAGAGATTAATTTACTAATTCGAATTTTATAAAGAGTATTTGCTTTATTTTTGTACCAGAGTAATAAATATGTAATGAAAAACCTGTTCCAAATATTATGAACATCATCCAAAAAACCTGATTGTGTGTTTTTAAATTTACTATTTGAAGATAGTTTTTCAATTGAAGAATTTGTTAATAAATTATAAAATTTATAAATTTTTTTCAATTTTGAACTATTAATTGACCCGATATATTTTATTATTAGCCTAAAATTTGATTTCTTCTGGATTAGTTGAATAAATTTTTGTTCGTTTGTCGAAATATATGTTTTTTTTCGTGGTCGTTTCTTATTTTTTTTTTTAAAAGCCGACTTAATTTCCAAAAAGACAACAACAAGCCAAAATACAAAGGAGAAGGCTAATAAAAAAATGATAAAATTTGCCAAATAATTTTTTCCATTATGGGAAATAATGTTGATCTCTTGGGAATAAAAGATCATTCCAAATAATAAAATTAATTGAGTTATTGTTAATAAACTAAATTCTAAAAAGTTTCGAGGCCTGGTATTAAACGGGTTGCAAGATGCTTGCATCAGAATTGAAAATAAAAATATTATATTGAAAATTATTAATTGGGCCCTGGGAACATTTGACAAATAGAGAACAAATATCACAACCAAAAATTTTCTTATAGTGATGACAAATTCCCAAAAGAACCATTCCTTTTTGAACCTGTTAGTCAATAATCCCAGTCTTTGCTTAAAAATTTTTTCATCAACCTTTTTGGAATGGTACCACAAAGACCAAACGAGAAATGCGGGTATTCCAATAATGTACAAGATACCAAAAATAATTATAAATGGAAGGAAATTATACCACCAGTCATCATAGCATTTATATTCTGGGGACGTGTTTAGCGTGTAAGTAATTATAATCTGATCTTCAGAATTTGAGTTTCTGGATTTCGAGCAATCAAATAACTCCAAAATTTTTAAACATAGAATCAAATACATAATAAATAGTAAGGCAATAAAGGAATTTATACAATTATATTTAAATTGCTTAAGATCATTTTTATCCATCCCATTCGTCATCAGTGTTGTCGAATAATAACGCAAATAATAAAGTGGGAAGGTGAAATAATTCTGCTCATTTTTGCTGGGCTTTGTGCATAAATTGGGATATTTATTCAAGATCTTGTTGCCAATCCGCTTTACCATTCTTGAATGCAAATAAGCCCCGGCGTAGAGGATAACAAAAAAAAATAGGGTAATGATGGGCAATAGCTGAATTAAAAACCATTTTTGTTTGAAGCTTAGATTTAACGAACACTCGAGGGCCAAAAAATCCATATTAAAATTAAAGAAGGTAAGATTTTGGAAAAAATCAAGAACCTCGATTGGCCAATTAAATAACATTGAGGGGAATAATGTTATAATTTGAAAAAAGGAGATTAAAATAGAAATTGAACCAAAATAATTTTCTCCCTTCTTGGCAATGAACAATAAGATTATCATCAAGATTACAAAGATCATAAATGCCAAAAATAATCGAAACCAGTTATTGCTTGGGCATTCCAAACACTCTTTTTCAAATCTGTAAAACCCTGTCTCACATTTTTCACATTTAACCCCCTTGTATCCCATGTCTTCATTGCATACTCCAATTTTATACCCTGGGCACGCCTCATAGACTAAGCATTTGGTTAACTCTTCGGGATTATCTAAGGAATTCCAATAGCCCCTTTTTGGGAGGGGGTATTTTTGGTTAAATTGATTACAAATTCCTCCTTCTGGGCAAGATTTGCAAAGCTCGCCAGGCTTTCCATAATATCCGACTGAGCAAATACATTCATTTATTGATGCGGTTCCAGTTGCTAGTGTTTCTGAAAACAAAGGGCAATATTGACACTTGGTTGATGCGTCCCTATCTTGCCAAGTATTAAAGGGGCAATTATCACAATTGATTCTTCCCGGCATATCTTGGTATGTCCCAGAATCACAATATTGGCAAATGATTGATCCCATTCCATCTGCGTAGGTTCCAGGTAAGCACTCGAGACATTTGGTTTGGCCATTTTGATTTTGATACTTCCCTGTGGGGCATAGTTGGCATTCTTTCTTGCCATCTTCATCATTGTATTCTCCAATGTTGCATGCGATGCAATCTGCTTTAGAAATTGAGCCTTCGTTTGGATTGTGGGTCCCTTTTGAACATTTTTTACATTCAATTAATCCTTTTTCGTCAGAGTATGTTCCCGTTTCACAATTATGGCAAATTGATAATCCTGTATCATTGGAAAAGGTTCCAAATTCACAATCAAAGCAACTCGATAATCCCGTATCATTTGCAAATTTCCCTACTTGGCAATTCGAGCAAAAGCTTTGGCCTTCTTCACCCATAAAGTTCCCCATGGGGCAAGGTTTACAATCAAATTCAGATTTTGATTTGACTTTTGTGTTAAAGGTGCCCTTCTGGCAATTCAAGCAAAAACTTTGGCCTACTTGATCCATATATTTTCCCTTTTGGCATTTAAGGCAGTTGCTCAACGAAATTGAGCCTTCATTTGGATTGTAGGTCCCTTTTGAGCAGTTTTTACATTCAATTAACCCCCTTTCGTCAGAATATTTTCCCTTTTCGCAAGTATAGCAAATTGATAATCCTGTTTCATTGGAAAAGGTTCCAAATTCACAATCAAAGCATCTCGATAATTGGGTTTCATTTGCAAATTTTCCTTTTGGACAAGTTTTGCAAGAACTTTGGCCTTCTTCATCCGTATATTTACCAATGTCGCATGCAATGCAATCGATGTTCGAAATTGATCCTTCGTTTGGATTGTGGGTCCCTTTTGAGCAGTTTTTACATTCAATTAACCCCTTTTCGTCAGAGTATGTTCCCGTTTCACAATTATGGCAAATTGATAATCCTGTTTCATTGGAAAAGGTTCCAAATTCACAATCAAAGCATCTCGATAATTGCGTCTCATTTGCAAATTTACCTTTTGGACAACTTTTGCAAGAACTTTGGCCTTCTTCGTCCGTATATTTACCACGTAAACAAGGATCACAATCTCTTGATCCTTTTTGATCTGAATATCTTCCAGGATTACAAGGTAAACATTCTGTCAATCCAACCTCATCTCCATACGTTCCGATCTCACACAAATTGCAATCGTTAATCGAAGAGGAACCAGTATTGGGATTGAAGGTTCCTTTGGTACATCTTTGACATTCGTTTTGATCCTTCAACCCAAACGTGTCGCCATATGTACCTGCTTCACAAGCAGTACACACCGTTGAATTGGTTTCGTTGCTATAATGACCCATGGGGCAAAATTCACATTGTGGGCTCTCTAAAATTGAACCAGGTAGACAGTCACAATAGCCGCTGTTTGGATTACAATTACCACCATTTTTGCATATACCGCAATTCTTCATCTCAACTTCGTTAACAAAGCATTTATTGTTTTCATTCATATTATAAATGTTCTCATAATAACTTGCTGAATTATCCACAATTGTTACTTGAGTAAAAGTTAAGTGGGACGGTGCACTCGATTTTAGAGAGTTGCAAACTAATCCCCCTCCACCTTTTACTGCATAATTTTCCTGAATCACAACATCTTGCAGTTTTGTATTACACCCTTCCGTAAAGATCCCGCCACCATAATCCGCCTTGCTCTCTTTGATTATTAGGTTTTCTAGAAATGGTGAGGCCGAATTATCTTGATCGCAAAAAATGTATATCGAGCCTTTTATTAAATATTTGGGTTTTTGTGTTTTGAGAGCAATGTGGATTTAGAAAAAGAATCGAGTTAATTTATATATACCAACTACTTGCTGTTAATTCCAAAATGAAATTGTTTTTTTTTTAAGAAAAAGCTTGTAATCTGGAATTATTTTTTAAGGTATTTTTGACTCTTATTTTTTATTTTTGATTACAATTATAGGGCAACCAATTTATTAAAAAATCAATTAAACCCGAGAAGGAAACCCTTTATCATTTTTACAAAAATCTGTTAAAATTGTTTTTTTTAAGAATTCAATTTTTTACAACTGTTCCAAGGCTACCGAGAAAAATTATCAATATCAAATTTTGATGTTGATATAGATTTTTAAATCTAAGAATATAAGAATAAGAAAGCTTATATTGAAAATATTTTTTCAAAAATGAGTTGATATGAAAAAAATAAACTTCTGGTTTTATTGAAAAATAAATTCATTTTTTTTAGAGTAAAATTTTTTGTCGTTTCTTAATGAATTTTCGATGTTTAGAGTCATTTTGGGTTGTGAAATTTTTTTTTCTTTGAATATCAGAAAAAAATCTTGAATATTGGCACATTTCGGAATTATTTTTTTTCAATATAAGCTTTCTTATTCTTATATTCTTAGATTTAAAAATCTATATCAACATCAAAATTTGATATTGATAATTTTTCTCAGTAGCTTTGGATTGACTTTACCAATTATTGTTTTGAGAAAAAACAAGGTCTTTTTTTTTATTATTGGAGAAGTGTAAGTTACACTCTAGTTGCCCTTAGAATTAAATTCCCTTTCTGAAATTTAAACATAAAAATCATAAATTTCATGATTATTATGGACTATTCGAATTTTATGCTCTGTGAGGTTGGAATACCATACAGCAGATGGGGAAAAGTCGAATAGTCCTTAATGAATGAAAATAATTTCAAAATATCACAGTTTAAAATTATTTCATGAAGATTTTATTTCTTTTAATTTATTGTGAAAAATTAATCTATCTTTTTCAGAGGATGGAAATGGCCAGAAAAAATGATCAATATTTTCTATAATTTCAGTTTGTTTATATTTAAGACATAAAGAAAAAAATTTATTGATTTTTTATTGATTATCTAGGAATATCTATTTAAGCATTTAGTAAATGTTCTGTATTTTGGAATTGTAGAACTTGAAGGATAACTTAAATATTTTTGTGTTTTAAATAAATAATTTTGATTTTTAATTATTGTGAAATATTTTAGTGGGGTGGTCGTCAAGTGCCCTAGAGTGTCGTAGAGTGTTGTCAAGTGCCTTCAAGTGCCATCAAGTGCCTAGGTTTTTTTACTTTTTGTAATAAACCGAAATTTTCAAAAATTAAAAAAAACCTAACGGTGGTTTTATTGAGGTTTTCTGTTTTATTTGTGAAGTGTTCTGGGTTTTTTTGAGGTTTTCTATTTTATTTAGGAAGTGTTCTAGGTTTTTTTTTTACTTTTTGAAATAAACAAAAAATTTTAATAAATTTTTGGTTTATTTCTAAAGTAAAAAAAACCTAACAAAAATCTATTGATTTTCAAAATAAACAGAAAAATCAAGAAAACGTAAAGTCAGTTTTTTTTAATTTTAGAAATAAAAGCTTAATGTGATTTTCCAGAACTCAAAAGTCTGAGTAAAATCAAATATTTTACTCTTTTCTTATAAATTTTGGAAAACCTAACAAAAAGTGTCGTCTAGTGTCATAGAGTACCAATATTTTCTTGAGGTCTTCAGTTTTGGTTGTTTAGTGTATATATTTTTTTGAGGTTTTCTGTTTTATCTGTAATATCTATTGTTTTTTCATTATTCTTAAAAAAATTGTGGAAGTGCCTAGCTTTTCAATAATTCAAAAGTATAGAGTAAAATCTTTGATTTTATTATATTCTGTTGAATTCTTTTAAACTCAAGAAAACCTAACGACATTTCTATTTCTTGTAATTCAAAAATCACACTTTTATTTTTATTTGTTTTTTTTTTTTTTTTTTTTTTTTTTTTTTTTTTTTTTTGGGGGGGGGGTCAAGCTACTGACATTTTAAATAAAAAACCTCCAATATAGTTAAAGATGCAAAATGTTTTTTAAATAGTTAAACTGTTTTTATAAGTTTTTCATTCTCATTCAAAATTTTTATTCAGATTAAAACTCTTTTAAAAAAAACTTTATTATCAAAATGAAGAATAATAAATAGAAATTTTCACATACAGAAAAAATATCACATAAAACTGAAATAAGAAAATTTTCATATTTTTTATTTAAAGTAATATCTTGTAAATAAAAAAATTGAATTTTTATTATAAACGATCAATTAATGATAAATATCAATTTTTGATATTTAAATAACTTTATTAGAATTAAGTTTAATAATGATATTTTATAATAAATTAGTCCTGTTTTATTTTGAAAAGAACTTATTGTAATTATCAGTGATTATATGGTGACGTTGATCCCTGTATACATCATTTTTTACATTTGCATATTTATTGTTCTTAAAATAAATACTCTTAGTGTCAAAATAAGTGAGGAAATGATTTATTTTTAAAATGTTAATAATTTAATTGTGAGCATTAACAAAAATTGATCAAAATCAACAATTATTTTTTCACCTTTACATGAATATGAATTAGGATTAAAACCTTTTAACACGCATTGTATCTAACTTGGATAATATTTAATTTCAATTTCGCCAAGATCCTTCAGTATTTATAAGTATTAATTACTTGATTTTTGAAAGTAAAGATTGGCCAAAATGAGGAAAAAGTGCATTTTTAGGGTATATTAGGGAAAAAAATACCTTAAGGGACTAGTAAACATAAAAAAAATCTCCAAGTAAATCCAATAGAAAATTCAAAAAAAAAATACCAATCTTGAAATTGAAAAATAAAGTAAAAATCTGATTACTATAAGACCAAACTTACTTTTTTTGCTATTTCCCAAATGAATTATTGTTTTTAAAAAATCTGATCCATTTTTCTTCATTTTTGAAAAGTTCAAAATTCAACATATTTCTGAATTATTTAAAAACAAATTATTTTCTTTGAAAGAAGATTGAAATCTTATTGCCTGTAAAATGGAAGTGTAAAAAATACACTTTTAAAAATGAAACCACTAAGTTCTAAAATAACCCAGTATCAAAAATAAACTAAATTTCAAAACAATTACAATAATTATTTTTAGTATTAAAAAAATATAATATTGTGATTCAAAGAACAGTTCAAATCAAATTTTCTCTCTTTATTAAACAGAAAAAATATGTGAAAAATGATCAAACAATCAAATTAAAAATTCATCCCAAAATACTTTTTTTAAACCTGTAAAATTCAACTTATAATCTCAAGAAATACTTTTTAATTTGATTATTTATAATCAATAATTAATAACTCAATCTTAATTCTTCCAGTAAGCCATTAACAACACAAAGATTAAATGTATCAAATAGACTTTATAATTATTTCTCAATTTTTCAAAGATTATCAACAAATAAAACAATTGCATATTTTTAATAAAAAAAATAATAATAGATATTATCAAATAATTGATTTTAATACAAATATTTCCTTGTTTATACTCTTAATATTTGAAAAAGAATATTGACTAGTATTTTAAATTTCAAGAAATTTAATAAATATTGGTGAATAAAATAAATGTTCAATTTTTTTAGATCTTCAAGGATTCATTATTTGATTGATTGTTATTATATTTTTAAAATAAGATTAAAATTTCAATGCTTACTTGTTCATAAAGACTCTCAGAAATTACTAAAAGTGAGATTTCTTCAAAATAAAATTTGTTTGCAAATTTTTTTTTTATAATTTGATCCAAAAAACCAACAAAAAAAGGATCTTGATCTTTTTACTGAAACAATAAATTGGGAAAATGAAATCTTTTAAAAATGATCACCCATTTCCCTAAAGTTGACAAATGAAGTTAAATATCGGGTTTAATTGTATCCTTATGTAAATAATTACTCTATTGCCTTTGGGGAAAAAAAATAAATAAGACTTAATAGTTCCTTAAAGTTTTTGGATTGTTATTATTAGTAAAATTGTTTCAGTAATTGCAAATATTTTCAATCAAATCCTTTTTATAAATAATGTAAATTTTTTATGAACCAAAGTAATAAACCTACCTAAATTTCATCAAAATCGGGTGTCTCTAGAATATTCAAGTAATTGTTTGATCACCATAAGTAGATTTACTTTTTTTTGAAAAGCAATTGAGTTTTATAGAGGTTTGCATCACATGTACAAAAAGTGATGTATTAATATTTTCAGTTTTTTCACAGATGATAGAGTTTGGAAAATGATTATTTTTATTCTTGTTTTTTGATTGATTGATTGAATGTTTTGAACATATGGAATTTCATTAATCATCATTCTAATAAGTGGGTGAGTTATAATTTAAAAAGTTTGATTCTTTAAAAAATAGGATTTGATTGAAAATATTTGCAATTACACGATAATTTTACTAATATTAACAATTAAAAGTCTTGTCTAGGATTATTTTCATGTACAGGTATTTTTTTCACTCCTATACATTTTTTTACAAATCTTATTGCCAATAATGTATTTTTATTACATAAAAATTAATATCAAGATTAAGGATTACGGTCCCAAACAGTTTAATGTAAAATTCAAAGTACTAAGCCAAGAAACACTTGTTTTTTCAAATGACATTTAAAATTGCCAAGATAGAAAATAATAGTAATTTTTCTTTTTCAGGTGATATTAAGATTTAGTATGAAAATAAAGTTTTTGAGTTTTACAACTGTCTACTGAAACAATCTTGATGAAATTGAAATTAAGAGAACCAAAGTTTGGATGACAGACTTTGTAAAAATGTTCAAAATCACCAGAATTTTTTGAGATAACGAGAATTCAAATGTGGATAAAAAACTTTTAAAAGCTTCTCAATTAAATTCTGTAAACTCTAAAGCAATTCCACATCATTTTTTTTTAGATTTGTAAATTGAATTTCCAAAAGTCCAGATATTTTCCAGGTTACTACCATTTTACAATCAAACCGATTTAACAATTTTTTTTCCATTCGACAATTTTTTGTCGAAAAGTAAATTCAAATTATTTGCAAATATCTTTTAACAAACGTTGGTGCCTAACGTCATCACCAATTTTAAGAAAAGTAATTTTGTTGAAAATGGGTAAAAAGAGGTTTTGAGAAGGGGTTTGTCTTGAGAGAAATAGATTCTTGAAAAAATTGTCGAAAAAAATTGTAGAAAAAAATATTTGCCATTTAAAAATACTCAAATAAGTTGGGCAATTTTTTTAGTGAACGCTGGTTCTCTTTGTCTTTACAAAGTATTTTTGAACCAACCTTCAAAGATCTTGGACTAACCGCAGGATCAATTCAAAAACATAATGACAAAAAGAAAAAAATTCTTACCGTTCCCAGTAGTGAAGCAATTTTGCATTGTAAACCCTTCAATGTGAGCACTAGAAGTGTTATTAAATTCAAGACAACGGTGTTGACTATTTCCATCGATTATTGTTTCAGAATTGCCATTCATTGAATAGAGATATTGTGTCCCTTTGAATTTAAGTGGGCCATCTAGTTGATAAGTTCCTTGGTCAACACATATAACATCATCATCTGAACAAAAAGTAAGCAAATAAACAAAATTAGAAATTAATTATGACAATAGAATGAGTTATAAATCGAGAAATTACCTAAAAAGTCCATAGCATAACTGATCGTTGCACATGCATTATCGTAACTATCACACTCCAATCCATTGCTTCCTTCTTTTTTCACATAACGGTTACACGTAGGTTCACACAATATGATACTGATATTCAAACTAATTATCAAAACAAACAGAACATATAAATTGAACATAACACCGACAAAAAGTTCAAATTGTATGGTGAAAAAAATAAAATTTCTCCTCATCTTTATCACAAAAAATTTCCCTTTTCTTCGTTTCAAATCTTGGAACCACAAATTGAACCTCGAAGTTTGACATAAAGTGGGAGTGTAAAAAACTTTTGAGAGTGTATGATTATTTTAAAGCTTTAATTCTCTTTCAAAAGGTAATACTTTACAAAAATATAATACCTATTACAAAAAAACTAAACATATGTTGTGAGGAAGACGTTGGGGTCTTTAGGAAGAAAAATTCCTTTCAAAATCTTTCGTTTTCACTGTTAAAAATGACAGATGGGTAAGTTTTAATTATGGTGATTGACAAAAAAAAATTCGACAAATCCTGAATTACAAACAAATTCGAATTGAAAAACAAAAAATCAGAGAGAATATAAATTCTAAAAAATTCAAATAATGAAAAAAAAATGCATCAAAGAGATTCTCCATTCGTAAAAATCAAAATTAGAAAAAAAATTACTTTTTTTTTTTTGAAATTTCTGAAGGATTAAATATCTTTAATTTAAAATAAATCGCTTTCTAAAAATGTTCAAAATCAATTTAATTCGATTTATTCTAATTTGTGGTTATTTTAAAAACCCTCTACATTTGACAACGTAAGAATTTTATTAAATTCTAGAGGAAAAAATGACTTATCTGAAAATACTGGTATTTGAATTTCAAATGGGAAATTTTTTCACTTGGTTTACAATTTCCTTTTTGTTACAAAATTCCAATTTACAACCTGCTCCTGTAGGGAACTCTGTTTATCATAAACAAGGAAAATGATTTGAAAATATTTTCCCATTTAGACTTCAAATCCCAGTAGTGAAAAAATAGAAAAAAAAAATCTTTTAGATCTAAAATAGCACTTAGAGTAATACCCAAAACTACCTTGCTGTTTTCAAAATGATCCTTCTAACCATTCAAATTTTAAAATTCGAATTTCTCTCTTAGTATATTTTTTCTCAAAATGCCCTAGTTTTGCTTGGTTTAAATTCGGAATTGAGATTTCCTATTTGTATTTTGTTGTATTCAATTGTCCTGTTCTCAAAAAATACAAATTACAAGAATTAAGGGGTAACTTTTGATCCTGTTTCTATTGACACAATAACTTTGAAAAAGCAATTAAGATGTGTTTGATTTAAGGTATATCTTGAAAAAGTCAATAGCGGTGATCTAATGGCTCAAAACATTGTGAGTCATGTTTTTTACGTCTTGAAATCCAGACGAACTCATAAATTTTTAATTTTTCGGATATGAAATTTTAATTACTGTTATGATCGAATCCCTAATAGTAAATTGGTAATAAAAATCTAAAATAACATTTTTCTGTTCTAACTTGATTTTTTTTAGAATCTTTTATTGGAAACTTGGGAAAACTGTACTTAGAACAAAAAGGGTTATGTTTAGGTTTTTATTACCAATTTACTATTAGGGATTCGATCATAACAGTAATTAAAATTTCATATCCGAAAAATTAAAAATTTATGAGTTCGTCTGGATTTCATGAGATAAACAACATGACTCGCAATGCTTTGAGCCTTTAGATCACCATTATGGACCTTTTTCAGATATATTTTAATCAATTTATAAAAGAAATATAAAAAAAATATCAAGTTATCTTCATTTTCCTTTTTCAAATGAAGTTCACTAAATTGCAACCTAATTCTTCGCGACATTCAATTTGGAAAAGAAAAATGCTTATAAAATGAGAATTTATTAAAATTTGTTATGAGAATTCCAGTTTGACAAAAATCAGTATTTGTCAACCCATGATAACAATTATTGTAAAGTTTGAAACAAGAATTTTCGAAATAGTAACTACAATCTGAATTTTAGAGTCTGTGAGTAATATTTTTATGTAGAGTATATATAAATTTTTTTTCTGTAAAGTATTCAATCCTTTTCCCCAATATACAATTATTTATTTTATGTGTTCTTTGAAGAAAAAATAACAAATAAGAATAACAATACATATATTAGAATAGTTAATATATGAGGAATGAAGTAAAATTAATAAATCAATAAATTTTTTTAAAAATTGAAAAACCCAAATTCTTAGTGCCTTATTGAGAAAAACAACTTTTTTCATTTTGATATTCAATTTGAAATCAAATTCATAGAGGAATAAATATGTTTAGTTTTTTTCATTAATTATTTTCACTTTCCAAGAACAAAAGAATTTTAAATTTTAACAAAGTGACTATCGATCTTATAATTAAAAAAATAATTTGTAAATTTTAGGTTTCAAAAAAAATTGAAAAAAAAAATAAAAAAAAAAAGCAAAATGTGAAAAAATAATTTCAATTTTAAATTTTCCTGAATAAATTGTTTATTCTACTATTCATTCATAACCTTTAAATAAATATAATTCGCTTATTATAAATATACACTATTGATGAGTAAATGGTTATTTTAACTTGAAAGAATGCCAAACCAAAAAATCTTGTTGTGTTTAAAATTGTAGTTTTTCTTTTGAAAGCTTTATAATTTTCTATAGATTTATTTTCACAATCAAAATTAGAAATGTAAATTTAATGGGTACTGAAATAACAGCCCCCTTAAGAAGGCAATTTCGCCTCTTTATTCAAAACTTATAGAATTAACGAACTTGGTATAAATCTACTTTTTGTTATGTGAAACAGCAAAAGGTAAAAACAATGTTTTTTTTTTTATTAAGAAGGGGGGAAATTAATTTCCTCTTACAGCCGTTGTGTTTTTTTTAATTTAAGAAATAAACTGAAAATTTTATATAATTTTCCGTTTATTTCTCAAATTAAAAAAAAAACCTAGGCACTTTCTGTTACATTTTCCAGAATTTGAAATAGCTGAGAATTATAATTTTACTCTTTTATTGTGAATTCTGGAAAACAGCTGTTAGGGTTTTTTGACTTTTTGAAATACAAAGAATATTTATTTAATTTTCTTTTCATTTCAAAAATTGAAAAAAAAACCTAGACCCTCAACGACACTCCTCTAATTTCTAAATTTTTGTTTAGAAATTTTAATAAATAATCATCATTTTTTTATTGTTAATCAATGATGAGATAAATAATTGTGCCTTTTATTAAATAATATTAAAGATATTATTCATATTATTTTTGTTTATTTGTATTAATTTTTTAGTCCAAAATTTATGAATTTTTTTTCATAGAATGGATGCCTTTAGGTTTTTTTTTTAATTTAAGAAATTAAAAGAAAATATCTTAAATTTTAATTTTCATTCCTCAAATTAAAAAAAAAAAAAATAACAATTACTTTTTCCATGATTCAAAAGGATTAAGTAAAATTAATAATTTTACTTAATTCTTTTGAATTCTGAAAAGACACTGTAAGGTTTTCTTGAGTTTTCTGTTTATTTGGAAAATCAATAGATTTCAAAAATTAAAAAAAAAATTAGGCACTCTAGGCACTCTATGTTACTTGGCACACCCTAAAAAACGACTGATTGTTTATATTATTGTTATAACTAATAATTTTTAAATAATTTTGACCTTTCCATCCATAACAATTTATTATCAACTTTTCTCTAAATTGGTTTGGATTTGCTTCTAATAATTTTAAGGTGCCTATTTCCCAATTAATATTTTCATTATCGTTTTTTGAAAACTTTAATTTTTTGGATATATCTTCAAAACCCAGAATTTCTAATTTCTTTTTGAGTTTATATCTACTTTTAAATTATAATTCAGACTTGTTCAATTTTTGCTTGAGTTTTATAAATTATTCTGGAAGTTTGTATTTATTTTTAAGAATTTTGTTACTTTTTTATTTATCCAAACATCAATTGATTCAAAAATCTTTTTGAGTTAGATTAAATATAAATAATCCATAAAATAACTGGCTAATACATATTGATTAAACATATGGGTTTTACTACATTAGCTAAATTTCTGTTGGCTTAAAATCATCTTGATTTTTTAAAAATCGTCTTTTATTTTTTTAAAGTTTTTTTTTAAATTTTTTGTTTTTGCAAAACAAATTCCTAAAAAAAAAATTGTTTTTATTTTTCTTCTTGTTGTAGAAGTGAAATTTATTCTTTATTCTCTTACATACTTAAATTTCGTTTCAAAATTTAATTCTAAAATCATATATTTCATAATTATTAACCAATGGAAATAAATCCCCACTTTCTTTTTTTAAAATTATCCCATTAAGATTTTATTTCTTTAAATAATTTTGAACTATTAATCTTATTTTTCATAAGAAGGAAATAGCCTTAAAAAAAAGATCAATTTTTTCTAATATTTCAAAAGTTTACAGTATAAATATAAAAGACAAAATTTATTTACATTTTAGTTGATTATATAATAATATGTTTTAATCAATAGGTAAATTTTCTTGGTATTGGAAATTGATGAGCTTGATGGATAACTGAAATAGTATAAACTTGAAATCTAATTCCATTTTTTAATGTACCCACTTTCAACCAAATTTAAGGATAGAAAAACCTCAAGATAAGTTACATTTTTCGAACTTTTATTTTTTACAAAGTATTTTATTAAAATCTGAATTTTGTTTGTAATTTTTTTTTTGAGCTATAAATTTGATTGAAATTTGGGAACTTAAAAGTGGAACTGACTTTAACCTTTTAAATAAAACTTGTTTTGTTTGAGAACTTAGACAACAAGAATTATATGTTTACATAATGTCGTCAAAGTTTTCCAGAAAGAATCATTATGTAAAATTTTGAAAAAATGTTTCTTTTTGAAATATTTTACTTTTGTTCTTCAATCAAATCTACAAATATTTATTTTATTTTGATTCTTTGATATCCCACAAGAATTTAAAAGAGACAGATCATTAAATTAAGCCATTTTTCGTCGATTTGGTTTCAAAAATCTTTTTTATGTTTAACAACTCTTCTCAGCAAAATCTAACACAAGAAAAAATTACCCAATTACTTTTTTTTAATCCTCACAACAAAACCTATTTCCATAATTATGATTTTGGTGACAAACACTTAAACGAATTGAAAGACACACTAAAGAACCTCAAAACACAAGCAAGCAATCCCTTTTTCACAATTTTTTTATTTTCTTTGACTAAACTATTTCATCGTTTTAATTGTTTCTGCTTATAAAAACCTTCTTCTTTCAAAAACCTCTTCTCAAAAGGAAGAATTAACCAGACGGTTTGTGAAATTTGGCAAAAGCTTTTCCAAGGTACACAAAAAATGGAAAAGAAGCAAGTGTCTGACAAAAAAGATCCAAACAAACTTCCGGCAAAACACATTCCTGAAGAAAACCCTAAAAAAAATGATGAACTACATTTTATTGAAAAAAGAGTGCCACCCACCAGAATTTATTCAATACATAACACAGGTGCTCTCACATTATTCTCGGATTGTTTTCATGTTTGAAGATTTGGATAACAATTCTAACACCCAAGAATTATTTAATTTGGTTATCGTTTTTAAGGTCATTAAGATCGTAACAAAATCTCAAATGAATTGCCTCTTGTTTTATTATCTTCAATTCTTTGACTCCTTAAACCAAATAGTGGAAGCTTTGTTTCTCACGATCATGAAATATATCAACCAAGTAAATTTTCCCAATCATCTTTTTTTTTTTGAATTTTTTTTTCATTCCATTTGATCGTTCTTGACTTGCGTTTACTTTAAATTGAAAAATAAATTGAACACAATTTTCTTCATTCCCTTCCAAATAAAATACAAAAAAAAGAATCAATACAAATCTATAAAGTTCCAATTTACCAAAAGGTGAGAATCATAAGATTAAACATGGTTTAATATTTTGAAAAGATTAAATTTTTTTCGATCTTGCAAACAATTTTCCAACAAATTTTAAGCTTATCATTGAGATCTTGATTTAAGTGGGATCTCTTTTTGCTTTTTTTTTTTGAAATTACACAAATGATGTTTTTTTATTGACAATTTGAAAAAATCGTTCACCAGAGTTTTTTTTTGATTAAGGGATTAGCAAATATCATTTATTTTTTTTTCACAAAGGTATTGGTGTAATTATTTTTGACATTCAATTAAACCTGATAAACAATCCACTTGACCAACTTTAGAGAAATGAGATTATCATTTTGAAAATGAATTCATTTTTTTACAAAGTCAATTTTTCAGTAAAAAGATCTGATCTTTTTAAGTTTGCTTTACAATATAAAGAAGATTCAGCTACACAATCACTACAAAATCTTTTCAAAAACAATTGAATCATTTGACAATTTTTCACTTTTTAATGGGTTCACTTCCTTTCAAAAAATATTGGTTAATAAAAGATCTTTCATCAAAAAAATATTTTGAAAAGATATTTTACAATTTAAGTTGGAAAATCCAATTTTTCAGGTTTTATTAAGATTTTTTTTCAATTTTATAGTAAAAAATTAGAAAATTATTTTTTCTTCAAAGCTAAGAACTGATTCATTTTATTATATTTTAAAAGTATTTTAAATCTGGTAAATATATTTCAAATAGGGAATAAATTATTTGGACTATTAAAGAATTATTTGTTCTTTTAAATTGAAAAAAATATTTTTTTGATTTTCCGTTAGGTTTTTTTTTAATTTTTGTAAAATAAACAGAAAATTTAAAGAAATTTCCGGTTTATTCCAAAAAGTAAAAAAAAAACCTAGGACACTCTCGTTGGGTTTTTTTTTTTTAATTTAAAAGAATTTAGTAAAATCTATATGATTTTACTCAATTCTTTTGAATTCTGGAAAACCGCCGTTAGCTTTTCTTGAGTTTTCTGTTTATTTGTAAAATCAATAGATTTTCTGTTTCTTTTGAGTTTTTTATTTATTTCTAAAGTAAAAAAAACCTAGAACACTTCACAGATAAAATATAAATCCTCAAAAAAACCCAGAACACTTAACAGATAAAACAGAAAACCTCAAGAAAAGCACCCTTAGGATTTTTTTTTAATTCAAGAAATAAACAAAAACCGCCGTTAGCTTTTCCAGAATTTAAAAGAATTGAATAAAATCTTAGTTTTTTGTAGATTCTTTTGAATTTTGGAAAAGCTAGGAACTCTACGGCACTCTACGGCACTTGACGACACTCTATGGACACTTGATGTTATTTTTTCCAGAATTTAAACGAATTGAGTAAAATCTAAGATTTTTCTCTATTCGTTTGCACTCTAGAAAACCGCCATTGGGTTTTCTTGACTTTTCTGTTTATATGTAAAATCTAATGATTTTCGTTAGGTTTTTTTTGAGTTTATAATTTATTTGTGAAGTGTTCTAGGTTTTTTTTTTACTTTTTGAAATAAACAGAAAATTTTAATAAATCTTCGATTTATTTCGAAAAGTAAAAAAAAACTTAACGAAAATCAATAGATTTTCGAAATAAAATAGAAAACCTCAAAAAAACCTAGAACACTTAACATAAAACAGAAAACCTCAAGAAAACCTAGGCATCTGACAACATTCTACGGTATTTGACGGCACTCTACAACACGACTTTTTATTTATATTGTTATTATACCCCATAATTTTTAAATATTCCTGCCATTTCCATCCAGAACAATTTGATTATTAAATTGCGTCTAACATTATTTCGATTTACATTTAATAATTTTAAATTTTCAATTCCCCAATTGATATTTCCATTATCTTTTTTCTTGGAAAATGTTAATTGTTGTGATATTTGTTCAAAGCCATGAATTTCCAATTTCTTTTTGAGTTTATATCTTCTTTTATAAATTGAGATTTTGACTTGTTCAATTTTTGCTTCAGTCTTATCAATTGTCCTTGGAGAATGTGGGTTAATTTTTACAAATTTTGTTGATTTTTTATTTATCCAAACATCAATTGAGTTGAAATCTTTTTGTTAAAGATTAAAAATTATTAATCCATGTAATAATTGACTAGTGCATATCAATTTAAACATTTGTAATTTTACATCATTGGCGAGTTTTTGTTGGCTAAAATCATCTTGATTTTTTTAAAATTTTCTTTTAATTTTTTGAAGTTTTTTTTTAAATATTTCTCCTTTTTTTAACCAAATTGTTAAATATTTAATTTCTGATATAATTGGTTTGGTTTTAAGGTTTTATCAATATTTGAATTCATTACAAATTCTTGGATAATCTTTTAAATTATTATCAACTTTTTGCCAATTTTTTGAATAGTCCCTTCCATTATTAAAAGTAAGTCATCAGTAAACATTTGAACATGATGAACTGAATCTTTTTCTTTTTTCCATTAAAAAAAAAATAGCTGATATCCCCAAACATTAAAGCGGAAAGAGGATCTCCTTGATAAAATTCTATTCCTTCTTTTCGTAATTATTTTTGTAGCCAAATTTTGTTTTTTTCATTTTTAATATATTTATTGAGAGCATAGCGAACTAATATGTGATGAATCATATAAAGGCATTTTTTAATATTGGATGTAACAATAAAATAAAAAAAAAAATCGTTAAATTTCTAAATAAAAATTTAGGAATTAGGTGAAGTGCCGTAGAGTGCCTAGCTTTTCCAAAATTCAAAAGAATAGAGAAAAATCTAAGATTTTATTCAATTCTTTTAAATTCTGGAAAAGCTAACGGCGGTTTTTTTTAATTTCAGAAATAAAAAGAAAATTTTTGAAAATTTCTTTTAATTTCTAAAATTAAAAAAAACCTAACGGCACTTTTCTTGAGGTTTTCTGTTTTATTTGTTAAATCTATCGATTTTCGTTAGTTTTTTTTGAGTTTTCTATTTATTTGTGAAGTTTTCTAGGTTTATTTCTAAAGTACAAAAAACCTAACGAAAATCAATAGATTTTAGAAATAAAATAGAAAACCTCAAAAAAACCTAGAAAACTTCACAAATAAACAGAAAACTCAAGAAAAGCTAACGGCGGTTTTCCAGAATTTAAACGAATTGAGTAAAATCAAATATTTTTCTCTATTATTTTGAATTAAAAAAAACCTAACGGGAAACAAGAGGAACTAAAAACTCATCCCTTAAACAATAAAAAAAAAAAAAAAATTCTTGAAATTTAAAAGATTGGGTAATATTTTTTATTCCAATTATCCAAATAATAAAATAAAAATAAAATAGATCTAAGGAAGTAGGTACATTTTACCATTTTGAAAATTTAAATTGTTTAACCTTACTGTTAAACAATTTTTTGAGTACCATGGGATATTGAAACTTTGAAACCAAAACACCATTTGCTGATCTATTGATGAAAAGAAAGCGAAACCAAAGTAATTCAGAGTTGAATCTTTAAATTCTTTTTCATTTTTGAACATTTTTTTTGATTGAATTTTTGAGGTTTATTAAATTTGGTTTTGGATCTAGAATTATGTTTTTATGGAATACATGAAATTAATCAAACCCAAATAAATAGACCCGAGAATTTTTGAATTTTCAACAAATCTTTTATTTTAGAAGACCAAACACGAAGGGTCACCTTTCCAAATAAAATTGTTGAAATAAAGAATGAAAAAAAAAAAAAATAGATTAACGTATATTTCCGAAGATTTGTTTTATTTTTCCACTTAATTTAGAAATGAATCTAAACAAGTTATTACCTCAAATTTTTAGTCCCATTACTATTTATTATTATTTTACAAAACATTTTTTTTTCACAAATTTGCTTTAGGAATTCTTTTTTTCAAATATTTTTCTCAAAACCAAGTCGAAACAAAGAATACTGTTTCAAAGATTAAAGTAAAGGGGTTCAATTCTCGGAATCAAAAAACAACTACAAAAGATTCAAAACAAAGAAAAAGAAAATTTTAGAAAAAAACTTCAATCAGAATTATTTTGAGTTTTTCAATTTAATTGAAAATAAATAATTAACAAACCAAATAAATTCATCCAATATTTCATTATTTCTGAAGATAATTCAAAAAATATCCTATTTTTTCTTAATCCAATCAAGAATTAGATGAATTCAATAAAAATGGGATTTTTAAATCATTTTGAAAATTATTTAATAATTGGAAGTAATTTGTTTCTCAAAAAATTTTTCAAATAAAAATTTTTTCCATGAAGAATTAAAAATAAAACCAAGGAAATAAGAATTAAAGGTTTCAAATATTACAGATAAGATCAAGAAATAAATGATTTTTATTTTTTCAAGCTCAATTTTTTCATTTTTTTGATTTCCTTTTTTTTAAATTGGTATGTAAATATATTATACTAGGATATATTATACTTCTCATATTTATTAAAATATCAATGTATTTGGTTAAAGAAATTATTTATATAATTCAGTTTAGTATAAACTATGGCACTCAAAATTTGAAAAATGTATTTACTCCCTTAAATAAGTTATTTGATAATATTTATGAATTTTTTTGATAATTGTTAAATAGAAAAAGTTTTATTTTTTGGGAAATATTTAAAAAATTTTTGCAAAATAATTGTAAAATTCTATGATTTACTTTTAATTTTTGTGATTTAAAAAATTCTCATGAATCATTTAGAACATTCATAAATATTAAAAATGAAAAAAGAAAAAGAAATTTAGTTTTAATTTTTTATTTTACATTGGGTTTTATACTTTTAATAATTGATCTAAATAAAAAAAATTCAAAAACATCTATTTTGTAATTTATGTTACACAATTCATTTTGTGTATATAAGGCATTTCCAAAAAAGTGTAGGATTTTTTTTTACATTCCAAAGAAATTTCTCTTTGTTAGTGGAGCTATTCTGTAAATTGGTAATATCAAATCAAGTAAAATATCAATACTGATTAAATTAGTATCTATTGTATTTATTTTAAAATATGTTCATCAAAATATTCCCAAAAAATGAAGAAAAAAAATATACTTTTTTTAGAGAAAACAAGGTACGGCCAATTTCAAGAAAAAAAAGGCAATGTGACTAAGGACACAAACAATTTTTTTAAAACAATAAAAAGTTTTTATCGATTGTCCCTTCGGTTTGTAATTTTATCTCGGGGTTAAGCCTCTTAGGAAAACGATTTTTTATGTTCAAAAAGAAAAAAATAATCACCAATTTTTATACTTCAAAAAGATCATCTAAAATCGAGATCAGAAAAATTTTATATCTTTTATTTGTGTAATGCCATACTAACGAACAAATTGAATTTTTATTTAAGGATAATTGAATGATGGAATAACAATGTTGGATATTTAAATAGTCTTATTAGGAATTAAATTTAATAAAGATCTTTTAAAATAAATTTTACCTGCTTTTCTTCGAAAATAGCTTATTACATAAAAACACTAATATCAACAATTACATTTTGTGATTATTAGTAATTGCTTTTAAAGGATTTAATTTTTATTTATTTATTTTATTAATTTGCAGCATTATTTGTTTTTATTTATCAATTAAACTAAACTATTATTTTTGTGAATTCAAAAAAAAAAAAAAAAAACTGTTTCATTGCTAAAATTAGTTTTTTTAAATTTTGATCAAAATAATAAACATTTTTCACAATTAATTCTTACTCTTTTTTGATATTTCTTCTTTTCACAAATTATAGTTTATAGAACTCAGACAACAATTAACTGTAGAAAATTTAGGACAAGTAGTTCAAAACAATCGTCATTATGGTTTGATAATTTGTGAATATCTTTGCTTTCTTTTATCATCAATTTTAAATAATATCTTATCCTTATTGCCTAATGAAATTTTAATTGAACTTAAACAAACCAAATTATTTGGAAATCTTGTGAATATCTTCAAAATATTCAGTTCCTTTACAGAATATAGCAATGAAGAAAATCTACTTCATATTACTTTAATTAAACTTTTTTGCCTCTTTAAAAATTTAATGAAGAAAAACTTTTTAGATCAGAATAATATCAAAACATTAATTAATTCAATGGCTAGTATATGGACAGATTATCATTTTATCAAGAAAAATAACTTACAAAAAACAAAAACCCAAATAAAAAATTTAAATCAAACAATTAACCATGAGAAAAATAATTACATAAATAAAAATAAGAATATCTTCAAAAATGAAAATAAAAACCATCAAAAAAATGGTATTGATAGAATAAATCTTCAAAAGGGGAGTAAAGAGGATGGGGAAGAAGATGGGGGTGGGGATGGGGATGGGGGTGGGGAAGAGAAAGAGGGAAAAGAGAAAGAAGAAAAAGAAAAAGAGGAAGAGATAAAAAACAAAGAAGATGAGATGGTGAGAAAAATAACAAAGGAATATCAAATTAGAAATCAAATCATTACTGTATTAAAATCACTAAAAAAGAAAATAATAAATTTATTAAAAAATGATATAAAGCAAACAAATCATACAAAAATAAAAATTTATTATCTGTTAAAATATAAAATGATAATTAAATCAATTTCTATACTTCAAAAGATTATTAAAACTTCAAAAGACGACCAAATAGAAAACTATATTTTTAAAAACTCGGATTTTTATAATTTAAGTGAAGCAATTTTATTAATAGCTTATAAATTTCCTTTAAGAAAACATCAAAACAAAAAAATCGATAAATGGAAAAAAAAGGAAACAAGTATTAAAAAAGAAAAGGGATGTGAAAATGAAATTGAAGGGTATGAGAAAGAAAAGGAAAAGGAAAAGGAAAAGGAAAAGGAAAAGGAAAAGGAAAAAGAAAAACAAAAGGAAAAAGAAAAACAAAAAGAAAAACAAAAACAAAAAGAAGAAGAAGAAAAACAAAAAGAAGAAAAAGAAAAAAATAAACGAAAAAAATCAAAAGAAATTATTATTAATGAAAAAAAAATTGAAATTGATATTGAGATGGAAGAAGAAATCGAAAATTTAATTGAAAACAACAATAACAATAATAATAATAAAAATCAAAAATTAAAAAAATTTAGATGCAAACATTTAAAAAACGAAATTCCTATTGATTCTCATATCAAGCCACGATCAGAATGGTCTAAAAACAATAATAAGGTGGATGAGTCTGGATATAAGCTTAATGTACCAAATTTAAATAAATTATTTTGTAAATTACAGAAGTTAAGTAAATGTAGTTCTGATGAAATTGAAAACAGTTTAAAAAGAATTCTAATAATAATCTTATTAAATGTATTTAATGAGGATAAATTCAAAACAGAAAAGAATATAAAGATAAGAGGACATTTAAAGTATAATTCATCAATTTTACAATATTATTGTCTGATATTGATCAATAATGAAATTGATATCAAGGATTTTACTTTTTTAGATCATGATCAAGCATGGATATGGGAGATCTTATTTTCAAAATATTTTTTTTCCGAATTAGAACTAAATAATAAATTTAATGGTGATGAATCGGATAAAAGACAATTTATCAATACTAAGAAATATTTATATTCATTAATCCTAAACCTTTTTAGCCAGGAGATTGAAAATAATAAAGAAGATTACTATTTTGAAACAATTTTGGATTATCTGTATAAATTTTTAGATGAAATTAAAAGGAAAAATATATTAAATATTTTTTTTGAAATGATCAATTTATTAATTGATTTAATTAGAATTAATAAAAAAATTGCCAGTCAATTAATAAAAAAAACCAATGGGATCCTATACATATGTAAATTTATTCGATATTTTGCCAAATATCAAATCAAAATTTATAACCAATTGGTACCCTTCAGTGGGGATTTGTTTTTAAATATTAGAGTAACTTTATTTAACTTGTTATCAGAATTGCTAACTGGGAAAAATGTTAGGAAATTGATTTTTCCTAATAACCAAGTAGTTAGTTTATTATTTTTTTTAATATTTGAAAAAAAAGTTACCAAATTTGCTATTAATAAAATTATTCTAATCATGACAAACATTTCCAAATATTCAGAAAAATATGATCTATTTTTTGATTCCATTTCAAATAATATTTTGCAGTTAATTAGTAGTTATCTAATTGATTTTAAGAAATTCAAAAATCGGAATATAAAAAATAATCTTGAATTAAAAACTAAAAGTCAAAATGAAATTAATTTCTTACATATAAAAAAAAATGATTTCAATAATGATCATCTAAATTCAAATAAACATCAAGACAATAAAAAAAGCATGAATAAAAAAATTGATGATGGTGACTTGGTAAAAAGAATTACTAAAAAAAAAGCAATTATTAAATTATTAATTCAAAGTATAATTGAAGCAATAAGAATCAAAAGAATACCTATACAATATTGTTTCAGTGGAAGGAATGATTTTGATTTATTAAGGTCAATATATGATCAATTTTTAATTGAATCTCAATTTGAAGTGGAAATAATTCAATTGGTCAAAATATTATTTTGGAAAAATTATGATAATGTCTTATTATTTGCAAAAAATGATTATTATAAAAATTTAAAACAGTTTTTTTCAAAAAATCGATTTAAATATTTTGATAATTTATTAGATTTATTAGTTGAAGATAAAAAGTTTTGCCAAAACAATAATTATTTAATTTATAATCCCAAAATTATAATTTTATTATTTGAATTATTTGATAATAACGACAACAAAAATCTGATTTATTTGATAAAATTATTAAAAATTTTTATTCATATTTGTTCCAAAACCATTTATAATTGTAATAAATGTTGTGATTGTGGATTAATTAATCATTTGACAAAAATTTTAGTGAAGATCAACAATAAAACAATTATTCAATTAATTATTCAATTAATTGGAATTATTGGTGAACATGTAATTAGCGTGAAAGAATTGAAATCCTTCTTTAATTTATTTTTGATTGAAAAGGAAAAGGGGAAAAGAAGTAAATTATTTCCAAAGTTGTTAAAATCATTAAATTTAATGATCCAAAATTCTAATAAAGGACCGAATTGCTTTTTTAATTTTTTAGGTAATTCTTCTTTTATAGAATTAACTGATCAATATAAATGGAATAATAATGGATTTAATTTTATTACTTGGATCCGTTTTGATGGTATATCAATTAAAAAGAAAAATAATATTACAAAAAAAAAAATTTATAAAAGTAAGAAAAGGAAAAATTTTTTAATGAATAATAATAATTTTCAAAATAATCAAGTAGACAAAGACGAAAGGGGGGATGAAAATGAAAAGGAAAATGAAAAGGAAAATGAAAAAGAAAAAGAAAATGAAAAGGAAAGGGAAAAGGAAAAGGAAAATGAAAATGGGAAGGAAAATGAAAAGGAAAATGAAAATGAACATGAATATGAATATGAAACTGTGGGTGAAGATAAAGAGCAGGATGAAAATGAAAATATAGATGGAAAATTATACAAATACAAATATCAAGACGAAGACATAGATGAATTAAATAAAAATAATATTATAAATAAAAATAATTTTAATACTGATAATAAATTAAATTTTATTAAAAAAAAATCAATAAAATATATATTAGTGAAATTTTCAACAATAAAAAATAATTCGATAGAAGTTTATTTTAAAAGCAATTATAAGCAATTAATAATAAAAACATCTTCACATGAAAAAAAATATTCAAAAATTAAATATAATTTAAATATAAATTCAAAAAATTGGTATTTCTTTTGTATAAACTATGAAAAAAAAAAAAAAAAATCGGGATATATTTCTGTATTTTTGAATAATATTTTGATAATTCAACAAAAAATACTTAAAATACCTTTCCAAAATGGTGAAGAATTTAATACAAAACAAATTGGTTACAAGTCTAAGATAATTAATGAAAATATAAAATCTTTCTTTGGCCAATTAAGTTCTCTTTATTTTTTTCAAAAATCATTAACATTCAATCAGATCAAATTATTTTATAGTTTAGGTATCAATTTCCAGTCTTTATTACTTTATCATAATTTAGAATTTTCTTTATTATTTCATAGTTTTCAAAATACGTATCAAATTTATAAAATACCATTTAAATCATTAAACGAAATTGAAACCCAATTATTGGGTTTGTCAATCATAAGTCAATTTCATTTTACTCAAATTGAAATGAAAAAATTAGAAGAAAATACAATTTATTTACTAAAAAATGCTGATAACTATAATAACAAGAATCATAAGAATAGGAATGATGATAATGAGAAAAACTTATATAATATAATTAAAAATAAATATGATTTATTACTTCCAAACAATTCAATGCAAAGGAAAAAAAAAATGAATACGCATATAAAAATATTAGAAAAGGATATAATAATTTTATTAATTTCAAAACATTTAGAATGTTTAAAAACTTATTTATTTAATGATATTTTAATGAAAGATCTAATTTATCATTTGAATCCCAACTTGAGTAATTATAATTATTGTTATTCTGAAAATGAAAACAAATTAAATTCAATAAATGGTAAATTGGAGAATGTTGTAAAAACCATGTCAAAAAATTGTACTGATACTTTAATATGTATTGGTGGTATTAAAATTTTATTTACTTTAATGGTTCAGATTGATTTATCAAAATATACTGAAAAAAATAGAAATCAAGACAATTATGCCGATAAAAATATCAAATCTCAAAAGCAAAATAAAAAGAAAAATATTTTAAATTTTAGAAATTTAAATAGCAAAACCATAAATGATGAAGATGATAAAAAAAATATCAAATCCCTAAATAAAAATAAAAATATAAAAACCCAAAATATAAATAAAAACATAAATAAAGAAAATATAAATAAAACTGTAAATCAAGAAAATATAAATAAATATGGAAATAAAGAAAATTTTAATAAAACTGTAAATAAACAAATTTTAAATGAAAATATTGAAGCCGAGAAAGAGAAAAAATTATTAAATAATATTTTTAAATTGTTTAAATATTTTTATTTATCGAATTCCACTTTAGAAGAAGAAATGTATAAAATAAATGGGTTTGAAATTATTTATTCAATTTTAATACAATTACCACCAAACTTAATAACTTTGAAATTTCCAAAATATTTATTAAAAATATATTCGAAAACTAGTAAAACATTAATTTGTAATAAAATCATGGAAATATTTTTTTTAAATTTTGATCTTTGGATTTATTGTGATTTTGAAATTCAAAAAATCATTATTTATAGTGTTGGTTATTTTTATGAAAATATGAAAAATCTTTGTGATCTTCAAGACTTAATAGACATTTTTAGAATTTATTATTGGAAAGGAAAGGATGATAAGATTAATTTAATTAAAGACGAAATAACAATTAATTCAATAACTAACTCAAAGATAATTATCAAAAAACGGCCAAAAAGAGTCCAAATTCTCTTGTTAAGAAAAATTTGGCTAAGGATGTTTGAGCAGATTTTAATAAATAACCAAGATATTTATATTAAATTCTATGATTATATTTTCAATATCTGCTTTACCGATTCGAACCCTGAAAATTATTTAGATTTATTAAAATTGGTTCTAAAATTGTTAAAATACCAATCCCAATATAGTCTGTTACCGTTAATTAAATTGGGGTATCTATATCCGATATATCAATTATTAGGCGACAATAATTTCCAAATTAGAAAAACCTCTTTAAAAATTTTAATTCAAATTGATTTTTTAATCCATCTGGAAATCAATAATAAATGCACAATATATGATTCTTTATTTTGTGAACAGGATTGTATTATTATTAGTAACCAATTAGCAAAAAATGAAATTAATATTCCACTTTTAAATGATTTAAAAAAATTAATATTGAACCAAAATAAAACAAAAATTGAAAGATCCATTTTATTTAAAACTATTTTTAAATATATAAATAAAAAAAAATTAAATTTTTCAATAATATTTTTAAATGAATTAGTTGAATTAATTCATAAAGATAAATCAAATCTAAAAATTATTTTACAAATTTATAAATGGCAAAATATTTTCTTAAATAGTTTCCAAGAAATTAAAATAAAAAACAAAAAGATAAAAGAAAAACAAATTAAAATAAATAATAAAAATATGAATAATTTAAAAATGAATAGTAATAAGAATAAAAAAAAACAAAAAAAGAAAAATATCAATGACAATGAAAAGGAAGAAGAAGGGGGAAATGGGGAAAAAATGGAAATTGAAATTGAAATTGAAAAGGAAAAGGAAAAGGAAAAGGAAAATGAAAATGATTTTTTTGTTGATTTTGATGGTGGAAACTCCATGGAAGATGTACAGATCGTAAAGCCTCAATCTATGGGATATTTGAAGAATATGGTTGGAAATGAAAAGAAATATATAATAGATGATGGCTTAATCATTACAAATGTCAATGAAATTAATGGAAAAATTAATTTAAATAAAAAGGAAGAAGGAATGCAAAATGGAAGGGGGGGAGAATCAGTGAAGGGAAACAAAAAAGGAAAAGGGGAAGGAAAAGGAAAAGGAAAAGGAAAGGAAAATGTAAATAAAAAGGAAAAAATGAAAATTGATTCAAGTGAAGACGGAAATAATAAAGAAGATTTAGATAGAATAAATAGGTTAATTATAACGTTATTTGATAAATTACTTTTTTATGATTTTCTTATATCAAACAATTCCAATAATTTAATTAAAGAAACTTTGGTCTTGATTTATAATTTCAGAAAATTTAGTAATACTTTTAAACAGGAAATCATTAGAACATTATTAATTAATCTATTAAAAAATATAGATACAAAAATTTTGAAAAAAAATAATCTTAATAATATTTGGAAAAATAGAAACTTTATAAAGAAATTAATTAATTTAATCAAAATAATATTTCAATTTATTTTTTTCCTTCCAATGACCAATAGTCAATTAAAGGTTGTAAAATCCTTTCAAAATATTGAAGATCAATATCAATTTATTCCACCAGAAGGGGAAGAGAAGGGAAAGGATCAAATGAGAAATAAGAAAAATAATAAAAATCCACTCAATTTTATTTTAAATTATAACGGGGAAATTAATAAATATATACACCAAGATAATAAGGAAAACAAAATTAGTCTTTTCATAAATGATGGGGATGGGGATGAGGATGAAGATGAAGATGAAGATTATGATGATGATTATGGTGATGATTTAATCTTAAAGAAAAAGAAAAATATTATTTGGAAAGATTTTTATTTAATTGAAAAGGTTTATGATATTATTGAAAAAATGGAAATTTGTAAAAAGGGGGGGATAAATTTAAATAATGATAATAAAACATTTAAGTTTTATAAATTAATAATTGTCTTATTTAGATTTACTTTATTAGAAAAAAATATTAATATAATAAGCAAATATTCAGACTTTTATTTCAATTTTGTTTCGGGTCCCTGTCTTTTAAACAAAGCTTTAACTCTTGAGCAAAAAAAAATTTTAATTTTATTGATATTAGCTGTATTATTCAAAGCCTTACCATTAAAATGTAACGAAGATGGGCTTGAAAACAATGACAAAAAGCAAAAGGGATTGTGTGTTACACGTGAATCATTTATTGGTGCCACAATTCAGTCATGTTTGTATGTGTCTCATAATCTCATTTGGAAATTAATCAGACATGAAAAGGGTGGGTTTTTATTAGATAGTGACGTGAACGAATCAAAGGTTCTTCAAAGTAATTCAAATCAGCACATTAAAGCATATTATAACAAAAATTGGATCTATATCAAAAAAAATGTCTTGTATCCACATTTACAAAAATTAGATTCAATTATAAAAAATCAAAATAATGTTGTCAATGGAAAAAATACCATTTTAATCAAGGCATTAAATAAGAAAAAAATCAATTTTTCCAAATTGCCACATCCTGGTCTACACAATATTGGAAAAATTGAAGAAATATTGAAGAATAATTGGAATCTTTGGATACAAGTTCGGAAAAGTTGTGAATGGGATAGATTAATAGAAAAAATTAAACAAATTTTGAAAATTAGAAATATTATTCAAAATAATTTCCAAAATTATACCAGGAATTTCACTGATATGTATAATTTCCATTTAAATTCGGTTTTAAGTGTAAATAAAGAAAAAAATAAAACTTTGATATTGTCGAATTTAGAAAATAATCAAAGAAAAAAACTAATAATCTTAAAAATAAATAATAATAATGATTATGATTATGAAGAGAGTGGTGGTGGTGGTGGTGTGAACCATAAAGAAAAAATCTTAAATCTTAAAAAGACAAAACATTGCAAAGATAAGGAGACAATTAAAAAAAACAATAATGAAAAGGAACAATTAATAAGTATAGAAAATCAAAAAATTGATATTTTTTCAAAAAGAAATCCAAAAATTAACCAGAAGGATATAATAAATGAATTCCAATGTGGAATGGTTACACCCATTGGTATTTTGAATGGTATTTTACAATGGTCAAGTAAACAAATTGAATTTATTGTTGTTAAAAAATCATATAAAAATTTTCAAAAATTTCATTTTTTATTGGACCAAGAATATAATTTATTTTGTGATTTTTCCCAAATAAAAGATATTCAACTACGAAGATTCAGGGCAACACAAACTGCTTTAGAATTTTTTTTAGATAATTACAGAAATTATTTTTTTAATTTTAAAACGAAAAATACTTTAATTTTAAACAAAATTGCTCAAAATATTAAACCATTTCAGCCCAGATTATATAAAAATATAAATACAAAGTTAGAAACTAAGTTAAAATTGGTTACCAATATGTGGAAGGAGAGAAAAATTTCCAATTTTGATTATTTAATGAAATTAAATACTCTGGCAGGTAGAACATACAATGACTTATCACAATATCCAGTTTTCCCGTGGATTTTACAGGATTACACTAGTAAGAAATTAAATTTGAAAGACCCAAATGTTTATAGAGATTTGTCAAAACCAGTAATGATTTTTTATTTTTTTTTTTTTTTTTATTTTTTGTTATTCAGTTATTTTATTTATAAATTTTAAATTTACTTTATTTATTTATTCGTATCAAAAAATAATATAGGTTGGTTATTTAAATCCAAATAAATTTGAATATTATAAAAATCAATTTGGGATATGTCAAAATTTAATGAATAATAATACCCCTCCTTTTTTTTATGCAACTCATTATTCAACAAAAAAAATTGTTAAAAAATATTTATATCGTTTAGAACCTTTTTTAGAATTATACAAACAAGATTTAGGTAATGTTTTTTTTTTTTTTTTTTCATTTTTTGTTTGTTTATTTTTTAATATTTTTTGTTTATTTTTTAATATTTTTTGTTTTTTTTTTCATTTTTTTGTTTAGATATTTTACGATCTCCAGATCACTTCAAGATTTATGATCTAATTTTTATTAGTTGTGGAAAAAATGATTTTTAAATATTATTTCCTAATGAAAAGGTTTTTCACAAATATGTTATCTACGTCTTTTAAAATATATAATAATATATAAAAAATATTGTAAAATCTATTATTTAATAAAAAAAATAACATAATATAATATTTTATTTTGTATATTACAAAAGAGATTAAAATTAAAATTTTAACTTTTGAAAAAAACAGACAAAATATAATCATATAAATTATTTTTTAGAATATTTTCTTTAGCAATTCAACTATTGGTAATTATCATGTTATTGGGTTTTTTTTGAAATGTGTATATTATTATAACTCGCATATTTATTAAATTTTGAGAAAAAAATTAAAAAAATTAAAATTTCTTTTGAAAGTTAAATAAAAATGTAAAATAAATTCACATCTGTATCTATATATATATCTAGAAAACATAAACAATTTGCAAAGTAAAAAGTTTAATTTAAATGCATTTCCATGTAGTTTCAATATTTACAACGTAAAATAATGTTCCATAAAAAAATAATCAAAATAAATGCCAAATAAATTCCCATGAATAGCTCATTTATCATTTTCTTTTTTCTTTTTTATGAAAAAAAAAGTATTAAAACATCAATAAAATTAATACAAATCAATTTTAAACCTTGAATAAAAAATCATAATAAAAAACTTTTAAAATAAAAAATAAAAAATAAAAAATAAAAAATTAATTTTACAAATAGAGGGCAAAACAAAAAATCAAAAATTTTTATTTACATCTATACAAGACACTTGGAATAGTGTTTTAAATTCCAAATCTGATCTAAGGGAATTGATACCAGAATTTTATTATTTATCAGATTTTTTAGAAGAATCAACATTTAATGAACAAAAACAAAAAATCTTGGAAACAAGACTTGGAAATGTGATTTTACCACCGTGGGCAAATGGAAGCGCAGAGGAATTTATTAGAATTCATCGACAAGCATTAGAATCTGATCATGTAAGCAGGCATTTGAATGAATGGATAGATTTGGTTTTTGGTTATAAGCAACAAGGCGAGGAAGCTGTCAAAGCGAAAAACGTGTTTTACTATTTAACTTATGCAAATAATGTTGAAAACGAAGAAACAAATTTAGAATTAAAAAAAATTTTGGAAGATCAATTGGATAAATACGGACAAACACCATCACAATTGTTTATAAGGCAACCACATCCAAAAAGAAATAGTATTAAATTAATTAGAGCACGTGAGTTGCACCCGATAAATATTTATAGTTGGAAACCAGAAAAACCTGTTTTTTATAGGAAAAATATTTATTCTTTAACAGATTGTCCAATCTTATTTTTAAAATTTTTACCACAAAAATCAAATACTAATCATTTGTGTGTATCGTTTAATTCCAATCGAGAAATCCAAACACATATGATCAAAATTTTTACAAAAAACAATAATAATTATCCAAATAATACAAATACAAACTGGAAAAGGAAGAAACAGGGTAAAAACAGAAATAGGGTGAAGAAGATCCGTAACTGGAAGAGGAACAGGAATAAAAAAAGTAATAAGAATAATCGCCATGAACATGACGACGAGCAACATGAGCATGTTAAGTATCATAATAAAAGTGATTTTAATGATGAACCAAATGTTGAAATGCCAGAAAAAAATGAAAAATTGCCAGAAAATCAAAGAATTGGACACTCTTTTGATTCGAAAATAAAGATATTTGCAAATTCGTTTAGCTTTAATGATCAAACTAATATATTTTTTTCAAGTGGCTATTGGGACAATTCAATTAAATTGATTGATATTACTAAATTTAAATGTTTCCAGTCTGTGTCGAAGCATAAAGATATCGTATCGTGTTTAAAATTTTCAAATAATCTTTTAATTACAGGTTCATATGATACTACTTTAATTATTTGGAAACTCAATAATGGACGAAACATTCATAAAATTTCTCATATTTTGATCGACCATTCTGATCAAATTTCTTGTCTTGATTTCGATACTGATCTGGGTCTTTTGGTTTCAGCTTCAGAATCTGGTAAAGTGATTATTCATTCCTTAACGGATGGTAATTTTCTTTTGTCTTTCCAAGTGGCACGAACTGAAAAAATCAATATGAATATAAAAAATGAATATCCCTTAATTATCAGATTATTAAAACATGGACAGATATTCGTTTCAACAATGAAATCTTTGCAGTTATTCACATTATCTGGTAAATTAATTAAAGTGGTCCCAATTAAAAAAAAGTTGACTTGCTGTTTGGTTTTTAATAAAGCTAAATTTATCATTACAGGTGATAAGGCTAATTCAATTAAATTTTATCGTATCTGGGATTTGAAATTGCTCAAAGAAATTCCATTGAGTGGGGAAATCTTTTCTTTAGCTTTGTCAGTTGATAAAAAACATCTCTTTGCTGGTTTGCAAGATGGGGAATTGTTTTGTGCTTCTTTTAAATTCAAAGAGTGAGAAAATACATCTCCTCACCATCTTTATGTCTATATTGTACTGTTTGTTTGTAAGTGTGGTTATTATAAATGTTTATTATTATTATTATTATTATTATTATTATTTGTAATTTAAATGATTTAATCTCGGTTTTTATTGTTTGAATAATAATAAAAATATTTGAAAAAAAATGTTTTTTTAGTTTTTTTTTTTTATATTAAAGATATAAATATCTATATCTCATTATTTATCATAATTTGTATTTACTGTTAAGAGAAAAATGTTGGACAGAGAAAAATGGTTGGACAGCAATTTTAATTGGGAACATTACTAAAAATGATTTTTAATTTCATTCGTTTGTGAAATAACTATAGAAAATAACAATAATCTACTTATTAGAATAACAATTAATGTAATTCTAGTTTTTCAAAGCCTTATCTCTTATAATCTAAATCAAGTTTAAAAATTACCATTTTCAGAATTAATAGTAAACTTTACTACAACTTGGAAATTTGTTAAAATGGATGATCTACTTTAGTTATCATCCATTCAAATGAGTATTCTGCACAAACCACAGATTAATGAACTTGTAATACCTTTAAACCTGGATTTATCTAAAAGTCGCCTAGTTATCAATAGGATTTGATTTTCAATTTTACTAATGGTCCCAATTAAAAAAGGTGTCCAACCATTTTTCTGTGTCCAACATTTTTTTTCAACAGTTAAGGGATTATCAAACTTATTTTGATTATTATTTTTTTTTTTTTGTAAATATTTCTTCCAATTATAATTATTTTTATTATTAAATAATGAGTTTTATCAAATTTATTCAAAAGAAAGGTGATCAAAAAAAAAAAAAACAGAATAATTTATTTCAATAATTTTTATTATCAAAACTTTTTGCTTTAAATAAAAAAAAAGATTTTTTTATTTATTACTTTTATTCATTAGATAATTATCTAAATTATTGTTAAAATATTTTATTTACAACTTAATTTATTCTTTAACTTAATTCCAAAATTTTCGAAAGATTGAAAATAGTCTAAAGAATAAAAACAAATACAACAGTTTCACTGAAATTCAGAAAGTATTTTGATTTTTACAAAATATTTTAATCCTTTTTTTTCCTTTCTGTTTTGTTTTCGTTTCTTTTTTTGAATTGTATGATCTTTTAAATTAGTTAACGATTTATTTTTACAATGATTGGAAGAAGATTAGTGTTGAGTTTAGTTAAATAGGACAATCATCTAATATTAGTTGGTGATATTTTTTCTTTTATTGAATATTTTTATGTTAATTAATTAACTTTTTTTTTTTTTTTACCTTATTTGAAATGTTTTCGTAACTTGTCAATTATTAATAAAATAATATCCACTTTTTGTTTTTATCTTACAAAAGATTTTAAAATACATTTTCAAGATAATTTTTTTGAATTTCATAAACAAAAATATTTCCTTAATTTAATAATTTTTAAACTCATATTTGTATAAAACTTTTTTTATAAATATTTACTCAAATTCTACTAATCAATTTAAAAAAATATCCCAGAACATTAAAATCAAAAAAAGGTATTTCTACTTCCTTTTCAATCTTTAAAATACTTTATTTTGTGCATTTTAAAAAATACTATGAATTCATAATAATTATTGATTTCCGTGTAAATAATTAATTTAGCATTTTTATTTCAATTCATAATCACTTTTAGTAAAATAAGTAATTATTTTGAATTATTGGTTTCTATTAGATAAGTTCAAATTACAAAACTTTATATTAGTCTGCATAACGGTAAAAAAATTAATTTTAATTTCTTATTTAGTAACTTTTCAAGAAATTTTTACATATTTTGGAATTACTAGAATAATAATTTTGATAAATATACAGATCTTCAAAAAAAAAATAATAATAATAAAAACAATTGATCATAAAATGTGGATATTTTTTTCATAAATCAACTCTAAATTTTGTATTTTTTAGATAAACTCATATAATAAACAATGTTATCCATAAAATTTTGAAAAATGTTTGCCACTGCATAGATATTAATAGGAATTGAAAAAAAAATGAAATTTTTCAGTAATATTTTTTTCATTTTTAATAGTAAAATTTTTGATATTTTCATTTGGCTTAGTAGAGAGATTATTTAAACTATTTGTTTATATTTTCTAAAAAGAATCTCTTTTTCTAATAATCTAAAAAGAAACATATTTTTCAATTTTAAGATATCGCTCAATTAAATTGAAACAATGATTTTTTTCTGTTTTTTGAATATTTTTTAACATTTTATTTTTTTACAGGTTTATATTGAACATTCGGAAAGAAAAAATAATAAAATACCAAAACAATTTGCAGAAAAAAATATAGTAAAAATAAAGTTCATTCATTATAACTAATTTCAAAAAAAAAAATAAATACCACAAAAATAGTTCTTTTTTTCAAAAGTCAAGAATTTTGTAAAAAGGTGGTATTCAAATCTTAATGAGTTTAATAGTAATCATTTCTTAATTAAATAAAATTATCATAACTTTGAAAAAATAATTTATAAAAAATATATAACTGAAATCCGATATGTAGTTCCTGCTCACTATATTTTCAGAATTTATTTTTTCCTTGTAGTGGACTTTTCAAAAATAAATCAAAAGAAAGAAATAAAACTAGTAATTAGATCAAAAGCTATTTTTCTTATAGTTTTAGACCAGATTAACAAGTTATGTGAGCATTTACATCTACAATACTCTTTTCTCACAGTAATAATTCTTGGATCCCAACTTATTAGCATCGCCGATTTACTAACTAGAGAAATACTCTGGTTAATTGATATCATTAAGTGCATTCGATATTTTTAATTCTTTTTAGTTAAAACAATCGCTTTACCAAATCATTTTTTAAAAACAACAGTTTAAATTCAAAATATTTCATTGAAGTGTATAATATAAAAGGAACAAACTAAATATTGTAAAACAAACTTTCCTTTTTTTTTATTTTGATCCTAGTACGAACTATTACTTGTAAATATTATATTAATTTCAATTAAAATAAGAGTTTTACACTTGAAGTCAACACTTTAATTGTTTTTTTTTTAATTTACAATTTGATCTGAAAACTGTATTGTTTATTTAGTTGTCGTATTGTTTGATTTTGAATATTTCAAGTGCTTGGTTTAAAAACAATTCACTAGTTTTTTTCCCACTTAAAATAAAAAGCTACAATAGAATGTTGAGAAAAGAATAAAAGTTAAACCATTTAACATTTCCCAAATCAGATAAAATAAATCAACTTAACATTCTACCTAGTGGCATTTAATATTACTATTGAAAAGTAAACTTAATGAATTGTTTTTAAACAAGTACTTCCAATACTAAAAAGCAACTAAATACAACTAAAGTAAAAAAATATTGTTTTCGGATCATCTTCTTTCAAAATATTAAAAAGTGAAAATTTTGACTTTATTGTGGCTACTCCCTTTAAGAAATTCATTGATAAACATTAGAATTAATTTAGTCCCAAAAAACCTATTTTTTTCTTTTTTCAAAAATTCAAACTTTTTGAAAATATGGGTTTTGAAATCTGCATCAAAAAAGAATTAGTGTCAAAGATACTTTCTGTTATTTTGTAAATAAAAACCATGCATAATTTATACGTAAATTTACCATTAAGATTTTTCGAACCAAAAAATTTTTATCTTTATTTTTAGTGCCAAATTGTGAAGTAAAAAAAAAAATTTAAATGGAATTCAGTTGTTGTTAAATAAAATATACAGACTTGGTAAAATCTTGTTGCAAACCAAAAGCCGTGTATCTTTTTTTACTAGAAGGTTTATTCATTAAACCGAATCAAGAAACTTAAAACAAACAAAAATTAAATATGAGATTGGTTTCATAAAGTTCGACTTTTTGAAAAAAAGAATTGAACAACAAATCCCAAAAGGAAAAACATGGTTCACAAAGAAATAATAAGAAACAAAAAAAATGAAATTTGTGAAAAATATATATATATTAATCTGTTGATCTTTTTAAAATATGCACTTCAATAATAAGCATTTTGAATTGCCACTGAAGAACATTAAGAAAAAATATGTTTCTTTTTAAGTTTGTTTTTTGGGGTTTGTGGTGTTCTTAAAAATAAGCGTTGAAATGGTACCCAAGCCATTTGTATTTCAAAGAAAAAGCAAAAAAGAAGAAAATAAAAAAAAAAATAAAGATTATGAAATAATAGTTAACCCATTTGATCCCTCTTTAAGCCCTAAATGGACCTAAGGATTGCAAAAATTTAGGATCAGATTTTGCTATTGACTTAAATTCTTCAAGGCTAATTCCACCATCGCCATCTTGATCTGCTTCATCAAATGCCTCGTCAATATATTTTTGTACTTCGTCATTGTCTTGGAAAATACTGTTTTCTCCAACCATTTTGAAAATGGCTTCAGAAATATTATGAAGTTCGTCACGTTCAATTAGCCCGTTTCTACGTGTGTGTTAAAATTTTAATATTGTGGATTTATATCAAAACAGAAAGACACAAAAATAAAAAAAAATTTTGTTTTGTTCGATATTCTGGTGAATATTTTGATTCAAGAAGAAGAAAAAAAAAGTTTTGATAAAATTGAATTTTTACCCATCGAGATCATAGACCTTAAAGACAAATTCGAGTTTTTGATCAAGTTTTCCTCTCATTGTAGTTGACATTGTTTTGCAGAGTTCTTCAAAATCCTTTTTATTAGAGTAAAAGTTTCAAAATACAAATTTAGCATAATGGTTATTTTTATCATCCAAACAAGTAAAAAAATTAAATTTTATCCTCAATCTCTGATTTATTTTCTTTAAGGATCTTTTGATTTGATTTGACTTGACTTAAAAATAGTAGTACAAGTTATTTTAAAAGAAAGTCGATTTTTTTGTAATCATCTACAACCAAAACAAGAAAAAAAACCAAAAGTAAAAATGAAAAAAAAGTGGTTGGCTTTTCGAAAAGAAAAAGATCGAAAATTTGAAAAAAAGATTAAAGAAAAAATCGAAAAGAAAGAAAAAAAAAAAAAGAAAAAAAACAAACGATCTTTCCGTTTCCCTCAGTGTCAATTGCCTATATTATTTGATTTTAAAATTTAGTTGTTAAATTATAAATTTGCGATTTTTTTATTTAAACACTAAAATTAATTATTAAAAAAATCGAAAACAGACAAAAAAAAACAAGAAACATACTTCGAAAAGAAGATCTGCAAAGTAGTCATCCTTGAAGCCAAGTTCTTCTGTAATTAAATGAAAATCTTCCTTTCTGACAACCCCATCAGGATTTTCTTTCATGAAACGTTTGTAGAGTAAACGTATTTCCTCTAAATCAAATTCAGTGTTTTCTTGAATCCTTTTTTCAATTTCTTCATCTAATTTAATTTTTGTTGAACAGCCACCCATTTCAGATTTATTTGTATGTTCTTTGTATTTTGTTTCAAAAAAAAGTAATTTTTAGTTGAATTAAAATTGAAGAAAAATGGTTATTTGAAATATTCTTCACAAAAACGGTAGTTGCTTTTTTGGATTCAAATACTTTTTGTTTTTAGAAATTGTTACAAATTTTGAAAAGTAAAATGTGTATTTTTCGAGTAAATGGGAAAAAAATTTGACCTATTTTCCAATCTCAAAATAAGTTCACGAATTATAACGAATTTCTTTGGTAACACTATTGGCCCGAAAAAGGTGGAGTCTTGGAAAAAAGTTTACCTTTGATTCTCGATAAACCAATACTATTATTTGATTTTTAAATAGGAAAAATTGTCACTTCCTTTACAATTTTCTTTTTCGAACAAAGCCACAAATTACTACCTATTCCTTTGAGAACTTAATTCATAAAAAAAAAAATCTGGAAAAAAAGAGAATATTCTTTTTCATTCATAATTCAAATAACAGTATGATAAAAAATAATTTTTATGAGGAATAATAACAATCAAAAACCAACCAACCTATATTAGCGGATCGATCTATAAAAATCAACAACCAAAAAAAGAGGACATTTTTCGAAAAAAGCATCAAATAGAGACTCATTTCCGATTAGATATGGTTTTGAATATGATTTTGAAAACATTTGTCAGTTCTGAAAGATTTCTATGTCGCGCTTTTCGATATCTCATGATTTTTTCATTTTTTTCCTTTTTTTCCATTTGTTATTTTTATCTCAAGAATGAGATGAAATCCTCACTCTATTGAAATATCGAGTTTTACACAATAACTAAAAACTGAATTAAATTCAATAAAACAGATTTTGTACTTAACCAGTATTTGAATTATAAATGGGAATAATTTTCACTTTTTTTTCTAGATTTTTTTGAGAAATAGAGTTTTCAATGAAGTAGACTGTAATCTCAAAAACTCTTTTTGAAAAAAGAAAGTTGAAAATGAAGTGAACAATTTTTTCCTTTTCATATTTCAAATAAAAGCAAAAAAAACAATTTGTTTTGAATTAAAGAAATTTAACCAGTGTGAAATTTAAAATAAGAATTTTTTTTTAAAAATTGATTTTTAGAAATTGAGAATTCTTCTAAACTTTTTTTTGATTGTTGGGTTTTTTTAAAATAGTGAATTTTTTGCCACACACAACGAAAATTGATATCTTAAGGACTAAGTTTTCAGGTGAAAATAATGGAGTAATATATAAAATCACCCTTGAAAGAGCTATGTAATCAAGTAATATTTACACAACAAGTATTTCTTTTAGAAAAAATGTGAAATTTTCACAATTTTTACCTTGTTAGATCAGGCAAATTATGATTTTAATATTTTAGACTTTCCATTTCAACTTTCTGAACTCGCACTATTCTCTTGAGCTGTTCTAAATATTTTTTACATTTGCTTTTACAAGTTCTAAATGTTCTCAAATTTGAAATGCACTTGAAAATACCCAAAAGCCTTTTTTTCCAATTATTTTTTTTGTTTTTTTCAATTTCCTATTCATTGAAAAAGAAAGAAAAAAAGTTTATATGAAAAGGTATAGATGACAAAAAATGTTTTTTTTTTTTGTACAATTTCTTCCTTGTTAAATTTTTTTGTGAGAGTTGAAAGTGAAATAACACTATTACTCAACACTCTCAAAAGTGGGAATGTAGTACTTAATATTTCATTGTTTTAGTAAAATATGTGTTTTTTTCATTAACAGTGATACTTTTTGACATGTGCCCAGGGGACAGGAAACCTGGCCATATATTTGGTGTCTTTAGTAACATTCTATTGTATTTAAAAAAGAAGAAAAATTCAAATGTATTAAAATTGCCCCTGTATTAGTTTTTTTCAATCTTAAAGTCCGATTTCGTGTATTTAGGGCTTTTAGTTGACTCCAGGTATCATAAAAAAGATACCTAACCAAATTTGGAAATCGGAAATTACAATCAATTTTTTGGGAAACTCTATTTAAAAAAAAAATTTTCTTACTGAACAAAACATGAAAAATTCAGAAATCATTTTTAAAATTGTATCTGTGAATTTTTTTTTATTATTTGAATTTTATTAATCAAAAGAAGGGAAATTTCATAATATCCTTTTTAGGTGTCAACTTGTTTGATTGATATTGAGCCAATTCACAATAAGCGACTAGCAGCATAAAAATTTTTACAGTTATTAAAACAACATATGAAAAGTTTAATCAATGTTTCCAAATAAAAACGTGATACATTTTATTTGAAAACTTTTACATTAAAATATCAATGAAGTGAACAGTAAATAATAAAAGGGATATGATATTTGTTTGTTATAATTCTTATCATTAAAAAGAAATTCTTAAAATTATGGATCAAATTGGAAAATTTATCTCAAAAAGAAAGTAAATTTTTGATTTAAATTTTGTAACAAAATGAAAAAAAATAATATAAAAAAAAAACTTAAAATATTAAGATACCACTTTTTGCACATTTGAACTGGAAAATTCTTGAAAAACTTGTAAAAAATTCAATAATAAAATCCAAATTCAAAATTTTGCACACAGTTGAAACAATCCAAACAATCACAACAATACAAATCATTCAAATTGGACATCATTTCAATTTTTTTGTAAAATATGAAAATCATTTTTTCCTTTTTTTAGTTTTTATTTTCATTTCATTTTTGAATAAAGAGAATATTTTTTTGTTCAATCGAATTTTAATCAACAGTTGATATTAGATTAATGCTGAATTGTTCAAAATATAAGAACACAAATAAAAATTGTCGTTGATATCTAACTATTTGATCGATCAATAATGTTAATAGAATTTCAATTGAAAGTCCTAATCAATTTTTTTTGTTTCCCTCTCTCCAAAATTTCTAGCATACCTGTTATTTATTTGTATTGATAATTATTTATTTTTTGTTTGGTGAGTATTGTGATTTATAAACAAATATTTCAGATTCCAATCATTAAATAGTTGTAATTTGGGATAACTTCTTTGAATTAATTAAATAAGATTTTTTTCTTAACGAATGGAATTTTGTGGTGTTAAAAATTTTCAATTGGAGTTTAATTTAAAATTTACTTAAAAAATTGAGGAGTTAACCTTCAAAATAGATTTTAACTTAAACAACATCTTGGATAATCAATTAAATGCACTGTTTGAAGATAAGAAAATAGTAAAAAACCACATTTTGTATTTTGAAACCGGGATAGAGGATTTGGGCACAATTTTTTTGTTTTTTTGGACATTGTTAACTCTATTTCAAAATTATTGTCCCATTTAAAATCAAATTTAGAAAATAAATATTTTTCTAAATTGAAGTTATCTATCATAATAAAAAAATTAATATTTTAATATTCAATTCTATAAAATAGAAATAATTTTTTTCGTCTTAAAATAACATAAAAAAAAGTAAAAATAAATAAAAAAAAATGAACCATTTATTATGTAATTTAGTTTACAATTCAAACTTTTAAAAACTTTTAATTAAAAAAAAAATTTAGTTTTTATTTATTTCTGACCAACAGTTTAAATGTATTAAAAGTTTGAAATAAATAATTTAATTTGCATAAATTAAAAAATTATAAATAATTTCCAAATTTGATATTTTTTTCAATGAGTTTTTTTTGTAATTTTTGCATTTTCAAAAACTGTTGTATAGTATTTAAAATTTGGAAAAACCCTCAAATTAAATTTGAAACTGAAATCTTTAATTGATCTTGAAGTTCATAAAAATTGTGATATTATTTATGAGATATTGTATAATCCTATTGGTTTTTTTACAAACAATTTCATTTTTAAAATAAAAAACCGAATAGTGATTCTCAAATTTATTTATTAAACATCAATTGGGTAAGAAAATATATTGAAAATATTTTTTCTCTATATTTTCTTTTTGAACATATTTTGAAATAATATACCTTTTGGAAAAAACATGTGTATACTTGATCTAACCCTGTTTCAAATTTAAAAGCCATTTTTCTTTTTTGAAAGGAAGGTTTATTTATTAAATAATCGATGAAAAACAGTAACAAATAATAAATAATAATAAATAAGAATTAAATATAAGAGTTACTTCTCAAAGTTCTACCCTAAAAAGACTCTTGTAAAAATGAGAAAATCAAATGTAATGATTTTACCCTATAATAAGATATTTCCAAAAAAGTTTGGGAATGTTTTTTCTTACATATCATAAAAAACCCTATTTGGCAGTTAATCTATTTCTTCATCGTAAATAAAAAATTAAGTGTAATAATAATACGAATATAATAAACCAACATAATAACAATTTTAAAATACATTCATTAAAATATCTTGAAAATTGAAAAAAAAAAAATAAATTCACTTTTTAGGTAAAAAATGAAATACCAACAATTTTATTAAAAAAACTGGAAATAAGTCAAAGACACAAATGCTTTTTAAACATTAGCATGCATTTATAAGTTTTTCTTTTTATTGGAATTTTTTACAGGATTAAAAATCCATGGAAAATGATGTTATAATAAAAAAGAAAAAAATAACCACAAATATTTTGACAACTAAAAAATTTCAATTAAAAAAAAATATCAAAAATTTCATAATACAATTATATGATGTCATACTAAGAAACAAATGTGATTATTATTATGAAGAAATGTATAATTTCTAATAATTTACAATATTAAACAGTTTTATAAGGAGATTGTGGGTTAAAAAAGATATTTATAATAAATTTCCAGTGATTATTTAGAAATAACTTTAAGGAAATTAGACTCAATTTTGATACTATTTTGGACTCTTTTACAACCCCATTAATAGAATATTTATTCACACAAATATTAAATTAAAATTGACAAACTAAAAAGTTTATCAACTTTTCTACAGGTAATATTAGTTTAAAAATAATTTGTTTTTTAATACAGCCAGTTCCACTTTTAAGACACAAACTTTTGTACAAAAAATCAAGACAGATAAAAAATCTCAAATTAATTCACAAAATTCAAATTCAAGTAAAAAAAATTGTAAAAAAAAAATTCCAAAGAATGTGCTTAATTTGAGATTTTTTTTATACCTTAAATTTCTTACAAAAATTTGTGTCTTAAAAGTTGAATTAACTGTATTTTTTTTTCTCAAAAAGATAATGGTGCCTTCCTGTTTGAATTTTTACATCGAAAAATAAAAATAAAAAATTATAATAATACTTTTATTTTAATAAAATCCCGATTTTTAGTAATTGTTGATTGTTTCCATGAATATATAATATTTCAAATTTATTATTTTTTAAAAAGCCCATAAAAATTTATCAACTATTGAATATTGTAAAAATAATAAAAAAAATGATCTTTCATTGTATTAAAAATAATTTATTAAATTTCTTGAAAGTTAAAAATTTATATATTAATTCTTTTTTTGCCAGTCTACCCATTTACAAAATGAAATAAATTAAAGCGATAATATTTTTTCATAAAAAGTGATTTAGCAAAATACCTTTCAAACAAACATAGTACTATATAAAATTCTAATTTAGATCAGAGTAAATTGAAAAGTGGATGTAGCTAGTGTGTGCTCTGAATTTTTAAAAATATCCCCGTTTTTTCTTGTTGATTTTTAGAAGGAGAGCGTACACCCCATTCTTGGTTTGTTTTGAATTAATATTAGGCTCTAAAAAAAGGACAAATTGCTTATATTTCATACTAATACTCGCCAACTAAAAGATATTATTTGTTTTGTCTTGATGAGTGTCTTAATTTCAAAGATATTTGCTAAAGAAAAAACCAAAAAAGCAACAGATTTATCGATAGTTCATATCTCTAAATGTGAATTGATTCTGAGAGAAAATTGAATTATTCTTTGAGATTTTATTATTTTAAAAAAATAATGCAAAGAAACTTCCTTTAATTCTCGGGGGTAATATATAATTCACATAATGTAAATATTTTGATAATATCTGATGAATTTCAGAAATATAAATGAAAAAAGATTTCAAAATTTTCAAAAATAAAAAAGATTTAATTTCAAGTTTGAAAGGATCAGATAAAATTTTAATTTGATATTGATTTCAAATTAAAATAAATTAATTATTTTTATAGTCTTTGGTAAAGCAAAATTTCAAAAAACACTTGGAAATAAATTGAGATTTATAATTGGATATTGATAATTATGTTTCTTTTTGAAAGTTCGTTCTTAATGATTCTAAATTTAGAATTAGTTAAATTTTTACAGCTATTCCAAGGCTACCGTGAATTTTTATATAAATCAAATTTTGATGCTGATATAGATTTTTCCAAAGTTGGATATGAGGATAAGAAAGCTCATTTTGAAAAAAAATTTTCACAAATGATCTCATTTGAAAAATTTTCTTTTGATACAAGAAAAATTAATTTTCAGATCCCTAAATTGCTTCAAACCTGGAAAATATGTTGAGATGCCACTTAAAAGTTTCTCTTGAAATACCGAAAAAATTTTTGATCTTATCACAAGAAAATTTTTCAAATGAGGTCATTTGTGAAAATTTTTTTTCAAAATGAGCTTTCTTATCCTCATATCCAACTTTGGAAAAATCTATATCAGCATCAAAATTTGATTCATACAAAAATTCACGGTAGCCTTGGAAAGACTGTACTTTGTATTTTTAAATCAAAATAGAGGATATATCGATAAGAATAGAAATGAGAAATTAAATATAAATGTGTAAATATTGGTTGTTAGTCCTTATGAGAAATAGTTTATGTGTAGAATTATGTTTGATTTTTTAGTATGAGAGTTGTTTAATTATTTAGTATCGAAAGATATCAATTAAGTGCTTGATATTAATTTTGAGTCAGCTTAATTATTAGAAGACAGTTTTTAAGAGAGAAATAATTTGGAAAATCATTATGTTGTTATTGATATTCGTTAACTGTTTTTGTAAAATTTGGTTTTTGGTTGGCAAAAATTGGGGAGAAATGTTTGTTTGATTATTTTTGAGAAAAAAGTAATTATTTTAATTTATATTTTGTTGTATTCTTTTTGGTGTGTTTTCAAGGAAAATGAATTTAAAAATTTATTTTCAATATATTAAATATACAACTTTTTTGACAGTTCCATAGCTCAGTCGGCAGAGCGCTGTGCTAATAACGCAGATGTCCAGAGTTCGAGCCTCTGTGGAACTATTTTTTTTTCTAATATTCAAACTTATAAATCATCAATTAAATAAACAGAGACTTTAATTTATTCTTTTATTTTAATTTTTCAAACTCTTTATCATTTTTTTTTTAATTTCAGTCAAGAAAATTTACTTATTTTTTTTTATTTATTAAAGAATTTTTAAAAATAATCAAAAAAAAATATTCTAAGATTTTCATTTTTCAGTAAAAAATTACAAAAATCATATATTGAAGATCTTAATCTTGATTTCTTTTCTTTTCAAAGTATTGATTATTTACTTTATTATATCTTTTTCAGAATTTATATTTGAATTTGGTTGTTTTCTTGGAATCGTTTTTTTCAATTCTGATCTTTCAAAAATAATAATCAAAAAAAAAAAGAAAATTAATAATTCAGAAATCTGTAAGCTTTATTCAAGTTTCAAGATAATGCCCAAATTGAAAATACTGCTAAAAAGTCAAAAATATTCAGTCATTTTACAGAAAAATATATAGATTATTGATTAACCATTACACATCCTAATTTTGGCAAATGATTGTATACCTATATATATATATATCAAGTATCATCATTTTGATAACTACCCCCTATAGAAAAACCCAAATCTTCACAATTAACAAAGAAAAAATTCAAAAACTGACCTCTAATTTCGAGAATAAAATTTTAAATTCAGAAACATTTTTAACAATAATAAAAAAATAAATCTATTTGTTTAATTTGAGAAAGGAGTTTGATTGTTTTGATTTTATATTGTTTTCAGGAAAATTATCTTTTAAAAATAATTTCTCTCAATTTTTCCCAATTGAAATTTTAATATATGCAAAAAAAAAATAAAGGAAAAAGGAAAGTTTATCAAAATAAAATCGAACATCTCAATTTTTAAATGAATAAGTAGATTAATTATCAGAATATATATATATTCAGAGAAAATTTAACATTTTTTATCAAAAAATAATAAAAACAAAATAATTTTATGAATTAGAAGTCGATAACTCGATTTATCATAAATAACTGATGTATTTAACATTTCCCCATTTATATAAAGTGTTAAAATTGACATATTGAGAATCTTTATCTATAATCGATAAACTTTCTATCGTGTTTTTACTCCTCCTGTGTATTCAGGACGTGGATAGTTTCTAATTGGTCATGAAAATGAGAAATTTATTATTTATATATATATTGATTATTTTTCTTCTTCTCTTTTTTTTATTTGATGATTTTTCTTTAATTACTCCTTTCTATAAATAAATAAAATAAATAAATAAATATTGAGAATCTTTAAACCAAATCACAATTCGAACAGAAAATGATTAATTGAATGATTTATATTTTTTGTACTGTACAATTGAAATAAATTTATGAATTACTGCTTTTATTCCCAATTTATCAAAAAAACTTGATTTTACACATTTTTGATATTTCAGTATTTTAGATTTAACTATAATATTGAATAATGTAATTTTAAACTTTTAAAATTTATTTTTTTTTACAATAAAAAAGTTAAATATTGATTACATTTTATATTTTGCTTCTTGAATAAGAAAGGATTTGAATTGAATGATAAATCTTGAATTAATAAATAGATAATTTATTTCAAACTAATATTTACCAATATAATACTAAAAACATTATTAAGTATTACAATTTGTTTATAAACAAAGCAGAAAGTGAAAAGTGTGATGACTTTTCTCGATATTCTAAAACATAAATTAAAATTTTTTGTATTGTCTAAGATATAAATTGATTAAAAACAAATGGAAAAAAAATAATATTAAGAATAGTATACAAAAACCAAAATATAAAGGTAACTCTTATGAAAAAGAATTAAAAACTATTAAATCTGAATAATCAAAATTATGAAATTTATTTTTTATGGTGGAATTTATCATCAAAGCCCATCTAGTTAGGATGTTATTCCTATCAAGAAAGAAAAATAAAAAATTAAAAATAAAAAAGAACTTAAAATATTAAATAGAATATATTTTTGAGTATCTATCTTCACACTCTTTGTGACAATGTCTTAACGCGCCTGTAATTTCCATCATATCCATAATTCAAAGGAATTGATCAAAATCAAAGATTTTACTTTTTATATTTTAAATAGTCGAAATCTATTACAGTCAGTTTCACTTTTAAGGCACAAACTTTCAACGGAATTTAAGGCACAAAAAAATCTCAAATTAAGGCACAAAATTTGGAATTTGTTTTTTTTACAATTTATTTTTACTAGAATTTGAATTTTGTGCCTTAATTTGAGATTTTTATTGTGCTTTAAATTTCGTTGAAAGTTTGTGCCTTAAAAGTGAAACTGACTGTATTTTTTTTATTATTAATTCTTTTTTTATATTAAGAAAATCAATTGATTTTCTATAAAAAAAAAAAACTTTGAAAAAAAAAATCAAGGCACTTTTATCATGCAATACTAATTTATTAGAAAAAAGGATAGATTTTCTGAAGAAACAGAAAAATTTAGTAAATTTGACATTCATTTTTTATAATAAAATTTATTGAGTTAAATTCTCCAACACAATTCTAAATGAAAAAAAAAAAAAAAAATACGATCGAAAATGACATACAAATTAATACTTAGATTACGTCAATTTTATTTTTAATATTTATATCTTTAATTCGGTTTTTTTCAACTCATGTTACTTCATGAAAACTAAACTACACTTCATAATTTTTTATTTACCATTACATATAGTATTATTATTGTTGTTATTGTTATATTTTAATTATTTTTCTTCTTCTAGGTTTTATTTTTAATTTTAAAATATTTCTTTTTAATAACCCCCTTTTCTTAATAAATAAATCAATTAATAAAAATTATTATTTCCGAGTATTTTTTTTTAAAATCCAACATCTACATGTTTCTAATATAAAGCAAAACAAAAAAGAACATATTATTTTTATTAACACTTAAGGGATTAATGTCTACCAAGGAGAAGATAGGATCAAAGTATGTTGTTATTGGACCTAACAAAATTAGTGTTACATCGTTCAAATGTCTCTAAAAAATTAATTAGTCAAGTAGTAATATTTGTTGATCCTCATAAATTAAAAATGATCTATGTATTAGTAAAACCCCAACAATTTCAGAAAAAAATCTGCATTTTGCCATAAATTTAAAGGTTGAATTATCAATATTCAGACTTCAAAGTTACAAAATATCTTTCTTAAATTTGGGGTAAAATATAGATTAGTTGCCAAAAAATTCGTTTTTTTAAAAAAATTAAATAATTAACGAATGTATTTTTTTGACAAATTATTTCCCAAATAATGGAAATATATTGAGGCTACAAGTACCTTTATCAAAAGCAAACAAAAATAATCAGTCTTTGTGCTTTTATGTTGATGATCATTGAGTTTTCCTTTGAAATTAAAAAAATTATAAAAATAGTTACTTTTGGAAGTTCTAAATATAAATTAATAAATACCAGAATACTATATTTTTGGTTTTTCTATTTTTAGATTTGGAAAAGGAATTAAATAAAAAAAAATTTTAAAATGAAACTTTTTTAATTGTGAACATTAGTAAAAAAATGCAATAATTTATTGTTTAATAAGATTTATAATAGATTTTTTAGAGTCACAGAAACTATTTGAGCTATGGTGCACTAATATCATTTATACCCAATTACAACATACTTTGATTATATAGAAATCTAGGGTGACACTAATCCCTTAAATACATTTTTGATCATTAATAAATCGTTTTCAAGTTTCAATGGATTATTTATATGTAGAAAATCTTAAATTTTAGATTATAATATTATGTTTTATTTCATATTCCTATACAAATTTTGATTTTGAGAACTAAACAATTATGACTTGAAACATATTCAAGTTATAAATATTGAACACAATTACTATAACTTTGAAAACACAAACTTCAAAGGAAATGTAATTCACAAAAAAAAAATCCCAATAAAAGTAAAAAAAAAATGTATTCTAGGAACTTAAACTGTATAAAAAAAATTTACAAAACTGTTCCTTAAATTTTGAATTTTTTTTATTTTTAATTCTCTTCAAAATTTGCACTTGAAAAGTGGACTGACTTTAAAAAATCTTTTTGAAGAACATTTTGAAACTCAAATTAATTGACTTAATAGATTATAACAATAATATTTAGAAGGATGTACATGTACCTATTTTTATTTATTTATTTATATATACCTAAAAGAATTATTTTTTCCTATTAAACCAAAAAATGGATTGATATTTTTGTAATTATATTTATATTAAATTAATTAAAACAGTCCAAAAAAAATTGTTATTAATTGTATCTTTATTTAAAAAAAAATGAAAAGGATAAACACTAATTAATTTCAAGATATGTTTTTAAAAATGAATATTCAAATGGTAATAAAATACCATTTTCAAAATAAAAAATTGAATATTAATTAAATTTTATAACAAAGGTTTATTTATCACTTGATAATTCCTTTTTAATTAATATTGTTTTTTTTTCTGGCAATGTATTCCTATATAAAACCAATTCTGTTTCCCTGAAATATCTTTTTTCCTTTTTATCGACAAGTACCAAATTTAAAAAATATCGAACAGAAAAAATATTATTTATTTGAGGGAATGTTGGTGTTAAATTTAGACTTCTTAAAAAGAATCTAATTGGTATTTTATCTCCTTGCACTGGTGCACCATCCATAATTTCAAATTTTGCTATTGTTTCATTTTCAGTGAAAATGTTTTGATTCATTCCTGAATTGCTTTTAGTAATTTCTCGCTTAATAATTGATAATCCCATCGATTTAAATTGGATTTTGACAATATAATAATTTACAATTCCTTTGATTACATCGGTTAAATGAAATTGCAATTGTTCCAAAGTGATGTCAATATTTAAATCCGATTTTAATCCAACTTTGATGTTTATTGGCGGATTTTCAAGCGGTGGTTTCATAACATTCATAACCCAAAAGTCCTTATCTTGTGAATAAGTGGTTGAAATGTTTCGATCAATAATTACTCGAACAAAATATCTGTTTTGTTTGGAAGATAAAATAAATAAATAAAATGAAAAAATAAATAAATAAAATAATAATAAGATAAAAACAAAATAGAGAATGGGGTAGTTAAATAAATAATCATTTAAACCCATTTTTAAAAGAATGTAGGTCTTTAAGTACTAATTCCTATATTTTTTTTGAAAAAAAAAAAAATGTTTTTAAATTTTTATTCAGTTTTTGAAGAGTTCAAAAAAATACAGGTCACAAATTAAATTACTTGAATCATCTAAAAATTTTTTTAAAATTAAATTTATCCGAATTCATTCATAATTTTTTTCCCAAAAAAAAAAATATTATCTTAAAAATAAAATTTTGAAAAATTTCATAAAAAAGTATTGTCAATATCGGGAAATTACTTAAATTATTCTAGTGTACACATCTCCTAATTATTTTGTTTCATAATTTAAGTACTATCCATAACAAACGATCAGTTATACTCTTTTTATACACAGAAACATATTAATTGACTTGAAAGAATGTTGAGTTAAGAAATCTTTGTAAAATTTAAAAATTTTGGGTTTTTTTCGAAATTTTTGAAAACTTTTCATTTATGAAGGAACTAATCTCTATTAATTTTTTTACCGAAATTTAATAGAGATTGAGAAAATTTTTTGCCAATTAATAAGATTTGAAAACCCTGTTTATTTTCCATATTAAACTTATTACTAGATCAGCAATCTTTATTTAGAAATTGGTTAAAAAAAAATAATAGAGACTAGTACCTTAATAAAAACTTTTTTACTTTCCAAATTTAGAAAATGCTTAAAAAGGTTCAAAAATCAAAATTACCCTGTAACTGGGTTTATCCGAATTATTTTGAGTCATCATGTAGTTTACTTCAATTGTGACAATATACTAAAATATAATTCAGATATACCAAGATACAATATCAAAAAATAATCAATTTTTTTAAATATACCTTGTTTTGTTAGAAAATTCATTTAAATTTTTGATCAATAAATGCTTTTTTTTAATTTTCAACCAAAATCCTAACCTAACCAATATTTTGCCTTTCCTTTAATTTACTAACTTTTAAATCATTTTTATTGGGTAATTCATCCCAATCCCCACCGAGCATAAAATACGAATAGTCCTCAACTCAATCTATTTCAATAATTCAGATTTCAATGTGAAAAGGTTTTGCATTAAGGACTATTCGAATTTTATGCTCCGCGAGAGTTTGAATACCATACAATAAAAGTTTCAAATTGTTAATAATTCCAAAAATTGAAATATTTTGACTTTCAGCAAAACATATAACTTTTTAACCATTTGAAACATTTACTATATCGTATTCAAACCCTCGCAGAGCATAAAATCTGAATAGTCCTTAACCGGTTTCCAAAAGGGATGATTCATCTTGGTGAATAAATTTTTAAACAAAATAAAAAACCATATTTTTGAAGAAACACAATGTGTATTACAAAATATTTTTAAGACAAGATCAGAAGATTAAATTATTATTTTTTCCATTAACTTTTTCTGAGTTTCCTTTTTTTTCTTTTTTTTGTCTAAAAAAGAATTTTGTCTCTTTTTTTTTTTTTTTTAATTAAAAAAGTAGAGAAGAAGAAAAATGATCAAAGGTTTGATTCTAAATTGATGGTTGACAAGATATTGGAAAAGAGAAACAGTGGTGGTAATTTAACTTCTTCTTACGATAATAATGTCTTGTATAGGAATTAACGTATAGTTAGTTTAGGTAATAATGTCTTGTACTTGGATCAACTTCTATCAAGTACGACATTACACAAATAGGTAGTATTGTGGCGTTTTAGAAATTTTCAACATAATTAACATAAAAGTAAATAATCAACTCCCCATTCAACACCCGGGCCACAAAAAAAAAACTTAAATTCGGTTTTTTCTATTTTTGTTATTAATTTTTTAATTCTCTTTTATTTAATTCTTGCTTTTCTTATTCTTTATCTGGTATTTGTCTCAAAATAAAAAAATTTCTTTTTCATTTTTTAAAGAAAAGATATCCTATGAATTATAATTTTACCAATATTATAGCATGAATAAAAAAAAACTCTAAATAAGTTTATGATTTCATGCAAAGAGAAGGTAATTTTGTTAAATATCCTCCTCATTATTAACAATAAAATGGTAATATAACAAATAATTTTAAAAAATACAATATTTATCATAAAAAATATATTCTAAAAATAAAATAAAAAAAAATTATAAAAAATTCACTGGAATTAAAAAAAAGTAAGCTATTTCCAAAAAATGTGGTAAGAATTTATTTTAAGTTATCTTTATTAAATTTAATCCTAATATTCCTATTTAAATATTCAAAATTGTTATTCATCATTAATTGATTCTTAACAATAATTCAATTTGTTTATTAGTAAAGAAATTACTATAATTAAATATTTTAAAGTTTCGGATAATAATTTTATCTGACATCTTTATTAGGTATAAAAATCAGTGGTTATTTTTTTCTTTTTGAACATAAAAAATCGTTTTCCTAAGAGGCTTAACCCCGAGATAAAATTACAAACCGAAAGGGCAATCGATAAAAACTTTTTATTGTTTTAAAAAATCTGTTTGAATACTTATCATATTACTTGTTTTTTATTGAAATTGGTTGTATATTGTTTTGTACAGAAAAAACAAGTTATTTTTTTTTTTTTTCATTTTTTCGGAATATTTTGATTTACATATTTTGAAATACAAATCATAGGTTGTATTTTCAAGTCATTAGTATTAATATTCCTCTTAATCTTATATTATCAATTTACGAATATACTATACTTTTAAAGAAAATATTATTTGAAATAGAAAAAAAAAATTCCCCCACTTTTTTGGAAATAGCTTAGAAATGGGATTAAATCAATTTAAAAATCGATATGAAAAGATTTTTTGAATTAGATTATCATTTAAGTTTGGTTCTAACAAGAAAAATATATTTTTTCATCGTGGAAACATTTCATCCTTTTCAAGAAAGTTAAATAATGAACCAGAATACTGGAATAAAAAATATTTTTCTTCAAAATTTGATAATTTATCATGACAATTCATTTGCCAGATCCTGTGATTTGCAAAGTATTCATCTTTTATTATTTTCAATGTGATTACCAAAATTGAATTAAGATGGCTCCAAAAGGTGGCAACATACTTGAAAAATTTTGGTCAATAATCATATTCTCGATTGAAATATATTGATACCCTAATAAAAAAACTTTTTTTATAACATCTATAGAACATTTTGATAAAAAAATTTCCTTTTAAATGTTGATTTTTTTCAATATTTTTTGAAAAAACTATTCTTATAACAGGCTTATAACATGTTACAAATTTTATAACACATTTTATAACAAACATTTATGTTATAAAAGTTGTTTTTATAAAATTTTATAACATTTTAAACGTTTATAACACCTTTACAACACTTTATAACATGTTATAAAATACTTTTTTTATAAGGGTAAAAACGATGTATCATTTTAAATAAAGATTAATAATAATGTAAAGCAATTGTTTCTCTAAAAATAATTACAATTCAACAACAAAAATAAAAAATAAAACGAATTAAATACAATTTTTTCTCCAAAACCAATAAAATTTTACAGCCAGTTCCACTTTTAAGACACAAAAATCAAATAGGAGTTCTCTTTTTAAGTTTGATAAAACCCTTCCTATATCTTTAGAATAACAAACACATCATTTTGAATTTTTATCAACCTTATTTTTTTTTGTTAATAAAAGACATTTTAAGAAAATCGGATCAACTAAAATAATGAAAATTAATACCTTATCAAGAGACCTTTTTCTATGTTAAATTCAATTATATAAATGATTTATATGCTTTGTTAATTAGTGAATAGTCAGTAAAAGTGGATCCACTTTGTAATGCCAGCTTTAGACGATTTTGATCAATTAAAAAAAAAACTAAGAAATTGAAGATATCAAAGACCATTGATTTTTTTTTTTTAATAGGATTAGGTGTGGGTGTAATAAATGAATTCGAAATATACTATATAAACGCCAGCTATTTGTATTGGTTTAAGTGATACGTATCTGATATTGAAGAATTAAAATAATTTTTTTTTTTATAAATTCTGAGGTTTTTTTTGATTTTTGATTTTGTTATTTTGGAAATGACCACAAAGCACAGAGTTCTCATTAATAGTATTCTTTGTTTATGGAAAAATTATTCAATTTCAGATCTTAATCACTTAAACTAATACAAATAGCTGACGTTTATATAGTATATTTTGAATTCATTGATTACTCCCACCCAATAAATATGTTTTAAAAAAATATTTTTTTAGTAAATTCTTTTTGAAAAAATTTTTATTGGGCGTTCAGATAATTTTCATTTGAAAAATCCCGAAATGTTATTTGGAAAATATGTAATTTTTAAAGAGAAATCTGAGGCTTTTGAAATATATATCAAGATTTGAATCAAAAAAATTGTTATCTTTTGGTTATAGTTTATTTTGAAATTTTTCAACATTTTTTTTTTTTTTTCTGTATTTTTTTAATTTATACTGTATTTTTCTTCAAGAAAATATTTTTGTTGTGAAACAAGAAAAGTATTTTATTATTGTGTGGGCTAATTGTCAAGGACTAAAGTAAATTTTTTATTTTTTATTTCATATTTTTATTCCGAAATTTTTTTTTTTAGGAATCAAGAATAATTAATTTAAATCATAATATGAGAAATAAAGTAAACTTTTCATTGGAAATTATAATATTTGGAACGAGATTAGATCTTGAGCAAGTACTGTTAATTGCAAAATAAAAAGATCAAAATTTTCATTCAGCTTTCCAAAATAATCCAATCCCAATAATTAAAATAAATCTATCAAATCTACACTTCTAAAAGGAAAATTAATATTCTTAGCTTCTTTTATAGAATTTAAAAATTTAAAATTTTACAAAACTTTAGAAAGTCTCTTTTTGGAAAGCTGAATGAAAATTTTGTTCCATTTATTTTACTACAAATAGTATTTTACAATTGTAAAAAAAAAGAGGCACATATTTTTGGCAATGTTTTTTATTATTTTTTTTTTTTTTTTCATTTGAACTATTCATTATCACTTGTTTTAACTTTTTTAAATTATAATAATGGTATTTAAATAAAGCTGTTTGAAAAAAAGTAAGTTCAAGGAGTTTTAAAAGGTACTATTCAAATTATTTGACCCATTCTTTTAAGAAGTTTAAGTAACACTTTTTTAAAACTGTGGTTCTTCGCTTTTTAAAAATCGCTGTATGAAACTGTAAAAGATTTTGAATTAATTTTCTGGATTTATTATTGGAATTTTAAAATTGTTTTGTATTTTATTTAGTTATCTCATTTTAATTGAACAAATCTCTTTCAAAAAGTAATTTTGTAAAGTTTTTTTGTTTTTTAGTAGTGATTCAAAAAGTAAAAAGTATTGCTGTATTAAATAAGAAAATGAAATGGGATTTTTGCTCCGATTTCCAATAAAAGACCACAATTTTAAAATCAAAAATTTGAAAAAAATATATATATAGAAACCCACCTCAAGAAAGTACACCCCAGAAATGGAACACAGACTTGGTTTAGTTTTTTTTTTTTTTTTTTTGAATTGATTCTAATTCTTATCTTTGTGGAACAAATTTCTTCCGAAAAACCATAAATTAAGTACTAAATTTGAATAATGTTATTTTTCAATTAATAAATGAAAATTTTTATTTCAATTTCCAAAATGAATATTAATTATTACTGCTAAAATCAAAATTACCAGAGTAAAAATTTTGTCTTCGGTTCCAAGAAGGAAGTTTGGTTTATTGTCTCAAAAAATCATTTCTAAATAATGTTGTTAAGATTTTTGGATTTTCTTCAACTTATAAACCCGAAAAATATTTTGGAATGTGAACTTAAAATTTTCATTTTTTTAATTGGAAAATAATAGCGAAGAACACTTTATGTGAAATTTAAAAAGAACAAAATTTGAAATCATTTATACTTATTAATCTGAATGGTACCAAGATCCCTAAAACTTATTTTGAATTTTTTATACTGGTATTTGAATAATAAATGGGATTTTTTTTCACTTCATTTTTAATTTCTCTTTTTTAAGAGAACATAGATCAAGAACCTCTTTCTTTAAGAACTATATTTATAAAAAAAAAATATGGAAAAGGAAGTGAAAATTCTTTCCCATTTAGAATTCAAATACCAGTATGTGATCTGAGATTAACAAAGAAGCGTTATGGTAAATTAATTTGTTTGCAAGACTTTTTTATTTGTACCTTTTTTCAAAAAGAATTAGAAAATTAAAACAGAAAATGAAAGGGAAAAGGAAAAAGAAAAAAGATAAAGATAAAGAAAGAAAAGAGAAAAATGTTGTATTTTTAAATTTAAGAGTTATTACCTTAAGTTAACATTCGTACCCTTATAAGACTCGTATCTCATTCTTTTTCGTTGAAAATTAAAAGAATAATCATTTGATCCTGTTAATATACCACCTTTTGCCACAAGCACTTTTTCAGTAATAAAGATCGTTGGGTTACCTGGGTCGTATGTTAATTCTTTATTGTGGTGTGATTGAAAAAAAGAATAAATCTTAATTAGCCAATTATTTTTGAATTATAAAAAAGGATCGCAAAAAAAAGTCAAAAGAAGAACAAAAAAAAAAAAAAAAAAAAAGTATTTTTTTTTTACCAATTTGACCAATAAAAGCAATCGAAATATTGCGGTATTCAAGCTTTTTGCTGTTTTTGATCTTAATTTTGACTTCTCCTGTGATATTGTCTCCTGAGGAATAAATAAACAATGGTGTAATTTCTTTAGACTCTCCAATGGTTTGGTTAATTGTTTGTCTGTTTTCAACATTAGTAAAAGAGATTTCGATTTGGTGAAACGGTTTTGAAGAAAACATTGACATAAAGGTTTGGAAAAAGAAAACAAAAAGAGATAAACAAGAAAAAATAACAATTCAAAACTATGAATTTGTTTTGCAAATATGATCTTTTTGATTTCATTTTATATTTAATTTATCTAGAGAATCCGAAGTAATCCAATTATCTTTGAAAAAAGACTTTTAATTTGAGTTGTCATGAAAAGGTAGTAAGATGGAGAATTAATAAATAATTCTCTTTCCAAGTCAATTTTTAATAGAATATTTTTTTGAATATATTATTTTAAGGGATTAATGGCATCTGTGAAATTTTGATGATCTTTGAGTGACATAACAAACAACCTTTAAGGGGCTAGCCCCTCACAATTACAGGGCAGAATATTAAAATAATGAAGGTTATTTTCCCAATCATTGATGAATATTTTTCTTTCAATTTCCAAAATGAATATTTATTATAACTGTTACAATCAAATTAGTAGAATAAAAATTTTCTCTTAAAGTTAACTATGGAAGTTTAATTTATTGTCTAAAAATATCATTTCTAAATAATGTTGTAAAGATCTTTTGGATTTTTTTCAACTTATAAACTTGAAAAATAATTTGGAATGTAAACTAAAATTTTCATTTTTTAATTCGAAAATATCAGTATTTAAAAATAGTAAAGAGGTATCTACATAAAAATTTAACTTAACAAAAAGTTTCAAAAAACAACAAAATTTCTCTTGGTTTTTATAAATAATATATTTGTTACATCAGAAAATTTACAATCATATCGTTATTGTTTTTTCTCTTGAATTCTTTATATATGAAAATATATTTTTGAATGTAAATAATTAAAAAAAAAAAAAAATATTTTTATATTTCAATATAAAATCAAACATAAATTCAACTAAAAATTTTTTAAATTTAAATAATTTTGACTAACTGCTAGAAACTGATTAGCATTAATATTTTTTTTAATTTTATCCATTTTTTAAATTTTTGTTTTAGTAAAATCTATTAATATCAAAAAGTATTATATTGAATTAGAGAACACAGATCAAAATATATTATTAAAGATCCAGATTATAAACTATTTTTCATTCAAAGGGGCCCAACGTTTTTTTCAAATATCAATTATTTTATATAATTGATCTTTGAAGAACAAATAAGAAATAAAGAGAATAATACACCCCAAAGAAATGTTGATAAATGTCTGAAAGAAAACTAATTAATCAATAGCTTTTCTTAAAAATTGAAAAACTCAAATTCTGAGGGCCCTATTGAGAAAAACAACGATGTTCGTTTTGAACTTCTACTGGTATTTGAATAATAAATATGAAACATTTTTCACTTCATTTTCTATACTTTTCTTTTAGAAACCAAGCCCTCAAACAAAGTTTGTTGGTATTTGTGGTCTCTATTTGAAAAATGAAATGAAAATGAAGTGAAAATTTTTCACATTTATTAAACAAATATCAAGATCAAAGATCGAATTGAATTGCAATAGAAATCAATAGATTTCTCAACAATCTTTACATGGTTTCAATGACCTTAAATTAACACATTTTTACCAAGTGACTAGAGATCCTGTAATAAAAAAATTTTTTTGCAAATGAATTAGGTTTTTAAAAAAAACACAAAAAAAAAAACAAAAATGTGAAAAAATGATTTCAATTTTGAAAATTTTCAAAATAAAATTTTTCTTCTAATATATATGCAAACCCTTTAAACACGTGTATTATACCATTACAACTGGGCCCCTTTGACTGAAAAATAGTTTATATTTAAAAAAAAGAGTCAAAAGGAAACAATGTCTCAAATTAATTTTCCAAAAAGGTTAAATTTAATTTATAATATTAATGAATTAAAAAAAAAATAAAGAAATATTTTTTATTGGCTTTGGTGAGTAATTTTATTATATTTTAATAGTATTTAAAAGTTATTATCTATTTTTTTTAAAAAAATTTAGGGTTGATTAATTTATTTATTAAACGTTTTTTATTAATTGTTATCCATGTTTATGAACTTAATTCATTAACATTTTTTTTTTTAATTATTTATTATCACTTAAATTGAAGTTTTATAAATTTTGTAATATTAAAATTAATTCTGACCTAAAAAAAAGAATTTAATTTTTCTCTTAATTCAAAATTTATTGAAATTTTATCAGGAATAAAAATGAATAAATTCAAATTAAATGTTTTTTTTATTTTATATAAATTTATTATGTTAATAATAAAATTGATTAAACTAAACCCCAATTCAAAATTTTTAACACACCAAAATTCGATTTGTGGAAAAAAAAAATTTATTTAATCAATTCAAGAAGATTTGCCAAATTAGAACCATTCACTAATTGAAATTTTAACACTTTTTTATAAATCACAATACTCACAAAACAATAAATAAATAATTATCAATACAAATAATCTTGGGTGTGTTAAAAATTTTGGAGAGAGCAAAACAAAAAAATACATTAGTAAATTTGTTGAAATTCTATTAGGGATATTGATCGATCAAAGGTTAGATACTACCAACTAATTTTATTTGAGTTTTTCTATTTGGAACAACTTGACTTTAACATAATATCAACCTGGTTGAAAAAAATTTCGATCGAACGAAACAAATTACGTAATTCAAATAATGAAATGAAAACAAAAACTAAAAGATGAAAAAATGATTTTCATATTTCACATAAATCAAAATTATCTCCAATTTCAATGAAATTGTATTATTGTGATTGTTTGAAACGTTTTAGCTGTGTGGAAAATTTTGAATTTTAGTTTATTTACAGTTTATTATCAATAAAGAGTGATATTGTGTTTTAAATTTCAGTAATAATGAATCAAATTGAAATAATTAAAATAAATTTCTTTAAAAAAAAATTACAAATGAATAATTTTTTATCAATAGTATTAAAGCAAAATCAATAACATAATTTATTTATATTTGAACTATTTTATCTTTTTAATATTGATAAAATGGATTTAATATATTTTAAAAAAAATAATTGTATTAACGAATCAATACCATTTTGTAATGTTAAATTAATACTTTTTTATATCATAACTCAAGCATGTATGGCATTTTGGATAGAAACTAATTTTCCACAATACAATGATATTTTTTTCAAAATCTGATTTTTATATCATATCTGATAGGGTGATATTCTTTTTTAATTTTGAATTTTTTTTTTCACAGCATTTTTAAATAAGATAAATACTGGTTTTAAAATAGTTGATATAGAGCTAAAAATCTCGTAACTGTGATTTTTTCTAACAGGAAGTTTTACTATATAATGTAATATTATTCTAAAAAGGATTTATATGGGCTTAGTAAAATTGTGTTCTAAATTACAAGTTGTCTTTATTATTTTTTTTTCTAAATGATTTGTATATAAACTAAAATTCAAAATTTTTAACACAGTTAAAACGGTTCAAAGAATCACAATAATAAATTAAAATTCAAAATTTTACACAAATTTAAAATGTCCCAAAGAATCACAATAGTATAATTTCATTCAAATTGTAAATAATTTTGATTTTTGAAAAATATGAAAATAATTTTTTCATAATATAGTTTTTTGTTTTTATTTCCTTTTTGAATTACCTAACTTTTAAAAGTAGATCGATTTTTTTTTTTTCAACAATGGTAATTGGTTATATTTGAGTTTTTCAACATAGATCAAGTCAAATAAAATTAGTTGGTGGTATCTAACCATTTGGTCGATCAATACACCTAATAGAATTTAAACAAATTCACCAATGTATATTTTTGTATTGCTCTCTCCAAAATTTTTAACACACCAATAATTTATTTGTATAATATAATTATTTATTTTATTGTTTTATGTGTGTAGTAATTTATAAAGAATTGTTAAACAATCAATTAGTAAAGTGTTTCTAATTTGGTATTTCTTCTTGAATTGATTAAATAACATTGTTTTTTCAATAGTTAAATTTCGGTGTAAAAACTTTGAAATTGAAGTTTCATTCAAAGATGGTTTGGATAATTACAGATATATGAGATTGAGTAATCTAAATATACTCTATTCGTGTATCGAATAATATTTATTTACTTAACGAAATTTTAATTTAAGAAATCTTATTATTATTACAATTTTAGTTTTTTTTTTTTTGAAAAAATGATCATTTATTCGTACATCCCTTTTCACTTTCCAAATTTCAAATTTTAATTAGTATTGTTCAAAAATTAAAATTACCATGTACCTGGGTTTATCCAAATTATTTTGAACTATTATGTAGTTTATTTTAATTTTACATATTTTATATTAATTAATTGGGATGGTACATATGTACATTATCAAAAAACAATCAATTTTGTAAATTTCCCTTGTTTTCAACACAAATCAATTTTGTTTTTTGATCAACCAAATGTTGTTTTTAATTTTCCGAAAAATCCTCATATTTTGTTTTGACCTTCTTTTAACTGAGAATCTTTTAAATCTTTTTTATTGGTTTGGGTTATGCATTCCAATTTGCATAAGAGTATCAAATATAAATAATCCTTAAAATAAAGAAAAGAAACATAATAGAAAACTATTATTTTATTTGAAAAATAAACTATTTTTCAGTCAAAGGGAGGAGTTGTAATGTGTTTAAATGTGAAAAAATGTAAAACAATATAAAAAAATGATTTCAATTTTGAAAATTTCCCCAAATAAATTTTTTCTTCTAAAATTCAAACAATCCCATTTTGTTTTTTTTTTTGAGATTTTTTTTAGACACATCTAATTCAGTTGAAAAATTTTTTTATTGCAAGATCAATAGTCACTTGGTAAAAACATGTTATTTTAATGTTATTGAAACCATGTAAATTATTGTTAAGAAATGATATTGATTTCTATTCGATTTTTATTCAATCTTGGATCCTGATATTAGAATAATAAATGTGACAAATTTTCACTTCATTTTTTTTTTTTCCTTTTTCAAATAGATATCACAAATCCTAACACACTTCGTTTGGGGACTTGATTTCTAAAAGAAAAGTATGAAAAATGAAATGAAAATTGTTTCCTATTTATTATTCAAATAAGAGTAGAAGATTAAAATGAACCTTGTGGTTTTTCTCAATAATTCCCAAAGTATTTGAGGTTTTCAATTTTTAAGAAAATCTATTGATTTATTAGTTTTCTTTCAGACACATATCATCAATTCTTTGATGTGTTTTATTCTGGTTATTTCTTATTTGTCCTTCAAAGATCAATTATATAAAATAATTGATATTTGAAAAACATGTTTTTTTTTCGGATTCCATTTGACTGATAGAAAGTTTAATTTGAATTTATTTAAATCTGTTTAATGATGAGTAGCATTAGAGAAGTAACAAAAGGACATTCCAATACAGTGGAATGAATAAATTTCAAAAAGTACTTCATTTGCTGATTTATTTTTACTGTTAAAACTCAACATCAGATACTTTTTAAAACATTATATATTCACCTTTTCTAAAAAAAATCTCTAATACAATATTTCATATAAACAAAAAAACAAAACAACACTATAATCAAAAAACCAAGTCTAAAAAAAAAAAAATACAATGAATAAAAAAAAAAAAAAACAATAAATATTATTTTATTATTCGCAATATTGTAAATGGTTATATTGTCCATTATTTTTCAATTTTAAATATTACATTAAAAGTTAAAAAGAAAAACAAAGAAAAATATAATTTATATTTAAATAACAATAGGTGTGTACGTGTGTATATGTGTTTCGATCTATGTTTTAATCGATAGACAAATATGTACTTCCATACTCTCTACACCATTTTTATAAATGTGTGCTGTATGGTCGTATATTAAGTATTTAAACCAAATCTATATAATTAATTATGATGCCGATTCATAAGTAATTGTCGATTAAACAAGCTAATATTCAACAAATATAAACAATTTTTAAAAAAATTTTTTTTTTAACAAATCTGAAGGGCTTTCGCCAAAATATCAGATTTATTCAAAAAAAAAAAAAAAAAAATTAAGCTTAATTTTGAGGTTTTTGGATATTAAAACGGATAACTAAGTCGCCTTTTGTATTTTCTTTTGAATTAAAGCTGTCAATATTTTTTTTAGGTAAGCCAAGCCCACTAACCCTAAAAGTTTCCCCGTTCTTGATTGTAGATCCATCTTCGCCAAAAGAAATAACGAATTTTGAACTATTGAGATCAATTAAGGTCAAGGAAAATTTTGACAAGCTTTGTTTTAGTGAGATGCTGTGGCCTAAGTGCAAGTCTGCGCCTTGCCTTTTGAAAAGGGGGTGCTTTTGGACAAACACCGTAATTTGAAGATCTGCACAACGGTGGCCTTCTTGGCGGTTTCCTCGGTTACTAAACAAGATCGTGTCGCCGTCCTCAACGCCAGGTGGAATTTTGATTCTTACCTTCACAGTTTTCCTGCCGATCAATTTACCATTGCGATCAAAAATCTTTCGATGGAACGAGTATAGTTTTTCAACTCCCAAAAAGACATGGTTGAGCGAGACGAGAATTTTTTTTTTTGTTGTTGCTAATTTTGGTAAGAGTTTATAGGTGTGTTCGTTAACAGTTTTGCTGTTATTGACGGAAGTGCTTTTGTTGTTTTGGTTATTGTGATTATTATTATTAACTGTTTTCTTCATTTTGCTTTTTTGGGTTTGATCCAATTGCCTATTAAAATCAAAGTCTTGTTCATCAACAAAATCCAAACAATCGCTAGTTGGTGTGGTTGAAAATTCGTTTGTTGGTGACGATGTTTGTTGTTGTTTTTTGGTTTGGGCAGATCTTGTTTCTATAATCTTGGGTTTTGATTTTCGTTGTTTTTTTTCTTGTTTTTTTTTTGATTTTGTTTTTGTTTTTGTTTTTGTTTTTGTTTTTGGTTTTGGTTTTGGTTTTGGTTTTGTTTTTTTCAGAGTCTTTTTTTGGTTTTGAGAAAGATAAAACCAATGGAAATTCCAATCGTTGTTGTTACCTAAACCAGAATAGAAATCGTTTTGAAATGATTTCGAATTCGAGCAAATGCTTTGATCCATTTTTGTCTGCTTGCTGGTTTTGGGTTTGTTCGTTGAATTGTCCAAAATTAAGCTGCTGTTGCTGTATGACTTGAGTGTTTGGTAAGCAATTTGAAATTCCTTGAACTTTTCAAGCGCAACCTTTTTATTTTTTCCTTGCACCTTGTCAGGGTGATATTTGATTGTTAATCTTTTGTATGCCTTTCGTATCTCCTCCAACGAAGAGTTTGGTGAGATTCCTAATACGTGGTAGTGCCTCATTATTTTGGTCATCTTTGCGGTGGTTTGTTTTAAAGTAAATTAAAGTCGAATTTTATGTTTTGAAATTTTGTTTTGTTTGTAAATGAAATAATTTGTAATTTATAAAAAAATGAAAAGTAATTTCGAAGATTTTTTTAAAGTAAAAAAGAAGAAAAGTATTTTGACAAATTGGTTGTTAGACTGCGTTGCTTGTGTTATCCCCCGAAAAATAATTATACTTTTTCATTAATTTACTTTTTTACAAATAGTAAATCTTTTTACTGAGTACAAAAACAATTCGTAAGAAGTTCCAAATGTTGACAAACACTTCAATTCAAAATTTTTGAGATTTTGTCGAAGAAAAAGGATTTGATCAAACTTTTTAAAAAAGATAAACCCAAAATTTTTAATTCATGTAGTTTTGAATTGATATGAGCTTATTTTTAAACGGTAATACTTTCCTTTTTCAGTATTTCTTTTTGCAAAAAATATTTTTTAACTAAATAAAGTAGTTTGAAATTTTCTAAACAAAATTACTTGTTTTTCCAGATTAAGAATTTAAGTTGTTCTGTTTGGTTTGTCAAACTAAATTCCTTTATTGTTAACTAGACACATAGAGTCAAACAATTTATATCAAAGTTGATTTAGTGTTGATTTTTAAAGTAAAAAAAATTCTGATCAACTTTTATTAGAACACTTTTAAACAGTATTGGGGTGGGTCTGTGTAACTTTTTTTGAAATTTGGGGCTTTACTTTGTTGGGTTTGCAAGTATGTCATATCTTTTTTTTACTTATTTTTATTTTTAACGAACTTAGGGGAGAAATAAGATCGAGTAAGTTGACGACAAAGAAATTATACTTTTAGAATATAACGGGAATTTTTAACCTTGAAACTATTTTTGTTACAAAATATTGTTAATCTTTAATTATTTTCTTTTTGTTTGACACAAACGAAATCGAACAGCAAAGTTTTTTAAAGGTATTATGCCAATTTAATTTTTTACTTTTCTCAATTGAACAATAATAAAGTAAAAGTAATTTTTGTATTTTTGTAAATTTTTTTTTTTTGTTTAATGAACTATTAGGTGTTTTTTGTTCAAAAAGTGTGAAAGTTTTGAACCGGGTATCGTTTGGGGAACTTCTTTTGCGATTAATCTATGTTTAAAGTCAAAATTGTTGTAATTTTTTAAAATTTGCCACAAAATTACAACCCATATTTCCAATAAATTTAATTGTTCTCCTAACAGACAAATAATAACAATAAATGTGTTTTGTTTTGAAAATTAGCTCAAAAGATTGTTCAATTTTGTTCTAAATTTAAATGTGAAAATTCAAATTTATAAGTAGTAGAAAATTTGATTACAATTCTCAAATAACCAGATCCAAAATTCTTTGGATCTTTTTGGTGTTAATCACAAACATTACGTTACTGAAATTGCTTGTTTTACAGGAAAAGAAATCCGTTTTATTTTCTATATTTTTCAATTTACAAACAGAGTTTTTCAACCAGGTTAGTTGTAATTTGTGAACTTTATTTGACATGAAAATGAAAAGGAAGTGATAAACTTTTCTCATTTATTTCAAAAAAACCGGTAAAGTTGAACAATTTATTTTTGAAAAAGAAAGAAATGACACTGATTTTTCAAAAGGTAAAGAGAAACACTATGGGTTTAATTCTATTTCTTTTTTTTTTTTCATAAACAAAATGTTCTTAATTGAAAAATTAATTTCTTTTTTGAGATTACTGAAATACATCAAAAAGTTATAGCACAATGCTTTCAGACACACGAAAATTTTCCAACAAAATAGTGTTGGTAAAACAAATTGCCCCCAAGTTACAAGTGTAATCCCCTCTTTTTTAGTCCAGCTGGATCTTTCTTTTTACATTTCAATAATTTTACATTTTTTGCAAATATGAAAATATCCTTTTCATAAAACTTTACAAAAATGATTAAAACAAACCTCTCTTTAATCAATTTGTTTTAATTTTGTTATGAATATTTACTTTTCAAAAACAAATAGACCAATTTTTATAGTGGTAACGAAAATTTGAAAAGACAAAATAAAAATACTTTATTCTTTTTTTATTTTGTTTTTTGTGTGGAAATTCACAAGTTCAAAAATTGGTGTCTTAATTTTAAAAATCTATTTTGTTAATTTTAATTTTTAAGCTAGAGTTATTTTCCAATTAATAAATGAAAATTTGGATTTCAAGTTCTATAATGTATATGAATTATAACTGTTTTAATCAAATGAGCCGAGTAAAAATTTTGTCTTAGAGTTATCCAAAAAAGTTTAATTTGTGTGGAAAAATATCATAACTAAACGATGTTGTTTAGATCTTAGATTTTCTATCGTGCTTTTAAAACAAAATAATATTTTGGAATGTGAACTTAAAATTTTCATTTTTTAATTGGAAAATAATAGTATTAGAAATACCTTGTTTTTTTGATTAGTAACCCCTACCTTATTGGGACAGTGGAAAAGTTTTGTAGTTATTGGAAAAATTTCAATATTTAGTAAAAAAAATTATAATATTAAGACATCATTTTTTAGATCTGTTCTTTAAAAACAGATTACCCAAATTAAAATTTTATCTCAAAGTTCAATAAGGAAGCAGTTTTATATTTCCTTAAAATATTGTTTCTAATTGATTCTGTAAAATTTGTTTTTTTCTGTTCATAACCAAGACTAAAAATCAATAATAATTGTTATTAAACTAAAAATTATTAGTATTTTAACTAAAAATCAAAAAAAAAATTGATACTTTATTTTTTTTTAATTCCTTTTCCAAATTCAAAAAAATATAAACTAAAAAAATAATATTCTAGTGTTTAATAACTCGATATTTTTAAAATATATTTTTAAAACTTTTAAAAGTAAATATTTTTTTCATTTTTTAAATTTCAAAGATTAATTTAATAATCATCAACATAAAAACCCAAAAACTGATTAGTTTTGTTTCTTTTTAATAATGATAATTATAATATCAATGTATTTCAATAATTCAGAAATCATTTGCCAAAAAAATCTTATTGTAAATTATTTGCTGTTTGAAAAAAAATTAAATTTCTAACAACTAATCTACATTTCTGCACAAATTTAAAAGAAAATTTTTTTACTTTGAAGTCTGAATATTGAAAATCCAACTACTAAAATTTAGGTGATGTATATATTTTTTTCTGAAATTGTTGGGATTTTTACCAATACAAGATTCTTTTTTATTTGATGAGGATCAACAAATATTTCTATTTTACTAATCGATTTTTTAGACACCTTTGAACAATGTAACACTAATGCGACTTACACCCAATAAAAACATAATTTAATATTAGGCTTCTCCCTGGTAGATGCTAACCCCTTGATGGAAAATATATTTTGTATATATTTGAAAATGTTTCCTTTGGGAAAAAAATGTTGTTTTTCTGCAAATAGTTTTGACATTTAGTATTTTTTTCTTACTTAATGTTCAACCTAAAATTCATTCATTGTAAATAATGCCAAAAAAAAAAAAAATAAAAAAAAAAAAAATAACCAGTTTTTGTTTTCAAAATTCGGTAATTTTTAAAAAGCGAGTATTAGAATCTGAAAAGTTCAATAACCGCCTTTTCTTAATTATATAAAATTATCATAAATTTGAAATAATTTATTTTTTCGTAATAATTAATAAAAATAATTACAATTTTTACATTTTCTACCTTTAACCCGAATATTTTTTATTCATATTGATTTTTTAAGACATACAAAGAACTCTTTAATACATTTACACAAGTTCATTATTTTTGAAAAGTTGAGATTGATTCAAATTTTAGATAATTTTATATTTTAAAGATAAAATTTTCCATTTTTAATACTTTTATATTATTATTATTATAAAGTGTATTAAAGTTTCTAGTTTTTTTTTTTTTTTTTTAAATCCTAACATATAAAAGAATTTTTCTTCAATTTTCTTTACACTTCAAAAATCAAAAAAAAAAAAAAAAAAAAACAGAAAGTTACTTTCCAAAATTCAAAAGAATTGAGTAATTTGTTAAATTTGACTCTATTATTTTAAATTTTGGAAAATCTAAGTACTCTATGGAACTTGAATACACTCAACGCCACTTGACCAGAATTCATCGATGAAATAAAAAACTGATTAAAAATTTATTATTAATATATCAAAATATTATATATTTATTGCCAATTATTTTTGTACTATTGGTTACAAACAATTTCGAATGAGATTTGAATTGAAAATCGAGAGTGGAATGAGGTAATCTCAAATTCATACTCGTTTTGAAAAGAAAAGAATTTAAATTTAAAAAGTAATATTTATTTACTATTACCTTTTCATTTGGCAATTTTATAGAACTTTTTAAAAAAAATTAAGATTTTCTTAAAATGTATAACTTTTAAAATCAAATAATTATTGTAACAACAAGTTATTTATTGTTTACAAAAAAAAATTACTCTAAAAAAATACAAGTTGTAAAATTATTTTCTAAAAAAAAAAACACACAAAATCATCAATTAATTTCAAAATATTCTTTGAAAATCAAAAAAAAAAAAAAAAAAAAAAAAAATCAAAATAACAATAGTAAAGATAAAATTTAATGATATAAAAATAATTAAAAATCAAGATTAAAATAATAAATTATTAAATAAATAAAAAACCAAACATGTGATTCAAAATAAATATTTAATTTTGATTCTTAATAACTGAAGAAACAAAATAATCTTCAAAATTAAGTTCTTCTTTATATCTTTGTATTGTTTCGATTAATATATCCCATCTAGTGGGGAAAGTATGTTTGTAACCGCGCTGATTATATCTTACTAATCTGTTAGCATTCATTGCTGTGGTTCTTACAAGATAGGGCAAAGAATTTTTATCAACAATTAACCCGTCTATCAATGGTCCAAAGAATTTGACGTTTTGCTTTGTAAATATTTGAATTCTAAACAAGCCATTTGGTAAGGGATAAATCACGATATGGGCAAAGTTAAATTGTGAAGTGATCGTTGTTGGGTCATAATCCTGGTCATCATTTTCAGACCATACGATGTGAACAATATCATTACCTACATGTCTTTTTTTATTTATTTGCTTTGGATTATTTTTAGAATTGGGCATCCGTGTGATGACATGAAATATCATTTCCGTTTGATAATCTGAATAATAAGGAGCCGTCGCTCCATCTGTTTCGTTGTAGGTATCGAGGCCACCAACATAACCCAAATGGTGTTTGAGATCCACCTCCCAACCAAGTCCGTTAATAAACTCTTCAAATAACGGAGAGGCGTTTTCGTTTGACAGGATATCGTTTTGCGCTATTTGATTTGGGGCAATATAGATTACACCGATTTTTTGTGCTTCCCTTGTTGTTCGTTTATCCAATTCTTTTAAAGACCGTTCTAAACGATCCGATCTTTTTAGTGGTATTAAATCCCTTTTGGATTCCAATGACAAAATGCCAAATTGAGACAAAAACAATCTGCACAGATGCCAATGGCTTTGAGGCAACTTTGGTTCAGTTTCTTGGATTGGATCGCAATTTTTAGTTTGGGTTTTATTTTTATTGTTGGTTGAATTTATATATTTATTCAAATTATTTTGTTGACTATTGAAAATTTGTTTAATATTTGACAAATTGTTATTTTGCTTTTCGTCCTTTTCTAAAAACTTTTGCTTATTATTTTCATCTTTTTCTAAAGTTTCAGAAATATAATTTAACATTTCTGAAAACATTTCAACATTATTAATATTATTTTTTTTTGAAAATTCGGGTACTGTTTGCTCCTTTCTTAAGGATTTACCAAACCTGCACTCTTTCGATTCAATATTGTTATTATCTTGAATGGAATCGTTTGGTATTTTTTCTTGCTCAGAATAAAGTCTCTTATTATGATTATTATTATTAAAATCTAACCTTTCAAAATCCCAAACATATTTACCAGTGATGTCTCTTAAAATCACTCTGATTATTTTATTTATTTTATTGTTTTGATAAGTCTCTAATGTTGGTAATTCATGTAGGCAAATAATTGTATCATTTTTATAAGCAAAGATTGAGGAATAATCTTCGTATTTCATTGGCCTTTTATTTCTTTTCACATTAGTAACCCTGCCAATTCCCCTTCCGCTTCCCCCACCACGTCCGTTCCCTCTTCGAACATTATTATTTGTTTTTCTTAATAAAGCCCCTTGTCCCCTCTTAACCACACTGTTACCACCAGTACTACTAGTGGTGACATTTGTTAGATTTGATGATTTCGAATTTGAATCGATGATCCCCTCTGGGAGGTCGACATCATCATTAGGGAAAATTGAACAAACTTGTTCAGGAACTTGGCAAATGGGATAATTATTCCAATTAGTTAATAATTGCAATAAAAGGATTTCAGAAGTGATCATTAATTCTTCGGAAAGATGAAACAAACCTGGGTGATTGGTATTTAAGACATTTTCAAAAATTTTTCTATTTTCAATTAATGTATTTTTAATTTTGCTATCCATTATAATTTTATTAATAATATTCTGGATATCTTTTTGTTTTAATTGAATTGGTCTTAAGTCCATACTATTATGCTTTTGATTAATATCAATAAATTCCATCGTATGTTCACCAAATTTTGCACCCAGTTTCATTAATTCAATTTGAACATTGTTCCACTTGTCCTTAATACCCAAGGAATAAACAATAGCTTGGAAAATTATTTTAGATAATGCCAAATCGTTTAAGAATGGTGGATAATTTAAAACCCATTCACCAATTGATTTTAAAATATAAGTCAAATATTTTGGTATATTTGAGTTACTTTTTGGGTATTTTTCATTTTCTTTCTCTTTCCTTCCAATGACTTCCTCTTTTGTACTTTCTTTATTTTTTATTTCCCTTTCCCTTTCTTCATCCCTTTTTAAAACTTCCTTTTCGGTTAGCACCTTTTTTTGAAAGTTCTCTACCTCAATTATTTCGTTTTTTTTTAAAGTTGTAATAATTATTTCACATTGCCTTTTTATTAAACTATATACTATTGACTTATCCACATTTTCAATAATCAATTTAGCAAAGGGAGCGATGATGTTCAATGCACCGCTTGCTGCTTCAGCAATGGTTAATTGTTTGGAATTAATAAACTTATATAGACAATTTATTGTTCGGTCAATTACCCATTTATTTATTTTGCGTTCTTTATTAGAATTAAAATTTGACAATTCAATAATTGTTGCGTTTGTGATTGTATAAATTATATGTAATTTAACATCTTCAGATACACTATCCTTGATTAATATAAATTTGGTTAATATCTTAACAATGGTTTCTCTGATTTTGCTTTTATCAATCATCATATTCTTTAGTAATTTCCCCTTTCCGTTTTTTTCTAATAGCAATTTCAAATCCAATTGTCTCTTAATCTCTTCCTTTCTAATTTCTTTCATCACTTGCGATCTTTCTTCCTGTGATTGGAATTCACCATACCTTTTGACGATTTCGTTTTTTAATTCAACCAATTTGATAGCGAAATTTTCTCTATCACACGCTTCCGTATCCAAAATTTCTTGGAGATTAATAAATTGATCAACAGATTTTTCATTTATTGACAACAATTTTTGGTAGTCATACATTTCGGCCCCATCAAAATGCTCCGGAATTGATAGCATTGAACTTAATAAAATAATGCTATGCAAATAAATATGATTAGGTATTGCCATTTTATATTGTGGGTCTAAAAAATAATCAAACATTTTTAAAAATGAATTAATCAAGCCATTGGCACCCGGCAAACAGTAGCCAAATATATGCGAACTGTATCTAATTATGGAAAGCAAAATTTTATGATTTTTAGTCATCAATCCTTGGAATAGTACAAAATAAAAATTTTGTAAAATCCTTTCGTCAATCGGTTCTTTATGTGGTTGGCATACCATTAAACAGATTGCGCCATAAGCGATACTGCGCCCCTCAAGTCTTCCACCTGGAATTAATGAACTTTCCAAAAAAATTGGCGCGAATAATTGGAAAATTGGTAACATTTCGCCGTTTATTTTTACTAATTTTTTTTTGCTATTTTGAATATTTTGGGTGTTTTGATTTTGATTATTTGTACTTTGATTAATAATTTCTTGTTCAACTCTTTCATTATATTCCTTTAATTTCTTATTTAAAATTATTATTAAATTATATATTTCTAAATAAGTCGATATTGCATATGCATGAACTTTTTCATCTTTAATATGACTCACTTTTTCCAATAAATTAAAAATCCTATTCCAATAATATAAAGAAATTTCTTTATTCCAATTTACACAATCAAAATCTAAGAAGGTTGGTATTTTTTTTTCTTCTTCAGTTTCATTAATTATTAAATTTAGATCTTCACATGCATCTACACTAAATTTATTTCTTCGAATATTATTGGCTTCTAAAATTAAATCATTATTGTCACACACGCTTAATTGTGTTTCCATTTCCGAATCAATCCATTTTTTATCAACACTAAAAAGATAATGATGGAATAATATTGTAACTTTTAATAATATTCTTCTCCATTGTATTACCAACAATAAATTTTCTTTACAGCGTTTAAATAAATTTTCAATTTTATCCCAATAATACCTTGAAGTGGTTCGAGCATAAAATACAATCATTAAAATCGATCCAAATAAATTCCCTGAAATCATATTAAATAATACCTTAGAATTTTCATCAAAGTTGTTAGAATGTACTCTCTTTGCTAAATTGATTACACCATCAATTAAATGAAACCATGTTTTTTTGGTTAAAGATTCATTAGTTTCTCTTGAGATTTGTGATAAAAAGCCCAAATAACTTTCAAATCTATTAACACATTTTACTAATTCATTTTTTGAATATGAAATAAAAAATCCTTCAATGATGTGCGAAATGAAGATTCTTAAATAGATTTGTAAATTTTCACTCATTTGACTTGATCGATACCTTTTACCATGTACCCAGATTTTATACGTCTCCAATACCTTGTATACAGTATCATCATATTCAATGGGTAACAAAAATGATTGCCTGAAAATTTCAAAAATAATTTGTTTATTTTGAATGTTTTCAAATAAAAATTTTGTCAATTTTGGTTTTTTGACCCATTCTAATAAATACCCAATTAAAATTGGTTGCAATTCATAAGGACAATGACTTTTAAACCCAGTTTCTATTAATGTAAGTTTTTCATTATCCATCCAGTTTTTTGTGGTTAGTTTATGTTGTACAGTTGTTTATATGTTATTAATTAAATGAAAATAAATTATTCAATTTATTAATTTATTTTTTTTTTTTTATTAAAGGGTAGAGAAGAAGAAAAATAATCAAAGGGGATATTCTAATTTGATGGGTAAGATATTGAAAAAGAGAAACGATGGTGGCAATTCGAATTCTTCTTATTTATGCCTGTATTGTGTTGGGATTAAATTTTGGTTAGGTTAGGAATAATAACTTGTACTTGGATCAACTTCTGTCAAGTGCGACATTATACAAACCAGATGAGATACAGTGATAGCGGTTTAGAGATTTTTGGTATAATTAATATAACAGGAAAACAACAAGCAAGCTATTCAACATTCATGAGACAAAAAATTTAAATTTTTATGCTTTTTTTTGGTCTTTTTGTACTCTATTTTATTTCTTGTCTTTCTTTCTCTTTTTATTTTCTTTGTTTCAAAACAAAATTTTTTTCTTTTTCTTTCTTTTTTTTTTTTTTTTTGAAGAAAAAATACTAAAGGAGTTATAACCTTGCCAATATTAGAGCTAGGATAAAAAACTCAAAATAGATTTAATGTTTCAGGAAGCGTTGTAGAGTGCCTAGGTTTTCTTGAGATTTTCTGTTTTATTTGTTCAGTGTTCTAGGTTTTTTTGAGGTTTTCTATTTTATTTCGAAAAGTAAAAAAAACCGAACGAAAATCTATTGATTTTCAAAATAAATAGAAAACTCAAAAAAACCTACCGAAAATCTATAGATTTTCCAAATAAACAGAAAACTCAAGAAAACCTAATGGCAATTTTTTTTAATTTCTAAAATTAAAAAAAAAACATAACAAAAAATAGAGGGCAGTTTTGTTGAATAGCCTCTTTTTAAGTACCTAATAAACCGAAAAAAAATCTTCTAGTAAATTATAATCACAAACTCAAAAAAAATTTACCATATCTTGAAATTGAAAAACCAAGTAAAAATCTGATTACTATAAGACCAAACTTACTTTGAAAGATATTTTCCGAAATTAAATTATTGTTCTTAAAAGTACATGCATTTTTCTCATTTTTGAAAAGTTCATAATCCAACATATTTCTGAATTATAAAAAAAAAATAATTTTTTTCTCTGGAGAAGTTAGAAATCTTAAAATATAAAAGAATTGTCCAAAAATACACTATTTAAAAACAAAAACTACAAATTTTTGAAATAAATTTTTATAAAATATCAACTTAATTTCAAAAAAATTACAATTATTATTTTAAAATTGAAAAAATATAATTTGTTTATTCAAAGAATAGTTTAAATCAATTTTTTCTTTTTATTTAACAAAAAGATATGAAAAAAAGAATCAAGCATTTAAATTTTATAAATTCATCCCAAAATACTTTTTTAAAACTGGGAAAAATTCAACTTATAACTATATAAATACTTTTTTAATGTATTATTTTTAATCAATAATTAATATCCCAATCCTATTTTTTTTCAGTGAGTTAATAATTACTCAAAGATTAAATATGTAAATATACTTTATTATTTTTTCTCAATTTTTTAAATATTTTCAAACAAATAAAAACAATTCAAATAAATAAATCTAATAAAAAAAAAAAAATAATAGATATTCTCAAATAACTGTTTTTAATACTAATAGTTCGTTTTTTATACTCTTAGTATTTGGAAAAGACTATTGATTAATCTTTTAAATTTCAAAAAAGTTCATAAATATTTGTAAATAAAACAAAATGATCAATTTTTTTAGATCTCTAAGGATTCAATATTGGATTTATTTTTAATGTATTTTTAAAAGTAGATTAAACCTTTATGGTTATTTGTTTATACAGACTCCCAGAAATTACTAGAAGTGAGATTTCTTGAAAACATAAAAATTTATTGTAAATTTTTCTTTTTCTATTCTTCTATAGAAAAAATACCAACAAAAAGGGATGACCACATTTTTTCACTGAAAATTAATTGGAAAAAATGAACTTCTTTAAAAATGATAACTCATTTCTCTAAAGTTGATAAATGAGGTTACTTATTAATTTTAATTATACCATTGTGTAAAGAATTGCTCTATTGCCCCTGGGCGTGGGAGATAAATAAGATTCGCTAATTCTCTAAGAATAATTAAAATAATAATAATTCAATATTTTTAACAAAGACTTTTTTTGTTTACCTTTAGAAAAGTTCTTAATAAAGTCTCTATTTTAATTTACTCATGATGAAAACACAAGAAAATAAACACACAAATAAATGTATGAAAGAAAAAAACTTCTAAAAATTTGAATTTCCAATAAAACTTAAGGAAATAAGACTGGTATCTAAGAACTAAGGAGAAAAATCTGAAACACAAATTTCCAAAAATATTTTTAATAACCCAGCAAGAATCTATCAAATATTCCCGAAAATACCCGAAAATCGAAAATACTCGAAAATTTTTTAACCAAGAAAAAACACTTTTTGAACAACTTCTAAGAAACTCTAGTGCCAATATACTCAGTTTAAAGGCAAATTTGGAATTTTATTTTTGAAAAAATTTTTTTTTCTGAAAATATCAAAAGTCAAAAAAATTTGAAAGTTTGGGGGAATAGTATCCAACCTATTTTATGTGAAAGGAATTGGTATCTTAGATGAATATAACATTCCTGATCATTTCGAAATGGTATTAACCAAATGTGAGAAAATGTACTTGTAAAGAAAATTTCTAATTGTGTATCATTACCCATAATTTTGTAATCTAAAATACAATCCAAAAATAACCGAGTAATATCTAATCGTACAACACATACCCATATCCTACACGAGGTTACCCAAGCCAAACTTTATTCAACTTCCCATTCCATAAAAGGAACTGGTTTAACCAAAAAATACAAACACAACCCATACCAAACCTAACACAGCACATACCAATACCCTGGCTTATATATACACTTACCCAAATAAGTACCAAAAATTATTCAAATATACTCAAAAGGTACCAAAACCTCTTTAATGTGGTTTAAAGTAGAAAATTCAAAAAAAATATATTTTGTCTGAAAGTAAAATTGCTATTTTATCGTTAAATGGAGTATATGGACAATAGGGTTTTTTAGAAATTGTCCATAACATGCTTTTATGTGATTAAAAATTTTTCGGGTATTTTAGATTTTCAGGTATTTTCCGTAATATTTCAAACACCCACCCAGCAATTTTTTTTAAAAAATTAAAACTAATATTTAAAGATTTGTTTATATATATATCTATAAATTCAACTTAGTATTAATTCCAACAAAATAAAAAAGTTTCATATTTTTTTTTGATTATTTTTTTACAGTTTGTTGATTGTAATAAGTTGAATGGGTTAATTCCAAATTTTTGGTTTTAAAGAATTAAACTGAAAAAATTTAAAAAAAAAATAATTTATATTTATAAATAAAGATCGATTTTTATAAATCTGGCTTATTAAAAAGTCAAATATTCTAAAATTATTAATTATTTTAACATTTTCCAGGAATATTTTAAAAATAGTCTTGTGTGATTTATTTTGAATAAATCAATTAAAATTATCATCAAAAAAAAAACATTTGAATTCTAAAAATGGGTATTTACTTGTAATTGAAATTTGTTACTGATTATTCTTTTAGAATTGTCTGGAGAGAGAGAAAGAAAAAAAAAATAAAATTACCTATATCCTCACGTAAGAAACCTGTTTTCTTTGCAATAGTTGGATAAAGTGTTGGTATAAAAGACTTTAAAAAAATATGTATCCAAAATTGAATATCTGAGGACTCATTAGTGATAAATTCCAATAAATTATTAAATAATTTCAATCTTTCTTCTTTTGTATTTTTATATTTTTCTTTGACAGAGGTACCAAGAACCGGTGCTTTTTTAGAACAATTTATTTATTAATGAATTAGATATTAATAACATAAACAAATAAAAATAAAATACAAAAATATTTATTTAAACAATTAAAGAAATAACAGACAAAGAAAAGAATAGAACATACTTGTTATTGGGAGGATTGTTAATCTAACTGAATTTATACCATAGTCTTTCATAAAGGGGTCAAAATTAATTACGCTCTGTATTAAGGAAAGTGTTCTATTATCTACATTCTGTCCCAAAGTATTAACAAATAATAATAATAATCGAAATCCTTTTTCTCTTATCGCTGGCTTATTATTCACGCTACAAAGAAATCCCATAAGTTCAACTATTGTTAATTTTTTTATATAAAATAAAGATAATAAATAAATAAATGTTACAAACAATACTGAATTGACTCTTTTATAAAAAACTAAAAAAAAAAAAAAAAAAAAAGGTAACCAATTCCAATAGAAATAAAATTTCAAATTATTATTATTTTTTTTAAATAATTAAATAAAAATTTTCAAAAGATTCATTAAAAACATATTCTTTATTCACAGATTTTGAATTTTTTTTTTATATCTCAAATTATTAAAAATTTGATCCTATTTTTGTTTTTAATAAGAATAAATTTTTCACTTGAAAATTTTTTTTTTTTAATATTTCATTTAAAATTAAAAGTTCAGTCTTCAATCTTTAATAAGAAATATATAACTTTATTGTACCATTAGTATAAAAAATCCAAAGAAAGGTACCAGAAATATTTCCAATAAGATAAGTACCGCACACCTTTTTTTTTTTTTTTTTTAACTTGCCAATCATAATTCAAAATTATATCAACTCATTAATTATTAAAAAAATTCAGCAAATCAAATCTAAATTTTTTTATTGCCCTTTATATATATATATATATATATAAGAAATTTCCAAAAAAGTGGGGCAAATTTGTTTTAAAATATATTTATTAAACCCAATCTTCATAAAAGTATTTAAATATACAAAAATCATTAACTACCATTTATTTATTCTGGATAATAATCTATTTTTTTTTCCTCGTATGTTATTACATAAACAAATTATATTAAATTTTCTGATCTTGATTTTATCTGATATTTTTTAGGGGTGAAAATTGGTGTGTATTAATTTCTTTTTGATTGAAAGAATCGTTTTCATAACTTGTATAATCTCAAAAAATTTTCGAATAGAATCGAAAATTTATAAGATGTTTCCAAAAAAGTAGAACATTATTTTTTACATTTCATGAAAAATCATCTTTGTTTTATTGATGGAAGAAGTGTAAATTACACTCTAGATGTCCTTTTACTTAAATTTCCTTTGAGGAAATTTAAGCGTAAAATCATAGATTTCACGATTGTTCAAGGGAAAGACATACCCATTTTCTTTTATGTTTAAAAAGTGAAAGCCAAAAATTAAAAAGAAAAAAACAAAAAGAAAAAAATAAAAAAAAAAAAAAAGAAATTTAAAAAGGGTTTATAAGAAGCAATTGGTAAAAAATCAAAAAAAAAAAAAAAAACAATGCTATCTTTAATTAAGAACTCCCAAAATCACAGCCACGATACTTTTGGTTGATTTAATAATTTGATAATTGATCATGAATGTTCACTTGGGGATCGTTATTTAATTGTTGTAATTTCTTTTTTTTTTTTGATCTTATTTGCTTTCAACCTTTGGTCATTTTAGCCTTTGCTTTTTAGTTTTTATTTTCAAGTTACTCATACTTTTGTGTTTCAGTGTCACAGTATTAGTAAGTAACCACTTGATCTTTTTCCTTTGTAACTCTTCTTCCCAATATAAAGAAGATTCAGCCAGGGGAAAAATGGAAAAAAATAAAAATCATCTTTGTTATCTTGGGTATTCATTAATTTGACAACATCCAATTAAGTTTAATATTAATAACAATTGAATCAAGGGCTAATGTATTTATTTCACAACATGTTCATTGAAATATTTCCAAAAAATGAAAAAAAAAATTAGTACTTTTTTTAGTGAAAACAATGTTCGTCAATTTCAATAAAAAAAAAGAAATATGGAAAGGGTACAAAGGATTTTTTAAACAATCAAGAACATTCATCTTTTTTTATTCTATTGAAAAATTTGTTGAGATTATACAAGTTATGAAAACGATTCTTTCAATCAAAAAGAAATTAATACACACCAATTTTCACCCCTAAAAAATATCAGATAAAATCAAGATCAGAAAATTTAATATAATTTGTTTATGTAATAACATACGAGGAAAAAAAAAATAGATTATTATCCAGAATAAATAAATGGTAGTTAATGATTGTTGTATATTTAAATACTTTTTTGAAGATTGGGTTTAATAAATATATTTTAAAACAAATTTGTCACACTTTATTGGAAATAGCTTCAATGTATTTCCTTTTTAAAAAAGGCAATTTTTTTCATTTTTGGGTGGGACTTCTTTGACTGAAATGGGATTTACTTGAGTATTATATAGACAGTGCACTTTAATGAACTTTAAGTAATTTTATTACTCGGTTTATAAAAATTGGTTATTTATAAAAAAGGATTTCATTTTGTTTGTTTCTAATTTCACAACAATTTTGCTAATATTTCACAATTAAAAATCTTGTAAAAGATTTTTTCCATTTCCGGTATTTTTTTCACTACTATATATATATATTTTTATTTATTTTTTTTTTTTCGAGTTGTTTTTTGATTCAGATAATTCAATTCATTCACTTGAAACTTTAAAGCAGTATTTTTTTGTTTGCACTCATTTTAATAAAAATATTTTTAAAAAAAATTTTGAAAACAAATTTCTAATAAAATTTTTTTTGTTAAAAAATATGAAAAGTAAAGAAGGATAAATGATAAACCCCCATCCAATTTAAGAAGATAAAGAAGAAATAAATCTTCAGAAAATATACTTTTTATGAACTTTAGGGTGATTGGATCTTGTTTGAAATAAATTTATTCAGAAAGGTGCTTTTTCTTGTTTGGTTGTTAATGAAGAAAAGATTTTTTTCAAATAAAGACTGTCTCAAATCTATTTTTTTGTTTTGTTCAATGATTTAGGACTAATTTCAATGTTCCACAAGAACATATTTCGATATTCAAAATATAATTTAATAAAACCAAAAATTGAATCAAAATAAAATGTTCAAAATTCTAAATTTTAAAGAATACACCCTGATTTACTTTGGATTCGTTTTCTTTTCACCAATTTAGTAATTAATGGTATTTTTGCTTTCAAAGCTTCAATATTCAGGTGAAACTCAAAAAATATTTTTTAGTAAGGTTGTTGCAATTAATAATTTTTAAAAATGGAAAATATACCAATTTTCTTAAGAACTACGTTTCAAATTGAAAATTGATTTTCTGTGTACTCTAATCAGTATTTAAGGGTTGGTAAATCTCACAAATTTTAGTCCAGTTAGATCTAAGAACTAAAAAAATGAAATATTTTTCCAAAAATTGTCTGTCCTCAAAATCGTTTATGTGATCAAAAAAATGAAAAAGAGGATTGGAAAAAATCTGATTTTTAATAAAATTTTCCTTTAGAACAATTTTCAAAACCCTGTCACCTTGACGAGAATTTTTTAGGTTTTTAAACAGTTATGGAAAGTAAATTAAGAGGGTTTTAAAAGTTGTTCTAAAGGGTCAAAATGTAGGAAAATTTTATTTTTTCATGACAAACTAATCCTTTGTTATTTCTTACAAAGATATGTTTTAATAATAAGATATGAGGGGTGGGTTTGGTATTGTATCGAATTCATTTAAATTCCCATTTCCTAAAACCTAAAAGATCATTTTTTTTTCTTTCAACTTACAGAATATTTTTTTTGATTTTCAAAAACTCACTAATTTTTACACATATACTTTCCATTAGATCGTTTAATGCAAAATTCCTAAAAAAGATTTACCGTACGACCCCAGAACAATTTGTCTTGATACTAACCAATGAGTTTTTGAGAGAAATAAGCCAAACAAAAAAAAATATCACATGAAAATAAAAAAGATGTTTTGTATGTTTATAAGGATCACTTCTGTTCAAAAACCAAGTCGAGTAAATACTATATCGCAAAAGAGTTGTTATGAACTTCAATTAAAGAAAAAAATAAAAAAGAATCAAAATCAAAAAAATTAAGAAAAAACCACAACTCTTTTATCGGAATTAATCTGATATATAATCAATTGTAAAATCCATGTACATTCTCAATAATAAAAAATCATCGAAAATGTGATCTTTTAAAGTTAGAGTTGTTTATTGAAAATGTTTGAAATGATCGTCATTTTTTCAGTTAGAAAATTTCGTATATTTTTCTTTTTCATTTTTACGTTTCTTAGCAAGGACTTTGTGTTTGTATATCTCAAAATTTTTTTTTTTTTCATTTTTCATTAAAAAAATTAAAAAACTGATTTTCTGATCCTACTTGGGGAATATTTTGAAGATCCATTAGTTCTCATTTGAAATGATATTGGATCAAAAGGTATTGAGGTTATTTTATAAATCCGAAACATAGTCGTTTAAGTAAATTATTCTTGAATAAAAGAAATTAGATCAAAATTGTTTTGTTTTTAAGATTGATTTTTATTTCCAAAATCAACTTTTGACTTCAAAACCGATAGTTTCTAGGGTATACCAAAAAATATTTAACACTATTTGTTGAAAAATAAGTGGAACAAATATTTCATTCTTCTTTCCAAAAAAAATTTTCTAAATCATGGAACTTTTCAAATTTAATATTCTGTCCAAGAAGCTTAAATTATTAATTTCCCTTTTTAGAATTGGGAACTTTTGGTGATTGGATTTAATTCTTTGAGGTATGTTTTTTTTGGAAAGCTGAATGAAAATTTTGATCTTGTTTACTTGAAGTTAACAGTAAAGAGAAAAAAGGAATGCTTCAAAATCAACAAAAAGAAAAAAAAAAAAAAAAAAGGGAAAGCTATTAAAAAAACGGAGTAAATTTCTTACAAAAGTCTTCATATTCCCATCTTGACTGTACAATCTCTTTTGAATAATGAAAGAATTTTTCTGACAACCCAAAAAGGGTGTTATAGTCACTACTTGAAGGAAGCTTGATTTCTTTTTTTTTTTTTAATTGTTTTTTTCGGATTAAGCAAGAAAAATTAAATTAATTCAAAAAAAAAGAAATGTGAGTTGGTGCGATCTCAGGTGATCAGATCTCTCAGATCAAAAATCTAGGAAAAAAAAATTAAACATGATAATTCTTACTATTTTTACGTACGGATGTGACTTTTCCATGAAAAGAAGATGTTAATAAAGAAAAAATTTCAGCATAACTGTTTTGAAAGAATTTATTTTGTTCTTCGTTGGTAATTAATGCTATTAAAGTGAAAAAATACAAGAAGAAAAAAAAAATAATAAAGTTGATAAATTTTCGTTTTTTTTTCTCAAAATTTGCTTGTTGTAAGATCTTCAATCAAAAAAGATTTCTGCGAGGAAGACTCAAAAAAAAAAGTTACATAAATATTCTGACAAGGACTTTAGTCTCCTCATTGAAGTTTTCGTTTTGTCATAAAAAACGTTCAATTTTTTCTTCAGATTTTTCATTTTTTGGTTGGGGAAAAAAGAACAAAAATTCTTAAAAAAAAAAAAACTGGAAAAAATAAAAAGAGGGATCACTGTTGGAAACAAAGAAGATTTAGAAATGTTCCAAAAGCTTCAGGGTGGGTATAATTTTTGTTGTGTCCAAAATATCCTTTCTGGGGTTGTCTGTAATATTTTGGAAAAAAGATTTTTTTTGAAACAATCTCTTTTAATTTTCCATTTTTTTCTTAATGAGTAATGTTTGAAACAACAAACATTAGAATACAACTCCGTTTTTTTACTTGTAAAACCGACTTTACTTTCTTTTAGTCTATGATTTAAATTAGATTGGTGTTAATTCATGAATTTACTTGGGTTTGCTTTTTAGAACATAACAAAATCTCAGTTATTTTCCTTCTTTTCAGATTTTTTTTTACAAATAGGGTTTTACACAGAAATAATTTGTAATTTGAGTTCTCTATTTTTAAGTTTGGAGACAACACTGGTAATTATTGGGTGAACGAAGAATCCGAAATGAGTGGACATTTGCTGAATTAAAAAAAAGTATATTCTACTGCAATAAATCTCAATTAAAATACAAAAAACTATTAATAAAATATAAACTTATTTTTTTTTACATATCCACCACTAACAGTAGTGAGTTATTTCAAGTCAAAGTACTTAATAGACTTTTTAGTTGTCACACATATAGGGATTTATCGAAATGATTTATTTAACGAGGTAAATATTTCTAATTAGACTAGGATTTTGATTCTGAATTACTTTTTTCATTTGGAATGATATTTTCCCAAAGTATATTTTCTTTTGTTTGTTGCAAAATATATGGTACCTAATTTTCATTCAGAAATATAAAAAAAAGATTTTGAAAATCATGTAAAAATTTCGAATTTTTTAATTCAAAAAACCAGTATAAATACTAAATTTAGGGTAGTTAGAATTGGGTTTTTTTTGGTGATTGGATTTTCATTCTTGACAAGTGATTTTTCTGGAAAATTGAAAAAAAAATTTTGATCTTTTTCATCAAGAATTAACAGAAAGAACCAAAATTTCTTCATTTAAAAAAACACAAAAGAGTAATTAGGTTTATTTGGTGGAAATTTGTTGACAAAATAATAATAAAAAAAAAAAGAGAAAAAAGTGACAATTTTTTATCTACCAGACACAGAGAAACAACTTGGAATAAACCCATAGAAGATCTAATTGATACTAAAATTGAAACTAACCATTCTATCAAATTATTCAACCAATTCCAATTCAAATTTGTTATCTTTTATTGATATTTGAATTCTAAATTGGGAAAAAAATTTCTCAGAATTTTCTAAATTTTGCTTTCCTTAATTGAGTTTTCAAAAAGTAGGTTGTTATTTGTCCATCTTTTTAAAAAAGGGAGATGAAAAAGAAGTAAAAATTATTCCTATTTAATACTTAAATCCCAGTATCATTTTTTTCTAATTTGCCTTTTAACGACAAAATAATGGAGAACGATATTGCCTATCAATGTATTTTAAATTTAATTCAGAACTCATTTTATTCCCTGAATAAATATTGTAATGACCCAAAAAGACCCATGTCAACAGAAGAATATTTTATTAGAATAACTCCAAACTTTCTCGATAACACGATCACCATACACGATTCTGTAAAAAACCAAATTTTTCTTCTTTGTTTTTCTGTTTGTTTTGATTAAAAAAAAAGAAAAATATTTGATCGATCTTCAATTTTTTAATTTTTGTTTTTTTAGGGGAATGGATTAACAAAAACAGAATTAAAAAAAACTATTGAGATGATTTACAGCAGCTCCGTTCAATCAACAATGGAAGAAAAAGTACAAATTCAAGAGAAGAGTAAATTAAATTACAACGAAGCTGATATAGAGGTTACTAACAAGATCTTTTCTCCACTCTTTGGTGTTTGTGATCAAATTACTATTCAGACTAAAAATGATCAAAGGTATGCTTATTGAAATATGTGGTTTATTTTTTTTTCTTTTTTTTATTTTTAAGGGAGGAAATTAATTTCCTCTTACAACCGTTATATTTTTTTTAATTTTGTAAATAAACCAAAATTTATTAAATTTTCTTTCAATTCTTTTAAATTCTGGAAAACCTAACTGTGGATTGTTTTCATTTGAAAGAATGGAGTCGAAATCTTTGATTTTACTCAATTCTTTTGAATTTGGGAAAACCGAATGAAAAGTGTCTGTAGAGTGCCGTAGAGTGTCGTCGAGTGCCTAGTTTTTCTTGAGGTTTACTGTTTTATTTGTGAAGTTTTCTAGGTTTTTTGAGGTTTTCTATTTTATTTGTGAAGTGTTCTAGGCTTTTTGAGGTTTTCTATTTTATTTTGAAAATCTATTGATTTTCGAACTAAATAGAAAAATCTAAAAAACCTAACGTAAATCAATTGATTTTTGAAATAAAATAGAAAACCTCAAAAAACCTAGAACACTTCACATATAAAACAGTAAATTTCAAGAAAACCTAGAACACTTAACAAATAAAATAGAAAAATTCAAGAAAATCGCCGTTAGTTTTTTTTTTAATTTAAAAGAATTGAATAAAATCTTTGATTTTAAACTATTATTTTGAATCATGGAAAAGTTGGAAACTCTACATCACTTTTTAACATAACACAAGATTATTTTAAAATAATAAAAAACCAAAATTATTTATTTAACAGCCAAAAATATTTAATTAATTTTTTTTTTTGAAAGCTAAGCAAAAAATCATAACAAAAAATAACAAACTTTCATGAGATATTTTTTATTGGCTATTTTTTGTCATTTTTTTTTCACTAAAGATCATAACCACTCCAAAAAAAAAATAACTTACTCAATTTGAATTATTGTTTGGAAAATGAGAAATCTAAACTATCTTTCATAATAATTGGCCAATTAAAAATCAAATTTTAAATAAAAACATTTTGATAATTGAAGTTATCTATTATAATATAAAAATTTAGATTTTACTATTCAATACTATACTCAAGAGATATTTATTTTTTGTCTAAAAATAAAAGAAAGAAAAATAAAAAAAACTGTTAAAAAAAATTGGGCCATTTATTTTGAAAGAAGCATTACATGAAAAATAGAAAATTTAAAAAAGTAAAAAAACCCATTTATCGATTCTCCTATGATTTGAATAACTAAACCTAATCTCTTTTTCATATTTGAAACCAAATTTTTCATTAATTCATCTGTTACTTCTTTCAAATTTTTCATTTTGATTTTCCCTTTTAACAAAAAACTGTTGAAAAAATAAAAAAGAGAAAAAATGATTTATTTGCAAACTTTTCATTGTGAGAGGAAAAACTTCAAAACGATACAAAAGCAATTCATTATTCAAATGTAAGGTGGGCCATTTATTATGAAATTTAGTTTATTTTTCTTTCTAGGTGCTATAAATATCACTCTATCGAGAAAAATATCTGTCTTTATTGTTTTGATTTGGAAATAATCACTTTGTTATGTTACGAGTTTGGCCAGGAAGAACGAGAAATATTATATTGTTCGAAGTGATATAAGATGATATTGAGCAGTTCGAAGAAAAAGACTATTAATATCATCTTAACACCAGAAAAATATCATATTTTGAGTCTGGAAGGCGATCCAAAAAGAGGAATTATAACTGGTGATTTTTGAACAAATGAAAGAATATGAGTTGCTATGCATTTTTTGGAACTCGAAATCTAACTCTACATAACAAGAAGAAAAAAAAATTTAAATAAGAGTAAACCAAAAACCAATTTATTATTTTTAAATGGTACTTTGAAGAACTTGTGCTTCAAAGGATCTTAACCCCCCAATGGAGTTATCGTAAACACTGAAGTTAAATTTTACATTTTCTCTATTAATGACAAAACTTTGTTTAAAATCACACAGAGACAAACTAGATCGTCAAACTTTTCAATGAGTCTCTATCTCCCCTTTTATTTCATGCTTGTTTAAAAACATCGGAACGCAATCAAACCTAAAATCCAGCATCTATTGTGTGTTCTTAACAATGAATGATTTTGAACTATTCCTCTAAAAATTCTTAACTTTACGTAACAAAATAAAAGGTTTTCGAATTTTTTCTAATTTCTTAAATTTGTCATTATGTATTTTTTATCACCTTTCCAAATCTTTTATTAATGAACTCTCTCTCTTTTCGATAAAAAAAAATAGACCAAAAAAAATTTTTTTTTTTAAAAAAATGATATTGCTTTTTTTTGGACAAGAGAAAAATGCGGTTTGATTTTAGACATTGTTTATAAGCAAAGAAAGAGAATTCATTACTTTTCCAAACACTCCCCAAATTATCAAGCACTTTTTTTTTTGTTTTTATTTATCAATTATTTTGGTTACTTGAACCAAATTAATTTTTCAAATGTTGTAAATCCTCGAGCATAGGGATCTTTTGGGATTTATGAGATTAACTAGCATGCAAAAAAATTTGTTAAACTCTTCTAAAATAACTTTAAATAACATATCTAGAATCGATTTTAATAGTAAAATACTTCTTATTTTACCCAAATAGAATTCAATAAAAGAAGATCGGAAATTTTCCAAACTTTGCCTAATTACTAAAGGATTTCCCAAATCTTTCCACAGTTACTACAATACTATCCTAAACTTTTTTGTGAAACAATCACTTTCTTAACAGTTGTTGTTTGGAATTATATAGTTAAATTTTTCCAAATAAAATGTTTGAGATAAAAAAAAATATATATAGCTTACTTATTTTCTCAAATTCATTCAAAATAAAAACAGTTATTTTTTTTTGAAAGCTAAGCTAAAAAAAAATATAAAAAATAATCAATTTTCAAGGAATATTTATATTGATTATTTCTTGAAAAAAGATCTTTTTTAAATAATACTAAGACAAATTTCAAAATTAGCGGCAAACTTTTTCATTATTATTTTTTTCTTTTTTCATTTGTCTTTCAAAAAATAAAATAATTACACTATATTTTTATTTAGTAGTCTATATTAGTTATGATCTCTAAGCACTTTAGTAAAATACATTTTAATACAAAAAAAAAAAAACCATTAACAAATTTTTTTCTGATGAAAAATCTGCCCTTATTTTTGAAATTTAGCTTATACTGATTTAGAGTATTATTGAATTTTTCAATTTTGCTTTATGTTTTTTCATTTAACTGTTGAATTGTTTGGAAAAATCTCTAAATATTAAAAAAGGAAGAGATAGAAAAATAGAAGAAAATATGAATTTTCTCTAGATCAAATTTAACCAGTTATTATTTTTTTTTTAAAAAAAATTTGTATTTTAAATTTATTGTAGTTAATACGTGCAATTTATTTTGAGAGTTTAAAAGGGATGAAGAAATAACTTTTGAAAAAATGTTTTATTCTATTCAAAAATGATTTTTTTTTTAGTTGAGAGTAATCCACTTTTAATACTTTTATTAAGAATTTTAAGATTTGTCTAGCTTTAATGAATTAAAAAAAAAAAAACTTTTAAGATTTATTTCTAATTTGTTTTATTTTTTTTAAATAAAGATCCTCAACGCTTCAACAAAAAATAACTCACGCAATTTGGCCCTTTTTTTCGAAAATGAGAAATATATTTTTCTTGCATAGGGTGATATAAATATCACCCTATGGAAGTAAAATATATTGCTTATTTTCCCAACTTCACAAAAATAACAACTGTTATCATTCAAGTTCAACAATTTTAAAATTCAGAAAATTTACTAACTGTTAAAATAGACATTATTCCATAATAAACAAAAACTCAAATAAAAATTGCCCTTTATTCTTAAAATATAAACAAAAAGTAACAATAGAAAATATTGATCATTTTTTATGGGTATTTTCTTCCTATAATAATAATAGATTAATTTTTCTAAACAAATTAAAAGGATTAAACATTAATGTAATAATTTTAAACTGTGATAGTCCAAGATTATTTTTATTAATTAATAATCATAAAATTTTATTATTTTACGCTTAAATTTCAGAAAGGTAAAACAAGTAAAAGGGCAACTAGAGTATAATTTACAATTCTTCATCAAAAAAAAAAATAAAAAAAAAAAAAATAATAATAAAATTTTTATTTTATTTCTTTTTATCTTTATCTATCATATTAATGTTGTTGTTCTTATGAATATTAAATATTATGTTCTATCTATTAATAAAGTTTGACTACTACATTAGAAATAAACGAAGAATATGAAATAAGGGACTATAATGAATCATTTAAAAGGGGAACAAAATTTCTTCTTCAAATTAAAGAAAAATTTATGAACATTTATACTGAAGAAAATTTAAAGTCTGCCATTCGTAAAAAATGTCAATTAATTCTAAATCCTTATTATCTATTTTATGGAAAAATCTCAAATAATAATTTAATATATGAACAAATTAATATAAATGTTTCTGTGTGGACTAAAGAACAATCTATGATTACTGAAGAAGAATACGAAAATTTATATTTTAGTTTAACAATGGATCCAAAAAACTATTTTGGAAGGAAAAATCTACGAGTTGAAGGCCAATTAGAATTTAGTACTATTTTTTACATTAGACATGACAATACAAAAACACAATTGAGTGATATATTTAACTTTAATGGAAACATTTTTCTGTATATTAGGAAAAAATTCATACCTCATTGTTGTATAAAATTACCTGATTATTACAATTTTGTTACTGGGATTATTGATAGTGAAGATTTACCCTTAAATATACGTTTTGAAAATTTTCAAAAAAGCCCAATTGTAAGATTGATTACAAGAAATATAACAAAACATATTATTCTACAATTACTTGAATTGTCAGAAAACAACCCAGATGAATATTTAAAATTTTATCAAAAAAATTCATCAAAGTTAAAAACAGCATTACTTAATGATGTACGTAATTTTAGAAATATAAAACAAATCCTTCAATATTATAGTTCTTCTAATACAGAACAAATGGTTTCATTTCCCAGTTATCTTGAAAGGAAAAAAAACACACAAAATGAAATATATTATATTATTGGCCAGTCAATTGATCAATTAAGAAAGGACCCTTTAGTTGAAAATTTTAGAAAGATGGATATAGAAGTTCTCTTCATGACTGAGACAATTGATGTAGAAGTAATGCAACGCATGACAGATTATGGAAATGTCCCATTTAAAAATATTAATGATGAAGAAAATAAATAATGGGAAAAGAAATTTATTAAATATATTCAAACTAAAATTTTACTTTTACAAGTTTTTGGGTTTCAAAAGAAAAAAAAATTGGATAATTTTGGATCACAAAATGTTTTTTTCCTATTATTTAACTCATCACTTCATTTTAATTTCTCAGAAACCTGAATTGATAAAAATGAAAAAAAAAAAAAAAATAAAATAAAATATATTACTATTATTTTCAAAATATTTCGAAAGAAATCAATTATATCAACAAATTATTAAAATTTTGATTATTATCTTATTTTTTTATATATTTTTTATAATTATTTTTTATCATTATGAGAAGGTAGTTATTTTAATAATTCCAATTTATTTTAGAAATTGAGGATATATAATTTTTTTCTTTCTTTTTTTCTTGTTCTGGTGTGCTCTTTTGATTATATTAAATAATTTTATAAAATTTAAAAGTTGGTATAATAAATGTTTTTGCTTTATTTCATGATGTTCTAAAGGAGTTGAAGAAAATTTTGAATACTTTACATTCAATTTTTTCATTTTATATTTTTAGAAAAATCATTCATAAAAAAAATCAAATAAAAAACAATGAATAAGAAAAAAACTTTAAAAAGGTTATTTTTTATATAATAATATTAATTCATTTTTTAAATAATTAAGGAATTTTAGAATAATCATAATTAGTTCTTAAAAAATTGTTAAAAATTTTAATGTAAAACAACATTAAAGGGAATTTTACAAATACTACAGTTATTTATTCGAAAAAAAAAAAAAAATCTTTATTAATATATATGTTTTTTTGAGCTATTTTTTTTAAATTAAAATAAACCAAACTATTTTTCAACAATTTTGATCGACACTATAATGTTAATGAAAGTTGTTTTGAGGGTTTGTCGCATTATTCTTATCAAAAAAATATTTTCAAATTTTTGCATCAAAATCATTTTTTCTTGTTTTTGCAAATTTTCGTTTTTCTTTTTCAAACTTTTCTTTCTTTTTTTTTTTTTTTTTTTTTTTTTTTTTTTGTAGAAGATTAAGAGGGAAAAAAAAAAGATCTTTGAAAAGACAAATAATCACTAAGGAAATTGAGAGTCTGTAATGTCTTTAAAAATGAATTAAATTATTCAACAAAAAATCTTATTGTTAATTATTTTTTTCAGTGAAAGTTCAGTAATAAAAAAACCTAATGCTAATTTCAAAAATTGGGACTAACTTTTTTTTAGTTTTTGGTTTTATTTATATTTAATTTTGAAAATATCAGACTTTTTTTATGATTATAATGGCTTAAAAGTGAATTATGAATCAGGTTTAATTATATATTGTTCTTGAAAACAAAAGGATAATATTTTTTTTCAATTTATTATTTGAGGTGAGTCACAATTTTGAAATGTAGTTTATTTTCCAGCAAAGGGGTCACAGTTATAATATCGAATTATAACTTTTTTTAAAGGACATGAATATTAATTAGAAGAAATAAAGTCATTTTGAAAATTTTAAAATGAAATCATTTTTTCGTTTTACTCATTTTGGTTTTTGATTTTTTTACTATTTTTTTTTTTAATTTTTTTTTAATTGTTTTTAAATTGCAAGATCTAATTTACTAAGTAAAAATATTATATTTCAAGGTTATTGGACATTAAAAACAAATGTAAATAATTCATATGGACCTCTATTCGAATTTTATTTGATCTTCAATTGACGAACAAAATAAACATTGTTTTTATTTGAGAGGGGTTACCCCTAAGAATTTTTATCATCAATTTTCAAGAAAATCAAATCCATTTCAAAATCCTTAACCCATTAAAAAGCAAATTTTGATAATAAATATTTTTATAAATTGAAGTTATATATTATAATAAAAAAATTATAAAATTATTTTTCAGTTCTTTAAAATATAAATATTTGTTTTTCGGATAAAAATAAAATAAAAAAAGGAAAAACAAAAAAAATAAAAATAAAAATTTGGCCATTTATTATGAAATTTAGTTCATATTGGTTAATTAATTTTATTCTTAAAGATACCAAATGTTCTTAAATTTCGAAAGTCTGATTTGTGTAAAGTTAAAATTTTCTTTAATTTTGGATTTTATTTGTTCTTTTAAAGGATAATTTAAGTTTTCAAAAATAAAAAAACACCTTAGTTTTCAAAAAAAAAAAAATATTATAACTAGGAATTTAGATTCAGGATTTATGTTTTTTTTCTACAAATAAGTATTGGTAAAAAAATAAAAAAATTACTAGTAGGTATTAAAGGTTATTTTCATAAAGATAAACAAGGGAGTTAACTTTTGTTATCAACTTTGACAATCTCGTTTTCATATTTTTTTAGATACTTAACCAAAAACCTTCAAAAATGTCAATAGTGAAAATAATTGTTAGTATTTTCATATAATTAAGGTGATTAAATGTAATATTTCTCAAATAATTATTTTAATACTGTTTTTTTTTTTTATTTTTTGACATTTTTCCCATTTAAGATCTTCTTTATTTTGGAAAAAAGAGTTCCAAATAAAAACAATCAAGTGACCACTTACCAATGATGTTACACTGAAACACAAAAGTATGAGTTACTTGAAAATAAAAACAATTAAGAAAAGGCTAAACATAACCAAAGGTTTATGGCAAATCAGATTAAAAAAAAAAAAAAAAAGAAATCAAAACAATAAAATAACAATCCCCAAGTGAATATTCATCATAAATTATCAAATTAAATTAACCAACAGTATTGTGGTTGTGATTTTGGGTGTTCTTAATTAAAGATAGCCATTTTTTTTTTTTTTTTTGATTTTTTACCAAATGATTCATATAAATTCTATTTAAATTTCATTTTTTTTTCTTTTAAAATTTTTATATTCAATTTTTTACTTTTACTTTCTCTTGATTTTAAACTTTAAAAAGATTTGGGTATGTAAAGCCCTTGAATAATAGTGAAATATTTGATTTTATGCTTAAATTACCTTTGTGACGATTTAAGTAAAAGTACCTTTAGAGTATAATTTACACTACCTCCATCAATAAATACTGTTTTTTTTTTTTTGATCATAAGTTAAAAATTTAAATGTTCACAAAAATTTTGAATTAGATTTTCGAAAAAGAAAATAAAATAAGCATAAAGTAAAAGGAAAAAACAATCATTAAAAATAATAAAATCAATAAAAAAAAAAAAAAAAAAGAATAAAAATATTTAATTATTTTTTATTTAAAGTATTGAAAAAAAAATTGGAAACGAAAATAATCTCCAAAAGGAATTAAAATTATTAATATTAATGAATTTTTTGTGCTATTTCAAATATTTAAAATCAAATCCTTTTTTTTTTTTTCAATAAAACTTTTTAAAATTATAACTTATCCACTTCTTAGAATGATGATTAATTAAATTTCACTTGTTCAAAACACCATTCAATCAATCAAAAAACAAGAATAAAAATTATCATTTTCCAAACTCTAGCAAACCTCTATAAAACTTCTATTTTTTTCAAAAAAGTTGATCAACAAATCTAGTTACAAATAAATGAGTACATTATTCTAGAGATAGACCCATTTTAATGAACTTTGGGTAGGTTTATTACTGAGTTCTTGATAAAAAATTGGTTATTTATAAAAAGTATTTGATTTTAAATATTAACAATTCCCCTAATATTATGAATTACAAATCTTGTCAGGTATTATTTTCATTTCAGGTAATTTTTCCAATACTCTATATCAAATATTTTAATTTCATCAACAAATTTTTCTAATTTATTTCTGAATTTATTTTTATTTACTCTATACAAATTATTTTCAATATCAGAAACAAGTTCCTCAAAAATTTGTTCAAGTTTTACTTTATCTTCTTCATTATCTATATTATTGATTTTATTTTGTTTAATATTTAAAAATTCCTCCTTTTCGACTAACATCAAGGATAAAAATAATTTGGAAATAGCCCAATTTTCTGATTTTGATTCAAATAGGACTATATTAAAAACGAAATTAAATAGGTCTTTCAATAAATTAGGATTATTTTCAAAATGGCTGTTTAAAATTTGTGTCAAATTTCTAGTTTTTTCATTTCGAAGATATTGGTTATTGTAATTGATAAAATAAAATTCAATAATTGAATCTATTGCCATACAGCATCTGTCGCAAATAAATTGGTTTTGGGTTATTGCAAACCCCTGTGCTATCAGTTGTATAAGTGTTTTAAATTGCTTTGAATTTCTCTTGATTAAGTATTCTATCAAATCCTTTGATATGATTGCAATTAAGGAAATGAATGTTTCATAAAGTTCAAATCTATTTAATATTGCTGATTGTGGTAAAGAAATAATAATATTGATTAAGGAATCTATTATGTTGTGCAAAGTATTGCCCGAATAAACTTGAAAGACGCCAATTGACACATAATTGCCAGATATTGCTCTAAATAATATTTCCATTAATAATTATACACATTTAAAAAATTTATTATTATTGTCACAATTATTCAAAAAGGGATAATTACTGTAATTATTATCATTTTTATTCCCCATTGATTGTACGAGTTTGGTACTAATTTCATTGACTGTACTTATCAAAGCCTTTACCAAATAAACCCCATTCGGGAACCAACTTTCAAAAATGATTCTTTGATAACGATTATAACTGATTTCTGATAATAATTTCAAAATTTGAATGATTACTTTGTAATGATTGGGGAAAGATATTATGATTTCGTTAAATAATTTAAAGAAATCAGGGCACAGCCAATCAAAAATCAAAGTGTACACCTTTGTATTATTCGCCGAGGATACGACACCTAACAAATCTTTAATAAACCCGAGAATCACTTTTAAATCATTTTTCGAATAATTATGACTTGTGAAATTTGTTGATTTTAATGAAGAATGTTGTTCAAGTATTAATATTATTTGCTCAGCAACCTTTTGAAAGGGGTCGACAAAGACAGAGAAAATTTTTTCAATAACTATATGTTCCTTTTCCGAAAACAAAAGAGTAGAAATTGTTTGATAAAATTTTGTTCTATAGGATCTATTTTCTGAATATTTCTCGATAAAGGGGAATATAATTTCTGTATGATTAATAACCAAATTATCAATTTTTTTTACTGATAATAACTTAGCACCCACACAGTATGGCTGGGCGAATTTGTCAAATAGAGCTAATGTCCTTTGCAAAATTAGTACTGAATTCGACCATATTTGCAAGTTGTTGATGATTTTATTGATAAAGATTTTTAATAAATGAATATTATTTTTAAAGTTTGTTAATTCGTATAGTCTCTGGTAAATTGCATTCCTGGAGTTTGTGCTTGGTGAAACATAGGATCTTCTAAACATGTCTAAAAAAAATAAAAAGCAAACCTCCAAAATTTCATACCCTGTGTGCTGGCTCTGCAAGAGAAAGGAATCATTCGATTCCAATAAATTGAAAGTTAAGGCAGCCAATCTGGCATCACATTCCGTTGCCTCAGTTAAAGAATTTTCTTCTTTAATATGAATCAATTTTCGATGCTTGTATCCAACAAATGATCCAAACAAGGTTACCAAGATGGACAATACCGCTGCATTTTTGCCACGTTTAGGGTGCCCCCATTTTGTACTCATCAATTTTTTATAACTTTCAAAGGAGCTTTTGAATAATTCGGAAAGAAATTGAGTGGTTTCTGGATAGTTACATAACCCCAGTTCCGTGGTGGCCTCTAATGCTATCATGAATCTAGACTCCTTGCCCAATGGCTTTGAATGAGAACCAAAAATTAAATCAAATGAATCCTCATCAAAATTGTCTTCATAATTATGGCTATTATTGTTATAATTGCTGAAGCTGTTACCACTATTAAATGTGTTAGCGGTTTTGATGTCTTCTTTGCTAATTGTTTCCAAAACAAAGTTGATCCATTTAACTAGCACCTTATGAACCACCCTTTTCAATGTTTTGACTACATCTTGATTACTCACATACCTCAATGATGTAGACAATTTGCCCCAAAATTCTAATAAATAGTTTTCAGTATTATCCAACATTTTCATTTCAAAACACAAAAACGTCAAATTGGCGATTTCTTCCATCCAAGGCAAAAATTGATCAATTTGAGTTAATGATTTCATTTGATGATTTAATTTGATTTTATAAACGATCCTGGCTAAAGCATGGATTATTGATTGATCATAATCTTCATTATTGTAATCATAATTTTGATTTTGATTTAGAGTAAGGAAAAAAATACCGGACATGAAAAAAATCCCGGACAAGATTTTTAATTGTGAATATTAGTAAAATTTTTGTCTAATTTCAATTATATCCTTATTATAAATAACCAATTTTTTTATGAGATTAGTAATAAACCTACCTAATGTCCATCAAAGTAAGGTGTCTCTAGAATACTCGAGTAATTGTTTGATAGCCTAATGTTGATCAACTTTTTTCAAAAAACAATCCAGTTTTATCGAGGTTTACTAGAGTTTGGAAAATGATAATTTTTCTTATTGTATTTTGATTGATTGAATGGTGTTTTGAACAAGTGTGATTTCATCAATCATCATTCTAATAAGTGGGGGAGTTATAATTGAAAAAGTTCGATTCTTAAAAAAAGGAATTTGATTGTAAATAAATGAAATTACACAATAATTTTACTAATATTCACAATTAAAAATCTTGTCCGGGATTTTTTTCATGTTAGGTATTTTTTTCACTCTCTATTACTTTTTGTAAAATATTCAAATTTTCTTGATTGTCATTGTTATTATTGCTGGTATTATTGTTATTTGGGTCTTGGTATTTTAATAGGATTCCTAAAGTGCCTGAAATTAAATTGCTTAAAAAGTCCTTTCGTAACTGTTCATCAGTGAATAATGATGTTCTAATTGAAGAGACAAAAAATAGCACTTGTAAAATTTTTGATCTAAATTTGGAAATGTTTGCATATAATAAGAAAAATAATGGTAACATATCCTTTGATTGGATTGTGTTTGCCCTGCATGGTGGTAATTGTAAAATAAATTGATCACAAGTTGTTTCTGTTAAATAATATGGCGATCCTAAAAAATCAAATGATAAGCATTTTGTCAACAAATCTAAGGCATGGGGCGCCAATTGAACACTTTCCTCAAGACGGTTAGTGCTTTGTTGTTGATTGAGGTCTTCGTTTTGGTTAAGAAGGAATTTGGTTGCAATAGACTCCAAAAACACAATACCTAAGCGAAAAATGTCTAAGAGGATTTGCCCCCGAAAACTGATCATCCTTTGGCGATGCTCTAAAAAAGACTCTGCATTTGTGATTTGTTGTGAAAATTGCTCAACCAAGATCCCATACATTTTTAATCCAATCAAACACAATGCTTGATCTTGGTTGGAAAAAAAGACATCTGTAAACATACTGACTACCTGCTGTGAACTATCCGTTTCCCAGTTTAGCTTGATTACAATCGCTAATAATCTTTGGAACGAGACTTTGACAAAATTAGTAACGCCTTTGCATTTTTTTGTTAAAAAATTGATCGATACCAATTAGATTTCGTCAATTTCCTTCTCTGAAAAGACAGCAAATTTTTCAATAATTATTTTTCTTAGTTGTGCTGACAAGTACAGCTGTAAATACGCACAATTCGTCTTATCCATAAATAGCAAGATTTTGGAAATGCTGTCCCTTGAATTAATATATTCAGTTAACGCTTATTCACTTTGGCTCCTTACTTGGTGCGATGCTGACTCATACAGTTTGATCGTTAATTGTTCTAAAGTTTTTAATTTTTCCATTTTTGAGCTGTAAAAGGCCGCTTATTGATGAAGAAAATTTATAAACGACTTTTGAGAATTTTTTGTTGACTTGTTTTTGTTTTTGTTTCTTTTTCTCTTGTTGTTTTTGCTTTTGTTGACTTGTTTTTGTTTCTTTTTCTTTTGAAATCTTGTTTGTTTTTCAAAGGAAATTGAGAAAAAATAAAAATAAGATAGTTTTTTGGGAAGAGGTTTAGTAAAATTATGTCTAGATTAAATTTTTCTTGTTGTTCACATCTATACGTTAAAATTCTTTATATTGGGCTACAATTTTGAAAGAATCAGATTTGGAGAAATCTTATTCTGATCTATTAGACTTTCATTCTGGAAAAAAAATCGTTAAAGCGATTTTAATTTTAAGACGAAAGAAAAAAGGAACATTTTTCATATATTTTTTTTACTTATTGTTAACTGATCAATGAAGATATATGAAAATCAAAATTCCATAAACTGGGCAAATGATGAGTATTAAAATCTAATCGTAAATATCATCTTAATCGAAAAATCCAAAAAATTCATTTTTACAATAATTTAAAATTAAATCTCAAATTGGGAAAATTGAACAGACGTGAATTTTGGTTTTATGTGATATTTTGAATTATATTTTGATTCCTTATAAATCGAATAATCAATTTCTAATTTTTGGACTTGTTTTTTAATTCAAAATGGGCAAAAAAGAAATTAAAAAGGAATATTTGAAAATTCGAACATTTACTTTTGTTTTACAATTAAAAATAATTTGGCATTTTATCCGATTTGATAATTTTTTTTACTGAAAAGACAAATAATCACTAACAAAATTGAGACTCTGTAATGCCTTTTAAAATGGATTTAATTATTCATAAAAAATCAGCTTGTTCAACTTTTTTTCAGTGAAAGTTCAGTCATAAAAAATCTGTAATGCTCTTTTTAAAAATTGTTACTCTTTTTTTTTAGGTTTTTTTTTTATTTTGTTTTAATTTTTTAAATAACAGATTTTTATAGATTTAGAATAATTTTAAAGTGAATTACAAAACACATTTAATTATTAATTGTTATTGAATACTAAAGGATATTTTTTTTTTTTTTCTATTTATTATTTCATGTGAGTAACAATTTTTGAAATGGTGCTTAGTATTTCATCTAACTTGAAATTTAAAATTTTCTTTTTTCAAACATACTTCAAGAAAATAATAAATTCTGAAAATTAATTTTAACCAAAAAAACATATTGGATTGTATTTATACATCTTTTTTATATTATTTTTTAAAAGTTATGATAATTTTATATAATTAAGAATAGATAGCGATTAAATCCATTAAGATTTGAATACCCCCTTTTCAAAATTACCAACTTTTCAAAAAAAAGTCCTTTTTTTAGGGGTATTTTTTTTTTTTGAAATTAATTACAACGTGTGAACTTTTATTTGAACATTAAGGATGTAAAAATAATTAATGTCAAAACAATTTACAGAAAAAAAAAACAGTGAATATATATTACAACTCAGACCTAAAAAAAAAAAAAAAAAATGATAAAAAATATTCCAAAAAAAGAAAAAAAAATCAATTTTTCAATTTAATTTATCGATATCTTCCGACAGAAATGCTTTATTTTAAAAATGAAAAAATATGATTTTTTTTAGATTATTAAAAAAAAAATAGATTCAAATAATCTCTCCACTAAGCCCAATAAAAATTTCAAAAATTTTACAATTAAAACTGAAAAAAATATTCCTCAAAATTTTCTTTCATTTTTTTTTCAATTCCAATTAATATCTAATAAAGTTGTAGACCCTTTTCAAAATTGATATGTATAATAATTTTTATTATATGATTATATTCGAAAAACTACAAAATTTATAAATTTTTTTTTTTTGAAAAATTTTTCCAGGTTATGTTGTGAAGCAGAGTATGAGGAAAATTTCTTCTTTTTATTTTTCAACTAATACAGCCGTTCCAAACCTACCATGTAATTTGACGGGTATAGAAATTAACTTTTTGTCTCTGTTAAATACAAAAAATAAGTCTTCTGTTATACCCTGTTGCTTACATTTTATAGTTTGACATCGGTTTTTTTTTTAAATTTCTTATTTGAAACATTATAGAAAAAAATCTTGTTGTTTATCATACAAATTCAAAAATTCAAAACAGTACTTCCAAAGATCGAAGATAGAATTTAATGATTTCTTTGAAATGGTATTATTTTTTGATTTTCAGGTCTTTACAAATTATGGATCCACCAAAAACCTGAAAATTTTTAAAAATTATTAATCATTCAGAAAGTTTTGTAGTAAAAAAGACAAATTTTAATGTGTTCTCTATTGTAAATTTTTGTTCTTTTAAAATTTCATGGTTTGTAATAATCTATCACATATCCATAAAATCCTATCATAAAAAGTCAAGTATGATAAAGAAAATGAATTTTCTTTTTCTCATAGATTTCATGGTAGGTTGTGACGGCTGTAGTATTAAACCAAACAAGAAACTCTTTAAACGGGGTAAAGTATTGTATATTTTTTACAAGATAAAAAGTAACGTTATAGTTTGTTTAAGGAAGTACAGCCGTTCCAAGGCTACCATAAAATTTTAAATAAAACAGATTTGAGTTTTCTATTCTTATTTTCTATTTTCAAAAAATTCGGAAATAATAGCTATTATTCAAAAAAAAATTTCAATAAATGAGCTATTATTCAAATTTTGAAAAATCAAAAAAAAAATTCAAGATCCCATGAAACTTCAAAATTATCAGTCCAAAGAAGTTAAAAAAAAATATCAATATTGACTGATCTTTAAAAATTTACCTTTTTTGAACAATATTTTTAGGTGCTTCATGAATCTTCAGAAAATTTTTTTTTTAATGTTTCAAAATTTGAATAATAGCTCATTTATTGAAATTTTTTTTTGAATAATAGCTATTATTTCCAAATTTTTTGAAAATAGAAAATAAGAATAGAAAACTCAAATCTGTTTTATTTAAAATTTTATGGTAGACTTGGAAAGACTGTAAGTACATTTTACCATATCGAAAAATTTTAATGTGTGAACCTTGCTGAAAAATATTTTTTGAGTGCCACCAGATATTCAAAGATTGGAACCAAAAATCCCATTCGCTAGTCTATCCATGAAAAGAGTCAAAGTAATTCAGAGTTTAATCTTATCATTTTTCAATTTTTGAAAATTTTTTTTTGATTCAAATTTTGGTTTTTTTAAATTTGGTTTTGGATCTAGAGATGTCTTTATTTGAACGATTGAAATTAATCAAACAGTAAACCAAAAAAAATAGACCCCAAAAGGTGTGCATTTGAAATATTTATTTTCCTTTAGAAGACCAAACACGAAAGATCACCTTCCAAATAAATTTGTTGAAATAAAGACTGAGAAAAAAAAAAAAATCGATAAAGGCCTATTTTCGAAGATTTTTTTTCTTTATCTTTTTAATTTGTCTGAACCCAAAAAATTTATAACCTTGAATTTCTTCCCCCATTACTATTTATTATTATTTTTAAAAACCATTTTGTGACAAATTTGCTTTCAAAATTCTTTTTTAAAATATTTTTATCAAACAAAGCCAAAACAAAGAATACTATTTCAAAAATTAAAATTAAGGGTTGAATTCTTGGAATCAAAAAACAGTTACAAAAGATTCAAATCAAAACATAATTGAAAAATTCAAGAAAAAATTTCAATCAGATTCAGAATTATTTGAGTTTTCTCATTTAAATAGTAAATAAAATAATTATAAAATCAAACGAATTGGTCCAATAAACTCTTATTTCAAGATGAATTTAAAAAATCTCTGATTTTCTGAACTAAAACTAGAATTAGATGAATTAAATGAAAATAGGATTTTGAAATCATTTTGGAAATTCTTTAGTAATAAACAGTAATTTATTTCTCAAAAATTTTCCAAACAAAATTATTTTCACCAAGAATTAAATATAAAACCAAATTTAATTAGAATAAGTAATTGTGTAAAGTATTATAGATAAGAGCTTGAAATGAATTATTTTTATTTATTTTTTTAAGCACAATTTTTTCATTTTTTTGATTTCCGTTTTTTTGTTGGTATGAAAATATCTTATACTAGGAGATCTGGCTCTCTAGTATTTATGAAAATATCAATGTATTTAGCTATTGAAATGATTTGAAGAATTCAGTTTCACATAAATGGTGGCACTCAAAAAATGAAAAATGTACTTACCCCCTTAAATAAGAAAAATGAAACAAGTTAATAATTTTTCAAAAAAGATCAAATAAAAAGTGTATTTTCTCTGAGTTTACCCTATTTACCCTACACTTAAATCATGTTCTCTTTTACTTGAGAGGTTTTGTGAGAAATCATTGGTTTTGTGATGTGAAATGATTATTTTTTAAAAAATGAAGAAAAAGAAGAGTCTGAAATAAAAAAGACCTCTAAAAAAAAGAAAAAAAAAAAAAAGCAAAGAAATATTTTTGTTCGATAAAAAAAGAAAAGAAAAAAAAAAAAATTGTATTAGTAAGTGGACATAAAACGGTTTATTTACTCTATTGGGATTGGTGGTAAGAAAAAGAAAAAGAAGTTTTTTCTTTATCAAAATAAAAAGCTTGTATCCTCTTTTTTTTTTTTTTTTTTTTGATTTTTTTTTTGAATAAGCCAAATAATAAATGTTGTTTTTTGTTGTTATTTTCTAGGGCTTAGCATTTATCTAAATCGTCTTGCTTGTCTTTCAGATTCCATAAGAACAAGAATGTCGCCTTCTTTAACTGGTCCTTTAACATTTCTGATAAGGTTTCTTGTGTTGTCATCAATAAATTCAACACGGACTTGGCTTACACCACCTGATGCGCCTGTTCTTCCAAGAACTTTGGTTACAGTTACAAGTGTTTTTTCGTCCTAGTATGTTTGGAAGGTTACAAAAGCAAAAAGTCAAAATGGAAATTAAAAAGAAATTCAAAGATCCTGTTAAGACTAGCGAAGCTACTCCAAAAGATTAAAAAAAAAAAAAAAAAAAAAAAACTTACTGTTGACTATTATGATTAGTGGTTCGGGATGTGAATAATTGTGAGTAGGTGAATTTTAAAAAAAAACGAGTTTTAAATCAGATTGTTGAAAAAAGAATATTTACCATTAGTGAGAAATAAAAGCTTGAGTGATGTACTAAAAAGTGATAAAAGAAAAATGATTTGCTTTTTGAATTTTTTTTAAATTATGGACAAAAATTATGAGAACAAATTCAAATGTTTATGGGTGGGTGTTGGAGTAGTATTTTTTTGAGTGACTCAATTGATTATTATTAACCAGTACTTTGGGTCAATTTATATATCAATTTGATTTCTCACCTCTTACTTGATCTTTTCCAAAATAAATTTTATGAGCACTTTTGCATTGAAGATTTGAGTGGGTTTTAGTTTTTCTAAATTAGTTCCTGTGAATACAAAAAATTTATAAATGATAAGATCTTGATTTTGATAAGTTTCAGAATAAAAAGATTTAAGGTTTACAATCACTGAAAAATGAAAAATTGTTAATCTGGTGTTTGGAATGGCGCCTTGTTATTTTTGTTCTTTAACTGACCGATATTCGACAGGTATGACTTTTAATGTTTGTGTTAAAAGAAGATTTTTGGGTTTTATTGTTTGTTTTTTTGGGAAATCCGAATTTTATAAGTACACAATGTATAGGATTTAAGGTATCTACATAATGAATTTTGGTTTTTACGTTGTTAAATATTCTTTTTTCAACAATTTGATTTAAAACTTGTTTTTTTTTTTAAAATTTACCTACTCACAATTATTCACATCCCGAACCACTAATCATAATAGTCAACAGTAAGTTTTTTTTATAGTTAATCGTAAAAGTTAAATAAATAGTTCAATTGTCAATCCAAAAATCAAAAATCGTTATGTAGATACCTTAAAGCCTATCAGTAATATAATTATAAAGTTCGATTTCCGAAAAAAAAAAAAAAATTCCAAAATTTACTTTTTTAATCCACTATAAAAATTGAACCAACATTAAAACCCAGGCTTAATCGAAGATTGGTCAGCTAAGAATCAAATTAACAAGTTACGTTACTCAAAACAAGATAAAATTTTTTCAAATTTTAGAGATTGTAAACCTTACTTATATGTAGACCCTTGAAAAATTTTCATAGTCCATTTTTTAATCTCAAGATCTTTGTATTATTTTTCATTCTTTCAAAAAAAGTCTGTGAAGAATTACAATTTCAGTGAAAAAGTTAAAATTGAAAATAAAAAACCCTCTTGAAAAGGTTATATTATCCCAGTTTAATTTATATCCTGTGAATGTTTGGCTTTCAAAAAATGTAAACTTTTCATAATTCCAACTATTTTCACAATTTTACCTACTTAGATCCAACCAAAATCCGATTATAATATTACATACTTTTATTTCAAATCTATTAACATAATTCAGGTTACAGAGTTGTTCTAAATCTGGTTTTATAATTACTTTTATAGGTTTATAATGTTTTAAATTTCGAAATTTTTCTTTAAAAGCTTTTAAAGACATTTTTTTGTAAAATTTTCATTCAAAAATTAATTTGAAATGATTTTTTATTTTTTTATTGATTTATTTTTTGAATACAAGTTATTTTTTATCATATTTCTTCAGAATGAAAATTATTCTTTCAAAAATCTCTTTTCTTTTTACTTTATTGGATTTTTACTTTGATACTCATCTTTTTTTCATTCAAATTCTTCAGAATGAAAAGTCAATTTGTAAAAGTGAATTTAAAATAAGAAAGTTACTAATAATCCACTTAGGTGGAAAGATAGTTCTTAAAGTTGCTATTCTGCAAAATCTTAGTATATCAATTATATGTTTAAGTTTTGGTTGATATACCAATTTCTAAACTCAATTTTTAAAATTGTGACTCACCTCAAATGATAAATTGAAAAAAATAAAATTTATTCTTTTGCTTTCAAGAACAAATATTAATTAAATCTTGTTATTAATTCACTGTGAAATCATTCTAAGCTTATAAAAATCTGATATTTTAAAAATTAACAAAAAATAAAACCAAAAACTAAAAAAAAGTGAGTTACAATTTTTAAAATTCAATTACCGATTTTTTATTACTGAATTTTCATTGAAAAAAAGTTAACCCGAAGTTTTTTTTATGAATCATTAAAAACATTTTAAAAAATATTTCTTAGCTCAATTTTCTTTATGATTATATGTCTTTTTAAAGATCTTTTTTTTTCTTTTTTTCCACATAATATTTTGAAAAAAAAATATCAAAAAGAAAAATTTTTCAAAAGAAAAGAAAAAGAAAAAGAAAAAGAAAAAGAAAAGAAAAAGAAAAATTTACTCAAAAAAATAGAAAAAGAAAAACAAAAGAAAAACAAAAAATTGAAAAAGAAAAACAAAAATTACAGAAATTAGAGTAAATTATTTTGATCTAATAATTAAAGAATGAATTTTTGATAATAATTTGGTATAAACCCACAAAAAAAAATTCATTTACATTCTAAATTGAGCTATTATTTTTGAAAAATAGCTTAGATTGGTTGTTTCTTATGAATTCTAAAGGTTATTCAGGGGATATGTTAGTTAATCCCCCCCATTCCCTACACTCTAAAAGTATAATGAATAAAAAATCATTTTTTTCCTATATTAAAATCACTAAAAGGTCAATCCAATCTGATTTTATAAATATTTTTTTCTTTTTTTGACAAATATTTTTAAAAATCTTTCTCTAACTTGAAATATTAACAGTCCTTTATGAATTAGATCTTATCAATATTTTTTTAGAAATTCTTAATTATATTTACTGTTACTTACCAAACAAAAGCAAAAAAAAATTTCATTCAACATCCCAAAAAAAAAAAAAACTTAAATCCATAAATTTACAAATAATAAACAAATTTATCAATTTTAAAAAAGCAAATTAAAAATTCAATCTTTTTTAATGAATTAAATAATATGACTTTTTCCTAACTTTTAAAACTTTTTTTTGGTAAAAATCAATGAAAATTTAGTTCCATTTTTTATTTTTTTTTCAACAAACAGTAGTTATTAAAACAAATGGAGGAATATTAATAAAGATAAAATTGAAACAAAATTATAAACAGCTAAAATAGGGAAAATAAAATAATATTATCTTGATTTCAGTCTGGCTGAATATTATTTTTCTAGATTTAAGAATTTATTACGAATATTTACTTTATGATATACAGTTTTTTGACTTCAAAATAATTATAGAATAATTTTTTTTTAAATAATTTCCCCATTACCCAGTAGTCACTTTTGTTTTTTAATGTATATATTTTTAAATTAATATGTTTTCTTTTTAATCTCAAATAATTATTTATTTTCACTCTATTATCAAAGAATACACAAATGGTGTTTTTTTTTTTTTTTTTCGTGATCACTAAACCCACAATTAGGATAATTCCCCAATTCATATACACTGTTTTTTCTTTTGATTTTCGTAAAAGTACTTTAATTAAAATAAAGTGTAAAAAAAATTTTTATCAATGTTTCAAAATGAAAAGTTGTGTTTCTTTTTTCTAGAAGACCCATAAATCAATCGATCAAAGAAACCGACAATAAACGCTAATTAATCATGGTATTGGTTTCTTAAAGTTCTATTATGTTTATAGAATTTCTAAAAATGAAGGATCAAATTACAAAATTTATCTCAAAAAATAGAGAATATTTTTCAAAGAAAATATAATCATCAAAAAAACAAAAAATTTCAAAAAAATTGAGATTATTATGAAAAATTTACAACTAATCGCATTACTAATTTAAATTTTACTGAAAATATCCAGATATTTATCTTCAAAATAGATTTGAACTTAGGTATACTATTGGGTTGTCGATTGTGAATTGCCTTGGAACAAGAAGAAAAAAAAAGTACAGATTATATTTTGAAACATGGATGATAGTCGTTATTCACGCATTATTTTGATCACTGTATATCAATGCGATTCAAAAAAGAAGGACATTTTTATTCAGATTTCAAAAAAAAAACGAGTAAAACGACTTCTGTATTCTGATTTTAACAGAACAGGTGACTTTCCTCATTATCCAAAATCAAAAAGTTATAAAAATTAGGTTTGCAAAAAGGCTCATTTTCAAATTACAAAACAAAACAAAATTAACTTTGCCTAACCCCCACGAATTGATCAAATAGAATCCACTTTGATTATTACAAAGATATCTTGATATTAAAAAAATTGGAAGAAATTTTCGATCGTCCTTTTTGACAAAAATAAAACAAGACACTTATTTCCTTCTTAACTTTACCAAAAATTTTGAATTTGTTTGTGAATGCTTTTTTATAATATTTTTTAAAATAGTCCTTCAGAAATGAAATGAAAATCTATTCTGATCCTATGACACTGGAATTAAAGTATCTTTGATCTTTGAAAATTCTATCACTCTTAGAAAAAGGATATGGAACTTTTCCATTTTTTCTTTTTTGACCAAACATTACTTTATTTAATTTCTTTTTTTGTTTACCCAATAAATCGCCGACAACACACAAGTCAACCACAAAAAAAAACACAAGAACAAACTATAAATGCTAACTGGATCAATTCGTGGGAGGTGGCATTTAGTTACGCGTATCGGGCAAGGAGGTTTTGGCGAGATTTATATTGCACACGATCGCCAAACGGAACAGCCTGTTGCTATTAAATTTGAAAAAAAAAGTTGCCAAAAGGAAGCACTCAAGTTTGAAATCGAGGTCTTAAGCCAGTTGCAGTCTTCAATTTTTTTTCCAAATTTCATTTGTTCTGGCTGTAGTAAGGACTTCAATTATTTGGTGATGGATTTGCATGGACCAAATTTGTCTTCTGTTAGAAGGCACCACCGAAAGCGTTGTTTTTCAATCACAACAACAGCCAAAATTGGGATCGAAATGATACTATCTATCAAGGAGATTCATAAGATTGGCTTTATCCATCGAGACATCAAACCTGTATATTCTTCCCTTTTTTACTTTCTTAAAAAATTAATTTCCTTCATTCTTATTTTTCATTTAAAACCATGGTTTTAGCAAACTGTGCTTTTGCCTTCTTTTTATAAAATTGGAATTTGAAGTCAAGAATTCTCTTGGATTAAAAAATTTTTACAAAAATCAGATCGAAAAAAAAACATTTTTTAAAAATTGAATTCCCTCAACCAAGCTTTAAAAAACACAAATTTATCAAAAAAAAAAGATTCATTGTGTCAAATCTAAAAATGGAACAAAAAAACTTTCAAAATTAAGGCACCACTTTTTATTCTTATGAACAACAAAGTTCTTGAAAGAAAAAGTATGAATAACAAGGAAAATGGAATGGGTGTTCTTTTAATTGATGAGATTATTGGGGCCGAATTTGTGTTTCACTCAATTTATGAAAAAATTACCGAAATCACAGAAATTTTAAAGTGTATTTTCATTTCAGCTTGCATTCTTTGAATACAAGTTTTTCAAAAGTTACATTATTTGAAATTGAAAGAAGAAGAAAAATTCTCAATTCGAAAAGAATAAAAAATATTGAAAAACCAAAATTAAAAGTTATTTTTCCAAGATAAAGACATCCACTTATTGAAAGAATCCATAATCAAATGAATATTATAAATGATATTTCAAACGAAGAGAACTTTTGAATTTTTGGAACTATAAGCTTTATTTTGGATTCGAAATGATTTTGGGGCCTTTTGAAAATTTTGTAATGAAGTTTTCAAAAAGTGTGATAAAATTTTTTTTTCAAATAATGTGTTGAAAATGGTTCAATTGAAATTTATTGACTATACTAAGAAGTTTTCAAAATAATTTTGGTGCATTTTGTAAATTTTGTAACTTGAACAATTAAACTAAAGATCAAATTATTTTCCATGTTTACAACATTTCCTTTTCAACATTATAAAAAATATCCTACAAGAACAAAAACTCTTACTATTAAAACAGAACAAAAACTCTTACTATGAAAACAAAACAAAAATAAAGTGGGCGTGATTAATTTAAATTCCATTTTTCAATTGTTAAATAAAAGAATTTTATTTTTCTTTTACATTTTGAGATACTAATTTTCATGACTATAAAGGAAAATTCCACGAACTCCCAAAATTGAAAATTATCCCAACTCGCTTTTTACTTTACTCTGCATTAACTTACCAATTACATAATGCTAAAATAGTCTTTCCTACTATAAAACACCAACCCACCTAAATGCACTTGAACAATATTTTATATAATTATCAAGTTAAAAAAATTTTTCTTTTCTTTAATATTCAAAAAAAAACAAAATTAAAAGATTTTTAACAAAACTTAATTCCAAAATTTGTTGTTCACTTTATAGTATGGGTTAAAAACGTTTTTGGTATTTTCCATGATTTAGAAGAAAGTGTAATTTTTAAAAATTTCAATTTTTTATTTTCATTTTTTCATTCTTTTTTTTTTTTTTCTTTGAATAGAAATTCAAAATTCAAAATTCAAAATTTTTACATACAAAACATTCTGTTGTAACGAGTTGTTAAAAAAAAACAAATAAGAATAAATTCAAGAATATTACATGTTAAAAATCAACAATTAAAAAATCAGAAATTTAATTAAATTAGTTGGATATAAAACCATTATGTATTTGAAAAGACTTGAACCTTATACAAAAAGCAAACAGATTAACTTTTGCGCTCCATCATTGATCTTTCGAAATAAGTTATTTCCAAAAAAGAGCGGCAAATTTATTTTAAAATATCTTTATTAAGCTCAATCTTCCTAAAACTATTTTAAATATCCAAAATTATTAACAATTATTATAAATCAATTCTTCATAGTAATCCAATTTATTTGTTTGTACGACATTGTTCTTACATAAATAAAGGATATTAAAATTTCTTGATATCGATTTTATCTGATATTTTTTTAGGTATGAAAAAGTGTGATTATTTTTTCTTTTTGAGACTAAAAAAATTTTTTTCTTACCCGATAAGTTTAATCTAGGCAAATTTTCCAATAGAATGGAAAACTTATAACTGTATTTTAATTGTTTAAAAAATCATTTTGTATCCTTAACATATTGCTCTTTTTTTTTATTGAAATTGCCTGTGTATTGTTTTCTCCAAAAAAAGTGCAAATTTTAAAATAAATAAAAACTCAAATAAATTTTGTCTACTATTTTTAAAGTATAAAAAGGAAATAATAGAAAATATTGATCATTTTTTATGGGTGTGACCTTTCTATGAAAAAGATAGATTAATATTATAAAACAAATTAAAGGAAATGAATCTTAATGAATTAATTTTCAATCTGTGATAGTTTGAAATTATTTTAATTAATAAATAACGGTGAAATATATGATTTCATGCTTAAATTTTTGAAAGGAAATTTAAGGATAAGGGTAACTAGAGTTTAATTTACACTTCTTCTCAAATAATAAAAATAAAAATAAAAATAAAAAAAAAGTCCAATTTTTTTTTTCATTTTTTGGAAATATTTGAATGGACATATTTTGAAATAAACTACAATAGTAATTGATTCAATTGGTGTTAATATTTCACTTAATTTTATATCGTAAATTTACGAATAGAACAACTAACAAAAAGGATTTTTCATTTCAAATCTAAAAAAAAATTCCCAAACTTTTTTGGAAATACCTTACATTGGAGACATGTCATTTTTTCAGATGAACGTTGGTTTTATACCAGCCTATTAAGAAGGAAAATTTGACACCAAAGAAACTAGAAGGATGAGATTTTTTTGGCTCTATCCAAAACAATGGAAATCAATTAATTAGAGCATTTTAAAAAATCTAGTATTATTTTGGTTGATTTTATTTAAAGAGAATTAAACTTCCTATTTTTTATTTTAGAAAAAATAAATAAAAAGTATTGACAAACTTAAAAGATTGGGGAATATGAATTTTTCATTCGATTAAAAAATCAAGTTTTCAATTCATTAATCTATGGAAATAATAACAACTTTCAGTAACTCAAAACCGAGTATTATTACATATTTTTTTTTTTTTTAAAATGAATCTATTTTTGATAAATAAAAAAAAATTCTTGATTGATTTTATTTTAAGAAAAGCAGACTTCCTATTTTTACAAAAAAAAAAATCTCAGAAAAGATTATGTTAATGATAACCTTCCTTGGAAAATTCTTGTGAATTTAGTTGGTTTGATGAGGAAAATAACACAATTTAGTTATTGATAGAAAAGTGGAATCAATAAATTGATTTTTTAACTACTTTTCAACTCATAAAAATCTGTAGTTGTTGTTTCAAAAATTTGAAAAACGAAATTTTGAATAAGAAAATGAAAAAACAATTTTTTGTTATTTCCGTATTAATCAAATATATACTTTGAAAAACATTATTTATTTTTATTTAAATCACAAATGTAATATATTGTGAGATCTCTTTTACAACTAACAATCACCAAAACAGGAAAAGGTTTTCACATTATTTCAAAGAAATAAATTAATTTGTAAATTTCTGTTAACAAAATTTCTTGTTCAAATATGTACGGATTTAATAGTGTGTTTGAAGCAATATAAAAATTTATTAGTTATTACTTTTGTTTTTCCAAGATTTTCACAAATAATGTGTGAATTGAGTAAAAAAATTCACAAAAAATAGAACAAGGGTTGAAAGTGAGTAAAAAATTTTATATTGTCATTTTTTAAAAAAAATCAACTTTTTTTTTGAACTTTTTTGTAAAAATATATTTTTTTCTGAAAAATCAAAATGAAAATGCTGTTTCATTTTTTTTTATTCTTTATTTTTTTATTTATTTGTAGAGTTATTAAAGAAATCTTAACAACGAATATTATTATTTTATAAAAAAAGGAAAAATAGAGAAATAATTTAAATATTAATCTCTAAATTAATTAGTGAAAAAATACAACCTTTATAAAAAAAAAAAGGAAAAAAAAATTTTTGGAATGGGAATTAGATTGGAACAAATTCCATTTTTAAGCTAGTGCTATTTCAAGATTCGAAAAAAGAAATAGAGAAATACATCAGAAACAGAGAAATAAACTAAATTCCAAAATTTTGGACACAGTTTAAACAGTTGACAGAATAACAATACCACAATTTACATTTCAATTTGGAAATGATTTTGATTTTACAAAATATTTCATTTTTTTTTTTTTTTTGTTTTCATTTCCTTTTTTCCAGTTACATCATCTGTTTGGTTTGATCTGGATTTTTTTTTTTAATGATTAATAGAAGGTTAGTGTTGAGTTTGTTAAATAAAAAAATCACATACACTTGGCTGACGATATCTTATCATTTGATCGATCAAAAATTGTTGGTGAAATTTCAACAAATTTGTCAATATGATTTTTTTTTTTTTGCTCGTTTTATTATTTTGGAAAGACAGATTTTTTTTTTTTTGTTTTATATTTTTTTCTTTTATTTGGATAAAAATGATTACCAGGGTTCACACTGTGATTCTTTTTTGAAAAAAAAACCAAATAATTCTTTTTTTGATTCCATGGAATCAAATGATTCTTTTTCTTCAATGACCAAGTCTAAATTCATTTCTTGTTTACATTCGTTTTTACAAGGAATCACCTCATTCTCAAAATTTATATAATTAATTATATTTTTTTTTATTACAAAAAAGAATATTAGATTTTCTCAAAAAAAAATAATATTTAAGGTTTTTCTTCTTGGGATTGTAGTTTTCATCATCTTTTCATCAATCCTGAAGTTTTTAAGTTTATTACTGATAAGAAAATTATTTTTCTTTGAAATGGAATCAAAAGAATCTTTTTTTTTTTTTAATAGAGTTTTGGTACCAAATAAAAATTCTTTTTTTTGATTCTATGGATAAGGAATAAAATAATTTTTAATTCTTTTGAAAAATTATACTTAAAAGGTACTTTAACAAGTGAAAAATGTTTGATAAAAATTGATTCCGTTGGACTCATTTTAATATTATGATTCCAAATTTTAATTTTTGAGATTCTAAAATTCCAAAAATGGAATCATTTTGGGAACTCTGATGATTACTTATAAAAACATTAATACTTGGTAACTTAGATGTGGTTTTATATTAGGTTGGAAAAAAAATAATAAATTGAGTTTTTTTTTTGCCTATTTTGGATTTTGGGTGTGTCCAAATTTTTGGAATGAGGTTTATATCAGAAACAGAGAAATACTTCAATTTTATCCCATTTAACAAAATCTGCCACAAGTATTTATTCAATTCACAACTATAATTCATTCATTTCTATTTTTTTTTTTTTGTACAAATTTTGAAAATTAAATATTTTGTAATATTTGGAGATTGGTATTCAAAGAAAAGTTCTAAGAACAACCAAGAAGAATCTAGACAATTACATTAAGCTAAATATAATTGGGTATACTTGATTTTAATTTTTGGTAATAATAAATTTAAAATATGTTATTTTTCCATTTGAGAAACTCTTTTTTCAATATTAAAATTTAAAATGAATCCCAACAACAAATTCTTTCAATAGATTCTATTTTTGGAGTTACCATATAAAACAAAACCTTAAAACATTGTGTCTATTTTATTAGTCCTCGCATCATATGAGAGAATAATTTGGAATTAATTTATCACTTTTTTAATTTTTCAAAACAACTTTAAATAGGATTAACAAAAATAGATATTATATTTCATTTTAAGTTAGGAATTGTAAATGCAACACTTTTAATAGAATAATTTAGACTTGAATCATGAAATTATAATTATTTTTCTAATTTAAAAGTTCAAATTCAAGTAAACATGAAATACCAAAAAGAATGTCTGATGATATTTTAGTGTGGATAAAAACCAGATTTTTACTGTTTTCAAGAGCAAAATTTGAAGCAAAATAATACAATTTATCCAAAACCATTTTATATAAATTATATATATTTATTCTGAAATTTGAAAATGATCTTTGGCGAATTAATGAATTCTAGTAAAGATCAAAAATTTCATCTTCATTTTAATTTCCTCAACATTAATTTAATTCTTTATTGAATTTCTTTTTTATAATGTACAAAAAAAAAAAATTATTCAAAGTCGAATTTTGTTCTTCATCGCGAGACTACTATTAAAAAATTGATTTCAAAAAAAAAAACCAAAAATGATAATTTGCCGACTATATGCTTATTAGATTTTGGCTTAGCAAGAAGATATTTGGATGAAGAAAGAAATTTATTACAGTCACGGGGGAAAGTGGGGTTCCGTGGCACCACAAGATACGCGTCATTAAATTCTCATTTGGGAATTGATCTTTCGAGGAGGGATGACATCTGGTCGTTATTATATTTGCTGGTTGAATTTTTAAAAGGCGAGTTGCCCTGGTCCCAGATCAAGGATCGCCAATTAATTTTTGAATTAAAAAAAAAGTTTAATTCGGTGTCATTGGTTAAAGGGCTGTCGATCCAGTTTGCCAAATTTTATGAATATGTACAAACATTAAAATTTGAAGATAGCATCGATTATGATTATTTAATATCATTATTACAAAAGGCTGTCAAAGAAGGCAAATACGAACGCGATAGTTCTATGGATTGGGACAAATCACTTTTCAAGAAGAAAATGCAATCACTGTCCCCCTTTAAACTGAGGCATAAGCAAAAGCAAAATCCCTATAAGTTACCAAGCACGCCTAAGAATTACAAAAAGAAAAATTACTTGAAACAAAAGAAATCAAGAAGGATCAAGTATTTTTTAGATTCCGAATACAAGCAAAAATATGACAAGACCGTCAGCGATGGCCCTCTAGATTCAAAGAAGGCGGTGCCATCTCTCTCAATCTCCATTAAGCCGAGTTTAAGTATTTATTCCAAGCAGATTAAACCGAAGGTTGATAAAAGCTTGCTATTAGAAATCAACAAAATGAAAGACATCCCGATTCCTTCCTATCAAGAAAGCGTCTGGAGAAGAAAAATGAAAGAGAATAATGAGAACATAAATGAATACGAATTACTCAACGAAGGGATCTATGTAAATGAAAAGAAGCAGAAAAGAAGGAAGGGGAAATGGAAAAGAAAATGGAATGGAACTGGAAAATGGAAGAAGAGAAGGAAAGCGAAAGGCAAGCGGAAGCGGAAGGGGAAGGAAAACGGGAAGGGAAAGCAAAAATTAATCAAAAAATGGAAAAAAAAGGGAAATAAGCAAATTGACAGAATCAGAAGAATTACAATAACAACATCATCAGAAAGTATTTCCGAAACCACTTATGATGAAACTGCAAAGTCAGAAATCACAGAATCTTCTTTGAAAAAATTGAATAATGAAAACACTAACATTGTGAAAAATGACGTTAAATGCAATAACAAGAAGAAAAATCAGATCAAAAATAAAAAAAATTATAAAAAGAAAAATAATGTAAATAAGAATACTCTGGGGAGCAATAATTTTGGAAATAAAAACAAACTTATCATAAAAAAGGAAACACCAATGAAAAGGCTAAATAAAAAAATCTCAACAAATTCAAAAACATCAGGAACAGAACCAAAAAATTTAACTTTATCTGAAACGTTGAGTACGGAATCCAATTTAAACTCTTCAAAGCATATCGTCGCTGATAAAAAATTCTGTAATTGTATATTAATGTAATTTTTTTTTAAAAGAAGAATTATTTTATGACAATTTAAAAAGTAACTTTCCTCATTATTTCACATCCTAAATTTAAAGTTTTTTTCACAAATGATTGCGGTAATCTTGTAGAGGATAGGGTAAACAACAAGAGATCATTCAATACACTTTACCAAGCCAAGTAATGATGTGACATCTTTAAATTTATATTTGTGAAATAATTATGATTGTTTAGAGATAGTTACTACAGAGATATAATATTCATTCATTTATTTATTCTTTATATTTTTATTCCTTCAGATTATTATGCACATTTTTTTTTTTTTTATTTTATAAATACTTCCTATTCTTTATTAATGTGATTCGACAATATTCTCCAATTACTAATTTTTTTCATTTAAATTCATTCTTATTTTAATTTTCTTTTTCTTTTTCTTTTTCTACTTTTATTTTTTATTTTTTTGGTTTTGTATTTTTATTATCTTTTTATTTTTCTATTTGTTTTGTCCATTAATATCAATACCAAATTATTTAAAAAAAAAAATAAATTGTGAAATACTTTTTATTTTTTTTTCAAGTCATTTATTGAAATGATTTTTAATCCATTTTTCATTTATTTATTTTACAAAATAAATTTGTATAAAGGCTATAATTATCTGACATTGATTTTAAATATAATCTAAACATATTAATATAATTGTTAAATAAATATTTTTGAGTAATATAAACCCCATTCCAAAAATTTGGAAATACCCAAAATCAAAAATAGGCAAAAAAAATCCCAATTTATTGTATTTTTCCAAACCTAATATAAAACCACATTTAAGTTACATAGTATTAATGTTTTTGTTTGGAATCATTTTCATCCAAATCAAAGAAAAAAAAATATAAAACTCAAAAATAAAAATTGGTGTTTCCTAAATAATGAAAAGAGTTGAACAAAAAATGTATTGGTAAATTTGTTGAAATTTCACCAACAATTATTGATCGATCAAATGATAAGATACCATCTACTAATTGTATGCGATTTTTCAATTTAACAAACTCAACACTAACCTTCTATCAACCATCGAAAAACAATTTCAGATCTAACCAAACAGATTACATAACTGGAAAAAAAGGAAATGAAAACAAAACCAAAAAAGACAAAAAATGAGATAGTTAGTAAAATCAAAATTATTTCCAAATTGAATTTAAAGTGCAGTATTCATGTTCTTTCCACTGTTTAAACTATGTCCATATCTTTGGAATATAGTTTATTTTATTAAAATAATTAACAAAATTAAATTCAATTTTAAGAGCTTTTGAATTATGTTTTTTATTTATTTAACTTTAGGAATTATGTTGGATATATTAGAGGATTTGATCGAAGCTTTTTGATTTACGAAAAAGTATAGAAAAATACTCCAATAAAATTATATCGCTATAATCAATAAAGATATTGGGATAAAAACTGAATAATTCTTATAAAATCTAGATTACTTTCAAAATAATATAATAATTGATGGATTTTGGGACATTAATTCAACAATATTTTTAAAAAAGAAAAAAAAAATTATTAGATCATTTTAGTTAGTGTTTTGAGAAAAACAATAAAAAAAAGAATAATTTTATTAAGGATGAGATCAATATGTTTCAAATTTTTTTTTGTGATTTTATGATCAAATTGATTGATCCTTTTAGATCAACAACTAAAAAACAACAGGTAAATAAATGTTTTATCAGTCTAGTGTTGTGTTATAAATTCTAATGAAGGAAAAAGCTTCTAAAACAATCCACTCTTCACATTTTCTTAAAAGAATGTACACTTGGGTTTTAAAATTTACAATATTCTATGAAAGATGAAATGAGATGGATAACTTTTCAAAACCTAACACTTCAGCCTAGTGGCATTATTACCAATTATTAAGATTGTTTGAACATTTATTTTCTTAAATTTATTCTTCTTCTTCTTTCTCATATCTTGTTATTGTACGAAAACACAACCAGAATTAAAAGGAATTTTTTGGTAATATCAGATAATATAATTAAACCTTACACTTTCTTCTTTTTGGTTATTTAACTTTGAAGACTACAGCTGTTCCAAGGCTACCGTGAATTTTTATATGAATCAAATTTTGATTCTGATATAGATTTTTAAAAAGTTGGGTATGAGGATAAGAAAGCTCATATTGAAAAAATATATATCAGAATCAAAATTTTATTCATATAAAAATTCACGATAGCCTTGGAAAGACTGTATAGCGTACCTCAAAAAAACACATCTATTTTTTTTTTAATTGAAAAAGTATAAATTATACTCAGGTTACCCTTTTACTAAAATTCCATTTTAAGAAACTTCAGCTTAAAATCATAAATTTCGCGTTTATTAATTAACGAAAATAATTTCAAACTGTCTTGTTTTAATAATTAATTGATTAAGTTTTTTTTTTAATTTGTTATGAAATATTAATCTAATATTGTTAATAGGAAGGATGGACCCATAAAAAAATTTTCAATATTGTCTATAATTTCCTTCTGTTCATATTTTAAACAAAAAGTAGAAAATTTATTAGAATTTTTATTATTTACATAGTAATATCTAATTAAATAGTTGCTAAATGTTCTGAATTTTGGAATTGTTGAATTTTGAGGGATAACTTAAAAATTTTTGGGTTTGAATATCTTTGAAAATAATATTGATTTTCTATTAATTTTGAAAACACTAACAACAGTTCCAAATTATAGAATTCAGTAACTCATTATATTTGAGGTTTTTTTTTCATTTTTTAGTCCATTTAGTTCTTTTGAATTCCAGTGAATTGATACTTTATTCTTTGATTAAATTTTATTAATTTTTCTAAATAGTGAAGAGAAATCATTTTTTTTATTTTATTTTTGAATTTTAAAAATTTTTTTATTTTACTGAAATTACCATATTTTCAATTTTAAATTCTGTTTTGTAAATAAGTATTGATGTGTTTCTCATTATTTTGCATATTCCAGCAATACATGAATGAACCCAAGAATGAAAATATTTTTTGTTATTTCATTATTAGAAATTTCTGATCAATATTTCAATTAACTCAAGATAAAATATTTAAATAATCTAATTTTCAAACACTTATTTCTAGAATTGGTATTTAAAACTATTCTTTACAGCTATTATAGGTTTTTTATTATTTTTAAATTATAAATACAAAGTGAAATTTTATTTAAATAAATGCCCAAATATTTAATTTTTTTTAATTTTTTTGATATAACTGTTTGGTCATTATTTTGTTTTAGTATGGATTGAATAATAATTTTAAAAATTGATTTTAATTTTTGATTTACTAGTAATTTATTCCCTTTTATAATTAGGATTAAATCATATTCAATCATTTGACAATGGTTTATTAATGGTGTAAATTTTAATACAAGAAAATAGGGAATTAGAGCAAATCAATTAGGAGATAATGATGTCACTAGGAATATACCAAGTCATTTCTCTTGATAATATTTTAATAAAAAAATTTTCGATAATTTTATTTATAATAAATATTTTTATTGTTTTTATTATGAATTTAAAATTAATTTAATCAAAAAATTTAAATATATCAATCATTATAATCTTAGTTTTATCATTTTCATTTTTCATAATCTGATTTTATCTTATTATAAGTATTTATGAAATTTAATACTATTATGTGAGTATCATATTTTTTTTCTGAAAAGCCAAATTGAAATTTATGAATAAATTTCAAACAAGGTTCAATTAGTTTATAAAAAATTATTAAATATAATCTTTTTACACTTTGATTAATTGAAATTGGCATATAATTTAAAGTCAATGTTTTCATTTCCCCTTTTAATGAATAAATAAAATTGATCTTTTTTTAATTTATTCAATATTATTCTTATCCGTAGGGTTAATTAACCATTTATTAAATTTATTGAATTTTAATAAGATATTTTTTATAATTTTTATTTTCAATTGGATTTATATCAGTTTGTATTTTCTCCATTAAATAATATATTTTAAATCACCAATTTTTTGAAATCCTTTTACAGATTTTGTTTTTAAAATTTTAATTATTTTTTTAGTATTTTAAATTGTAAATAAATTATAGAGATTTTAAACTTATTTAAATTTTTAATTTTTTTATTAGCTAAATTTCTAAAATAGGGGCAGATTTTTCATCCTAAAAAAATTTGTTTATTTGTTTTTTAATTTGAATAATAATGTATTTTACTAAAGTATTTAGAGACAATTAACAAAATAGATTCATAAATAAAAATACAGTGTAATCACTTTATTTTTTGAAAGGCTAATGAAAAAAGAAAAAAATATTAAAAAAAAAGTTTGTCCCTAATTTTGAAATTTGGTTTATATTCCAAAATCTTTTTACTTGGTTCAATTACATTTTTTTTAATATGACGAAAATATTTGTATCACTTATATTTTGATTATTTAAAATCTTTTTAATTATTTTAGAAATTATTAAATTTATTTTTTTCCAAAAAAAATTGTGTTTTGATAAATTGAAAGTATATTTCATTAATAAATTTCTTCCAAGGTTCTTTGTTAATTTTTTAATGCAATTGATATAATAATCTTTTCTTGTTTTATATTCAGAAAGGTAGAAATATCTTTCTTTATATTTATTCAATTAATACTGGTTTTTGAACTCCAATGTGATAAAAATACAACTGATTATCATTTTTTTTTTTTCAATTCTAAATTATTGTCTTCATTACAGGTTCTTAGTTTACCCAATATACTTTTTCTTGTTTTTTAAAAAAAGGACCAAATCAATTATAATAAGATAATGAATTTCAATATATTACTTTGGAATTGGTCTTACAAAAAGAGTAAACATTTACCTAATTGTAGTGAGAAAATTTGACTTTAGGGAAAAAAATCCGTACTAGGTTGTTAATTGGGAACCTTACTGAAAAACCAGAAAGGTAAGCTCTTTTAATAAAAGAATATAAAAACAAATACAAGATAAAAGGGAAATTCAAAAACTATTAAAGTTTTTTTTTATGTTATCTTTTTGTCTAGGGCTTGTTCTTTGATTTATCAATTTCTAAAAATTTATAAGAAAAAATTGACTAATTTTGAGATCTTTAAAACCACTCTTGGATCTCGAATAAAAAAGGAGATTTAATTTTTTTTTGATGATACTGATAAATTCTCCGAAATTTAATAATAATTTTTAGTTCAATATCCATTTTGATAAATCTTTGAACTGTTTCTTATCAAACAGTCCAGGACAAAGAATATTTTAAAGAAAAACTAATTTTACAGAGTTCCTTAACACTTGACCACATAAAATTCTTTATTCAAAGCTTGATCAGAATAATTTCAAAAAGGAAAATAAGTAAAAATTTCCAAATAAAAATTGTAATTTATCAGTATGATTGTAAATAATATAATGAATTATTCTTTATAGTTAATTTGTGTATTCTTTTCATTGATTTTACTTTTCATTTTCAGGTTCTATTCAAATACTCAATTAAGAACTGTGTTGAAATTTTTTTTCCTATTTATTTTTCTAATAACAGTGATCTCGAATAAATAAGTTTTGAAACTGTTTTTTTGAAAAATTGAGTTTAGCAAGTTCCTTCCTTCTCAAATTGATTTCTTACCACATATTTTAAAAAAAGTGTTCTTGATTTTTTTTGTGAATTAAAGAAATTTTTGAAAAAAATTGAATTTGAGACTCCATTTGTGAGTTTCGACCTTATTTCATTGTTTGTTATTATTACATACCACAAACCATAACAAATTTCAAAAAAAAAGTCTTGTTCATTTTTTTTAATCATTTCATAAACCAATTCTTTCTTCACCAAAAACAACACAACTGATAAAATATAAACATTCACAAAACAAAAAACCAAAATGGAAAAGGCACTTGAAGAAAAAAGAATCATGAAGAACATGATCATGTCTGGCAAGCTGATCACAGGAAAAAAAAGTGGAAGAACGATCACGATCTATGATCTGAGTGAGCTACCCAAGGGCGAACCGTTCATTACGGCCACAGGTAATGTGATTGAAAGAATTTCTGAAACACAAGCTGTTGTAAACACATCACGTTTTTTTGAGATTGGTGTAACACCTTTGATTGAGAACAACTCTTCTTCTGGTGGATCATTAAACAATAAACGAGAAGGTGAACTTGACGAAATGCAATTGGCTCAAAACCCTGGTACATTTGAAAAGAGCTTTGTTGATGATGAAAGAGTACCACCTATACAAATAGACAAATTTTTACAAAAGAGATCACAAGAAGAATGGCTTTGGACACCTAAAGACCATGAGTCAAGAAGAAACACAGTATGAAAATCTTTTTGATTTTATTTTTTTCTTTTTCTTTGATTTTCAAATATTTTGTTTTTTTTATGTTTAGAGTCTTTGTGCTCTCTCTAAAAAATCGGTTATGGTAGAATTCTTATCAAAGTAAAAATTTTTACTCGAACCAATTCTGTCACTTTAACAAAATTGTTGTTTTAATTGAAATTAATCTAATGCGGTCAAAAAAGAAAAAAAATATTTTCACTTGAGATCTGTTTCTTTTTTCATTTACAAAAAGTCTAAAATCAATTAGAGTGAAAAAAGAATATTTCAAAACCAACACAAATTGCTGGTATTTTCAGAATAAAAGGGAAATAATTTTGACTTCCTTTGGTTTTTCTTTTTCTTTTTCATTTCCCAACAGGAGTTTTTGTAAAAATAGATCATAATTTATGTGATCTCTATTTATTTGGATCCTTTTTTTACGCTATTTGTTGGGTATACTGTGGTAAACTAAAAGCCCAAAATTAAAAGATTTGAAAATTAAAAAACGATAATCAACAGAAATTTTATCACTTTTCCCTAATAAAAAAAGTATTTTATAAAATGTTATAAACATGTTGTAAAGGTGTTGTAAACGTTTAAAATGTTTTAAAATTTTATAATAAAAACTTTTAAAACATAAATATTTGTTATGTGTTATAAACTTTGTAACATGTTATTAGCCTGATACCAGTCTGCTATAAGAATATTTTTTCAAAAAATATTGAAAAAATCATCATATAAAAAGAAATTTTTTTATCAAAATGTTATATAGATGTTTATAAAAAAAGTTTTTTTATTAGGGTTTGAATTTCAAATACCAGTAAATTTCCTTCTTCTGTTTGTTCTTCACAACACGATCCTGAAAAAATTTTTTGAAAAAAAATTAAACATTTGCTAATTTTACCCTTTATGATAACTTCACTTATTTAAAACACTATTGGTTAATAAAATATCTTTCAAAATATTTTTTGATCAAAGATCTTTTATTAATCATAAGTGTTCATTATAATTGAAGTTATCATAAAGGGTAAAATTAGCAAATATTTAATTTTTTTTTGAAAAAATTTTTTTTTGATCGTATGGTGTTGTAGCTTTATTTTTGTTTTTTGGTTTTATAGTGGTGTAAATAATCCATGTTTTTAACCTTCAGGGTGGATACGATAGCCACAACAGGCCCCAGTATTCGAGTTTTTTCTTCTTGATTTAAAATCATATTGTTACTCTTGAAGTTCAAATTCCTTCAAAAAATTCTTTTAAAAAAAAAATTGAAAATTTTTAAATTATTCACTTTTGCGAATTAAAAATCTCAGAGGGGAAATTATGAAAAAAACACAAAATAAATGAAATAAAAATAGCTTTTGATTTGAACCCCTTTGAGCTAATGGTGTGTTGAGTCATATTGGACAAGAAATATTCTATTGCAATGTCATAAATTTCTTTAATGTTCATTTTTCTCATTAATTCATTAATATCTTGTTTGATTATTATATTGAAGTCAAAATTTTTGAGTTTTTTGAGGTCTTTTTTCCATTGCCTTCGAGTTTTCTCCTATTTTTTACATCCACATATAAAGTGGTTAACATCATCAATTTTCTTTTTACAGCATAGGCATATCTTCGAATCTACTCCCTTTTTCCATCTGAAAGTATATCTATTTAATCCATTGTAAAAGGATTTTAGTTTGAATAGCATGGTTGATGATTTCCAGTTTTCGGAATGACTGTTTTTTCTTTGAAGTTTTCCTGGAATTAATTGATACGGAGGTATTTTTTCAATTTCCAGTTTTCTTCGCCTTTGGATGAATCAACTTTGTTTTGTATGTATTTAATATGGGTATCATGCATTTTTTTAAAGATTTCACCATTTCCATGTTTTCCCATTCAATATTCTCGATTTCATCCATTTTTAGGTCTTTAGCTAGATGATCTAACTTTAGGTATCCCAATTTCTTGATGAAATGGGATTTTCTTTTTAGGATCATATGTTTTGCTAATTTTTTGTATTTTACAAAACTAAATTTTAAATCAGGTTGAAGTTGCCCAGTATTAATGTGTCAATAAGAAATTATTTTTATTCAAATAATAGAAAAAAATAATAAACGAAAAAATAAAAATCTGATCTGTCCAAAATAATGAAACGAGAAGGAACAAATAATTTTATTAAAAAAATTTGTTCAAATTTCACCAATAATTGTTGATCGATCAAATGGTTAGATAACCATTGAACTAATTTTATTTGAGTTTTTCTGTTTTGAATTAAACCCAACTTTTACCTTATATCAATCATTTGAAAAAAATTCACAGATATCAAATGAAAAAGATTACACAATTAAAAGAAAAATATAAATGAAAAAAAAAAAAAAATAAGACATCAAATGATATAAATATTTGTAAATTCAAAATTATTTCCAAATTTCAGGATACTATGGTAGTATTTTTATTCTTTAAACATTTTTGTAAAAATTTTTGGAATTGGGTTAACTTTAGAAACGATAAAATACCGATTTTAAGATGATAATTAATTGATTTAAATGATTTCCGTCTTCTCTTAAAAATCGTTATGAGTATTTGTTTTCAAAAATATAATTTGCAAATGTTAAATAAACTTTGATAACTTGAAAGTAGATATTAAAAGAAAAAAATTTTTACAATTTTTTTTTTTATTACTTTTTCTAAAAATCAATATTATGAAAAGTCAAAATATGGTGGAGGTTCTAAACGCTTCGGTGGAAGTGATCTTTCAGGCTTATCTTTAAGTTCTTTTTATTCTGAAGAAAATGGTGGTTTATTAGATCAAAAAAAATCATCAAATACAAAGCCAAATAGAGGTCGCAGGGCGAGAAGAGGTGCACGGGGAAAATCAAGTATTGGTACTCGTGGGCGTGGCGGAAGAAGAAGGCAAAGTACAAAGCAAAATAAAAAATCATCATCCCGTTTGGGAAGAAGTGAGCAAAACAATGTGTATGGATTTGAATATGATCAAGTTACCCAAAAAGAAGTCGATTCAATTTTAAGATTATCCAGGGAGACTATGGGTAAAACGGGTGGTCAAAGAATGTAAAAGAAATTGAAAAACTTTCTTTTTCATTCCTACATTTATTTTTATTTTCAAAATAATTAATTATTTGTTCAACATAAATCTTTATCAAAATAAAAAATTATTTATTAATTATTTATTTTTTTTTTTGTAAATATTGATAAAGGCGCAAAAGGTAAAGGAAATAGTATTACTCAAAAATTTTTAAAATATCCAATTTGAATTGTAAATATTAAAATAACCTATTTCAAGAATCTTGATAAATTATTTTATTCTGCTGTGCAAAACACTTTTAAATGATTTACAATTATATAGAATCAGTAATTTGATCAGTGTGATTAATTTAAATAATTAAGAGTCTAGTAATTTACTATGGATTTGATCCATACTCAAAGAGTAGCTTGAAACCAAAAAGGGTATTGTGAAATTACCTTCATTTGATTGACAAAATTCACATAACAAAAAAAAAAAATTGTGATTTATTTTAATTGACAAAACAATCAATGCAAAAAAATTTTAAAAGTTCCCATAAAATTCAAAGAAAATTCAAATAACAAAAAAAAAATTTTTGAGAGGATCTCACTAAGAAAAAATTTCAATTGAAAAAAAAAGTTTAAAATTATTCTCAATTGCAAAAAATCAAAATTTAAAAAAAAAATTACTTGTTTCATAATTTTAAATTTCCAAAGGGTTTAATTTCTTCAATTTAAAACGAATTGTTTTCTAAAAGTTCACATTCAATTTAATTCGATTTAATCTAATTTTTCCTTATTTTGTGACTCTCAATATTTGAGAAAGTAAGGATTTTGTAACATTCCTGAGAAAAAAATAATTCATTTGAGAATTGAAAAAAAAAGAAAAAAAAAAATCTTTTAGATCTTAAAAAGTGCCAAAGAGTACACTTTAAAACAACATTGTTGTTTTCAAAATGATAAATCATAACTATTCTAATCGGAAATTGAGTTTTTTTTCTTTGTCACTTTTTACTAAAAATGTATTCTTTTTTGATTGTCAATATTTAAGATTGATCGGGCTTTACTTGTTGTTTTTTTTTTTTGATTAGTATTAGGCACTCATAAAAATTAAAAAATAATTTTAATCAAATTCAGAAAATTATTTTTTACCGTAATGACTCTACCCTTAAAGTAATAATAATAAAAATGTAAATAAAAAAAATTAAATAAAAATACTTAAAATGGTAAAAAATATATTTAATTTTAGTTCCATAGTGTATTACTCTTGTGTGTGTGTCGGGTGTTTAGTTTATATTAAGGTTGGGTTCTGACAAGTACTGTAAAGTTTCTATGTATTTTTAATTTAAAAGAATATAGTAGTTTTTTTGATATTATTCTCTTCTTTTAAATTCTGAAAAAAGTAATGTTTTTTTTTATTTCTAATTTTATTGAAAAATATATTTTTTTTTGAATCAAAACAGAATATACAAGAAAAAGTAATGAAAATTTTCTATATTTGAATAGAATTGGTTAAAATCATTGATTTTATTCGATAATTTTTAAATTAAAAAAAATATTAATAATGAACACATAACTACATGAAAAACCCAATTATTATTGACAGGTAGTGGAAATATATTTATTATCAATAATATCTTTATCAGATTTTTACCCCTTCTGTAAATTTCAGAAAACCCAATTTGAGTGAATTAATATTTAATTTGGCAATAAAAATCATATTATTATAACTTAATAAATTTTAAGTATAATTATTATTTTTTAAATTTAAGAAAAATATGAAAATATTGAAAATTATTCATGAATGAAATAAAAAAAAATATTTATCTTTCTTTTTTAAAAATTTTTATCACATTTAGGGATTATGGTAACTATTTTTTTTTTTTTTTTTACCAGTAAATATTTCACTGAAAATTCCACATTATTTCTCTTTGGTGGAAAACAATTCCAAGCAATATCAGCTACCAAATAACAGTTAGAAAAGTTCCTGATTTTTGTTCACTCACTTGAAAAATAATTGTTTATAGGAAAATTGCGACTGTTTACTATTAAAGAAAAAAAGAGTGTGAATTTACCACCACCACCCCAAAAAAAGAAAAGAAAAAAGAGTTTTTTTTACTGATGATCCTTCGGTGCATAATTTAATATATTTTTTATATTATATATTAACACCCATTTAATAAATTAATCAACTTACTGAAATATAGAATATAATGTTTTTATTAAGAGATAATATTTTCTACAATATTAATTTGTTTTGGGAACAATGAGTTTTTATATCAACTTCTTTTTTCAAACAAGGGTCGCATTTATATTAGCATTTAAATAAACATTTTTTCCTTTTTTATGAAATGGTGTAAGATTTTCTACATGCGCATATATATATTATTTAATTGTAACTATCAAGTATTGTTATTTGGATTAAGTAACTAAAATTTAACTAATGTTTGGAAAAACGACTCAGGGAAGAGAAAAAAAAATAGAGTTATATATGATTGATATCCAGAAAAAACTGGTTAAATCATTTTTATAAAAAGAATTATAAAGTTATAGAAAGATTAAATGATAATTTATTCTAAAGTATCGTAAAAAAAATCTTTTTTTTGTTTTACAACTCAAAAATATTTTATTGGAAAAAAATCTTTTAATTATCAGAAAATTATGAAAAAAATCAATAAATTTTTTTTAAAATAATTTACAAGAATTCAATATCTAATATTAAAGGTTAGTTTAAATACTAGTTGGTTAAGGGTATATAATGGTATATATTGATATATTAAAATACCTTATCCTAAAAACGGTATTATTTAAATATTTGTTTCGATCGAGAGGATTTCGACATACATTCTGATTGTTAGGATATTTTTTTTGGAAAAAATTAAAACAATTAAAAATTAATTTCTAGATATCTAAAATCATTTTTTTCTAAAGAAATTTTATAATTAAATAATTACAATAATTTGGTTTAAGCAGCTTATATAACCTTTGTTTCAGTCAAGTTTATCCAACTTTTTTTTATATATCAATTATTTTTTATAATTTACATTGATGAGCAAATAAGAAATAAGTAGAATAATACAAATCAAAGGTAATTTGATACCCTTATTAAAGTAATATTAAAAAATCCATATATTTTCTTAAAATAGAAAATTTTATATTCTATTATCTTTATTGAGAAAAAAATACAATTTTAATTTTGATTTCCTATCAAATATAAAAGAAAATTCCAAGAGAAATCTATATTTTTTTTGACAATTATTATTACTTTTTCAATAACATTGGAATAAAATGTTTTTACTAAGTGACTCTAAATCTTGAAATATAAAAAAGAAAAATTCAAAAAAATTGTTTTCCATTAAAAAAAAATAGAAAGAGAGTAAAATTGTAAAAAAAGATGAAAAAAAGATTTCAATTTTGAAATTATTAATTTAGTTTTTTCTTCTGATATCTATTCAAATCCTTTAAAAACATTTAATTCACATATAACAACTGAACATTATTGACTGGAAAATATTTTATATCATAGGTATTAAACAATTTTTAAGCAATAAACTACAATCATTTTTTTTCGTCATTTTGGGCTTTTTATCAAGATAAAACCTCTTAAGCTAAAAATACTAATCAAAAAAAAAAAAAAAAAATTATATTTTTCACCTTTAAATAATATCATCAAAAATTGAATTCAAAAACCTTTAATATATTTTATGAAAGTAATAAATAGGAACAAACAACTTGAATTATTATTAATAACCAATTGATAACGATTAATAATTTTGGTTCTTGGGTTGGTTATATTAAAATTGAATTTTGTAAATGTCTAATAAAATATATTAACCAACTTTTTAAGAAATTTTTTATTTATCAAAAAAGAATAACCTTGGGATGACTGTAAACAATACAGAAATCAGAGCATTTCTCAGGAACTTATACCTTAATTAAAACTCAAAAATAATAAAACTTGGTTTCAATCATATAATTTGTCATTTTATAAAAGAAAAGTCCTTTTTGAGAAAAACAATACTTTACAATGAAGACGATATTTATATATATTTAAAATTTGTAAATGTGAAAATTAGAATCCTATTTGCCCTTTTGAAGTGTTTGTACATGATTTTTAAATGATAGATCCAAGCAAAACGAATTTTCTATAACAAAACAACAAATACTAAATCCAATTTTCAATTTTAAAGAACAATTAGAATAAACAACAAAAAACAAAAACGCTGATATTATTTTTTTTTGATTAATTGTTTTTATTATCATAATATTCAAATATTTTCATATTTAAAATGTTATACAATATAAATTATTTTTAATTGTTGAATACTCTTGACAAAAAAAAATAATCGAGATTAAATAAATATTCTGTAAAAAAAAAAAAAAAAAAATCTATAATTAATTGACACATTGTTTTTCAAGATATTTTAATTGCCTAACAAACCCAGGGTTTGGATCGATCAATGACCTACAAGACTTAACCCATCCATAGGCCTGCTGGTAGGATAAAGCTTGGTATTTCATTAAATAGTAAATAATGGCTGCAGAGCTTCGCGATATCCCCATTGAACAATGGATCAGTATTTTGGAATCGTTTTCATTTATTATATTGACAACTCTCTCAATTTTTTGGGTGATGTCAACATTGATTTTATCATCAAATGTAATGGAATGGTGCTTAATTCCTAATTTCGAATAGAGATCTAAGTCGAATTTGTTCTCCTTTTCAACTTCGATCGAAAGGTTAATAATTCGTTTAATGCCTAAAAGACGAAGTATCTTTTCGTTGTTTGCAGTTCTGACAGATCCTAGCCATAAAAAATCTGGTATAATTTCGCTAGGGTGCTTACAAATCACTTCAGTGTTTTTTTTTTTTATTGGTTGTTTGTAAATGGTTATTTTTCTTTGTTTAGTGTAGAACTGGTTTGTTAAAGGATTTGGTTTGATATTCATTTGTTTTTTTTTGGTCTTTATTTTTGGAATTGAATATTTTTCTTTTTCTTTTTTGTTTTCTTTTTCGTTTTCATTTTCTTTTTCTTTTTCGTTTTCTTTTTCTTTTTCGTTTTCGTTTTCGTTTTCGTTTTCGTTTTCGTTTTCGTTTTTGTTTTCTTTTCCTTTTTCTTTTTCGATTTTAGTTACGAATTTGTTCTCACTTTCTATATGTTTTTCTTTTTTTTTTTTATTTTGGATGTGATGGCGAGAGTTCATATGTGCGAAAAGATCTAAATTTATGATTTGTTTCATATTGCCTTCACATAGCCAGGGATATTTCGACTCAAAAGACTCAAACCCACCAGACAAAATAGTTACGTTTTTGTAATTTGATTGTTGTAATGTTGATTGGATTGGCTCCAATAAAGCCTCCTCGCCTCTATTCGAAAATAATACAACTGAAAGCAGCTTTCTTGATTTGTAAAGATACCTTGAATAGCCTTTAAAAATTGGAAACAATTGCTTTTGGATATCACCTTCTGGTTTGATCTTTGAGAGTGGGTAATTAAGCGAACCGCGTATCGATTTGTGATTAAAATACTCACGGGATCGAAAATCGATAATAGCAAAATTAATATCGGGAAGCGTGAAAAGATTCAAAACTTGAAAGGATGAAACATAAGGTAAATTAGTTGGAATTTTGAGAAAGTTCATTTATTAAAGGTAATACTTGACGCTTTGAGGGTTTTTTTGGTTTTTTATTTTGTTGAATTTTGTAAAGAAAAAGAAAAGCAAAAAAAAGTTAAAAAAAAATGATTTTTCCAAAAATAAATTCTTTCGTTTGAGAATATTTTTTTGACAAATGTTATTCATCACTTTACAAAACAAAGAAAATAAAGTCTAAAACAAAAATTTCCAAAAACCTTTCTTTCAATAAGAACGAATTCTCCAAAAATAAATTCTATTCTTTCAGAACGATTTTTTATCTTTTTATTTCAACAAAAATCAAAAAGTAAATCTTATGCAAAGATCAAAAACCCTTTTTAAAGAAATTAAATAAGCATCCAACACTTTGATTCTTTGATAAATATAGTGATTTCTTAAAAAGATAATCAAGCTTTTCATTATTTATCTATTTCGTAATTTTAAGAACTCTCCAAATCTTATGGTCAGTGAATATTACAAAAAGGTAAACAACCACAAATTTATTAACTTCAGTGTGTGTTGAGTGAAGAGATCTTGTATAAAGAGAAAATTAAGGAGTTTTACAAACAATTTTGGTTTGTTACAGTTTTGGAAAAAAAGTTAAACATGGTTTTTCATTAGGAACATTAATAGAACTTGAAAAAGAAAAGTAAAATCAATAAAAAGAAGAAACCAATTAACTTTTAATAATAATACAGGATATTATTTTCAATCAATCCAACAAATACAATTTCAATCTACTTTTATATCGAAATTATTGCTGTGGTTTTATGGATCTTAAACAAATAGTCAATTTTTTGAACAAATTTTTAATGATTGATCAATCAATCAAAGAAAAATTCATTACCAAAAGATAGTATTAAAAAAACTGTTATTGTGCTGAACACTTCATTTTGTCTTTAGTTATTTATTTATTCTTCGATTGAATGATCTTACTTTGGATATTCAGTAATGTTCCCAATTAAAAATCGTGTTTCACTTTTTTTCCACAATGATTAGTTCTATTATTTGTGACAACTTGACTGTCTTTATCATTTTCTCACAATTACACCAAGTATCATCCTAAAGAAAATATTCAATTCTCTTTTCTTTTCTTTATATTTTGTTAAAATTTGATTATTTGTTATAGAATTTTCTATTTTGAAGTAATTTTGTATTTTAACTTAAAGGAATCTTGATTTGGTTTGATGATTTTTGTGGAGAAAATTTTCTTATTCAATCCCACATGAGACTTCTATGAATGAAAAAGTTATTTATTGTATTTTGAGATTATTCGATCACTAAAAACACCTCTACACAGACCTTAAAACTGTTATTTCAAAATAAACGCCAATACTTTTTTCCTCGATGTTCAAATATACTGTAAAAATCCAATTCTCATAATTAAAATTTTATCTCAAAATCCAATGAAGAAAGATTAATTAAATGTCTTAAAATATCATGTCTAATTGATTTTCTAAAGATATTTGGGTTTTTTCAGCTAATAATTAATTCATAATATTTGGAACCTGAAGTAAAAATTTTCTTTTTTTTAATTGGAAAATAACAGTAATCTAATTAATAATCAAAAAGTAGACAAAAGTTTATCTCCGTTTTGAGGGTAAATTTTCTGATTTTTTCAGAATATTTTACATTAGGATTACAATGTGTTAAAATTTTTTCCAATTTTCCGCTATTTTTGATTAGGTTAATTGTTTTTTTTTCACTGATAATTTTTTTTTTTAAAAATTAAATAAATTTGTTGAGTTAAATTTTAAAACTGGATCCTTCATTTGTAGAGTTTCTTTTGTAATAATAGAACATGAAGAAACCAATATAATTTTTACTTATTCTTTATTTTCCATTTCTTTGATCGTTAATGTAAAGGTCTTCTTGAAAAAAAAAAGAAGCACAGCATTACAGCCAGTTCTTCTTTTTTGAAACATACTTTGAATGAAAATTCATGTCCAAAAAAATATCCAATTTCGGCACAAAATTCAGAATTCTGGTAAAATCCTTTGTATAAAAAAAAATTCCAAAAAAGGGATTATATAGACCTAGGCCTAGTATAAATGAATAAAATGGAAATTTTTTTTTTCATTTTTTTGAAATTAACTTTTTTGAAAGATCATAAAGTAATAGTTATGAACCAAGTATAGTATTAGGGTTGAATTGTAGTCGTTTTTATATTTCAGAAAACCTTTTGTTCATGGTGTTTTTGAAAAAGGAGATTGGAAAAAAAATGATAAAATTAAATGTCCATATTTTGCTTCGGTACGTGGGAAAGGCTTTAAACAGATAATAATTTACGCCTTAAATTTGATTAAAATTTTGTCCCTTAAAAATAGAACAGGAATATTACTCAGCCTAGGTTTAACAAGTTTATACAATTTATTATCACAATAGTAATATTGCTAGAAAAGGAAAGTCAATAATCAACAAGTTCGATTAAGGAATTAAAAAGATGAAACCATTATTCCTTTTAACTGAACAACACAAGTTCTGGGAATTGTTCAACTATTTTTTTTATTGATTAAAAGTATGAATCTTTTCTAAAAATTTTTCTATTTTTAAATACTTTCTGACTCTCAAAAAGAAAATAAAATCCGTCAAAGTTTGCTATTTCAATATTAAGATCACTGATGGTATGTTTTTTTTTACTTTTTGTCCAAAAAATAATTGCCAAAAAAGTTATTCTTGTTGTAGCAGTGAATTTATTCCATTTTTTTTATTTTATTTTTTTAAATTTTTTTAAGCAAGCAAGCTATCAACAAACTTTTTTACAAAAGCAACAAAGAAACTAAATTAATGTCAAACCAAATTTTCATTACGATCTTTCTCATAGTCATCGTTTTAATTTGCCAAGAAAGTTGTTCAAGTGTACCAACAAGTGAAAATCCTTTCCCAGAATTTCATATCAAGGGCTCAAACCCATACTACATTGGCAAGCAAGTTGGTGAAAATGCACGGGACATGATTCGTGAATTTGTCTATGAATACAAGCCCTTAAAAGACAAATTGATCCCATGGTATAACAAAAACCAAGATCTTTACAACAAATTTCTTGTTGCAAACACAGACTATTTCCCAAATTACATGTCCGAGCTTGTGGGCTTAAGTGACGGCACTGACATACCCTTTTACCAAATCATGTTATTAACAATGGAGGCAGAGATTAATCTTATAATTAGAGGAGAAACTAACGAAAACGAAAACGGCGCTGGGGACAACAACAAAAACTTTGTTGGATACAAGGGGTGCTCTGATGTACACGTCAACTCTGACGAATTCATTGGGTTTGGCCACAATGAAGATGGGAACCCTTACGTCAAAAACACATCTTTTTTGATCTATGTCGATCAAACCTTTAAAAAATCTGGTGGGGAAGACACAACTTTTAAATATTTCACATACGTCTACCCGGGAGTAATCTGGGGCGTAGCCTTTGGTTGCAACAACCACAAAATCTGCTATTCCTGTAACGAAATCTTCCCCAAGAAGATCCAAGTCGGCCAATTGAAATTGTTTTTACAGAGGTCAATGATCGACGTCACCTCCATCGAAGAGGCGATCGAGGTTCTCCAAAACGTTACCGCAGCTTCTGCCTTTTCTGCCAACATCGGCGACCTTGTTAAAAAGGAAACAGTTAATATTGAAGTGTCAACAGAGGGCATCAATGTGAAAAGGATCGAGCCTAACAATCACTATTTCCATTTCAATATGTTCCGCAGAATGGATGTAGCACAATTTGATGACACCAGCAGCATTGAACGACTTAAAAGAGCAGACGCAATGACACCCCCAACATCAATGAAGCAAATTGCACAGATCCTTGGTGACCATACAAACACCGACTGGCCAATCTACCGAAATGCTAACCCACCCGATGTTGGCATGGAGACATTGACAACAGCATTAATGGATTTAAATAATGAAAAATGCTCCATGTATTCTGGAAATCCTTACACAGACTTTGACAATCCTTGGAAAGTTATCGATCTCAAAACCATATTTGACGATTAATCAAAAAATTTAAGATAATTAATTAATTTCAATTGTGTTTTTTTTTTTTTTAACTATTTCTATTTTTATTTCTATTTCTATTTCTTATCGATCATCCATTTTGAATTAAATTTGTTTTATTCGAATTTTAATTCAAAATGATCTTTTTTTTTTGACAGAGAATAATTTTGAAATTTAAAATTATAACAACCATAATGATTTTAAAATTTACGAGGAAATAATTATTACTGATTCTTTTTTTTACAAAATAAATCAAGCTCCTATTATTAATTTTCTAGATCTTTTGTTTTCGATGAATTCGAAGTTTATTTCACCAATTAATTCATCCCAACCTTCTTTCTTTATTTTTTCAAGCTAATTTATTCATTTAGAATTACTCAAGGAATCAGTCTTTTCAAATAAAATGACAAAATAGTAAAATATATATTTGGTGATAATTTTAATTATTACAAATTTAGAAGATGAGAAGTAGCCAAAAAATTCTGATCGACTAACAAACTTAAAACAGAATATTTTTTTTTGTGAGATCAATTGTGTTTTTCTATTTTTTGATAAAAAAAAAAATGTTCAAATTCATTTTATTTCTTTTATTATAAAAATTTAAACCCTTTCTATTGCCATTTCCATCATTATTATACAACAACAAGTCGTTGTTGCCATAAATAGTAAAGTAAAGATTTTTCTCTTTTTTAAGATCAAACTTTTACATAAACAAAAAAAGTAATATATTCAACGTATTGAAAAATATTTGTAATTTTATAAGAAGGATAGTTATAATAATTAAAGTTTTAAAGTAATTTATTATTTTTCTAAGAAATTATGATTTTATTTTTCAATGATGAAATTTGATTTTTCAATCTAAAATTGTTTTCAAGTTTTTAGGGAATTTTTAAATTTTTTCTCAAAAATTCAAAATAATTTTTTTTTTCTGAGAACAATGATTTGAATTGTTATAAGGATTTCCTTTTAGTAAGGCCAAAATAATTAATCTAAACTCCATTTCACTCAAAGGGGTTCAGCCAAAAATGAAAAAGTCACTTTATTTTTAAGAATCAACCAAACTTAGATTGTTGAGAAATACGAGAAATAATACACTTCATATAAGAGTCGATAATAATAAAAGAAAAGTAGAAACAAACCATAAATTTCAAAAAAAAAAATGTTAAAAAATTTTTTGGGCCCCATTCATTGGAACGTCTGGTGCAAAATTCTCAATTTCTTTAGGAAATTATAATTGTTGACAATAAAATGTTTTGCTTGTAAATGTATGGATGATAAAAGAACATACAAAACCTAACTTTTCTTAATGTTTATTTACTTTTTCAAACATTTTTTTTTTCAAATTTAATTTTTAAAAAAAATTGAAAAAGAAAAAAAGAAAAAAAGCAAAAAGCAAAATAAAAAAAAAAAAAAATTTACAAAATGAGAAAAAATGATTTTGAATGAAAAATTGAAAATTTAGTTTGAGAAGAATTATGAATTGAACTCATAGAATATGTTCTATTTCTTCAATAAAACTGGACCCCTTTGACTGGAAAAGAGTTTATTTATTTTTCGATAATTTTTTTTCAGTTATTTGAAAAAAAAAAAAATCACCTTTTTCAAACATTATAGAATAAGAAATTTTTTGAGGTCATAAATCTCAATTTCATTGAAAAACCGTGGTTAAACCTTTAAAAAGTTTTTATTTATTTAATCACCTCTAACTTTTCTTTAATATTTTTTATTATTATGATTAAAATTGGAATATTGATAGAAAAAATTTAATCAAAATAATTATTTGTTTTAGCTAAGTTATACTTTCAAAATAAAACCTAATGATTTTAAATTTTCGTTAATGACTCGAGCTTTTGCTCACATAAATTTGAAAAAGTAAATTTCATAAATTAAAAAGTATAAATATTATTTTTTATTATTCCAATAAGTAATGCATTATGGAAAATACTAGTAATTTATGTTTTAATTACATTTATTCTATTCTATATATATATATATATATATAAATCTGGGCTCTATTTTTCAAAATCTATTTACAAAGAATGGTTTCAATTTTGACATTGAATAATAAAATTATAAATTTGTTTAAATACTAGGAAAAATTTTTATAAAAACTTCTATTTTTCTTTGGATAGTATCTGTTAACCATGCAAAATTTATTTTTTTCATTAGCTTTTTCACATTTTTAGATATATAGTTATCAACATTCATTAACGAAAAAAAAAAAATTAACAAGTTGAAGTGAGTGAGGGATTTTGTTATCAACGAAAGAAGAAATTAAGCTTTAATTTTTTATTTTTAGTGAATTTGTTCGTTAAAATATTAAATGTTTTCTTGAAAATAATTGATGTGTTTAAAATTATAGTTAAAATTACTTTTAAAGTATAATTTTTATACCAATTCCAGTAATTTTCTAAATAAATAATAAAAAAGAGAAACATTTTTATCAATTTTTTATAATGATTCTATTATTTGAAACCATATTTTATAATTTTCGAATAAAAAATTAAAAAAAATGTTTCTCTTTTTTATTATTTATTTAGAAAATTACTGGAATTGGTATAAAAATTATACTTTAAAAGTAATTTTAACTATAATTTTAAACACATCAATTATTTTCAAGAAAACATTTAATATTTTAACGAACAAATTCACTAAAAATAAAAAATTAAACTTATCTATCTCATAAGTCAAAAATGTAAAATACAGACAAAATTAAATTCTCAAAAAAATTCATTTTATGTTAAAAAAATATAAGTCAGATAACTATTATAAATAAGGGTCCAATACTTTTAAGATTATATTATTACTTTATAAATTCATTATTTCTAATTGATAAATTGTTTTTTAGGAATAGTTTATGTATTAAATTAAAATAATTTTCTTTTCAATAAGAAAAAATGATAAAATAAAAAATGAGAAATAAAATTAATTTCAATATAGTAAAAAATATAATAAATTATAGTTTTGACATTAAAAATTTGTAGATTTTTTTCTAGTTTTAATGTTATCTTATCAAAATTGACTATATTGATTCCAGCTATTAAAGAAAAAACTATCAAAAAAAAAAAAAAAAGTGAAAAAGAATTATTTGTAAAAATTATTTCATAAATATTAGATTATTAGCAGAAATATTCAAAAACACTTTTTTTTTCTTCCATAAATACATTTTTAATAATTAGAATTCTATATATGAATGAATTTGGATCTATAATTTTTCAAAATTAATTAAAAATAAAAAATGTTTTTGTATCCTTTAAATGAAACATTATTTATAAATACCTATTACTAATTTCCAAATTGGAAATGAGAAAAATCCTATTTAGATTTTTAAAAAAATTAACCTGATTCAAAAACAAATAACTTTACAAATAAAAATTATATTAATTATTTTTTTTTGATTATTAAAATATTTCCTTATTCTTTAAATGTATTTACAATCATAAGGGATTATGTAAAATATTGATATTTTAAATTTTGAAGAATAATAAGATAATTTTTTTGTAACAAGGAGTGTTCAAAAGATAATTTTTAATAATAATTTTTATCTTAATAAAACGAGAATTTTGAACAACATTTTATTTTTGCAAAAACCAAAGGATTTGTAAAAATTATTTTTTAATCAAGATTTATTTAAAAAAAAATCTCTGATCAAAGTGTAATTCTTACAATTTTGGGATTTATTCTGAAACTTGTGTTATTGTGACTCTTGTAAGTTCCACACTTTTTTCCACATAAATAAACCATGGAGAATATTATTTATTATCCACATACAAAAAACAAAGGATATTTTTCTGAAATAAAGTTTACTATTCAGTAAAAAAAGTTTTATACTATTTTTTTAATTTGTGGCATTAAAAAAAAAAAAAGGAAAAGCCTTAAAAGAAAAAAAAATAATTAATTTCAAAGAGTAAATTCATAATATTATATTCAATCAAACCAACAAACACAATTTAAATCTATTTTTTTATCTAAATTTTTAGTGTGGTTTTGGAGATCTCAAAAATAGTTAATTTTTTCAAAAAATTTTTAATGATTGATTAATCAAAGAAAAGCCCAAACCAAAAGAAAGTAAAAAAAAACATGATTTAAATTGAATCCTCCATTTTGTTTGTAATTATTTCTTTTTTCTTTTTTCTTTTATTAACAGATCTTACTTTTCATTTTCAGGTTCTATTAATGTTTTATTAAAAATACATGTTGAACTTTTTTTCCTTGGTTTCACTTTTTTTCCCGAATGGTTAGTCAATTTAATTAAAAAAATAAAATAGATAAAAATGAAAAATAAATAAATGTATAAATTCATATACATATTGTTATATATATATATATATATATATATTATTTTTATTATTAATATAAATCAAAATTCTAAATTATGAATCTATGCAAACAAGTTTTTATGTAAATAGTTCCAATCACAAAATATTGTATTATTTTGGTTCTTGGGATAATAAAACAGAAGATACAATTCTCAAATAATATGATATATGCATCTTTTATTTTTCAAAAAGAACATGAGTACCACTTTTATTTCCATCAAATCTTGAGAATGAGTAACCAGCGAATCTGTTATTTCTTTTTAATTTTATGTTACGATTTGGGTGTAATTTTTCAGGGAGTTCAAAGGTGACCTCATCATCATCAAAATAACTAGTATCAAAGTAAGAAACATCAAGTTCATCTTCAACCGTTGGGACAAATGGTGGTATGTAATCATTTAAATCATCCCAATCTACGTCTTCAAAAAATGGATGATTTTTAATTTCTTCAATTCCAAATTTTTCTGTTTTCTTTTCTTCTTTGGTAAGCAATTTAGAAATTAAGTCCCAGGCAACTGGCTCAATAATTTCTTCGCCGGTTTCATCGTCTAATGGATTCTCGAGAGCCAATTCTGAGTGTAAAACGTTCTCTAATGTTTCTTCGGCATTTTCTCCCGAAAATGGAGGAAATCCAGTTAACATTTCAAAAAAAATACATCCAAAGCTCCACAAATCAACAGATTTTGTATATCCCTTTTTATTTAGAATATCTGGTGAAATATAATCTGGTGAGCCTACAACTGTAAAAAATTTTTTTCTATTGTTATGCTGAAATTTTCTTTTTTTTTTGTTTGAAGTTTTATTATTATCTTTTTTTGTTACATTATTTTTATTTTCTTCCTCTACTTTTTCTTCTCCTTCTCTTAATTCTTCTACTTTTTCTTCTTCTGTTTTCTCTTCTGTTTCTTCTTCTGTTTCTTCTTCTGTATCCTCTTCTGTGTCCACTTCCTCCTCGCAATCCTCATATTTTTTACCATTTTGTTCACTATTGTTATTTGAATCTCTATGGTTTCTTTCCTTTAAATAAATGTTCGTAATTGTATTTATAGCTTGATTAAAATTTAATTTTTTTTTATATTTTCTTGAAAGACCAAAATCAGTTAATTTTAAATGGCCGTCATAGTTAATTAAATAATTTTCTGGTTTGATATCACGATGGATATAACCAATACTATGCAATTCTTCAATAGATAGCAACATTTCTGCAGCATAAAACCTAGCAGAATTCTCGTCTAAAAACACGACGTTCATTAATAATGCTTTAAGATCGCCACCCCTTAAAAATTCCATTGCCAAATATAGGTATTTATGATCTTGGAAGGAATAAGACAAGTTGACTAACCAAGAGCTGTAATGTTCAGCCAGGATATGTCTTTCTGCCATAATATTATCTACTTTTTTAGTTTGAACAATTAACGATTTTTCCATTCTTTTTAGCGCAAGCAGTTCCTTCGTGTCATTTTTTCTACATAAAAATACTTCACCATATCCACCCTGCCCGATTTTGCCCAAAATGGTAAAATCCTCTAACCCCATTATTGTACGTTTTGCTCTTAAAAAGCTATGCTCCTTTTGATAATATTCTTGAAGTTTTTTTTGACTTTCAATTTCATTCATTTGATCATTTTGAATTTGAATTTTTAATTTTTTTAATCTTTTTTCTCTACAAATGTAATAAAAAAAATTTTCCACATAACGTTGTTGGAGATATTTTTTATACAATTTTGCCTTTTGAATCGTCTTATAACTCATATCTTTTAATGGGATTTTTTTTCCTCCGTCAATTGGATAAATGTTTTGTTTTTTATTTTTTTCTTTTATATCTTTGTTTATTTCCTCTTCCTCTTCTTCTTCCTCTTGCTCCTTTTCTCCTTCTTCTTCTTCTTCCCCTTTCTCTTCTTGCTTTTTGGCTTCCTTTGCTGTTTGTTTAAATTCCCCTTCTTGTTTTGTTTCCGCCTTCTTTTCTTCGATTTCTGTTGTTTTTTCATTTATTTTCGTTTCTTTAATTATATTTCCCCCCTTTATTCTTTCTTTCTTTTCTGCTATCTTTTGTACTTTATCGTTATTGTGTTTATTATCTTTATCATCTATTTTTTGTTTTTTGTGAGTTAAATTAAGTTTATTCTTTGTTTGAACGATGCTTGTTGTCAATGATTCTTTATCACCTTTTGGAGATATTTTTTTCTTATCAAGATGTTTTTTTGGTTCCTTATTAGTTTTCATTGCCTTTGTCTTATTTTCTTTTGGTTTTTTAATTGTTTTTTTGACTGTATTTTGCAAAGGATCACTCTTTGTCTTTGATTTCAATTCTTGCTTTAATCGTTTTTTCTGATTTAAGTTCCCATTTTGATTAATATTTGACCCCTTTGCCTTTGTTTTGTGATTATTTGGAGCATTAAAAGTATTTATTTCTTGATTTTTTGGTTTGATCTTATTTTTTTCGTTTGATTTGCTTTTTAATGTTGTTGATGGTTCCTTTTTACTATTGCCAATTTTGGATTTTCCGAGATTTTTTTCATTTGATATTTTTTGTGCTTCTAATCCGAAACCAGATTCTAATTCATTTTCAATTTCTAATTCTTGACCCATTTCTAAATCAGAATCAATGTCGAAATCTGTGTTTGATTCTTTTTTTCCTTCTTTTTCCAAAGTTGTTGCAAATTGGAAGTCATCAAATTCTTCTAGATGTTCGAATTCTTCTCCATTTACAAGATTTGGACCTTCAGCTTTTGGATTTCTTTGATCACTATCTTTTCCCGTTGGCTTTTTCTTTGTCTTTGTTTGGTAATTGTTTTCAAATTTTTGATTTTTCTCTTTTTGATTATTTTTTCTTTTTGGTGTTTGCTTTTTGTTATTTATTTCTTTTTCCAGATCTTTTTTTGTTTTATCGTTTGAATTTTTAATTTGATTATTTTCTTTCTTATTGATAATATTTTGGTGAGGTATTCTTTGGTTTTTTTTTTTTTTTTTTTGAAGAGAATTATTTTGATAGCTTTTCATTTGATCTTCTTTTTTAGTTTTTTGTGAAGAATTCTTCTGTTGCTTCACTAAAGTTTTTATTTTTGCTTTACTTTTAACTTTTGGTGTTACTGTTTTGTTTTTTTGTTTCAGTTTAAAAGACGATTTTTTTGTTTGTGGGGTGTGGAAATTGGTTAATATTTCAGAATTTCTGTTTTGCAATTTTGAATGGGGTGTTTGTTTTTTTGGATTTCGTTTTTGATTTTTGATTTTTTTATTCTTTAGGTTTGTCGCTTTCTGGGGGAATGAATTTATTTTTTTGATCTCTGATTTTTGACTGACTGCTTTTGTGACTTTTTTTTTCTTTTTTTTTTTTGGGTTGCTGTTTCTAAAAAGTGTGTGAGTATTTTTGTTTCGATACACACCATAAGTGTTTTTCACTTTGCCATTTTCTTTCCCATTTCTTTTTCCTTTTTCTGTTCCTTTTTCTGTTCCTTTTCCAGTTTTTTTTATAATTCCTCTTGTTAACTTTCTTCCTTTGTCGAGATCATTTATACTTGATCGTATTGTTTTTTTTTTTTTTTCGTTATTTTTCTTGTCAGTATTTGTTTTTTTTGATCCAATGATCTGTGTTGTTCTTTTTGGCTTTTCTCTTTTTGTTTCTTTTTGAATCTCTTTTTGAGTTTTTTCTTTTGATTTTTTATTTTCTTTTTGAGTAATTTTTTTTTGTGTTTTTTCATTCCCTTTTTGAATATTTCTTTCGATTCCACTTTTGGTTTCCTGTTTTTTTTTGATTCTTTCTCCTTTTTTAATTATGCTTTCGCTTCGTCTTTGATTAACTTTCGATTCTAATTTTGTTAAATTTGTTTTTCTTTGTGTAAACAATAAGACACTGTCTCTGAATTTTGGCGAGTCATAAGATCTTTTGTTAACTTTGCCCCTGCTTCTTCCCCGACCAACTGTTTTATAAAGAACCTTTTTTCTTTCTCTTCCTAACCCCAACCCTAATCTTTTTCCTTGTACCTTTCCTCTTCCTCTTCCTCTTCCTCTTCCTCTTCCTTTTTTATTTTTTAATTGTTGGTTTTGTTTTTTGGAATTGTATTTTTTTGTTTTTTTCTTAAAAGTAGTTGGCCGGATTTGAATTTTTTTAAATAGTCTTTTTTTGGTTTGAAATTGTGGTGTTAAAATTAGAGTCGTCATAAATTTTATTTTTCCACAAAAGAAAAAAAAATGAATTGTGCCTTTACTTTTTTTCTTGTTATTCTATTTTGATTATTTGAAACTAAATATTCGTTTTAGCTTTCTTTAAATTTTTAACATTGAAAGAACTGAATAATTCAAGATCATTTGGCAATTTTTGAGAAAGCAGTAGATATATTAGGAAAAACCTTTTAAAAAATCCAATCATTTTCATTTTCCTCTTTTTCTTTTTCAAATAATTTTTGAAAAGTTTTCAAGAGACATTTTAGATCGATTATTTATTCTTTACTTCTAATTTTCAATTCCATTGATTTATTGGTCCAACTTTAAATCCAAAATGTCAATAGAATTTTAGATTAAAAAAACGGAAAATGAAGTAATATTTTGATTTACTGGCATTTAAATATTAAGGACTTCATTTTCTGATGAAAACAGTGAAACAAAGTTACAAAACATCCTTGTAGGAGTTTTGAAATCTCGTAATATTTTTACACAGTGAGAATTTCTTTGAGAAAAAAAGATAATTTTTCACAATTTTTACAATTTAAAATATCCATTTCAAGATTTGCTTTTAATGTTTTAGAATTTCCATTTCAACATTCTGAACTTACAGTAATCACTCTGACTGTTCTAGGTATTTTTTACAAATACTTTTACAAGTTTGGAATGTTCTAAAATTTGGACTTGCACTTCAAAATCCCCAAAAGTAATTTTTTTGCAATTATTTTTTTTTGTTATTTTCAATTTTTTTTTGATTGAAAAAAAAAGAAAAAAAGTATTCTTATACTGTTATTTTCCAATCAATATTTGAAAATTTTTCTTTCAATTTCCAAAATGATTATTATTTATTACTGCTACAATTAAATTAGCAGAGTAAGAATTTTGACTCAGAGTTAACTAAGGAAATTTCAATTATTATCTAAAAAAAAATAAAAATTAAACCATTAGTTAAGATCTTTGGATTTTCTTCAACTTATAAATAGAAAAATATTTTGGAATGTGAACTAAAAATTTTCATTTTTTCATTTGAAAATGATAGTAATAATAATAATAACAAACACTTTTTTTTTTTTTTTGTTAATTGAATAAAAGATTGAAAATTCTATTTGAGAAGTGAATATCGAAAAGCACAATGTCTTAACATTCTCAAGGGTGGAAAAGTAGTCCTTAAATGGGAAATAATTTTAACTTTATTTTCAATTTCCTTTTTCAAATAGAGTTTACAAATCATAACCTACTTCTTTGAGAACTCAATTTAGGAAAGAAAACTTTGGTAAAGGAAGTTAAATTTTTTCCTCTTTAGAATTCAAAAACCAATATCTCATTTAAGTGGTTATTATATTTCATAAAATCGTCTTGAATTAAAATATATTGTAATTGGATGTTATATGATTTTAATGCCATATAAGGTTTACATTCCTCTAAAAAATCTATTATAAATATTATTGTATAATAAACTATTAGATTTTTCTTTTCTTAGATTATTATTTAAGGAGAAGTAATTTTTAATGAGTCTGTAGACCTCCATTGATTTCAAATAATTCATCCAACTGATTTTTTTAAACAAATATATTGATATTTTAATAAATATGGGTGTTGAATATATCTTAGTATCAAATATTTACATATCAACTAAAAAATGGAAATCAAAAAAAAAAGGGGGGGGGGGGGAATTATTTGATCAAGAAATAATAAAAAAAATCTATTATTTATGAATCTTATCTGTAAAATTTGATAAAATTACTTCTTCTTCACGAGGTTTTATTTTTAATTCTTCATGGAAAAACTTTTAATTGAAAAATTATTATTTAACGAATTAATTCCTATTTCTAAATAATTTTAAAAATGTATTTTCAATCCCATTATCAGTTAATTCATCTAATTTTAGTAAGGGTTTGGATAATTGGATTTGTTTGAAATTCTTCTTCAGTAAAAAAGATTTATTGGATAAATTCGTTTGATTTTATAATTATTTCTTTTCCATTAAAATTGAAGACTTAAAATAATTCTGAATCTTTTCGAATTTTTTTTATTAATTTATCCATTCTTTTATTTGAATCTAATGTAACTGCTTTTTTTATTCCAAGAATTCAGCTCATTATTTTTATTTTTTTAAATAGTATTCTTTATTTATACTTAATATGATAAAAATATTTTTTTTATAAAATTGAATTTTGAAAGTAAATTTGTAAAAAAATACATTGTTAAATAATAATAAATAGTAATGGAGTGAGAAATTCAATGTTAATAAATTATTTTAGGTCATCCAAATTAAGAAGATAAATATAAAAAAATGTTTGAAAATTACTTTTATTATCTATATATATATATATATATATATATTCTAAATGGTAATAAGTTTATTTAGATAGGTTAAGATATCTTGGTTGGTCTCTAAAAAGATAAGTTTTTTTAAAAAAATATTAACCTTCCCAAACCATTTTTTAGTTTATCCTAGGATAAATTATAAGTATTACAATAAAAAATTTTCTTGATCCAAAACCAACTTTAATAAAACCAAAAATTTCATCAAAAAAAATGTTCACAAATTGATAAAAAATCAAAGATCCAATACTTCTTTACTTTGGGTTGTTTTTCTTTTCACAAATAGAACAGAGAATGTTATTTTATTTGCAAAATTTCAATATTCATGTCACTCAAAAAATCTTTTTCAATGATTTTCACACAATTAAAATTTTTAAAAATAGTAAAATATACCTACATCCTTAAAATTTGTAATTTTTTATCTTTTTTAATTCCCTTTCCATATAAAAAAAATAAGCCAAAATACTAGAATTTAGTATTTAATTATTGATATTTAGAAATATCCAAAAGTTACTATTTTTTCATTAATTTAATTTTAATATTAACTTATTAATCATCTAGATGAAAAAAAAACAAAGACACTTTAGTTTTGGTTCCATTTTAGAAGGCTAGTTGAAATATCAAGATGTGAAAATATTTGTGATCAGATAATTTGTTGAAAAAATCTCTTCCGTTAATTATTTAATTTTTTAAGAAAATTGAATATTTTATCAATTATTCTACATTTTGAGATAGATTGGAGAAAGATTTCTTTCGGTTTTGAAGATATGAGTATTGATGTTTAAACCTTTAAATTGATCTCAGTATGTATACATTTTTCTAAAAGTATATGTTTTTTTACTAATACAAGGATATTTTTTTGATTAATGAGTCAGTAAATAGTACTTTACTAATAGAATTTTTAGAGAAATTTGAATCATCAAGTATTAATATGATTTACATTCAATCGCCAACATACTTTATTTCAGACTTCTCAATCTTAGACATTAATCTCTTAAATATCAAATCCTTATATTCACAAATTTTTGATGCTTCAAGTCTGAATTATATAACTATTCCAGAAAAACATTGTGAGATATAAAAAAAATGCAAAATTGATTTTAATTGGAAAATGGTTGTAAGAATAATCATTTTTAAATGTTTTTTTCTTTCATTCTAAAACAAAATCCAAGACAGAAAATTTATTTGATTTTTAGAATTAAAATTTAATTCCTAACAACAAATGAAACAAAATAAAAGTTTTTCCAATTATCCAATTTCAAATTTTAATTATAAAAAATTCCAAAGATAATTTGAAGAGTCTTTTCCTTACTGTGAATAAGATTTTTTTCATTTTTTTAAGAGCTTAATATCAATTAAAATATATCCAATATGTGAACTGTCATCAATATCCAAAAATCAACTTTGAAAAATTATTATATTTTTATAGAAAAAGGGTCAAAGACTGACTTACTCAATTTCGAATTAAAATGGTTCTGAATTAAAAAGTTGAAAATAATTAATTTAGTTTCGGGGTGTCTCTCTTTGGCCCTTTTTGAGATCCAAAAGATTTTTTTTGTATTTATTTGATTTTTGATTTAGTTATTTTTATTTCGAGGTATGATACAAAATCCTTACTTTATGAAATTTAAAGAGTTACCAAAAAAAAAAAAAAAAAATTAGATTAAATTCAATTAAATTCAATGTATAATTTTTAAAAGTAATTCCTTTTCAATTGAATCAAATTGAAGAAATTTAACCCTATGAAAAATAAAAATTAGAAAAGATTTTTTTTTTTTTTTACTAAAATTAAATTTTTTGAAATTGGGAATAATTTTCTTTTTTTTTTTAATTGATAATTTAATAAAAGAGAATCCCAGTAATTTTTTTAAATAATTGAATTTTATACTCCTGTTAATGCTCTAAATCTAATTTTATTATTTGAATTTTTGTCCAATCAAAAGAAGTGCACTTCGCAATTTCCTTTTTAGTGATTAACTACTCCTAGTGTATTGGAGCAAATATATAGTAAGTAACTAGAGTCTTAAGTGTTTTTATTTGTTACTATAAAATTTTCAAACCGACAAAATTGACTTGTAATTTATTAATTGGTATTAAATCATTTGGAGTAATTATAATTTCAAAAAATTTGATTGATCAGTTAAAAATAAGTAAAAAATTAATATTTGAAAAAGTTTCCTCTTTACCGCGTTTTAATATTAAAATTGAGTTTGATAAATCTGTCGATTTGTAAATTTTTTTCGAGAAGTTTTAAAGAAGACTTTTTAATGTAATGTCAAATACCATTATGGAATAAATACTAGAAATCGAAAAAGAATTTTTGATTTAAGGTTAATAAACAAACCAAGTTATAAATGTACTAGAATTAACAATTTTTGGTCATATATGAAAGTTTTTCTTCTGTTTGATAATTCTGGGGGTATCTATAAAAGTTATTTCTAAAAGATATATAAAAAAGATGATTTTTTAAATTTAAAAGATTAAATATATTTGGAACATACTCTAGGATAGTATGTTATAACTACCATATTGGAACAAATACCAACATTTTGAATTGTAATTGGTAAAAATTTCTGTTTGAAATTTATTTTATAAACTTGTAGTTAGTGTGAGAATATTTTTCAAAATATTGTTTAATTTTCAATTAAAAAAGAAATATTTTTTTATTATTTATTATTATTATGGTAGATGAATTTAAGTTCTCTAATGTATTGATATTTTTGGTATTAATAATTATAATATTAAAAAATTTAAAGTTTTGATCTATCGAATTCATATTAATGTTTTTTTTTTTTTTTTTTTTTTTTTTCTATATTATCAAAAATATTCAATCCAATTAATACAACTTATTTTTTTTCTTATTTTTTAATTTTATTGAATTTGGAAATTTATAATAATCGTAGAAATGTTTTGGTATAGTAATAAAAGTTCATTTGTTTATTATTATTTAGATCTTTTAAAAATTCAGATATAAAAAATATTTCTTTATACAGTCAGTTTCACTTTTAAGGCACAAACTTTCAACTAAATTTAAGGCACAAAAAAAATCTCAAATTAAAGCACAAAATTCAAATTCTAGTAAAAATAAATTGTAAAAAAAAATTTTCAAATTTTGTGCCTTAATTTGAGATTTTTTTGTGCCTTAAATTTCGTTGAAAGTTTGTGCCTTAAAAGTGAAACTGACTGTATTCAATTTATATTTTCTTCTTTTGGCTTTATAAAATTACTCTTATATTATCAAGATAAATTATTTTTTTGAAAATGAAATTATTTTGCAATTTTCAAAATTTATAGTTAATATTAGTAAAAAGGAATTGAATAAAAAAATAGAATTTAAAAGTTCATATCAAATTACATTTTAATTTATATGTTCTTAAATATGTATTTTAAAAATAATAACGAAATGGAAAAGGTATCGGAAGTGAAGATTATCAATTTATTATAAACTTAAAGTTATTAACAATCAATAACTAAGGGGTAACCTTTTCACCGCAAAAAAATAAAATTAACAATGTTGGTATTGAAGGGAAAGAAAATTTTTTTCCAATGGTTCAAATGTCACTAAAAATCGATTAGTAAAATAATAAACAAAAAGATCTTACTAATTTATTTGATACTTTGTATTAGTATGCAAAACATACATTTGAATTTAAAAATGACATTTTTAGACAAACAAAAAGGCTGGATAATCAATATATTGACTAAAAAGCTGAGAAATATCTTTCTTAAATTTGTGGCTAAATGTCAATTAATCGCTGAATGATTCAAATTTTTTAAAAATTTAAATAATAAACCCAATAGATTTTTTTGACAAATAATTTCTGAAGTATTGGAAATTTGTTTTTGTTACAATAATCTTTATTAAAAAAAAAAAATTAAATAATCATACTTTGGGTTTTTATGATAATATTTATTGAGTAATCTTAAAATTTTAAAATTGAAAAAAAGTTTGTTGTATAGTTCCAAATATTTATAATTAAAGAATTAAATACTATTATTTGGAGTTTATATTTTTAGAAATTTTGGATTATATAAAAAAAAACCCAGCTATTAAAATTTTACTTGTGATTTCTACAGTCGGTTCAACTTTTAAGGCATAAACTTTCAACAAAATTTAAAACACAAAAAAAAATCTCAAATTAAAGCACAATAATAAAATTCTAGTAAAATAAATTGTAAAAAAAAAGAATTTTAGATTTTGTTCCTTAATTTGAGGTTTTTTTGTGGCTTAAATTTTGTTGAAAGTTTGTGCCTTAAAAGTGGAACTGATAGTAGTAAAAAAATCCATAATTTATCGTTCAATAAGATTGAACGATAGGTTAAAAATATCAACATTTTTAATTGGATACCTTAGTAAAAATACAAAATTAAAATAAATTAATCGAGAAAGTAAACTCCATTTCAAAACCCATAGCACATTAAAAATCAAAATTTAAAATCTATTATATTTATAAATTGAAGTTATTTATTATAATAAAAAAATTATTATTTTAATATTCAGTTTTCTATACTAGAAATATTTGTTTTTCGGATTAAAATAAAATTAAAAAAAGTAAAAATTAAATAAAAGCAAATTGGGGCATCTATTATTAAATTTAGTTTACTTCAAATAAGAACCTATAATACAATTTTCAATCAGAACAACTTACACAATTTCAATCTCCTTAATTATCAAAAACCAATTATTTAATTTGGAGATCTCAAAAATATTTAAATCATTAAAATAAAATTTAAAAATTTGGTTAATTCAAAGAAAAATCCCTATATACCAAAAAATGGTTGTTTTAAAAATATAATTATTGTGTAAAGTCTATTATTTTGTCTTTAATCATTTATTTTTTCTTTTTTCAATAGGTCTTACTTTTCATTTACAGGTTCTCTTAAGGTCACTAATTAAAAATTCATGTTGAGCTTTTTTTCCTGTTTCACATTTTTTCCCAAATGGTAATAATAAAGGATTGTGTGTCTTTTTAACAAAATAGAGAAATAAATATCATTTACTTTCAATTAGAGCATATTTTTTTCAGGATCTGAAAGTGTGTATTAAAATGAATACCTAAAGGGGAAAACAAGTCTGATTTGTTTCTTTTTCAAAGGTTATAGAGTTATAATCTACACAAGGAGACAATTAAACTTGATAAAGCAACTTGATTTAAAAACTTTAGAGAGATGAGTTATCATTATTAGATTCGAGTTCATTTTTTCCCTTGAAAATTTCAGTCAAAAGATCTGATGCTTTTAATGGGTTGTATTTTTGGATCAAATTAGAAATTAAAAAATTTGCAAAAAAAAAATTATTTTGAAGAAATCTAACTTTTATTTATTTATTTATTGTGAGAAAGGAGTAATCAAAGAAAATTTACTAAATAAAAAAGAGAAGAAGATAAATAATTAAAACATTAAAGTAAAAAAATATTATATCATGTACATGACCAAATGAAAAAAATATCCACTGTCGTTAGGTTTTTCAAGATTTGAAAGAATTGAGTAAAATCCTTGATTTTGCTCAATTCTTTTGAATTCTGGAAAACCTAGACACGTCCCCAGAAACAGGAGGAGTAAAAACCCGATAGAAAGATTATTAATAATAAGATTCCACAAACTGTGATTAATAAATTAAGAAATCTCACTTTTAGTAATTTTGGAGAGTATATAATTCAGAACCTTGAGCTTTTGATCTTATTTTAAAAATATAATAAAAATAAATCAAATATTGAATCCTTGGTGATCTAAAAAAATTGATCTTTTATTTTATTTTAAAAAATTTCGTAAATTTCTTGGAATTTTAAAAGATTAAGTAATATTCTTTTCTAAAAATTTCAGATGATAATAATGGAACTGTTCTTTTTAAAATCAGTTATTTAATAATATCTATTACTTTTTTTAAAATAGAAATATGTCTTTGAATTGTTTTATTTGTTGCAAAATCTTTAAAAAATCTAAAAATAGATGTAAATTCTATTGATACATTTAATCTTTGTGTTGTTAATAGCTTACAGAAATAATTAAGAATGGGTTATTAATTATTTAAAAATAATTAAATTAAAAAGTATTTCTTCAGATTTTAAGTTGAATTTTTCCAAGGTTTTAAAAAAGTATTTTGGGAGAATTTTTAATTCGTTTTGGCTTATTCTTTTTCTCGTATTTATTTGTTCAAAAAAAGAAAAAATTGATTTGAACTGTTTTTTGAATAAATAAATTATATTTTATCAAAGTTTAAAATAATTATTGAAATTGTTTTTTTTTAAAATAAGTAGATTTTTTAAACTGCGTTATTTTAGAACTTATAAGGTTTTATTTTTAAAGTGTGTTTTGGTACATACCATTTTCTAATAATATGATTTCTTTCTTCTTTCAAAGAAAAGTATTTTTTTAAATAATTCAGAAATATGTTGTATCTCGAACTTATGAAAAATTAGAAAAATTGATCAGAAACTTTTAAATACAATAATTCATTTCTGAGAATAGTATTAAAAGTGAGTTTTTTTTTGTAGTAATCAGATTTTTACTTCATTTTTCAAATTTCAAGATATGGTAAAATTTTTTTGAATTTGTCATTAAATTTACTTGAAGATTTTCTTTCATGGTTTACTGGCCTTGTAAAACTTTTAATTTTAACCTTGTCTAAGAAATAGAAATCAGAAAATCAAAAAAGAAATCAGAATTAGCATTTGAAATATTCAGAACACTTGATTTTCATTCTTAGTTACTCCAAAAAATATTCAAATATTTGATCATTTTTACACAGAAGAAATAACGAGTAAACTAAAAAAAAAAAAATCTAACTAACTTTTTTTCCTTATCTTGTTCATTTTTAAACAAAAATGAGTTATAAAGGAGAAATTCTCAAAAAATAATTTGAAGTTACTCACTTTGAATATCGTGTTGGTCATTTTCACATCTATATCCAATTAATTTTCTTTCAAAATATAGAGATAATTTCTCTAATTGATCATTTTTTTCTTTTTACAACTTTTTAAACAATATACATGAAATTTCTAATCTTTTTAATTTTCCTCATCTTCTTGTCTCAAGTTTTTACACGTTTGTTTTTTTATTTTTCTTTTCTTTTCTTTTCTTTAATGTTCTTTTTCATTAATTTTTTAATGTTTCTTCTTTTAAATCGTCCTATTAAACGAAATAAAATAAAAAACAAATATTTGAACCAATCACAGAAGAGACTAATTCAAAAAAGGTTTATAACTCGATTGAATGCACTGTTTGTAAATGGATGGCTGAAGAAATTGAAAAATGGATCGAAGAAGAGAAAACAGTAGAAGAAATTCAAAAATTGCTTGAAAAAGTTTGTATTGTTTACCCAATTAAAATCAGAGAGGCTTGTGATTCAATAATTGAGGACTACCTACCAAAGATTATTGAGTGGATCAAACAAAACGAAAAACCACTTACTCTCTGTGAGTATCTTAAACTTTGTAATTAAATCAAAAAAAAAAAAAAAATAATGATCAAAAAAATTAACAAAGATTTTTTTATAAAATATCCCAATTTTTAATTTACACACAAACTAAAATGACTTATTTTTAAAACCAGGATCCTTTTTTATATTTTTCAAACAAAAAACTTTAAAAAATAAATGAAAAAAGATTATGTGAATTACTCACGATCTTTCAAAAATAATATCCAAACTATTTTGGCTTTTAGATTGTTTGTTCCTTTTCAGAGACTCTTTTTATTTAAAAATTTATTTCATCAAATTTTGATCTTTATGCTAACTACTAACAAGGTTGTGAATTTTTTTTTTTCTTTTTGGTTTGTCACATGTTATCTTTAAAAAAACAACCTTGGGCGTATGTTTTAAAAGCCTTGTGAAATAATGACCTTTATCTTCTCCGATCAAGAATACCTATAGAATTTCCACACTGATTTGTCACATACACTTCCCAGAGTGGCTTTTTTTAAAGATAGTGCATAAATATTTCGGCAAAAGAAAACCAACTAAACTAAATTTCATAATAAATATCCCATGTTACATTTGAATTTTGAATTGTCTTTCTATTGTTTTGAAGTTTTTCCCCTCACAATGTAAAAGTTTGAAAATAAATCATTTTTTCTCTTTTTTATTTTTTCGACACTATTTTGTTAAAATGGAAAATGAAAATGAAAAATTTGGAAATAAGTAACAGATGAATTAATGAAAAAATTGGTTTCAAATATGAAAAAGAGATTAGATTTGGTTATTCAAATGGAAGGAGAATTGATAAATGGGTTTTATTACTTTTTTAAAATTTCTATTTTTTTTTTTTTATTTTAAAATAAATGTACAATTTTTTTTAATCGTTTTTTTAAACTTTTTTTTTTTTTTTTATTTTTAGATAAAAAATAAATTTCTAGGAGTATAGAACTGAATATTAAAAGAGTCATTTTTTTCTTATAATAAATAACTTCAATTATAAAAATTTTTATTTTCAAAATTTGCTTTTTAATGTTTCAATTATTTTGAAATGGAGTTTAATTACTTTTTGATATGTTTTTTTTATTTTTTTTTGTTAATTATTTGTAAAAGCGGAATTTAATTTCCTATAACCGACGTTAGCTTTTCAAGAATTTAAAAGAATGGAGAAAAATCAATAATTATACTAAATTCTTTTGAATTCTGGAAAAGCGCCCTTTAAGGTTTTCTTGAGTTTTCTGTTTCTTTGAAAAATCTATTAATTTTCGTTAGGTTTTTTTGAGTTTTCTATTTATTTAGAAAATCAATAGATTTTTGTTAGGTTTTTTTTTACTTTTCGAAATATTCTTTAGAAAATCTATTGTTTTCGTTAGGTTTTTTTTACTTTAGAAATAAACCAAAAATTATAATAAATTTTCAGTTTATTTCTAAAGTAAAAAACCCTAGAACACTTTCTAAATAAAATAGAAAACCTCAAAAAAAACCTAGAACACTTCACAAATAAATAAAAAACTCAAAAAAAACCTAACGAAAATCAATAGATTTTCAAAATAAAATAGAAAACCTCAAAAAAACCTAGAAAACTTCACAAATAAAAAAGAAAACTTCAAGAAAACCTAGGTACTTGGCGGCACTCTACAACACATTCCCATAAAAAATGATCGATAAATTCAATAATTTCTAGGTTTAAATGTTTTTTACATAAATTGCATGATTTTGTTTTTATTTTATTCTTATTATATACATAAGAAGATCTATTGAGATCATTTGTGAAGTTTCTTAGTTTCAAGATGGAAGTAGATCCCTTCTATTTTAGATATTTTTTGTAGTTATGTTTTTTTTTTTTTTAATTTAAGAAAGAAACAGAAAATTTATTAAATTTTATTTTTATTTCGTAAATTAAAAAAAAAATTTTTTAGGTTTTCTTGAGTTTTCTGTATATTTGGAAAATCTATTGATTTTCAAAATAAAATGAAAAACCTCAAAAAAACCTAAAATACTTAACAAATACAACAGAAAACCCCAAGAAAACCAGTAACTCTAAGTCACTTGACGGCACGACTGTTTGTTGATATTATTATTATACCTAATAATTATTAAATATTCTTGACCTTTCCATCAAGAACTATTTATAATTACTTTTTCTCTAAACTTATTTAGATTTGCATTTAATAATTTTAATTTTCAACAATATGATTTCTTATTAGATTTGTGAAGATGTAACAGTTTTTACATCAAATAATTTGTAAAATATTTGAGAATTTGAAATAAAAAGTTTCATTAATTAATTCAAAAATAACAGTATACTTTTGTTTTGATTATTGTTTCTTTTCTCTACAGTGGTCAAAGTAATGTGCACGCTACAGCAATAATCCCTGTTACAAAATATAATTCGTGCTTTTTTTTTCTTCTAATCGCTATATAAAATCTAACTCTCCAATAGTATACCTAAGTTCAAATCAATTTTGAAGACAAACTCCATTCCTGTTAATTTGAAAATCTAAAGATCAAAAATTTCATTCAGCTTTACTAAAAAACACATCTCGCAATAATTAATAACAAACATCAAAAGTTCCAATTCTCAAAGGGAAATTAATGATTTTATCTTCTTTTTAAAATTGTAAAATTTGAAAATTTTCTATTATTTATTCAAATCTTTTTTTGGAAAGTTGAATGAAAATTTTGTTTGATTTTTTTTACAAAAAATAGTTTATTTTCAGTAAATATTAAATTAGGAATGAAATTTGTTTGATATTTGTTGAAATTTTCTCCAATTTTTTTGTAATTTTTATTTTTTTATGAACAGTTTTACTTTTCTGGTAACTCCCAAGGGCCAGGAAACTTGACAGTATTCCTTTAGTTTTAAATGCCAGCAAATTCCATTTAATAAACCATTGGAGATGTTTGTGTTTTTTTGAATGTGAAAAAAGTATTTTTGATTTTCTCTTTATATTTCGAACCCAAATCACTTCATTTCTTTTTGAAATTCAATAGAATGTTACTAAAGACATCAAATATACAGTCAAGTTTCCTACACCTTGAATGCATATCCAGAAAAGTATCAGAGTTAAAGAAAAAATCCCAATTTTATTAAAAAAACTTGTAAACTTTCGAATACCATTTTTAACTTGGTGAGTTTGAAGTATAAATGAGAAATATTTCATCTTTTTTAGTTATTTTGAAAATTCTTCAGAATCATTCAATTAGGATATTTATTTCACCCAAAGAATACACAAATATTGCATAAAATGAGTAACAATCAAACCAACAAGATCCCAAATTTTCAACCAACTTTTTGAAATTTATTCGTAAAGTAAATCAAGCCAAATTTTGCACCATTCATTCATTTTAAAAATTATTTTCAGGTTTATTGAAATAAACACACTCATTTCTCGTTTGATCTATCGACTTTGTTATTCAACAATTTTATGAACTTTATTTTGACTTTTTCTTCGGTTTTTTTAATGTTACGAAACAAAATTTTTTATCGACTTATCCTCTGTTATTCAAATTAATAGGTATCTTGAAATTCATCTTTCTCAGTCATAATTTCTCAATTTTCAAAGATTTTGTTCTTAACAAATAAGTTTAAATCTCAAAAGCATTTTGTACTTTTGAAAAGTTGAGGAAATCCAACACTTTTTCAAGTCATAATAATAGAGTTCAACCAGCTCTTTTTTTTTCTCGAAGTTAATCTGAGAAAATTCTCTTTTCGAAAAAAATTTCTATGAATACTGATAAATGCAAATTAATATCTGAAAATTTTTTCTTCATTTTCAATTTTTTATAAATTTTTTTTTACTCAAGTTTTGAATACAGCATTTTATTCTTTTAAATGTTAAATAACTTTGTAAAATTGGTTGTGCTTCAAAACACTCTTTCTCTTGAGTTGTTTTAAAAGTTGAGATATGAGATATGAGATTACAAAATGGGAAATTGAACGAAAAATTTTATTACATATATTTGAATTTATCAGTATCAAATAAAAAAGTAACATGAAAGTTTCTAAAACACTCCTTACTGAGTGTGTTTGTTCCCCAAAAAGAAAATTGTGTAAGTTGTATTTGTTTGTTTTTTGTTAAGAGCTTAAAATATCTGAAAAAAAATTTTTTTTCCTCTTAATTCTACAAGAAGTAAAATCCCAAAGTGGTTTAAACTGGAGAAGACACTTTTTTTTGACCTTGAATAACATTTTAACTCACAAAAAAAAATTTTTTCCAAAATTAACAAATAATTCGCAAACATTTACTCTCTACAAAAGGAAACTAAGCGCAAGTTAACCAACATATTGTTAGGTTTATTATTTTTTACTTTTGACTTACATTTTTTCTAAAAAGCCTTTCTGTTTTTTGCTTTTTTACTTGCTTTGTTTTTTCTTTTTTCTTTCAAAAACAAACACTTTTTGTTCTTAATGGGAAACCATAGCTCAACTTCCAACAACATTCAAATCCCACAGTCGCGTGTTTTGACTTATTTTGAAATTTTCCATCATGTCAAAACACCACTTATGCTTTTAGATGGAAAGCACATGTCGCTCATCGACTTAAATAACAAATGCTCGTCACTTTTTGGCATCAAAAGGAGCGATCTTTGTTTGTCTTTATCTACATCGTATCATTTTTGGCCTTCTGTTCAAAAACTGCACCAAAACCAAACAAGCAAACATTTTTTAAAAAAACAATTCAAAAAACTCAAAAAGTAAACACATCCCTCACATTTCTTTATTTAATTGTGCTTTTATTTTGTCCAAAACAAACTAATTTTTTATACCTCAAAAAAATTATTTCTTTTTTTTTTTTTTTTTTTTTTTTATTATATAACCTTGTTGTTCCTTTGAATAGAACAAAAAACAAAACCGAATTTATTTTTGAATGCCTTAATCAAGAAGGAAACACCCTTTGGGCACACTTTTCCGTTACCAAAATCAACATGTGGAAAAACTCAATGTTTCAAATCATAATTTCGCCAATCTCAAACCCTTTAAAAAATCGTTCCTTTGTCAACCCCAAAAAAAAGAAAAATAATTTCTTGGACTAGACAAGTTCAAAAAAACAAACCAATCCGAATTCAAAAACCCCTTTTGGTTTTTATGGTTTTCAATTCCGAATCTAAAAAAAAACTTTGTTTTTTCTTCATTCTTTTTTTTTTTGCCTCATGCTCTTTTTGAAATTGAAAGTATTGTGGAAAAGAAAAGAATGAATGGTTTTTGACCACCTCGTGTATATTATTCTTACTATTATTAAATTACCCATAAAGAAAATTCACTCTCTTGAAGAGACTGTTTTAAAAATCACTTTCTGTAAAATAAACTTATTCGTAATTTTAATAAAACTTTACTTTTTTGTATATTTTTTTAAGAAATTTTTATTTAAGGTACTAGTCTATATTAATTTTTTTTCAGACCAATAACTAAATAAGGAATCCTTATCTTGAAATATGATTAGAATTGAAAATAGACAGGTTTTTTCAATGTTAGAACTTTTAGTTCTTGATTTTTTAAGATTTTACAATTCTAGTCAAAAAAAGTGACTTTTAAAAAATTTTTTTAGAAAAAAGATCTTGAATCAATGAGAATTTTTTGATTAATTTTGGATTTAATTATTTTCTCAAAAATAATATTTATTCTCATTTTTAAAAACGAAAAATAATTTAAAACGAGTAAATATTTTCTCTTTCACTTCTATTCATCCAACATGACTCTATAAAGAACTCAATTTGTTTTATCAATAATTACTTTTTTAAAAAATAGTTCTTATTCTTTTCTTTGATTTTTTTTGACTCTGCCAAAAACTTTTCGAATGATAATTTGGGAACACTTCAAAAAACTTCAAATTCAACAAAAACTAAAGAGTGTAAACTCAAAAAGTAGATTCATGAAAAAAAAGAATGGTACAAGAAAAGAAAGAAAATATTTTATTAAGAGTAAAGTATATATTGTATATTTTTTTCGAATCAAACTGTTTTTTCATGCATTTCCAAAAAAACCTTTTCATGTTTATTTTTCAAACTATTTTTTGCACGCCTTCCACAAACATAACAAGGTTTTTCTTTCTTGCTCATATTTTTTTTTATTTTTTGTATTTTTGCTACAAGTTGAAAAAAAGCAACTTTCAAAAAAGTGAAAAAATGCAAAAATTTTTTATTTCTATAAAAACAATAACTAAATTTAATGAATGTCATTTAGCAAGATTTCATTAATATACTAAGAAGTTTTTCACTTTGATTTCAAATCTAAGTAATTGGCAAAAAAAATTCTAAATCTCTATTAAATTTACTTAAAAAAATTTAATATAGACTAGTCCCTTAATAGACTTTCTGAAATCCAGATCCAAAAGTTGAAATTTTTGAAATATTTGAAAATTTTGGATAACTTTTCCTGTTTTAAAGCCTAAAAAAAATTTTTCTCATACACCTGTGCAAAAAGTGATGTCTTAAGATTTTAAGTTTTTTAATAAATTTATTATTTTTTCCAAAAACTATAAAACTTTTCCAGTGAACCCATAATGTGCAGGACTCTTTTAAACAAAACAAGATGTTTGTACTGTGAATTGCAAAATAAAGAGATCAAAATTTTCATTCAGCTTTCCTAAAAAAAGCTCCGTTCTGAATGAGAATACAATCATCAAAGAACCCAATTCTAAATTGGTATTAATAATTTAAAGCTATTTATGGAATTAAAAATTGAAATGTTTTATTGATTTTTAAAATATTTTTTTTTTTGGAAAGCTGAATGAAAATTTTGTTCAATTTATTTTACAACAAATAGTAATCAGAAAAAAAATCCAATTTAAGAAAAGAACAAAACTGTTTGGGGTATTTTTTTTTTGATTTCTGAGAATTATTTTCAATTTTTAAATTTCTTTTTTAACCTCGAAAATTTTTTCTCAATTATTAAATTGATTGTTTTGCTATTAGAAATCCCATATTTATTTATAGAAACCACTGAATTGTAGGTGCAATTGAAAAAGTTTTATGATTTTGGGAAAATTGATAAATTCTGCAAAAAAACTTAAAATCTTAAGACAACACTTTTTGTATATATTTACTGTAATTTCAATCTTAAGGTACTAGTCTCTATTATTTTCAAAACTCGAAAATTTTCTCAATAAGGATTCCTTATCTAGAAATAAGTTTAAGGGACTAATCTCTATTAAAACTTTTCTAACTAAATTTTAATAGAGATTGAGATCATTAATTGTCAAGTAGAAAGATTTGAAAGACTCTGTTTATTTTCAGTACTAAAGTTACTTCTAGATAAGGAATCCTGATTTAGAAATTGGCCAAAAAAAAAAAAAAAAATAGGGACATTCGAAGTCAAAATAAAGTGTGCAAAAAAATATATTGCTTGTTTCATAATAAAAAGCATTTTTTTTTGTAATAGAAGACCTACACATTAATCTATCAAAGAAACTGATAATAAACCCAAAATAAATATGGTATTGATTTCTTAAAGTTCTATTATTTAAAAAGAAATTCTAAAAATGAAGGATCAAATTACAAAATTCATCTCAAAAAATAGAGTTAATTGTTTAGAAAATTATTATCATCTAAAATAAAAACACAAAAAATTCAAAAAATTGAGAAATTACGGAAAATTTTCAACTATTTGCATGAATAATTTAAATTTTACTGAAAATAACTAGACCTTTACTTTCAAAATTGATTTGAACTTAGGTATACTGGTTGGTATTAGATTTGGTGTTGCCTTGGTACAAGAAGAAAAAAAAAATAAAGGATAATATTTTAAAACACGGATTATAGTCTTTGTGCACGCATTATTTTGATCACCGTGATTCCTTAATATGATATAAAAGGGGTTTCAAATCTAAGTAAATTGCAAAAAATCTTCTCAATCTCTATTAAATTTAGGTAAAAACAATTAATAGAGATTAATCGATTAATAAAAAAAATACATTATTCAATAAATTCCCTTTTTTGAAATATACGTGTGATAAAATTTCATCTGATCTGTTTTTTTAATTCTTGAATAAGTTTTTTATTTCGGTATCCTTATTCAAACAAACTCATATCAGAACATCAGTACAAACACGAAAAAAGATCACAACAAATATATAGTGATCACTAATTACAATCTTTATTTGTTATTTCAAACGTTATTTGTTAAAGAAAAAATCGTAATTGAAGTAAAAATATTTTTAATATTTTTTATTCTTAAAATACCAGTAAAACCATACAAAATAGATTTTAATCAAGTTTGTAAAAAATATTTATCACCTACGCTTGTTGACAGTTTTCAGATTTTTTTAAATTACTTTGATTTGAAAACTCTTTTTCAAAATATTAAGAGTTTAAATAAGAATATTGGTATTATTTAAAGGGATGTTTTCATGATATTTTTTCATTTATTTTTTAATCAAATAAATAATTTGAATTTAATTAATTGGTTTCAAAAAATTTAAAAAAAATAGAAATAATTCTAAAACTTATTGGTAATTTTATTTTTTTGATTATTATTAACCCCCCCCCCCCACCCCTGAATGTTTAAATCCCGTTAATTATTATTATTATACGAAGATGAAGATATTTTGTCCATTAATTAATAGTACTATATATTCTTCTTCTTATTCAAGGGTTGAAAATATGAAAGTAATTATACAGATTTTATCTGATGACTTTCCAATAGATTATTATTCTTATTTATTTTTGTATTCTATTTAGAATTTTTCATTTCTTCCTTATTGAAGATATTTTGTTAGTTTTTGTAAGTTCTGTTTGATCTAATAATTCATTTTTGTTTATTTTTGTGATATAATGAATTATTTCTTATAGATATAAAAAAACAAAGATTTTAATTTTCCAAATTTTAAGTGTGTATAAAAAATTTGATAATTCAGATTACCCTTCAAAGTCTAAAAAAACAAAGGGTGTAAAGATAAAATAATATTATCAACTAAAAAAAAATGAAATTTTTTTAAATATTAAAATAATATTGTTTAGTTTTGGAATCTTCATAGATATATTCTTGTTACCCAAGCTCTAATTAAAAAGAAGAATATTTTAATAATTCTTTTCTCAATTATTCTTTTTGTGAAATAGACTTTTTGAAGTATTACGGAAGAGTAAAAATAAAACCAAAACCAAAGAAAAATTACAATAATTTAACACCAATTACCCGTTTATTCTTAAATATCTATAAATTTATTCAACTTTCATTCAAAAACACCAACCTTTTAGCGAATTTCATAAAAAAAAAAAATATTATTAGACAACCTTTAAAATTCATATTAGCCATTTGGGAAAAAAAGAAAAAAAGGAAAAAAAGTTCAACTTGGTTTTAAATTGGGAAACTTAATAGGACCTTAATGAAAAATCAAAAGTAAGATCAAATAATTAAAAAAGAAAAAATTGATTATTAAAAAAGAAATGGGGGACTCACCACAATAACAGTGTTTATAAAACTAACTCTTGGAATGGATTTTTCTGCGATTGATCTATCATTAAAAATTATTTAAAAAAATTAACGAATTTTTTGAGGATCTATAAAACTACTTCTACGATTCAGATAATCAAGGAAATTGAAATTGTTTTTATTGGTTTGATTGGAAATAATAGAATGGATTATTCTTTTAAGTTAATTTGTTTCTTTCCTTTTATTATTTTACTGATCTTACTTTTGTTATCAATATGTTTCACAATTAAAAACCATATTGAACTTTTTTCCCTGTTTAACTTTTTTTCTGGAATTAAAAGTTACAGATGAATAGGCTGTGAACCAAAATAAAAAGTCATTACGATCTACACAAGTTAATCTCTTTTACTGTTTTCTAGAAACCCTATTTTAGTTTAAAAGACTTCTAATGACCGTATCTAGACACTAACGAGGATTCACTCTTTGAATTAGAAGATACAAATACTGTTATTTTCCCATTAATAAATGAAAATTTTTATTTCAAGTTCCAAAACGAATATTAATGACTAGTGTTACAATCAAAATTGCAGAGTAAAAATTTTATCTTAGAGTTCAAGAAGGGAGTTTAATTAAATGTCTAAAAAAATCATTTCGAACTATGTCATAAAGATCTTTGGATTTTCTTCAACTTATAAATTTGAAAAATTTTTTGGAATGTGAACTAAAAATTTTCATTTTTTAATTGGCAAATAAGAGTTAAGTCAATTCATAATTTCTCTCCTTACGAGATAAAATGTTTTTTTAATTTAACCCTTAACAATAAAATCTTCTCCTAATTCAAGGATAGTAATCCTTAAACTATTTTACATTATTTAGGAAATTGTCAATGGACTTTCAATACGTCTTTTGGATTTTCATCAAACACCAACAATCAGCATTATTTAAACTTTCTTTGTTATTTGTTGTGAAATGAAGAATTTTTGAAAGGCATTATTTCACTAACACATTTATTTTTAAAGGCCCTACATTTATTTTATAATTTGGTTTTGAAATTGAATGATCTTTTCAAAGATACAAAAGAAAAACGATGAAAAAAAAAAAAAAAAGTAAGATCTTCTGAAAAGAATGATTTGATCATCATAAGTAAATTGATAAAAAAAACGTTGATTGTTATTTTTGTTGTTGTTGCATTTTCAAAAGTGAAAACCAAAAATATGTCCAACCTTTTTGGAGTTGTGTTTGAATAAATAAAAGAAAAAAAAAAAGAGGTATTTGGTTGAAAAAAAAAGTAAAATGAAAAAAAATTATAAAAAGTTTTTTCTTTTTTATTTTTTTTTTGTTTGAAAAACATCAAAAAAGGTTGTTTGTGTTTAAAGTTTTTTGAAAAAGAAGATTGCGATTTTGTAAGAACTAAGTCATAAATAGAAACACTCTTCTTGTTTAGATCTTGGATCTTCAAGTCTAGTTTTCAAAAAATTTTCTTAAAGGTTTAACTTCCTTTATGATAATGTGACCAGCCTTTAAAAGACCAACACCAACAACAAATATTGCTGCTTTTTTTTTAAATTCTTTAATAGCTTCTTCGTTTGATAAAGGTTTATTTTGAAGTCTCATTTGGAAATAATTGGTGTGCAAAAATGAAGAAAAATGACTTTTATCAAAGTTAAACCAGTAAAATCAATTATTTGGAATGGTCACTATTTCAAAGCTTGTTGTTCAGGAAGTATTTTTTAATGTTGAATTGTTTAATAAAGATGGTTAAACAAAAACAAATTAGTTTTTGATTTTGGTTTTGTGAATCTGAGTAATTTTTCCTTGAGAATCTTGTTGTTTTTTTAAGAAATTCTTCAAGGGTGTGGTATATGAAACAAATTGTATATAGAAAAAAATTCCCATGTTGTTTGTATAAATATCTAACATTCTTAACTATTCAGCTCTTCTTTGTAAAAAAAAGTTCAACATGATTGTGAATTCGGAAATATTTCTAATAACCTGGCAACTAGTGCACATGTGCAAAAATTCAAAAATGAAAGATTCCAAATTTTAGTGTTTCAAGTTTTCTTCATTACTGTGGCTTCAATAACATTGATAAAACATAGTTATCGTCCTTTAAAAAGTCCTTTCTCTTTTTGTTTAATAAATATTTCCATTTTTTGTCTTTTTTTTCTTTCTTCGATCGTAACTTTATGATTGCTTTTCTTTTCGGTGGTATTTGAGAAATACATTATTAAAAAGGATTTTCAAGAAAGAGATGTGTTTTCAGAAATAATTTGTAATGGAGTATACCCAACTCTCGTTAGACAGCAAAAAAACACTTTCTTAAAAATCACCAGATGTAAAATTCATTTTTCCCACTTTTTTTCAAGAAAATTCCTTTTTAACAAATTTTCTTGACAAAGCTTTTGCAAACATTCATTTTAGCTGGAATAAAGAAAAATTAGAATTTACAATTAATTAGCCAAATCCCTAACAAAAGAACTATAAGCTAACAACACTTACTCGGATTAATCAAATATTTTGGAATTATGACCTGAATATATAGAGGTAGATAAATATACAGTTGCTATTAGCACCTTCTGGCATTCGTTGGTTATTGTCTTTTGTTTGACATTTTTTTTTCTTTTTTTTCAATTTTTTTTCTTTTTTTTATTAAAAAAAATTTTAAAAAAACCTTCACTAAAATTTTCGATCATCTTCAAAAGTTCGATCAATGGACCAGCTTTATTTCAATGAAATAAAGCCAATAATTTGAGAACACCACTCTGCTAAAATTTCGACACACTTCGCAAGTTCGATCAATTACATGACTTTATTTCATTGAAATAAAGCAGATAATATCATAGACACCTATACACCAAAAATTCATAGAACACGCCCAAGTCTCAGAAACGAAGCATGTCTCACACAAGATTATCTTTAAGGAAGTAAGCACCATTTACCGCTTTGAAAAATTTTAATTGTGTGAACTTACTTAAAAATAATTGAGTATCACCAGGGATTGAAACTTTGAAACCAAAATACCCTTCGCCACTTTATTTGTGAAAAGAAACTCAAGTAATTCAGAGTTGAATCTTTCATTTTTCGATTTTTTCAACATTTTTTTTTGATTTAATTTTTGGTTTTATTAAATTTGGTTTTGGATCCAGAAATACTGGAAATGAGTAAAATTAATCAAAGAGTAAACAAAAAAAATAGACCCGAAAAGGTGTGTAAAAAAAAATAAATCTTTTCTTTGAGAAGACTAAACACGAAAGAAAACCATTTACAAATAAATTTGTTGAAATCCAGAATGAAAAAAAAACCGACTATTATGGCCTATTTTCGAATATTGGTTTTCATTATCTTTTTAATTTGTATGAATACAAACAAGTTATCAGCTGGATTTTCTCGCCCCGTTACTATTTGTTATTATTTAACAAAACATTTTTTTACAAATTTGTTTTCAAAATTCTTTTTTCTAATATTTTTATCAAACAAAACCAAAATAAAGAATACTAAACTAAATTCCAAAAATTTGGACACGGTTTAAACTGTTGAGAGAACAAAAATACTACACTTTAAATTCAATTTGGGAAAGGATTTTGATTTTACAACTATTTTCATTTTTTGTCTTTTTTGTTTTGTTTTCATTTCCTTTTTTTCTGTCTCGTAATCTGTTTGGTTAGATCTAGATTTTTTTTTCGATGGTTGGTAGATGGTTAGTGTTGGATTTGTTTAATATAGAAAAATCACATACAATTGGTTGATGGTATCTAATTATTTGATCGATCAACAATTGTTGGTGAAATTTAAACATATTTACCAATATACATTTTTTGTTCCACTCGTTTCATTATTTTGGACACACCGATTTTTATATTTTTGAGTTTTATATTTTTTTCTTTTATTTGGATTAAAATTAATACTTATTAAAAACATTAATACTAAATAACTTGAATTTGTTTTTGGATTGAGTTTGGAAAAATATAATAAATTGGGGTTTATTTTTAATTATTTTTGATTTTGGATGTGCCCAAATTTTTGGAATGGGGCTTATTTCAAAAAAAAAAAAAAAAAAACAATAAAAGATTTGAATTCTCGGATCAAAAAACAGTTACAAAATATTCAACCCAAAATAAATGAAAATTTTAGAAAAAAATCCAATCAGACTCATAATTATTTTAATTCTCGTTTTAATGGAAAATAAATAATTATAAAATCAATCGAATTCGTATATTAAATCTTTATTTCTGAAGAGGAATTTAATAAATATCTGATTTTCTTAACCCAATCAAGAATTCGATGAATTAAATGAAAATACCAAATTCAATTCATCTTGGAAATTCTTTTAGAAATAAAAAAGTAATTTTTGTTTCTCAAAAATTTCACTAACAAAAGTATTTCCATATAGAATTAAAAATAAAACCAAATAAAGAATAAGTATTTGTGTCAAATTGTACAGATAAGATTAAGAAATAAATAATTTGTATTTATTTTTTTTTGTTCAATTTTTTCATTTTTTTGATTTCCATTTTTTAGTTGGAATCGAAATATCTTATACTAGGATTTATTCCACTCTTGTCTTTATTAAAATATCAATATATTTGGTTAAAGAAATGAATTAAATACAGTCAGTTTCATTTTTAAGGCACAAACTTTCAACGAAATTTAAGACACAATATAAATCTCAAATTAAAGCACAAAATTCAAATTCTAGTAAAAATAAATAGAAAAAAAAAAAAATTACAAATTTTGTGCCTTAATTTGAGATTTTTTTGTGCCTTAAATTTAGTTGAAAGTTTGTGCCTTAAAAGTGAAACTGACTGTAATAATTCAGTTTTGTATAAATGATTACATTCAAAATTTAAAAAAAATGTACTTACCCCCTTAAGGAATGAAATAATTTTGATTTAACAAAATATGAAAATCATTTTTTCATCTTTTTAGTTTTTATTTTCATTTCATTTTTTGGAAAACTTTTTTAATTTGATTGATATGGTTTTTCCAATGAATGATATAATGTAACAGTATTGGATTTTTCAAAATAGAAGAACAAAAATAATATAACTAGATTGTCTCTAATTATTTGATCGATCAATATTCCTAATAGAATTTTTAGAAATTTACCAATAATTTTTTTTGTTTTTTTCTCTCAAAAAATTTAAATTAACACACTCTTGGTTTAATTTTTTTTTTTGTTTTGTGAGTTTTTATAAGTTTTTTACTCTTCAAGTGTATATTTCAAATAAAATTTTAACCAATTATATGGAAATCTATTATTATTATTATTATTATTATTATTATTATTATTATTATTATTATTATTACTACTACTACTATTATTATTAAAACTCTTATTATTTAATATAATTTTCAGTTATGGGCCATCATGGAATAATCAAAAAGAAATTGGAAAACAAATAAAAATATCAATTATGGCCACTAATTTTTATGATTTAAAAAATGATACAGTTTTTGAATTATTAAAAAAAATAAAATTTATCAAAAAATCGTGGTTCGATCCACATTTACCCCGATTCTTAAATATTAAATAATTTCTTTTTCTTTTAACTATTACAATTTTTAATTATAAAATTAGATCTTATCTTTCTTTTTATTACTTTTTATATCTTTTAATATTTTAATTCAAAATTATTTATATATATATATTGAACCATCATTTTTTTACTTTTTTTTCTATTTGTTTTTTCTTCATCAAATTCAATAAATTTTGAGTAAACATAATTTTATTTGTTTTTTCATGATAGTTTGAGTAATTTCGAGGAGTAAATGAAAATTTGGAAAATTATTAATTAAAAGGGGGTAACTGCTGCCCAAAAAAAGTAGATTTTTTTTCAACTAAATTTCAATCGATGCCAAACCAGTTTATTTTGGAATTTTTTGTATTTTTTTTGACTTTTTTTTTTATTATCTAGGGTTCAGGTATTCTGAGCCTTGAGGGCAACCTTCAAAATGTCTTTTTGAAAAAAGTTAGAAGGGGCTTGAAAACGAAAAAATTCAAAAATCTTAATTTTATTATAAAAGTTCAAAAAAAAAAAAAAAAAATCTTCATAATTCAGAACACTAATTATCAAATTTTAATAAAAATCCTATTTATTTAAAAAGGTGATATATTTTTTTATGTCTATCTTTACAGAAAGTGAAATATATATTAGAGATGAATTTTTTTTTTTTTAATAATTTTTTTTTTTTTTTTGGTAAAATTTTATTTCCAAATAATGTGTTACTGGATGTTAATGTTTTTAATAACACATCATTAAATCAAACAATAATCAAAATTATATCTTTTTGGAAATTTTAATACTCGTAAAAAAAAAAAATGATAAAAAAAAAATTACAAAAATTTAAAATTATTTTTTCTCTAGTGATTTTAATAGGAAAAAAAAACAGAATTTTTTCCACTTTTTGAGAATAAAAACGGAAAAAATTAAGATATTGGAAAATTGACTTTCTGTTTTATTTAGGTACTATGTTGTGAAACGAATTTTCACTCTTAAAAAATTTTTAATTTTTAAAAAAAATCGTAAAAAAAAATTTGCACTTGTGTGTAAGAACAATGAAAAGCATCAAAAAATAAATAAAAATAAACAAAAAGATGTGGTATACATAATAACTTTTATAATTATCCTATCTTTTGGTATTGTGTTTTTCTTTGATATCTCAATTATTTGTAAATTTATTCTCCAAATGTTTTATATTATTTTTGGGAGTTATCAAAAAAAAATCTTTAGATTTCAATAAAAAAGGAGATCAAAACGAGATATATTGATTTGATTCATAATAAAATAATAATTTATTCTTTAAAGTTAAATAAAATGTGCAAAAATTGATGTCTTTATATTTTCAGTTTTTTTACCAAATTAATCAAGATCTTTGAAAATAATTTTTGATCTATGGTCTCTTATTCAATAATATTGTTTATTTTATACCTAGATTTTAAAAAGTCAAAAATTAAAAAATCCTAAAAATTAAAAAAAAATCAATTATTAATCTGATTCTGACTATTGGTCAAATTATTTAAAATTTGATTAAAAATTCCAAGTGAAAAAATTTTCAAATTTTGCAAAAAAAAATATTAGTTTTTTTTAAAATTTATTTTATATTTTTTTTTATTTTTAAATTATTTTAAATATCAACAATATAGATATTGATATTGAATATTAACCAACAGATATTCCGATTTTTCAATGTGATGTCAAAAAATCTTTTGAAATGAATAAATCATTTAATCAAGTATTTTACGTAAAAAGTTGGGGTACATAAGCCACCAAAAGATTTACTAGTAAAGTATGTTGCATTTTAATCCTTAAAAATAAGAATTTTTTGACGTCTAGACAAACTTTTCAAATTTTTTTTTTTTTTTTATTTTGACAAAATTTGGAAAAATAATAAAATCACAATAACCAAGAAACATTTTTCAAATTTTGAAAAATTATTTTCAAGTTTTTTTTTATAGTAGAAATTATACAAATTTTAATTATAATATTTTCTTTCAAAGATAATTGTTTATAAATTCTATATCGTATAATCCTTTCATAACAACTTAAATTAGAATTTTTGTTTCAAAGGCAATTATTATTTTTTGGGGTTCTCAGGAATATATATATATATGTATGTATGTATGTATTTATGTATCACTGACTAGAAAGAGAATCTGATAAATTAAATATAATAAAATATGTTTCATTTGATCAAAGAAAAATACTATAATAAAAAACAAGTATAAATTGATGGTATTTTATTATCAATTTTCTTCTAGATACATTCCAATTTTCTTTTTTGTGTTTTCTCAAAAGTTTTCAATAAAGAAAATTATTTTTGAGTACTGAAATACAATTACACAAAACCACTCAAACATGTTAAATTTTATATGCACCTTTAAATGACCATGAAAGCAAACAATGAAATATTTTTAGAAATACTCATTAATAAATAGATTTTTTTTAAAAAAAACTCGAAAGTGAAATAATTAATACACTAAACTTTAATTTCACTTTAAAAAAACCAGTTAATTTAATGACTATTTACAAAAATAATAAAAACCAATTTAATCAAAAAAGTATTCTTAACCTAACCATTATTATATTTCAAAAAATTTTGAATTTTATAAATTTTTTTTTAGAAGAATAAAATATGATTTTTTTTTTTCTGAAAAATTTTGCTATTGATAACCAATTTTAGAAAAACAGATTTGAAATTATTATATAATAGAAGCTTTGATGATATATATACTTAAGTCATGATAAAGTTAGAAAAATCGCGATAATTTCGATCAAATCGAGATAATATCAGAAAATCGCGATATTCAATATTATCGCGATAATATAACAAATCGCAATAATTCTATAAAATCGCGATAAATGCCAAAATATCGCGATTAAAAAGTAATCGCAAAATAGCAGTTGTTAGCTGTTTAAGCCTCATTAAGCAATTTTTTATAAAGAATTTTTTTATGATCAACATATAGATTATGTTAAAAAAAGTTATTCTTTCAAAAAAAAACAAAAAAGATACTTGATTCAATCAAAGATCAGATCAAAGAGTTTTATTGTATTTTCTATTGATTTAAAATACAAACCTATCGATCCTCAAGATCAACAACAATAATGACTAAATATCAATAAATATTTTCTCAGTTAATCGTCGTGTTGTTAATTGTGTTGAATAAAAGAGCTTCTAAAACAACTAACCCTATACTCTTTCTTTAAAGAATGTGTTTTTGGATTTACAATATTTTCATTTTTTCTCCGAAAGCGGAAAGGAGTTGGATAACTTTTCAAAAGCTTTCACAACATTCTAATCATATTTGTACCAATTATTAAGATTTTTTATACAATTGTTGTCTTCTTGTTCTTTTCCTCTTCTTTGAGTATCTTTATATTGTACAGAAAACATAGTTCGAATTTGAATGGGTTTTTGTTTAATCTATCACCAATAAGAAGAAAAATTACTCTTTATTCTTTTTGGTTATTTGACCTATGAAGGTAACAACCCCATTTTAAAAAAACACATCTATTTTATATTCAAGTAGATTGTAAAAATGGGTATTATTAGTTTGATCATATAATTCTTTTGAAATTTTATATTTAGTAAAAAAAAAAAATGAAAAGCAAAAATTGTTCCACTACAAACAAATCCATTATTTTGATAAAGTTTTGGGTCTTTCAAAACTTTCAAACACTTGAAGACAATTTACAAACATTACAAACACTTTCAAGCATTTTTAAAGGGGGAAAGCGTTGTGAAAGTCTCAAGGATTTTTAAAAGTCAAGTTATTTTTTTTAGGGTGATTTCAAAAAAATAATTTTCAATGATTTATTGCGATTTTTATTTTTGTGATAATTATTTTATCGATGATAATTTGGAATTTAGTGATTGTATGATTTTTTCCTGATAAAGTTGGACTAATGACGATTTTTTTAATATTATCGCAGATTTAAGTTTTAATATCGTGATAAAAGATGTTATCATCAAAACCTCTGATAATCAGCACGACTCTTTTCCTTGAGAAATAAAATTATTATCTAAATCGAAGTTAAATACAAGTAAAATATTTGAATAAAACAGTCAATTGTCCAAAACGACATATCTTATTATTATTATAATCAATTTAACTTTGAATTATTACTTCCAATAGATGCATTAATTATTTGATTAATAATAATAATAATAAAAATAAAAATTGTAAGTATTCAGTTTATATCGTTTAAAAATTTATAATCAACAAATATTTAAAAAATGGATCAAAAAAATGAAAAATAGTATTTTTAAAAAAATAGTGAATTTTTATTTTTAAAATCGGTAAATAATTAAAAAAAAATAAAAAAACAATCATTTAATTATTTTCCGAAAAAAAAAAAAAACAAAAACAACAAAAAAAAAATTACCCTCTATTTTATTTTTATTTGATATATAAATTTTATTATACATACATACATACATACATACATATATATATTTGTTTTAATTAATTCTTATAGCATAATTATTATCTTTGGTTTCAGTAAAGTAACGGACCCAAGGAAGAGATTTATAGCCAGACTTTTCATGAACCTAAAAATTTACAAATAATTAGAAATAATATAACATAATAAAATTTTGAAAAAGTTAGTTAAAGTAAACAAATATCAAAAAAAAATACAATAAATAAAATATTATCGCAAAAACCAAGTGAAAAGATAAAACACACAATTATCAAATTTATTGAAAAATCCACAAGGTAAATAAAAAATATGAAAAAATAAAAAAAAAAAAAAAAAAAGTTACTTTTAAATATTTAACCATAAGTCCAGAAACTGTCTTATAATTAATTTTAAAACGAAGATATATTGGCTTATTTTTTTGTAAAACATCTTCGTCTGAAAAGGAAGAAAGTTTAAAATGAGCACGTAAAACATGATTTTTCCTTCCCTCAAAGGTTTTGATTGTCCAAATCATAGCGTCCATTTGAGCGTGATAAACACATTTACCAATTGTTGTCTTAAATGTAGGAGAATCAACGTTTGGAGAGACTGGTATTATTACTTGTGTTTCTGTTGCTTGAAGTGTCACTCGGAATAAGCTTTTCACCTTTATATAATATTCCACTCTTGATCTTGCATGGGTTTCAATTAATGCACCAACAACAAATAAAGGCTTTAAGGGCTTTGAAATACGGTAAGACATTAATTCAAATTCGCCATCTGGTGGAATAAAAGTAATTGATTGATCGTTTTGAAAGTCAGATAATTTGACACATTGATGGAATTTTATATCATCCATTTCCACACTTTTATTAGTTTTTTCACCTATTAGTAAATTGATTGATTTATTAATTTGTATTAAAGGCAATGGAATTTTTTTTGAGGTTTTTTATTTTTTAGAATTTGTTTATTAATTTAATCTCATCTGGAAATTTATTTTTGAGATATTCTTGTATTTGGTTCGCTTGAATTAATTCAATTAGTTTCAATTCAATTCAGTTCAGTTCAATTAAATTTGATTCGATTCAAATTATGATCAAATTTTATTGTTTGAAATTCTATAAAATAAATATTGAAGTAAAAATCATAAGCCAAATTTCAAAATTAGAGGCAAACTTTTTTTTTATTATTTTTTCAATTTTCATTTGTCTTTCAAAAAATAAAATGATTACACTATGTTTTTATTTATTACTCTATATTGGCTATTATCTTTAAACACTTTCAGTAAAATACATAATCATTGAAAAAAAAAAAACAATTAAACAATTTTTTTTCTGATGAAAAATCTGCCCCTATTTTTGAAATTTATCTTATATTCGAGGGCATAGTAATTACTATAAATTTTATTCATACCCAATAAGCAATTTACGATCTAAAAATGATAATGTGAACCCTTAACAATAAATCCAAAATTTAAAACATTTAGACATAATTTTTTTGTAATATGTGTTTAAGTATTAAAAAACACTTAATCTGGTAAAGAGGGAATTTTGAATTGACCAAATTTGTGTCTTCTAATTCAAAGGCTATATAAACACATTCATTAGAAGTTTTTTAAACAAAGTTTTGTTTTCTAAAATAACATTAAGAATCTAGTAGAAGAATTTTTGAAGTTTTTTTCAAAAATTTGTAATTTTATGAAAAACTAAACTTTGTTTCAGTCAAAGGTTACCCAAGGAATCCAAAAAAAAAATTTTTTTTCAAATCTCAATTATTTTTTATAATTTACCTTTGAAGAACAAATAAAAAATAAGTAGAATAATAAAAATCAAAGAATAGCTAATATCCCCTATGGAATAAAACTAATTAATCAATAGATTTTCTCTAAAAATTGAAAACCCCATATTCTTAGGAATACTCATTGAGAAAAACAACAAGGTTCATTTTGATCTTCAATAGAAGATCAAATAAAATCCCAACGGAAATAATATGATTTCTCTACAATTACTTTCACTGTTTCAGTAACATTAAAATAACACGTTTTGACCAAGTGACTATCGATCTTGCAATAAAAAAAAAATTTGAAAATGAATTACGGTGTATAAAATAAATCGAAAAAAAAAACAAAACTGTGAAAAAATGATTTTAATTTTGAAATTTCCAAAAAAAGTTTTTTTCTTCGAATATCTATTCAAATCCTTTAAACACATGTAATTCGCTCATTACTATAACTGTGCCCCTTTGACTGTAAAATGACTTATGATATTTTTTAGGTATGCCCAAAAGAAAGGAAACTTGTCGAGTATATTTGATATTTTAAATTATAACAAATATAATTTACCAATAGAATAAAAATGATTTTGTTTGTTTGTTTTTTTGTTTTTGGAAGAAACAGAAATTTGAAAATCCAAAATATTAAAATCAAAAAAACAAACAAACAAAATCATTTTTATTCTATTGGTAAATTATATTTGTTATAATTTAAAATATCAAATATACTCGACAAGTTTCCTTTCTTTTGGGCACACCTAAAAAATATCATTGTTTTTAAAAAAATTACAAATTTATGAAAAAAACTTCAAAAATCCAGACATTCATTTTGTAAGCTATTTCCAATAAAGTGGGGCAAATTTATTTTAAAATATAGCTTTTAAACACAATCTATAAAAAAGCATTTAAACATCCAAAATCATTAACTACCATTTATCGATTCTTGATAATAATTCAATTCGTTTCTTAGTATTGTATTACTTAAATAAAAGATATTAAATTTTCTGATCTCGATTTTATCTGATATTTTTTAGGTGCTAAAATTGGTGTTTATTATTTTCTTTTTGTTTGAAAAACCCGTTTTCATAACTTTTTAATCACAACAAATTTTCAAATAGAATTGAAAACATATAACTGTATTTTATTATTTAAAAAATCATTTGTAACCTTTCCATATTTACAGTTTTTTTAGAAAAATTGGTCGTACATTGTTTTCACCAAAAAAAGTATGGATTTTTTTTTCATTTTTTGAAAATATTTCATCCAACTTATTTTAAAATAAATACCTTAGCCATTTATTCAATTGGTATTAATATTAAACTTAATTTGGTATCATCAATTAATGAATACTACCACTAACAAAGACTATTTTTTATGAAATGTAAAAAAAAATGCCCCACTTTTTTGGAAATACCTTATATGTGAAGTATACTTTTTTTAGTTGAAAAAAAATAAAAGAAATTAAGTATTTATTTTGAATGGCAGCTATTCGATCACGGACTATTTATTATTTTTACATAAAAACAGTAATTCATAAACTTTGTTGTTCTATTTTAGATGTATTTAAGGATTTAATTTAATAAAAGATGGCAATGTTTTTTTTTTTCTTTTATTATTTATTTATTTTTTAAAAAATAAAAGAAATTATTTTAAATATTCAAAGGTTTTAAATTGTAAAAAATTAAAAATCTGAGAATAAAAAAAAATTATCTTTTCTTGTTTTATATTTCAACAATGCATAAATTTCTTCAATTAAAAGTAAATCATTTTCTTTATGTAAAAAATTGATTTAATTCAATTTAGTTTAATTTGTGGTTGTTTGATAACCCATTCTATTTTTCAAGTGATGATTTTCTTACTGTAAAATAAAAAACAAATCTGGCAAAAATTACACTTCAGATTCTCAAAAAAAAATATTCACTGCAATTTAGTTTGCATTTTTTGTTTAATTTTAACAACGAATTTTAAAATTGAATTTTTCTAGTTTTTCTCAAATTGTATTAAATATCCCAGTTTCAATAATTTCGTTAAAATAAAATAATAATAACTTGATTATTATTAATAATTGGCTCATAATAAAAATTATATTAATAATAATTTATGTTCAATAAATTTTGTCTGTTTTTCTCAAAGTTAAAATTTTGATTTTAATCATTCTTACTTTTGTAATCGATAAAATAACAAATTTTCTATTTTTTTTATTCAATGATTCATTTTTGATCTATTAAAATCTTTCTGTCAAATAATGGTGAAAATATACATGATTATATAATGAAAGGAAAAATTTTTTAATTTAATATTTTTTCAGTACTGTTATCAATTTTTTTTCAAATATTAAAGAGTTTTATCTCTGAATTTAAATCAAATCTTCTTAAGATTCCCAAAAAGAAATTTTTTTATTTAATCTTTGTAAAAACAATAAACAAGTGTTTTTGGATAAGTATCCAAAAGTTATATTTTATCCCTATTAAAATTCTTTTTGGAAAATTAATTTCAATCCCAATTTCAAAACTTTTAATCTTCTAGTTTACGATAATTTCAAAGTTTGTCCTTTTGATTACCCCATTTTGAACTAATTTGAAATTAGTAAAACACGAAAGTGACTGAATTGGCCCGTGAGAAATATAAATCAAAAAGTTTATCAAAATTTCAGATTCAATGGTTTCTGTGATTTTTGTGATTTTTATGATTTGCTTTTTCAAAAAATAATGGAAAATATTCTGAATTCTTTTTAACGCTTAGAAATGAAGATTAACCAAGATCTTTGGCTTTTTTTTTGTACTTTTAAAGTTTAGTTTGTCGAAGCAAGCCAACTTGTAAAAAGAATCAAAAAAAATTTTTGTTTTTTTCAAAATTATTTTTTTTTTCTTTGTTGACTTCTTAAAACTTTTTAAAATTTCAAAGTTTTATAGAATCTTTATGCTTTTTCAATTTAATGTTCTGGAATTCAGGTTAATTTATAAAGGTATTTTGTTGAATTTTCTCTAGAAACGAATGAAAATTTCCAAACAATTTCCACTTTTTATTTTGAACATGAAGAGTAAGATCATTTGATCTCAGATCCAAAAAAAAGATTCTATGCCTTTTCACATTTATTATTTTATTTTTGGGTTAATGAAAATTCTTTTACTTTGGGGGTTCTCATTCTTTTTTAAATAAAGGTCTTTTGTAACATTAACTGAGATTTGGTATATTTTGTTTTCTATTTGGCCACTGCAAACATAGGAAAATTTTGAAGTAATTTTTTTTATAATGAGATTCAATTTAAACTTTAATAGAGAAAAAACCAGTTTATAAAATGGAAAAGTTACACATTCCAAATTGATATTCTGTGAAAATTTAAATCAAGGTAACTTTAATTACATTTACCTGAATGCTATTTTTTTGAATTCTTCTCGAGTTTGATAATGTGACTTTTCTAAGAAAGTAAATCCCCAAATAGGACAAAATATTTCATTTTCAAAATTTATTTTTTTCCGTTTTTTCCCTTATCTGAATTTTCTTTTTATTGGGAAGAAGAGTTACAAAGGAAAAAGATCAAGTGGTTACTTGCTAATACTGAGACACTGAAACACAAAAGTATGGATAACTTGAAAATAAAAAAGCCAAAGAAAAGACAAAAAATATCAAAGGGTTTGTAACAAATCAGATCAAAAAGAAATTACAACGATTAAGGGATTAGCGTCTACCAAGGAGAAGCCTAGGAACAAAGTATGTTGTTATTGGACCTAACCACATTAGTGCTACATGGTTCAAATGCCTCTAAAAAATCGATTAGTCAAGTAGTAATATTTGTTGATCTCATCAATTAAAAATGATCTATGTATTAGTAAAAAACCCAAGAATTTCAGAAAAAAATCTGCATTTCGCCACAAATTTAAAGGTTGAATTATCAATATTCAGACTACAAAGTTACAAAATATCGTTCTTTAATTTGTGGCGAAATGTAGATTAGTTACTAAAAAATTCGTTTTTTTTTAAAAATTAAATAATTAACGAATAAATTTTTTTGGCAAATTATTTCTCAAATCATGCAAATATATTGACGTTACAAGTATCTTTATCAAAAGCAAACAAAACTAATCAGTCTTTGTGCTTTTATGTTGATGATTATTGAGTTAATCTTTGAAATTAAAAAATTATAAAAAATAGTTACTTTTGGGAGTTCTAATTCTAAATTATTAAATACCAGAATACTGTGTTTTGGGTTTCTGTTTTTAGATTTGGAAAAGGAATTAAAAAAAATTTTTTCAAAATGAAACTTTTTTAATAGTGATCGTTAGTAAAAAATGCAATAATTTATTGTTCAATAAGATTTATAATAGATTTTTTAGAGCTATTTGAGCCATGGTGCACTAATATTATTTACACCAAATTACAACATACTTTGATTTTAGAGAAATCTAGGGTGACGCTAATCCCTTAAACAACGATCCCCCAAATGAAAATCCATGATCAATTATCAAATTAAATTAAATTAACCAAAAGTATTGTGGCTGTGATTTTGGGTGTTGTTAATTAAAGACAAAATTGATTTTTTTTTTTGAATTTTTTAACCAATTGCTTTTTATAAACTCTTTTTTAAATTTTTATTTTTTCTTTTCAATTGATTTGTTTTTGCTTTTTAAACATAAAGATAATTTGGGTGTGTCTTTTCAATGGATAATCATGAAATTTAGCAGTTTACACTTAAATTCCCTTTTTAGAAATTGAAGTAAAAGGGCATTTAGAGAGTGTAGTTTACACTTCTTCAATAATAATAATAATAATAAAGTGAGTATTTTTTTTTTATTGAGATTGCTGGAATCAAAACTTTTCCAAAAAATAAAGTTTGAAAAAAGTGATGACTCGTCCTTTGAATGTGGAGTCGAGGTTGGGAAAGTTTTAATTCAGAAAAAGTTCTTTTTTATTTTTTTTTTTTATTATTTAAGGGAAGAGTTATTAGCCCCTCTTGTGTGCCCGAATTCCTAAATTTTTATTTAGCAATCTTATTAAAGACTCAAAGATAAGTTTATTATCCACTAAGGCTAATAAACTTGATGAATCTTTTTTTATAATAATATTTTCAATATTATTATTTTTTAATATATTAGATATATTAATTTTTTTTTAATTCAGATATCCAGATTTTACGATTATTTTCATAGGCTGAGCAATCCCATAGAAAATGGTCCAAATCTTCAATGATATCTAAATTATTTATTTTTTTTACATATCTCACAATATTTTGATTTATTTTTATTCATAACATAAGAGTATCTATTTAAATAATTTGTAAAATTTCTGAGTTTCAAAATTGAAGTTGAACCCTTCCATTTTAAATATCTTTTGTTGTTTGTTTATTGTGTTATTTATTTGGATAATTTTTAAATATTTTTGGACTTTCCAGCTTTGGCTATTTTCTAATTGATTAATTCTGAATTTATCCAATTCAATTTCTAATTCTTTTAAGTTATTTGATTGCCAGTTAATATTTTCAAATTCCTTTTTCTCTAAAAGGTAGATAATTAATTAATTCATCAAAACCAAGGGTTTTTAATTTTTGTATTAATTTAAATCTTCTTTTATATATTGTTATTCTAACAGGATCAATTTTTGCTTCAGTTTTATAAATAAGCCTGGGAGAGTGTGGGTTAATTAATAAAAATTTTGTAATTTTTTTATTAATCCAAGTATCAATATCTTTAAAATCTGTTTTTGTTAAATCAAATATTTCTAATCCATATAATAGTTGACTATGTAATACAGCTTTAAAAAATTGAATTTTTAATCCATTAGAAAAAATTTTTTTGTTTTAAGATATTGATTAACTTTTTTGAAATTGGTCTTAACTTTCTCAAGGTTAAACTTTAAATGAGTCTTTTTATCAAGCCAAATACCACGATATAAAATTTTCTTTGGAATTAAAGTTTTTTTTCGTTTTATCACTATTTGGATTCATTCCAAAATCTTTTATAATTTTAAAGATTTTTTCGAGTTGAAAATTTATTTCTATCAATGATCTTTTCATAAGAAAAATTAGATCATCTGCAAACATCTGAACATGTATTGCTAATGTTTTAATTTTTTCTAAGAGAAAATGAGTAATAAATCCAAATAATAAAGGAGATAATGTATCTCCTTGATAAACACCAATTCCTTCTTTTGAATAATATGCAAGTAGATATTTTACAACAATTTCATTTTTAATAAATTTTTTTAATTGAATAATAAATCAATGAATGATGTATAGAGTCAAAACATTTTTTGAATATCTATTGTAACAATATAAATATCTCCATTTTTGAATTCATTTTTTTAACTTTTGATATTCATTTAATAAATTTAAAACTGCAATTCTTGTATCTAATTTCTTCTTAAAACCAAACTGATTTTTTTGAAACTAAATCCCAAGAATCTTGGATTCCAGCATATAATAATTTTAGAAAAAATCTTGGAAGAGTTTGATTAATTGAAATTGGTCGATAATTCAGCGGTATCCCTTCGTCCCCTGATTTATGAACGAACAATAAATTTCTTTTTTTTAATAAATTTGATATTTTTCTGAGAAATATCATTAATCCAATTAAAAAATATTTTTTGGATTGTCCTGAGAAATTTGTCATAATTTATATAAAATTCACTAGTTTGATTTTTTATCGATTTGTATTGAAATATTTTATCAAATTCTTTGACAGATTTATTTTTTTGATATTTGATAATTTCTTTGATTTTAGAAGTTGAAAATATTTCCTCTACTTTAATATCTAATAAATTATTTTTATCTAATTTAAAATTTTTAATAAAATTTAATATATATTTTTTTGGTTTTTTTACTAATAGATTTAACAAACCCGAAATAAGATGTGTCCATATTATCATTATTTAAAATCATTTTACTCGAAGTTTCTCTTAATCTATTAATCTTTTTCCAAAAATTCTGATTATCTTCAAATTCAAAATTAATTTGATTTATTAATTTAAAATATTGTTTTGAATTTCTGTCTTTAATTTCTTGAATTAATTCATTATTTTCAAATACTCGATTAATTAGATTATATAATTTTTAAATCTTTTTTTAGGTATATTTAATATAATTCTTTGTTTTAGTTTAAATTGTTTTTTTAAAAATTTTAAAATTCTTTTCATTAAGTTGATAATTCTTAGATTTATAAAAATTTGTAAAGTCAAGATGAAACTTTGCAATATCTTTAATTTTATATACATTTTTTATTGATCAATTTTTTTTGATATTGAATTTATTTAGGATTGCATTATGGTCACTAATTTTATTTTTAATAGTTTTAGATTTGATGGATTTTAAGTTATTAAAATTTGTGATAAAATAATCCAAGTTATTATTTTTTCTACTTGGTTTAGTATTAAAAATAATTTTACAGTTAACTTTTGAAAAATAATTTATTTGATTTTCATTTAAATTAAAATCACCACCGATAATTGTGTTATGATTTTGATATTTTCGTAATAAATTAAGAATTTTTTCATTTATTTCTTTATTTCTATCGTGTCTTTTATATACATTAATAATAATAAAATCTGTAAATTGGATTCCCATGATATCAAGATCTGGTACAAGAACTTCTCTTGTAAAATCTTTTAAAAATATTTTTTATTATTATTAACAAACCACCCTTTCCATTTTTCTTTCCATAAGATTTTTTAGTAATTGAAAAATAATTCAAAAAGCGTGGATTTTTTGTAATTTTTGATTCTTGTATTAGACAGATATCAATATTTAATTTTAATAAAAAGGATTCTAAGATAGAAATTTTATTTTTTTCATTGAGTCCTCTGACATTGAATGATAAAATCTTTATATTAATAAATTTTTTATAATAATTTATTTTTTTTCCTTTTAATAATAATGTTTTTTGATTATTTTGAAAATGAAAAATGTATAAATTTCTAGGCAATAAATGAGTTTTTCTTAATAATTTTTTCACATAATAATTAATTTTTTCCTTTTTAAATCCCATATTTCTATACAATTATCACCTTTTCTTTGATATCGGATAACTGGTCTATTTTTTAAAAAATTAAAAACTTCTAAAGTTGAAATATTTTTTTGACAAAAAACTAATTTATTATCTTTTGGTACATTTTGTAATTTTTTGATAATTTTACATTTATCCATATTGGAGAAATGAATTACATTTTTATTATTATATGCATTTTTATTGAATTCAAATTTAAAACTAAAATTTAATTGATTTGGTTTTTTTAATTTTTTTTTTGAATTAATTAATTTGATAACTAAGATAAATAATTTTGAAAATTGTAGATTTGTGTTGTAAAGATTGTAATCCCCATATAGAGAAATAAATGAATAATTAAAGGATTTTTTAATCCAGTATTTTATTTGAATTATTTTTAAATTAGATAAAAAAAGTTCTTTTTTATTAAAAAGTTCTCACTTTTTTAATATAGAAAAGTTTAAAAAAGTTTTTCTTCTCACTCCAAAAAGCATAAAGTTTTAAAAAAGTGATAACTCATTCTTTGAATGTGGGGTAGAGGTTGGAAAAGTTTGAATTCAGAAAAAGTTCGAACTTTTTTAAGGAATATCTAAAAAAAAGGCCACCTAGGGTGTATTGCTCAAAATATTGTGTAATTTTACTCTTTATCTCGTGAGATACAGAAGAAACTATAAAATTTAAAATTTGTAAGGAATTTGTAATTTTCCCTGATCAGATCTTAATTGTAAGTAGGTACTAAAGACCTCAAACCCAGCCCTTCTTTTTCTAAGTCAAGTATTATCTAGTTTCCAATAAAAACCTTTGAAAAAATTAAGTCTTATCAATAATATATGGGTTGTGGTTTTTAAAATTAATTTACAATTAAGAGTCTGATCAAGAAAAATTTCCTATTCCTCAAAATTTGGAAATTTAATAGTTTTATGAGATCTAAAAAGAGAAACGACATATAAAGTAGTGAAAAAAATACCTGGACATGAAAATAATCCCGGACAAGATTTTTAATTGTGAATATTAGTGAAATTGTTGTATAATTTCTTAATATTTAAGAATCAAATCCTTTTTTTTTTAAGAATCAAAATTTTGAAAATGATAACTCACCCACTTATTAGAATGATGATTAATGAAATTACACTTGTTCAAAACATCATTCAATCAATCAAAAAACAAGATATAAAAAATTATCCATTTCCAAAACTCTCAAAACCTTTAAAAAACTCAATTGTTTTTCAAAAAAAGTTGATCTACTTAGGCTATCCATCAATTATTTGAGGGTTCCATAGACAATTTACTTTTGTTAAGTTTAGGTAGGTTTATTACTTAATTCATCAAAAGTTTGATTATTTATAAAAAGGATTTGATTGAAAATAAAAGAAATCACACATCAATTTTCCTAATATTCACAATTAAAAATCTTGTCCGGGATTATTTTCATGTCCGGTATTTTTTTCCTTACTGTGTTCAAGAATATTTTGGGCCACATATCCCTTAGAGGGGCATTTTTTTTAAATATTCCTTAAAATATCTGTATTTTTTTTTCTTTATTTGCTTATTGATCCATAATTCTCACCCCCTTTCTTTTTTTTATTCAAAGAAGGAAATAATATTATTTTTTGTGTTGTTGTCTCCAAATAATTAAAAAAAAAAAAATCGGAATTTCTTGAAAGGCACATTTTAGAAAACGTAACAGTACTGTTTGTTGAAAAATAAATGGAACCAAAATTCATTCAGCTTTCCAAAAAAGGTTTAAAAGATTGACTGAAAAGTTAAACTCTTGAAAACATTACACTGGTGTTGTTAAGAATTCCTTCATTTCGAATTTCAGGGACTTTTATGATTTTTTTGAATTCTTAGATTTTGTGTTTTTGTTTATCAAAAAGTGGTCTGAAAATTTTGTTCAAATTACTTTGAATTTAAAAGTATTGGTGACAAAGTAATTGATTGAGATTATGGAAAAAAATATTCAAGAAAAGAAAAAGGGATCTTTCTTACCTCCTTTTGAGTGCTTAAACAAGATCTTATCATTGAGTCCTAATCTTAATTTTGGCATTCCTGACAATTTTATATTTGCATGAACATTTCCAATGATTTCAGAACTTTGTTTACATTAGAAAATAAAGAATAAAAACAAAAGGGAATAACAAACAAATTAAAATAAAAAAAAAAAAAGAAAAATTACAAAAACAAAAAAAAAACAAAAAAAGAGGATATCAATTTACCTAACAACTGTTCCTGAAGAGGTAAGAACCATTTTCAAATTCTCGACAACGTCAAGGAATACCTCATTTTTTTTGTAAAAGATCCCTTCGCGTCGCCATGAGACCTTCCCTGTAACAGCCTTAGAAATTGACTTTGAGACTTCCTCTGACAATTGGTGGAAATCGGAAGTGATGTACTCTTTCAAGAGATCTGATTCGGTAAATTGAGGAACACCAAAGTCCATCATTTCATCAAACAATTCGTGAATAATCACAAAATTGTCTTTAATTGATTCTTCTTCAAGTGTTCCGAAATATGAGATCAGAACTTTGACAAGCCCATAAAGAAATTCAACAACCATGGCACCATTAATGTCATTTTTGGTTAATGCCAAAAGGTATAATGAATTGTGCTTGATGTAAATGTATGTAATACCGTTTTCGTCATGGTTAATTGGCTTGATATCATACTCGTTCGTTTGTTCCAGTAATTGCTTGCAAAATTTGGTACCGTATGAAAGTGGGACATCTTCTCGGTAGTCTCGTGAAATTAAGGCCCTGCCTTTGAAATCAAGAATTAGGATTGCAGAAATTGACATATAAAATTGTTGGTTTTGAACAAGAGCGAAAGACTCGGTTAGAAAAAAGTTGAAGGATCAAAGAAAGGAAAAAATGATTGAAAAGATTAATTAATTTATTTTTCAAGAAACGGCGTACTTGGAAATCTTAAAAACAAGAACTATACCAAACAATAAATCATTGAACTTTTAACAAAATTTGTTTTTTTGAAATTTTACAAAACCAAGAAATCAGTTGTAACATAAATTGTTTTGATTTTGTTTGCTCAAGGTATATCTTATTAAGTTCAAGAACCATTTTGAAAATACCCTCTATTTGTTCAATTTTTGAATTCTAATTAAAAATTGTAATTAGATCTTTTTTTGAATCATTTTTTCAATAAAGATCGTGTACAATACAGATGAACAAAAACCCAGAGGATCACCATAAAGACAATTTAATTTTCTTGAGATACATTGGTTTGGATGTTTTTTTCTTTTCTTGAAAAGGAGCACTAACCAATCAAAAATAGCTGCAATCTTTTTTCTGTTAAATACTTTTCATAAAGCGAGTCTAAATATGGAATGTTGTAAAAAATAGAGTTTTTACACTTTTCAGAGATAAATAAAGAGTTTCATTCATTTATCCAGATTTTAGTTAAAGTTAACTAAACATCGGTTTTGATTTTTAAGCTTGAATGGATTTTCAATTTAAAATCATTTGGTTAAGGGAGCTGTACTGTATCAAATGGTATAGTTATTTTCAGTGAACTTGCAATAATGAGTGTTGGTTTTTGTGGGAGTTGGTTAGTAAAAAAAAATTTCTCCAATTTGAAAGGAAAAAAAATGAGAATTTAGCGATTTTTTGGAGGAAATTCAATTTTCAAAATGAGCTAGCAGAAAAAATGAAAAAAAAGGTTGGGGTAAATCGTTTTTGGGGAAAAAAAGTACCGGGCATAACGTTAGATAGTGGCTCATATTGTTTTATCAATTGTAGTTTGTATTCTTAATTGGTAAAACAGGATGAGCCACTATCTCACGTTATGCCCGGTCCGTAAACTTTAGAAAAGTGATTTTTTTTTGGAAAAAAATTGGAAAATCAAAAAGAAAATGACAAAAAAACCAATTTAACCTTAAATCCAATCAAAAAGGATTTTTTTTCACCATTTCTAACTTCCAAAATAATTCACAATTAGATCAAATTCAAGACAAAAAATTTTCAATTTGTTCAACATTTTGCCTTTCAAAACTTTTTTTTAAAAATGAAAAAGATTGTGTTTGGCAAATCCGTAATGTGTTAAACACTGAGTTTTTGAAATGTCTATCTTCTCCCAACAAATTTAACAATTTTTTTTTTCATTTTTTCCACATTTTTTTTTTTAAAAAAAAAATTAGTGTTGTTGGAAGTGGTTGTTTTGGAAGACTTTTGGAGAACTTAGAACAAATTCCATTCAACTTTGCAATTACAAGCATTTTTTATTCGGAGGCTTTTGGATCTTTTTAATTTTTACAAAAACCAGAATTAAGGAAATGACAATATAACATTCAAAGTAAAAATAACCCAACCAATTGGAACAGATGATACAAATCAACTTTTCTTATTTTTTGTACACTTTTCAGTAAGATCCCAAACATTTTTTTTCTGAACAAAAATAAAAATAAAAATAAAAAAAAACCTCCTATTTTAACCTTTAATTTTTTTGTTTTCAAGTTTTAAAAAAGAATTTAGTTGAAGAAGTTAAGAAATCGTTTTTCCATTTCTTTTTGAACAATTTACCAAGGAGAATTGCCTTGAAACTTTTTTTATTATTTTTCTGAGAAACGTAAAATACCTTATTTTATTTTTTTTATTACTTTGTCAAAAATTTTCAATTTTTTATTCATTTTTCCTTGTCACACTTGGAAAAGGTGAGGGAAAATGTTTTCAAATCGAAAATTGAGGATTTCTTTTAGATCAATGTTCGATCTGGTGAGTGAAATTATTCAAGACTCTCGAACTGTAATTTATTTGATACAGTACAGCTCCCTTAACACTAAAACTTTGTTTAAAAAAGAATTTTTATCAAAATTGAAAGATTGTTGTTCACTAAATGATTTTTTTATTAAAATATTTATTATTCTATTAAGATAATCAGATATTATATTTACGTTTACTAAAATTTCGATAAATACAGGAACTCTTTATTCATCTCTAAAATTGTAAAAATATATTTTTTACGACACTCATATTTACCGTAGTAGATTGTTCCATTTTGGATCTTTCAAATATTCTCGAAAATACCCAAAAATTGAAAATACTTGAAATTTTTTTAAAAAAACTAAAAAACACTTTTTGAATAACTTTTCAGCAACTCTAATACCAATACAAACACTTTCAAGGTCAATTTAAATTTTATTGATGAATACTTTTTTTGTCTGAAAAAAAATACTTTGAAAAAATGAAAATTATGGGCAAAGTTGCCAACTATTTTTGTGTGAATAGATATGATATCTTAAATACTTTTAGTCACTCTGGTAATTACGAAATGGTATTAATAAATTCAAGAAAATGATTTTTTAAAGTTAATTTCTAATTGTGTATCATTAAGCTTAATTTTATGAAGATATTTTTGTAATCAAAAATAACCCACTAATACTTTATCTTATCTACATTTTCCCTACCCTACACAAGTAAACCAAACTTGATTTAACACCACATCCATGAGAGAAATTTTTTTAATCAAAAGACGCAAACACAAACCTAACCTACCCCTAACCCAATACACCAGCTTACTAATCTCAACACAGTATATGCTACTTTGAAACATACCAATTTATATATAAACTCTTTTCCAGTCAAAGTGGCCCAGTTTTATTGAAAAAATAGAAGACTTTCTATGGTTTTAATTCACAATTCTTCTCAAAATAAATTTCCAATTTTTAAATCAGGACTATTTTTTCTAATTTAGTTAAAATTTTTTTTTTTTTATTTTTGTTGTTTTTTTTTTAATTTTTTTTTTTTTCTTTTTTTTTTTTTATTTTTTTTTAAAAAAAGTCAAATTATAAAAAAAAAATGTTTGAAACTTGAAATTAACTTTTATAATATTAAGGCGAAGTAATATGTTTTTTAAACAATTAAACATTTACAATTTTAAAAATCTTATTGTCAAAATTTTTTAATTATATAAAGAAATTGAGAAAAATTACACAAAAAATTCCAATGAAAGGATACCAAAATTTTTTTTTAAATATTTTTTTTTTATTGAAATTTATTCCTGTATCCAGTTAATTCTTTTACAAATCTGAGTCCCAATCCAAAGTTTATTGGTTCTCTTATTTCGAAACAATCATATGTTTTGTTTATTCTTAAAAAAAAAGTGAATTTTTCATTTTTAGATGGGTACTTTTGAGTGAAATGAAATATATATATATATATATATATATATATATATATATATATATATATATATATAAACTCTTTTTCAAATAAAAGTGCACAAAATATTTCAAGAATTATTCATAAATGAATCAAATTAATTGTAGTATCATTCTAAAATCTAAGAAACGCCTTAAAACATAAAAAAACACCCAACTGATTCTTTAAAACTCATTAAAACAAAACAATAAAAATTAAAATTCAATATTTTAAAAATTGGTGTGCCCTTTTATTTGAAATAAGAAATCTTGTTTTGTAAATTGTAAAGAAAACAAATATAAACCCAATAAAAACCTTTGAACAAGGCGAATTGAGAAAAAGTTCTCAACATTTTATTGATAATTCTTTATACGTCAAACTTTTGTTCTTTAAAGTCTCATTTTCAAGATAAATCCACAATTCATCTGGTATTTTGTTGGAATGTTTTTTCTTTATTTCTCTTTTCTTTGTTCCATACATCAAGCCAATAATGGTCTTTCTCAATTCCTATTTCTAGCTCATTCGAAATCAAACTTAAACTTTTTTCAGTTTTATACACTGGTAGATTATTTCCAAATTGGTTTCTTCTTATCTTGTTTTTTTCATTTTCCAACTGTTCAATATCCAAAAATAAAAAAAGCAAAAAATGAAAAAATGAAAAAATGAATAATTAAAATGAAAATAACCATAAGTAATTATCTTATTAACAATCAAATTCGATGGTATTGACGATTTGAGAGGTGTGCGCTTTTGTTTGAAAAATAGTTTATATATATATATATATATATATATGTGTGTGTGTGTAATTACCTAAAAGTACAAATGTACTCAAATTTTATCAATAGGGGACCAACTAAAAACTCTTCATAGATGTTAAGGAAGAAAAGTTAAAAAAAAAAAAATATTTCTAAGTAAAATTCTTTTTTTAATCATAAAACTTTATCTCTGAACGCCCAGGGTTTTGAAAAATTCTTTAAAAAGTGTTTTTAAAATGTTAAAAAATGTCCAAGTTTTTTTTTTTCAGGAATTTTCCGGAATATGTCAAACATCATTCTATTTTTTCATTATGGGAATTCTGAAAATAATTGCATTGGGTTAGTCATTTTGAGAAAGAGATATTCAGTTAATTCCTAAATATAAGGCAAATTAAAACCTAGAAAAATATAAATTGATGGACTTAGTATTATATATCAAAGAAATAAAATTGATATCAAAAATAAATATGTTTCATAAAATTATTTGTATATAATTTTTTTACAAGTTATTTTATCATATAATTTAAATGTTACTTTTGGTAAAAAAAAATTTTTCATTTTATTTTATTTTTAACTTTGCAGGAATGTAGAAACTTTAAAGTTTCAATATAATTTTAATACATTATCCCCTATTCTAATATTGGTAATTATTCTGAAATTTTCACCTCACCAGTTACAAAATATTTAATATTCATTTTTTACCAAAATGAAAATATAGCAATTCCTTCATCTTCAAAAGGAATTTATTAATCTATTAGGTATTTTTCAGAACCCATTGGATTTTTTTTTTTTTTTATTTATTTATCAAATGAGTTCTTTCTACAAAAATAATATGATAATTTTCTCACTTTGTGGAATTTAATGGGTAAACTGAATTTACCCTGAATAAAATTTTCTATTCAATTTCGACCGTTTGGAAAAATTTTGTTGTTTTCTTTAAGGGGTAAATTTTTGGTATGTTTCTTCTTTAGAATAGGATGATCAGTAAAGTATATACTTTTTTTTATTAAAGTCAAACATGATTATTCTCTCATTTCCAACCTTAAGCGTTTCCCCCATTAGGCAATTAATTTCCCACTACCTTTCAAATATTCGAAAACAAAATCAATATTTAAAGTGTGCTGTTGTTATAATTATTGTTGATTATGAGTTTCTTAGATTATTTTTAGTTACTCTATTTGAAAATTTATTTTCTTTTTGTTTTTTTACATTTGTTAAAAATTTCTTTGTTTTTTAAAAAAAGTTTTTAAATTTGACTAATAAATTTAAAAATCAAATTTAAGTTAAATAAAAGACTCAAAATGATTTATTCTAAGATAAAATTAACTTTGTATAAGAAAAATGAATTCTTTCAGATATCTAAGAATAAAAATTGTTGGATTTTTTTTTTGAGATTGGTGACTTGAATTATGATTACAATAAATATCCTTTATTTAACATTTTGAATAACCAAAAGAATGAACATTTTTATTTGTATAATTTGAATAGTATTTGGGATAATATCATCAAATCAAAAATAAAATTTAATCAAATTTGATTCATTATGAAAGAATTTTCCAAAATTATCAATATAGGTACAATTAAGAATTACAGAGTGTATTAAATTGAATTAAATTGATTTGATACTGAAAGAAAACTTTTTTTTTCAAATTGAAGAAATTTAAACATTTTAGAATATACAAAAAAGAAAAGTTGTATTTTTTTCTTTTTTTCTTTGATGATTTTAATTTTTGAAATTGAAATCGAGAAATTTTTTTTCTTTTTTGGATTTTTGAGAAATGAGATCATATGAAATTGTTTTTTGTTATTTGAATTTTTATTTTAGAGAAACTTATGAGACTTTTTTTTAAAATTTACATTTTTTGGTTTGAGGTTCTATGAGTTTTTTTTTTTTGTTATTTGCATTTTTTCAGCAAAAGATCCTTTGAAATTTATTATATTATTTATATTTTTTTTGTCATTTGTATAAAAGATACTTTGAAATTTTTTTTAAATTTGTTTGAATTTTTTCAATTTCTTAGATTGGGATACTTTGAAATGGTTTTTGTTTCTGTATTTAAAAATATAAAACAAGAAAAGATATTATTTTTTTTTATAAACTGGCTTTTTTTGAAATTAAGTATTCAGTTCAACTATTTTTTGTTAATTTTATTTTTTGTAACTGAGATCAGGTATTTTTTATTAATTCATTCTTTGTAATTTAGATCATATTGTATATTTATTTTTATTGATATTTGATTATTTCCCATTTATTCCCTTTACAATTTTTTTTCTTATATTATTTAGAATTTTTTGGTTTGAGGTTCTATGAATTTTTTTTTTTTGTTCATTGGATTTTTTTCAGCAAAAGCTCCTCTGAAATTTATTATATTATTTACATTTTTTTAACATTTGTACCAAAAGAGATCGTTTGAAATTTTTTTTTTAATTTCTTTTCAAGTACAAGAAGATCATTCGACAAAACTACTTTTAGAGTGTGTTATTTCCTCGGGTCTGGAGCAAATTCATGGTAATTGACGAGACACTTTGATGAAAAAATAAAAAAAAACAAACAAAAAAAATTAAATAGTCATTTTAAAAAAGTGTTTGATATATTATTCTAAATGCCCTTTTTTAAACTGTTTTCGGGTATACATTTTCAAAGTTTTGCAATTACTTTTTGAAATGACTTTACAGAAATCAGACTTGATTTAAAATAAAATTTTAGTATGGTTAATAGTTTATTTAATGATGAATAATTGGTTTAATGGCTATTGATTGATTTAAAAAATATCTTCACCAAGATCTGCTGCTTCGTTCACAACTTTAGAAACGCCAAATCGTTTAAATCTTGAAGGTATTGTGTTAGCTGAGGTCATATAATCACCGTCACTATCTGTACCAATCCAAGCAACAAATACTTTTAAATCTCTTGCGTTTGATTTGCAATCGTCGTAATCCTCTAAAGACAAGGAACAAAAGTCGTCGATTGCGTTTTCATCGGGGCAATCGCTTTTGTCAATTGAGTCGTCCCAAAAGATTTTGTCGATTTTGCCTTCATCGAGCTTGACGATAACGGTATAATAGCCAACAAACCTCTTGTCTTTTGAATAATGTACAAATGTTGATCGCTCATCTTCATTCACTCCTACACTAATTGTCACGTTTTCGTTTTCACCATAAGTACACCCGACTTTAGAGGAATTTAATTTATTTGAGAGAAAATTTCAAATTTTTTTTTTTTTTATTTTATTTTTAGTTTTTGTTTTTTGTTTTTAGTTTTTGTTTTTAGTTTTTTTTTCGAATAAGATATTTTTAGAAAAAGATTTGTTGTGTTTTGTTGGTTTTTTTTTTCAATTGTTGATCCATTTTCTTTTTTGTTTTTTTTTTTTTGTTTTTTATTTTTTTGTACTGTTTCTTTTTTTTTTTTGTTATTATACTGCTTCTGGTTGTTTGAGTTTTTTTTTAATTTTTGAATAAATAAAAAACAAAAGCAATCAGATTACTTACACTCATTGATTCGAAGAACTGTAAAATCGTCGACTGTTGGATAAAAAGTTCCTCTTTTGTTTGTTCCATCAGGATCGTTGATATAAACGAAGATTATCGAATCATCATCTCTTTTAAATGAAGTTTTTGAATATAGTGTGTTATGACAAACGTCTTCACTGCAATAACTAAAACACAAAATTGGCAGAACAGCAAATAAAATAAAAGTAATTTGAAGAATTTTCATTTCCTTGGTTTTTGAAATATTGAATAAACAAATTTTAAAAAAATGATTTTTTCATAAATCAATAAATCTCTAAAGTTTACTATTTTTTGACATTACACTGTCTCAGTATTCTTTCATAAACTAAATTTTGACTCACGAGAATAATTCTATTTTGGAAAATCTACCAGACACGTAGAACGTAGAAACTTGCAACGAAAAAAAAATATCAAATCTATTTTAAGCATTACAACGAGTCTTTTTGTAGAATAAAATTCATCAGGTTTTTGGATCTAGAAAAATGCAATAAAAATTTAGAGTTTTTACATTTTCTCTGAAGTGAAATTTTATATTTCGGTTTATTTTGTCAAAGAATTGAAAATAATATCAAGATTTTTGACAAGTAAAGTTGTTGTAATAAAGTCTGATTAAAAATGGTTTAAAGGGTGACCTAAAATTAGGGTTATATAGTTTCGTTGACTATTTTGATAATATTTCTGAAAACTTTTTTGAAACATATTTTTTACAGTGAACTAGCATAATAATTATCAAACAGTGACTTTTTTCGTGACAAAAAATTAATGCTGTACAAGTACATTTTTTTTAAATCTTTTTAAGGGCCAAGTTCTTCAGGGGAAAAATAATTTATTGAAATATAAAATAATTTTGTAAATATTTTTAGGAAAACCCTAATACTAATCCAAAACCATCTAACATATGAAGCGTAACTTATTTCCAAATACCAACAATCTAAAAAAAGGAAATTTTTAGAAACAAGAGCCAAAATTTGACACTCAATTCCCCATTAAAATTGTTGTTGAATTATTTTTTTGAATACAATTGTGTAAGTTTCGAAGTGCCACTCTTGATCACATTTTGAGTCCGAATATTTCTTTTTAAAGTTTTTTTTATCTAAAAAAGTGTATATTTTTATCGTAAGAATATTAACTAAATCCTTACTTTCTGAAATACAGTTTGTTATAAAACTTATAATAAACGATAATAAATCATATTAAATTCGTTTTTTTACTGAAAGAAAACTATTTGTTTCGAATTAAATAAATTTAACTATTTTGGAAATATCAAACAAGAAAACTTTTATGTTTTTTTTTTCAAATTTGAAACTTTGGAATTGATTTATTTTAAACATTTTTTTTTAATTGAATTTTTTAAGAATTTAGAATTATTTTGAAATTTTGTTATTATTTTTTTACTTATGATCATATGAAAATTATTTTTACCAAGAGTGACAAATTAGACGAAATTTTCATTAGAATGGAAAAACGAATAACTTTATTTTAAAATTTTTTATAAAAATCTAACTTCCTTTAGAATTATTAGTTTTTATTGAAGTTGGGTTTAACTGTTTTTTACTAAATAAGTAAATTTTTTAATCTAAATTATAAAAATTATCTTAATTATGATTCAGAAAATATTTAATAACCAACTGGCTAACATTTATAATAATACTATTCAATAAATAAAAAAAATTATTTTTATTTATCCATAAAAAAGGAAATTAGGGGATAGGTTTAAATTAAACGATAAACCAATTTCTAGAAATCAAATCTTAACAAGGTTATTTCTAAAATTACCATACTTGTTAATTGAACCTTATTGTGAGTTTTATTCACAAAATTCCATTTTCAGTTTCGGAAAAAATATAATACTCACATTTAAGTATTAAATTTCTTAAATAATTATGAAATCAAATCAAACAAGATTATGAAAATGGAAACTATTAAACATATATTATAATGATTGATATAGCAATAGTTTTGATTTAATCAATTTTAAATAATTAGAAAAATAATAAAAAAAATTTAAATACATAAAATCATTCAAATATTTTTATTTAAATATTATCAAGGAAAAGAATTGGGTTTATTCCAAGGATTTCCGTCTTCTCTCATTCAATTTGTTCTAATTCCAATTGTATTCTATTGGAAATTATCCAATTAACAAATCATTATCAAATGTTTGTAGATGATTTAATTTTAATCATTGAAGGAATTAAAAATTATTTAAATCAAAAATTAAATTTAATAAACAAAATTATTATCAAATTTGATTTAAAACCTAATAAAGGTAAAAGATTTATATCAAAAGATTATGAAAAACAAACAAATATTTAGGTATTTATTTAGAAATAATCTCACAGATAGTCTATAATTTTAAAAAAAAAATAAAAGGAACGTTTAAAGCCAGTTTCACTTTTAAGGCACAAACTATCAACGAAATTTAAGGCACAATAAAAAACTCAAATTAAAGCAAAAAATTCAAATTCTAGTAAAATAAATTGTAAAAAAAAAATTCCAAATTTTGTACCTTAATTTGAGATTTTTTTGTGCTTTAAATTTTGTTGGAAGTTTATGTCTTAAAAGTGAAACTGACTTTAATGCCAAAAAAAATATTTAATTACAATTCTCTAAATAATAACTTATATATAAAAATATTTAAATCTTATTTACTAAGTCAATTAAATTATGACTTAGAAATATTTTATTGTGAAATAAAAAAATTAAATTATTTATATTCTTGGATTAATAAATGTATTAGTGGAATATGTAATGATAAACAGAAACAGGCCCATTAAAATTTATAAAACAGAATTTAAAATTGAAAATATGATGATTTGGGTTAAAAAAAAATTAAAAAAAAATATTTCTTCCTTGTTTGGAAAAATAAATAAAATTTAATTAAGAAATAAATAACAAAATCAACTATGATTCAAAAGATTTAATAGGGTTGAAAAAGAAGAATTTAAAGTATTCATATTATGAATGACTGAATCCAAAGAGCAAAAAATGTCGTTAGGTTGAGTTTATTTTTTTAAAATCTATTGATTTTATAAATAAACAGAAAAATCAAGAAAATAACCATTAGGTTTTCCAAAATTGAAAAAATAGAGTTTAATCAAAGATTTTATTCTATTCTTTTTAATTTTGTAAAACCGCCTATAGTTTTTTTTTATTTTAGAAATTAAAATAAAATTTCAAAAATTTTCGTTTTATTTCTACAAGTAGAAAAAAAAGCTAAATTTGGAATTTTAAAATTGACTATTTATTTGGAAAATCTATTGATTTCAGTTATTTTTTCTTGAGTTTTCTGTATATTTAGAAAATCAATAGATTTTCTTTACAGTCAGTTTCACTTTTAAGACTCAAACTTTTTACGAAATTTAAGGCACACTAAAAATCTCAAATTAAAGCACAAAATTTTGAATTTTTTTTTTAAAATTTATTTTTACTAGAATTTGAATTTTGTGCCTTAATTTGAGATTTTTATTGTACCTTAAATTTCGATGAAAGTTTGTGCCTTATTAGTAAAACTGACTGTAGGTTTTTTTTACTTTTCGAAATAAACCGAAAATTTATTTAAATTTTCTGTTTATTTCAAAAAGTAAAAAAAAAAAAAAAAAAAAATAGAAAACTTCACAAATAAAACAAAAACTCTCAAATAACATATACACCCTAATGCACTCTATAGTACTCTAGAACACTCTAAATAACATTTCACAATTATAAATTATCAAAACTCTTTATTTAATTTTCAAAAATATTTAGGTTTTTCCATCAAAGTCTACAATTCTAAAATTCAGGCCATTTACTAATTTTCTAAATAGATATTATGGTTTAATAAAAAAAAAACTCAAAACAAATATTGTACTCTATTTTTAAGACATTAATAGTAAGAAATAATATAAAATAATAATTATTTTATTGGACATGCCCTTCCTTCTGAAAATGATAGATTATTTTTTCTCAATAAATTAAAAGGAATAAATCTCAATGAAATGATTTAAAATTGTAATCGTTAAAAATTATTTTCATTAATTAATAATCGTGAAATATGTTATTTTAGGCTGAAAGTTATTAATAGTGAATAAATTATAAGTGCGATTAGAGTGTAATTTATACCTTTTAAATAATTAAAAACAATAACAAATTTTAAATGAAATAAATAGAGAAATTGTAATAAAAATAATCATTAAAAAAGATCAAAATTTACAAAAAAGTCGAATATAAAGAAAATTTGAAAGGGTATTCTCAGAAAAAAAAATGAATTTCAAAAAAAAATAATTTTAATTTCTTTTATATTTTTTAAATGTTAAAATTTTATTAAATTCAAGATAATATTTTTCTTTCAACATCAAATCAATTTAATAAGATTTAATCTAATTATTGGTAAGTTTTGTAACCATTAACTATTTGAAAAGCAAGTTTTTTATGTTATAATTTCTGTTAATATATCTCATTTGAAAAATTCAAAAAAAAAAAAATCTATTAGTTCTTAAGAAATTAAAAGATAAAGGGCAATACTTCAAAGTAAACACAGTTTTATTCAAAATTATAATTCAATAACAATTGAAAACAGTTACTAAATCTTATAATTTGGTTCTTTTTAGGTAAAAAATGCCCTCTTTTTTGATTGTTGTATTCTGGAGATCGATATTTCACTTTACATATTGATATGTTTTTAAACAGTATTTGGGTTCTCATAATAATATCAAATTTTTTTGTTACTATATTTCAATACCTTCAGTTCCACTTTTAAGGCACAAACTATCAACGAAATTTAAGGCACAAAAAAATTCTCAAATTAAGGTACAAAATTTGTAATTTTTTTATTTTACAATTTATTTATTAGAATCCAAAATTTTGTGCCTTAATTTGAGATTTTTATTGTTCCTTAAATTTCGTTGAAAGTTTGTGCCTTAAAAGTGGAACTGACTGTAAATTATTTTTCACCTGAAGAACTTGCCCCTTAAGTATTATCTAAAATAAACGCACTACGAGGGATGTATAGTTCAAAACATTGTAGAAATATAACCGTTATCTTTTGAGATAGAGAAGAACTGTTTAAATTCATTTTTTTTTTTAGGAATTGTAAATACTCCCTGATCAGGGTCTAAATTGTAAATTAGCAATGAAAACCAAAATCTCACCCTTTTTTTTCTAACTCAATTTTTGAAAACGATTTTATTGAACACTAAACTCTTTTACAATCAAAGTGGATCGGTTTTATTGAAAAAATAGAACATTTTCTATAAGTTTAATTTATTATTCTTCTCAAACTCAAATTTAAATTTTTAGATCAAAATCAATTTTTCTCATTTTTTAAAATTATTTTTTTTTAGATTTTACTTTTTTTCTTTTTTTTTTCTTCATTTCTTTTTATTTTTTTAAATTTGAAAAAAAATATATTAAAACTCCAAATTAACACTCATAAAAGTTAGGCTTTTATGTTCTTTTAAAATTGATCCCTTTACAAGTGAATTATCTTATTGTCAACAATTTTAATTTCCTAAAGAAATTAGAATTTTGCATGATACGTTCCAATGAAAAAGGCCCAAAAAATTTTTTTTACTTTTTTTTTTTTTTTTTTTTGAAATAAATATTTTGTCCAGGCTTTTATTTTATGATTATCGACGCTAATACAAAGTTTATTATTTCATGTATTTGTGAACAATCTGAGTTTGGTTGATTCTTAAAAAATAAAGTGAATTTTTTTATTTGGAAATGTGATAGATACAAATTTATCAGAATCAAATGAAAAAAAAATGGTCAAAAATTATAGTAATGAACTTTTATAAAAATGTTATCCTTAGCAAAAATCCTTAAAAAACTCTTTAATCAGACTAATGAATATTACGACATTTATTTTTATTGTCGAGAATTTTTCATCAAAGCTTTTATGGTTAGAAAACTTCGGGTAATAAAGAAATAGTAATAATAAGAAAATCCTAAAATAAAAAATTCCTAAAATAGTTAAAAAATGTATAAATTTGGGTACCGAGTGCCCCACTCTTCTGATTCGTGTCTATGTTTTTTTTTAATTCGAAAGAATGGGGCAAAATCAAATGTTTTACTCCATTCCTTTAAATTATAAAAAAAATAACGACAGTGGAATACCAATTTATTAATCACAGTTTGTAAAATCTTTATTTATTATTGATAATCTTTCTATTGGGTTTTCACTCCTGCTATTTCAGGTCACTGATAATTTCTAATTTGGTAATATAAAGGAAATTATATTTTTTATACGTATTTAATTATTTTTCTTCTCTTTTTAATTTACTAAATTTTCTTTGATTACTCCTTTCTCACAATAAATTAATAAATAAATAAAGTGAATTTTAGATTTTTGGTAGGGTACGTTTGAGTGAAATGGAGTTTAGAAAATACTTGTCTTTGTAGAAATTAATGAATTGGGTGTAGAAAACGCTAAAAATTAACAATTGGGAATATCATTGAATTGATCATGCAGATCTCAAAATTCCTAAAAATTTGAAATTTAACAGTTCTTCTCAATCTCAAAAGACAAAGGTAATATTTCTGCAATGATTTGAACTCTACACCCCCCACATGCGTTTATTTTAGATAATCCTTAAAAACAGAATTCAATTTTATTCAAGTTAGAAATCAACATAATTAGTTCTAAAAGTTTAATCTTTGATAAAAGAATAATGTTACAAGTTAGATTAAAAAATGTTTTTTATTAAGTATTTTCAAGAATTAAAATAAAAAATGATTTTTTTTTAAATAAAACTGTTATAATTGTCGAATTTAACTAGAAGATTTGTGCGATTTTTTTTTTTTTTTGTTTTGAATATATTAAAGTTTTTCTAAAGATCGTCGCAAATGGAAATAATGTGTTTAAAGGATAAAAACAAAAATAAATGAAAAAAATTGTTATTTTTATTTGAAAATGAAGAGTATTATTTTAGATTTAAATGGGTTAAAAAATATAAAATAAAATTTAGTCGGAAAGATAAGATAAATAGAGTTAATTCATAAAATTAGATTATGAAATTACCAAATATAAAATAAAAAAAAATTGGGCTAATCTTCTTATTTAACCAATTTTTCAAGTTTTGATACAATTAGTTGACTCTTGATTTTTTTTTTTGTTGTTCTTCTTCCTTTTTTTCTTTTACGTCTTCTTTCTTTTTGTCGTCTTCTTTCTTTTTGTCGTCTTCTTCGTCATCATTTTCCTCTTTTTCTTCTTTAATTGTGTCTTCGTTATTTTCTTCTCCTTCTTCATCTTTTTCCTCTTTTTCTTTCTTTTCTTCTTTTTCTTCTTTGGCTGTGTCTTCTTTGTTTTCTTCTTCTTCTTCAGCTTCTTCTTCTTTTTCTTTCTTTTCTTCTTCTTTCTTATTTTTTTTCGTTTTCTTCTTTTTTTGATCTTTCTTTTTCTCTTTTTTGTCTTTTTTGTCGTTTTTTTCTTCTAAATTAATAATTTCCATATCTGATTCCACTTCATCTTCGTCTTCGTCTTCATCTCCGTCGTCATAGTCATCTTCACTTTCTTCTGAATTGACAATGAACTCATGATCTGAGCTTTCAGCATCACTTGTAGATTTTTTTTTCTTCTTAGTCTTCTTCTTCTCCGATTTTTCTTTATCTTCGTCATTTTCGGATTCTTTGGTTGACTCAGAACCACTTGAAAATTTGTCAATATTTAAAATAGTAAGGTTTATACTTTTTCGATTCCTCAGCCGGGTTTTGACAGGCTTTGTTTGATCACGAGTGCCTACTTTTTTTTCACTTAGCCTTTCTATAACAGCTTGTGCTGCCTTTTTTGTCAATTTCTTATAATCAATCTTTTCTTTCTTCAGCATCTTATTGAGTTTTTTTATTGCCTTTTTGGTTTTTAAGTCCTTGATCTCGCGAAGTTTGTCCTTCCACCCAATCATTTGATAAAATTTTTTTAATTTCCCAAGTCTTTTTTCGTATTTTTCATTCACAGGCGATTCAGGTTCTTTACGTTTACGTGGTGAATCTTTTTCTTCTTCTTCTTCTTCTTCCGCTTTTTCTTCCTTTTTATCTTCTTTTTTATCTTCTTTTTCTTTATTTTCTTCTTTTTCCTCCTCTTTGTCTTCCTCTTTGTCTTCTTCTTTATCCTTTTCGATTTTGTCTTCTTCTTTGTCTTCTTTGTCTTCTTTGTCTTCTTCTTTTTTTTCTTCTTCGTCCTCTTCTTTTTCCTCTTCTTTTTCTTCTTTGTCTTCTTCTTTATCCTTTTCTTTATCCTCTTTGGTTTTGTCTTCTTCTTTCTCTTCTTTGGTTTCTTTTTTGTCTTCTTTCTTCTTTTTAAATTGCTCTTTATAGATCTTTTTGATTAGCTTTTTTGTCTTTTTTGCCTTTGACGTTCTTTTGCTGACCTTTTCTTCAAGCAATTTTTTTTGCACCTTCTTTGCTTTGAAATGTTTTAAATCTTCTTCACTAAACGTACCTAATATTTTGATGATGAGTTCTTCGGTTGAATCTTTTTTGCTCATGTTTATTTAAAAAAAAAATTTAAAAAAAAAAAAAAATTTTAAAAAATAAATTAAAAAGGAATTAGAAAATTAGATAAAAAATAAAAAATGTTTATTTTATTTTTATTATTTGTATTTATATGATTTACAAAACTGTTTACAAAAATGTTCGAAAATAATCTCAAAAAGAGATTTTTTTTGAGTTGGTAGTGCTGTGTTCTCTTTTGAGACATTTTTATTTTTTTTGAATAAAATTAAAATTTCTGTTGAAAAGATCATGGTTTTTTGTTTCAAAATGAATAAGAGGAAACGAATGAGGAGTGAGGTTTTTCAATTTTTTTCTGTTTTTATTCTCTTTTCTCAAAAGTTTTTTTGTTGCTTTAAAAGGAAACCAATTCGAAAAAAAATCACAAAAATACTTCTTCTTCAACTAAAATTCTATTTTTAAACGTATAAGTTTTAAGTAAAAACATTTTCATAATTTTTCTATTTTATAATTTGTGAAAAAACTTGATGGACCTAGAACTTAGGTTGTGTTTTGTTCAAGGTTTTCTTTTCTTAACAGATTGTAAATTTCTGAGAACAACTTTTTTTCTTATGAACCTCAAAAACAAAAAGGGATCACTAAACATTTGTTTCCTCAATCCTGAACATTTTTGGGAATTGGTAACTTTGTTGGACTAACTGAAACAACAACTATCTAAACTTTTCAAAAATGTTTTTGAAACCTAAGATAACCTGTAAGAATTTTTGTGCAACTTTTAAAGAAAACCTCTTTTTGATGTTCAATTTCAGATTTTGATTTATTTGTAATGTAACTCTTTTAAGAGTTTTGTTGTGTCTTTCAAAATGAAGAAAAAAGAAAAAACAGCTTCTTCAAATAGTCGACTTTCAACATTAATATGGGCTAAAACAATCAAACCTTTAAAAGTTATACTACCAATTCATAGTCAATTTTCTTCCAAACTCTATTTTAATGAGAATTCATAGAGACAAAAAGAATATTAAGCTCTCAAAATTTTCAACTGGACTTGCCAGAATAAACAGTCGAAAATTTCCACTTTTTTTTTTCCTTTTTATCTTTGACTAATCTTGTTTTAAACGTGTGTGTTTAAAATTCTTTACATTTTATTGGGTGGTTTTTTAAGTAATATTTTCAGTACACTAACAGGAGAAACTAAGGACTCAAAATGAAAATTTTTTAACTGAAACAAAAAAAGATATTATTTGTTGCAAAATAAATGGAAAAAAATTTTCATTCACCTTTCCAAAAAGTGATTTTTTAATCATATATCATTTCAATTTTTTTAATTCTTAAAACCAGCTTAAATTATTAATTAGTCTTTTAGAAATTAGGGACTTTGATAATTTATTTTAATTCTTGAAATGTTGTTTTTCTTTGAAAAGCTAAATGGAAAATTTTGATCTATTTATTTTACAATTTACAGTAATTAGCTGTTGATTGATCCCATTTGAATTTCAAACACGATATTACAAATATTTTTTTTTCTTTTCAAGAACACAAAATATTCTGAATAATTAACTATTGAATCCTTTTTTTTTTTTTTTTATGAAAAAGTACTTTCTTATTCTCTTCTTCAATTTTTGCAAACTAATCTTCGTTATCAAAATTTGATTTATAAACAAATTTTCACTGTAACCTTGACAAAGTAAAATTCTGTCAACTTTTTATCTTTTTGAATTTCAGAACAAATTCTTTCAAAAGAACTCCTTTATGAATTTGTTTTACGAAAATATGCTTTCTAATTCTCAACTTCAGTATTGTTAAAAATCTATATAAACACTAAAATTTATTATATAATCAAAAATTCCAATATCTTTCAAATAAATACACATTATTAATAAAAAAATCTTTATTTGATATTATTTTTTTTTTACAGCCGTTCCAAGGCTACCATAAATTTTTTAATAAAACACAATTGATTTTTCTATTCTTATTTTCTATTTTCAAAAAATTCGGAAATAATAGTTATTATTCAAAAAATAATTTCAATATATAAGCTATTATTCAAAATTTTAGCAACATAAAAAAAATTCAAGATCCTGAGAAAACTTAAAAATTATTGGTCCAAAACAGCTCAAAAAAAATATCGATATTGACTTATCTTTAAAAATTTACCCTTTTCGAACAATATTTTAAAGTGAATCATGTTTCTTCAAAAAAATTTTTTTAATGTTGCTAAAATTTTGAATAATAGCTTATATATTGAAATTATTTTTTGAATAATAACTATTATTTCCGAATTTTTTGAAAATAGAAAATAAGAATAGAAAAATCAATTGTGTTTTATTAAAAAAATTATGGTAGCCTTGGAATGGCTGTAGATAAATATTGAAAAACAAAAAAAAAAAGGTCTCAAAATATTTTTCAAAGGTAAATTTAATTTTGTTTAATCAGTTAATGGCAAAAAAACCTAAAATTATTTTTACTAATTTTTTTGTTTTATATTTATTTTTCATATTTAATATTCCAATATAATGTTTCATACGTATTAATTGATTTTAAACCATTTAGAAACAAATAAAAAAGGTTATATAAATTACAATTTTTTCAACCAAAAGTGAAAAAAATTAAAAAAAAAAAAATTAACTAAAAAGAAATCAAAGGAGAAAGAAAAAAAAAGAAAAGAAAAACCAGACATTAAAAAAAGTATAAATAAAGCTTTAAATCCATATTTAAAAGTTTTTTTTTACTCGGAAAATTTTAATATGTTAGTGGCTGTTTTATTTTATGTCCAAAAGTTCCAACCCACTATAAGTTATTTATTTTTTAATTCTGTCGAAATATTTAACCAAATATAGATTAAAAAGAAAAATTATAAGCTATTAACTGTAAAATTTGAACTTTATATCTAAGCCATTTCAAACAAAGTGATAAATTCATTTTTAAATCCATTTATTAAATCAAATCATCCTAAAATTTATTAAATATATAAATCATAAAAAACCATTAATTGATTCTTGATAATAATTCTTTTTGTTTATATGTATTAAATAAAAAAAAAAAAAATTATTAAATTATCTGGTATTGATTTCATCTGATATTCTTTAGGAGTGAAAATTAGTATGTTTATTATCTTTTTGAACTTAAAAACCATTTTCATAACCTGTTTAATCTAAAAAATATTTCAAATAGAATTGAAAAAATAGAATTGTATTCTATTGTTAAAAAATAATAACTACCCTTTCTATATTTCCAGTTTTTTTATTGAAATTGGACCTTCCTATATTCTCCAAATATTATTTTTTTCTGTTTTTTTTTTTTTTGGAGAATTATAACAGAAATATTATGAAATAAAAATCATATTCAAACTTACAATTGATATTAATTTTTAACTAAATTTGGTATAACTAATTAACTAATAACTTCCTGAAAAAAGATAATTATTTATCAAATGTAAAAAAAAAATGCCACACTTTTTTGGAAATACCTTAATTTATATATAAACTATTTTTCAGTCAAATGGATCCAGTTGTAATGGGTATAATACATGTGTTGAAAGGGTTTGCATATATATTAGAAGAAAAAATTTATTTTTGAAATTTTCAAAATTGAAATCATTTTTTCACATTTCTACACATTTTTTTTTTTTTTTTTTTTTTTTTTTTTTTAAAACCTCATTCAGTTGCAAAATTTTTTTTTATTGCAAGATCAATAGTTACTTAGTAAAAATGTGTTATTATAAGGTTATTGAAACCATCTAAAGATTGTTGAATAATAATATTGATTTCTATTGCAATTCAATTCGATCTTTGATCCTTGATATTTGTTTAATAAATGTGAAAAATTTCCACTTCATTTTCATTTCCTTTTTCAAATAGTGACCACAAAAAACACACTTCGTTTGGGAACTTGATTTCTAAAAGAAAAACGTGGAAAATGAAAAGAAAAATGTTTCCCATTTATTATTCAAATACCAGTAGAAGATCAAAATGAACATTGTTGTGTTTCTCAATTAAACTAAGAATTTGAATTTTTTAATTTTTTTGAAAAATTATTGATTAATTAGTTTACTTCAGACATATATCAACAATTCTTTGATGTGTATTATTCTGTTTATTTCTTATTTGTTCTTCAAAGGTCAATTATATAAAATAATTGATATTTGAAAAAAATGTTGGGCACCTTTGACTGAAACAGAGTTTATATATATATTCCATGTTTTTTTAAAATAAGAATTTGTTTCTATTTTTTTACCCTATAATATGTTTTTATTTGTTTAAATTTTTTTGCAAGGTTTCCAAATTTTGAATTGTAAAAATGGCAATTCAAGAAACCCGCTGGACAAAATTAACACAGTCCCAGCATCATTGGGTATATACATGTAAAAGCTTTTCAATTTTCCTATTTTAGTTTTAAATTGTTCCAATCGGATCAATCCACTAAGTTACTTCCGTTTACAGTCAGTTCCACTTTTAAGGCACAAACTTCAACGAAATTTAAGACACAAAAAAATCTTAAATTAAGGCACAAAATTCAGATTCTAGTAAAATAAGTTGTTAAAAAAAAAATTACAAATTTTGTGCTTTAATTTAAGATTTTTTTCTGTCTTAAATTCGAAACTGGCTATAGTAGGGTTTTATTAAGTTCCAAATATGAACCAATTTACTAATTATTCTACAATTTTTATTCCTTCTACTCCAAACAAATACTTTATACAAAAAGAGAGAGAACAAAAAACAACATATGGATTTGGAAAAAGTAAAAAAGACAAAAAATAATAAAAAAAAAATTAAATATGGAAATCATACTAAAAATGTAAAGTAAGGACGATTAATAAAAGAAAAAATAAATGATTAAAGAGAAAACGGGGAATTTGACAGAACAATTTTTTTTTTTAATAATTCTTTTATTCCGAGTTTTTCTTTAATTTCTCAATTATTAAAAACCAGCTGAAAAAATAAACCATTTTTGAGATCTCCAAAATAACTATTTGGAGTTTGAAAAAAAGTTGATTTAAATCAGTATTATTGATCTAATTGAAAAAAAATAATATTAATTATTATTTAAATTGATTTGTTTCTTCTCTTAAATAGTCATACATAATAAATAAAAATGAAAACAATAAATTTTTACTTTTTGAGTTATTAAAGCTCAAATTTTTATTTCAAATGATATAATCAAAATAAGAAAATCTGAATTGGTTATTATACCATTAACTTGACCTTTTTAACCAATCTTTTTTAAGGTCTATAAAAAAGCAAAAGAAAATTAAAAGTAAATTAAAATACCAACTAAAAAAACAGTTTTTTTTTGGTTTATTAAACAATATATATATATATATATATATAATAGAGGTTTTGATGATAACATATATTATCATGATATTAACAATAAAATCGTGATATTCTTTAAAATCACGATTAGTCCAACTTTATCGCGATATTCAACATTATCGCGAAAAAATAAAAAATTATTTTTTTGTAATTACCTTAAAAAAATCTCTTGACTTGTACAAAGTCTTGTGACTTTTACAACACTTTTCCCCTTTAATAAATGTTTGAAAGTCTTTATAAGGGTTGTGAACTGTCTTCACGTGTTTGAAAGTTTTGTAAGACCAAAAACTTTTTTGAAGGGAATGAGTTTGGTTTGTTGTTGAAAAAAAATTAATTCTTTTCATTTTTTTTTTTTAACAAAATATAAAATCTCAAACAAATTTTATAATCAAACTAATAATTACCCGTTCCAACAATAGAATTGAATATAAGATAGATGTGTTTTCTTACAATGGGGTTTTTACTTTCACAATTTTAAATAACCAAAAAGAATAAAGAGTAATTTTCCTTCTTATGGTGATCGATCAAACAAAAACCTCAAAGATCTAATTGTTTTTTCTGGCCAATACAATTATTCTCAAAGAAGAAAAAGAACAAGAAGACAACAATTGTATAGAAAATCTTAATAATTGGTGATCATCTGGCAGGGATATTGTGAAAGCTTTTGAAAAGTTTATCAACCCCTTTTAGCTTTCGGAGAATATTGAAAATGTTTTAACCTAAGTACACATTCTTTGAAGAACAGATAAAGGGTTGGTTGATTTATTGGCTAATTATTCAAGGCAATTTCCAACACCATCATTAACTGAAAAAATATTTATTTATCTTTATTTCTTATGGTTATTGATATAAGGGGATCGAAAGGTTTTTCAACCAAATTAAACGAAAACACTATAAAACTCTTTGATCTGATCCTTGATTGAATCAATTATCTTATTTGTTGTTTTTTCAAAAGAATGACTTTTTTTCACATAATCTATTTTTTGGACAAAAAAATTTTTTGTTTAAATATTTCTCAATTAACCCAAAAACCCATCAACTATTTTATCGCGATTACTTTTTAACCGCGATATTTGGGCATTTATCGCAATTTTATAAAATTATCGCGATTTGTTATATTATAGTGATAATATTGAATTCCGCTATAATGCTCAATATCGCAATTTGATAAACTATCGCGATTTTTGTAACTTTATTGTGAATTAATCGTGTTATCATCAAAACCTGTAATAATTTAGAGTTCTTTGCTAATCATATTCCACTCCTGGAAACCTATAATTTATAAACACAGCCAGTTTCACTTTTAAGGTACAAACTTTCAACGAAATTTAAGGCACAATAAAAATCTTAAATTAAGGCACAAAATTCAGATTCTAGTAAAATAAGTTGTAAAATAAAAAAATTACAAATTTTGTGCCTTAATTTGAGATTTTTATTGTGACTTAAATTTCGTTGAAAGTTTGTGCCTTAAAAGTGGAACTGACTGTATTTGTTTTTTGATGATTCTTTATTGAAATTTCTAAACTAAAATTTATAAATTAGGAAAGTAACAACAAGTTCTAAACAGCCCCATTGAGTATTTTAGAATTACATCGAGAATTGAGAAAAAAAATGTTTTACTCAATACTTTTAAATTTTGGAAAAGTGAAAGGCAGTTTTTTTTCGTTTTTTTTTTTTTTAATTTACGAAATAAAAAGAAAATTTTTGAAATTTTATTCTTTCAGAAATTACAAAAAAATATCTTCTGGTAGTTTTCTTGAGGCTTTCTATTTTATTTGGAAAATCTACAAATTTCGTTAGGTTTTTTTTTACTTTTTGAAATAAACGGAAATTTTTTTAAAATTTTCTGTTTTTTTCAAAAAGTAAAAAAAACCTAGAACACTTCGCAAATAAACAGAAAACTCTGGTAAAAAGTAAAGGCAGTTTTTTTTTAAATTTGAGAAATAAACTGAAATTTTATTTAATTTTCAATTTATTTCAAAAATTAAAAAAAAAAACATAGGTATGGTAAGGGGGATAAATTTCCTCACTTTGAAATAAAAAAAAAAAAAAACTAAAATAAAATTCATATTAAACATTCAGGATAAAAGTGAAACATGACTTTTAATTGAAACCTTAAAAGAACCTGAAAACAAAAAGTCAAATCAAATACAAGAAGAAATAAATTTACTCGTAGGAATAATTCATTATATTATTATCAATCAAACAAAAAAAATAATTTAAATCTCCTTTATATTGATATCAATAGTGTGATTTTGGAGATCTTAAAAAAAAGACAAATTTTTTGAATAATTTTTAATTATAAGAAATCAAAGAAAAATACATTAAAAAAAGATAATTTTTAAAAAACCGATACTCTTTGTTAAATAATAAATGAAACAATATTTTCTTTCAGCTTTCCAAAAAAAGATATTTTAAAAATCCTAATACTTTTCAAATTTTTAAATCAGTAAAGAGTTTAAGACGGTAAATTCCTTTTGAGAAATGTAAACTTTATAAATTTATTTTAATTATTAGGAACCATTTTTTTTTGGAAAACCAAATGAAAATATTGATATTTTATTTTACAAATAACAGTATTGTGGATAATAATTCATTTAGTCTTAAATTAATTATTTTAATCTTTTATTAATTGATCTTACTATTCATTTTTAGATTCTATTAAGGTTTCCCAAAACAAAATCCTGTTTAGCTTTTTTTTATAAAATTTTAATAACTAGATCGATCACCAGAGAACTAAAAGAACAATTCTTTACTACCTACACAAAATAACTCTTTTTCTGTATTTCAAGTATAGTATTAGAAAAAAACTGATTAGTAACTAGTCAAAAAAGAGTGTATTTTTATTAGATTGTTTTCATACTAATTCCTCAAAATTATTTTTGATTTACAAATTTGAGAATGTATAAAAAGTTAATTGATCAATTGACTTTTGAAAAAAAAAATTTCCAATTTTTAAAAGTAAATGATTCTTTCAAAACACGTTCTGAAAAAAGCATTTACTTTTAAAAATTTTTTGTATGGTTAATGCCTGTACAAATATTTATAAGAAAATGACTTGGCAAACAAACATTACCTGTGAAACAAAAAAACATTATTTTGGACAAAAAGGACTGTTGGCTTTCTTTTGGGTTTCAATAACAATGTTTGACTTTTTAATCAAAAATTAAGTTTAATTTATAAAGAAAAAAACCAAAACTTTTAACTTAAAAATTTAAATCTTCAATGTACAAAAGATAATTATTTTCATTTTTTAAACCCTAAAGTTGAAACCTATAATAATTCGTTGTTCAAAATTCTCAGTAACATTGTTTGGTTGTGATTTAAAATACCAAAAATCTTTTTTCATTTTTTCAATTATCATTTAAAAAAAATATAAATTAGTCCACACAAACACATTTTTTTGACAAAACAATAACCCACACCAAGATCGAAATAATAAACAAACCCCAAACACGGAACTGATGAAAATCCATGTTATAGGTGATGAAGGAGTTGGAAAACGGTGTTTAATCTTGACGTATTTTACCGGAGAGTTTCCAAATTCTTATGTCCCTCGGGTTGTTGAGAACAAAATAATCAAAAAGCATTACAAAAACGAGCAATTTTATTTGCATGTTTGGAATTCTTCTGGGCAGGAGGACTACGATAGTTTAAGGGCATTAAGCTACAATGGAACGGATATATTTTATCTGTGCTATAATCCAAGGAGCCGAGAGTCCTTTGAAAACATTCAGTATCGGTGGCTGCCCGAGATTGAGGTGATCAGCCCAAAAAGTGCATTTTTAATTGTCTCTTTGAAAAACGATAACCGATCTATTGACGACGAATTACCGATTGCAGTTAGCCAAAAAGAAGGAAGAGAATTGGCGAAGAAGTTTGGCTCAATTGGCTTTTTTGAATGCTCGTCATTCTTAAAAGAGAATATTTCAGAAGTGTTTGAGTTTGGGATCAGCTATTATTTCACAAAAATGGTTCGGAAAAAGAAAATCATGAAGAGACTATTTTCAAAATTCCAAATCAAAAACTTGATGGTGAATTCAAAATCAAATAAATTTTACGAGTATTTACCACAACCACAGATCAAAAAACCTCAAAAGAAAATCTTTGAAAAATTGAATAAATTGATTATTATTGATTCAATAATGGATCTTGAACATATTAATAATCTGAAAAAAGACAAACAAGAAGAACTCGAAGAAAAAGAAAAAGAAGAAAATGATGAAAAAGAAAAAGAAAAAAAAAAAGAAAACAAAGATCAGGAATTAACAAAAAACAAAAAACAACAAAGGCTGAACAACAATTATAAAAATTACTATTATCTATTCTTTTGGGAACAAACAGTAAACAAGAATTCAATTCTGACACACTCCATTTCTATCCATCCGTTGATTTTAACAAGTAAAAGTAAAATTTTCCAAATGCTTTTGAGTGAAGAAAGCACCACAAAGCTGGAGTCTACACTAAAATTAAAAAAAATCCATGACAGAACTTATTTAGTCAAATCTTATTTGTTTGAAAATTTCCTCCAAATATTAAAATTTTTCATTTCTGGAGAAATTGAGAACCTTAGAAATTTAAAAAAAAATGATCACTTACGGTTATATGAATTGGCAAAGAATTTTCAAATTAGAAGTTTGTGTAATTTGCTAAACCAATTTGTAAAAAAACCAAAACCATTTGAAATTGTGGAAGGGGGCAGATTAATCAGAGACACAGCAAAAAGAGAAAAAAAGGAAATAATTAAAAGTCTAAAAAGGGAATTTATTCAACAAAAATTTTCTAATTTTAATTTATTTTGTTGGAAAAAAAATTTAAATAATTTTTTATGGGATAATAAATATCATAAAAAAAAAAAAAATGACAACATTAACAAAAAGAATAATGATAATATGAATACTAAGAATAATAAGAACAATAAGAATAATAAGAATAATATGAACAATAAGAATAATAAGAGCAATAAGAATAATATGAAAAAGACGAATATTAAGAATAATAAAAATCAGAGAAATAATAAGAATAATAAAAACAATAGGAATGGTCAGAATGCTAAAAATGTGAAAAGAGTCAAAAGAATTAAAACATTCAAAACCCAAAAAAAAAGTAGAAATGGCAGTATGGGATTGAAAAGAAATAACACTGTGAATGATATAAACACCCGACAGGATAATATTTTTCAAAAAATAATTTCAAATAAAGAAATTTTAATTGCTCGTTCAAAATATTTTAAAAAAATGTTAAGAAACCCATTTGAAGAGACATCAAAAAATCTTATCATAATAATGGGATTCGATCCAAATTTATTAAAAGATTACTTGCAATTTTTATATACCAACAAGGTAAACATAAAAAATGTTCAACATAATTCTGATTTGCTTTTGCTGGCTGATTATTTTGGACAAAGGGATTTAGTCAAATATTGTGTTTATTATTTATCCAAATTTCTAATACATCAGATGTCAATTGGCCAAACCATCTATTTATATAATATCTCAAACTTTTTGAATTTAATCGACATAAAAATGATTTGTCTTTGGAAAATGGGTAACAACTTTAAAATTTTTAACAAATCTAAAAAATTTAACAAGGTATTTTCGAAACAAGAAAAAATTTCTATTCAAAATTTCCACTATTTTAAAACATTAAAAACAAAATCCAAAAATGATCCTGATTCATTTTCTCTCGTTCAAAAAATCGATAATATAAATCAATCATTTTTATAAAATAATATAATTTATTCGCTATGGATTTATATATCCCAATTATGAGGTAATGAAAAATCTTGCGATGAAGGCTATCATTATCATTACTATTATGATTATAATAATTTTAATATGAATATGAATATTAATATTAATATTGATATTGATATTGATATTGATATTAAACTCCATTGCAAACTTCTGTACACATTCAATATAAAATAATAATACATGCTACAAAATAATGAAAAATAAAGATAATTACAATTGAATTATTAGAAAATATTCATAAAGAATTGCTGGAAAAAAAAAAAAAAAAAAAAGAGTAATAAATTCAATCTTTAATAACAATTAATAATAAGCACCATTCCAAAAATTTGGACCTCACAGAAAATCAAAAAATACGCAAAAAAAATCCCAATTTTTTGTATTTTTCCAAAAAAAAATATTAAATTACATTCAAGTTACCAAGTATTAATTTTTTTTAGAAAAAAACCTTTTTATCCAAATAAAAGAAAAAAATATGAAATAAAAAAAAATAAAGGGGTGTGTCCACAATTACAAAATGAATGGAACAAAAAATTGGATTGTTAAATTTGTTGAAAATTAAACCAACAATTATTGATCGATCAAATTGATAAGATACCATCAACTAATTGTATTTGGAGTTTCTATTTAAAACTTACTCAACATTAACCTTTTATCAATCATTGAAACAATTTTCACCGATAAAATGAAACAGATTAAGTAATTGGAAAAAATAAATGAAACCAAAAAACAGAAAAGACAAAAAATTGTATCAATTAAATTGTTAAAATCCAAATTATTTCCAAATTTCAATGTAAAGTGTAGTATTATTATTCTTTTAACTGTTTTAACTGTAATCAAAATTTGGGAATTTAGTTTTTTATGGATGTTATGAACCTTTCCTATTATAAAACGAACATTGACTAATCAAAACTTCTTTTAAGAACTATTAAAACCCAAATAAATAACTTAAATAACCGTTACTCAAGGAGTAAAAGAAAATATAAATGAGATCAACTTTAATGAAAATATTGATTTAGAATCATTGTCAGATTTCAATTAAAGAAAATATTTCATTTGTTACATAAAGTTCACCAGATGTATCAATATAATAGTTACTGGTTTTAAAAGAAAGAGTATTAATTTTGTTTCTTTGGCCACTAATTATTTTTTTATTTATTATTTTTTTTTCAATGTATAGATCGACGAAAACAGTTGAATCATGGTTGATGAACTTGTTGAAAAAGTATGAAAAAATAAAAACTGAAATTTTTTCCTTCAAAAAATTAAAATTTGAAAATGATTCATTTTTTAAGCGTAGGGGTAATATGTATATATACTTTATCAAATAAAATTAATTTTTTTTTTTTTTATTTTTTGGGATTTGAATTCTTTCATTCTTTAGACTCCAATGGTACCAGTAACTCTTGATTTTTTTTTTTTTTTTTTTCCAAAGGAAATAGAGAACTTATTTTCAAAAAGGATATGATTAGAATTTAGAAACAAATTGCTTTATCAACTTTACAGAAATGAATTACAATTTTTTTTAAAAGTTTTCCATTTTTTCCCAATTATTTTTTCAGTAAAAACATCTGATCCTTTCGTGTTTGGGTTTTTGGATTTTGAAAAATATAAAAAGAAAAATTTGAAAAACATTTTGATTTTTGGGAAATCTCACTTTTAGAAATTTCGAAGAGTTTACTTGAACAAATAACCTTGAAACTTATATCTTTTTTTAGAAATACAAGAAAAATAAACCAAATATTGAGTTATTGAAGATCACAAAAAATAGTTCAATTAATTTTATTTTCAATAATTTATGAAATATCTTAAAAATTAAGTACTCTCTCCATTTTATGTTCTCTAAATATTATTTTTAGGTTCTCAATAATATTAGAATAACGTATTTTTACCCAGTGGTTATCGATCTTGTAACAAAAGTAAAAATTGTAAATAAATTATTTATCAAGAAAAAATAGAAAAAAAATGTGAAAAAATTATTTTAATTTTGGAATTTCAAAAAAATGATTTTTTAATTATACTATCCCTTCAAACCCTTTAAACACATGTAATTCAGTATCATCGCAACTGGACCCCTTTGGCTAAAAAACGGTTTATTAAGATATAAACTCAAAATAATAGATTCTGGTATTTTAAAATGAATATTTATCAACTTTAAAATTTAATTATTTTTTATAATTTTGTAAATTTCAAAATTGACTCAATAATTATAAAAATTAAAAACTAAAGACTCCTGATATTTAATTTCTATTTTTAAAGTTAATAGTAAAATCAATATATTTTCAACATTGGAATGAATTTATTAAAATAATCTATTCGTTAATTATTTAATGTTTTGTTAATATTTATTTTTTGACCAATTAAACTATTTTTTTTACAAATTTTTGAAAGTTAATTTTTTTTGGTAAGCTGAATTTAAAAAAAATAAATATAAAAATAAACTTTTTTCTAGGAATATTTATATTGGTTATTTCTAGAAAAAAAAATGTTTGTTAGTTAATACTCTACTAATTATGAGCATTATTGGTTTCTCTCTTTTTTTTTTTTGCTTTTGTTTTTTTTTTTTTTGAGAAATTAGGGTTACTTTTTGGTTAAAGTCTCTAAATATAAAAATACAAGAAAAATATGGAGAGAAGTTATGTGAAAATGATCCAGATCTTAATTAACCAGTTCTGTTTTCGATGAAAATAAATGATATTCAAAAGGTGTTGTTATTGGCTAGTATTAACTATTTTATCGGTTTAAAGAGGGTGAAGAAAATAAGGTTTTAAAAATGTTATAATTTAGATAAAGTTATTTTTTAAGTTGAGAGTAATTACTTTTTAAAACAGTTTTAAATAATACAAGAATAGTATCTAGCTTTAAAGAATAAAAAGTATGAAAAAACTTTTTAGAATTTTTTTTTATTTTTTTTTAATTAATTTTTTTCCTTAAAGATCCTCTCCACTTCAATAAATAATAAATCACGCAATTTGGCTTATTTTTTTGACAACAACCAAAAAATTTTTCTTTCTGTGTGCTAGAATTAATATCCTATCAAGAAAAATATATTACTAATTTTCTCAACTTCACATAAAACCATGACAGATATTTTTCTATTTTACAGTCTGGGTATTAATGATTTAACCTTTAAATATGACGAGAAATCCAGATTTTTTTCTGAAATTCTTTTTTTTTTGTAAAAATATGGATGATCTTTCTTTATTGATTTCAAGATCAACAAATCACAATACTTGACTTATTGATTTTTTTGTGACATTTTAACCTTGGCTCACTAAATTGATTTATTTTCAATGACAAAATCTTGTGATTGTAGACATCTCATTAATAGACACCAATCTCTTAAAGCCTTAAAAAAAATCGTAAATTAGTTGATTTTCGAAATGTTCTTTGATATAAAATTTTTCTAATGATGAGCTATCGGATTATAAAAATTGAAATTGAACTACAAAATGAGTTTGCTGGTTTTACATTTATTAGTAAATATCAAGTCATTGATTGAAATTTGTGATCTCTATTTATTCACTTAGACCTTTTTTATCATGTACACATTGGATATATTTTGGGTGAACTAACAACCCTAAATGAAAGGTTTGAATTGATTGAAAAAATCATAATCTGAAATGTTTTATACCGTCTAGATTTCAAATAATCGTATTATTTGACATTTCTAAATTTGTAAAATGTAGCTTCAGAAAAAGAAAAGGGTTTAATTTTGATCCTATTTAATATTGAAATAAACCTTAAATAAAAATCTTTTTGTAAACACCAAAAGTAAAGTATTCTTTGGTTCAAAATTAATTGATTTCATCAAAGTCCAAAAAAAAAAAAAAAAAAAAAAAAAAAAAGAAATTATTTCAAATTGGAATTAGATTTTAATAATCAAACAGAAAATGAACAGAAGATAATAATCAAAAAAAAAGACTGTTTTCACCACTTGCTGTTGTTCTTAATTTTCTTCTTCTTCTTCTTCATCATCATCATCATCATCATCGTCATCATCATCGTCGTCTTCATCCTTTTCTTTTTCTTTTTGTTCTTCTTTTAAAGGCTCAATTTCTGCAACATGTTCTGGGACTAATAGACTTTCTTGTTTAATTAACTTGTAGTATTTCCCCAAGGTCTTAAAACGAATGAACAAATAATACTGTTTTTCAAATTTCTGAAAATAGTCAGGGTAATGGTAGTAACTGAAGGCAAAGATCCTAGCGAGCCTTCTGTAAATTTCAACAAATTTGGCTTGCCCCTCTTCAGGAATAAAGGCCCTTGAAGGAAATAAGGTACTATTATTGAGTGTGTCTTGTGTTTGTTCGATCGTTTGTGTGATATAGTCAATTGCTGGCACCTTCTTTGGTGGTCGGAAGGCGCTCGACAAAAAGACCGTATCTTCGCCGTTGATCGTGATGTGCATATCGGGATGATTTTCAACAGTCCAAACATCGTTATGAAAGGCACAATAGCGATGTAACTCAATAATGAATTGGCAAAGGTGCTCATAAATCCAGACGTATTTGTCTTGGCCATCAGGGAGTAGAACTAATTTCCAAATATCAGAGGGATCTTTTTTTATTAATGTTTGTAAATGTTGTTGGGTGCTTAGAGCACCATCCATTTCGTCTAATGGTAATTCAGGCCAATCGTAAAGTTCTTTTCTTTTTGTTCCAGGTCTGTTACGTCTTAGTTTGGTTGTCATTTATTGTTAACAAAAAACAAAGAATCTTTGTCACAAAGATAAAAACATAAAAAATGAATTATCGGAAATTATTTCATAAAATTGAAAAGTGGTTTGAAACTTGTAAATATTTATATGTAACTTTATTTTCTGTTCTTGACAATTCTTGAAACTGTTGGTTTTTTATTATTCAATTATTTTTTAAGGGAGTATGAAGATTTTTCCTTTGAAAAATTTTAATTTTATAAACCTTATTGAAAAATATTTTTTGTGTGCCATTGAGATATTGAAATTCTGGAAACCAAAATACCATTTACTGCTCTATTTGTGGAAAGAACTTAAAGTAAACCAGAGTTAAATCTTTAAATTTTTCCATTTTTTGTACATTTTTTTCGAAACAAAATTTTGGTTTTATTAAATTTGGTTTTGGATCTAAAAATGTTTTTATATCAATGAACGAAATTAATCTAAGAGTAAACCAAAAAAATAGACCGAAAAGGTGTGCATTTGAAACAAATATTTTCTTTTACAAGACTAAACATGAAAGATCACCTTTCCAAATAAATTTGTTGAAATCAAAAATGACAAAAAAAAATCGACCAAAGCCTATTTTCCAAGGTTTGTTTTCTTTTTCTTCTTAATTTAGATGAATCCAAACAATTTAAAATCTTCAATTTCTGACCACATTAATATTTATTATTATATTATAAAATATTTTTTTTTACAAATTTGCTTTTCAAATTCTTTTTACAAATATTTTTATCAAACCAAGACAAAACAAAGAATACTTTGGGAAAAGATTAAAATAAAGGGGTGAAATTCTCCGAATCTAAAAACAGTTACAAAAAGATTCAACCCAAAATAAAAAAAAATTTAGAAGATATTTCGATCTATTCAATAAAATCTTTATTGTAAACGTAAAATAGAATTATTCAATAATTTTTGGAAAATTTTTTCCAAAATAATAAATTATTTTTTAATGAAATTTTTTGAATTATTTACTCCAAAAATTTGGATCATCTTCAATTATTGAGAATAATAAATAATTATATTTTACTAATGGAATTTTTAAAGTAATTTGAATAATAAAGATAAAAATATCATTGATTAAAAAAAAAAATTAATTGCCACTTCTTTAATGGTGTAGCCACCCTAAAGTTAAAATTTTTCACTAGTTTTTAATAAATTGAAAGAAGATTTGATATAAAATTTTTTTACTTTGTATGTGCCTAGTTTTTATTTAGTAAAGTATTTTTTTGAAAAACAATTTATGAATTTTACTTGTGAAATTAAAATTAAATGACAAAATAGAATGTTAAGTTGATAACTTTGCTCTACTTTGGGGAATGTTAAATGGTTTAACTTTTTTTCTTATCTCAACATTTTATTGTTGGAATTTTATTTTTTCTTGGAAAAAAAATCTAATAAATTGTTTCAAACAAAGTACTTTAAATACAAAAATCAAAGAAAAAAAGAATTAAATAAACAACAAAATTTTCAGATCTAATTATAAATTAATAAAAAAAGTGAAAGTGTTAACTTCTGGTAGAAGAACCTTCTTTTAATTGAACCTACTATAAAATTTTTGAAGAAAAATATATACCTTGATCAAAAAAAAATCAAATGGCAAACAATCTTTAGATCGATCATTTGATATTAAAATCTTTTGTGAAATATTTTGAATTTCAACTGGTTTTTTTTCAAAATGATTGTGTCAAGGGATTTTTTTAACTAAAAAAAATTAAAAATATAGGATACACTTAATGATTTTTATTATCTTGAGTATTTGTATTGTTAGTCAATCTAATATAATAATAAGTTTGGATTCAAAAATTATTACAAAAATAATAAGTATGTATTGTTGGTGTAAATGTTCAGTAAACCCACCAACTAGGTATCAAACCCAAAATAAAATATCTTTTGATCTGATCACTAATTTAGTTTTTTTCTTTTAATTTATTTTTGAAAATTGATTGTTTTTTATGAAGGATATATGTATTAATCTAATTATTAAACTCTTTTTCAAATAAAAGGGAATAAAAATTTTTAAGAATTATTCATAAATGAATAAAATTAATTGTAGTATCATTCTAAAATCTAAGAAACGCTTTAAAACATAAAAAACACTCAACTGATTCTTTAAAACTCATTAAAACAAAACAATAACAATTTAAATTAAATATTTTAAAAATTGATGTGCCCTTTTATTTGAAATGAGTAATCTCGTTTTGTAAATTGTACTGAAAAAAATTATAAACCCAATAAAAACCTTTGAACAAGGCGAATTGGGAAACATTTCTCAACACTTTATTGATAATTCTTTACACGCCAAACTTTTGTTCTTTAAAGTCTCATATTCAATATAAAGCCACAATTCATCTGGTATTTTGTTAGAATGTTTTTTCTTTATTTCTCTTTTCTTTGTTCCATGCATCAATCCAATAATGGTCTTTCTCAATTCCTATTTCTAGCTCATTCGAAATCAAACTTAAACTTTTTTCAGTTTTATACACTGGTAGATTATTTCCAAATTAGTTTCTTCTTATCTTGTTTCTTTTTTATTTTCCAAATGTCCAATATTCAATAATAAAAAAACAAAAAATGAAAAAATGAATGATTAAAATGAAAATCACCAATAAGTAATTTTCTTATTAACAATCAAATTATCTGGTATTGACGATTTGAGAGGTGTGCCCTTTTGTTTGAAAAATAGTTTATTTTTCAAATACTAAAATATATGAAAATTACTTGAAAAGTTATTAAGTGAGAAATTAGTTTTAATTTTTGATACTGGTACAAATACCAATATCATTATTTGTTATTTAATATTTATCTAATAGAATCTCACAATTTCCTAATAATTACATATTTTACTAGAATTGATAAGGAATTGGAAAAAAAAATGCTAAATTAATCTTTTGTTCTTCGAAGGAATTATAAAGATGAATTCAAGTATTTTTTGAAAAGTTGGAATATAATAATAGATATAGATGGAAAAGGAAATTGAAAAATTTATTTTTAGAATTTTATTGTTCTGATTTATTTTTAGAAAATTGATTAGTCGAATTTGAGCAAATATTTTAGAAAAAATTTTAAATAAATCCAATGAAAGTTGAATAGTTCTAAAATAAAAATATTTTTATTTATTCAAATTCAAAGAATTATCTTGAAATATTTAAGGTACTTATGTATGATAAACAAACAAAGAATAGTTTATTAGTTTATTAATAATAAATGAGTTACTCAAACATTTCGTGTAAGGTAAAAATAAAAAAAAAAGGATTTGATTAATTATCAAAAAATTGTTAAATGATATTAAAATAATATTATCAAATAAAATCAATTCCTTGTTAAAAAAATTTGGCACTATTAAATAATAATATATAATAAATATACCAATAAAACCTGAAATTCTCTTTTTTAAAGTAGAATTATGAAAAAAACTTAATTTTTATAATTATTTTTTTTGAGATCTCTAGAATATTTAGATCAGTGGAATATTCGCCTATCTCGTTATAATCAGATAATTACAAAGTATTATATAACGATAATCTGAAAAGCCAAAGTGAAAGAGTTTCGTCTTATATTTCAAAAAATTAAATAAATTTCGTGAAATTTAATATTTTTTTTTAATAACTTTTCTCGAAATTTTTATTGATGATATTAGTAAAATTATAGTTTTTCATTTTCTTTTTAATATAAACTTTTTTCGGAATCTAGAACTTAAGGGAGTAGCCACGGTAAAGGAAAATTTTTCACTTTTTTGCAATTCTGAAGAGGATCAGAAAATAACATTTTTTACTTTGGTTGTAACTCATTGGTTTTTATTATTTAAAGTACTTCATTCATTAGATTTTTTAAATTTTTTTTTCAGGTCTCAAAGAAATTGCCACAATAGAATGTTGAGTTGAATTGTAAAAAATAGTGTTTTGAAAGTTGAATAACTTTTCTTTTATCCTTCTCTCAACATTCTAATGTGGCATTTAATTTTTTCATTTTTTATTTTTTCATCATTTTTGAGATTTTTTTAATCCTGACAAGATAAAGCAATTAGAAATATTTTTTTATTAGTGGCATTTGGGATTAATGGATTTTGTTTAAAATGAACAACAATATTACAATTGAAAGAATCATAAAAGGAAACATAAATGGTGGCTTAAATAGCTAGAAGAATTCCAAAATTAGAATAATTAAGTCTATTTATTACTTATTAGGATTTTAAATCATTGCGTTTAGTGGAATTGGAGAAGTGAATATGATTATATGTTATCAAAGTTTAAAACACAAAATAGCCACAAGTTTTATTCAAAAAATCTGAAATTATCTTCTCCCAAAAAAAAAAACTAAACCCCATTCCAAAAATTTGGACATATCAGAAAATCAAAAATAGGAAAACAAAAACTCAATTTATTATATTTTCCCAAACTTAATATAAAACCATATTTAAATAACATAGCATTAATGGTTTTTTAAGTAATCACTTTCATCCAAATCTAAGAAAACAATATAAAATACAAAAATCAAAACAAGTGTACCCAAAATAAGGAAACGAGCTGAAATGAAAGAGTTTGAATAAAAAATATATTGGTAGATTTGTTAAAATTACACCAACAATGGTTGATCGATCAAATGATAAGATACGATGCAGAAGTTGTATGTGGATTTTTCAATTTTTGAAACTCAATTGTAACATTCTATCAACCATCTATAAAAAAATTTCAGATCTAAATAAACCGATTAAGTAACTGAAAAATTGGAAATGAAAACAAAAACAAAAAAGACAAAAAATGAAATAGTTTGTTGAATTAAAATTAATTTCGAATTGGATGTAAATCATGTTATTGTTATTTTTTCAACTGTTTAAAATTTGTCCAAATTAATGGAATTAAGTTTATTTTAATAAAAAATAATAATAAAAAAAAACTATTCTATCAATATAATCTCAATTTTTTTATTGTTGAACATTACTAAAAAAAAAATATCAAATAATTTTTTTAAAAAAATTTTTAGAGAATCTACAATCACACGCCACGAAAATAAAATGTTCTTTTCTCATCTCTCTCAAATTTTTATCATGTCTTATGGTGTAGTTACTCCCTTAAGAGCACAAGTATAATTTTGAATAAACAACAACATATTTCAATCATATTGGTTGTTATGGTGATGCTACTCTCTTAATGTTAGACACTAATCCCTTAAATTTAGATTTTTGTGGAAGTGATCTATTTTCAAAGTGCTAATCATGGAAAAGACATTTGAACCAAAAGTTAACAACAACCAAACACTTTCCTTTGGAAAATAATCAAATCGAAATTGCATGTTGATCATTTTTTATTCTTTGTAAAACAACAAAATAATTATTATGGTAATCATAAGAAACGCTCGATTAGAAGACATTGTTGCAGTTCAAAACGCAAATCTTCAAAGTCTTCCTGAAAATTATCAAATGAGATACTACTTGTATCACTTTTTAACTTGGCCAGAACTTACACACGTTGCAGAAAATTTTGAAGGGAAAATTGTTGGTTATGTTCTTGGAAAACTGTAAGATCCTTTTTTCTTTTTTTTTTTTTCTTTTTATTGTTTAATTAAGCACTGAAACTTTTAAAAGGGTTTTGAAAAGTCTAAAATTGGTCACACCTTTTTTTCGTTCTCATTTTGAAGAAAATAAATTCCCTTTTATTCCGAAAACATGAAAGATAACAAAAAGGCTTACAAAAGATTTCAAGATAATTCTTTTTTAATCAAACAAAATAAGAAAAATGAGTGAGTTTGTTGGAAGTTTACAATTTGGTGCTTTCAAAAAATGGGAATGATTAAAAATTCAAAGAAAAACAAAAAAACAAAAAAAGCAAATTGCTTCACAAATAAATGAAAAAAAAAAAAAAATTCTCTAATCTCTTTAATTTCCCCAATGATCATTTTCACTCAAAAAACCAAAATCCTCTTTTATTAATTTTAAGTGTTTCTTATTCTAAAAAAAAAAAAAAAAAAAAAAAATAATGAACAAAACCATTAAAATTGTAAAAACTTTTCTCTTTTCTTTTTAATTTTTCAAAAAAAAAATAAAAAACCTTGATGTAATTTTTGTATGATTAGTGATGACTCCAACAAAAACGCTGATTATAGATATGGAATGATTACATCTGTTGCAATAAACAGACACTATCGAAAACTTGGCCTTGCAACAAGATTAATGAGAAGAACACGTAAATGAACCTTTTTCATTTTTCTTTTTCTTTTTTTGTGTGTTTTAAATTTTTTTGATGTCTTATATAATTTTTTTAATGTTTCAATTTTTTTAATTCTGTTTTTTTATCAATAGTCGCAGCAATGAAAGAAGTGTATGACGTAAAATATGTAACACTCCATGTAAGAGCAGGCAACGGTGCAGCAAAGCATCTTTATCAAAATGTTTTACAATTTGAGTAAGTTCTTTTAATTTTTTCAATACTTTTTTATACTCTCTGCAAGGACTATCCGAATTTTATGCTCTGTGGGGGTTGAAATAAAATACTATAGATAGAAAAAAAGCTTTAAAAGGCAATGAATTGAGGAAAAGTCAAAATATTGCAATTTTTGGGATTTTTTAGATTTTGCTTGTTAATCATTTATTGATCCAAAAACTTATTGAATTTCCAAACAAAACAAGGCAAAACTAAAAAGCTATTTTTTTTGATATTAAGAAAATGCCACTCCACTTTCTTTTCAAGTATATTTATACTCTCTCGCTACACTCTAACATACTTGAAAAGAGAGTGGAGTGACATTTTCCTAATGAAATTTTTTTCTTCAAAATTTGTTGAGAATAATTTGGATTTTAGCATTCAAAAAAATAAATAAGTAAAAAAAAAAAAAGTCAACAACTGACTTTTTAATTTAAATCCAACTCAGAAGTGATTGGAAAAGGAAACTTTTTAATTCAAACACAACCCAATTAACTAAATCAATACACTTAGCTTTTGAATATCCAACCAAACAAAATTAACCCAAAAAAAATTCAGCATCAAATAAGTCAATTTAGAGACACAAGAGAAGAAAGCAAGGAATTCTTTATTTTTTCAAGAATACTATCAAGATTTGTGAAGAGAAAATAACAAAGATGTTAAATTCAACCTCAAAATGGCTTTGCCAAACTCAAAATTTTTCAAAAAAAACCTAAATTTTTCAAGTTAGCAAGATCCCTGAGATCAAGTTTCTTAAAAGTCTATAAATATGTTACTAGGTGGAAAAATTGTATTCACTAGCCATAAAATTCGGATAATCCTTAATTGATCTGTGGAATTTCATCAAACATTAATTTTTGATCTTTTGTTGTCCAGTATTCCTATTTTTAAGAAGACACCGCAACATTTACCTTTACTAGCATTTGAATAATAAATAAGAAAAAATTTTTCACTTCCTTTTCCAGATTTTACTCTCACAAATAGAATTTTCAAAGAAATAAATTAAAATTGGTGATCTCCGTTTATTTGTTTGGAATTTTTTTATTATACCTAATGGTATACCTATTGGGTTCGTTAAGAATCCGAAATCAAAGGCATGTTTTATAACTTTAAAAAAAAGATAATCAGTTGAAATTTTATTGAATGTAAATTTCAAATAACAGTATTAAACAAATTACACAGATCTATTTCTAAAAGATAATTTCATAATTCTATTTCAGCTTTTCTTATTTTCAGCGAACTATACGAAAGAGTGTCTCAATAATTTGTTTTTGGATTTTCTTTGGGGAGATTCACATATGCAAAAACTGATGTCTTAATAATTTAAGTTTTTTTACTACATTTGTCATTTTTCCAAAATCTATAAAACTTTTCCAATGTGTCCTGCCCACAAGGCAGTGGTTTCTTGTATAAAAAAAACAAGGTATTCAATAGCAAAAAATTCAATTTTAATGAACAAATAAAAATGTTTGGGGTTGTTTTTGTTTTTTGATTTCTGAAAATTATTTTTGATTTTTAAATTTCTGTTTCAACCTCAAACATTTTTATTCTTTTATTAAAAAGATTTTTTTGCACTTATAAACTTCAGGTTTTTTTATACAAGAAACCACTGCATTGTGGGCACATTGGAAAAGTTTTATAAACTTTGTTTCAGTCAAAGGGAAATCCAAAAAAAAACGTTTTTTTCAAATATCAATTATTTTATATAATTGACCTTTGAAGAACAAATAAGAAATAAACAGAATAATACACATCAAAGAATTGTTGATATAAACTAGATTCCAAAATTTTGGACACGGCTTAAACAGTTAAAAGAATAACAATACTACACTTTAAATTCAATTTGAAAAGAATTTTGATTTTATAAACTATTTCATTTTTTGTCTTTTTTGATTTGTTTTCATTTCCTTTTTTGCAGTTACGTAATCTGTTTCGTTAGATCTGGAATTTTTTTTCGATGGTTGATAGAATGTTACTGTTGAGTTTCTTAAATTGGAAAATTCACATACAATTGGTTGATGGTATCTTATCATTTGATTGATCAACAATTGTTGGTGAAATTTCAACAAATTTACCAATAAATTTTTTGTTCAGCTCGTTTCATTATTTTGGACACACCGGTTTTTATTTTTGAGTTTTATATTTTTTTTTCTTTTATTTGGATTAAAATGATTACTTATTAAAACATTAATAACGGGTAACTTAAATGTGGTTTTTTATTAGGTTTGGAAAAATACAATAAATTGAGTTTTATTTTGCCTATTTTTGATTTTGGGTGTGTCTAAATTTTTGGAATGGGGTTTATGTCTGAAAGAAAACTGATTAATCAATAAATTTTCTTAAAAATTGAAAAACTCAAATTCTTAGTTCCCCATTGAGAAAAACAACAATGTTCGTTTTGATCTTTTACTGGTATTTGAATAATAAATAAGAAACAATTTTCACTTCATTTTCCACATTTTTCTTTTAGAAATCAAATCCCCAAACGAAGTTTGTTGGTATTTGTGTTCTCTATTTGAAAAAGGAAATGAAAATGAAGTGGAAATTTTTCACATTTATTAAACAAATATCAAGATCAAAGATCGAATTGAATTGCTATAGAAATCAATATAATTTCTCAACAATCTTTAGATGGTTTCAATAACCTTATAATAACACATTTTTATCAAGTGACTATTGATCTTGCAATGAAAAAAATTTTGGCGATTGAATTAGGTTTTAAAAAAAAAATCGAAAAAAAAAAACAAAAAAAAACAAAAATGTGAAAAAATTTTTAATTTTGAAAATTTCCAAAATAAAATTTTTCTTCTAATATCAATGCAAACCCTTTAAACACAGTTATTTCACCCATTACAACTGGGCCCCTTTGACTGAAAAATAGTTTATTTTTTGGAAAAATGACAAATTTAGTAAAAAAACTTAAAATATTAATACATCAATTTTTGCATATGTGTTTTAGAGAAATTGATTTTTCAATTAATATTAAAAACTAAAAAAAATGTTATTAACCATTTAAGGATTATCCTAATTTAATATTCCGTGGATATTACTTTTATTACTAACAACATATCTGTTGACTTATAATAATTGTGATCCAATAGATCTTGTTAAAATTTGGGCACACTCAAAATCAAAAATAGGCAAAAAAAAACCTTCTTATTGTATTTTTCCAAACATAATATTAAATCGGGTTTAAGCTAATAGAGTATTAATGTTTTTAATATGTAATCAGTTTTATCCAAATAAAAGAAAATAATCAAAAAAACGAAAAAATAAAAACAGGTGTGTCCAAAAAAATGAAACAAGCTGAACAAAAAAAATGTATTGGTAAATTTGTTAAAATTTCACCAACAATTGTTGATCGATAAAATGTTAAGATACCATCTACCTAATTGTATGTTGTTTTTTTCTCTTTAAAAAACTCAACACTAAGACTTCTAACAATCATTGAAAAAAAATTTCTAGCTAAGGAAAAAGATTATGTAACTGGAAAAAAGGAAATGAAAGTAAAACAGAAAAAATAAAAAAAATGATTAAAATATTTTGTAAAAAATCAAAATTAAAACCAAATTGAATAAATGGGGTGCAGCATTTTTATTCTTTCTACTGTTTTAACTATATCCAAATTTTTGTAATTTAGTTTCGAAAAAAACCAAACTGAAAAGATAAACAAAGATTGGAAATCATTAAAAACAAAAACTAAACACCAGAATACTGTTTAATCTTGTTAAATATACAATAAACAATTTCGGGATTTGTTGATAGGACAAGCCAAGATGTAAAATGCTTTATCTTTTTCAACATGAAAATTTTTCTTGGAAGTGATTTTTGTTTGTATTTATTTCTTAAAAATGGTAATTCCTACCACAAATATAATTTATGGATCGATGGTTAAGAAAGCAATTCAATAATTTTACTTTTTTGTTTGAATTGTCAAAAAAATTTAAGTTTTGTGAACGGAAATGGCGTTAATAGTAACCAGATCTTAACTCACAATAACCCAAGAAGATGTTGTTATTATTGTTCAAAATATTTATGAAAAAAAATTCTGGCAATACATTAATTGTGTTTCAAATGTGATATATATTATTACAGTGTTTTTCTCATGTTTATTTTTTTAAAAAAATATTTATTTTAAAAAAAAGAAGCTGGAAAAAAACTTTTTTTTTTTTTTTTTTTTTTATTCGAACTTTTTATCATTGTTATGATTCATCAACAGTGTTCTAATTCGCAAACAGGTTTATTTAGATTAGTTATATAATTTATAGGAGGTGAAATTTTTAAAATTGTGAGAAAAGAAAATTTTTGCAAAATGTGTCAAACCAGTCAGGAATGACAAATATTCAGAAATTATTTACTGTATTTTTTTTTTTTTCCACAAAATTGCAGATTTTGGACTGATCTCCCTCTGTCAAAATTATTGAAATTGAGTTAATATCAAAAAGATCAAGAAAAAAATAAGAAATTAATTTCTTTAATTCAAAACAACCAAACGTCTTATAAATTAATTTATTTCACAATATTATCATATATGAACTATTATAGAAAGGAATACGTTGAAGAAGGGTATTATGCAGATGGTGAAGATGCAATTTCAATGAATAAATATTATGATGATAAAATCCGAAAAAAAGTAAGAGAAGAAAGAAAGAAAAAAGAAAAAAAAAAAAAAATTAAAAAAATAACAGAGAAATTAAAACAAGCAAATTTAAACGAAACCAAGAAAGAAGAAGACGAAAATGAAAACGAAAAAAAAGAAGGATCAAATAAAAATAATAAAAAGAAAAAAAAAGGCCGTGGTAGAGGAAGAGGAAGAGGAAGAGGGAAGGGTAAAGGAAAGGGTAAAGGCAGAGGAAGAGGAAAGAAAAAGGGTAAAGGCAGAGGAAAGAAAAAAAAGGGTAAAGGAAAACGAAAATAATAATTTTAGAAACAAAAGTGAAAAAAAAATGAAAGCAAATGACAAGAGAAAAGCAAAAGAAAAATATTAAAAAATTCTTTAGATTGATTTTGGTAAACATTTTAAGATCTTAAATTTTTTCGATTTGTTATGATTTTATTTTTTTTTTATATTTTGATTTTTTAACATCCTTTCATTAGAGAAAAATCACAAATAAAATTTTCTGGTCAATTAATTTTTCATCAAATTTTCTTTTAAAGTGTTTTATTTTTTTAAAATTAGATTTTTTTTACCTATTTTTTTTTGATTTTTATTTTTATTTTCAGTAATTATTTTTTCCTTAAATATACTAAGGGCTTCAACGAAAAATAACACACGCTATTTAATTATTCGTTTAAAAAAATTAATATAATCCTTTTTAAAAAATTGTGACTCACCTGAAATAATAAATTGTTAAAAAAAAATTATCCTTAAGTATTCAAGAACAATATATAATTAAACCTGATTCATAATTCACTTTTAAGCCATTATAATCATAAAAAAAGTCTGATATTTTCAAAATTAAATATAAATAAAATCAAAAACCTAAAAAAACGTGAGTCACAAATTTTTGAAATTAGCATTAAATATTTTTTATTACTGAAAGTTTGACGAAAACAAGGGTTGACAAGAAGATTTTTTGGTAACTGTCCAATCTAAAACCTGGAAATTTTCATAAACCCGGTAATTCCATTTTTCTGATCAATTGAAAATATTAGTAAAAAGTCATAAATATACTCCCATTTTACAGACAAATAATCCAATTACCCATCAACTTATTACCGTTCCAATCCAGGTATTGGTTAAATATTCTGAACCATCATTTTTAACTCTTCGGTGAATTCAAAAATCAAAAAAATCAAAAATTTATAAAATTAATTGAGAACATGACTGAAAATAAAAAGCCACTTTTGATTTCAAATTTTGATATAAAAAACATGTCCATCATTTTGAAATATTTAAAATAATTTGAATTTGAGAGAGGTTATTGATTATTGTAAAATTTCATGAAATTATGAAAAATATTTTGTAAAAAAATAAATCCTCTAGGGTTCCCAATAGAAATTTCAAATTTTGAAAAAATTTTTAAAAGAAAGATATAAAGTAAATAAAACTCTTATTTCATACATTCAGTTTCACTTTTAAGGCACAAACTTTCAACGAAATTTAAGGCACAAAAAAAAGGCTCAAATTAAGGCACAAAATTCAAATTCTAGTAAAAATAAATTGTAAAAAAAAAAAATTCCAAATTTTGTGTTTTAATTTGAGATTTTTTTGTGTCTTAAATTTCGTTGAAAGTTGGTAATTAAAATCGGAACTGACTGTAAATGTAAAAAAAAATAATTCTGATAAAGATGATTCCAAATAGATCTAGAATTTATCTAAAGGGAAAATCACAATAAATTTGATTTTCAATTTTAAGTAATGTTCTCAATTAATTTTATAAATTTTTGATTTTTTTGATTTTTGAATTCTCAAAGAGTTAAAAATGATGGTTCAGAATATTTAACCAATGCCCGAATTGGAAGGGTAATAAGTTGATGGGTAATTGGATTATTTGTCTGTAAAATGGGAGTATATTTTTGACTTTTTACTAATATTTTCAATTGATCAGAAAAATGGAATTACCGGGTTTATGAAAATTTCCAGGTTTTAGGTTTGACTGTAATAATTAAATTCATTTTAAATTACATTATATAGACGAAATTTTCTTTAGGATTATTTGTCTTTTCGAAGATCCTTATTTTTTTTTCCAAATGAACGGTTGAAAAAAAAAAAAAAGTATCAAAAAAAAAAATAAAAAAAAAAAAAAAAAAAAAAAAATAAATAAAAGACAAAATAGAAAAAAAAAAAAAAAAAAAAAAAAAAAAAAAATTGACAAATTTGAAAAAATCATTCTGATCCAAACAATTGAAAATTGATTTTGATAAGAATATGTGAAAAAAAAGATGCAAATCACTTCAATTAACATTATAAAGTTTTTTAATTTGTTTGAAAAATAGATTAGAATGGAAAGTTTTGAAAAAACGATTATTTTCTTTATTGTTTCAAATCTCATAAAAATTTAATTGTTTTTAAAGTAAACATCTAATTTTGCAAAAATGACCATTTCAAACTTGAAAATTACTTTTTTTCTGAAATTAAATAAGATATTTCGAAAAAAGTGGGAATTTTTTTTTACATTTCATAAAAAAATCTCGTTGTTAGTGGAGTTATTCACTAAATATATATCATAAAATTTGGGTAAATATTAATAAGAATTAAATCAGCACTTCTTCAATTTATTTCAAAATATGGAAATTCAAATATTTTAAAAAAATGATAAAAAAAAAACACTTTTGTTTGAATAAAAAATGAAGGATTTCAATTTATTAATCAATTTAATTCGATTTAAAATAATTTGTGATTTATATTGTCAACATCTTAATTTAATAGAGAAAACTGTTTTTTGTAACATTATTTAGAAAAAAAAATAAGCATTTGATGAAATGAAAAAAAAGAAAAAAATTAATCATGATTATCCCAACAACTGATATTGTGTAACTTAGATTCTAACACAGTTGTGTTTTCAAATTGATAATGAATAGCTCTTTTTATTTGGGAATTGAGTTTAGATCTATGTCGATTTTTTCTAAAAATATATTTGTTGTGATTGTTGATTTTTGGAGGTAAGTGCATTACCCACAGTTTGAATGGTTTTTAATTGGGTTTAAGTACTCTTGAAAAATATATAAGATTAAGAATTTTTTGAAGATCTGAAAAAATTATGTTTCTTCGAAACAGATAAAATTTTAATATTTAAAATTATTAAAGTTAGGAATGATAGAGTTAATATTTTGAAACTTATAAAGTGTAAGTAAAATAAAATTTAAAATTTACATATTTAGTAGTTGTAATTTATTATAAATTTATATATCAAAAATTGATGATAATTCTCTCATATTGTATTGTATTCGTTTTTGAGAATATTTTGATATCTGTGATAAATTAATCATTAAGAAAGTTTCTATTATATTAATGAAAAAATGTGATTTTAGACGTCTTCTTCCGTGGCGCAGTCGGCAGCGCGACAGACTGTTAATCTGGAGGTCGGTGGTTCGAACCCACCCGGGAGAGTTTTTTTTATTATTTATTACTTTTTTTTTTTACAACTCTGAAAAAAGTCATTTTAACAATAAAATTAAGAGGATTGCAAATAAACCACAACAAAGAATTATTTTTTTTTGCAAAATAAATGGTACAAAATAATCATAAAGTTTTCCAAAAAAAATAATTTGAAAATCATGTAAAATTTCTATTTTTTAATTCTAAAAACCAGTCAAAGTTCTAAATTTGTCATTTTAGAATTCGGAATTTTGATAATTTATGATAATTCTTGAGATGTTTATTTTTTATTTCATGATTAACAGCAAATGAATTAAGGTTTACAATCCCTGAAATTTGAAAAAAGATTATCTTGTATCGGGTGTAGTAACTTGTTAATTTGGTTCTTAGCTGATCAATCTTGTTCTTGGTATGGATTTTAATAGTGGTTCAAAATGACAATTTTTGATACTGGTATTTGAATTCTAAATGAGAAAGAATTTTCACTTCCAATTCCATATTTTTTTTTTATAAATATAGTTCTTAAAGAAAGAGGTTCTTGATCTATGTTCTCTTAAAAAAGAGAAATTAAAAATGAAGTGAAAAAAAATCCCATTTATTATTCAAATACCAGTAATTTATTTTCAATTTTTTCCGAAATCCATACCAAGAACAAGACAGATCACCTCAGAACCAAATTAACAAGTCACCACACCAAACACTAGATTATCTTTTTTTGAAATTTTAGGTATTATAAACCTTCTGAACTCGAGCCAAAAATAAATTCATTTGTGTGTATTCGGCCATATTCTAAATAAACATTTAGGAATTCTGGAAGAGCTAACAAATCCCGTAGAGTTTCATCAAGTTCTGTGGAGGGTGTTTAAACATCGTCGAGTGCCTAGCTATTTTTTAATTTTTGAAATTAAAGAAAATTTCAAAAATTAAAAAAAAACTTACGACAGCTATCCACAATGAAAAAGAATAGAGTAAAATCTCAAATTTTGCTCAATCTGTTAAATTTAAAAAAACCTAACGGTGGTTATCTATTTTATTTGTGAACTGTTCTAGGTTTTTTGAGGTTTCTCTTTTTTTTTATTCTGGAAAAGCTAACAATAGTTTTCTTGTGGTTTTCCATTTTATTTCGTGAAGTGTTCTAGGTTTTTTTGATGTTTTCCAAATAAAAAGAAAACTCAAGTAAACCCAAACGGAAATCTATTGATTTTTGGAATAAACAGAAACCCCATTAAAGTCAAACGGAGATTTTCAAAAATTTGAGAAATAAAAAGAAAAGTTAATAAATTTTCTTTTTATTTCTCAAATGAAAAAAAAACCTTTCGGTAAACAGGATGTAGTATTGTTAAATCACTTCTCTTTATTCCTAAAAAAAAAAAATAAGTATTCTTTTTTTGTTCAGAAAATCTTCGATTTTGCAAAATTATTTTAAAATCTACAAAAGATAAGTCATAAAATAGGAACTCAAAATACCATTCGTTTATCAAAGAAAAGTCCTCAAGAATTTTTTCCTTTCTACCAAAGTTCTTTAAGAAAGCTGGATATTTTTGGAACAAAATAAATCTCAACTTATTGGGGTGGAAAAAAATAATTATACACTAATCAGGAATAGCAAGGAGTCTTGGAAAAACAAAAAGAACAAAAACCCATATTAAAACTAAAATGCCAATAATTAATTGTTTGCCAAAACCAAACAACAGGCACAAAAAGAACCAAAATTGAAAATCATTTTTTCCTTTCAAACCCCTTGTATAAATGTCGAAGCAAAACCAAAAACAACGAGATGTTCGAAATACAAAAACAGGCTTTAATAAATCGTATTCTTTCCCCAAAAAAGGATCTGAAACTGAAAATAAATCAGCACAATCGGATATTTTCACCGAGCTTTTACTCAAAGAATTAACGAGTTCAACAGAAACAAACTCTGAACAGTCGTGCAAATTGCAAACTCAAAAAAAAATTGAAGAAAAAAGAGAAGGATCTTCCAAATTAAACACACCACAACAAAGGAGCCCAAATATCGAACAAAAAAAAAACCAAAAATATCAAAAAGTGAAAAGGGCTGAAAGTCTCATTATACAGTCTTCAAGGTTTAGTAAGGCTCAACTGAATTTGAATAAATTTTTAATGAACCGCCCGCAATTAAACCCAAAAATGCTGAGTAGTGAGGAAAATTTGCTGAGCACAAGCCAGAGCGACAATAAGAAAAAAGGAATCCGTTCCAAAATAAGCAAAAAAAAAAATAGAGAACTGCAAGTCAACCTTGATCAACAACAGTTAATCCAGGTGATAACAGACGAGGAATTGGAATTGTTCGAGACCATTTCGCAGAAAATCAAAAAATTTGGGAAAAATGATACAGTGATCGAAGCCATTTGGACCATTTTTGAATCGAAAAAAATCTCGTTTGAAGTTTTAAAATTTTCAATAATGAATGAAATAAACGAAACAGGTAATTTCTTTCTTTCTTTCTTTGTTTCTTTCTTTTCACTTTTTTTTTGATCCCTTGATTTTTTCTTTTTAGGATTTTGTTTTTTGTTCTTAAAGTTAATTATTTTTTTTAATTTTTTTATCGAAAAAACCTTGATTTAACGATCTTGTTTGTATTAATTGAACTTTTTTCAACAGCACAAGTTTCTCTTTTGGTTCAACAAGAATTTTTACCAATTATTTCTCTTTGTATTTTCTGAGTAAAAAATTTCTTTTCTTTTTCAGTTGTGGTTGCTTGTTTATTTTTTGAAAGGCTGTTAATTTCGATTTGAAAAATAATATAAATACTGATAAATTCTAATAAATTTCATAAAATTTTTAGTTCAATTTCCCTTTTTATAAATCTTCGAACTGTTCCTTATCAAACAGTCTAGGTCAAAGAATATTTTGAAGAACAGCTAATTTTACAGAGTTTATCAACATTTGAGTTCATAAAATGCTTTATTCAAAGCTTGAGCTTAATAATTTCAAAAAGGAAATTCAAGTAAAAAATTCCAAACACAAATTGTAATTTATCAGTATGATCTCAAAAGTTTTAGAAGGAAGATCTTAACGAGTACGTTACCCACTCACCAAGTTGTCTCAAAAACCTTTTGATCAAATCTCATTAAAGTTGTGAAGGAATGTTCATCAAAATATTCTCCAATTTGGATCAAAAAATCATTTAATAGGATATTTTTTTATTTACAAAATGAAGAAGAAATTTTTAGGTACGTAAACTCGAACACGCTTAGAAATAAACTGTGAGAATGAAATTTGAAAAATAATCACGATTTTCTTACTTAAAAAAATGACTATCATTTCAAAAATTCTCAATAAACAACCCTAACTTAAAATCTAAATTAACTTTAAAAGATCACGTGCGTCTATGAGCTTTTACCATTGTTTTACTTGAATTGTTCCATTATTTCCAAAAATCATAACAATTCCTACAAAGAAATTATGCGATTTTGTCTTTGTTTTTTTTTTGGTTTTCGTTCCTTTGGTTCCTTTGGTTCCTTTTGTTTTTTCTTGGATTGGTTTTCCTAACAACACTTTTGAGGATAGTATCTCCCCAATTTGATTTTTTGAAGACAACCTCGATTACCAAATTCTGAACATATTATTTCTCTTGAAAAACTAAATTTTTCGTTCGTTTCAATTCAAAATAGATTTGTGTGTTGTTGGAAAGGTTTTGTGTGATTTTCCATTTAACGATCTAAATGAAAATTAAATTTGCAAAAATTAATCAGTTTTTTGTTGATTTCTAAAACAATTTTGTTCATTTGACAAAAAATGATCTTTCTTTTGGGTAATCGGGATCAGAGTTCCCAAAATGATTCCATTTTTGGAGTTTTTTGAATTACAAAAATTTAAAGTTTGGAATCATAATATTAAAATGATTCCAATGGAATCAAATTTTACCAAACATTTCCCACTTGTTAAAGTACCTTTGAAGAATAATTTTTCAAAAATAATAAAAATTATTTTATTCTGATTACTTGAAATCAAAAAAAGAATTTTTTCAAGTTTTTACTTTTTTTTTACGATTTTTTTACTCTTTTCCATTATTTGCTTTTCAATCTCTTTTTCTTGTCTTTGTTTTTAAAAATTTTTCTTTTCATTTTTTAAAGAAAAGATATTCTATGAGTTATAATCTTGCCCAAATTATAGCTAGGATAAAAACTCTAAAACCAAGTTTCGAGTTTCTTAAAGTGTCATAGGATGCCTTAGAGTGCCGTAGAGTGTCCTCAAGTACCTAGCTTTTCTTGAGATTTTCTTTTTTATCTGTTAAGTGTTCTAGGTTTTTTTGAGATTTTTTATTTATTTGGAAAATCTATTGATTTTCGTTAGGTTTTTTTGAGGTTTTCTATTTTATTTCGTGAAATGTTCCAGGTTTTTTTTACTTTTTGAAATAAACCGAAAATGTATTAAAATTTTTTGTTTATTTCAAAAAGTAAAAAAAACCTGGAACATTTCACGAAATAAAATAGAAAATCTCAAAAAAACTTAGAACACTTCACAAATAAATAGAAAACTCAAAAAAACCTAACGAAAATCTATTGATTTTTTTTTATTATTATTGTAATTTAAGGGAGGAGTTTAGAATTCCTCTTGTTTGCCGTTAGGTTTTTTTTAATTTGAGAAATAAAACGAAAATTTATTTAATTTTCGGTTTTATTTCTCAAAGTAAAAAAAAACTGCGGTTAGCTTTTCCAGAATTCAAAAGAATTGAGTAAAATCTTTAATTTTTCTCCATTCTTTTAAATTTTGGAAAAGCTAGGTACTCTACGGCACTTACCCGAATTCCTAAACTTGAATTTAGAAATCGTATAAAAGATTCAAACATAGTTTTATTATCTACTAGAGCTAATAAAGATATTGAATCTTGTTTATTAATACTATTTAAAAATATTATTATTATTTAAAATAAGTGAAAAATTATTTTTTTCTAATTCAGAAATCCAGATTTTACGATTATTTTCATAGGCTGGGAAGTTCCAGAGAAAATAAAATCTATTGATTTTCTAAATAAACAGAAAACCTCAAGAAAAGCTAACGGCGTTTTTTTTACTTTTTATTTTTATTTCTTAAATTAAAAAAAACCTAATGGCACTTTTCTTGAGGTTTTCTGTTTTATTAGTAAAAAATATCGATTTTTCTAATCAAAAAAAAAAAATTAAAAAAACCTAACGGCGGTTTTCCAGAATCCAGAAGAATAGAGTAAAATCAAAGATTTAACACAATTCTTTTAAATTCTGGAAAACCTAACTGCCGTTGTTTATTATTTTTGAATTAAAAAGAAAAACAATCGCAAACAGGAAGTAATTTTGTTGAATTACCTCTCTTCAAAAACAAATAAATAAAAAAAGAATTTTTTATTTGGTAACCAAAAGTCTATTAGAAAAACAAAGAGATTCTTTTGATTTCATTTCAAAGTAAAATAATTTTCCGATAACTCTAATAAAAAAAATATTTTTAAACATGCTTCTGTTATTTTAAAAAGGTGTGGATTTTTTTTTTAAAAAAACGCTTCCCCCCCCCCCCAGGATCCAGTCTCTACCTCATATTTAAAGGTTGATGATTCACTTTATTAAAAGAGAAAACTTTAAAAAAATTTAATTCTGAAAATGTCCTCACTTTATTAAAACAGAAAACTTTCAAAAAGTTTTTAATTCTGAAAAAGTTTTGGTTTTTTTAAAATAGAAACCTTCAAAAAGGTTTTAAATATTGAAAAAATCTTCACTTTACTAAAACAGAAAACTTGATAAACGTTTTAAAAAAGTCCTCAAGTTTTTAAAACGGCTGTATAAACGATTTGTAAAAGTGTTATTAAGGTTTAAAATGTTATGAAAATTTATAATAACAACTTTTATAGCATTTATTTTTGTTATTAAATGTGTTATAAAATTTGTAACACGCTTATAAATCTGCTATGTATTTTTTTTAAACTCAAACATTTTCTTTGGAAAAATTTAACTATATATAATTCCTCATAACTACTGATAAGAAAGAGATTAGAACACTCAAAAGTTTAGGGTAGTATTATAGATACTGTGGAAAGATTTTGGGAAATCCTTTAGTAATTAGGCAAAATTTGAAAATTTTCTGATCTTCTAATTTCGAATTCTATTTGGGTAAAATAAGAAGTATTTTACGAATAAATTCCACTTTAAAAATGTTATTTAAAGTGATTTTAGAAGAGTTTAACCAAATTATTTTGGGAATTTTTAATCTCATAAATCCCAAAAGGTCACAGCGCTCAAGGATTTACGACATTGGAAAATTAATTTGGTTCAAGTCACTCAATTACTTGGTCAATAGACGACAAAGAAAAAAGTCCATCAACTTTCCCTTAAAGGTTGGAAATTGAATAAATTCCCTTTCTTTATTTAAAAACAATGGCTAAAATCACACAACGTTTTTCGTTTTTCTTCCAAAGAAATCAATCTCATTTTTAAAAAAATCAAAAAACTTTTGGTCTATTTTTTTTCTTCGAAAAAAGAGAGAAAAAACTATTAATAAAAGGTTTTCAAAAGGAGAAAAAAATATTTACAAATTTAAGAAATTAGAAAAAAAAAACATTTTTTTTTCTATGTCGAGTCAAGAAATTTTGGAGGAATGTTCAAAATCATCCATTGTTAAAAACACCAGATATATGAAGGTTTTATAAGTTTGATGGTTTTCAAGAATTGGCTGACAAACGGGGAATAAAAGAGAAAATAGAAACTCATTGAAAAGTTGGAACGATCTAGTTTGTATCTGTAAAATACAAACCAAATTTTATTCCAATGATGAAAATGTAAAATTTAACTTCAATGTTTTCGTTAGTTCCATTGGGAGAAGAAGATCCTTTGAAGAACAAGTTATTAAAAGTACCATTAAAAATAACAAATTGGTAGTTGTTTTGTTTAAATTTGTTTAGTTTGTTTTTTGCTTCGACAAGTTAGATCATGAGTTCCAAAAATACATAGTAGCTCGTATATTTTCATTTGTTCAACAATGACCTGTTTTAATTCCTCGTTTTGGATACTCGTTCCAGACTCAAAATAATGAAATTGTTCTGGTGCTAAGATGATATTGAGGGGTTCGTCGAACAACGATTAAGTTCATCTTATATCACTTCGAACAATATCATTTTTTTCGTTCTTCCATGACAAACTCATATCATAACAACAAGACTGTTTCCAAACCAAAGCAATAAAAACAGTTATATGATTGTTATAAAATGATTTTTTTTTTTTTTTACTTGAATACAGTATTCCCATACCCAGAGATTTCAATGATAGTTAAATACGTTACGATACAATACAGTATTTTTTTTTATTTTTTTACCATTTTTTTTTCAAAAAAAAAAAAAAAAAAAAAGTTTCAAAAATCAGCTAATTTACTGACGAAAATAAGACTACAGAAAAAAGTGCAAAAAATACTGTTTTTCTAAAAAAACTCCAAATCAAATAAACTAAATTATTTTTCAGTCAAAGGGGCCCAGTTGTAATGGGTGAAATAACTGTGTTTAAAGAGTTTGCATGGATATTAGAAGAAAAAAATTTTATTTTGGAAATTTTCAAAATTGAAATCATTTTTTCATATTTTTCCACATTTTTGTTTTTAATTTTTACGATTTTTTTTTAAAACGTAATTCAGTTGCAAAATTTTTTATTATTGCAAGATCAATAGCCACTTGGTAAAAACGTGTTATTCTAAGGTTATTGAAACTGTGGAAATGATTGTTGAGAAATCATATTGATTGCTATTGGAATTTTATTCGAATCTTTGATCCTGATATTTGATTAATAAATGAGAAAAATTTTCACTTCATTTTTGTTTCCTTCTTCAAATAGAGACCACAAATCCCAAATTACTCCGTTTTGGGACTTGATTCCTGAAAAGAAAAATATAGAAAATGAAGTGAAAATTGTTTCCTATTTATTATTCAAATACCAGTAGACGATCAAACCGAACATTGTTGTTTTTCTCAATGGGGAACTAAGAATTTGGGGTTTTTCAATTCTTAAGAAAATTTATTGATTAAATAGTTTTCTTTTAGATGGATATCAATAATTTCTTTTGTATATTATTCTGTTTATTTCTTATTTTGTTCTTCAAAGGTCAATTATATAAAATAATTGATATTTGAAAAAAATGTTGGGACACTTTGACTGAAAAATAGTTTAATTGTGTGTTTTTTTTTTATAAACGAAAATTGGATATTAATTTCTTAATAAATATTGTTACTTTGAAAACTTTGTATATTATTTTATTTGAAATAATGAGATCTTTAACTCATTGGACCTTTTATTATTTGTTGTTGAAAAATATTTTTTTATTATTTTTTTCGCAATTTAAAAAAAAATTTTTAAAAATGGCCATTAAAATATCATATTTGTAAAATCATAAAAACTAGTCACATTTAAAAAATCCAAGGAAAAAAATGACACTAATGAGAAAAGATATAAAAACTTCAATGTAACTTGTTGAGCAAATCTTATAAAATAATTGATATTTTGATTAAAATGTATTTTATTGATATTTTGGATTTTCTTTTTTTATTCAAAATTTTGACACTTTTTTTCACCTTTCTTAATTAAATATCCCTTACTTTTCTTTATTCTTTGTTTCTTTTTTCTCCCCCCTTTTTTTAAAAAAAAAAAATTTAACTTTCTTATTCTCTAAGAACTTGCCGAGACACTTTTTAGAAGAAACTCCATGGCGACAAAATTATTAAACGTAATAGGTAATTTTTTTGGAACAGAATATTTAATAAACACTCTAAAAGAGCCAATCACAAAGATACTTGAAGATTGCGAAGATCTGGAAGTTGATCAAAAAAAAATCAAAGATCCAAATCATGATATTTCTATTAATATAGAAAAGTTAAAAAAAAAAACGAAGAATTTTTTTGATGTTATTTTTAATTCTTTAGAGCATGTGCCTCTTGTTATTCGAGAAGTTTGTAGATTCATTCGAAAGGAAACAAAAAAAAAATTCCCAGAAATGGAATTAACTTCTGTTGGAGCCTTTTTTTTCTTAAGATTCATTTGTCCCGTTATTGCCTCCCCCGAAAAATATCAAATATTCGATGAAAAAATTACACCAACAATGAGAAGAGCGCTGATTCAAACAAGTAAAATAATACAAACCATTTCCAATAAAGTTACATTTCCAGAGCAAAGCTATATGTACACATTTAATACTTTTATCAAAGAAAATGAAAAACCAATGTTTACATTCTTTGAAAAAATTTCCAACATAATGTTTATTGATGAAATTTCTATTGAAAACTCTCTTGTCAACGAAGAACAAATTACAGAAGCTGTAAATGTAATGAAACATTTTCTCCAACAAAATTTTGAAGAAATACAAGACGATCTCTTGAAAGTGACAAATAGATTATTTGATTAAATTTATTTTTTTAAAAAAATTATTCCAAAAATCTCAACTTTTACAATTTAATGTATAAAATAATACTTTTTAAAAAGGTTTAAATACCCCTTAATAATTAAATGTTAAAATTTTTTTTTTAATTTTTCTTTTTTTAAATTTTTTTTCAAAACATAAAACTTTAAAGATTTGTAATTAAAAAAAAAGTAATTTATTACTTTAATTTTAACCTTTTTTAAAAGTTTCAAGATTGTAAGTAGTTATTTCTAATTGGTATGTTTCCTTCATTCCAAACTTCAGTAAACATTCAATAGAAAATAATAACACATGTAAAAAAATAATTCAAAATAAAAAATAATTACAATTTAATTATTAGAAAATATCCAGGAAGAATTGTTGAAAGATAGAATAATAAATGTATTAACCTAAATTTTTTTGGAAATTCTTTAATAAAATGAAATAATTTTTGTAAAATTTTAATATTGATTTTATTATCTTAAAAAATACGAGAATTTTAAGAATAAAAATGCCAGGACTATCACTTCTTCAAAATATTAATTAATGTGGTTTTATTCTAAAAATAATATCATTCACCAATCTCAAAAAACATCCTATTTTTTTATTCTTAAATATCTTAAGCCCTTCTTTTTTATATAAAAAGTCAATTTCATCTTATTAGAAATCATTTTGAGTCTTTTATTTAACTAAAATTCAATTTTTCAAATATTTGTCAAATTAATAACTTTTTAAAAATCAAAAGTAATTTTTAACAAAGAAAAAAATATAGAAGTAACTAAATTTTCAAAGAGAAACAATAAAAAGAATCTCAAAAACTCATATAAACAATAACTATGATATGACACCTCTTTAAGTATTGGTTTAGTTTTAGAATATTTCAAAGATGAGAGCAATTATTACCAAATGAAGAAACAACAAAAATTTAAAATGAGAGAAAAACTAGGATTGAAAAAAAAAAAAAAAGATCATACTTTACTGATCATCTTATTAAAGACAAGAAACCCATTCAAACATTCTTTTAACTAAAATAACAAATTATTTCCACACAGAGGTAAATTGAATCCAAAATTTTAATAGAGGTCAAATCAATTAAATAATTAATAAAAATTTATGTTAAACCCCATTTCAAAAATTTCAAATCAAAATCAAAAATAAGCAAAGAAAAAATCCAATTCTTTGTATTTTTCCAATACCTCATTAAATTAGGTTTAAGTTGCCCAATATTCATGTTTGTATAAATGATTATTTTTATTCAAATATAAGGAAAAAAATATACAACGAAATAAATTATCGAGAAAAATGTTCATATTGATGAAATAACACCTCACTAACCTGAAAACATAAAATAGACGAAAAAAAAAAAAGTTAAACAAAATGACTACTTTCATTAACCTTTCATCATGAATAATAAAGTTTATTCACAATATAATCATAATTCCAGAACTTTAAATTCATGATACTATTGTATTTATTGTTGTATATATTATCACCTTTTTTAAAAGTCTCTAGTCAAGTAACAAAGGTATTTTTTTTTTTTTTTGGGTCTAAAAAATTCGAATAAACTGAAGGGTGAATTTTAGTATAATTCAACTTGGAGATATTTCTTTTGATATACAATAACGAATACTTTTGAAAATGTTGTTCTCATTGAATAAAATTGAAATAGAGAAAAAATATTTTTTTTTTATTGATTTTCCCCTGTCTGTAGAGTGCCCAGATTTCCTACCGTTCAATAAAATGTTTAAAATCAAAGAGTTTACTCTATTCTTTTAAATTCAGTAAAAATTTAATGGAAAGTCTGCGTCGAGTGTCGCCAAGTACCTAGAGTACCTAGAGTACCTAGAGTGCCTATGTTTTCTCTTTTTTTAAAAGAATAGAGCAAAATTGTTAGGTTTTTTTATAATTTTTGAAATAAACAGAAAATTTATTAAATTATCAGTTTATTTAAAAAAGTATGAAAATTATTGTAACACAGAAATATCTATTATTTGTAATTTTTTTTCTCTATTTCAATTTTATTCGATGAGAATATCATTTTCAAAAGTATTCGTTATTGTTTATCAAAAGAAATATCTCCAAGTTGAATTATACTAAAATTCACCCTTTCACTTAGTATGAATTTTTTAGATCTAAAAAATACCTTTGTTACTTGACTAGAGACTTTTAAAAAAGGTGATAATATATACAACAATAAATACAATAGTGTCATGAATTTAAAGTTCTGGAAACATGATTATATTGTAAATAAACTTTATTATTCATGATGAAAGGTTAATGAAAGTAGTCATTTTGTCCAACTTTTTTTTTTTAACGTCTATATTATGTTTTCATGTTATGGTATCGTGATGGGCCATTTCACCAATTTGAACATTTTTATTTTTTTTTGAATTTAATTCAATGGAATTTCTTTTAAATGGGTTTTGTATCAAACTAATGAATCTGTTGTTAATTTTTAGAATTCAAATTTTTCATTTTTTTCCAATTAACACGTTTGTGAAACAATGAAATCTGTTTATTACTGCTATTCTTTTGGAAACAATAGTTACGGTCAGTGTGGGTATAAAAAAGTGAAACATACTGAGGGTAGGTACAATTCTTCTGATTTCGAAGCCCACCTTTTGGTGGATCTTGACTATGAAATCGATCATGTCATTGCACTTAAAACCCAAACGATGATCGTAACAAAAAAAGGATCAATTATCAAAATTGGGAAAAATGGCAAAAAGGTATTTCAGATGGGAGAAGAAAAAGTCGTTTCTGCGAGTGGTGGTAAAGGTCATTGCCTCTTTTTAATGCTTTCAGGGAACTTGTATGGGTATGGATCAAATTCATTTGGGCAATTAGGCAGCTTTCGGCCACAATATCTCCCACAGGTGGGAAAAATAAATACTTTTAACCAAATGTCTCTTGAGATCATTAAAGTTGTATGTAGTAGGAGCGCAAGCTTTTTCTTATGTAAAAATGGAGATTTGTATGCTTGTGGATCAAATAAATATGGTAAGAATTGCTTTTCTTTTATTTCAATAATTAAGGTTTATTGTTTTGTTTGAAATCCACAAAGAAACACGTTTCACCCTTTTCTTAATGTTTCAAGCCAAGGTTGTTTGAAATTTTCTTTTTATTGATTGGTTATATATCAGAAAAGCAAACTTTCGATTTTTCCTCTCATTTAAAAATAAATAAAAAGTTTTTTGAAGCACAAAAGTGATTAAAAAAAAATTGAAATTTTCTTTTTATTTCAATTTTCTTACTAGGGAAAATTGAAAAACAAAAGTATTCACTTTGTATTCTTTCAAAAGGATCTTGTTTGTCAAAAAAATTAAGAGACTCTGGACTACCAAATATTACCCATTTAATTAAGAATAAAGGTGATAAAATTTCAACTGATTTTCTTTTTTTTATTCATAAATAGTTCTTTTTATTCCTGATTATTCCTTCACCGAATGTACAGCATAGCAAACAATAAAAAGGTACCAAACAAATAAATTGAATGCACACTGCAATCTATTTCCTGTAATTTCAACAGTCTTTGTACTTTTTAACGCAAAATTCTAATTACCGTTGTGGAAAAAAAGTGAAACAGGAAAAAAAGTTCAACACGGATTTTAATTGGGAACCTTAATAGAACCTGAAAATGAAAAGTAAAATCAATAAAAAGAAGAAACCAATTAACTTCAAATAATAACCCATTATATTATTTTCAATCAAAACCCAACAAATAAAATTTAAATCTACTTGATTTATCGAAATTGTTGGTGTGGTTTTGGAGATCGCAAAAATAGTCAATTTTTTGAACAAATTTTTAATAATTGATCAATCAAAGAAAAGCCATACTAAAAGATAGTATTAAAAAAACTGTTATTGTGTTGAATCCTTCATTTTGTCTTTATTTATTTATTTTTTCTTTTTTTCATTGATCTTACTTTGAATTTTCAGGTTCTATTAATGTTTCCAATTAATAACCGTGTTTCACTTTTTTTCCACAACGGTTACTATTATTTTCCAATTAAAAAATGAAAATTTTTAGTTCACATCCCAAAATATTTTTCTAGTTTATAAGTTGAAAAAAATCCAAAGATCTTTGCAACATCGTTTAGAAATGATATTTTTAGGCAATAAATTAAACCTCCTGCTTGAACCCTAAGATAAAATTTTTAATCTGCTAATTTGGTTGTAGCAGAAATAATTAATATACATTTTGGAAATTGAAATAAAAATTTCCATCTATGAATTAGAAAATAACAGTAATCAAAAAATACACACAAAAAAAAAATTAATGCAAGACACAAAAGCAAAATGTTTTTAAGTAACAGTTATTGAATATACGGGACACAATTTTTTTTTAAAGATTATTGTTTGAGTTGGTTGAAAAAAGATTGTGTTTTTTTTTTTTTTTTTTATTGTTGAGCAGAGGTGATTCAACAAAATTACCTCCTATTTACCTCAAACTCTAAAATTGTATTTAGGGTTTTTTTATCCTAACTGTAATGTAAGCAGGATTACAGCTCAAAGGATATCTTTTCTTTAAAAAATGAAAAGAATAAATTATTTCAGAAAAAAGACAAGAAAAAGAGAAAGAAAAGCAAGAAATGAAAGAGTCAAAAAATAATAGAAAAAAGAAAAAACTTCAGTGAAAAGTTTTTTTTTGTGCCCCAAGTGTTGAATGGGCTGGTGGTTGTTTCCTTTTATGTCGTTTTTTTTTTGGATCGCCACCATAGGTTGTTTTAATAAAGAGTTCTAAATATTTGAACAACTATAGATCAAATGAAAAAGCTGTTTATTAAATTTTGATTTAGAACTTTATAGATGGGTTGAATCTAAAAAGCTCTGGTTTTTAAGAATAAGATTTGGTTTTCGAAATTTTCTTTTCAGTTGCTTTGCTTTTTTTTTTTTATTTTTTTTTTTTGTGTTATTTTTTTTTAATTTTTTTTTTTGCAAGTTTCCCAAATCTTGTTTTCGCAAAATCCCAGTACAAGACACCTACTCGACAGCAAAAACCCAGTCCAAGTAACGACTCGACAGATAGTACGGAAAGTTCAATTCGGTTCACTTTGGTTGGTTTCAGATCGCATTCGTTGGATTCAGTTCAGTTGCATAAGTCCTCGTCGAAGATCTGATCATGAACAAGTTTGGTTGGGTTAGTCATGACCAGGTCAACCAATTCTTATAATGATTTTTTATACTTTTTACCTTTCCCAAACACCTAAAAAAACAAAAAGAGAAGGAACTTAGAGCCCAAACAACTTAAGAAAGGAAATTTGGAAAAGGTAAAAAGTATAAAAAATCTAAAAAGATTGTGTGTTATTCTGAACAATCTTTATTTGTTCCTGATTGGATTTTTTTTTCAGCATTATTTTGATTATTTTGTGCCTTTATGTGATCTTATAGTGTGGGCTAAAAAGACCTCGTACTGTAGTAGAAATAAAAGAAAATATCAGACAATGAAGTGAAAATTAATTCGCATTTATTATTCAAATACCAGAAAACCTAATTTTTTATTTATAATGACTGACAGTTCAAAAAAAAACACCAGACAAATTGAGATTTGGATTGACTCTACTTTTTAAAAAAGTTGGATTTCACTTAAAAAATTGGTATTGAATTTTTTTTTTTTTTTTTATTTTTGAAGAGAGAAAATTGCTTTTCTCCTGTGTGCCCTAATTTCTAAACTTTTTTTTAGAAATTTTGTTAAAGAATCACAAATTTTATTATCATTTACTAATGATAATATACATGATGAATTCTTTTTATTAATAATATCTCTGATATTATTAATTTTTTTATTTTTTTCAAAAAATTCAGATATCCAGATTTTTCGATTTATTTTATAGGCCGGACAGTCCGATAAAAAATGATCGAAATCTTCAATGATATCAATATTTAACTTTTCTTTGCATAAATCACAATTTTTTTTTTTTATTATTTGAATTTTGTCATTCAATACTAGGGTAATTTCACAATACCCTTTTTTAGATTTCAAGTCACTCCTTGAGAATGGAGCAAATACACGGTAAATGAATAGACCCTTAACTTTTTTTTTCTAAATAATTCATTTTTATATTTAAAAAATGAATGGGAAAACATTTTAACTTTTTTTTCCTTATTATCTTTTACAAAAAGAGTTTTCAAAGAAATAGATTTTAAATTGTGATCTCTATTTATTTGTTTGGTTCATTTGTTATTGTTATAGTTTTGGTGAACTAAGATCTCTAAATGGAAGGAATGTCTCATATTTAATTAAAGAATAAATTTGCATGGAAATTTTTTAAATTTCATTTTTATTATTTTTTTCGAAATCTATTTTATACTCAGACAAAGTGATACTTTAATTAAACCAGATGTGGCTCACGGAATATACCCGTTCCCAATTGAAGTTTTAATCGTGCCTAGCATTGGATATGACATAAGTGATTATTTCTAAAAATTTCTTTTTATCAAAAAAAATACTCTAAAAATAGTCAAGTCATGTTTCACCTTATATACAAACTAAAAAAAAAATGTAGGAGGTATTTTTTTTTCAATGGTTATAGAAATTCTCCTGTTTATACACATTTTTAAAGCTAACAGTAATATTGTTAGGATTAGTTAAAAATATTCTATTAATATAAGAAATGCATACAAAAGTTACATTTTTCAAAATTACTGCTTGAAATATTATCTTAAAAATTATCAATTCTATTTTACAAACATGTTATTATTTTTAAGAATGAATTATTAAACATATTTGTTTTTTGGAAATTTCAGATCAAACCCAGTTTTAATTTTTTTTTTTGGGTAATGGCACCACCCTTAATGATTGAGTTTCAATAAATTTCAAAATTTCAAAATTTCAAAATTTAGCAAAATTCCTTCAAAAAGTTTAAAATTTTTTACTATGCAATTGTCCAGATATGAAAATAATTGCAAAATTTGGATATAAGAATAAAAAAAAAATTAATATATCTAATATATTAAAAAATAATAATATTTCTAATATTATTACAAAAAAAGATTAATCATGTTTATTGGCCTTAGTGGATAATATACTTATTCTTGAGTCTTTAAAAAAATTCCTAAATAAAAATTTATGGGATTATGGGAAGTGTTGTAGAGTGCCTTAGAGTGTCATAGAGTGCCTAGGTTTTTTTTACTTTGAGAAATAAAAAGAAAATTTCTGAAATTTTCTTTTAATTTCTAAAATTAAAAACAACCTAGCTGTACCTTTCTTGAGGTTTTCTGTTTTATCTGTCAAGTGTTCTAGGTTTTTTTAAGGTTTTCTATTTTATTTCTGAAGTGTTCTAGGTTTTTTTAACTTTTTGAAATAAACCGAAAATTTATTAAATTTTCGGTTTATAAAGAAAAGTAAAAAAAACCAAACGAAAATCTATTGATTTTACAAATAAACATAAAACTCAATAAAATCGAATTGCGCTTTTCCAGAATTCAAAAGAATAGAGTAAAATCTAAGATTTTTCTCAATCCTTTTAAATTCTGGAAAAGTTAATGACAATTTTTGTTTAATTTTCGAAATTTTCTGTTTATTTCTCTTAGATTCAAAAAATCCCTAACGGCGCCTTTCTTGAGATTTTCTGTTTTATCTGTAAAATCTTTGATTTAGCTCTATTATTTTAAATTAAAAAAAAAACTAATGATAAACAAGAGGGGTTAATAACTCCTCCCTTAAATAATAATAAATAAAAAAAGTATAAAATCATTACAAAAATTGAAAAAAAAAAATGAATAAATTATTTCAAAATATGATACATAAAAATTTTATTTTAAAATCTATTATTTATAGGTGAAATTGGCATGAGAAGTAATTCTGCAAAGCAGGTAACACCCATTAAAGTGCATATCAAATATGTTCGGGATGTTTTTTCTGGGCCAACATCAAACTATGTAATAGCATTAACAGTTGATAATAAATTATATATTTGGGGTGACACTTCCAATCTTTTCTTCGATACTAGAGGTGAGAATTTTGTATCTTACCAAAGTTTCCCACTGCTATATAATTTCCGAGTCAGCAATACAATTAAAACAATTGCCTGTGGCAAAAGGGAGTTTAATGTCTTATTTGAAAATGGGAAATATTCTAACTCTAATGGGATGGGTAACAAACATACAACTGTAGTAAAATGGATCAGTGCTTCTAAAAATGATTTTTTTTATCTTCTTCAAGATAACGAAGTTCAAGTTAAGATGGGGTTGAAAGCCAAATTGCCTTTGGTGAAGCCTATGCATAATATCCGCATTGTTGCGGGCCATTCTACTTTTTTTGTTTATACCTATAATCAGTTATCTGTTTTAGCAATAGATTTGTTACAACTATTCCAAAAAAAGATCATGACTGATTGTGAGTTGAACGGGATAAAATGCCATAAGGCATTACTTGAAATAAGAATAGGTGCATCTTTTGGCAATTTCCCCGAAATTTTAAAAAATTATTCTAAAGAAGAAACCTCTGAATTTCTATCTTGGGTTTATTCGGATTATACATCGAATTTTGATTTAGTTGAAAAAATCATTAATAAATTGCAATCATCACAAAAGATTAATATTAATCCCTTGAGCCACGACCTTTTAAAATTATTAAAGTCGCCAAAAACATCTGATTTCGCATTAATTGTGGATAACGTCGAAATCCCAATACACCGGTTTGTATTGTGTGCAAGATCCGAATTGTTCCATAAAACATTTAAATTACATAATTCTAAAAAGAAAGTCCCAGATTTCTCTGGTAAATCTTTAGAATCTATAAAAATCTTAATTCATTATTTTTATACAGAAAAATTGATATTAAATGAAAAAAAATTTGATATCATTTATCCTGAATTAGAAGACGCAATGGAATATTACCATATTAACAAAGTTTCTGATTATTTGCATCAATTAGAAATGGAAAGACAAAGAATTGAATTGATTAAAAAGGAAAACGGGGAAAAAATACAAGAAAAAATAGAAAAGGAAAAAATATTACAAAAACCTAATTCGAAAAAAAGTAGGAGAAGAAATAAGAAAAAAAAAAAGAAGAAAAAAAGAAGAAAGAAAGAACAACGGTTGGATCTTGAACATGGCCAAAAGAACTAATCTAATAATAATAATAATAATAATAATAATTAAAAATAAAAATAAAAATAAAATAGACTAAATAAGAATTAAACGATTTTAAAAATAAATTAAGAAACAATATTAATTATTTCAAACACAGTATAATAATTGTTTACCATTATTAATTATTTATTTACTAATTAAACGCCTTCTATTTGCTTTGTATTATTGAAACATGAGAACAAAAAGAGGAAAATCAAGAATTTTTTTGTATTTTCAAATTTTGAATAATAATATGAACTGAATTTCCTATTACTATTATATTATTAATATTATCATGATCATTATTTTTGTTATTGTTAATAGTATGATTATGATTATTATTAGTATGAGTATTAGTATTCTGAGTTTGATTCAGATTCTTATTATTATTAAAATTGATAATATTGTTATTAATATTAATATTATTATTATTAGTATTATTATTATTATTATTATTATTATTATTATTATTATTATTATTATTATTAATATTATTATAATTATTATTATTATTATTAACATTATTATTATTAGATGATAACTTTTGTTGAATTGTGCCAAAATTATGAATAGTTATTAATGATTTTTTAAAATCAATTTTACGCTATTTATAACTCTCAATTAGAGTTTATTGGTTTCGAATGTTAGTATGATATGAATTTTATTTATTCATTGATTTAATTAGCCAATAAACAGTTACCTTCTATCATTTTTATTCCAATTTTTATTTATCTTAGATTTTATATTTTTTTTTCTAGATTGATATTCATAAAATAAATCAGAAACATATTTTGAATTTATTTTTTTCTGATACCGAATTATTTTTAAACAACAAACAAAAAGATAAACTCAATAAATAAAAATAAAGCAGAAAGAAACATAAAAATAAGCATCATGCATCAAAATAAACTTCAAGAAAAAATGATCGGCAAAAGATACAGATTATTGACAAATATTAAAAATTCTATTGGAGAGAAAAAATAATTTTTTATTTTACAATTAAATTTTTAGAATAATTTTACTTCATTTGTTAAAATCTCTCATATATATTAAAATTTTTTAATCTGGTCAGAAATAAATAATTTAAAATATTTTTTTCTTTTCATTAAAACCTTTTTGAAATGAATAACGATCATAATTAAATTAAATATTTAAGAGATTTTTGTATCATTATTAATTTTTGAAAAATAAAAATGTGTGTTTAACTAATACCTTAGCATAAAGTTTATATATAAATTTTGATAATTTCATTTAGTATAGAAAATCGAAGTATCAACAATATTTTTTCTATTTATAAAATCTATATCTATGGTATTTGATTGTTTATCATATTTAAATTGAAGACTTTAATTTAATATTAAATTATGGAAGATTGTTTAAAAAAATCACTTTGAAAAATATTTAATTATATTTCAAAAATTGTGATTCATCTGAAATAATAAATTGAAAAAAATAATATATAATTTAGTATCCAAGATCAACTAGTTATTAAATATGATTTGTAATTATCTTTTAAATTATTCTAAAGATATAAAAACCTGATATTATAAAAATTAAAAAAAACAAAACCTAAAAACTTTAAAGGAGTGAATAACAATTTTTGAAAAGAGCATTTCGGATTTTTTATTACTGAACTTTCACTGAAAAAAAGTTAACAAGAAGATTTTTTACTGATAATTTAATTCATTTTAAAATACATTACATAGTTGAAATTTTCGTAGTGATTATTTATCTTTTCGAAGATCTCATTTTTTTTTTCCACATGATCAGTATCAAAAAAAAAAAAAAAAAGAAAAAAAAAGAAAAATAAAAATTTGCAGAAATTAGAAAAAATGATTCTGATCCAAAAATTTGAAAATATTTTTTTGAAAAGAAAACGAGATAAACACTCAAAACAACTTCTATTAACATTATCAAGCGAGTCAAAGTTTTTGAAAAAATGTTTAGTATTAGTACCATCTTGGTAAGGTACATTGAAATCAAAACAAAATATTGAATTATAGCTTATATTGTAATTTCATTTTTTTTAATAAGCCATTCAATCGTAAAGGATCAGTTAATTGATAATAATCCGAAGCGTCTTGAAGTTCTTCCAGAATTAATTTAGGATCATCGTCTGCTGTCAAATGAATGTTTCCTGTATAAAAATATTTTGTTATAATTTCTAAACTTTCGAGTGTTTTATTAGAGTAATCTTGAACCTCATTTGTTTCTGTTTGAACGTTTTTGAACATTTCACGATAAAGGCCTGATCTGGCAAACAAAACACACTTATGAACGGGTATTTCTTCAAAGGCTTCATCTTCGTCCTCGTCCTCGTCCTTCTCGTCTTCGTCTTCTTCTTCAAAGTCTTTAATTTTTATTAAAAAATCCTTTGATTCTTCATCATTATAAAGTTCTGAAATATCATTAATTAGTCGCTTGGAATTACAGTTTTGAATATGAAAATATTGTTTCATTTTCTGATTTAATTCAAACCCAAACCGTTTTTCACCATAAGCCCATTGTAAAACGCGTTCAAATTCCTCTTTTGTAAAGTGTTCTTCAAAAGTTTGTTTAATTGAATCTACGCGCAAGCCAATTCTGCATTGCAAAATAGCCTTATGTGCTTTTTGTTCATGTATCTCAATATCTGTAAAATTTTCAGAAGCCAAAAGATTCAGAAAATCAATTACAAACCCATTTCGAACAGACTCGTAAATAAAAGGGTAAAGGCTTGTGTTCACGATTTCAACACCACTAAATTCTTCCAGATCTGGAAGTTCAATTTTTTTGGGTTCGGTTGAGTCTGTAGTGCTCATGTATGATCCCCAACAGAATACCTCGTTTTTGCTTGTGATGACAAAATTGATAGTCCTGCCAATAGAGATTTTTGTAATGAAGTGATTACTTAGCTTTGTGAACCTGGTGAATTCATACACATCCGATTCAAGCCCTGTTGAACGAGATTTTCCGCAGGTCCATATTTCTCCATTTTTTGTTAAAAGAACTGAATGATAATACCCATTTTGCATCTCAAGAATATCATCCGTCGTTAGCTCGAGAGGCAAATTAATGGGAACTAAGGATAGTTGAAGATCTGTTTTTTTATTACCAAGCTTCCCATTCTTACCTTCACCGCTCCCAAAGAGATCCCCATTTGTTTTGATGATGAAAAAATGATAAGAATAATTCCCAGTAAACAGCTGTTCAACATTCTTTGTGACGTATGTTGGTACATGGAGGTCTTTGTCAGTACCGTTGCCGTTTCTGGTTTTGAAGCCACACGAATATAACTGATACCCGTCTTCCTGCATCTCCTGTGATTTGTTCTTCTTTCTGCACAAAAAAAATGTGTTTGTAACACCACAAATTACGTCGTGGACAACCAGATCTCTTTTCTCAAAATAGGTTACCTTGGCTGGTGGCCGTAGTTCTCCTCGGTTGAGGATCGCACATTGCCCAGACTGATTGACAGAAGCTGCATAAACGTTATAATAATTGGTTAGGATCATCGAATGATGGTATCCAGACGTAAATTTTAGGACTTTTTCATCTTCATTTTCAAACTTTGTTTCATAAACCTGAGATTGGTCATATAACACACACTCTCCACCTTCGTAAAGATGGATTGCATGAATGCTGCCACCAGTCAAACCAACAATTTTTCCATATTTTTTTGGAATTTTAATCTGTGTGATTGGTTCAAATTCTTGTATTTGAGCACGTTTTAACGAATTTTGATCAAAGTAATAGACCCTACTCATTTATGAATTGTTTTGTTTTGTTTTGTTTTGTTTTGTTTTGGTTTGGTTTTAATTATTAAATTTGTTGGTGAAAAAACGAAAAAAGTTGAAAAAAATGACAGAGCCCTAGAAATGACTCATTTTTTGAATTTATAGATTGACAAAAATTTAAAATTTAGAATCTTAATATAAAAATAATTCCAATGGAATCAATTTTTATCAAACCTTTTCCACTTTTAAAGTACCTTTGAAGAATAATTTTTCAAAAAAATTGAAAATAATTTTATTCTGCTTTCATATGGAATCAAAATATGAATTTTTTTATTTGGTACTAAAACTCTATTAAAAAAAAAAAAAGTTCTTTTGATCCCATTTCAAAGAGAAATCCTTTTCTTATTAGGAATAAACTGAAAAACATTAGTATACAATATTATTTGGTTAAAAATAAAATCACAAGAAGAAAAACCTCAAATATTTATTTTTCTTGCGAAATATTAAATTCTTTAGGAGAAAAAAAAAAAAACAATGATTAATTATAAATTTGGAGTATAATGAGATTTGATCATAAACAAAAGATAAACAAGAAATAAGTTGGGACTAATCATTCGAAGAAAAAAGAATCATTTGATTCCATTAAATGAAAAAGAATTATTTAATTTTTTTCCAAAAAAGAATCAAAATGTGAACTCTGAAAATGGCCAAAGGACACTTAATTGAACTTAAAAGATTAATTTTTTTTAATCATTTTTTTTTTCATAAATTTAGTTGAGAGGAAACAATCACTGTTAGATATAAATTTTGTAACTTTTTGAAAACTATGGAATTTTAATACTACAGTAAGTTCCATTTTAAAAGCACCAACTTTGAACAGAATTTAAGGCGTAAAAAAAATTCCAATTATGGCACAAAATTCTCATACAGGTAAAGTAATTTTTATAAAACAAATTTTAATAAAATGTAGTAATTTGAGATTTTTTTACACCTTAAATTTTTTTTAAAGTTTTTGCTTTAAAAGTGGAGCGAAATATAATAAATTTAAAAAAAAAAAAAAAATAATCAGTTTTTTAGTTCAAGTTCCTTTTTTTTTTAACTCTTATACTCTAACTTTTAAAATGGTTTTTAACAAAGAATAGTTCAGAAGTATATTTAATTTTCCGTATTTTCTTAGCATTTCAACCAATGAAATAATTTTCAAATCAAAGGTCAAAAAAATTGAACAAATAGGAAATCCAAATAAAAATTTAAAGGTAATAATTTTAATATAACATTACATTTATTTACTCAATATATGAGAAAACAATTTCTACTCATTTTCATTTTTTTCAGATTGAAATTTTTTAGTAAATAGATTTTAATTTGTGCTATCTATTTATTTATTTGGTTCTTTTTTATGATAGCACTGATATAAATTGGATGAACTTGGATAAATAAATTAAATATTTTTTCTTAAAATGTGCAAAAAAGAATCATCAGGGGAAATTTGATGCCTTTTAAGAACGATAAAAATTCTCTGTTCGCTTTGGGGTTGCAACACAATACCATAAAGAGAAAAAATCATTTAAAAGTAGGCAAATAAGAGGAAAATAATCATATTAATGTTTTTAGGTTTTTTTCAAGGATTTTAATTGAAAAGGTTAATTATTTACAATACTATTAAAGAATTTTCAAAGTAAACAAGTACAAACTGAAAATCATTTTTTTTTTTTTTTTTGCCAAATCATGAACGGACTAATCCACTGTTTTATAGATTAATTGTACCCTCGTCATAGAATCTGTGAGATTGTACAATAGGGTAGATTGGAATTTGTATATTGGAATTCTGATTTCAAAATTTTGGAGAAAAATATCGGATCGTAAAGGGGGGATTTTTCATTTTTCGTTTAGTATAAATCGTAATTTGATGCTGTTTTGATTAAAAATTTTTATTTCTATCATTCAAAATTTTAATAAATAATTTCTATTTTAATTTTTTGATATTTTTTCTTTGGATTCAAATATTTTTTAATTTTTATTTCTCCAAAAAAAAATATTTTTTAAAAGTACAAAAACTAAACTTATTTTTGGTTCAAAACAAAAAAAAATATAATAAACCTTCAATTATTAATATTATTAAGTTGAAATAGTAATAAAATTCCATTTCCAAATTCAAATGAACTAATTATATCTGAGAAAAATACTTTTTGATATTACCCATAGAAATGATAATATCGTGTTATATTTGGCTTCTAGAAGTACCAAGGAAGTTTTATGATTGAAATTGCCTAAAAAAAAAATTATCTTACCTTCCAAAGGTAAGATGATAAATGGAATCAACAGAAATAAACCCTTTCACATCTAAGCATAAACAACCTATTTTATTAATTTTCAATTATTGGTACTACTTCTTGAGAAATAAACTATATTCCAAAAATTTGTACACGGATTAAATGGTAGAAATAACATCAGTAATACACTTTAAATTCAATTTGGAAAGAATTTTGATTTTACAAACTATCTCATTTTTTGTCTTTTTTGTTTTATTTTCATTTCCTTTTTTCTAGTTACATAATCTGTTTATTTAGATATGACTTTTTTTTTCAATGGACGATAGAAAGTTAATGTTGAGTTTTTTAAATTGGAATATCCAGTTACATTTGGATCATGGTATCTTATCATTTCATCGATCAACAATTGCTGGTTAAATTGCAACTAATTTACCAATACATTTTTTGTTCAGCTTGTTTCATTATTTTGGATGTGCCAATTTTTTATTTTTGAGTTTTTTATTTTTTTCTTTAATTTTAATTAAAATGATTTACTTATTAAAACAATAAAACTGGTTAACTTAAATGTTGTTTTATATTAGGTTTGGAAAAATACAATAAATTGGGTTTTTTTTTGCCAATTTTTGATTTTGGGTGTGTCCCAATTTTTGGAATGGGGTTTATATAACACTAGCCTAAACTAATAAAACACCATAAGAATGAAGTAGAAAGCAAGAAAAGAAAAGAAAAAAGAATGGACTGAAGGTTTTACAATCCCTGAAACACAAAAACAAATATCTTGTATTTTGTCTAGAGCTATGTTAGTTTGGTTCTTAGTGGGGCGATCTTCAGTGTTTTTTTGATTTTAATATTGGTTTGATGGTTGCTTAAAAATGAATATATCTATAATTTCTTTCAGAAATTTGAATTGATGTGTTAAATACCAATAGATTGGAAGGTTTTTAAAAAATATTTTTGATTTTTGGGTTTTCAATTGAAATTTTTTCATATACATTTTACTCAATTACCTAAACGAAAAAAACAATTTTTTTAAAAAGGTTCCAAATAAAAGCAAAGAGAAATCAAAAGTTCAATCGATAACCCACAAACAATTTTTTTTTATAACTTATTTATCTATTCTTATTAAACTCAGAAATTCAATTTGGATTTTGGAAAAAAGAAAAAAATTCTTTTTTTAACCACTATTAATTCAATATTAAAATACAAACAATATTAAAGATGACTCGGCTAAGAACCAAAATTAAATGCCTCGATGCAAAATGCACAATACTTAATTTTAGGGTATCTTGGATTGTAAATCTTAATGATCAACAAATTAAAAATTGTTTGAAGAACTGATTTTAACAATGAAAGTATATAAAAATCCAAATTGGTTTGAATATGTGTATTGCTTTGTCACCCTAATATTACAAAATGTGCAAAGCCCAGTGTTTTTATATTTTATTATATTTCAAAGCATTAAAATATTATTGAGGAAGAATTTTGATGAAATAATTGTTCTTTTTCAGATTTAACTTTATGGTTGTTTGAAATACTCTGGTTTTTTATTTGGGTTTTGAAGATCTTCAATGCTTACATTTTAGTTTTTGAATTTTACCTTTCCTAATGGGTGTTTTATATTTTATCAAAATGAAATTTTCTAGAAAAAAGTTCTCTCACTCAAATAAAAAGGAAATTGGATCAAAATTTTTTTTTTATGTTTCTGTGTTTACAGGTTTTTGAGATTTTTTAAAAAAATTCATTTTTCGAAATATAGGTTCTCAATACAAGTCTTCAATTTTCAAGTTCATGTATTTTATGGTAACATAAAATACCAATTTTTGTAAGCTGTAAAAAAAAATCAACTATAACTTTTTAAACAAAAAAATATCAACAATTATTTTTTCTTTTAAGGGTCTAGTCATTTACCGTGAAAATGTACCTATACTCAAGGGGTGACCTGAGACCAAAAAGGGTATTGTGAAATAGCCCTTCTTTTGGTTGAAAAAAATCAAATAACAAAAAAAAAAATTCATTGGATCTCTTTGACAAAAAATTCAACAAAGAAAAAGAGTTCACAATTTCAAAAAATCAAAATTTAAAAAAAAAATTCTCATTTTCTTTTTCAAAAAGTTTAAATTTCTTTAATTTAAAACAAATTGCTTTCTTGAATTTCACAATCAATTTTATTCGATTTAGTCTGATTTGTGGTTATTTTGTAACCCTCTATATTTGGCAAAGTAAGGATTATGTAATATTCTTTCAATAAAAATAACTCATTTGAAAAAAGAAAAAAAAGAAAAAAAAAGTCACCGAGATCTCAAAAAGCGCCAAAGAGTGACACTTCAAAACTGACATAGTTGTTTTCCAAATTGTAATTCACAACCATTCTAATTGGAAATTGAGAGTCGCTCTTTGGCGCTTTTTTCTAAAAATGTCCTCATTTTTGGTTGTTGATTTTTGGAGATCGATAGTAGATTATAGTTTGGTTGGTTTTTGATTGGTGTTAGGTCCTCCATAAAATTACTAAAAAGTTTTTTTCCCTTTCAGAAAAAAAATTTTCACTGTAATGACTCGACCCTTAACAACATTTAAAATCTTTCAAAACTCAAATAGATTAGGATTCACAGGTTATTTCATCTACCATCGTTCCAATTGTTCAAACTTTGTAGCTCCTTTTTTGGGCTAATCGAAATTTAAACTTTCTCAAACACTATTGTTGTCCTAATAATACAGGCAGTAAAGTTTAAGGACTCTCTAAAATAATACCATTACAAGAGGTGTGTGGTTCAAAACATTGCCAAAATGAACTCTTTATCTCTTGAGATCCATAAGAACTATTATATTACATATTTTTTTAGGAATTTGAAATTTTTCTAGATCAGGATTCTTCATTGAAAGTTGGTAAGGTTTTCCTAAGCCAAAACCTTTTTCTTCTAAGTCAAGTATTATCTATTTTAAAACAAGAACCTTTGAAAAAAACCATAACCCAACCATTTTTCTTATAAGTCAAGTATTTTTTACTATTCAATAAAAACCTTTGAAACAATCAAAACTTATCAAAAAAGATTGGGTTTGTAGTATTCATAACAAACATACAATTATGAACAATCTGATAAAGTAAAATTTCAAATTCCTAAAAAAATATGTAATATAATAGTTCTTCTGGATCTCAAGAGATAAAGAGTTCATTTTGGCAATGTTTTGAACCACACACCTCTTGTAATGGTATTATTTCAGAGAGTCCTTAATATGTGTTTCAAAATAATAATCGTGTTTCTTTTTTATGAAAGACCTTAACATTAACCTATCAAAAAAACCGACAATAAACCATAAGTAAATCTGGTGTTGGTTTCTTAAAGTTCTATTATTAAAAAAAGAAATTCTAAAAATGAAGAATCAAATTGCAAAATTTATCTCAAAAAAGAGTAAATTGAAGTTGAATTTTCATCATCAAAAAAAAACAAAAAATTACATAAAATTCATAAGATTATGAAAAATTTTCAACTAATGGCAATTCTAATTTTAATTTACTCAAAAACATCAAGTAAAGTAACTTCAAAATTGATATGAACTTTGGTAAACTACTGTCCATTAAATTGGATGTTAACTTTAACAAGAAAAAAAAAGCACGGATTATATTTTGAAACACCAATTATTGTATTTGGGAACGCTTTATTTTGAATACTGTCGTTTGAATTTTGTCTTTCTTTGAAACACTTTCTCTGGTTTATGTGGTTTTGCTCCCACCCCATCATTTTATAAATATGAACCCAAAAGTCAAAAATAATATTTTTTTATGAAATAAAAAATAAAAAAATGATAAATAAATCACTTGTATTATTCTAAGTGACAAAAACATAATATATATTATTAAATGATGACAAACAATTGAAAATTTTAACTCAAACTTTTCCAAATCAAAGTCCAAATTAAAAATTTATTTTTTGGAGTTTTTCTTTTCACTATTTATTTTTTTTAAAACCAACCCCACAACTTTTTTGTTAATTTCTTTTTTTACCAAACAATTTTCACCTATTTCTGGTTTGAACAAAACCAAACAAAAATATTAACAAATTAACAAAAATTTTAAATCCTTTATGTCGAAATTGGATGAACACCAAGATATTTCGATCAAGATCGAATACTCCAAAGAACACAGAAGGTTTTCAATCAAGCAAGAGATCAAATACATTGATTTTTGTAAAATAATTGATCAACTTTTCAAAAGCGACACTGTGAAAGAAAACAAAGATTATTTGTTTAATTATAAAGATGACGAAGAGGAGTTAATTGTTTTTTCTTCTGATCTTGAATTTAAAGAAGCAATACGCTATTCATTAGAAAACCAAAAAGGTTTATTAAAAATTTACTTAACAAAAGGTTTGTTTTTTATATTTTTTTTTTTTTTATTACTTTTTTATATTTTAATGGTTCACCACAACAAACCCAAATTAATATGGTTTCTTTGAAAACTAATTCAAACAGATCGATTTTAGAATAAAATGTTTTAAATCTTCCAATCTTTGAAAAGTTAATCTATTCAAAAAAAAAAAAAAAAAAAAAAAAACATCTTTTCGATCTATTGTAATAAAGAAAATAAGTCACACACTATTATAGTTCTCAAAAATTAAATTTTTGATCCACGAATCAAAACATGATTTTATTTTTGCTTACCAATCTTTTTTTTGTTTTTTAAAAAAAAAAAAAAAAAAAAAAATAACAAAAAAAAATAGTTTGCAATATACGACCAATCAAAATCTTTGATCAAAAAGATATAAAAGAAACAGTAATATTACAAAATAAGATCCAACTCAAGAACAAATTTAATGAACAAACTTGTAACATGCATTCCCAAACCTCATGTTTTGAACAAAAATTAGTTCAAGAGCTTCATAATTCCATTCTTGCGTTAAAAAAGGATGTCAATGAATTAATGCACAAAAATTGTGTAGTTTCATGGTTTATGGGAATTTCCAAAAAAGTTGTTGAAGTTCTAATTCAATTAGCAGAAAAAGGAGAATCTGAAATTGATTTATTTTTAAAAACAATTCAAGATTTCCTTGATCACACAAAGATGCCCAAGGATATCCAAGATCGAATTATGAAAATCGCGACATTTGTTGCAGCAAAGATTATTTATATTCGCTCAACAAACAGTGGTTTGCCCTTGATACCGTTTTTAAAAATTACGCTCACTGCGAGAATTTTTGACTTATTTCGAACCGAAAACTTGCACAAAATATGCCCTTTAAAAAAAAGGCAATCAGAAATTGAAAAATATAAATTGTTATGTCAACAATCGCTTCAATCTTTACAATTCAAACAAAAACCACAGCAATTAACAAAAAAACACCTTCTAACACAATCACAAACACAGACACAAACGCAAACGCAATTACAATCACAACAATTAATTAACACAAAACAGGAATACGAAAATTCTCTGACAAATGTTAAAAGTTATAATCCAAACTATACCTGCTGCTCAAAACTTGAAAATATCATGGACTTTTCTTCTTGTAATTCGGCACATAGCTCAAATACAAATTATCAATCGAAACATTATTTAACTAATTATTCAACCGATAAAATTAGATCTTGTAATCAAATGACAAATAAAATTCCGAATAAGCAGGATACGCAATCATTTAAAGAACACAATTCAATGAAACAAATGGGGCTACATATGGGACTGGGCAAATATCCATTTAATACAATTCCAATGTATGGCATGATTCCTTATTTGACATCACCATCATCACCCTCATCATCATCATCACCACCACCGGTATCTACCCAGTCATCTTTGCCATCTTCACCCCAGAAGCAAACAACATCTTGTACAATTACAAATCAAATGCAAAAATATAATACAAATTCAACAAATTATCAACCACCGCAACAATATACAAATGAAATAAAAAAAATCAATAATAAAAATAATTATGAAGAAGAAATTAGAAAAATTGATAATGCCGAATACACCCCAAAGCAAACAAATTTAGAAAATACAGATTCGAAAAATTATAATGATCGAAAAACAGATAAAAATGCATCGAACGGTAGAGAAAACACTTACAAAGCAAACGAAAAAAGAAGGAGGTGCAGGAGAAGAAGAAAAAATGGACGAGAATATAGAAAGCATTATCGGGACAAATCCAGAGATAAATCCAATCAAAGAAATTATTCACAATATAATTCTCAAAAAAAGGATTATAAATGCAAGCAATATAATAGCCATAACTCGAAACACCGCAATCAAAACCATAACCATTGCCACAATTACAATTACAACCATGGCCAAAGCTACTTTTGTAATAGATGTAATCTTAATAATAACAATAACAATAACAATAACAATGGTTATGAATCAAATTCAATGAAAAATAAGAATTATTACCATAATAATAATCAACAATATGGAAATTTATACAATAATAATAACAATAATAATAATTTAACTTATCAACCAATCGATCAAGTTGAAAACAAAAACTGGAAAGAAGAAAAAACATGCCCAATTAAGGAAAAATGGCGAGAATTTAAAAATTGGAAAAAAAATCATCACGCACAATTCAAAAACGAAATAAAAAAAAAATTTACTAATTTTTCAACAATAAAAGAAAATCATTTTCAAAATGTTCAATATGATTAAGCCAAAGAGCCATAAATTGTATTTAATAATCATTGTTGTGAAAATTCTGATTGTTAAAATAACAAAAAAAAATTTTGAAAAAGTTTTTTTATATTTCTTAATTATCTTAGATAAATTAGATATTTAAAAGTAAGCTTATTAGAGAGAGGTTTGCTTTGTTAATGAATAAAAAAATTTTTAAATTTAACTTTTTTTTTTTTTTAATTTTGATTATTAAATTTTTTTTGTTTTTGTTTTTTGTTTTTTGTTTTTTGCTTTTTTTCATGAGAGGAAAAGTTTTGGAAAAGTAACCATTGTAAAAAAAATTTGGGTCATTAAAAAAAATTGTGTCAGTCAAAAATTTGTTTTCATTTGTTAAATAGTAAATATTAGCAAAATGATTTTTGATCAAAGTAAAAATTTATCAACAAATCTTACATTTAAGAAAAACCAAAGTCATTATCAATAATTATTTTCAAAGACAAAATTATTTGGTTGCATTTTGGCTTTTTATAATTACTGTGGAACTCTAAAAAACAAAAATTTACATTTAATTGTAAACTTTACTAAAAATAAGAGAAATATTTATTCGGAAATATTAAAATCTATTTATTCAATAAGATATTTATCATTGTTGAATAATATGAATGTATCAAAGTTAATTTTAAATATCCTTTAAAACCAAATCGAATCATAAAATCTTCCAATATAGCTATTTTTTCAGAAGAGATTGTTTTCCATTACTGTTGTACAATAAAAATTTCAAAATAACGAAATACCAAGATTTCAGAAACCATTTACATTCTTTAAATCCCTATAGACCAACTTTAATTTAAAACACTTATTAATTTTTGGTCTTTCCAAACAATGACTAACTTGATCTTGGGATGTAATCTAAAAAAAAATTAACATTTTTAGTAAAGTTTACAATTAAATGTAAATTTTTGTTTTTTAGAGTTCCACAGTAATTATAAAAAGCCAAAATGCAACCAAATAATTTTGTCTTTGAAAATAATTATTGATAATGACTTTGGTTTTTCTTAAATGTAAGATTTGTTGATAAATTTTTACTTTGATCAAAAATCATATTGCTAATATTTACTATTTAAAAAACGAAAACAAATTTTTGACTGACACAATTTTTTTTAATGACCCAATTTTTTTTCACAATGATAATAGAATTTTTTTTTCAAACTTGTTTCCAAAAAATTTAACAAACTTTTTGATGAAATTTGAGCAATAAAAGAACATAATATCTTTCCAATAAAGTAGAAACGACAATGAATTAGATGCTAATCGTGAAGGTGAATGATTGAATAAATAACATAAATACATTTTTTTTGTGTATATTATTTAAGAAAGAGTTTCCAAAAAAGTTGGGTATTTTTTACTATGAAATTTCATAAAAAAATCCTCTTTGTGATTGAATCTATTCGTAAATTCATTAAATAAAATTAAGTATTTTATTAAGAACGGTCAAATCTGTTCATATTGTTTGTATTTTTACAAATTAAGCCAATAATATATATCTCAAAAATCAAATGAAAAATTGTACTTATTTTAGAAAAACAATATAAGGCAAATTTCAATTAAATATAGACGAATGACTAAGATATACATGTTTTTTAACTAATATAATAAAGTTATCAGATTTCCTCTATTCTATTTGATATTTTCTTGAGATTAAACCTCTTATTAAATTTTTTTTCTATCATAAAGAAAATATATCCGACTCAATTTTCATACCTTGAAAAATATCTTGTAGAAACCGAGAACCGACTTTTTAATTATCTTTTATTTATTTAATTCCTATTAAGAAAAAAATTGAATTGTTATCAAGAATTAATTTATCATAAATAACAATTTTATATATTGGAATAGTTTCAGGTGATCTAATTTAATAAATATTTTTGAAAATTATTTCGTTGATCTTTTTAGGAAATAGCTTTTATACTTTTTTAGGAATAAGAATTTTTAATTTTATGTTTTTCATTCAATAAAACATGATTGTTTTTTTATTATTTTTAATTTTATTGAGTAGTTTATTCGAGGTCTTCTCTTCAAATCCCCCCCCCAAAGATAATAAAGTTAATTTTTCTTTTAATCATCCATTTTCTATTTGGAAAATTTTAATATAACCAAAATTTTAATTTTTATCATTATATTTTAATAAATAGAAAAGAAAATACATTTTATAACTGTTCTATAAAAACAATATTATCTAAATTAAGTTACATTTGTTAAATACAGGATAAATTTTCTATATTTGGATATTACGAAAATTATACATTGTCCTCCACTCCCACTTTCAAATCAATAGATATCCAATACCTTTTCATTTTTTTTTTTTTTTTTGGATACTGAAAATAATTATTTTATATTTTTGTTCAACCAAAAACTTTGAATTGATTCCATTTCGATATCTTTATATTTAAAAGTTATTTTTTACTATTGCATCTTTTTAAATACTATTTCTTTACAGCCAGTTCCACTTTTAAGACACAAACTACCAACGGAATTTAAGGCACAAAAAATTCCAAATTAAGGTACAAAATTTGGAATTTTTTTATTTACAATTTATTTTACTAGAATCTGAATTTTGTGCCTTAATTTGAGATTTTTAATTGTGCCTTAAATTTCGTTGGAAGTTTGGGCCTTAAAAGTGAAACTGACTGTATATATTTTAGTTTAATAATTTATTTCCCCCCTTTTTTAATTAAGTGGTTGGTAATATTTGCTAAAAAAACAAAACAACATAATTTTTTTTTAAAAGATTTCAATAATTTCATTTTTTTATATATTTTGTTATTATTTAGATTTGTAAGTTTTATCAGATTTTTTTTTTTTTTTATTTGATAAATTTAATAGTTTTTTTTTATAAAATATTGACCGACACACCTTTAATATACAACAAAAAGTTTAAATAATATTCGAAAAGATCTTAATTAATATAAAACGTGCATTTGTGGAATAATTTTTGAAAAAAAAATTGTTATTGTTTTTACCCTTTTCCTCTTTTTATTTTACCTTTTCTTTTTTTCTTTTTTTTTTTATTCGGCCCCTTTCCGCTTTCCCTTTTTCTCTCTTTTACCTTTTCCCTATTTTATTTTTTATTTTTTTTTATTCTGTTCCTTTCCTCTTTCCCCTTTTCTCTCTTTTACCTTTTTCCGCTTTTCTTTTTTTCTTCTGTTCCTTTCCCTACGGTAGGTCAAACTACCCGTATTAAGAACATAAAACCCATGCTTCAAAATTAAAATTTTACTTTTTTTTCTTCTTGCTCCAACATACATCTAGTTACTACCCGATATTATATCCATAGTAAAATATATTTTGAAGGTTAACTCCTTGATATTTTAAGAAAAGTTGAAATTATGAATTGAATTGCAATTTGTTTTAAATTTTTTATTTTTTTATTGTTGAAAAAGTGTAAATTACACTCTAAATATCCATGTAAATAAATACCCTTTGTTGAATTTAAGTTTAAAATTACAGATTTCAGGATTATTAATTAAAAAAAATAATTTCAATCTTTACTGGATTAAAATTATTACATTAAGATTTTTTTCTTTTAATTTATTTTGAAAAAAGAATTTATCTTTAATAAAAAGGGAATTTCCTTTACAAATGATCAATATTTTCAATAATTCCCCTATGTTCATCTATTAAACATGTGGCAAAAAATTATTAGAATTTATATTTACAATAAAATTTTTCTTTTTTTACAAAAATATTATTTTTTTTTTATCTTTGTTTCTTTTTTATTCATTTTTTTCAAAATATTAAATCAATTCCTATGAGCAAACAAACATCAAGTCGTGTAAATATAATTATATCATTGTATAAATTTTGGGTCAATTGATTCTACCAAATCCTTAATACAAATAAAAAATGAATTCTTTTTCAAAGATAAAAGATAATTTTTAAGGAGCATTAAACTTCAAAAACCCGAAACAGTAAAAAAAAATTAACACAGATTTCTTAAAAATAATACACCTTCAGAAATCAGTTTCCATTCTAACAAATCAATTTCAAAAATTTCTTAAGAGGGTTGTAATTTTGAAAAAAAGGCTTATTGCCGATAAATTCCTGAAAATTTTTGCATTATTTTTCGTTTTGTAAATTTATTTTTATCAAAGCTATGATTAAAACATCTTATTGGTTTAGGTGTTAAGAACCCTTTGAAAAATTAATTGTTCTTGAAATTATTTTACGAATAACTGATTTATACTATTTGTTGCAAAATAAATTAAAGAATATTTTCATTCATCTTTCCAAAAAATTGTTTAAAAGATCAGAGTCAAATTTTAAATTATTATACTATTTTATTGGAAAATAAATAAAACAAAATTTTCATTCAGCTTTCACACATAAAGATTTTTTAAATGATCCAACCTTACAAATATTTAATTCTAAAAATCAAACTTAAGTTATTAATTTCACTTTTAGAATTGGTTTCTTTCATGATTTGTTATAATTCTTTTATAAAATTTATTGGAAAGCTGAATGAAAATAGTGATCTTATAATTTGATATTTAAAAATAAGGAGAGGTTAATATATTTTCAAAAATTGAAATTGAACTAAAAATTCTATAAAATTTGCAGGATTTACTCTTTGTGAACATTTTTAAAAATCTTTCAAAATTTGTTGCACTTTCCAACCATGAGTTGGAGACACCAAAAGCAACAACCAACACTTGTCACCTAACTTTTAAATAAATTTAGACATTGTTGAAATCCAATTAGGTAACAACACCCTAAAATAGAGATCAATTGTAAAAAAAAGTTTGTCAAAAAAAAAAAATTTTTTCTGTACATTACACACAAAAGTTAAATTTCCAGGAATGAATTTGATACACACACTCATCTATAGTATACTCCACTGAGTTATTGTCTCTGATTGAATCTAACCATTAAGGAATAAAACATTTCATTTTTTTCATCTTTTTGCTTTTTCTTACTTTGTTTATCAACAAAAATTAAAATGAGTTTAATTACAAAGGTATTTAAAGGAGACTTTTTTCATACTTTGGGACTTAAAAAATTCCAACATTTAAGCAACCACGTTTTGGGTGTTAATCTTTATGGGAAAATTGAATTTTTGAAGCCAATTAGCGAACTGGATGAATTAAGAAACCGATACAAATTCCAAGAATCGATTATTAAGGACCTAGGCAATGGCTTTATGGTACCAGGATTTGTTGACGCGCATGCGCATGCCCCACAATCTGTCAACGTTGGCTTAGGAACAGACTTGCCATTACTTGATTGGCTAATCAAATATACGTTCCCAACCGAATCGAAATTCCAAGAAGCGGATTATGCCAATTTAGTTTATTCAAGGTTTGTCAAAAGGAATTTACAGCAAGGTACCACGACGACGTGTTATTTTGGAACCATCCATCTTGACTCATGTAAAATTTTGGTTGACCTATGTACAAAGTATGGGCAAAGAGCGATCATTGGGAAGGTGAACATGAACCGAAATAGCCCCGACAACTATATTGAGACGACAAGCGATTCCATTCGAGACACAGAAGCCTTTGTTGAGTATGTCAAAAACAAACCAACAGACCTCGTTGAGCCCATCATCACCCCAAGGTTTGTACCAACATGCGATCCCGATTTGATGTATCAACTTGGCGAAATTGCAAAAAAAAACGATTTGAGAATCCAATCGCATGTCTCTGAAAATAAAGACGAAGTTGCTTGGGTCAAAGATCTTCACCCAGAATGTAAAAGTTACTCGGACGTGTATTACAAGCACGGGCTTTTAAATGACAAAACGATCATGGCACATGGCATCTACTTAACAGACGAAGAAAGGAAATTGTATCAAAAAGTTGGCGCGTCGATCGCGCATTGTGCCAATTCAAATTTTACACTTTCCTCAGGTTGCCTAAATCTTCGACAGCTGCTGGATATGGGAATCAAAGTCGGGCTAGGCACAGACGTCTCTGGTGGGTATGCATCTTCGATGCTGCAATGCATCAGGGACACGATCATCTGCTCGAAGGCCAAATCTTTTGAAACACAAGACAAGCATAACGAAATCGATTTCCGTGAGGGCTTCCATTTAGCTACCTTGGGTAGTGCGAAAAGTATTGGGCTGGATCACAAAATTGGTAATTTCGAATTATACAAACACTTTGATGCCTTGTGGGTTAAAACCGATGTTGAGAATGGCCCTTTTGATTCCTTTAATACAGATTCTATTGAAGACCGTTTCCAAAAATGGATATATTTGGGTGATGACCGTAATATTCACAAAACTTTTGTCAATGGTAAACAAGTCAAATAAAGAATTTGAAAGAAATCATTTCTTTTGTTCTTTTTCTCTTTCTTGATTTCTTTCTTGATTTCTTGTGCACTTTCAAATTATTCTTTTTATATTAAGATCAGTTTAATCTTTTGATTATTTTTATTTACAATAAAAGTCTATAACCACCAATTTTTAATTTTATTTTGATCATTATTTATTGTATAATTTTAAAATACAATTACTATCCGGTTCTTGGAAAAATATTATATAGAAAAATAAAAATTTCCAATTTTATATTTTTTTTTTTGGTATTAGTGGTTTGAAAAATGTGAGGACTTTTTTCAACTTTTATCAAGTTTTCTATTTTAAAAAGTGAAAACTTTTTCAGAATTTAAACTTTTAGAAGTTTTCTATATTAAAAAAAGTGAAAACTTTTTCAGAATTAAAATTTTTAGAAAGTTTTCGATTTTAATAATGTGAGGTATCAACCTTTAAAGCTGGTGTAGAGGTTAGTGTGTGTGGGAAAGTACCACTTTTTTCAAAAAATACTCTTCACTTTATTATAATATAAACACTAACCAAGTTTTATTCTTAAAAAAATCATAAAAAAAAAACTATCACCTTTTTAAAAAGGACTATATTATTTTAGATTTATTCCTTTATCTTATTTGATGATTTTTTTTTTTTTTTATTTAATTATTACCTTATTTTAATATACTGAACAAAAAGAAAAGTTAATTTATATCTTAGACTTTGATTATTTTTTTAATTCAATGTCATGGTAAATACAATGATGTTTATTGAACGCCTTAAATTATTTATCAAAAACAAATTAAATCTCTTTTTTTACAAAAAAATCATAGAATAATATTTACAAGAACTTTCCACCCAACAAATTATTGTCATTTTTTTTTTTTTTTTTGAAGAATTTTTCCTTTTAAATTTAAAAATAAAATGTCCAACTTCGTCACTTTTTTAGATCCGATAGAAAATCGAACTTTAAATGGGTAAAATTAACAAAATAATAGCATTTTTTCGAATAATAATCCAAATGTGAAAAAAAAATCAAAAGATTAAACAAAACATTATTTTTGATATAAAAAAACAAAATTGTAAAAAAGATTAGTATCATAAGATGGAAAAATGAGAAAAAAAATAAATTGTTTTAATCATAAACCCAATTTCAAAAACTATGACTCATATGAAATAATAAATTGAAAAAAAAAAAAAAATCTTTAGTATTCTAGAACAACTGATCATCAAATCTGATAAATATTTAACTTGCAAATCATTCATATTATATCAAAATCGGATATTTTAAAAACTCAAAAAAGAAAAACAAAAACTAAAAAAAAGGCAAATCACAATTTTTTTATTTGAGCATTATCGATTGTTGATTACAGAAATTTCACTGAAAAAACGTTAAAAAGAAGATTTTTTGCCCATCAATAATTATAGAAATTTTACAACCATTACAGAGTATCGATTTTTTTAATGTATATAATATTTTTTCTAAAATCTTTTTGTTTTTTAAAGATAAAAAACAAAGTAAAAAATAAAAAGAAATAAAAAAGAAATTTTTAAAAAATAAAACCAAAATTTGATGAAATTAGATAAAATGATTCTGATCTGAAAATTAAAAATTCTTATACAGAGTATATTGTATAAAACAAAACATAATCAGTTCCAATGATATTACACGTTTTCGGCATTTTTCTAAAACTATTTTAAAATTCAAATAATTTAAATATAGAATTCTTGGAGATGAGAAAAAAATGATCATTTATTTGAATTCTTTTTAAATATCTTGAAATTTATAAGATTATGTAAGTATAAAATTTAAAAATATTAAGAGAATAGAAAACGAACTATTATAATTAAACTACGTTATTTCAAGAATATTTTTTATATTTGTATATTGATTTAATTATATTTCATAATATTTTTTGAAAAATATTTAAAAATTTGAGAAATAATTACAAAAGTTTATTGGTATTTTGGATATGTTGAATTCTTATTAATCCATCAGAATAATTAAGGTTGTGTAATTGATTATTATTTTGAAATAATCAAATTAAAAAGTATTTCTTTTAAGTTTTAAATTGAATTGTTACAAGTTTTAAAATAGTTTTTTTCGTAATATTTTTAATATAATGATTTGACTGTTTTTCTTTTATTTTTTTGTTTAATAAAAAAAAAAAAAGAAAAAATTGATTGGAACTCGTTTTTTGGATAACAAATTAAATTTTGATAATTGTTAAATTATTATTGTAAATTTTTTTTTTTTTTGATTCTAATACGAAGTTATTTTAAAACAGAATCTTGAGTTTAGATTTAAAATTTATTTTTTCCACTTCCTTCTCAAACAATATAATTTCCTTCTTCTTCAAAATGAAAACATTTTTTTTTAAATAATTATGAAATAGAATAGATTTTGAACTTTTCAAAAATGATTAGAAAATGGATCAAACTTTTACAAACAATGGTTCACTTCAATAAATAACTTTATAAGGAATTTTGGGACACTAACCCTCAGATTTTTACTTTGGTTTTTCAATTTCAATAAATGTAGTAATTTTTTTTTTGAATTTGCTCTTAAATTTACTGGAATTATTTTTTTTTATCTGCTTGTCACTTACAACACTGAAAAACAATAATTTTAGTCTCAGTTTTTAATAAGAATATTCTTACTTTACTTATAATCTGCAATATCTGATAAACATTTAAATGAAAAAGCGAAAAGGCTTTCATTTTTTCATTTTTTGCTCAGATTCTTTTTCATTACATAAACATACCAATGAGTTATAAGAAAAATAAAAACTTGAGAAGAAAACAAAAAAAAAAAAGACAAAAACAACGTACACAAATAAAACAGAAATCTAAAACAAAAAAGGCACAAGAATTAAAAGCAAAAGCAGAGAAGGCTTTAAGTCAATTTAATTTTCAGCAGGCTGTTGATGTAAAAATCTTCATTTCTTTTTTTGAAATCCTTTTTCTTGTAAAGAATAATTTTCATCAAACAAAAGACTTTTAAAACCTTTGTTTGAATCCAAATTACATTTACACTTGATGAATTTTTTTTTTTGATTTTCTCGATCAATGTCACGTAATCAAATTAAAATTGTAATTTTTTTTTTTATTCTCTTGTAATCTGATAAATCTTTTTGTAAACAATATTCTTAGTTATATTCAAAAGCACTCCTACTTGTTCCTAATGACACGGCGACAATGGACACTCTTGGAATGATTTTTCTCGAAACTGGAAACCAAGAAGAAGCAATTGAGGTAAATAATCTTTTTTTATTCTCATTACAGATCAGAGCCAATAAGAAACAAAACAATTTTTCGAAAATTACAGTTGAATACTTCAAAATTAACTACCCAGAGAAAAAGGAAAGACACAATAATCTTTTGTCCAAAAGATCTTTACTTTCAAGCAAATTGTTATAAAAAACAAAAAAATCAAATAGAAACTTTCAAAACCACCAAAATTAAAGATCTCAACCTTCAAATTGTTGTTTTGATCCCATAATTTTTTCAAGTTCAGTTTGGTTTCTACTTGTATTTGGCGAATAAAAGGGATCAAATTTCCACTTCACTTTCACATCTTTTTGCTTTACAAATAGAGCTTTCAAAGAAGTAGGTGGTAATTTGTGGCTTCCATTTGAAAAAGTAAAATGAAAATTAAGTGAAAATTTGTTCCCATTTATTCACCAAATATCAGCCTGTTACTTTTGAGAGAAAATTATGAAACAAGTGATTCAATACTGAAAAATTCAAATCTCGATTTTCCTATTTTTGTTTTATTACCATTTGGCTACTCATAGTCTTTAATAAAGAATTTTATTGATACAAGTGTGAAAAAACTTTGTAAATAACTTGATTTTCGAAATGTTACTTGCAAAGAACTGTTTTGAAAGGAGAGTTTTTGAATTTCCAAAAACGGAAATTGAACTTAAAATTTTTTTGGATTTGGAAAAAAGTATTTCTTAAGGACTACGTTTGCAATTCAACAAATAGCCTCGAAACATTTTTTTCCAATCTCATTTAAAATGTAAATAAATGATCTTTAAAATATTCTCCAATTAGGATCATAAAATCATTTTATGTCATTTTTTAAATGAAAAATTCACCAAGAAATTTTGAGATACATGAAACTCGAACACCCTTGTCTAAGGATCAAGAAAATGAAATTGAAAAATAATAATGATTTTTTAACATTAAAAACACTTCTCAATATATAACACTAAAGCTAAAAGATCACATTATCAATGATTTTTGACAATTGGATTTCTTTGAATTGTTACATTGTCTCAACAAACAATTAGTCCGTTCCAGCCGTACCGCGAATTATTATAAGACATAGAAAATGGTTGTCTATTATAAAATTGTGTTTTTTTGAAATAGAAAATTCAATTTCTACAAAAAGATAAAAATTTCAACTTCTCTTCATTCGAGTTATTTTTTTTGTAAAAACCAAGACAAAAATTAAATTTTCTCAAAAGAAAAGAAATCACAGAAATCACAGAAAGTACAGAAAGCACAGAAACCATTAAAATTTTAAAGTATTTTTTGAATATTGTTTTTTAAAATTTTTTCAAACCTGAGATTTTAATAATTTTGGAATTTGAAGATCCACATTAATGAAAGTTTTTTTATGAATTTGTTTGTCAGTTTCTAAAACCAAAGGAACCAAAAAATGGATAACTTCTTTTTTAATCTTCTATGATAAATTTTACAGTTTATGATGAACTTTCATAACCATTTTACGGTTTGTTGCACAAAAAAATTTTTCAGAATAGAAAACCAATTTCAGGGTATTATAAATTTTCACGGTAGGGCTGAAAAGAATGTATTAATTATTACAAAGGGGCTTATGATTTTGTCTTATTTTTTTTTCGCTCTTTTTGTTTTTCCTTGAATTGGATTACACCCAGTCGTGACTAAGAGGAGAGTGTTTCCTCGAATTGTTTTTGGAACAACATTATCCATGCGAAACACGCTTCACATTTTTTTTGTGCTTTTTTGATAAAATTATTTTGTTTGGATAGTTTCTTTCAAAACCCAATTTGTTTTATCAAGATAAATTGGGTTGAGGTTGTTGTGGGAAAAATTTTGAAGAATTTTTCATGAAAAGATCACTTGGAAATTAAATTTGCAAAAATTAGTCAGTTTTTTTTATTTAAGGAAGTAAGACCATTTTACCATTTTGAAAAATTTTAATTATGTAAACATTACTGAAAAAGTTTTTTTGAGTGCCACCAGATATTGAAACTTTGAAACCAAAACATTATTCACCGCTCTATTTGTGGAAAGAAAGCTAACCCAAAGTAATTCAGAGTTGAATCTTTCATTTTTCCATTTTTTGAACATTTTTTTTTGATTAAATTTTTGGTTTTATTAAATTAGTTTTTGGATCAAGAAATGTGTTTATATTAATGAACGAAATTAATCCAAGAGTAAACCAAAAAAATAGACCCGAAAAGGTGTGCATTTGAAAACAAATATTTTCTTTTACAAGACTAAACACGAAAGATCACCTTTCCAAATAAATTTGTTGAAATCAAGAATGACAAAAAAAAAATCAACCAAAGTCTATTTTTGAAGATTTTTTTTCTTAATCTTCTTAATTTGGATTAATCCAAACATTTTATAACCTTGAATTTCTCGCCACATTATCATTTATTATTATTTTACAAAAACTATTTGTTTAGAAATTTGTTTTCAAAATTCTTTTTACAAATATTTTTATCAAACCAAACCAAAATAAAGAATACTATTTCAAAAATTAAAATAAAGGGAGTTGAATTCCCCGAATCAAAAAAAAGTTACAAAAGATTCAACATAAAATAAAAGAAAATTTTAGAAAAAATTTCAGTCAGATTCAGAAATATTTTTCGTTCTCAATTTTAATGGAAAATAAATAATTATAAAGCCAAACGGATTGGTTCAATAAATCTTGATTTCTGATGAATAATTCAATAAATATCCTATTTTCTGAACCCAATCAATAATTAGATGAATCAAATGAAAATATGATTTTTAAATATATTTTGGAAATTCTTTAGAAATAAAAATGTTTTTTTTATTTCTCAAAAATTTTACAAACAAAAAGTATTTCCATGAAGAATTAAAAACAAAACCAAATTAAGAATAAGTAATAGTATGAAATGTTACAGATAAGATTAAGAAATAAATGATTTTTATTTATTTTTTTTTGATCAATTTTTTCATTTTTTTGAATTACATTTTTTAGTTGTTATGAAAATATATTATACTAGGATTTATTGAATCCCACTCTCCGTATTTATTAAAATATCAATTTATTTGGTTAAAGAAATGATTTGAATCATTCATTTTCACATAAATGGTTGGCACTCAACATTTGAAAAATGTACTTACTTCCTTAAAAAAAAAATATTGTGCCAGTTGAGAAAAAATGATCTTGCCATTTTTGGAAATGGGAATTTCAGTGGATTTAATACAATATCAAAGCAATTTCCATGACACGATTCAAAAATATCTTCGCCCGTCAATAACAAAGGACTCTTCATCCAAAATTTTCACTTTTCTCCTTTTTGACCCATTTTACGATTTTATATAAATAGCTCATACCCTCTAAACTGAAGCAAAAAAAAAAAAAGAAAAAGAATTTTAATTTTGTAAATAAAGTAAACAAGTTATCCATATAAAGTTTTTTTTTCAAAAAGAAAGTCACAAGAGTCTTTCAAAGTTTCACACGTGCTGCTTAAAAGAATGAATCAATGGTGCTTACAAAATTTTTTTTGTGATCCTTTTAAAAAATGACTTCATACCTTCCTTTCGTGAAACCCCCTAATAATAATAATAAAGTTTTAAAATTATCTTTTACTAACAACTTGGCAAACCCACAAAATATTATCAGGTTGGTAATCAAAACAAGTCAGTATCACCACTTTAATTAATTCCAATTATTCTCGTTATGTTTAATTTATCAATTCAATAAAATTTACTTTTGTTGAGTTTTGGTGATGAATTCTATTTAACAACTAAATAAAATCAACTTATTATTTGAATTCTTATGATTATTATTATTTAACAAAAAAAAATAATAAAATAAAAATTAATTATAGATGTTTAATCAAAGTATTAAATTTCAGCCATTAAAATCCGAAGTGCCTTATATGTATTTAGGGCAATTATACAAGGGCGAGGAATCGGTAGAATGCTTTGAAAAGGGAATTGAAATTTTAATTAACGAATTTGAAACAATTAAAAAAAAAACAAACCAAACTGAAGAAATGAAAACAAAATTAGAAAATCTGATAAAAGAAATTATTTCTGGGTTATGCTCGCTTGTAGAGATTTACATGACTGATCTCTGTTTTAACGAAGGTGCAGAAGATAGATGCGAAAATTATTTAAAAAAGGCATTTGAATTTTCTGAAGACAATTTTGAGTCATATTTGACACTTTGTAATTTAAGAATCTCACAAGAACGAAATGAAGATGCAAAATCCTCCTTATTCACCAGCATCTCTCTTTGGAACAATTTAAATATTGAAAATTTTCTATCTAATGAATCAGAATTTCTTCAAGTTGTTGAAGAAATACGCGAAGACATTTTAACGTTAAATAACCCCAACGTCAATAAAATGGAGCAAGAAAAAATATTTAAAGAGAATATCCAACTTTTAGAACAAAAAGAAGAAGAATTAAATGAAAAGGAAAACGAAAAAATAATCAAAGAATTAGAAAGTGAGGAAACACGCAATGACCAAATAAAATCAAATCTCCCGCCTTTAGAACTTCGAATTCAAACTTGTAATTTTTTGATAGAATTAGGACAAATTGAAGTTGCAATATATTTATTAAAAGAAATATTACTAGAACAAAATAAAGAACCGGAAATTTGGTTTTTATTGGCCACGGCTTTTGATTATCTACATTTTTCCGATATAACAATACCTTTATTACACAAAACGCTTGAATTACATAAAATAAATAAACAAACCGAAGATTGTAAAAAGGTGCAATTGATTATCGAGAAATTAGAAAACGAATTAAACAACAATAAATAAATAAATTAACACTAAGATAAATTTATCTATTTAATAGTTTTAAAAAAAATAAAATTTCAATCATTCGATTATTATAAAATATAAATGATTCACTTTTTATTATTTTTAAATGATTATTTTAAGGAATTGTTTTTTTTTTTGTTCTTTCTTTTTCTTAAAGTTAATTTGAAAAAAAAATGTTAGAAACACCAAATTTGCACACAGAAATGAGAGTTATTTTGGTTTAAAATATTTATATTTACTATTAAAAAATCTTATTGTCAACAATTTTAATTTTCTTTAGAAATCGAGACTTTTTGCATGAGACGTTCCATTGAATTGTGGCCCAAATTTTTTTTTTAATATTTTTTTCTTGTAATTTATTATTTGTTCAGGTATTAATTTTATGAATCACAACTCTAATCTTAAGTTTATTATTTCCCTTGTTTCTAAACAATTGTATTTTCGTTGATTCTTAAAAAAAAATTGAATTTTTCATTTTTGACTGGGCCACTTTTGGGTGAACAGCGGTTTACTTTTATTTATTAAAATTTAAACTTTCTCTTTTTTGACAATGCGTCCTTTTTAAGTAAATTATTTTCCGGATTTTGCTTCAAATTGGAAATTATTTGCTTTATTTATTTATTTTGAGAAAGGAGTAATAAAAGAAAACTTACTAAATAAAAAAGAGAAGAAGAAAAATAATTAAAATATTTAAGTAAAAAAATATTATATCATTTATATGACCAAATTAAAAATTATCCACTGCTGTTAGATTTTCTTCAGTTTTCTATTTATTTGTGAAGTGTTCTGGGTTTTTTTTTGAGGTTTTCTATTTTATTTATAAAATCTATTGAATTTATAAATAAAACAGAAAACCTCAAGAAAACCGAGGTACTTGGAGGTACTTGACGACACTTTTCCTGAAACAGGAGGAGTAAAAACCCGATAGAAAGATTATCAGCAATAAATGAGATTCCACAAACTGTGATTAATAAATCGGTATTACACAACTTCGAAGAATGGGGCACTATGTACCCGGATTTGTATATTTTTTTACTATTTTAGGAATTTTTTATTTTCAATTTTTTCTTTATTAGCATAAGTTTTCTAACCATAAGAGCTTTGATGAAAAAATCATCACTAGAAAAATAATTTTCATAATATTGTTTAGTCAGATTAAAGTGTTTTTGAACTTTTTTTCTAAGAATAACATTTTTATATAAGTTTTTATCTAAAATTTTTGCTATTTTTTTTTTCCATTTGATTCAGATAAATTTATGTCTATCACAATACCAGATAAAGTGATTTATATTTTCATAATATTGATTACAATAATGGCATTTTTTACATTTTTCTTTTTTTAAAAAAAGTATCATATTCTGATTTCTTTTTCAAGACATATGAGTATATATTTAGTCCGTTCGTAAAAGTGCGAAATTTTAGAAATGTAGTTCTGGATTTAAATTTAAGATATTTTTTTATTAAAAAGTTAAAGTTTTCATTTTTAATAATTTTATACTATTCTTTAATTATCCAACTTTGATTAAATTACTTCCTTTATACATATTAATACCCTTACCCAGTATTGTTAAAAGTTTGAAATTTATGATCCTGAAAATTGATTTCAAAAATATTCACAAAATTTTCAAGAAAAAAGAATAATCTGATTTTCAAATTTTAAAAGAAATTAAGAAACGTTACAAGATTTTTATCTATCATACTGGATTTAAATTGTTTTTTAATCAAATTTCCTTTTAATTATTTTGAAAATAACTAACAAAATAATTTAATTTTTAAACAGTGTAATGTTTTTTATTTACAAAAATTACTTCAGGACAATTATCGAACTTTTCAATATTTATTCTGTTTCAAGTTTTAAAAATAAATTTTTAGGAGTTTTTGCAAGTATTCATAAAAAAATTCGTTTTTTATTTATTGATTTATTTATTGTGAGAAAGGAGTAATCAAAGAAAATTTACTAAATAAAAAAAGAGAAGAAGAAAAATAATTAAAACATTAAAGTAAAAAAATATTATATCATTCACATGACCAAATTAAAAATTATCCACGTCCTGAAACAGGAGGAGTAAAAACCGGATAGAAATGTTATTAATAATAAGATTCCACAAACTATGATTAATAAATTGGTATTCCACGACTTCGAAAAGTGGGGCACTATGTACCCGAATTTGTATATTTTTTTTACTATTTTAGGAATTTTTTATTTTCTATATTTTTTTATTTTCATTTTTTCTTTATTAGCATAAGTTTTCTAACCATAAAAGCTTTGATGAAAAATTCTCGACAAGAACAATAAATTTCGTAATTTTGATTAACCAGATTAAAAAAAGTCGTTTTTACTTTCTTAACCTTTATGAATTAACAAATAAAATTTCGATTTAATTGTTTAGAATTATAGAATTTACATAAAATGGGAAAATGTATGAAAAATTTGAATTATTGATCTGAAAGCCAAAGCGATGATAAAAAATAATTACATAAAAAAATAAAATTTAAAATTTTTGAAACCTCTTTGAGGAAATTCTATTTTCCAACTTCAAAATATTTTCTCAAAGACAAAGATTAAAAAACAATCTTCAAATCAAAAAAATCCTCAAAAAACAAATTATGTATGGAAAAAAAAACAAACTGGAAAGATAAACAAAGATTGGAAATATCAACAAAACAAAATTAAACTGTTAATTATAAATTTTAATCTAGTTTATTATACATCAAATATGAGACTTGTTGACAAATCCAGACTAATATCTAAATGCTTATCCTCTGAAAACATGAATATTTTTCTTGGAAGTGGCTTAATTTGTATTAATTCCATTAAAATGTTAATTCCTGATACAAATATGATTTTTATGAATCGAATGTTGAGAAAACAATTTGGAAATGTTGATTTTTTTTTTTTGAATTAGTGAAATACTAAAGTTCTGTTAACAGAAATAATGTTAATAGTAACCAGATCTTAATCCAAAATAAGCCAAGAAGAACCTGTTATTATTCTTGGAGAATATTTTTTAAACGGGTCTGGTACTTCACCAGTTAAATGATAAATGGGAAATGTTGTTGTGTATATTATCACAAAATGATTTTATTCATGTTCGTTTTTGTGAAAAAACCAATTTATTTGATAAAAAGAAGATACTTGAAAAAAACTCATATTTTTATTTGTACTTTTTATTCATTTTTCTAATTCATCAACAGTGTTATTAGTGGTTACAGGTTTATTTAGAGGTTATATAGTTGATGGAAGGTGATATTTTTAAATTTGCCAAAGAAAGGTAATTGTTTCCAAAATGCTTCAATCGCGTCTGGAATAACACACTTTTGTATGCCTTTTTTGGAAATAAATTTATCTTTAATTTTATAATAATTTTAATGATTTAGGATTGAAAACTAACCTTTTATTGTTATAGATATAATTGAAAATTATTTGATAGCTTTAAAAACGTTTTAGATTTAATAATATAATAAAATAAAAAAATATATTAGTTTTGCATAAATGACTTCATATATATATATATATATATGAATATCTATATATTAAAATTTATTTAATCGATTAAAATCTTTTTATAAAAGAACCTGAATATGTTTGGTATTTGACATATAACGTTCTTTTATTTGAATCCTGCTTACTATTGAATTTCAAATTTTGAATTTGCAACCCACTTGAAGAATAATTAGGTAATGAAAATATCATTAAAACCGGACCAATTTGCGATTTCAATCGTTTTTGGTTATTTGAATTGCTTAATAATATTAAATTCAATGATAATATTAGTTCTTGGTCCCCAACAAATTTTTTTATTCGCCAATTGATTTTATTTTTATTTTTTTTAAATTGTATATTTTCGTTCTCTGGATTTAATTTTTCAAATTGCGCGCTGCATGTCTCTTTTGGCACGGGGAACGAAATCTTTACATCTTTGGCTAATTTATTCATTGGATAATTTGATTGTACTTTGATATTAAGTGAGATGTTTTTTGATGTTAATGATTCGATATTTGTAAAAATTCTAAATGGTGTCATAATATATTTCCCAGACATTCTATAATTTAATATATTCAATATTCCACTTTCTGGTGTAAATGTGATAATATTATCTTGATCAAATCTTGATATATTGCATTTTTGATTAAAATTTATATCTTCAAGAAATATTGGATTTTCTGAGACTATTATAAAATAATAATAATTATTTTTATTGTTTTTGTTTGGAAATTTAGTATTGGATCTATAATAATTGAAAAAAAATAAAAAATTTATTACTTACTTGATTTTTTTTTTTGATTTCCAATAATCAGTTCATTTAATACAACCGTTAATTCTGAAGAAATACCAGTAAAACTTTTTATATCTATTTTACCACGCAATTCGCTTCTTTCAGTACTGCCCTATAATATATATATATATATATATATATATATATATATATATTCATTTTTTTTGTATTTTTATTAAAAAAGAGAAAATTATTGCAAATAAAAATGAAAATTGGGTTACAATTATTGATTTAATTCACAAAAAATGGAATTCTAGAAAGCCAACTGTTAAATTTTTTTAATATATATAAAGAACCGGAAAATTCAACAGGGGTCTTCTTCTTTTGTTATTTCATTAAAAGAAGAATAAAAAAGGCATTATATCTATGTTTTCATAAGTACTGTAGAGTGTGAAAACTTTCTCGTTTTTTTTTTTTGTAATTTAAGAAATAATAAGAAAATTTATTGGATTTTCTTTTTATTTTTCAAATTAAAAAAAAAAACTATCAGCAGTTTTCCAGAATTCAAAAGAATTTAGTAAAATCAAAGATTTAACTCAATTCTTTTAAATTGTGGCTAACGTAATTACACTTTCCTTGAGTTTTCTCTTTTTTTGTAAAATCAATAGATTTTCGTTAGGTTTTTTTGAGTTTTCTATTCATTTGGAAAATCAATCGATTTTTGTTAGGTTTTTTTGTGATTTTCTGTTTTATGAGGAAATTCAATTGATTTTCCAAATAAAAATCCAAACTTTATTAAAAACTGTAATTTGATTTTTTTGAATTATTATTTAGATCAGAAAATCTAGTAAATGCTTTATAATTTCTTAAAAAATAAAAAATAACAGTGAGGTTTTTTTTTTTCATTCTGATTTTGATAAAAAAGAATATATATTTTAAATAAAAATAATATTCAAAAAAAAAAAAGCTTTAATACTATATGGCATTTTATGGTAGTTACATAAGAGGTATTAATAAAATTTCCCCCTTTTTTTAATTAATTCTTATTTTTAGGTGCTAGTTATTTGCCGTGTATTTGCTCCATACTCAAGGACTGACTTGATATCTAAAAGGGGTATTGTAAAATTGCCCTTCTTTTGATTGAAAATATTCAAATCACAAATAAAAAAAAAATTCATAGTATTAATTTGTGAAAAATTCAATTAAAAAAAAAAAGTTTAAAAAGAATTCTAAATTTCAAAAAATCAAATTAACAAAAAAAAATTACTTGTTTTTTTTTTTGTTTTTGTATTGTTTATGGTCGCGATTGAATCGTGGCCTATTGCCCCTTTATGGAAGCAGTCATTTAAGAAATTAGCCGTTGGTTTTATTATAAATTTATAATTTATATTGGCAAGTAGAGCAGAAGTATTTTTTTCTTTTATTTTTTTAAGAATTTTCTTTTATTTTTTCTTTTATTATTTTTATTATTTTCTTTTTCATTTTTTCATTGTTTTCTTGTGTTTTCTTAATATGACTTTTTTTGAATTTTAGGTATTCTAGTCCGACAAAGTCTTTTAATCACTCTATTCTCGCTTCGTTATAGGTCGGGCATTCCCATAACATTACTTGTTTCTTATTTTAAATACCAAAGGGTTAAATTTCTTCAATTTAAAACCAATTATTTTTCTAAGTACACAATCAATTATATTTGATTTTATCTTAATTATGATTATTTTATAACCCTCAATATTTGATAAAGAGTAAGAATTCTATAACATTTTTGAGATAAAAATAACTCATTTGAATATTGAAAAAAATGAAAAAAAAATCTTCGAGATCTCAAAAAGTGCCAAAGAGATTACAGGGAATATACCAAAATTACGATTATTTGCGATGCGATTATTTGCGAAAAAAATAATAATTTTTTAATTTGTATCTGGAATCGGGTCTAAACTTACAAAACGTTGACATATGTGCTGATATTTTGTTGTATATATCAAAAAAAAAAAATTTGTCCAATAGAATAAAAAATATGAATTGGTCAAAAATGACAATTTTTACCCAAATATACAATTTTCGAAATTTTCAAGATTTGCGAATATTTGCGATTTATTTAACATTTTATTTAACATTTTCATTTTTATTTAACATTTTATTTAACATTTTATATGGGTAGGTATGGTAGGGTAGATAGGGTTGGTAGGGTACGTTAGAGAGTGTTAGAATTGTGTGTGGTTTGTAGGTTAGTTTATATAGGGTTAGGAGGATATGTTGAGTAAGTTAGGAACGAGTGTGGTGGGGTAGGTCACTCAACTAAAATATACTAATCCTACCTAACACATCCCTATAAAATGTTAAATAAAATGTTAAATAAATCGCAAATATTCGCAAATCTTGAAAATTTCGAAAATTGTATATTTGGGTAAAAATTGTCATTTTTGACCAATTCATATTTTTTATTCTATTGGACAAATTTTTTTTTTTTTGATATACATAACAAACTATCAACACACATGTCAACATTTTGTAAGTTTAGAAATCCAATAAGACACAAAATAAAAAAAAATTGTTTTTCTCGCAAATAATCGCATCGCAAATAATCGCATTTTTAAAAATTTACCAGATTACACTTCAAAACTAACACAGTTGTTTTCAAAATTATATATTCACAACCGTTCTAATTGGAAATTGAGTGTCTCTATTTGGCACTTTTATACTTAAAATGACTACTGTTTTTTGATTGTTGATTTTTGGAGATCGATCGCGCTTCACAGATTGGTTCGTTTTTGATTGTTATTAGGCACTCGTTGAATTACAATATTTTTTTTTAATCCATTTCAGAAAATTATTTTACTCCATAATGACGAGACTCTTGAGTAATACTTTTGTAAAAGTAAAGAGCGATTCAAAAAAAATTATTTCTACCACCCTCTTAAAAAGTGTAATTTGAAAAGATTAGTGCCTACGAAATATTTAGTCGAATAAAGGTGTATTTTTTCTTGAATTTTCTTTACTTTTGTAAACAGTAACAAGGTTTGTTTGCAAAGATTGCAGATAACAAAGAATTTTTTGTTTTTTTTTTTTTTTTGTTTTGTTGAAGATCTTTTGAGCAATAAAATTGAATAGGAAAATAAAGAATTAAGAAAAGTTACCTGACTGTTAAATTGAAAAACAATTTCCTCTGTTATGTCGATAAAAATTGGACTTTTTGATGCTTTTTTTATTTGACGAAAAGACGTGATTGGTAAATTGTGTGCTTCTTTTGAAACAAGTTTTTTTTGTTTTAATAAACCTTTTTTGACAATAGTTGGTATTTTATTTCTACTAATGTTTTGTGGAACAAACTTTAATAAATTCTTTGTTTGGGTTTCCTGTGGAACACCATAATCCTTTCAACAAAAAATTTGTTGGTCATTAATAAAAGAATAAAATTAAAAAAAAAAAAAAAAGAAAGAAAAAGTTTTTGGATTGTTTTTGTTTGATTTTTGAAAAAGAAGATTGGGAATTAATTTGTACAATTATTTCTTCAAGTAGTTCGTAAAGTACAGTTTGGTTTTTTTGGATTATTTCTTCATTTATTATTCCACAAAAATCTTTGAAAATTCGAATAATTGTCTCTAATATCCCAATAATGAAAATTGGTGAAGGATTAGAGATTGTGGTACAACAAAAAACTAATTCGTTGTGTCTAATAAAACAATAATTAATCCCATCTTCACACTAATTAAGAAAGAAGTAAATCGATTAGATGCACAAAAAAAGAAGAAGAAAAAAAATCATTCAGACAAAGAAATATTTCAGAGCGAATAGGCGGGATTTAAAGATTACAAAAATTGGTGGGCATTCCTTTGATTGTGTGAATTTAATTTTGTGGAATAAGATCTCTTGGGGTTCGTTCGGTTTCTTAAGATCATTTTTATCTTTTATCATAGATATAAAGAAAAATAAATAAAAAACAAAGGTGAATAAAAAAGAATATTTAAGTTTTTTAAAGAAAAGAAAAAAATCAATACAGTTCTTAATTAATAAACAACTCCCTCTCGGGTTAAGTATAAAAAATTGAGAAATCATCAATCTTTTAAAAAACTTTAAAATTGATGAAAAAAATAATGTTTGTGGAATAATAACAATCAAAAAATGATCTTTGAAAAAATTATAAAATAAATTTAAGGTAGGAAAGTACATTTATGATTGTTATAGATTTTTGTACTTCAAAATACAAATTGTTTTTAAAAATATTTGGTAAATTTTCAAATCAACAAAATATTACTCATACTTAAAAAGAGAGATCGTGAATAATTATTGAGTTTAATTCCCTTTTTTTTTTTTTTTTCTCATTGAGATTCAAACAAAAGAATATTTTTAATTTGAGTGTTGTGAAATTTCATAAAACTAGTTTTTTTGAAAATACTCCCTGAAAAGATATTTTTTTATTTCCTTTTAACTTGTTTAACTTTTTTAAATTGCTATGAATATAATATTTTATTTGTTGAAATTTATGTACTTTGTTTCAGTCAAAGTTGCCTAACATTTTTTTCAAATATCAATTATTTTATATAATTAACCTTTGAAGAACAAATAAGATACAAACAGAATAATATACCTCAAAGAATTGTTGATATCCGTCTGAAATAAAACTAATAGATCAATGGATTTTCTGAAAAATTTAAAAACTCAAATTCTTTGGGTCCCTATTGTGAAAAACAAGAATTTTCGTTTTGATCTTCTACTGGTATTTGTATAATAAATAGGAAACATTTTTAACTTCATTTCCGATACTTTTCTTTTAGAAATTAAGCCCCAAAACAAATGGGTTGAGATTTTTGGACTCTATTTGATTAAAGAAAAGAAAATGAAGTGGGAATTTTTCACAATAATTATTCTTATATTATGATCAAAGATCGAATACCTCCGTTTCAAACCCACCGTGAAATTTGACAGACCAAGAAATTGACTTTTTGTCTCTGTCAAATACAAAAACAAAAAAACTCTTCTGTTATAGGCTATCATATACATTTTATGGTTTGACATCGGTTTTTTGTTTTTAAATTTCTTATTTGAAAGACTGGGAAAATAATCTTGTTATATAATAAATTCAAAAATCCAAAAAAAAGTTTCGAAAGATTGATAATTTCATTTAATAATTACTTTGAAATAGTCTTTCCCTTTGATTTTAAGGTTTTTAGAAAAACAGGATCCATGAAAAATCTGAAAATTTTTGAAAATTATTGATCATTTTGAACGTTTGGAGTCAAAAATTCAACCTTTATTATTTTCTCTATGTGGAATTTTTTTTTCTTTTATAAAATTTCACGGTTTGTAATAGGTTATCACATAACTATAAAATTTAATCATTACAGGGAAAGTGTGGGATAGAAAATGAATTTTCTCTTTTTCCTAGATTTCACATTAGGGATCGACCGGCAGTCAAATTCGAATAGAAATCAATATGATTTCTCAACAATCATTTCCGAGAGTTTCAATAGCCTTATAGTATCTTTTTTTTACCAAAAGACTTTCAACCTTGCAATAAAATAATTTTTTGGAACTAAATTATGTTTCAAAAAAAAAAATCGAAAACAAAAACAAAAATATGCAAAAATGAGAAAAAAAGATTTCAATTTTGAAAATTTCCCAATTAATTTTTTCCTTTTAATATTTATTCAAATCCTTTAAGCACATGTATTTCACTCATTACAACTGGGTTCCTTTGACTGGAAAATGGTTTAGAAACTTTTGAAAAATTAGTTATTTTTGAAAAAAAAACTTTTTCACAGCCAAAGATCCATTACAAAAAAAGTGTCTCAACTCAAATAATATATATAAATAAATTGGAACTAAATAACTGATAATAATTAAATATGATTATGAGGTCCCTTTTAAAAATATTCTAAACCTATAAAAACCTAATATTTTAAAAATTAAAAAACATAAAACCAAAAAACCAGAAACAAGTTATTCACAATTATGAAAAGGGTATTAAGGGGTTTTTATTACTGATTTTGACTGAAAAAAAGTTAAAAATAAGATTTTTTGGATAATAATTAAATTTGTTTTAAACTAAATTATATAATTTTGTTTTCAAAGATATATATTTTTTTCACATGATCTTTTTTTTTTATTTAAAATGATTTTCAAAAAAAAAAAAAAAAACATCAATTAAAATGCTTCTAATACAGTTAGTTCCACTTTTAAAATGCAAAAGTTCAACGAAATTTATGGTAATACAAATTCTCATATTATGCTACATTTTTATTTTTTTTTTATACTATTTATTTCCAAGAATTTGAAGTTTATACTCTAATTAGTAATAATTTATTACCTTAATTTTTGTTCAGGGTATGTGTTGTAAAAGTGGAAATTACAGTAAAGGAACCAGAAATTTTCTTTTCAATCAATAAAATTTAAAAAAAAACATATTTTCAATCTTATATATCTTACTCCTGCTTAATCTAGCTTTTTTTTTTGTGATTTTTATTCTTTGTTTTAATTTTTTGTAATAAAAATGACTGTGTTGGAATTTTAAAATTCAAAAATTGTAATCTTGCTTTGGAAATTTGGCAATTAAATCCCCAAAAAATATAAAAAATATACTGTTTAACTTTAATTCTGTTTAAAGCAATTTGATTTAATTTTTGATTAATAAATAAAATAAATAAATAAATTGTTATTTTTTATTTCTTTTTTTGAAAGATTAATTATTTTTATTATTTTTTTTTTAGAGAAAAACATCATTTAAAAATCCATTTAAAGGGGGTAACTGTTCTTTAAATCAAATATTCTCAAAATTATGATATTTTTTTTTTGGTGGTAATGAGTTGGTGAATTTGAGGTCTACATAATCAAGTAATAATTTCAGTTGTAACAGTCATCTGAAATATACACATTTGCTAAAAATTTTAAAGTTTGAAAGTTCAATTTGAAGACTTCAAAGTTGAAAATTTTTCTTTCGTATATTTGACTTTATATTAATAGTTACCATGAAAAAACCTTGCCTGGGTTATACAATCTGTTGTTCAAAATAAAAATATTGCCTTTTAAGTCTTGTTCTAATGTAATAACTAAACTACTACCCAATGGCTAGATAATATCAAATATATTTTAAAGGTTTTCTATAAGAACATTTCAAATAAATTTTAAGTTCAGAATCAAATTTAATTGGAATTTTTTCGTGATTTTTTCATGTTTTTGTTTTTTTTTTTAAATATTTTTCTTTTTTTGAATAATTTTCATTCCAATTGATAGTTTCTAATATTATTTCTATTTTTTGAAAGATATTTTATATTTGATTCTTTTATTTTAAGAATATCTTTTTCTCCAATTTAGAAACTTTTTAAAATCGGAATGGTAATTACTTCTTATTTATTTTTGGTTTCGTAAATTTTTTGATGTGTAGATTTTCTTGGAGAAATAATCAAGGTTTTTATTTTGAAGTACAAGTTCTACCAACTCTAAGGGGGTTATTTCAGGAAGGGTAACAATATACTTTTCTATACTGAATCCAAAAACCAAAACCCTTTCTAAATTAAGAGGCTAGTTAACTAAAAACAATCTTCTAGTAAACCCAATAACCAATTAAAAGAATTTTCACCCCATTTTGTAATTGAAAAACCAAGTATCAATCTGATTACTCAAAAAAACAAACTTTATTTTAATACACTTTTCAGAAATGAATTATTGCTTTTAAAAGTTTGATCCATTTTTCTCATTTTTGTAAAGTTGAAAATTCACCATATTTCTGAATTATTTAAAAAAAAATTAGTTATTTTGTTAATTAAAAACAAATCACATTATTTTTGAAGCCAGGTGTGTACAAAAATACACATTAAAAATAAAACCACTAAGTTCTAAAATATCCCAGGATAAAAAATCTACTTAATTTCAAAAAAAATTACAATAATTATTTTTGTACATGAAAAAAATATAATATTGTGATTCAAAAAATATTTTAAATCTTTTTTTTTCTCTTTTATGAACAAAAAAAAATGAGAAAAATGATCAAATCATTGAATTAAAAATTCCACCTGAAATAAACTTTTTTAAAACCCGGAAAATTATACTGTTAATCTAAAGAAAAATTTTTTTAATTTGATTCCTTTTAAAGGGCTAGTTTTTATTATTTCTTTTTGACCAATTTTGAAATAATGGTTCCTTATCTAGAAAAAAGTTTAATATGAAAATAAACAGGGTTTTTCAAATCAGTGTAATTGGCAAAAAAATCTCTCAATCTCTATTAAATTTAGGTAAAAAATTTAATCGGGATTAGTCCCTTAATCAATAATCAATAACCCAATCTTAATTTTTTCAGCGAGATATTTAACAACCCATGTTTTAAAATGTATCAAATAGTTTAGAATTATTTCTCAATTTTTCAAAGATTTTCAAACAAATAAAACCAATACATATAAATAATTCTAATAAAAATAATAATAATAGATATTCTGAAATAACTGATTATAATAATATTAATTTGTTTTTTATACTCTGAATATTTAAAAAAGAGTATTGTCTAATTGTTCTAATTTCAAGATATTTTAATAAATATTTGTGAATAAAATTGAATGATCAATTTTTTTAGATCTTCTTGGATACAATATTTGATTTATTTTTTTGATATTTTTAAAATAAGTTTTAAAATTTCAAGGTTTTTTATGAATACAAGCTTACTGAAATTACTCAAAATGATATTTCTTTAAGGGACTATATTTTTTTAATTTTTTCTTTTATTTTTTGATCCAAAAATCATCCAAAAAAGATAAGGATCTTTTGACTGAAAATTTCAATGGGAAAAATAAACTCAATTAAAAATGATAACTCATCTCTCGCAAGTTGATAAATGGAGTTGCGTTATCTGATTTAATTGTATCCTTATCTAGATAATTACACTATTACCTTTGGGATTAATAATAAAAAAGATTTAATGGTAGCTTAACCAACTAATCATTCTAGTTGAATTGAATTATACTGATTGTTGAATAATAACAAATACAATTTTCACAAAAAAGTTTGATTTTGTCTTGTTTTTGCAAAATAAATGAGAAAAAATTTTCACTTTCTGTTTTATATTTTTCTTTTATAAATAGAAACTTATCAAAAAAGAAGATTCAAATTTGTGGGAGATTTTTATTTCCCCTGCCTCTTTTTTATAATCTTTATTGCTCAAGTCGAGAATACCAAAAGAAAAGAATTAAAAAAAGATAAATCAACTGAAATTTTTTCCCATTATTTATTCAAAAATTGGTTTATTACTTTTTTCAATAATTATTTTTTTCTATGCTTATTCATTTCAAAAAATATAATTTGGATTCAATGGATTGAATCACAGTCAGAGAGGTTTCTTTGGAAAAAATTCCGAAGGTTTATTCTTGAAACAACAAACAGAGTATAATTTTAGACTGAGAATTTGTTCAAGTTCTTGTATTTTTTTCTTAAATTTGCTTTATTTGGTAACTTTTTAACAATACAGGAGTTTTTTCAAATCATTTTTTTCTTTTATCTTCAAATTGTAAGTTTTTTTTTGCTTTTTGTTTCTTATCTTTTTTATTTTATTTTTATCTTTGTTCAAGCCTCCAGTACTTGATTTTTTTTTTTTTTTTTTTTTTGTGACTCTGGGTGAATTACCGTTTTTTCTGATTTAAAGTCTTTTCCACCAAGTCTTTTTTTTGACATCAATTGTTAAATTAGTGTGATAACCTTTTTATCCAAAAAACTCTTGTTTATTGTTTTTTTCTCACTTTGGATGTTTAACAAAAAACAAAAGAAACAACAAAAAAAAAATAAAAAAACTAATTTGTTTCTTCTTCTGAAATTATAACTCTTCGTGAACGATCCACGTTTTCACAAAAACTTCTGGACGATTCTTTCTTTATCACTTTATTTGGTCTTTTGATTTATTAATTGTTTTTTGTTATTTTTCACAGAACTCCTTTTGAAGGAAATATTTTTTTTCTCCTTTTTAAAGTAATCAAACATCTTGAGCTTTACTTTTTTCATTTCCCTTGATATACTCACATAAATTATTTTCTCAATTTGCTGAAAAACAAAAAAAAAAAAAAAACAAAACAAAATAATAGAATCTTAACAAATGGACCAAACAATCTATGATGTATTCAAAGGACTTTTAAACAACAAAGACATGCACGATGTTGTCTTAAAAGTTGACGGATCGACAATTTACGCACACTCCCTTGTCTTAGCCTCAAGTGGAGAATTCTGGAAGCAATGCTTTTATGAAGGCAAAAACAAGGACTTTTATAGCTTTGATAGCAAAACTCAGAAATGGACCTTTGAAATTTCCGATCTTAGCAAGGCCCAATTATTGGATCTCTTAGAATTTTGTTATACACGCGTCCCAAAATTACGTGACGACAATGTTGTTAAAACATTCAAATTCTGTGAAAAGTTCCCAATGGAAGTTATGAAGAATCACTGTGGAGAATTTTTGGCCAAAAACATTACCGAAAACAATGTCATGGAAATCCTCCAAGAATTTAAGGTCAAATCCTTAGAAGAACAAGCCTTCAAATTCCTTGCTGAAGATGTTGCACCATGGAAAAAGAAGGACCTCTTTGTTGGCTGCCAAGATCCAGAATTAATCACCAAGATCATCAAGATTGAACAAATCGGTGCCCCAGAGCTTTTCGTTTTCAGAAGACTTGTCGAATACGGAAAAGACTTGTGTAAAAAAGAAGGGATGGAAGAAAACCCAGAAAATTTAAAATCTGTCCTCGGAGACTATCTCCCACTCATCAGACTTGATCTCATGACACGAAAGGAATTTTCAGAAATCTCCAAAACCATGCTATACACCATTGAGCAATTATGTGACGCCTCATTCAAAACCCTTTCCAACTTTGATTGCAAAAAGCACCCAATCTCAAGAGGACCACCAATTATCCAAAAGGAAAGAATGAAGATTCTTCACATGAGCGCAAACGGACAAGACTGGTGTGAAAATACCAAAAAATCGATCATGTCAACAGGCATTTCACAAATTACAATGATCAATGCCGAAACACAAACACCAACACTCGAAGAAATGCTCAAGCATCACGTTGTATGGGTCAACTCATGTAGATCTTTCCACAACCCACAAGAAGTTGGTGACAGACTCGCCTCCTTTGTTGAAGCAGGTGGTAGTGTTGTCGTCTGTGCTGCTCATACCTTAAGAAACGATAACGCCAAATGGGTCATGCAAGGTAGATTAACCACTGGCGGATTCTTGCCAATGAGCAAGGGCGCCCTCAAGCAAGGTAAAAGATCCAAATTAGGCGCCATCATCCAAAAGGAACATTTGATCGTCGAAAACGTCAAGAAATTCGAAGGTGGAAGATTCTCTTCAAGAATCCTTGGTCAACCAACCGAAGGTGCAGAACTCATCGCTAAATGGTCAGACGGTACACCTCTCATCTTGGAAAAGAAAAAAGGTGAAAGATACGGTGTCGTTGTCGTTCTTAATATTAGACCACCTAACTCAGACCTCGATCGAAAATACTGGAACAAGAAAACTGACGGTGCTCTCATGATCGCTAATGCCGTTGAATATGCAGGTGGTGAATCTAAATTAAAATTCGACTAAAATTTTTTATTATTTAATTAATAAATTATTTCCTTTTTTTTTTTTTTATTTTTATCGTTTTTATTTCTTTCTTTCTTTTTTCCTTTGATTTTTTTTAAAAAATCTTATAAAAATTCAAAAAAAAAAAAAATATTGCACTTATTTTCAAGAATACCTTTGTTGAATTTAATTTGAAATGATAAATGGAAAACATTTTTTTTTTATTTTTTTTTTTTTTTTTTTTTTTCATTTTCATAATTAAAACTAAAAACTTGATCTTACTCATAAAATTTTATTTTTGATTTCTTTTTTGTGAATATTTTTCCAAGTAATGTAATGGAGGCAAAAAAGAGGATTATTTTTTAAAGAAAAAACTTCAGAAATCGTAATTGACAATTTAAATACCTACCTTTTATTTGTAGTTTAAGTACCATATAAAATTTAATACTCGTGTTGATCTTGGAATACAATGTACTAATCAATAAAAATGGTTTCACTGAGTGTTACAGACAATTAAACCGCTATAGTGAAAGCTATTAAAAACAGAGAAATTGGTTTTCCAGGAGAAAAATGTGTTTTTGGAAATAGAAAAATCAATTTCTCACATATGATCAAAATTTCATATTGTATTACTTCATTCGAGAAATTTTTTTTTGTTATCAACATTGACAAAAATTCAATTTCATAAGAAAGAAAAAACCGAAAGGTGAGAATTCTTTTTTAAATTTTTTTAATCTGAGATTTTTTTATATTTTTAAAAATTAAAGATCCACATTAACGTAAGTTTATTTTTGTAATTTATTTGTCAATGAGAAAACCAAAAAATCCTATAACATATTTTTTTTTTTAATATTATAAATTTTTCAGTTGATGATAAACTTTCATAACCATATTACTGTTTGTTACATATGAGTCAATTTTGTCATAGAAAATCAATTATAGGTTTAATAAATTATCGTCGTCTGATTGGATAGGTTGGAACAGTGAATTATTTGGTTTGAGTTCAGATTTTTTTTATAATTTGATACTATTTTTTTATTTTTAAAATATTAAGACGATGATATATACGATATTAGAATTTATTTTTCTTTATCTTTAATCAAATAATGTTTAATAGAATTATATATATATCTATATATATATATATATTATCAAAACAAAGAAAATTATTTAAAATTAAATAAATCAAATTTTTTTGAATTTTTTTTAAAGAAAATAATAAATATTAGAAAAAGATTGTTTAATAGTGACACAAAATCAAAAATTTCATTTCTTAATTCTGGTTTTTATGATTTTATTTATTATTTCTTGGTTGATTTTAATTCTTTTAATTTTTTATTATCCAACAGTTGACTTTTAAATTGAAATTAAAGATTTAAGCAAAATTTACAAAATAAGAAGGATTTAGTTGATTCAAAACTGAATAATTCAAATTAGTTTTTTCACAAGATACAAAAATATTTTACTAAATATTAGAGTATCATATGTCCCGTATAATATATTAAGATACCAATTATTAAGGAAACAACAAATGAAAAAGTTGATCAAAAAAAAAATCAAAAAAATCAGATATTTCTTGAACTTATCTTTAACATTTGTAACAATTTTTTATTCCTAATTTGGTTTTATTTTTAATTCTTCTTGAAAAAATTAATTAAAAAAATTTTAAGGAAAAAAATTACTTACTATCAAGAAAAAAATTTCAAAATGAATTCAAATTCCTATTTTCATTTAATTTATATTATTTGTTTTTTTATTAATAAAATAGGATATTTTTTTGATTTTTATTCAGAAATATAGAATTTCTTGGACATATTTTGTTTGATTTTAAAATTATCTATTGTCTTATAAATTAAAAACTCAAAATAAATCGGAATTTTTCTTTACGTTTTTCTCATATTTTCTTTTTTATCCCGGTTGAATTTTCCTTTTCTTTTTTTGATTTTGAGAATTCAACCCATTTAATTTAATCTTTGAAGTAATATTCTTTGTTTTTACTTAATACGTCCTAACTGAAAAAATAATTTTGAAAAAAATATTGTTTAAACAAATATTTTAGATAAAAAACAATAAATAGTAACATGAGACGAATTGGAGGCAACAATTTTTTTGGATTCATATAAATGAAAAAATTAAAAAAGAAATATCTTCCAAAATATTCTTTTGAAAAAACTATAATTTTTTTATTTCAACACGTTTACAGTTAGTCCCAGTTTTAAAACACAAACTTTCAACCAAATGTAAGGCACAAAAAAATCTCAAATTAGAGAAGATTTTCTTGGAATTTTTTTTTATACAAGTTATTTTACTAGAATCTGAATTTTGTAGCTTAATTTTTGATTTTTATGCACCTCAAATTTCATAAAAATTTTTTGCATTTAAACCGGAACTCACTATATTTAAAAATATGATATTTCAAAATTAGTGATTCAAAAAGATAAAATTGTTTAAAAAAACATTCTAATCCGATTTTACTCATTTTTTCTTTAATTAATTTCCAATTTCAATCAGATTTCTTATACCACCTCCCTGTTCAAATAATAATAAGATAATAAAACCAAAAAAATTCTTAATATAAAATATTCAAACAATTGAATATTTTGATATTTAGCTTTGAATACAGATTTATTCTTTTCAAAAAAATAATACCAAATGATATTTTTATTACAAAACTCTACTATCCAAGTAAATTCAAAAAAACCCTTTTCAAGAATTTACCTAAAAGTAACAATAATCAAAAATGTTAAATTTAACCTACTATCTAAAAAAACCAATTGAAAATTTATTGAATTAATGGTTTCACCAACCGATTTTTTCCAGAATAATACAACCAAATAACTTTTATTATTGTTTATTTTTAGTATTTTCCTTTTCATTACTTAATCAATATTTTGTTAAAACAATTTTTTTTAGTAAATTAAGAATAAAAAAACCAATAGTTCATCTAGTATGATAATATAATAACTAGGACTTGAATTGGTGTAGATGAAATTTTACATTGTTATAATGATACTTAAAATTATAAAAAAAAGATAATGTATACAAACTGTACCACTTTTTTAAAATAAAAACCATCAAAAATATTTCATGGATAAAAAAAAAACTTATTTAAAGCCTATTATTTTAGATTTTTTTTCATATTTTATTTACCAGAAACTCCTAAATTTTCTGTAATTTGTGATTTTTTTGTACCTGAAATTTCACTGAGAGTTTGTGTCTTGAAAGTGAAATCAAATATTCTTGCCATTTATCAAGGTCTCTCATAAACCTACAGCTGTTTTTCGGCTACCATGAAATTTTATCAATATCAAATTTTGATGTTGATATAGATTTTTAACTTTTGGTATATCTGAATAAGAAATCTTATATTGAAAATATTTTTTTCATATATGAGTTTTTATGAAAAATATTCTTCTAATGTGATCGAAAAAGAAATTCATTGTTTAGAGGAAATTTGATGTCGTTTCTTAATGAATTTTTGATGTTTAGAGTTATTTTGGGTTCTGAAAATTTGTTTTTTGAAAATCAGAAAAAATTCTTGAATATTGGTTCATTTAGGAATTTTTTTTTTAATAAGAGCTTTATTATTCTCGTATTGAACTTTTTAAAAATTTATATCAACATCAAAATTTGAGATTCATAAAATTTCACCGTCGCTTTGGATTGACTGTAACATACCCAATAAGATAAAAAAAATATATTAATCTTTTGTGAAAATAAAAGAAATCTGTTGCAATTATTGAAAATTGATATTGGGTAATTTTTTTATGACTCTTTTTCATTTTTTTTTGACACCCTTAGTCATTTTTTTCATGTTCTATTTTAGATTTTAATTCATGTTTAAATGATGCACTAGTATGAATAGATTTAATTTATTTTTAATAGATAACAATTATTGCAATTAATGAGATAATTGGGGTTAACAGAGTATATAATACTTGAACTATTAACAGTAAAGTCGCACTATATAACACCAGATTTTTCCACATAAAAAAAAAAATTGTCCTTTTTAAAAAATAAATTTTCGTCAAATAACAATGATAATCATGAAATAGAAAAGAAAATAATTCGAAAGTTGATGATTAATTTGATGAATTTTTTTTTTTTTCCAAAAATAATTCAAAAAAAAAAAAAAAGATTATTATATACATATGAAATTCACAATATGGGAATTATATAATAAAAAATATAAACGACTATCTCCTAAATGCACTCAAAATACTGGCAAATATACTTATCTTTAAAAATTGTTTTACTAATTTTTATCATTACAAAGACATTTTTTTTAATGAAAAAATATTAATTTATGGAGTATTAAACTATATTTTCTATTCTCATTAAGCTCCAACAAAAAATAAGATAATTCTAAACACTCTTTTATCAATTATCCAATTTTGGAGACATGCTTTAGGAAATTTTCTTGAAAAGGTTAAAATTGAAACCCAATTAAAAAAAGAACATTTAGATACTGTTATTTTCTAATTATTAAATGAAAATTTTTATTTCAATTTCCAAAATGAATATTATGTATTACTACTAAAATCAAATTAGCAGAGTAAAAGTTTTGTCTTCCAGTTAACGAAGGAAGTTCAATTTTATTGTCGAAAAATATCATTTCTAAACAATGTTTGTCAAGATCTGTGGATTTTCGTCAACATATAAACTAGAAAAATTTTTGGAATCTGACTTAAAAATTTTTTTTTTTAATTTGAAAATAATAGTATAAACCACCTTATTATAAAATACCTCAAATCTATTTTACTTTCGTCCATTTATTTGAATTTAGTAAACCAACTTTCAAAAAACCGTCTTTAAACAACCTTCAAAGTTCGATTATAGCTAAAGATCCATCCACTCAGGACCACAATAACAAGTTTTTAAAGGAGATACCTGTCAATCGATTTTGAAAATTTCAAGGACAAAATTCTTTGACACAAACAATCTCATGACTTTTATCAAGCTTTCAGTCTCTTTTCAAACTTTCAGATAGTGTACAAACCTTTCAAACACTTTTCGACACCTTTAAAGGTGAAATATGCTGAAAAGTTGATAAGCTTTGTAAAAGTCACGAGATTTTGTGTTGTTTTCAAGTCGAAAATAGAATCATTTTTGTCTCAATTTCTTTAAAATCGGATTTTCAAAGCAATAAAATGAGCCAAAATTCAAATTTTGATGGAAACGAACTTGCCAATACACTTGCAAACCAGTACGAGATTTTAAAAAAGGAACTTGAAAAAATCCAAGATCAACAACGAAAAACTGATAACGATATTTCAAAAATTAAAGAGTCAGTCCGTAAATTAGATCTTGAACAAACAAAAAAAATGAAAAAATTAAAAACACAAATAACAAAAAAGAGAAAACTTGTTTTAACACAAACCAAAATTTATGAAAATTTACAAAAAGAAAATGAAAATTTACGGTTACAAAAAGAACAATTACTTTTTCAGATGAATAAATTTAATCAAGAAAACGAAAATGATCTCAAAGAAATAATGAATGAAGCGAAAAGAGATCAAAATCCTAAAAACAATTCTCTTGAATTCAATTCAATGGAATCTATCAATCAACAATTCCAATTGTTAAAAGATGGGGCACAAGAAGAGTTAAGATTATTCCAAAAACTATTACAAAAGGAATCGCAATTGGAACAGTTATCCAAACAACTTGAACTACAGGGGAAAGCAATATCTGATCTTAATATTGAATTGAAGCTTCTTGAACAAGACTTAAGAATCCAGAATCTCAAAAATTATCAGCAACTGCTTAAATCTCATTCAGAAACCCACCAAAAGAAGAAGGATGAGGATTTTGATCGAGAAAATGAAAAAGAAAAACAAAAAAACTTTTCGAATTATTACAAAGGTGTTACAGAATCGAATAGACTAAAGGGAGAAAGAGTCGCTTATTCGCTCCATTTGTCAAAAAAAAACAATTCCCAGATAAAAACAAAAAAACATTATAAACTTAAACACGCAGAGGTTATACGCTCCGTAAATGAATGGAGAAGATCTCATCAAAAAATTCAAAACTCAAAAAAATAATAATCAAACTATTTTGAAGCAAAACTCTTTTCATATTTCATGCCTCTTGTTTTCTTTGTTTTTGTTTTTGGTGTACAATGATCTTTAACAATTTCTTTTTTTTTCTTATTTCAAAGCTATTTGAAATTTAAATGGGATAAAATTTCAGCTGGTTTTTCATCTTTTTTCTATATTCTCAAATCTAACTTTACTTAAGGGGCTCCGAGTTTAACTCAATATATAGCTAGATTGTACAAACAAAAGGAGCAAACAAATAAATAGAGATCACAAATTTCAATCTTTTTCTTGATTAAACTCTTATTTGAGAAAGAAATTGGACATGAGACCAAATTTTTTCCCCAATTATTCTTCAAATACCTGCACAATTCTGTAATATTCTATTTATTTAGGATTTTTAGTCCCAAAAATATACGTACTACATAACTTAAGAAAGGAACAAAAAATAAATAGAGATCATAAATTATAGCCTACTTCTTTGAAAAAACTCTATTTGTTAGATTAAAAAAAAAAATAGGAAAATGAAGTAAATTTTTCCTTTTATTCTCCAAATAGCAGCAAAGGTAACAGTGAAAAATGAAATAATAAAGGTAGCCTACTCCCGACCAAATTCATTCTTAACCTAAAATTACTTGAGTTATTTGTTGTAACCCCAAATTTCAATATAAATTCCATTTCACTAAAAGGTGCCAGTCAAAAAAATAAAAAATTCAATCAATTTTTTTTAAGAATTAACCAAACCAAGATTGTTTAGAAATAAGAAAAAATAAACTTCAGATTAAAGTCGATAATCATACAAGAAATTTTTAAACAAACTTGTAATTTTCCAACATTTAAAAATGTTAAAAAAAAACTTTTATGTCACTTTCATTGGAACTTCTTGTCCCAAATTTCTCAATTTCTTTGGAAAATTAAAATTGTTGAAAATCAGCTTTTTTCATATTACATGTATGAATTTGATAATAAAATACAAAGGCTCTATTTTCAAAATGTTAATTTGGATTTTCAATCTATTTTTTTTTTTTTTCAAATTTAATTCAAAAAAACACAAAAAGAAAAGAGAAAACAAAACAGAAAAAGAAAAATTTTTCAAAAAAAAAGAAAAATAAAAAAATATTTGAATAAATTGAGAAAAAATAAAATTGCTAAAATTGAAAATTTTATTTTGAGAAGAATAATGAATTAAACTCATAGAATGTGTTCTATTTCTTCAATAAAACTGGGTGCCTTGACTGAAAAACAGAATATATTTCTCATTTTAATTGACCATTTATACTGTAATTTGTGTCTAAAATTTATTTTTTTGCAAAAAATCATTCATTTTTTTTAGAGTAAAATTAATTTTAATTTTAGTAGTTTTAAGAGAATAAATTTATTGATTAGGAAAAAAAAGTTGAAATACTTTAAATTTAATTATTAAAAAAAATATATCGATTAGGTAAGGTTAGGATTGTAATAAATAAAAATAAAAAAATCAAGACAGTAACCCAAAATATTTTCAATTGTTTTAAGAGAGAGAGACAGAGAGAGAGAGAGAGAGAGGAAATCACTGAACACCACTCATTAAAATTAGGGGTTGTACAATTTTTTGAAAGTATTTAGTACAGATAGTTGGGACAATTTTGGATTTATGACAGTTTACTTACCACCTACTACTCAGAAAATAATTTTTATTTTTATTTACTCACAAAGTATAAAATTCATTAAAACAGTTTTATATCGATGAAATTGATCAAGAAACTTATCAAAAAATACAAAATAATCAAATTTGTTTCATTTTTCAATGAAATTTGAGACATTTTTCTCTTGAATAATTATAATTGGATATTTAATTTTTTTATCAACTCGCCTTCTTGGAAAAACAAATATATGTTGTAATTTTTATCACAAATTTGTCAATCCAACACACACTAAACCCCAATTCAAAATTTTGACACACCAAAATTTAACTTTTTGAATAAAAATTCTTATTTAAACAATTCTTGAAGAAATACTAAAATTAGAACCAAACATTAACTTAAAGGGTAAAACTTGTTAATAAATTACAATACTCACAAAACAAAAAAAAAAATAATTATCAATACTAATAAATTATCAGTATGCTAAAAATTTTTCAGAGAGCAAAACAAAAAATACATTGGTAAATTTGTTAAAATTCTATTAGGAATATTGATTGATCAAATAGTTAGATACCATCAACTAATATTATTTTTGTTTTTCTATTTTAAAAAACCAACTTTAACCTAATATCAATTGTTAAAAAAAAAATTGATTAGAACAAAAAAAGTTATGTAAATCAAAAAATCAAATAAAAAAAACAAAAATAAAAAGATGAAAAAATGATTTTTATATTTTACAAAAATCAAAATATTTCTAATTCAAATGAAATTTGTATCATTGTAATTGTTTAAAACTTTTTTATTATGTGAAAAAATGGAATTATATTTTTTTTATAAAAAACATTCTGAAACAAAAAATATAAAAAAATCTATTAAAATTGAGGATTTGTGGTTTTATTTAAATCAGGGTTCTTTCGTCATAATGAAAATACAGTCAATTCCACTACAATACAAAAACTTTCAACTAAATTTTAGGACACAAGAAAAATCTCAAAATAAGGCACAAAATTCAAATTCTAAACTATTTTTCAAAAATTTTGACTCACTTTATAATGTTAATGGGAGTCTTTTTGAGGTTTATTCCAGTATTCTTTACAAAAAATATTTTCAAATTTTTGGATCAGAATCATTTTTTCTTATTTTTCAAATTTTAGTTTTTCTTTTTTTTATCTTTTGTTTTTCTTTTTCTTTTTCTTTTTGTTTTCGTTTTTTTTTCTTTTTTTTCTTTTTTCTTTTTTTTTTCTTTTTTTTTTCTTTTTCTTTTTCTTATTTTTTTTTTATAAAAAGATCATCTAGAAAAAAAAAGAGATCTTCGAAAAGACCAATAATCACTAAGAAAATTTCGACTATGTAATTTCTTTGAAAATTGATTGAATTATTCATAAAAAATCTTGTTTTTCAACTTTTTTTCAGTGAAAGTTCAGTAATAAAAAATTAGTAATGCTCATTTCAAAAATTGTGACTCACTTTTTTTAGTTTTTGGTTTTATTTTTTTTTTAATTTTTAATATATCAGACTTTTATATATTTAAAATGACTTAAAAGTCAATTACAAATCATATTTAATTATTAATTGTTCTTGAACATTATTGGATAATTTTTTTTTTTCAATTTATTATTTTAGGTGAGTCACTATTTTTGAAAATGAGTTTAGTAAAATAATATGTATAAAAAAAATATAATAAAATGTGTTAAAATTGAGATTTTTTTGTACCTTAAATTGGGTTAAAAGTTTGTTTCTTGTAGTGGAACTGACTATATATGATTTTTTTTTATTTCAAAATTATTTGATTATATACATCCACATTGGGTGATAACATCTAATATATATATATATATATATTGATAATACTCAAGTATTTCTTGATACTAAACTCCATTTTTTTTTTTATTCTTTTTTTGATTAAAATTTATTCAAGTTAAATAAAAAAATTTATTAAGAAAAATTATCAAAAAGATTATAAAGAATTTCAAAAATTGGATAATATTTGATATATTAAAAAAAAGTTCAAAAATTAAAATCAAAAAATTAATAAAAGTAGAAAAAAAATTTTTTTGAATTTTTTTAATGAAAAAGATCCAACTAACATTTATAATATTAAACAAAACATTAACCTTTACTATTAAGAACGCAGTGTAAAAATATTTACGAAATGATCCTTCCTGAAATTGTTTCTAAATATAAAAAATTATCAGAATTCTCTCTTCAAAAATAAAAACAATTATCCAAAAACTTTCAAAACTTTTTATTATCATTAAACCAAAAGAAAAAATCAAATTTTGGATCACTTAAAAAAAATATTTTTGTAAAATTATTTTACAAAAGGTAATCACCTCAAAAGCAAAATTTTGGTTTTTAATTTTTTTGAAAAAATATAATAAAAAATATTTATTATTTAATTGATTTATAATTAAAATCATCATCAAAAAGTGAAGAGTGCAATTTTTGTATCTGTTTCTCAAACTGATTCAAGTTTTAAAACAATAATATATCTACTTTTTGTCTTCACATTTCGAGAATGATGATAATTAAAAAAAAAAAAATATTAATCATATTTATAATCTTTAAAAAATTTTTAGCGGATTATTTGAAAGATTCTGTATTTGAAAAATTTTTTTGGTAGTTGAATACAGTTTATACTGAATCACGTGTTGGCACATATACCCACATAGAAAATTTTGATTTTTTTTTGAATGCTTCGGATGGTTTTCTCGTGATTTTTTTAGCTGTATTATAAACGAAAACATGAGTAATAATTTCAGAAATTTCATCATTTTCGGATTCTTGAGGTTTGTTATCTGTTTTTTCATCGCCATTTCAAATATTTTACCTATTTTCAGGTTATTCTGGACATTATTATTAAATGGCTGCCTTTGGATCTTTAGACTATTGATCATTTGTTCATTAAATGTGAATTTCGATAGATCAACGGTGTTAGAATTTATTTGTGAGAACATTTTACCAAAAGTTAAATAGAAATTGCCGTTTGTATTTTGCAGCATGTTGCTCATCTGAGAAATTGAATATGAAGATGTAATACCAAGCCCACTGAGATCAAAAAACGACAAATGGTTGACAAAAAAGTAAAGCCCAAGGAAAAAGAAGATCATGAAGAAAGTAAAGCTATGGTTGTGACCGAAATTATTATTTTGAGTGCCAAAGGAATTTGGATATTCATTAAAATCTTCGTCTTCGGAAATAAAAGAAGGAATCGTTGAAATGTTATTCCACATATCCACAAATTGGGATTCATTACCATTATTTAAGATTCCTTCTTCAATTTCTTCAACCTGATCTTGATCATTTTCTTTTTCATTTTCTTTTTCTTGTTCTTTTTCTTTTTCCATTTCCTTTTCTGTTACCGTTACGTTCTCCTTTGCTTTCAATTGTTGTTGTTGTTGTTGTTGTTGTTGTTGTTGTTGTTGCTGTTGCTGCTCATTGTTAATATCTTTTATTGTTTTGGGATTTGATTTTATTAAGGTGGTTCTATCAAATTGTTGCAAAAAATTTTGTTCAAAATTTGGAAAATCTTTATCATGATTTTCATTTAAGAAATCCTCAAACTGTTCTGATGTACAAGAGAGAGCACGGACAACTAAAAGTTTTAGCTTTTCTGATTGTATGCTTAACATTTGGTTTTCGTGGTTTATTTCATCGATCTGCTTCGAAAGCTGATCAGTTTTGGATTTTAAATTCTGGGTTTTCATCTCTAGTTTTTGGATCTGCTTTTTCTTTCTCTTTCGGCACCTTAAGGCATTAATACGGTTCCTTTCCAGAATTCGACTCCGTTTTTCGTGAGGGGTTAATTGTCTAGGTTTTCCGTATTCGTCTAAGGGATACTTATATTCGACTTTTGGTTTTGTTTTTTTAATTTTTTTATAGACAACATATCTTCTTTTGCGTTTGTTTACTGGATAAGTTTTGGTTGTTTCGACATTGTGGGTGTTCAGAGTTTCAATTGTCGCTTTTGTTCCAGTTTCCGTTTCATCTTGAATTGGGGAAAGCTCTTGTAAAAGAGGTGATTTTGTTCCGATTGTTTCGTTTGCTTGGGTTTCGCTATTGATATATTTTTCCATTCTACTAAAATCAATTAGATCAGATATTAGATCAGTGTAACCTAAGAGATCTTTTTCAGTAGTTTCATAAATTTCAGTCATTCCAAGAGTATTAACTTGGGGAAGAGGTAGGTTAATAAAAATTATTAAGTTTGAAGAAGTAAAAAGTTTTCGTTTTTGAATTAAAAAAAATGATCTTTTTTTCTTTTTGAAATTCACTTAATCAATGTTTAATATTTTGAAGACTTTTATTTAAATTGACTCAATAAAGTGACTATATTGGATCTATTTTCACCCAGTGTTATATTTATCTTAATTATTCTGGTATTTAGGTTATATTTATTAAAATATTTTTGAAATTTAATCTTGTCAGCTGAACATTTTTTTTTTTTCTGAGAATGACGTCTGAAAATAATTTAAATTTTGTTTTTGACTTTTTTTTCAACTTGAAAGAAAATCAAATATTCTTTTAAAACACCAACTTTGCAAGGTGAAATTACATGTAAGTTCATATAGTAATTTGCTCAACAGATTCTTTAAAGGCACCAATCCTAAAAAAATGGAAAATTACAAATTTGAAAGATATTTTGATCAGATAGGTTCTGAAAGGAAGGGGATTATTATTATGAGATCTTTTTTACATTTCAAATGATTTGATAAGATCATTTTCAAAAAACATAGAAGGAAAGGGTGATAAGAGAAATTAAAAATAAATTTACAGTTTATTAAGGGGACAATTAGACTTTTGTCTTTCAATTTTCTCTTAATGCTGAACAAACATTTTCCAGTTTCTTTTAATAAAATTTTTACTCTTTTCACCTTTTAGTTGTATTTAGCCAACGTTCTTGAGTAATTTTAATGGGATCTTGAAAAGATGGATATGTAAGTGTTATTAGGATTGTACAAACCATGAATAGAAGTTTTGAGTTTCACTATCAAATAACCTCACTTTTTACTTCATTAAAGTGTTTGAAAGACTTGTAGTAAGTTAAGTGATTTTTTATTGTGAGATTTTAACAAAATTTTCTTTGGGTTGTATTACTGATTTTTTCCAATTAATAAATGAAAATTTTTATTTCAATTTAAAAAATGAATATTAATTATTACTGCTACCATCAAATTAACAGAGTAAAAATTTTGACTCAGAGTTAACTCAGGAAATTTAGTTTATTATCAAAAAATAACATTTCTAAACGATGTTGTAAAGTTCTTAGGTTTTACTTTCAACTTATAAACTCGAAAAATATTTGGGAATGTGAACTAAAAATTTTCATTTTTTAATAGGATAAATAATAGTAACCAAATTTTAAGTTGTTTCAAAAAATGATCACAACTAATAGTGTTCAAAGAACATTACAAACTTGACAAAAACAGTAATACGAATTAAAAGTTACTCTTACTTTTTTGAAGAAAGTTCACAGATTAAATGATCAAAGAAATCAATAGTAAACCATCTATAAATAAGGAATTTGGTATTGATTTCTTAAAGTTCTATTAAACAAAAATCAATTGAAAAATGAAGGTTCAAATTGCAAAATTTATCTCCAAAAATAGAGTAATTTTTGCTGAAATTTTTACCATCAAAAAAACTAAAATTTGTAAACATTCAAGAAAATTACCTAAGTAAAGTATGAATAAAAAAAAAAATCGTATTTGATAATAATTGATAAAATAAATACCCTTTCAAAACCATTGGCCCATTAAAAATCAAATTTTAAAGAAAAATATTTTTAATAATAAAAGTTATCTATTATAATATAAAAATTTCGATTTTAATATTCAGTTTTATACTCAAGATATATTTATTTTTTGTCTAAAAATAAAAGAAAAAGAAATAAAATCAGCTGTTAAAAAAAAATGGGGATATTTATTTTGAAAGAAGCATTACAAAAAAAATAGAAATGTTAAAAAATTAATAAAACCCATTTCTCAATTCTCCTTCCATTTGAATAACTAAATCTAATCTCTTTTTCATATTTGAAACCAATTTTTTCATTAATTCATCTGTTACTTCTTTCCAATTTTTCATTTTCATTTTCCATTTTAACAAAATACTATCCAAAAAATAAAAAAGAGAAAAAATGATTTATTTTCAAACTTTTCATTGTGAGAGGAAAAACTTCCAAACGATACAAAAACAATTCAAAATTCAAATGTAAGATGGGCTATTTATTATGAAATATAGTTTACAAAAATTTTGGTACAAATTTAATTCCTAATCGGTATTTTCAGTTATATCAAAATTTGATTTACAAATCAATAAATTATTTAATAAATTCTGTTTTCACTAATTAAGTTATTATAATTATACTTTTTTTTTACTGAAATTAAATAATATTGAATAAAATATGAAAAATAATGATGAATATCAAATTCGTGACAATTGAAAAATTATATTTTAAAAATTGAATCAAACTTTTGAGTTAATTGATTCCAAAAAATCCTTTTTTAATTCAATAAACAATAAATAAAAATAATCAAGAAGAGTAAAGTGTAATTATCTTTCTGATTGGATATTTTAGAAAGTAAAAAAAAGAAAAAAAGAAACTAAAATGACTTTTTTTTTTATATACTTGAAAGTTAATTTCTTTAATAATTCTTAAAAGTTTTAGTTATTGAAAATCATTAAACTCCCAATAATTACATTATATATGTAATATATTATCAGAAAAAGTTTCAATTAAATTATAATTTGATTATTGATGCAAAAATATTTATTATTTCCTAAACATCTATTTGAGGAAAAGAGAAACAAAAATATAATCAAACTTATAATTTATGAAAATAAAAACAAATTTCAGATATTTAACATATTAAAATTCAATTATTATTATTTTTTTTTTTTTGAATATTTAAATAATCAATTCTAGAAGAAATATCAAATTAGGACTTCGAATGGATAAACAATATAAAATTAGTATCTATTGACAAAAGACCACAATATATATATATATAATTATAAATCCAAATAAACAGCATAATTTTCTATTTATGTCAAAAGTTGTTAAAGATTACAACAAAAAAAAATATTGGAAAATTGTTTAAAATTCAATAGACTATTATTGATCGATCAAAGAGTTAGACACGATAAATGAAATTTACTTTTTATTTTTTTTTGTTTTAAAAGAATTTAACTGTCACTTAATAATGGTAATTCTAAGTCGACCGAATCAAATTCATTAAATTACGTATTTGAGGAAGAAATACTACAGTCATATCCACTTTTAAGGAACAAAATATCAACGAAATTTAAGGCACAAAAAAATCTCAAACTAAAGCACAAAATTTATAATTTTTTTTTTTTACAATTTATTTTACTAGAATCTGACTTCTGTGCCTTAATTTGAGATTTTTATTGTTTTATATTTTGTTCAGAGTTTGTGCCTTAAAAGTTGAACTAATTTTAAAAAAAAAAAAAAAAAAAAAAAATGATAAAAAAAATTGGAATAATCACAACACTACAAGGAAAATTTTTTCAAAAAAAAATCTCTAAATTTTGTATTTTAAAATACACTCATATAATAAACATTCTTATACATAACAATTTTCAATGAGGTTTACAACTTTAATAGATATTAATTGGAATTGAAAAAAAAAATGATAGTTTTTTCATTTTTAATTGTAAAATTTGTGAATTTTTTAATTGACTTAGTAGAGAGATAATTTTCAAGTATTTTTTTAATAGTCTAAAAAGAAACATATTTTTCAATTTGAAAATAACACAAAATATTTCAATCAAAAGATATTGCTAAATTAAATTGAAAATCTGATTTTTTATCTGTTTTTGGAATATTTTTTATCATTTTATGTTTTTCCATGTTTGAGTTTTTATATACTATCCCGGTTGTTTTCTGCAAATTGCTTTAACATATATTCTTTTTTCAATCTTAATGTTCAATCAAAAATTAATTCATTTCAACTTTTCCCAATAAAAAAATACCCTGAAAATAGGTGTTTTTTTCAAAAGTCGGTATTTTTGAAAAGGGGGGTATTCACTTTTTCATGAGTTTAATAGATATCCCTTTTTTATTACATAAAATTATGATAACTTTGAAAAAATAATTTATAAAAGAAGTATAACTGAAATCCAATATATAGTTTAGGCTAACTTTAATTTTAGGTATTTAAATTTTCCTTGTAGTGAATTATTGGCAAAATTCATAAAAATTTTTTTCAGTTATTCTGTTTACAATAGTAACTGTATAAAGCATGATTAATTTTCCTCGGATTATCTTTTGACACAGAAAAAAATTAATTTTTTTGATATTCTTATCATTATTTCTAATTTTTTTCTCAAAGTAACTTTTTTTTTTTTCATAAAAAAAAAAAATAGAGAAGAAGAAAATTATCAATGCCCTGAGTTCTGATGTGGTGAGTAAAATGATTGAAGAAAAGAATATATGATGATAATTTGGCTTCTTCTTGGATATAATTACGTTTCACGGGGATAATATTTTATAATATAAGATAGTAAACAAACTTTGTTGGTTACTATGGTGGTAACTGAAGAAAAAAAAATGAAATAAAAAAAAATAAAAGGAAGTAAAAAACATCCCATTCATGACTTTTTTACAAAAAAATAAATTTTTTTCCGTATTTGATTATTTTTTTAATCTATTTATAAATTAATTTTCTTTCTTGTTTTCTGTACTCTGTTTCAAAATTAACTTTTTTCTTTTCATTTTTTTTTTAACAAACTGTACGATTAATTGTAATCTTGCCTACATTATAGTAATGATAAAAAACACTAAATAAATTTAGTTTCAGGAAGTAACGTCAAGTACCATAGAGTACCTCCAAGTGTCTCTCACTATTCTAGAAATCAAAAAAATAGCGTAAAATCTTTGATTTCACCCAATTCTTTTACAGTAAGGAAAATCTTGAAAAAAGTGCCGTAGAGTGTCCTAGGGTGCCTAACTTTTCCTGTGGTTTTCTATTTTATCTGTAAAAATCTAAGGATTTTATTAATAAACAGAAAACCTAAAGACAATCTTAAGGCGCTTTTCCATAATTTAACAGAAGAGAGAAAAATCAAAGATTATACTCAATACTTTTGAATTCTGGAAAAGCTAACGTGTTTTTTTTTTAATTTGAGAAATAAACCGAAAATATCTAAAATTTTAGGTTTAGTTCTAAAATTAAAAAAAACCGAACCGTAAACAGGAAGTAATTCTGTTGAATCACCTTTCTTCAGTAATGAAAAAAAAAAAAATTAATTCTTTTTTCAAACAAAATTTAATATAAAATGGAAAATTTTGATTATTTAATTTTTATTTTTATTTGAAACGAATTGTATTAAAAATTTTTTTTTTTAGAAATAAAAAATACCAATAAAAAGAAAAAAATTGAATCAAATTTATCAAAATGACATGAAATCAAAAAGAAGAAAAAAAAAAATTGATAAATAAAAATTTGATTATTTTTTTTCAATATTATTCGCAAATAAAATTATTTTATCATTGTTATAACATTTATTCACGAATAACTAATATTTCGGAAGTTCATTTATTTGCAATTGTCTCTATTAATTTCGTGAATAAATAAAATATCATGATATAATAATAATAATAATATAGTTGGATCAATATCTTTCAAATGATATATTTATAGCTTTTTTAAAAAAGCGAGTAATCAAAGTTTTAAAAAGTTCAGCTCCAAACTATCTAATTGACCCATTTCAAGCAGTTTGGGTAACACTTTATAAAACTTTCCGTCCGCGCTTTTTTAAAACAACTGTAAGTAAAAATTTATCTTTTTATTTTAAGAAATCACTTTTATTGCCTTATTAAGAAATTATAATAAGGGTATTTCAATATAATTTTTATTAAAAAAATAATGTTAATTTTTTTCTTTTTCTTTGTTATGCTTATGTTTATGCTTATGCTTATGCTTATGCTTATGCTTATGCTTACGCTTATGCCTATGTTTATGTCTGTGTTTGGTTTTGGCTTCTGATATTTTTTCTTTTACTTGCGGCACATTTACTGATTCCATTCCAAAAACGAAATTTGTGCCAGAGCTCCAAACTTTTGCGGATTTTTTTAAGACAAATTTATCATTTACTTTTGGCTTTTTTTGCAATTGCTGTTGCGGTTTTTTTTGTTGTTGCATGAAAGGGTTTAGAGTATTTACACCAAGTGAAATGAGCTTGCCACCATTTTTCGATTCAATTATTTGGCTTTGCGGAAACATTCTTTTTCTATTATTTTGGTGAATTTGTTTTGAAACTGATTGACTAAAATCAACTTTTATTCTTCGATCATCAATGAGTACATTATTTAATTTAACATAGGCTCTTTCTGATTGTTCCTTTTTTTCGTATTCAATAAAAGCATAACCTAGGCTACCATTTGTTTCTCGATCACGAACAATTTCACAAGATAATACTTTCCCATATCGTGAAAATATTATTTCCAAATCTTCATCTTCAGTAATGGGATTCAATTTGCAAACAAATAGAACATTCTCGGGTGGCTTGATATTGCTATCTGGTAAATCTCCAAGAATTGTTAAAAGATCAGAATTACTTTTGATGCTTTCTTTTTCTTTTTCTTCAACAGTCACCTTCTTTTCAGTTAATTGTTTAATTTCTTCCTTTTCAAGCCTTCCAGATTCTTTTTTAATCTCGGTTTCTTCCTGCTCTTCTGGGATAACCAACCCATCAGGATCATCAAAGGGATCTTCCAGTATTTCAGTGTTAAGTATCCTTTTTTAAGATTTTGATAATAATAAGAGATAAATATTTATAACGTTGATTTTTGAGTTTATAACGAAATTTTTTTTGTTATTGCTTTATTATTATAATTGGGATTTTTATGATATCATACAAATATATAAGAAATATTTTCATTGAAATTCACTTTTTTCATAACAATTGATTTTTCTGAAAAAACCGTAATTCATGAAAAAACTCATATGGCATTGTATAAAATAAAGTTGTTTTTTGTAATAACAATCCCCAAATAGGATAAAATATTTAATTTTCAAAGTTTGGACAAAAAAAATTATAATGTAGTCTAAAAAAATTTATTAATCTTTTTTTTGCTCGATATATTTGAAAAAAGAATTTTCTTTTCTTTTTTTTTTTGTAAAAGAAAAGTCCCACCCACAACCAAAAAAAACATTCAGAAAATAACCTTAAGGTAAATATAATTGATCAACATTGATTTTAATTTTGCTTTAGATAAGGATAAATTTAAAATAGCTGTTACTTTTCCATTTTAGAAAATGTGTATATTTCAATAGTAAAGCTTAAATTTAATTTCATTAACAATTTTTCTTTCAATAAATTCTATCTTTGAAGTTAAGATATCAAACAAAAAAAAAAATTCTACTATTCCATTTTAGAAACTATGTTTTTTCAATAGTAAAGTTTAAAATTAAAACTCTATATCAAAATTATTCTTCCAATAGATTCTATCTTGAGAGGCACTCTTATAACAAAAGATAATAAATCAAGATTAAAATTCCCAAAAATGCATTTAGAGAAAAAAAGATGAGAAAAACTCAAAAGTAGAAATTTTATGTACTTCAAATATAAAATAGCAATATTAAATATCTAGAATCCCTTTTTGATTTCTTCTCAAACTATCTGACTTTTTTTGTTCAAAATTAAAGGGGGGTTTCAGTGGGTATATTAATTAACTTTTCAGAGAAAATTCAACAAAATCCCATCATAAATTAACATGAATTCGGAGCATTAAATTTAAAAAAATTAAGGTATAGCAAAAAAAAATAATTTTTAATAACAAAAAATTTTGCAGAAGCTAGAAAGATGAAAAAAAATATTTTTTTGACATTCTTTTAACAAACCAGCTTAAATCGACAACCAAACTTTCTACATAAAAAAAAAAATTTTAATCTTTTGAAAGATCTTTATTCTAAAAGTTAAAAAGAAGAGTGAATATTTTTATTACTTTTTGAAAAGTAAATCACAGAAATCACAGAAATCAAGATTCATCACAAATTTTGAGAACTTTTTGATTTTTATTTCTCACAAGCTAATTCAGTCAATTTGGTGTTTTACTATTCCTGAATTGGTTTGATACAAGGTGTATTCAAAATGATAAATTTTGAAATTATCTTAAACTACATCATTTTCGGTTTCTGTGATTTGAAATTAAAATGATTTACAAAAATAAGATGTTAAATAGGGATAAAATAGGGATAGAATACACCTTTTCCATACATAAAAAAAATACATTTTTTAACCAAAAATACTTGTTTAATTCGAAAAAGAAAATTAATACCAAGTTTTTTTTGAAAAACTAAGAATGATTTGATTTAAATACTAAAAGTCTTTTGTCTTTGAAAAAAAATGATGTTTTGAAAAAAAAATTAAAATTAAAACTAAACCTTTTACACAAGTGTGAATATGAATGTTGTAAAAAATAGAGTTTTTTTGATTTTCTCAAAAAATTGTGATTTTCACACCGTTACCAAAGTTTTGATTATGGATATATCTATATCGGGTTAAAATTTTAAGTTAATAATGATTCTAAATCAAAAACCGCCTCGAAATTACAGATGTTTTGTTTTGAAAACAAATTTTTTTTGGAAACAAAACATCTGTAATTTCGAGGTGGTTTTTGGTCTAAAATACTTTTTTGCTTATTTATATAATCTCATTTCTAAATCTCTATTTCCTAAACTTTGGTAACAGTGTGAAACTCACAATTTTTTGAGAAAATCAAAAAAACTCTATTTTTTACAACATTCATATTCACACTAGTGTAGGACATGCATTTTTCGTTTTTTTTTTTCACAAATATTGAAGAGAAAAAAACCAAATAAACCCCATTTCAAAAATTATGACTCATCCAAAATCAATAAATTGAAAAAAAAAAAAAATTTAATCTTTAGTGTTCAAGAACAACAAATAATTAAATCTTATTTATTATTTACTGTTAAATTAATTCAAAAAATATATAAACGCCTGATATTTTAAAAATTATTAAAAATAAAGCCAAAACCTAAAAAAAAGTGAGTCACAATTATTGAAATGAGCATTACTGATTTTTTATTACTGAAATTCCACTGAAAAAAGATTAAAAAGGATATTTTTTTTGCTAATAATTAAATTCACACTAAAAGATATTACATCATCACAATTTTTTTAATGTTTATTTGTTTTTTCGAAGTTTTTAATTGTTTTTTCAATTTGATCTTTTTTAAAAAAAAAAAGTACCAAAAAAAAAAACAAATAAGAAAAAAAAAAAAAAAAAGAAAAAAATTTGAAAAGGAAAAGAAAAAGAAAAGGAAAAAGAAAAAGAGAAAATAAGGAAATGGAAAAAGAGAAAAAAAGAAAAAATAAAAAGAAAATTTTAAAAAGTCAAACAAAAATTGACTAAATTAGAAAAAATAATTCTGATATAAAAATCGAAAATTGGTTTTAACAAAAACGATAAAACAAAACAAGCCCACTTCCAATGAAATTATAAAACGAGCCAACATTTTTGAAAAATAGTTTGGTTTAATTTATTTTAATTTGTGGATAAAAGATATTATTCGCCTTAAATAATATAAAAGGAAGGCATTTAGGATGATCATCTTAAAAGAGAATTTTAATCATCATTTAAAAAAACGTGGCAAAAATATCCCTAAAGCAGTTGCTCAACCTAAATAGAATTTTTTTGCTTATTGAATGGAAAACTATTTTAAAACAACAGCATGGTGCTTCTGATTAACATTCAGTTTTTAAGGTTATGAGAGATGAATTCATAGTAAATTTAAATACTGCTGATTAATTTTAAAAAAGTATTTTCAAAAAGTTTTCTACGAAATCGCTAATAGGGACAACAAATTCCAATGGCCTATTTTCAGGACAATATTAAAAACTTTTTTGGTCAAACGTTTTTAAAATTACTTTAGTGATATTAATTTTTTCACATTATTATTAGTGTTTGAACAATAAGTGGGAAATAATTTTGACTTCATTTTCCTATTTTTTTTTTTAACAAAGAAACTTGCAGTGCAATAGATTGTCATTTGTGATCTTTTGAATAGTTTGGTTCTTTGTTTTTCACGTTTTTATTGTTTTTATTGGATGAACTAAGAACCCTAAACGAAAGTCAGATTGAAGAATTGAAAAAAAGATAATTAGCTGAAATTTTATCCCTTAAATTTCATATAACTGTATTGCAATTATTTTTTTCTGAATGATAAAATGACTTGAACAATTTGATCTGTCAAATAAAGTTGTGGGGAAATTTTAAGACTGCGATAGATAGATTAGCATCTAAAAAATTTAATTTCAATTTCCCAATAATTTTTTTTTTTAGAAATAAATAAAGGTTAACAATTCAATTAAAAATTAAAAGACGTTCTGTTACAGCCATTTTCAAAAAATGATTACTTTTTTTTTTATGAGATTGTCTTTTTCAAATTTTTTGAAAATTTTCTGTTTTAATAAAGCCAAGACATTTTTTTAAAGTTCTTATTTTCCTACTCCAACCTCTACCTCACATTTAAAGGTTGAGTTTTCACTTTTTTAAAATTCAAAACTTTTTCAGATCGTCTGTGCAAAAATGATTTCTAAATTTTTCAAGTTTTTTTTTTGTTAAATTGTGATTTTTTCATTAACTGTGGTACTTGTTGGGTATGCCCCCTAGGCCCAGGAAACTTGGCAATATACTTGATGTATTTAGTAACATTCTATTGTATTTAAAAAAGAAAGGAAGTGATTTGGAGTAGAAACGTCAAGAGAAAATCAAAAATACTTTTTTCAAAAACTAACAAAACATGTTCAATGGTTGATAAAATGTCTTGACTGTTTCTTAAAACATAAAATAGACTGAAAAGTTTTTTAGCTCTTGAGACAATACCAAGAAATTATCATAGTTAAGGAAAAAATCACAATTTAACAAAAAAAAACATTAAAAATTTAGAAATCATTTTTGCACAGACAATCTGAAAAAGTTTTGAATTTTAAAAAAGTGAAAACTCAACCTTTAAATGTGAGGTAGAGGTACAGGTTGAAATTTTGGACTTTCAAAAAAAGTCTTGGCTTTATTAAAACAGAAAATTTTCAAAGAATTTGAAAAAGACAATCTCATAAAAAAAAAAAAAAAGTAATCACTTTTTGAAAATAGCTGTTGTCATTTGAGTTTTCCATTATGGGATTTGAGAGAATAGAAAATTTTGTTAATTGAAACAACGTGTTGAAAATTTTAATTTGTTTCCAAAAATAATAAATAATTAGTGAAAGATGTTCAAGGGTAAAATGGGTAAGTGAAAATAATGAAAAGAAAAGGTGTTGTGCCATTTGCTGTGATTTTGAAAATTTTAATTCATCATCTTTGGTTCCTTTTTCTTTTTATATCTAAAGAAAAGAAAAGAAAAGAAAAGAAAAGAAAAGAAAAGAAAAGAAAAGAAAAGAAAAGAGAAGAAAAGAAAACAAAAATGGTAAGAAATACCTAATATTTTCGTAAGGCCTTCCTTTATCATCCGTAACTGCTTCACTAATATTCTCAACTATATCAATCCCTTCTTGTACAATTCCAATTATCATATTTTTATTATCTAGATGCTCTAAATCTGTTCCACGAACGGTAATTGCAAATTGTGAACCGTTTTGGTTTGGTCCCTTATTCACCATCGTAACAATCCCACGCTTGTTGTGCCTGAGCTTTGGTGAGAAATGATCTTCAAAATAACGCTTTTTTTCTCCTTCAATTACACCCCAGACCGAACTGCCCCCTTTCCCTGTATTTGTCGGATCACCTGTTTGGATAATAAATCCGTTATGCACAAAATGAAAAATGCATTGATTGTAATATTTGATTTTACACAATTTGAGAAAGTTTAAACACCCTTTTGGTGACTCTTCAGTAAACAAGTCAATAACTAAGTCCCCCTCTGTTGTTTCGAGATAAACAGACATTCTCTTGTTTGGGATTAATTGTAAAAAAATGATTATTTTTTCAAAGTTAAGATCTAACTATCATACCCTATCATTTACAAAGCTTTTAATCTTTTAATAGCAGAAGAAAGAGTTTAAAAGGTTTAAAAATTATCTAAAAGTTTTGTAAAAGTCATGAAATACTTTACAGTGCTCTATCAACAGACAGAATCTCATCACCTCAAAGCAGATGAAAAAGCAAAATAGTTAATGTGGAATTTATTAGTCGTAAGGGGTTGGTGTCTAAATTGGAGAAGTATAAGATTGAAAGTATATTGCATAATTTTTCTTTGGCTCAAATGTCTTTAAAAATTCGATTAGTAAAGTAGTCATATTTGAAGATCTCATCAATTAAAAATGATCCTTCGATTAGTAAAAAACCCAAGATTTTTCAGAATAAAAATACCTTCTAGGTCGAATTAAAGGTTAAATAATCAATATTCAGAATTTTATCTTGAAAAATATCAATCTGAATTTGTCTTGAAATTTAAATTGGTTGCTAAAAAATTCAATTTTTTCTAAATAATTAATTAATTAACAAATAAGAATAATAAATCAGGGCGATTTACATTTAATGTAAAATATATTGAAAATACAAACCATTATATTAAACGAAATTAAAATAATCATTTTGTTGGTTTTTATTTTAATAATTATTGAGTTAATCTATGAATAAAAGTCTAAAAAAATGTTATATTTGAAGTGTTTAAATATATTTATTTTTTAATACTGGATTTTATATTTATATATATCATTAATTTTGAAAATTATTTTAAATAAAATATGTTCAAAAATGAGTAATTCTTATTTTATAATTATCAGTGAAAAATCTAACAATGTTATTTTGCAATTAAAAAATGAAAATTTTTATTTCAATTTCCAAAAAAAAAACACTTAATTATTACTACTAAAATCAAATTAGCAGAGTAAAAATTGTGAATTTGAGTTCAAGAAGGAAGTTTCATTTTTTGTCAAAAAATAAATTTTCTAAGCGATGTTGAAAAGATCTTTGTGTTTTTCTTCAATATAAATACTAGAAAAATATTTTTTGGAGGTTCTAAATTTTCATTTGTAAATATTGGAATTTTTTTAGTTTGAGTTTCTTTCTTTGGATTTTAAGAATAAAGTAAAAAAAAATATACCAAAATGAACAAATTTAATTGTGGTATAAATATTCAAAAAAAAAATAATATATTGTTCATAGTAGTTAAAATAGATTTTTTTTTCTGAGAGTTTTTAGGCTAAACTATTTTTCAATCATATTTCCTTAGTTAAAATTAACAAATTACTTATTTATAAAGGATTTGAATAGATAAAGTTATTTTCAATAAGTGAAAAAAAAAAAAAAATTGTAAGATTGTTAGCATTTAACCTTATTCAAGTTTTCTATTTTAATATAAAGTGTTTTTTTTTTTTTATTGAAGGTACTTTAATTAAAATTTTAACAACTACATCACATTTTAAGGTGGGTTTTACACCTTTTGAAATAATAAAACCGATTAATATTACTCTTCTAAAAATTTATCACTTTTTTGAGATAGAAAACTCTAAGACGTTTTAATTCCACAAAATTATATGATTATTTAAAATAAAAAAATATAATTAAAGTAAATAAAAGGTCCATATATTTTTAAAACGGTAGAATCGAAGAGAATATTGATTTAAAAAAAGAAAAAAGTAAAATCTTCCAAAATCGTAAAAATTATTTTAATTTTGAAATTTTCAAAGCCAAATTATTTTGGCATATAATTTATTCATTCATTTTATATTTTATAGCAAAAATGATGAACACAATAAAAATAAAATTGTTATTCTAATAGTATTGAAAGAATAAAAATGTTTTTTGAGGAATTATATAAATTATATTGGGAATTTTCTTTGTTCTTAAATTGAAGTTCTATACATATTTTTTTTTGTTCTAAATTAGCCTAAGAATTTTAATTTTTCAATTTAGAGAAATAAACTCCATTTCACTCAAAGAGATCCATCCCCGATGAAAAAGTCACTTCATTTTTTTAAGAATCAATAAAGCTTAGTGTGTTTAGAAATACAAGAAATAAAAAACTTTTTTTATTCATATTAGGGTCGATAATCATAATAGTAAAGCCTGAAAAAAACCTAAATTTCAAAAAAAAAAAATGTTATCAAATTTTTAGGGCCCTTTTCGTTGGAACGTCTCATGCAAAATTCTCAATTTCTTTTGGAAATTAAAAATTTTAAAAATAAAATTTTTCATTTGTAAATATATGAATTTTAAAAGAACATACAAATCCTAACTTTTCTTAATGTTAATTTGAAGTTTCAGACATTTTTTTTTTAAATTTAATTTTTAAAAAAAAAAAAAAAAAAAAAAAAAAAAAAAAAAGCAAAAAGTAAAATATGAAAAAAAAAAAAAATTACAAAATGAGAAAAAATGATTTTGATCTAAATTTTGTAATTTTAGTTTGAGAAGAATAATGAAATAAACTCATAGAATGTATTCTATTTCGTCAATAAAACTTTACCCCTTTGACTGTAAAAGGTTTTATATATTCATTTATTCGATTTACTTTTATACAAATATCTATTATTCTTTAATGCATATTATTATTGATATATTTTAAACATACTTCAAAGGTCAATTTTAAGAAATAATTGATATTTCTTAAATATGTTGACTGCATTTGATGAAAACAAAGTTTATTTTCATTATTAATATTAAAAGTTTTCTTTATCCATTAATTACTATCTTTTCTTTCTTTATATTTTATCTTAAATAACTTTCTAAATTATTACTAAAAGAATAAATCACATATTATTTTTATCTTTTAAAAGTATAAAAACTATTTTTTTTGAAAAATATTTTGAATTTTCAAAAAGAAAAATTTCTCAAATTTAGAACTTTTAAAAAATTATTACAGTCAGTTTCACTTTTAAGACATAAACATTAAATGAAATTTAAGGAACAAAAAAATCTCAAATTAAAGGACAAAATTTGGAATTGTTTTTTTATAAATGATTTTACTAGAATTTGTATTTTGTTCATTAATTTGGGATTTTTATTGTGCCATAAATTTCCTTGAAGTTTGTGCCTTAAAAGTGAAAATGACTGTAGGATATATTTAAAACTTCGTTAAAACGGATTCACTTAACCTGAACTCAAAAGAGTAACAAAATATATATGTATTTTAATAGAAAACATTATTTTTTCACTTTCTCAATTATGAAATTTATAATTTTGTCTAATTTGAAAGAAATTCTTTTGTTTTTAAAAAATATTCTTTTCAAAAATTTTATGAGTAATTTCTCATTTTCATTTCAAAATCAATTTCATAAAAATTTGATTTGTTTTTTTTTTTTTTTTGGTATTTTGAAGTTCTAGAAATAAAGAAGAACTGAAAAACCATAATATACTTTTTTGTGGCAATATTATAATTTATAATTAATTAAACTTTAATACTTTCTAACTTTTGGTAAAATTTAACATATTTTTGAGATAGAAAAATAACAATTTATTAATAATAAAGATTTGCAAAAAAAAAAAACAATTAATTTTGAATATATGAATCAAAAATCAGAAATTAAACCAATATTCAGTCTAAAATATAACTTTCTTAATGTTTTTATTTGTTTGGTGGGTTAATGGTAAATATAAATCAAATAATTTAATCAAGTTTTGAATAATCCTTGAATAATGACTTATTCACAATTATTTAGATATAAACCACCAAAATTTGTTGCAAAGATCTCTGATGGAAGGGAATCTGCTTTGAGCTATTTTAATAGTGATTTTAGGCAACTATTTATTGAAAATAAGTTAAAGCAATTTACGATCATACGAGTTTGAACTTTTTTTACAAGCCAAAAACACAATCTTTAAAGAATAGGTGAAGGGTTGGTTGTTTTAGAAGCTCTTTTATTTCAACACAATTAACAACACCAGGATTGACTGAGAAAATATTTATTTATCTTTAGTTCTTCTTGTTGTTGATCTTAAAGGATCGATAGGTTTGTCAACCAAATAAAATGAAATCACAATAAAACTCTTTGAAATAATCTTTGATTGAATCAAATATCTTTTTCGTTGTTTTTTCAAAGAATAACATTTTTTCACATAATCTATTTTTTGATCAAAAAAAAATTCTTTGTAAAAAATATTGCTCAATTAACCCTAAAACCAACAACTATTATCTCGCGATTACTTTTTAATCGCGATATTTGGGTATTTATCACAATTTTATAGAATATCGCGATTTGTCATATTATCGCGATAATATTGAATATCGTGATTTATTAAAATTATGACGATTTTTATAACTTTATCGTGAATTATCGCATGATATCATCAAAACCTCTAATAAGTTGTTCTTAAATACAAACAAATGAATATATATATATATTTTTCAATTTATTATTTCAGCAAAGTCTCAATTTTTGAAATGGAGTTATTTTAAATAAAATTGAAAATTGAAATTTCAAGATGTTATTCGAAATTTTAAATAAAAATAATTTTATTTGAACAGAAATAAAGAATAATAAATAATAAAGAAATTTAAAATTTATATATCTATTGAATTTTTATCTTGGATCTTTAGAAAATTGTTTCATAATAAAAAAAAAAAATAAAAAAAAAAATTAACAAAAGACATTTAAGTTAAACTGATAATAGCATTAACTTTATCACCGCCAGCTTCTTTAAGTGCTTTAATTGCAACCGAACGGGTACATTTTGCTTGGTCCATAACGATTTGAATGTCTTCAACGTTGATACCTGTTAAGTCTTCTTCTTTATTTTCTTCAGTTTCTTTTTCTTCTTTCTTTTCTGTTACTTTTTCTTCTTCTTTTTTGGTTTCTTTTTCTTCTGTTTCAATTTCTTCTGTTTCCTTTTCTTCTGTTTCTACCTCCTTTTCTTCTTCTTTCTTTGGTTTGTTTATTTAGTATGTATTAGAAAAATTATTAATTAATATAAAAATCCACATACAAATTAGTAACATTATTAAATAAGCAATTAAGAAAAGAATCTTATAATTTTTTGAAATTTGATTCAGAACAAATAAAGCTTTTAAACGATATTTTTTTCATAAAAAAAAATAAAAAAAAAAATCTTGAGTCGATCTTAAAAGGAGAGAAACAAAAGTTTTAAAAAGTGTTTCTCAAACTTCTAAAAAGAGTGAACCATACAAATTCCAGTAACACTTTTCGTAATCACTTTTTTAAAATGACTTTATCAATACCTTGAATCAAATTAACATACAAAAAAGATTATTCAAATTTTTTTTTTTATATTTCGTCTTTTTTGAAGAGAAAGCAAAAGCACTATCTTGAAGTGTTTTAATGAAACATAGCAAATTAATAATTTGTAATTGCCCCTAATAAAAACAATTCTCTATCACAGTTGAATAGAAATGGGAAACAGCCCTACACACAACAAAAGTGTGCTAAATCGGATAAAAAATGATGTTATCACAGTGTGGTGTCTCTGTGATAGGACACTTTGTACATTTTTTTTTTGATTTTATTATCACTCTGTATCACGCGTGATAATTTTTTACCACGTGCAAAGAAGTGTGATATAGATATTATGGCTTTAAACTTGTGTTATAAATGTTTGACGAAACATAGAAAATTATTAATTAATTAATTACAAATATATTTCACCTTTTTTTTTCTTTAGTATTTTTTTAAATGTAAAATTTTGAAAATGTTAAGAATTAAAATATATCTTTGAATTTCAAAATTTATAGTCAGCAAATCTTAATAAGGTTTTTACAACTTTTCCAGAATAATTCATTTTTAGATTTCTTTGGATTAATAATTGAGATAGTTGGAAATTCTTTGAAATTTTCAAAAAAAATAAATCACTGATCAATAATAAGAATGAGAGTGTTAAATTCATGGATCTAATTTATTGTAATTTCTTTTTGGTTTGTATAAAAAGAATTAATCTAAACAATTGTGATTATTTTTTTAGTTAAAGTCCTTTTTAAAACGTGTTACCAAAAAATTGGTTTTAATAAAGGCATTGAAAAAATAGGTCTATGAAGTTTGTAAATAGTCTTGAGGATACTTTTCGAAAACTGTTTTGTACTTGATGTTTTAAAATGACTTTAGAACCTCATAATTTCTTTTTAGTTTAGGCTGATGGTCAGAGTGAAAAGATTGATCACTGCACAAATAAAGAAAATGCAATTTTAAATTTGGAAAAAAAAGAGAAAAAAAAAAGTGTCAAAGGATTATATAAGGCACTTTTAAAAGAAATTAAGTTCAAGTCGAACAAGTAAATGATTTTTTTGTTTTTTTTTTTTCGAATAAAAAATAAAAAAGAAAAAACAAGTTTTTTTACTTTCCCAAGCAAGTCATTAACTTGATCTCCAGCAGTTTGTTGTAAGAGTTTGTTTGGATCTTGAACAGTTAATACACCAAAGATTACGTGGTGGTCTTTTTTCCTTGTCATGTAGACATCTGGATCATAAATGATAAGTTCTGAAGATTCAGATTGTTTTTTGATAACAACCATATTGACACCTTTCAATGGTTTTAATTTTAATTTGGAGACTTGTCTTCTAATTTTCTTTTCGAGTTTGCTTTGTCTTCTTTTTTTTTTAGGCTTCTTTTCTTCGTGTTCATGTTCATGATGGTGGTGGTGTTCGTGTTCGTGTTCGTGTTCATGATGATGGTGGTGTACATGTTTTTCTTCTTTTTTTTCTTTTTCTTCATCAATTTCTTCAACTTGTGGTTGTTTTTCTTCTTTCTTTTTCATTTCTTCTTCAATTTTTTTGATTTCGTTTTCGTCAGTGGTGATTGACATTTTTGTTAAGAGTGCTTAAGGATCTATTCGAAAGAAATAAGGATCGATTGTTGAATTAATAAAAAAAAATTAAAACAAAATGAAAGCAAACAAAAAAATCAAAAAAAAGAAACAAAAAAGAAAAATTAATATTTTTAACAAAGGGAATTTGTCTTTTTGAAACTTTTTAAAAAAAAATATAAAGACATGTCTTTCAAAAAGCAAAGCCTTCTTAAACCAAATGAACAAAAAAAAATTTACTTACAATTATAAAAAAAATGATCATCAAGTTTTAAAGATTTGCTCTTAATAAATTTCACTTTGAGAGTAGATTTTACATTTAAATAAAAGTTACTCAAATCCTTTGTGGTGCTTATTGTCCTACAGGTATTGTTTTTTTTTGAACACAATGATTTTCAATACAGACAGTACTACTTTTAAGACACAAACTTTCAATGAAATTTAAGGTACCAAAAAATCTCAAATTTAAATAACCTTTTATGGAAGTTTTGTTTTCACAAATTATTTTACTAGTATTTGAATTTTGTGCCTATATTTGAGACTTTTATTTGTGCCTTATATTTCGTTGAAAGTTTGTGTCTTAAAAGTAGAACTGACTGTAAGGTTTTCAATACTATCCTAATTTTATGTCTTTAAAAAAAGTATACAATCTATAAGTCTATATAAACAATTTAAAAGTTTACCAATTAAAAGAAAGTGAATAATAATCCAATTTTTGAGTTTTTATGGCGATTTTGAAAAATAATATATTGATCCATTGGCTTTGTGAAATTTTCAAACAAATTAAAAATTAAAAAAAATGTGGAGATAGAGAAAACAAAGTTGATTTGTAAGTAAAAAACTATAAATACAGATTAAACAAAACCTACCAACTGGCAATCTATGATTATTTAAAATTATACATAATAAAATTTAAAATAAAGATATTGAGATTGTGATTTTGGGTGTTCATAATATAAACGTGTTACATTATTATTAGTAGTATATAATGTTTTACCACTTAGTTATTAAAATAAATTGTGATTGTTATTTGTTCAATATTTTTTGTTTTTCCTTTTATTTTTTTTTATTTTTTAAACTCATAAAAAAATTGGAACTAGCATAATTCCGATATAAATTCCTTTTTAAGTTCCAGTGTCCAGTTTTATTGGCGAAATACAAAATATTCTATAAGTATAATCCAATTTTCTTTTCAAAATATATTTTCAATTTTTAAATCTATTCATTTTTTCGAATTTTTTTTTTTTGTTTTTTGCTTTTTTCTTTTTCTTTTTTTTTAGTACTCTTCTTTGATGTTTCTTTTTTCGTTGTTTTTTTTTATTAAAAAATTCAATTTGAAATTTTTAAAAAAAAAATTAAATTATTTCGAAGTAATTCGGGGCTTTACAATTATTTGGACTTAAGAGAGACAAAAACTTTGAACAAAATTTAGTATATAATTAAAATCTCAAACTAAATCACAAAATTCAAATTCTAGAAAAACAAATTGTGGTTAAATAAAATTTTTAAAAATTTTCATTTATTGAGATTTTTTTTGGGATTAAATTTCGTTGAAAATTTGTGTTTTTAAAGTGAAACTGACTTTATAATTTCTTTTATAATAAATATATTTACTATTTAATAATATTTTTGGCAATTATTTTAATTTTCTAAAGAAATTGAGAATTTTTGATTGTTACCTTCTAATGATATTCACCAAAAATTTTTTTAACCTTTTATTTTGTGTGAAAATTTATAATTTGTTAATGTATTGTTATTATGATTATTGACTCTTATTTGAAGTTGATATTTTGTCTTATTTCTAAACAATGATATTTTTAGTTGGCTCTTTAAAAAAAAGTGAATTTTTCTTTTTTGACCATTACCCTGTGAGTGGAATGGATTTTATATCTTTCAAATGATATATAATATAATTCGTAATAATTGTGATTATAGAGGGGTATTTAGGATACAAAGTCATCAATGAATAAAAATATTATATCAACTCTTTTTCAGTCAAAGGTGTCCAGTTTTATTGAATAAATTGAACACATTCTATGGGTTTAATTCATTATTCTTATCAAACTAAATTTTCAATTTTTAGATCAGAATCATTTTTTCTCATTTTATAAATTTTTTTTTTTGTTTTTTTTTTCTTCTTTTCTTTTACATTTTTTTTTAAAAAATTAAATTTGAAAAAAAAAATGTTGGAAAAACCTTATTAACATTAAGAAAAGTTAGGCTTTGTATGTTCTTTTAAAATTGATACATTTACAAGTAAAAAATCTTATTGTCAACAATTTTAATTTCCTAAAGAAATTGAGAATATTGCACAAGAAATTTCAATAAATGGGGACTAAAAACTTTCAAATTTTTTTTTTTTTTGAAATTGATGGTTTGTCCACGGTTTTCTTTTCTGATTATCGGTTCATATATGAAGATTATTAATTCTCGTATTTCTAAACAATCTAAGTTTGGTTGATTCTTAAAACTAAAGTGACTTGTTCATTTTTGGCTGGGACCCTTTGAGTGAAATGTAGTTTATATTAAATGATATATTATGATATTTAAAACAGAATTTATTGAAATTTACAATTTTTATAGACTGACTGGTATTATTGTTTTTTATAACTAATTTGCTTAAAAAAAAATAAAATAAATAAAAATTTTTTAGTCTTTCCCTTTAAAACTCAATAAAAATTCCAATTTCTAAAAAAATAAAAAAGAATGAAATTGAATAAATACATTATTTTTAATAAAGGAATTCAAATTTTCTTTTCAAATATTTGGTACTTCAGAAATGAATGGTTAATTTTATTCAAATATTATAGTAAATATTTTTTTTGGTTAATTTAATGTCCAAATTACATTGTAAAAATGTTATATATTTAAAAAAAAAATATTTAATAATAATAATTCATATAAATTCTTTAGATACCTGATAAGGAAAAAAAAACGAATTACCTTTGAATAAAATCCCAAATTTGACTTTTTCAGAAAAAAATCGAAGATATTGAATTAATAAATAACTATATTTGAAAGAAAAATTCGATTGTAAAAATTATATAAAGGTCTACAATAACAAAATAGTTTGGAAAAAATATATTTTCAAATTTTAAAAATTTTTCAAATTCATAGAATTTCATAATTTTTCAAAAAAATTTCTTAAAAAAAAAAAAAAAAAATTGAAAAGTTGGTTAACACATCAACAATTTTTATTTTAAATAATTAGAGTACACAATTCTTTACTAGTATTTTTTGTGGTGACTTTCTTTCCATCTCTGTTAATCATAAAACATCTGAAAATTTTGATTAAAAACGTTATTCTTAACATTAGTTACAGTCAGTTCAACTTTTGATGCACAAACTTTAAGTGAAATTTAAGGCACAAGAAAAGTCTCAAATTAAGTCCTAAAATTCGGTTTCTCTTAAAATAAGTTGTAAAAAAAATCCAAAATTTTTTCTTTATATGGTTTTTTTTTTTGTTCCTTAAATTTAGTTGAAAGTTTGTGTATTAAAATTGAAACTGGATATATTTTTATTCTACATCAATTTTTTTTTTTTCTTCTCTGGATTTTAATTCATAAGTAGTAAATTTTTTTGATGCGAAATTTATTATCTATGTATAAACTGATTTAAAAAAAAATCAATAGTTTATTTCAAACAAAACATTTGACAGATTTCTCAAAAAATATTTTTTTTTTTTAAGCTAAATTATTTAGTAATCTGTTTGATCACTATTAATTTAAGATTTTTTTTTTTTTATTTTTTAACAATTTCTTTATTTTTGACTTTTTAAAATCTGGAAATAATACAAATAATAGTATATCAAGATGAATTATTAATAAATTATTATTTTTAAATATATGGATTATATACAATAGACAACAATTTTATCAATTTTACTTTCTAAAGATCTACAAAAATTTTTGTATTATTTGATAACTTTTAATTCAAATTGAAATAAATAAAATGCTTTCATTAAGCTGTTCTAGTGATTTTTTACAATCAATTTTTTAACAGTAAATAGTTTTAAAATTTGAACTTATAAGCAAAAATCCCTTAAATTAAACTTTTTTTAGAATTTTCTTCCAAAGATCTGTTTCAGCAATATTTTTTAATAATTTTTTTTACTTTAAAAGTATTTTTTTTAGTTCAATTTCTTCATAAAGAAAATACTTTTTGCAAAGTGAAAATAAAATTGTATAATAATTCAGCAATCTTCTAGGGTGGAAAATTGGACCTTAATTGTTTTTGTACTGGACTACTTTCAAACTTTGAAGGTTTATTATTAATAATCTTTTTGTAATCCTTCTTTACTGACAATAAGATTCTTACTTCTTCAAAGAAAATACTTGGAATTTTGAACTTTTCAATAATGAAAAAAATGAATCAAACTTTTCAAAACAATAATTCATTTTTTAAAAAAAATCTTTAAAAGTAAGTTTAGTTTTGTAGTTCTCAGATTTTTATCCTTTCTTTTTCTATTTCAGGATTTGGTGAAATTTTTTCGGATTTGCTTTTAAATTTATAAGAAGATTTTTTTTAGTTCTCCAGTCTATTAGTTAAAGAAAATATTTTACTTCAGTACGGTGCGATTTCCATGTTAAAAGGAAGAAATTATTGTTTATTAAATCTTGTTTTTTTTGGATGAACAAGGGTTTTTTTCTTTTTTTGAACTGGTATGGTTAATGTGCATTTTAATGTTAAAGCACTTCTATAAGTAAATCAGGAAAAGTACCACACCTTTTTTCATTTTTTTTAATTTAACTCAAAAAAATTTTTTTTGTTATTTTTATTTTTCTTTTTGATTTAAAAACAAAACATAAAAAAATGAAAACTCGATAAAAAAATTCTCCTTTTTTCTATTGAAAGGAGAAGATAAAAAAATAAAACAAAAAAAAAACAAAGATCCCAGTTAAAATATTTCAGTCAGAAGTTGCCAGCCCAATTCGATTCATAGTTCAATAGCTACTAATGATTTTCCCAGTTTCCTTCCAAATTACAAGTTGCCAGTCAAAGATCTAATTCAAAGTTGCCAATTCAATTCGTTCAAAATTGTCAGTTGCCAATTCTTAATTATATTCTCTTTCTAATCCCCTTTCTCTTGCTTTTTTTGATTCATAATTTGTTGTTCTATTGTCAAACAAAAAGAAATTTTGTTCTCTTTTTCTTTTTTTTTTGTTTTGTGTAAAGCAATAAAGTAAATTTTGAAGAATTAGTTTTTGTTTTTGAATTTTTTTGAGTCTTTTAACACGATCTGTGATTTCGTTACTGAACGCGATTCGTTTTCTATATACACGGTATTTTTTCACTCTTTTCTGGTTACTAATTCTTCTTTTTCTTCGACATGCCTATTCTCTTCCCAGTTGAATTTTTTGATCCAGTTCTTGGATTTCGCTTGAAGGATTCTAAAGCATTACAAATTTAATTTTAAAAATTCCAACAAAAGCAAAAAAAAAAGAAAAAGTATTAAAAAATAAAAAAAAAAATTCTAAATGTGATACTAATTTAGTCTCCATTTGATCTAAAACAAACAATTTGATAAAGTTTCCTAAATTGGTTCTAAACTCAAAAAAAGTCCCAACTAGGTACTTTTCATTTTTTGTACAACATTTCAAAAGACAAATAAAAAACACAAAGAACATTACTTGGTGAACTTTGACAAAAAATGTTATTCGGTGTACCCTATTCGGCTTTTATACTTATAGAAGTGCTTTAACTTTATTTCTTACGTATAATTGTGTGATTCCAATTTGATTTCAGAAATAGCAAAACAATGTCTTCAAAAATAGAATTAACAAATGTCGTGAATAGCTTTTATTGGTGTTCTTTTGTACACTGTCAAAAATCAAATTTTCATGGTTCTGGAAATTTCTTGTTATTCTCAAAAAATTAAATGAAAATTTTTCGGACCAGCTACCAAAATATTGTACTCAAAAAAACATAGATCTTATTAAAATCAATTAAAAAGGTACTTTTTAAAGTTTTATATATGCTCTTCCTTATTGAACTTTGAGAAAATTTTCATTTGGCAATTGGTTTTGACCACAAAATAAAAGAAAATTTCATCAAAGTTTGATTCTTTCCAATCCATAATCATTTGTGACAATGAGGGTTCATAATTTACTCAACATAAAAAATAAAAAAGGAAATAAACAAAGCAAAGAGAGATCACAAATTACAATCTATTTCTTCAAAGACTAATTCTAAAAGAAAAATCGGAAAAAGAAGTTTTTAAATACATTCTCATTTATTTTGTGGCTGATGTCATGAAAATTCCAAAATTTCTTCAAAAATGGAATATGTTTACTTCAATTAAATCAAAATCTAGATTTTTGGATTGTCCACGGTGATTGTAATGAATTATTTTGAAAATATTCCAAGTGGATAAAATATTAAGGAAATTAACGATTTTACTTTCGATTTTATACAAAATTAAAAATTTTAGTTCATTACGTTCTAACAATTGACATAAACACTTTTAAATTTACCAAAATTAAAATTCCACCTGTCCACATATTAAAGATAACTTTTTTCTAATAATTCTCTTATCTTAATTTATCAGCTCTAATGTCTCTAAAACTTATCAGTAAAGCCTGTGTTTTTTGTTGTAGTTAAAAGGAATTGCCACCAAATTGTAATCATAATTTATTTTTTAACCTTACGCTTTGGATCAAAATATTAAAAATGAACGAAACAAAAGCACCCAAGGAAACAAAAGAAACAAAACCTAATTCGATTGTTGACACAATGCTTACGCCTGGAGGAGGAAAAACATTTTCAAACCCAAGCACATATCTGAATTTCCTACACAAGCCACACACAATGCTCACCTTAGGTGTGCTGGTTCTATTTGGGATCTATTTTGCTGTTTTTAAAGAAAACGAAGATCCAAATGCAAATTCCAGACACGCAGTGATCGGCGTCATTGTTGCCTTTCTTGCATTCTCTGTTTTGCATTTCCATGACCATTCTTTTATTAAAAGACCTCACCCTCTTTTTTGGAGGTTTGTACGTGGAACAGCAGTCTTATTTTTGCTATTCAAGGTCTACCTATTATTTTTAACCCGCGATCAAGCCAGGCAAGTGTATCACTTTATTGACCCCAAACTAGGTGTGCCATTAGAAACTGAAAGGGACTATGCTGTTGACTGTAGAATATATACACCTGAAAACCCAGATTCCAAATTTGCTAATGTGAAAGGAACTATTGACATCTTTGTGATTGCTCATTCGGTCGGGTAAGCCTTAAAAATCTTTTGAAACACACAATAATAATTGTCATTTTTTTTTTCTTGTTTTAATACGGAGAATAATATTTCGAGACACTAAACACCTAAAAACCAAATACTCATTTCGGTACATTGCTTTTATCGTTCTTCCATCAAAGTAATTGGTGTTTTAAAAAAACACAAGCAGAAAAAATTGTCAATTACTTTTTCAAAGTTTTTTTGATAAAATTATGATTTTTACATTAATTGTGATACTTTTCATCTAAGTATGTCCTCAAGGGCCAGGAAACTTGCCAAGTATATCTGATGTTTTAAAGGATAAAAATTTGATTTAATAAACCATTGGAGAAGTTTGGGCTTTTTTGAATTTTGGAAAAATTCTTTTCGTTTTTCTCTTGGACTTTTCTTCCCCAAATCACTTCCTTTCTTTTTTAAATGAAATAGAATGCCATAAAAACATCAAATATACTTTCAATTCTTCTCTTCCTCTTGGGTGTATACCCAGAAAAGTATCATCTATAATGAAAAAATAAAAATTTTAACAAAAAAAAATAAATTCACAAAAATTGCCATTTAGAACCACAATAAAAATTCATACCAAGTATCAACGATTGATCAGTAAAGAACCAAAATACTGATAAATTCAAATAAATTTAATAAAATTTTTATATCAATTTCCGATTCTGTAATCTCATCAGCTCAACTTTTAAAACAACTCAAGAGAAAGAATATTTTTGAAGCACAAGCCAATTTTACAAAGTTTTTTAAAATTTAAAAGAATACAATGCTTTGTTCAAATCTTGTGTAAAAAAAATTTGTAAAATGGAAAATGAAGTGAAAATTTTCAGATATTTATTTGAATTTATCAGTAACATGTGGCCACACCCGACAAAAGTAAATCTTTTTTCAATTTTCCAGTAATTGTAAACCTTAAGGGATTAAAGTAACAATAGATTCGAATTTCATTAAAGCGTGTGGTAATTGGGTATAAATGATATTAGTGCTACACATAATTCAAATAGCTCTAAAAAAATTTATGATAAATATTATTGAACTTTAAATTACATTTTTTTACGAATGATTACTTTTAAAAAATTGATAATTTTTGTAAATATTTTTTTTCATTCTTTTTCCAAATCTAAAAACAGAAACCAAAAATAATAGTATTCCGGTGTTTAATAACTCAATATTTTAGAACTTCCAAAAGTAATTATTTTTGAAAATTTTTAATTTCAAAGATTTACTCAATAATCATCAACAAAAAAAACCAAAGAATGATTACTTACTTTCCTTACTATAAAGCTAAGTTGTATTATCAAAATATTTCCAAATTGTGAGAATAATTTTTACTAAATAATCTATTGGTTAACTATTTAACTTTTTTAAAAAAAAGGAATTTTTTTGCAACTAATCTAGAATCAGGAGATAAATTTAAGAAAGATCTTTTTTCAACTTTGTAGTACGAATATTAATAATTCAGCCTTTAAATTGTGGCAAAATGCAGGATTTTTTTTCCTTAAATTGTTGAATTTTTACCAATACAAAAGAATCATTTTTTAATTGATGAGATTTACAAATTGGTCCTACTTTACAATTGATTTTTTAGAGACATTTGAACCTTGGATCACTAATGTGAATTACATCTAAGAACAACAAATTTTAATTTTAAGCTTCTTATGTGGTGGATGCTTATCCATTAAAGTTATTTTCTTAATTCTTTTTGGGTGTACTGAAACTTTTTGTTATAGATCAATCCTTAAATAACAAAAAAAAATAAAAAAAAGAAATAATTACAAAAACAAAAAAATTAAGAAATAAAATATTGATTGGAATTTATCAGTAATAGAAAAATACCCAATGTTAGTTATTTTTCGTTTTACTTGCAAGGAAATATTAAATTAACTTTTTCAAAACACAGATAAAAAATTTGTTTATTTTTCTTTATTTCTCAAAATAACTTGACTAATTTTTTTCCTTTTCATTAAAATTAAATTTTTTACATTTTTATTTGTAAATTATCAATTATTATATTTCATTCTTTCATTTTTTTAACTTAATTATAGTTGGTTTGGAAAAGCACTTATCTTTCGTGATCAATCTTTATTATGGATTGTTTCTATTATGTTTGAAATTTGTGAATATTCTTTACAACACAATTATGAAAATTTCAGGGTATAAATATTTTTATTTTTATTCTTAATCAAAAGTTCTTTTTTATTTATTTTCCATTCCCACTTTTTAAAAATTGATAACAAAAAAAGCCAACAAAAATATAAATCATTAATAATAATAATGTTCATTTTTTTATTAGGAAATACATTATATCTATACATCCACCCATTCATATCTAATTATTTAAATTTTACAAAATAAATATATAAATCACATAATGTATTTTTAAGGGAAGAATTACTTTATATTTTTCTCCAGTGGACAAATAAAAAAAAAAAAAAATATTTAGAACTAAAAAAAGAAGAAAGAAAAGAAAAATTTTCCAAAATAAAGTTTTTAATGCAAAAAAAAAAAAAAACTCATACAGAACCTTACAAAATAAATAAACAAATATTTCAACTTTAAAATAAATATAATTCCCAATATTATTAACATTTATTTTTATAAAATACTCATCCCATTATATTAAATAATAATATTATTCAAAATATAATATTTTAGGAATGTTGGTGGGATCATTTACTTTTAGATGTACTTGGATGTAACTTATTTGGAATGGCAATGGGATATGCATTATTAAAATCATTTGATTTAAAATATTATTCTTGGGATTGGAAAAAAAAAATGAATACAGATAAAAATGGAAATGAAAATGAAACTGGAACTGGAACTGAAAAAAAAAAAGAACAACACAATAATAAAAAAAGGCAAAACAAAAAAAATAGACAAAAATCAAAGAATAAAAACAAACAGAAACAGAATATCAAGAAGAAAAAAAATGATGGCAAAATAAAGAAAAGTTTAACAGGAATAAATAGATTTAGTCTTTTTAGAAGAATCCCAAAACCATCAGAAGGTGTTGGAAATTTATTCACAGGTGATAAAACACTCTACCGCTGGCATCTTTTTGACTCACCCAAAAAATTCTTGGCTTGGTGTTTCTTAATTTTGATCATGCTAGTGATTGAATTAAATTCCTTCTTCTTGAAAAGGCCTCTTTGGGTTCCAGTAAGTGTTTAAAATTGATTAATTCTTTTCTTCATTTACAATATATCAAAGGATTTAATCAAAATAATATACCTCTAAAAAATTATAATCTAATAACATTACATATATATATATATATAATAAATTTCTCATCCTAATTTTCTATTTTTTTCAAAAATTTCCAATAGTCTAATCACCCATTAACTATTTTAAGAGTTGGTGGATGGGGATTCTGGGGTATAGTTGCAGTTCGTGATTATTTTGAATATTTTACAAATCCTAATTGTAAAAAAATTGGTCCAGATGCTTGGATTTGCCTTGCAATAGCAATTGTAGAATCTTTACTTTCATATAAATTTAGCGAAGGTACAATGCCTCACTCCTTCCCCCCCATTGTTAAATATGGATGGATTTCGGCCTTTGTTATATTCTGGGCTTGGTTCTTTTGGTTTTTCTTTATTAAAAAATGGATCGACAAAAAAAATAAAAAAGATAAATAATCATTTTCGATTATTATATTTGATAAGGTATATTTAATATGAAAAAGTAATTTAATTTTAAATTTTGAAATTTTAAAAAAAAAACCAAATAAATAATCTTGATATATATATATATTTCGATATCAATTCAACTAATTTTGAACTTTTTTAATTTTTTAAAAATTCAATTTTTTTAAATAACCATTTTTGTGATAAAGACTACATATAGCAAATCTTATACATTTGGGTAAAAATGATAATTTTTAACTAATTCTGATAACTATTAACCATAGAGAGTAATACTATTAAAGTCAAAATTTCAGCTTTTTTTACCAATTTCAAAGAAGATTCAAAAAACAACATTTTTTACTTTGTTAATATCTTGTTGCTTTTTACTAAAGGACTTTTTTGAAAAAAAAATTATTAATTTTAATTTCAGAGTAAAATTAAGTGCCACAATAGATTGTTAAGTTGATTTGGTTAATCTACTTTGGAGAAATTTTAAATGAATGATCTTTTAAGTTCCTATCTCAACATTTTATTGTTGGATTTTAATTTAGTTTTGAAAAATATATGTAATTAATTGTTTTTGAACAGGCACTTCAAATAATAAAAATTGAACAATAAAATTAAGAAAAGAGCTTCTGATCCAAATGAAAATTAGTAAAAAAGTGAACTTGTTGACTTTTTGTATGAGACACTTACTCTAATTGAACATACTCTAAAATTTAACGAGAGAACTAATTAAGGTAAAAAAGAGAAAAAAAAAAAAGTAGATCCTAAACAAGAAATCATAAACAATCTTTAGATTGATCATTTTATTTTGAACTTTGTGTGATAGATTTTGAATTTAAACAGCCCCATTTAAGCCTGAATTGTACCTTGAAAGTTGTCACCCAAGAGAACTAAAAATACAAAAAAGATTTAAGATTTTATTCGATCTGAGAATTTATATCGTAAGTTTCATCTTAAACAATAATTTGTTGGGATGCAAGGATAACTTCTTAATTGATGGTTATTATCCATGTGAACGGTTCAATACCCCCCCCCCCCCCCCCCCCCAACGAATTAAAAACTAGAAAAAAAATATTAATTGATCCAGATCATAGGTTTAATTTCTTTATTTTGATATATTTTTCAAATTTTTTTTTTGTAAAAGATCTTTGTGCTGATCTAATTATTATTTTTCTTATTCAAAATATAGGAAAATTTAGAAAGTGAGAAATTGAAATTATTTTTTTATACAGGTACAATGACCAATATCATGATTTTTTATTTTTAGGAACTCATAAAAAAAAAAAAAATCAATTTTTTTATAAAACTTTTTAGGAATTGAAATAAAAATGTTAAATTATTATTTTGTACTTCTAGATGAATAATAATTATGAATTCAAAGTAAAATTTAAAAATGTACAAAATAACGAATTTTAAAGATTGGGGAAGGTAATAGAAATAGTTTTTTGATTTTGTTGTTCTTATTTATTTTTAAAAAAAGATTAGTTGAAGTTGAGAAAATATTTTAAAAAAACGTTTAAATAAATCCAATTTTAATACTTCTAAAATAAGGATATATTATTTTGAATTAAAATTCAAAAGAATTATCTAGAAAATATTATGTAACTTTTGTAAGATAAAAACAAAAGGCAGTTTATTATTTTATTAATAATAAATAAGTTACAAAAACATTTCAAATAAGGTAAAAAAAAAATGAATTTAATTAATTAACATACAATTGTTTAATAATAATAAAAGAAAATTATAGAATAAAATGAATTACCTTTTAAAAAAGAGGACATAATTAAATATAAATTTATAATAGATATACCAATAAAACATAAAATTCTCTTTTCTAAAATAGAATTATGAAAAAGTCGTAATCATTATTAATAATTTTTTTTTCGAGATCACTAGAATATTTATATTTTGGGAATATTTGCCGATCTAGTGTTAATCAAATTGTTATTCATTATTATATAAATATAATCTGAAAATAAAAAGTGTCTGAGTTTAGTTTTATATCTAAAAAAATAATTTTATAAAAATATATATATAATTTTCTCGAAATTTATTTTTTTTTAATTTTATTTTTTCTGGTATTTCAATTTTAGTTATTATTAAAATTAATTATTGTTATTTTTTTTTTTCTTCTTCAATTTTTGGATAATCTAGAACTTATGAACACCAATATGTTTTTTCATAACCTACATCCCACTTCAATTAAATTAGGTACAGTCAGTTTCACATTTAAGGCACAAACTTTTAACGAAATTTAAGGCACAAAAAAATCTCAAATTAAAGCACAATTTTTTAGAATTTTAATATTCACAAATTATTTTACTAGAATTTGAAATCATGTGCTTTAATTTGAGATTTTTTTTGTACCTTAAATTTCGTAGAAAGTTTGTGCCTTAAAAACGAAACTGACTGTATTATTGTTTTACTACCCATTGAAAGACAGGTGGTTAAACATAATTCAAGAAAAAATATGAAACTTTTTTCTCAGAAATATGGAAAACTTATTTTTTTTGGCACTTTTTGATTATGGTCATGTACAAATTCCTCAAGTACTGACTAAAAAAGTTTTTAAATTAAAATAGTTTGACAAAATAATTATAACCATCACCAAATTTGAAAATATTCAACCCGAAAAGCAATTTCCAAATTTTACTGTTATATAATGATTTTATTTATTCTTTGTTCTATAATTTAAATCAAGATAAATTCCTTTCCAGTAAAATTTAACTAATTTTATTAAAGAAATAACACATGTTCTTTGAATATAATTCAATATTCTTCTCATATTTAATTTTCAATAGTTAAAATCTGATCATTTTTTCTCCTTTTGTGATTTTTTTTTTTTTTCAAATTTGTTTTTTTTATTTTTTTTTTTTTTTTTCTCGTTTTTTTTTTTTTAAAGTGAATCTGAAAAAAAAAAATGAAACCCCAGATTAACATATATATAAGTTATATTTTGTATTTTCTTTTAAAACGAAGACCTTTTATCTTAAAAAAGCCTATTTTGAACTATTGTAATTTTCGAAATAAATTGAGAAATTGTTCACAAGATATTCTAATAAAACGGTCCCAAAATTTGTTTTAAACATTTTTTTTTTGGAAATTTATGGTTTTTTCTGGTATTTATTATCTAATTATCAAACATAATTGGAAGTTTATTTTTTATACCATTTCTAAATAATCTAGTTTTATTGGATTCTTAAATAAATAGTGAATTTTCCCTTTCTGTATGTACCACTTTTAATGAAATGGGGTTCAATTTGTAAAAGTAAATTGAAAAAAACAAAAATATATTTCTAAAATTAGTAAATTAATACCTATATTCATTATTTATGACTATGACAGTTCTGATTTGACCATTTTAAACTTGCCATCTTGCTGTAAAAAAGTCAATTTAAAGTATGAACTTGAAAAAAAAAAAAAAATGTTTTTAATTTGGGTAATATAATTTTCTTTAAATATTTAAAATTGACTAAAAAAATAACCTTCTTTAATATTTTTATTTGAAATTCACAATATCACTTGAATAAAACTAAAACAAGATTTTTAATAACCTTTTTCGAAAAATAGTTAAAAACAATTTTTATTGGTAAAATTTTACTCAAAACGAAAATTAAGATCTATTAAAAAAAAGAAAAAATGAAGGATTCAACAAAATAATAGTGTTTTTGATACTAATATTAGGTTAAGGATTTTCTTTTTTGATTGACAATTCAAAAATTTATTGAAAACATTTATTTTTTTTTGAAAATATCCAAAACATTATAAACAATTTTGATATACAATAAGATCTAAATTATTTTTGTTATTTCAATTGAAAATAATCAAATGGAATTATTCTTGAAATTGGTTTGTTTCATCTTTTAATTGATTTAACTTTTTCGTTTTCAATAAGGTTACCCATTAAAAATTGTATGAGGATTTTTTCCCAAATGGCAACATAAAATTATTCAAATGGAAAAATAAAATGAATTAAAATTAGAAACAAATTAACTTCAAAAAATAATTCTAGTAGATTAGTGAAAAAAATACAGGGCATCAAAATAATCCCCGAAAAGATTTTTAATAGTGAATATTAGGAAAAATGTTGTGTAATTTCATTTATATTTAAAAATCAAATCCTTATTTTTTAAGAATCAAACTATTAAAAATATAACTCCACCACCGATTAAAATAATTATTAATGAAATTAGACTTGTTCAAAATACCATTCAATCAATCAAAAAAAAAATGAATAAAAATTTATCATTTTCCAAATTTCTAGTAAACCTCTATAATACCGATGTTTTTTCTAAAAAAGTTGATCTAATTATGTTATTAAACAATTAAATGAGTATTCTAGAGAAACCCCACTTTAATGAATTTTAGTTAGGTTTATTACTAAATGCATAAAAATTTGGTTATTTATATATAAAAAGGTTTTGATTGAAAATATTTGGAAAAACATAAAAATTTTAGTAATACCCACAATTAAAAATCTTTTTAGGGATTATTTTGATGCCCAGTATTTTTTTCGCTATCATATTATTATTTTCATTGGAAGCAACAAAAACAATTTAGATCTCATTGTATATCAAAATTGTTTATAATGTTTTGGATATTTTCAAAAAAAAATAAATGTTTTCAATAAATTTTTGAATTGTCAATCAAAAAAGAAAATCCTTAACCTAATATTAGTATCAAAAACACTATTATTTTGTTGAATCCTTCATTTTTTCTTTTTTTTAATAGATCTTAATTTTCGTTTTGAGTAAAGTTCCCAATTAAAAATGAACAAGAGCTTTTTTTCTAAACTGCCACTTTATTAAAGTTTCAAGGTCATAAAAAAACTTTTATGAGACACTTTATAGTTTCAAGTAAATAAAAACTGAAAAATCTTGAGTATTTTTTGACCTGTATATCGAAAATGTTTTTTATTTGCGCTAAAAAAGTATTGATTTTGAATTTCATCTCTTATTGTAATACTATTGAACTTTATTATTACTCTTTTAACAATGGAAATATCTATTTCAACTTTTTACTACCTACCCTAAAGCAAACAGTCAGTGTTTTAAACATTCTCAAAAAGGATCATGATTGTTGAAAAATCAATAAATATTTAAATTAAATGGGGGTAAAAGATTCAATAAAAGAAATTAAATTCAACCACCGACAGAAAAAATGAAAGAATATTTTTTCAACAGTCTTAACTCAGAAGAGAACGGTTAAAATATCTAATCTCGGTATTTTTTGACTTTGACTCGAAATTAACACTCGAAGAGATTAATGAAAACTTTTATACCTTGTTTAGTGACTTTAATTGCTAAATCATGGTAAAAACGTTTTTTAGTTCCCCTTGTCGGTTTTTCTGATGGCTTTTACACTTTGATTATTTTTTTAATCCTTTTTATACAAATTCCAAAAAAGAGAATTTATCATTTTTGATTGTTTGTTGCTTTTCACAAAACTTACATTTTACTCTTTTTTTTTTCCAAACAAACCAAAACCACAAAACAACAAACAAAGAAATCCCTTAAATTACACATTTCCTTGCTTTCACTATCAACATTTCCAAAGACTTTTAACTTATTAATATGGTCTCTCATGCTGAAGAAACTGTTTCTTTAATTATTGGCTTCATGTACACCATTGCATGGTCTTTATCATTTTATCCACAGGCAATTGAGAATTGGCAACGGAAAAGGGTAGATGGTCTCTCGTTTGAGTTTCTCGGGTTCAATTTAACAGGATTTACGTGCTACACTGTTTTTAATTGTGTCCTCTTTTGGTCCAAATATGTCAAGAACGAATACTTTGAGGAACACCCCGGATCACCTAGCCCCGTGAGGGTCAACGATGTTGTCTTTGCGATACATGCGCTGATACTTACGCTGATCCAAATTATCCAATGCATAATTTATCCCAAGGGAAAACAGACTTGGCATTGGATTGCCAAAGTAATTACGGGGATAATGTGGGTCTCCATCCCAATTGCAATTATTGTTGCATCTTCGTCAAAGGCCGTCACTTGGTTGGATTTCCTCAACTTTTTAGGGTACATCAAACTGACCCTGACCATCTTTAAATACATCCCTCAGGCTTGGATGAATTATAAAAGAAAAAGCACAGTTGGGTGGTCGATCGAAAACATCATTTTAGATTTCACTGGAGGCACTTTGTCCATCTTGCAAATGATCATGGACTCTTGGGCGAAGCACGACTGGTCCCTGTTTGAGCTTGGTAATCTTCCCAAGGTTGCCTTAGGGATGCTGTCCATATCCTTCGATATCCTCTTTATGATCCAGCACTATTGCCTTTACACTAAGCGCTGTGACGACAGGGTGATTACCCTATGGGGTATAATTACACGCAAGCACAAATTTGATAAACAAGAAAAGGGCAAGAGTGACATGGAAATAGCACACGACGAAAAGCAAGCTTTATTGAACTCTGAAAAAAAAGATGAGGTGAATGGTTCTGAGAAAAGTAGATCTTCCTCTGAAAGTGAGAGTGATCTCTCAGAAGACTTGGAAAATATTACAAACCAAAACCAAGACTAAAAACCAAAAAAGAGAGACTTTAACCCAAATAAAGGGGTTTTCATTTTACTTATTCGATAATTTTCGCGAAAATAAATTATTTGTTTTTCAAATTATTTGTTGCATTTTGTTTGGATTTTTATTTTGGAAGTAATAGTGGGACCACTCAAAAAATAAAGTTGTTTGAAAAAAGTCTTTTATAAAATAGTTTGGAAAAAAGGACGATTTAAGTTTATCAACTGTTTTATTGATGCCTTTTTAAAACTATTTTGTCAAACTTTAATAAAATGAGTAAATTAATAAGAGGTACAGATACATATTTTCATGTAATTAAAAATACAGCCAAAGGAATTTTTAGTGCACACTTTAAAATCACATATAAGGCTCAAAATAATCAAAATCAGGCACAAAAAAAATAATAATGTACAAAAAAAGATTGGTCGTCATTCCCGATACTATGCTTTTTTTTTCAACTGAAATAAAAATAGAAAAAAAAATTATTTGCCATTTATTCAAGGATTTGTGCCTTAAAGAAAAAATATTTTTTTGTGTCTTATTTAATTAATTATTATTAAATTAAGTGTTAATTAAAAAAATTTGTATCTCTCAAATATTCCCAAAAAAACCAGAAAATTTTTTAACCACGAAAAAACACGTTACGGGAAATTTCTAAGAAACTCTAGTGCCAAAATACCCAGTTTAAAAGTAAAATTTGGAATTTTATTTTTGAAAAAATATTTTTTTTGTGGTCTGAAAATATCAAAATTCAAAAAATCTAAATTTTTGGGAATAGTGCTTAACCTGTTTTGTGTGAATGGGTTTGGTACCTTAGATGAATGTAACATTTCTGATCATTTCGAAATGGTATTGACTAAGTGAGAGAAAATATACTTGTTAAGGAAAAATTCTAATTCTTTATCATTACCTATAATTTTGTAATCTTAAATACAATCCATAAATAATCGAGTAATATCTAATCGACAATACATACCCAGAGCGGACACAACGTGGCCATAGTCAAACCTTATTTACTTCCCATTCCATAAAAGAAACTGGTTTAACTAAAATATACAAACACAACCCCTAACATAACTAATACCAATAAACTTTCATACATATACACTTACCCTAATGAATACTAACAATTACACAAATATACTCAAAAAGTACCAAAAACTCTTTAGAGTAGTTTAAAGTAGAAAATTCAATATAAAATATATTTTGTCTGAAAGTAAAATTGTTATTTTTCCGTTCAACTGAGGATATTGACACAAGAGTTTCTTCGGAGTTGTCCATGACATGTTTTAATGTGGTATAAAAATTTTCGGTTTTTTTCTGAAATATTACAAACATCCAAAAAAATTAATTTTATTTCGAAAGTTCAATAAAGAAGGACCAAATAACCGATAATGAAATTTTTAGTTTTTAATTTATTTGATGATTTTATTTTTGAAGTATTATCTTCGATGTAACATTTAAAATAATTACAACTATTTCCCCGTTTTAAGTACTATCTTTCCACCAGGGAAGGTGTTTCGTTATTGTGTTTATTACATTTACTTCTCAAAAAGACTATTCATTCTGAAGAACATGAACAAAACAATTACTAATAATGAAGTTAAAAACATTCATCGTGAAAATTTTCAACAGATTCTTTGAAATGAAAATTTTAAAATAAAAAATTACTATTACCGATCATAATCCATACCAACAAGACAATATTTGTAAATATTTTATTAGTAATATTATCCACTTTCAAATTTTGTAAATGTCAAGTTTCAAAAAATAATGATAGACTAAGAACCCCAAAAACGACAATTTATCTATGAGATCATTTTTTTTTTTCAATTTTTTAAGAAAACAAAAACGCATAAATTACTTTTATTTATGACATTATAAAAAGTTTATACCAGATTTATGACCATTTTATCATTATTACACAATATCAATTCTTTGTTCTCAATAATAATAATAAAAGAATTTGTTTTTCTTTTTTGAGATAATTCATTTGGTTAAATAAAACATTTTATTTATTCAAAATATTTAAAAAAAAAAAGGTATAATTTTAAGACTAATAGTTATTAATATTTAATTTTTAAAGTCATTTACAAATTTTATTTCGAATAAATTTTGTTTTTATTCTAAGTTGAAATTTCAAAATAAAATTTTTCTTGAAGATATTTGGGAAGTATGTAATTTTGTCCTCAAAATGTAAAATCAATTTTTTTTCATTTCAAAAAATTATTTAAATTATTATAAAAATTCTTGTGAGTGAGACCAAACAATTTGTTCAAAAGATTTTCAAAATTGAATAATTTTTTTTTAATTTTTTTTTTATTTCCTAAAAACTAGAAAACGACTCTTTTCAAATTTTAAAGTAATATAAAAATTTTGTTCAATATATCAAAATTTTATTAATGAAATTTTTACCAATCTTATATCACATTATAATTTATAAAATCAGCTATATATCAATTAATTTTATTGTTTGAGATTTGAATTGAAGCATTAATAATGAAAAAATAATAATAAAATAAAAAATTTTCTATTACAATTACAAATTTCCAACTTAAAACAGAAAAATGTTTTTGACATTTTCAAGAATTGATTTAATTGTTAATTAACAATAATAGGTTACTTTTTTGTATTTTTATATCGGTAATATGTGAATTTTGGAATTCAAAAAATAATCTCATATTAAACTTTTCTTTAGAGGAGGTTACTCATCCGTTTCATAAACTAAACAAAAATTATAAAAATTATTTTTTTTTAGTATCTCAATAAGATTTCATTTTATTTTTTAAAAAACCTACATCCCTTAAGGGTGATACTTTTCCAGTTTGTCCTCAAGAGCCAGGAAACTTGACAAAATATTTGATGTATTTCTTAACATTATATTGTATTTTTTAAATATAGATTGTGATTTGAGGGTAGAACGCTTAAGGGATTTTCAAGTACAATTTCAAATTTCAAAATATTTCAAACTTGTAAAAAATAACTTTTAAAAAATATTTCGAACATCTGTGAATAATTTCATTTTTATAGATTTGAAATGTAGATTAAAAAATAATAAAATAAAATTTTAATAGGATGACCTTAGAAAGGGAAAAATGTGAAAATTCCCCATTTTTTGTAAAATATAAATTTCAGTGTATAAATTTAATTAAGATTATTTAAATTTTTATCTAGTATTTGGATACACAATTTCAAGGTTTTTACTTGAAAATATAACCCTTAATAGATAGTATTTTTTCCAAATATAAAAATTTTTGTGAGGATCAAATATTTTTGTTTTATAATTTGGGTTTGGACAATTGGAAACATTTAGTTCATAAACGTAGTTTATTGATAAGATTCTATTTTTTAAAATCAAAATTTCACATTTTTCTAATATCAAATTAACAATTTATAACCTTTTATTTTTTCTTAACAATAAAAAAAAAATTCCAGAAACGATCTATCCCTCTCAAAAAAAAATTGTTAAATAAATTTTAATTGTTAAAATAGTTGCAAGAGATTTCTGTTTTTAATACATTTTGATTTATTTTTTCACAATATTTTGTAAAAAATACCTAGATCAACAATTTTAATAAATTTAAAAAAAAAAAAATTAAAGTTTCAAATTAAACCAAAATTTAAGAATACTTAGTATTCCAAATTTCGGATTTAATTGGAAACATTGGTAAAAATTGAATTGTTGTTTTTTTTTTATTAGGTGAAATTGATTTTAGGTATCTAAGAATGTGGATTATTTTTATTTTTTTTTATTCCAATTATAGAATTATAAGTATCTCTGACACCTAATAAAGTGTAATATTTGGAAAATTCCACCTTTTAAGATGATTTTTTAATTTAAATTTTTTTTATATTTTTCTTAAGAGTATTGAAAATTTTTTTATTTATTCTAGTAAAGTAGTACTTTTAAAAAAAAATATTATATTTGTATTAATTCATATTTCAATTCTGATCCCAATAAAAAAAATCACCAAGTTCCAGAGGATGAAACGAATTTTAATTTGATTATATTATAACAAAAATTTATCGAATAAATTTGACAGTATTTTTTAATTTATTGTTTAAAGTTTTTAAAAATTAATTTTCTTTTTGTCAAAATTTTGAAAATTAATTTCAAAAAAAACAATGAAATATTTTTCAAAAAATTCATTTGGGCTTTCTAACACGAATTTTTATATCAATTTAAATATTTTTTGAAATAGAAAAATTGTTTTGTATATTATAATCAATTGAGATATTTTATTCCCCAAATCAAAAATATAATTTTTCAAAACCCAAAATAACTCTAAATATTGAAAATTCATTGATTAACTACATAAATTATTCTCTAAAAAAATGAATTTATTTTTCGATAACATTAGAAGTTTATTTTTCATACCAACCCATTTCCGAAAAAATTACTTCAATCTAAGCTTTCTTATTATTAAATTCTTAGATTTAAAAATCTTTTATCACTATCAAAATTTGATATTGATAAAATTTCATTAAGCCTTGTAACGGCTGTATGATTTTCAAAGAAAAAAATTTTCGATACCAAATGTGACTTAAAACATCAAAAATTCTCAAAGAAAATAGAAAAAAATACATTATGAAAATAAATTGTTTTTTTTTTATCACAAAATTATGTTTCATATAAACTGATTTAAGAAAAAAAAATTCAACAAAATGAATTTTTCTTATTCTCATTTTCAACTTTTTAACAATCTTTATCTTCATCAAAATTAGATTAATCTTCAAATTCACTTTAGCCTTGGAAAGGCTGTGTCTGTATTCAAAACAAAAATAAAATCTAAAAAAACATACAACAATAATTAGAAAAAATAACAAATTAACACAAATGAGTGAAGTTTTATTTATATAATATAAAACAAAATTAATAACAAAAATAAATAAATAATATATATATATTACTAGATAGAATCCAAAATAATTATTAACAATGACTTCTAAAAAGTTTATTAAAGTATAGTTTTTTCTCAAAAAAAAGGAATTAGACCTATTTTTCAGTAAACAAAAAGACAAAATTTTTTTCGAACAAATAAAAAAACGAAAAAACAATCAATTTTGATATTTTTGTTGCAAATATAATAAAATTGGATTTGATTTTTCATTTTGGAATATTTGGTAATGTTCTGCAACGAACAAAAGAACATCCATTTTACTTTTTTTATTAATTAATTCTTCTTCAATATTATATTTGGATATTTTTTGATATTGGAGAGTTTTTTTTAATTTGCTTTTTGGACTCAAAACAATTCTTTTTTTAGTTCTAGTTCTTTTCCGAACAACACCCTTACCATTCTTCAACTTTGTAGAAACACAATCTTCAACTATAAAGGAACTACACTCGTTTTTACTTTCCCCAAGGCTGATCAAATTATTTGGCAAAATTTGATCTTTTTTTGAGTTTTTCGAAGCACAAGAAAGAAAGATCAATTTACCTTTTCTTTGCATTGTTGCTAGTGAATTGTAGCGGTTTTTAATTGCATTTGCTGATCTTCTGGGTAACTTTTGTTGGATTATTGCCCACTTATTTCCCAATGATCTTCTACTTTGCAAAATGGTGTTGTCTTCTTCTTGTGTCCAATTGCCATGGATCAATTCAGGATTTAGTTGGTTGATCCATCTTTCCCTGCATTGCTTAGGAGTTCGTGAGGGCACAAATGAGGCAATTTGAGTCCACGCAAGTGCACCTATTTCTTGAACTGCTTCGAAAAGGAGTTCGTCTTCCTAAACACGTGACAAGAAATCAAGTTTGAAGAAGTAAAGATTTATTTAATAAAATATTTGAAATTCGGTTTGGAAAAGAAATAATTTTACCTCTTTTTCCCAAGAACCTTTTCTAATTCCATATTGTGTCACAAAGTTTGCTCGTGGTTTTCTTGTTTTCTTGTTACTTTTAGTGACAGCTGTGTGTTTTGTGATTGCTTTTTTGGGTTGAGGCTATTTATTTTGATTTTAAATAGAAACATCGAAATTTAGTTTGGTAAAAGATTTAGTACATTTACAAACAATGAGATTGAATAACATACCTTAGACCCCTTTTTGTATAAACTGCCCTTTTTTGTGATTTGATTGTTTTGTTTGTTTTCCATTTATTCCAGAGTCAAAAAAGAGAATTTTTTCGAAAATAATTAAAAAAAGGAAAAAAATTGTAGTTGAGATTAAATTAAGGGAAAAAAAAATAAAAAGAATCATTTTTCGTAAATATTCCAATTTTGGAAATTTGAAAACACAGTTAAAAACAAAAATATTAGAACACTGTATTAAAATTATTGAAAGGAAGATTTAATATGCTGTCAAAATTTTTTTAGTTATTTTTCGGAGTTTTTTTATTACTAAGAGATCAAATAATTTGAGAAAACCCATGAAATAATCATAAAATAATCAATAGATTATTCGTGAAAAGGCTCAGATTATATTCTTCAAAAAAAAAGTGATACAAAAAAGTTTTTTCTCTTTTTTTAAAAAAAGTAAAAAAACTCGAACTTTTAACTCAAACACTATTAAAATTATAAGATATCAGAAAAATCTTTCTGTTTTTTTTTCCAAGAATTTAATTAAAATATTTTCAAGTTTACCAGAATTGATTTTCAATGACTACTCAAATAAAGAATAATATTAGCAAGACCTTATTATCAAAGTCTTCTGAAGTTGTGATCAGATTTAAATAATTTAAAAATTAAAATTGTTTTTCTTTTGGAAAAAAGAAAAAATTGTTCTAAAAAGGAGAGGTTTGTAAGTTTCCTTACTGTTAATTGAAAATCTAAAAAATCAAAATTTTCATTCAGCTTTCCAAAAAATCACATTCCATGTCAAGAATTAAAATAAATCGACAAATTTCCCAATTCTTAAAGTTAAATTAATAAATTAAAGCTTGATTTTCAGAATTAAAAATTTGAAATTTTAGATGTTTTAGAAAATCTATTTGTGCAAAGTTGTATGAAAATTTTGATCCATTTATTTTGAAACTAATAGTAAACTTGTTTCCTTAACTTTTTAATTTAGACGATGAAAAGTATCAAATTTATTAAACTCTAAAACAATAATAGTCGATAATTTTTTGAATTTCTCGGTGCTAGATTTTAGAAAAAATAAATTAGAATTTTTTTTAAGAATTGTTTTTCAAAATTCTATATTTTCTGAAAAATTATTTAACTTAAGAAAGATAATTGATGGAAACAATCTTAATTTCAAAAATATCTATTATTGTTAATTAATCATCTTGTTGAAATAAAATTGTTTTTTTTGAAAAGGCTTAAATAATTATGACCATTGTGGAAAAAAAGCAAAACAGGGAAAAAAAGTGAAACGCTGGTTTTTAATTGGGAACATTACTGAATAGGAAAAGTAAGATCAATTAAAAAAAGAAAAAATAAATAAATAAAGACAAAATGAAGTATTCAGCACAATATTAGTTTTTTTAATAATATCTTTTAGTATGGGTTTTTATTTAATTGATCAATTATTAAAAATTTGTTCAAAAAATTGATTATTTTTGAGATCTCCAAAACCACATAAACAATTTCGATTAGAATCAAGTAGATTTAAATTGTATTTGTTGGATCGATTGAAAATAATATAATGGATTATTATTAAAAGTTAATTGGTTTCTTCTTTTTATTGATTTTACTTTTCGGTTCTATTGAGGTTTCCAATGAAAAACGGTGTTGAACTTTTTTTCGAAAACGGTTTAAGGGACTAGTCTCTATTATTTTTTTTTTGAGTAATTTCTAAATAATGATTTATTATCTAGAAATATGTTTAATATTGAAAATAAATAGGGTTTTTCACATTGAAGTAATTGGCAAAAAATTTTCTCAGTCTCTATTATATTTTGGTAAAAAAATCTAATTGAGATTCGTTCCTTAATGAGAATTTGAAAAAAAAAACAAAACCTTTATTTAAAGACGCTTTTCAGAATTTCAGAGAAACTAGGACTCAGTTTTACGGTGAGTCTAAAGAACATTTTGTCAAAATGAATATTTGAAAGATCTTGATGAAAATATAAAATTTCGAAGCAGAATTAAACATTAGTATTGAGTTTGATGAATTTATTCTGGAATCTCAATAATTATTGAGATATTATTTTAAGACTAGAGTTTTTTTGAATTGTTATATAGTTTTTTGTTGATTGAAAGCTGAATAAATGAATTTTTTTTGTAAAATTCTTGTTTTTTTGTTGGAATAATCTGTTACTGAGAAATCCCAACAAAAATTTACAAAATTTTTAGTTTAATTTATAGTTCAAGTATCTTATAACTCGACCTTTAAAACATTTTTTGAAGAGAAAATGCTTAAAAGCCACTAATTTTCCAAATTATCTTGTTATTTAAGCCTTATTAGGGTTTTATTCAAAACTGAACAAAACAATTTTCACCAAATTGAAAAAGAAGTAAAAATTTTCAAAGACTATATGGAATTTATTAGTAATTTAGGGTTTCTTAAAATTAGATGATTTTTGAAATAAATCAAAATTTATTTTGATTTTTTGATATAGTGAAATGTCTTGGAATTCTTTAACTTGAAGTGTTAAATTTGGTAAAGTAGGATAATCAATTTCTGAATTTTTTTGAAATTGAATTTTAGGGGGGATACTACTTTTTTATTTAAGGAACATTATTTTTAGAACAAACAACATATTTATTGGCTTAACAGAACGCTGGGCCAAGGTATCTTGTGAAAATTTCGTTTTTTTCAAGAATTTAACATTTTTTACCAAACCATTTTTTCAATCCAAATTCAAAAATTTCATTAGGAGTTTTTGAAAATCACAATCATATTCTTCTCTTACTTTCAACTTCATTTTAAAATAAAATAAAGTTGAATGTAAAGGTATAAATATATATTTTGGATGAAATATATAGTAAGTGAACCAAGATAATTAACAAAATTAAAATTAATTTGTTTTGTTTGAGAATTTGGGGGGAAATGAAATCGCTTATTTATTTATTTATTGTGAGAAAGGAGTAATCAAAGAAAATTTACTAAATAAAAAAGAGAAGAAGAAAAATAATTAAAACATTAAAGTAAAAAAATATTATATCATTTACATGACCAAATTAAAAATTATCCATTGTCGTTAGGTTTTCCAGGATTTGAAAGAATTGAGTAAAATCCTTGATTTTACTAAATTATTTAGAAGCCTGGAAAACCGCTGTTAACTTTTTTTTTAATTTGAGAAATAAAAAGAAAATTTCATAAATTTTCATTTAATTTCTTAAATTAAAAAAAAGCTAGGCACTTGAAGACACTCCTCCTGAAACAGGAGGAGTAAAATCCAGATAGAAAGATTATTAATAAATAAGATTCGGCAAAATGTGATTAATAAAATAGTATTCCAATGTATTTAGGTTTTTTTTTAATTGAAAAGAATAGAGTAAAATCTTTGATTTTGCTCAATTCTTTTGAATTAAAAAAACCTAAACACGGCTCCGAAAAGTGAGGCACCATGTACCCAAATTTGTATATTTTTTTACAATTTTAGGAATTTTTTATTTTCAATTTTTTTTTATTTTCAATTTTTCTTTATTACCTTAAGTTTTCTAACCATAAGAGCTTTGATGAAAAATTCTCGACAAGAACAATAAAATTCATAATTTTGATTAGCCAGATTAAGGAGTTTTTGGGTATTTTTCCTAAGGATTAATCTCTTATTAGTTATGTTCATATTAAAAAAAAATGTAATAATCATTTGGAAAAAAGTGAAACAAAGAAAAAAAAATCCTACAAAATATATAATTGTGAAACTAAACTGAAAATGAAAACTATAATTTAATAATAAAAAGAAAAAATAAAAGATTAAAGACAAAATGAAGGATTCAGCACGATAACAGTTTTTTAATACTATCTTTTAGTCTTGGGTTTTTCTTTGATTTAAATTTTTAAAAAATTCTTGAAAAAATTGACTATTTATGAGATCTCTAAAGCCATTCTCAGTGATTTCTATAAATTAGTAGATTTAAATTTTATTTTTTTTTTTGACTTGATTGAAAATAATATAATGGGTTATTATCTGTGGTGTTAATTCATTTCTTATTTTTATTGATTTTATGTTCCTTTTCGTTTCCATTAATATTCCCAATGAAAAACCTTGTTTCATTTTTTTCCCCAAATTGTAATATTCATTTTGATCATAAATTGAAGATTCAAATAAAATCACTATATAAATCAATATTGATTGATCTAGTATCATTTTCACTGTTTTATTATCATTTAAATAACAGGTTTACCAAGCGACTAGATGTCTATTATTAAAAAATAATCAAAAGAATAAAACAAAAAATATTGCAAAAAAATAAAATTTTTATATAAAACTCTATTTCCAAAGATAAAATAAAAATTTAAACCTGATTAAAAATTATTTTTGAAACTCCAATCAAACAATTTATAAATTCTTAGAACAACCACATTCACCTATTTTTTATCTTTAAATAGTCAAATAAGTAAAATCAAAAAAAAAAAAACTTCTTTTTACCTTTTCCTATAAACAAATATTTTGAAAAATACATTAGATCGGCCAGGATTTTTTTGTCAATTCTTTAATAATGAACCAATTTTGATATCAATCGATATTTGATTTTGTTATCCCAAATACTACTAGAATTATCAGAAGAGAAATACCAGATCTATCAGTTCTTCATAATATTAAATAAAGGGGTTTAATTCTAAAAATAATCACATTCTACAATCTCAAAAAAAATCCAATAATAAGTATTCTTAGATATCTGTAATAATTCTTTTTTATATAATAATTCAATTTCATCTTTGGTAGAATTCATTTTGAGTATTTTATTTAACTATATTTGGATTTTTAAATTTATTTGACAAATTAAAAACTTTTTCAAAATCAAAGTAATTTTTGACAAATAAAAAAATCCAAAGAAATTACGAAATTTTCAAAGAGAGACAATAAAAATGATATCCAGAACTAACACCCAACAACAACTATAACAACTCACCCATTTAAATATTGCTTTAGTTTTGAAATATTTCAAAGATAAGAGGAATTATTACCTAATAAAGAAACATTAAAAATTGAAAATTGTAGAACAAAATATTAGGTTTTAAAAAAACTTTCCATACTTTAATGATCAACTCATTAAAGAAAAGAAACTCACATAATCATTCCTCGGTTGATAAAAATAACAAATTAATTCCAAATAGAGGAAAAATCAACAACAAATTTTTAATCGATGTCGTTTCATTTGTTTCTAAAATCCATTTTATTTTTTGCAAAAACAAAATTCATATTAGTAAAAAAAATTAATATGAAAAGTAAATAAATTTAATTTATAAAAAAAAACTTTCTGAGCACTTTTTAAAAAAATATTGAAAAAACAAATATAATTTTAATTGTTTTTAATTTATTTTCTGAATAATAAGAATTACGGATTCTTAATAATTGTCTTAAATTTAAATTTATTTGGGAAATAATTTTGAAAGTGAATAGACATTAAAAATTAAAAAAAAAATTAAAGAATAATCACTATAAGAATGAATAAATTAAAAAAAAAAAAAAAAATACAAAAAACAAGGATTAGGAAAAACAAGAAAAAAAAAACAAAAAAAATTAAGAAATTTTGTTTAATGCAGATGTGGCAAAGTGTTTGACATCTGGATCTTCATCTTTAGCTAATTCGTTTAAGCAAGGTTTATCTTCTTGTTGTATTGTATTTTCTTCCAAGTATGGTAATAAGGATTTTAAAGTTTTTGCAAGGTATAACTTGACATTTGCTACTTTGTCACCTTTCAAATTTTTGATCTTTGTTAAAATTTTTTCTGTAACAATTTCGTCTCCAAGTTCTGGTGCAAGTACGGTTAAGGAATACATTCCTGTTTGTTTAATTTTATAATTTGTACTTCTAATAATTTAAAGATATGTGGAAGTAAATGCTCCATACACCAGTCTGATCCAAAAACTTTTGTTAATTTACCAAGGTTTCTTGATGCTGTTTGTCTAATTTTAAAAACAGAGTCTTTTAACCATGATATTGTTAAGTCGGTTAATTTTTCGTCAAAAAATTGGACACCCTATAGATAATAATAATATTGATAATTTATATATATTGTGAATTAAAATTAGAGAATCAGAAAAAATCAATAAAAAAAAAAAAAAAAAAAAATGAACAAAATACAAAAATTTCGTTCAAGAAATAATAAATATAGTTGGAACCAAAGTATTTCAAAAGGAAAATAAAAAAAATTGATATTTACCCATTGGATGGCAAGTTTTGGGATATATTCAATGACCGCATTTCGAACTTTCCATTGGCAATCTTCAAAAAGTTCTACAACAACTGGTAATAGAGTACTTGCAAGTACTTCAATTGTGATTACTTGTGTAATTGTATCAAGTTTTGAAATAATGTTTAATTTTACGTCTGAAATGTCTTCTTTAAATAAATCAAGATAAAGTCGTACCAATTTTTCAACAGTCATTTCTTTCCCGATAATTTGTGCTATTTCAGTAACAGAAGCAGCAAATGCAACTATTTGTTATCATTCCAAGATATTATATTTTTATTTTCGTATTCCAAGAAGAAAAATAGATATCCAAAAGAAGAAAAGATTTAAGAATTACAAGAAGAAAAATAGAAAACAAAAAAAAATAATTATTATTACTTTTAACAGTGTCAGAAAAATCTTTTGATAATTCTTCAATAACTGGAAGAACAGAATCTTTAATTACCTCTTGATAAACTCTGGTTTGGCCACAGAGTTCAGCAATTCGTAAAGTGGCACATGTTCTTACTTCTTCTTCATTATCTTTAAGTAATCCAATGAAAACTTCAACAAAATGGTTCTTTGAGACTTCAGGTTCAATTGGTTCAGAAAGATATAAAATATTCCAATTTTTGTTAAAAAAAAAAAAAAAAATCAACCAAAAAGAAAGAGTAATTAATTATTATTTATTTTTTAAAAAAATCTTACAATTTGTTAGCAAAGTGACTTTAAAAAGGCGAGGATCAAAAGTTTTGGGAAAAAAAGTGTAAAAATGAAATAAATAGTGTTGACTAAACTGCTTGGTTAACTCTTCTAAACAGTTTAATTAACATTTTTTAAATAATAAAGTCTTTAGTTTTTTAAAAATCACTTTAACTAGAGAAAAAAATAATAGATATTTTCAATAATTTTTGGGATCCTTTGATGAAAACAAAAGTATATAGTGAAATAAACTCCTATTCAAAACTTTTAGCACACAGAAAATTCAATTTTTTTTTAAAAAAAATCTTATTTAATCAATTCTAGAAGAAATACATAATTAGAACCATTCACTAATTGAAATGTTAACCATTGTTTATAAATTATAATAATCACAAATAAAAATAATATATAATTATCAATATCAATACTAATATATCAAGTTTCTAAAAATGTTTGGAGAGAGCAAAACAAAAAAAAATACATTAGTAAATTTGTAAAAATTCTATTAGGAATATTTATAAATCAAATGGTTAGATACCACTCAACAAATTTATTTGGATTCTTCTATTTTGAACAACTCAACTCTAACGTTAAGATCAATTGTTGAAAAAAAATTTGATCGAATAACAAAAGTTATGTAATTCAAAATTGGAATTATAACAAAAACAGTAAAAGATGAAAAATTAATTTTAGAATTTTACAAAAATCAAAATTATTCGCAATTTAAATGAAAATTTATTATGGTAAATATTTGAACTTTTTAACTGTGAGTAAACTTTTGAATTTAAATTTAGTTTTATAAGGGATGGACTTAATAAATATATTTTAAAATGAATTTACCCTGTTTTTTTGTGATATCTAAAAACACTTGGCACTAATCTGATTTATCTTGAAACAAAAAATTGAATTACAAATGAAACAACCAAAATAAAAAAAATTTGTCACACAATAATAAACCAAATATTTTGAGTATTGGGTAATAGAGATTCTCTTCAGAAAATCAAATAGAACAAACACATCCCCAAAAGCGTTGTTGGGAATTTTAATTAAAGAAAAAACAAAAAGAACCCAAAACAAAAAAAAACTAAGAGAAAAACACAACTCCTTTGGAAGAATTGTTCTAATTTCTGAAGTCACAATAGAACAATTCAAGTAATCCAAAGTTCAAAAATCATAGGCAATGTGATCTTCACAAGTTAGAGTTGTTTATTGAAAGTGTTTGTCAATGATCTTCATTTTTTCACAAAGAAAATCTCGATTATTTTTCCTTTTCAATTTTATTTTCACCAGTTTCTTGATTAGGGTATTTGAAGTTTAAGTATGTCAAAAATTTTTTGTTCATTTTTCCTTAAAAAATACTTGAACATAAAATGATTTTTTGATCCTTATTGGAGAATATTTCGACGAATCTGACTTCACAATTTAAATTAGATTGGATGCAAAGGTGTTTTGAGACAAATTGGTCAATTTGAAATGTATTCCTAAAAGAATTTTCTTATTTATTATTTGGTATAAAAAAAAAAAACGTTTAAAAAAGATAAAATATGTCGTATAAAGATGATATATTTTGTATTTTAAAAATTATTGCCATAAGAGTAATTAAATTAAATCAAAATATGTTGGAAGCGCTTGTTCTATATCAATTAATGAAATACCAACATTCATATTTTTAGCGATTTCTATTCTGGCTTTTAAGGAAGTAAGTGTTGATAATCTAACTTTAGTTATTTTTTTGTTCTGTTTTGCGAAGTCAAAATAGTGTTCTTCTGGATAAGCTTCCCAATGCAATTGGCCCTTTTTTCTTTTTAATAGTCTTACAGCTTTTTGAGAGGAAATAAGCTTATTTTTTGACCAATTTTCATGTAGAATTTTTGCTTTAAAATGTACCCCCATAAAGATCTTTTCGGGTGGCACATCATTATTTATGAAATAATTGAGCGAATCTTTAATCCAAAAGGCTGGTGATAATCCCATGTGTGCTAGCATTGGTTCAAATTCATTCGTTTTTAAATGGATTTTATCCACCTTTTCGACAACTTTCGCGAATAATTTAAGTTGCTTCTCTGTAAGTCCCCCATGAGTATGAGCTGGTAATACAAGTATTAAACCATTTTTATGTAATTCGTCACACAGTTGAATAATAAAATCAACTTTTTCAGGGACAAGCAAAAAATCCCAATAAGACAAGCCCTCTAAAACCATTCCTTTATAATTTTTTGACAAACATTCTTTCAGTATTTGATCAATGCAAGATTTAACTGTGGACTTTGTTTTAAAAAATTGTGTTTGCTTCAGTTGAAATAAAGGCAATAAAATAATATCCGTATTTAATTCTCTAAACTCTTGTAACCATGTTTCATCATAATTTGTTTCTTGAACTTGAATCCCATTATATGTAACATCTAATGAATACCAATTTGGTGAGAGATAATTAATTTTTTGATGAAATAATTTTATATATTCTAACGAGTTTGGAGAGCTATTAAAAATTTAGAAAAAAGTTTTTAAATGTAAATAGAGAAATAGATTGAGATAAATATTATGATTAAAAATTCAAAAAAAAAAAAATATAAAAGGAAAAAATGGAAAATGAAAACATTATAGATAATATTTATAATTTTGATAATAAAACTTTGAGTTTTTTTTTTTTTTCACAAAAATAACAACCATTGCTAGGAATGATGTTTAAATTATCCAATAGAGTATAAAAATTCTTAGCAAAAGGAATAATTTGTAAAAAAAAAAAAAAAAAAGAAGAAAACCAACCTTAATTCACTTTCAATTTTTTAAATTGAAAAAAAAAAAAGTAAGATCACTCCACTACCCTTAATTTATAAATCCGTTTCACACTCCTTATCCAGAGTTTAAAAGTCAAAAAATTATTTTGGTCAGATTATCTCTTGGAAAATTAGTGATATTTAGAATCATAAGCCAGATTTGAGTAAAAATTACATCTAGCATTATTAAAAAAATAAAATTATCATTTTGTGATAAGCCTTTGATAAACAACATTTGGCACAGGTAATAGCAACAAGATATAGAAAGTTTATTTTATCATATTTAGATACACATCTACTAAAGGTTTATCGTGTCCATATAACAGATTGGTAAATTTGCTTTTTTTAATAGTATATGTGTATTTCGGGAGAATGATAAAAAAAGTCAAAAAATTGATGTTAAAGGGATCAAATCCTGGAACTTTAAAAATGACACTAAACGCGTTATCATTACATTAACATCCACTTAAAAAACTTCAATTAAAATGATTGCATTATCAAGATCAGATAAAGAATTAAAAATCTCAATTTTTTCATTTTTTTTTTTTTTATTATCATGAAGTGTAAATCTTAAATTACATTCTAAATTTCCTTCTACTCAAATTTCCTTTCAAATTTCATTTTTTTCTTTTTAATTTTAAAAAGCTTTACTCTAAAGTGTCACTTGTAAATGTTCAATGATATTTAAGATTATTATAAACTATTTTCCAGTCAAATATTATCAGTTATAATGGGTGGGTGAAATACATGAGTTTGAAGGGTTTGAATGGATATTAGAAGAAAAAATTTAATTTTAGAAATTTCAGTATTGATATCATTTTATCACATTTTTCAGTTTTTTTATTTTTTTTTTCTCAATTTTTTTTTGTGAAACAGATAATTGGTTTTCAAAATTTTTTTTTTATTACAAGATCGATAATCACTTGGTAAAAGCTTGTTATTCTAAGGTTATTGAAAACAGTAAAAAGTAATTGTAGAGAAATTATATTTATTTCAATTCGGATTTTATTTGATCTTTGATAGGAGATCAAAATGAACATTGTTGTTTTTCTCAATTATCCCATTAAGAATGTTGAGTTTTGAAATTTTTCAGAAAATATATTGATTGGGTAGGATTTACTTTGTACTTATATCGACTATTCTCTGATATGTATTATTCTACTTGTTTCTTATTTTTCCTTCAAAGGAACAATTATAAAAAATAATTGATATTTGGAAAAAATTTTTTGGGCTTTTTTGATAGAAACAAAGTTTACTTAAATTTTGTATCAAAGTTCTACCAAGTAAGTCTTTGTTAAATTTCTAAAAATGCCTATTTTTAATTGATTTTGGAAAGATCCTTTCGGTTTATTCAATTTATAATTCGCAAACATATTTTGAGAGCCTTGAAATAAAAATTTTCATTTATTAATTGGAAAATAACAGTAATTTAAAAAATACTTGTGTTTTTGTAAAATTTATTGGGGTGAAACCTGACTTAATGAGTTACCAAGTCAAAAGAAATTACATTTTGTTTTATAGTTCACAAGTGTAAATATGGTTTTTTTTAAAAAAATAGAGTTTTTACACTTTTATAGATAAATAAAGAGTTCCATCCAATTACCCACAATTTGGTAATATTAAGCGAAATGCTCGTTTTGATTTTTGAGCTCAAAGGGATTTTCAATATAAAATCGTTTGGTAAATACAAATACCAGTGGTTTGTTTGAAAAATGATTTTTTTTTTTGATTTAAAAGATTGGTATTTACCAAACGATTTTTTGATTAAAATTATTATTTGTCTATTAATAAAATCAGATATTATGTTTACTATAACTAAATTGTGGGTAATTGGATGGAACTCTTTATTTATCTATAAAAGTGTAAAAACTCTATTTTTTAGAACATTCATATTTACTCTTGTATTGGTGTTTGTAAGGGTTTAAGGGGCTAATAACTTTTATTTATTTTTTTCATTACCAGAGGAAATAGAGTACTTATTGTCACAAGGATACAATTAAACTTGATAAACAAACAAACAAACTTTTATCAAAATGAGTTATCATTTTTGAAGGAATTCATTTTTTTCCCAATTAATGTTCAGTAAAAAGATCTGATCCTGTTTATTTTAAATTTTTGGATCTAATTAAAAAAAGAAAAAACATTTTTATTTTTCGGAAACCTCACTTTTAGTAATTACTGATAATTTGTGTGAACAAATAACATTACAAATTTAATCTTATTTTAATAATTCAAGAAAAATAAACCAAATATTTAACCCTTGAAGATTAGAAAATATTGATCTTTTATTTTATTTTCAATAATTTATTCAATTCTTTAAAATAAAAAATATTTAAGGGAGTACTTTCCAAATGAATTCTGAACATCCACCATAAATAGCAACTATTAATATTGGTTAATGTTTTAACAATCTTTTACTAATAGATTAAAATAAATTATTTTGACAAAAAATGATGTTTATGTTTTTATTTCGTTTTTATTTTTTGATTCAGCTTAAAACCCTTAGCCAAAATGAAACGATAGCGTTTTCAATAAATCTCTGAAGAATTAATTTGAAACTGCCTCCCTGAAACACTAGTATTTGAAATTTAAATTTATAAATTTTCATCTCGTTTTCTTTTGTCATTTCAGAAATATTCGTTTCATTTAAAAATTGTTAGTTAAACACAGAAGATTTCAACACAAATAATAAAAACGAATATTTATAAAAAAAATAGATTGAAATCAATTTAAATATCTTTTTTTTAATTTATGAGAAAAAGTTAAAAAGTGGAAGTTGACGTGAAAATTTTTTTCCCTTTTAGGTTCCAAATACTAGATAACCTATTGTTATAATTTTTCCTTTATTTTGTTTTAAAATTATCATTATTTTTGTTTTTTTGAATTTATAGGAAGGATTTCGAAAAGAAAATAAATGAAGATCGTTAACCATTTTAAAATTGAGCCCCACCTTAAAAGATTATTTTTGTGAAATTTTCTTACAAATTACCTCTAGTGATATTTGAAATTTAAATGACTATTTTCACGAGAAGATTGCCGTTTTACAAATATACCATATTCCCACAAAAATTCTCATTTTTAACTTGTTCTGATGTCATTTGAGAAAAAAATCTTGAGGATAGAGTCAAAAATTTAAAAATAAATGTATAAAAATAAAATTTTTCGTTAAAAAAATTGAAAAATCTTAATTTTTTATCCACCTTTTAGATTTTATTCTTTTATAGATGTCTTAAATGCCAACTTTAAAAGTTGTATCAAATAGAATGAGTTTGGTTAAAAAATAATCATCATTCAAACAGAGATGATTCGAACATAAAAGTCATTGGGAAGATGCATTTTGTTAATATTTTTTTAGAAAGTAAAATCAAGATCATTCCCAAAAATAGAAAGTGTAGCAAACAATAATTTGTTTTCTCAATATTCAGTTAATTATTCTGTTATTATTTTTTGTTCTTCTTGTGTTTTTTTGTATTGTTATTGAAAAGATCTCTTCAAAAATAAGACCTATTGGAGTCACAGAGGGTTGGTGGTCAGATTAACCAAAAAAAAATAATTGATATGCATGATAATTCAATTTTTAATCATTGAGTTTTGGTTTAGTAATCATTCCGTTCGTATAGCAATAATTTGATTAGTATAGTATCTATACTCTTTTGAAAATCGAACCAATGTTCAGTTTGGTTGTTATTTGTTGTTTTCAAATCTTAAACAATAGTATTGCTTGAAAAGGGAAACAATTATAGACTTTGTCTCTGTTTTTTTTTTTTATTTTCGGAGAAATTAATTCATAAAATAAAAAAATATCATACTTTAAATAGAAGGATGAAATTTTCATTAAAAGTTCGTTTAAATGTGATGACTAGTCATTTAAAATTGAAATAAAAAATCTATTCTTTTGTTCTTATACTTTTTCATTTTTTACTAAGTTATCTTGGTTTCACTATTTTTTCTTGAATTAAAAATCTAATCGATACTAATATGAAGTTATAAGTTTGTCTCATTAATTTGATTTCTTAAATCATTGAAAGTAAACCTTTCAGCTCAACAACATTATCGTTTTTTTTTTTCTTGGACATGTTGTTTTAAAAATTTCCTATTTCAAATTGAAAATAAAATTAAAGTGAAAAAAATGTATTTATTTAGAGATCATTTTGTCCTTAGGAACTAGATTGTTATTATAATATGAAGTGTATTATTGGTAACCAATACTGTAAGAATATGGTTGATTTTCAATGGGACATCTTCTTCGCATAAAAATGGTCAATGGGATAAAATTTCAGTTGGTTATCTTCTTTACAATTTTGAAATATTGGTTTTATTTGAGAATTATTGGTTCATTTTCGTTCAAGACGTAGGAATAAAAAAGAGTCAAACCAAAGAAATAGAAATTTACAAAATTTAATCTGTTTCATGAAAAGTCTTTCTTTGTATAAAAGAAAAAGAGGAAAATAAAGTAAAATTTTTTTCCCATTTATTATCCAAACAACGGTAGTAAAATTTTGATGAATGTTTTTTTTTCTTCAAAAGAAAAATACACGTTCTTTGATCCCGAAATAATTGAAAGTGTTTCCAAAATTTTTTTGTTCGATTCGAAAAAAGAAGAAAAAGAAAAAGATCTTGGAAAGTATTCCTTGAAGTGTGTTTTTGCTAATTTTCACAAGTTAAAGAAATGAAAAAAGTAAATTAGAAAAAAAAGAAAAAAAAAGAAAAAAAAAGCAAAAGAGGTAAGAAAAAACGATCAAGTATTACTTTGTGTCAATGGAAACAAAAGTTTCTATTTGTGGGTTTTTTTTTGAGGTGTCTGAATGGTATTTGTAAGCATTATTAATAAACTTTCCATTTGATAATTTTTTACGAAGTAGACCACGTTCTTCAGGAGGTGTGTCAACAGGTTTAGGTGTGTGTCCCTTTGAATTTTGTTTATTCTCAACAAGAAAAGAGAGACTTAGAACAAGAAAAAAAATTAGAAGGTTAAATTTGGTATTCATCCCAAAGCTGAGACAGGTATTTTGAATTTCGTTAGAAATTAAAAAAAATAAAACTTTTTAAGGTGGTTTTTTCCATGAATTGTTATCTTTCTAAAAACTTTTTTAATAAACTTAAACAGACTGTGACCCTTTTTCCGAATTATCAAAGTTCTGTTATTTTAGTTAGCTGAAAATATTTTTTTTTGGATACAGTAGTACACAAGAGCTGTATTCTTATAACAAAACCAGTATTACAAGTTAAACCTTTCATATTTCTTTTTCTTGTTCTAATACAACATCTAATTAATTATTCAATACTAAACTTAAGCTTTAATCAATTTTGAAGTAAACCTCATGGATTCTGAGAAAATTTTAAATTAGGAATACATTTGTTTAAAAGTTTTTCTTAATTGTATTTAATACTAGACAAATTTTGTTATTTTTCGAGAAATCGACGAACTTTTATCAAAAATTAACTCCTTTTTTACAGAAAAATTTCTCATTGAACTTTTATTAATAAATTATACTTTTTGAATCATTCTGCTTTAAGAAAGTAGTACTACTTTACTTATATTTATTTTTCGTTTGTTTGAATATTTTTTTATCAGTTAGTCTTCTTTGAAAAAGAAATATGACTTTTAATTTCCAAAAATTGGTTACCAATCATAAAACGATTATTTAAGGGATTAGCGTCCCCATAGATTTACCAATCATTAAAGTATGTTGTAATTGCGTGTAAATGGTATTAATGCAATATGGACTAAATAGCTCTAAAAAATCTATTATAAATCTTATTGCACAATAAATTATTACATTTTTTACTTATGGATCACTATTAAAAAAGTTTCATTTTAAAAATTTTTTTTTTAATTCCTTTTCCAAATCTAAAAATAAAAACCCAAAATAAAGTATTCTGGTATTACCTAATTTAGATTTAGAACTTTCAAAAGTATCTATTTTTTTAATTTTTTAATTTCAAAGATTAGCTCAATAATCATCAACATAAAAGCCCAAAGGCTGATTATTTTTGTTTGCTTTTGATAAAGGTACTTGTAGCATCAATATATTTGCATGATTTGAGAAAGAATTAGTCAAAAAAATTTATTCGTGAATTATTTAATTTTTTAAAAAAAACAATTTTTTTAGTAACTAATCTACATTTCGCCAAAAATTTAAGAAAGATATTTTGTGACTTTGCAGTCTGAATAATGATAATTCAACCTTTAAATTTATGGCAAAATGCAGATTTTATTCTGAAATTGTTGAGTTTTTTAATAATACATAGATCATTTTTAATTGATGAGATCAACAAATATTACTGCTTGACTAATCGATTTTTTAGAGACAATTGAACAATGTAGCACTAATGTTGTTAAACTCAATGTCAACATACTTTGTTCCTAGGCTTCTCCTTGGTAGACGCTAATCCCTTAAAAAGAATTAAACTCTTGTACTCTTAATTATAAAATATGAAGATCAAAATTTACATTCAGCTTTCCATAAAATCACATTCCATGTCAAAAATTAAAATAAAATCATCAAAGTACCCAATTCTAAAACGAAAATTAATAATTTAAACTGATTTTAAGAATTAAAAATTTGAAAGTTTTATATGATGGAGAAATTACAATTTTAAAAGCCGAATGAAATTTTTTTCCAATTTATTGTGCCACAAATAGTATTTGAATACTAATTTTAAAAAATTTCTACCTTCCTTTCATTTTTTTTCTTTTGCCAATTAGGTTTTTTAAGAAATTGAATGAAATTTGTGATATCTGTTTATTGGTTTGGTTCTTTTTGTTTGTTTAAGACAGACACATTTTGATTAACTAAGAATTTGAAACTTTGACTTGGGGTGCTAAAAAGATTCTTAAACATTTTATTAAATTTAAATTTCAATTTCCAATAAAAGATTTCTACATTGAAACTTTAATGGGACTGTTAATAAGATTGATTGAGTTTCTAAAATGTTTAGTCAATAAGTTAATTACTTTAGTGAAAATTTACTTTTTTTCTTTTGCGGTCACTTTTTAGAATAAAATAAAAAAACCGGTTATTGGTCAAGTAGACAAAAAAATGAAAAAAATCAATTTTTTTTTTTATTTTTTCTTCTTTTTTTCCATAAATTAGCTTTACTTTATTTAATAATTTGCCATGTCGAACAAAAAAAAGAAACAGGAAGAAAAGCAATCAAAGGTAAGCAAAATCTTTGAATCGTTTGTTGGAGAGGTAGCCTTAAACACGATCTCTATCCATGCAGATAATGAAGAAGGTATTTGGCAATATTACGACTCCTTGGGCGGTTCAACCAACGAGGCACTGCTTTGTCTTCATGGAGTTCCCGGTTCTTGTGATGTCTTTTTCCAGCAATTACTCTCATTGTCGTCACGGGGATATCGGGTAATTTCTGCACAATACCCACCGTTTTGGTCATACCAAACCTTTTGCAAAAGCTTTAAAGAGTTTCTTTCTTCGCTTGAATTGGAGAAAATCCATTTGTTTGGATTGGGGTATGGAGGTTTCTTGATAATGAAGTATTTAGAAAAGGAAAAAGATCAACGAATTAAATCTGTAATTTTGTGTAACACCTTTGTTTCCACACTATTCTTCTCAAGGCTGAACACTTGTGGTGGGATGATCACTTGGGCGCCAGAATTCTGGTTAAAAAGAAAGCTCTTGAAAACCTTTCCCCAAAAGGAAGTGCTTGTGCCGATCGCCGAAGGATTAGACTTTATGGTGGAGGTTGTAGAAAAAATGAAATACGAAGATATCGCATCAAGGCTTACAATGATCTCAACAGAGACCATTATTGGCAAAATTGATTTCGATCCTCAATTCGTCACAATTATTGACCCAACAGATAAGGGCTATGTACCAAGAAAGGTACGCAGAAAGGTGGCGACAAAGTTCCCCGATTGCAAGTATGCACAAGTCAAAATTGGTGGCGATTTCCCTCAACTTTCAAACCCACAAGAAGTTAACATGCATTTGATTGTTCATTTAAGAAACACTGGCTGGGATCCAGATCAAGAAACTCGTTTAAACCAAAAAATCCCAAAATCTTTACCAAAAAAATCCAAATCAAAAAAAAAAAAAAAACATAAAAGGAAAAAAAAATCAAAAAAAATAAAAGAAACACAAAACGAAAAAGAAAAGGTAAAGGAGAAGAAAAAGGAAGAGGAAAAGGAAAAGGAAAAGGATAAAGAAAAGGAAAATGAAAAGGAAAATGAAAAAGAAGAAGAGGAAGAGGAAGAGGAAGAAAACAAAGAAAAGGAAGAAAAAAATGAAGGAGGAAAAACTTTAAAAGGAAAAAACGAAAATGATAAAGAAGAAAACAATTAATTTTTTTCGCCTTAGTTCTACTTTTCAATTATTTTATTAAAAGAGAATCATAAAATTACATCAACTGTTTATTGAAAAATAAATAAAACAAAATTTCCAATTAACTTTTCAAAAAAAAAAATTTAATAAAATGTTAAGAATTTAAAGAAATCAGCAAATTCTACGATTCTAAAAGCGAAATCAAAATATAACAGATTATTAATTTCGAAGAATTTAGTTTTTGCTTTGTTCTTTAAACACTTTTTTTGGAAAGATGAATAAAAAAGTTTTTCGAGTTATTTTTCAACATACAATAAGAAACATTTAACAAATATAAATATTTATTTTGGCCTTAAAAATTATTCTTAATAATATTTTTTTTAAAACAAAAATAAATATTTTTAAACTATTTTTTCTTTTTATTATTAAATAAACACCTATTGTGTCTCATTCGGTACTAAAATTGGTGATCTTGAGGAAACCATATTGTATATAATTTGGCTTTTGTACCTTCCTTAATAAGTGTCTTTGTCACTTTGTATGAACATGTAATAAAATTTATAGTTTTATAGAAACTGGTAATGAAGCAGTACACTACATCCAACTTCAAGCCAAAGTTCCTGGATTCAATTCCCTTTAACCACGTTATTTTTGATTGGTTTTCATTTTCTCAAAAAGTAACAAAAAGTTACCAGATGTGATTTCTTAATTAAAAATCAGGAATAGAGTTCATAGGACAGTTTATTTTTTGGAAGTAATTATATGGTTGAATTGAATCTTTTTGATTATTAAAAAAATCGAAACTCAACGTAAATTAGTACAAAATCACTCTCAATTTAAGTTGTAGGATTTGATTCTTGAGAAAGTTTACCAGATTCATTAGATTCAACAATATGCCTAATTTAAAATTCAGGATTCGGGAAGTTCCATAAAATACTGTAGAACTATGAAGAGTCTCGCCAAGTGCTGCTTAGTGAAGTTAAATGACTTATTTTTTTAAAATTTCATAAATAAAAAATAAGTTAAAGAAATTTTCTTTTAATTTCTAAAATCAAAAAAAAAACAATTAGATTAACCAAAATTCTAAAGAATTGAGTAAAAAATTTTATTTTACCAAATTTTTTTGTATTCTATTAAAACACAATGGTGGTTTTCTTAAAGTTTTCAGTTTTATATTGAAAAAACTTGTGATTTTCAAAAAAAGTGGAGGGAAATTTTGACCTTAAGAAAGAATAGAGTCAAATAAATACATTTATCCAATTCTTTTTAACCCAGTTAATTCCAATAACAAATAGACGAACTTTTAGTACACATTCTTAGATATCTAGAAGAAAAAAAAATAAATAAAAAGTTTTATAGTTTTTTTTAATCATATAATTTTGTTAAAAGAACATTAGACAGTTTCATTATATCATATATTATCTTGATATTAACAATTAAGTTGTGATAATATTAAAAAAAAACACGATTAGAAGGACTAAGTCATGGTAAATCATAAAATAGCGATAAAATAATTATCACAAAAAAATGAAAAATTATTTTTTGAAATCACCTTAAAAAAATCTCTTGATTTTTACAACCCCTTGATACTTTTCCAAGGTATTTCCCCTTTAAAAATGTTATAAAGGGGTTGTAAAAATCAAGAGATTTTTTTAAGGTGATTTCAAAAAATAATTTTTCTTTTTTTTTTTTTTTAACAAAATATAAAATCCCAAACAAACTTTATGATCAAACTAATGATAATCCATTTCATGAATATACTTTAATATAAAATAGATTTTTTTTTTTTTAAATTGGTTCATTTACTTCATAAGTGAAATACAGTCAGTTCCACTTTTAAAACACAAACTGCTAGAAATTTAAAGAACAAAAAAAAATATCAAATTAAGACACAAAATCCAGATTCTAGTAAAATAAATCCACAAAAAAAAGTACAAATTTTGTGTAATAATTTGAGATTTTTTTGTAACTTAACTATTGTTCAAAGTTTGTGACTTAAAAGTTGAACTAACTGTTAACAAACAAAAGAAATAGTAATTTTCCTGCTTATTGGTGGCCAATTTTCAATAAAACAAAAAGCTCTAGGTTCTTATAGATGTTTCTACAGAAGAAAAAGATACGAAAAGAAGAATAATACGAAGAAGAAAACAATTGTACAAATAAGTTTAATAATAGGTGATCATCTGGTAAGGGTATTATGAAAGCTTTTGAAAAGTTATCCAACCCATTTTGGCTTTCGGAGAATATTGAAAATCTTTTAACCCAAGAACACATTCTTTAAAGAACAGATAAAGGGTTGGTTGTTTTAGAAACTATTACATTCATTACACAATTTACAAAACCAGGATTTACTGATTGAGAAAATATTTATTTACATTTAGTTACTATTGTTGTTGCTCTAAATAGTCAAAAGGTTTATCAATCAAACTAAAAAAAAAAAATACAATAAAAATCTTTGATCTGATCCTTGATTGTATCAAGAATCCTTGTTGTTGATTTTTTTCAAAGAATAACTATTTTAAACCTAATATGTTTTTTAGTCAAAAAAATTCCTTTGTACAATTATTGCTGGATTATCCCAAAAACCCATCAACTGTTATATTGCGATTACTTTTTAATTACGATGTTTTTGTATTTATTATGATTTTTTAATAATTATCGTGTTTTTTTAGAATTATGCTATTGTCATAATATCGTGATAAATATTGAATATTTGTTTTGATAGAAATTATCACGATTTTTGTAACTTTGTCACGACTTAAGCATAGGTATAATAAAAAGCTCTATTATTAAAACAGTATTATCCTTTTTATTACAGAAAAAACAATAATTATTTAAAAAAATTAAAAAAAATAAAAATATATAAAAACGGATTTTTTATAAAATTGATTACATAGTATTTTTATCCACTTTCGATCTTTGTTCAATTTCTTGTGAATTTCATTGAATGATTTATAAATATTGGTGAAAATGTTGTAAAGGCTGAGTAACAAATATTTTTTTTCTCTTTTTTTCAAAGACGTCAATTAATCCTGTAAAAGAGGAGAGAATTTTTGATTTTCATAAAATTTCTTAAAATTATTTCTTTTAATGAAACCAGGCTAAAAATGTTCTTATTTTGTAAATTATTTATCGAGTGTATATCCCAAAGTATCTGAAATTAATGATTTAAACAAAAATAAATAATTAAATTAAAGGGTAGTATTGGTCATTTCTGAAATAAGAAAAAATTGGTTTTTTTTCATTTTCTTAATCAAAATTGCATTTTTAAACTTTGTATTGAATTTTTATGAAGGACTCACACAAATTTGATAAGATTCTTAAAATTTTATACAAATTATAATTTTTTTTTATTTCTGTTAATTCTGTTTAATTGATTTGAATTCTTTCTAAAGGATATGGTATTCATATTTACACTGAATTAAAAGCCCATATACGCATATTTCCATAATATTTTTCTACAAAAAGATGCAAAACCCTTTTATCAACTTTAGGCAAATGAGTTATCATTTTAGAACAAAATTTTTTCTGCAAAAAACTCTTGTATATTTTTTTTTGATTTTTTAGGATTTTGAAAAATAAAATGAAAAATCAAAAAACATAATTTTTTTTATTTTAGAAGGAAATCTTACTTTTAATAATTTTTGATAATTTATATAAAATGAAGAACATTTGAAAATTTTAATTATTTAAGAAAAATAAATCTAAATATTGAATAATTTGAAGATCCTGAAAAAAATTATATTATTTTCTAATATTAATTTTTATTAAATTGTAAGAAATTTCAACAAACTTAAAAATTTTTTTTTTCAAATATTAGGACTAAACAAGGAACTGTTTTTATTGAAATAAGTTATTTGATAATATTTATCGATTTTTTTTTTAGATTAGATTTATTAACTAAAATTCGTTTTTTTTGTTTGAAAATTTTTTAAAAAAGTGAGTATCTTTTCTATATAGTATTAACCTAATTAAAACTTAATTAATGATTTCTGTTTAATAAAGTGGGTTTTGTAAAAAACAATTTTCTTTCGTTTCAACATCTTCATCACATTTAAAAATGTAGAGTGCTCCCTTATTTAAAATTGAACACTTGAAAAAATTCCTCACATTTTTCAAACAATGAACCTAATCAATTCGTTTTGTTTAATTTCTTTAAATTTCCTCAAACCAAATATATATTTCTTGAAATAAAGACAATTCTAAGAAAAATATTAGGATGATTTCTTAGTCAAAAAAAAAATAATTCTTTGGATTTTTCGTTAGCTTTTTCCATCTTGAAATTTCTCAAATTCCCAAACTCAACAGTTTCATTCCAATTTGTCATACTCTTTTCGAAAGTGAAAAATGATATGAGATTAATTAAAAAAAAAAAAAAGTTAATAAAAGTTTTTATTTTTTCTTAAAAACAATCTTTTCTTTCTCTTTTTTTTTGCAAAAAAACGACAAAAGCGTTTTTTTTTAGATTGTAAAACAAACAACGACATGAGTAGCTGTTATTCCTTTAAAGATACAGGAGATTCCTTTAAAAAAAAAAAATTTGGGAGAATTCGCCAAACGGAATCAAGCAAAAGGATCCACAAACTCCGCACCACAAACGAAACGCCAAATAACAAGATTAAACCACAGCTAAAAAGGTACCTCTACCAATTAAAATATAAGCGGCTCCTAGGCTTATTACAAACAAAAACCCCGCTTCTCCAATCACAAATGAGGAGGCACTTGACGCAAAAACTGTATGCGCTTGAAAGACAAAAAATTGTGCAGATCCAAGCACAAATAAGGAGAATTAATGAACAAAAAAAATTTGAGCCAATTATCCACCGCTGGAGAATAGCAAGCGAATTGTTAGAAACGGAATCGAATTACATTGGGTACCTGAGGCTAATGAACAAATTGTTTCGAGAAATGGAGCAAGCAGAGATCTTAAAGAAGGAAGAAATCAAAGCCGTCTCGTTTGGCTTTGATGCCATCCACCAATTTAATTTAATCTTCTATAAGGAAATTGAAAAGTGTGTCAAGGAGTGGAATTCAAACTCTTCGCTGGCGTCTTGCTTTAATCAAATGATCCCGTACATGGGCACTTATACCCCATATATCAACAATTATGAAAAGCAGCTGAACGAGATTGCCAAATTAAAAAAAAATAAACCAAAGTTTGTTGAATACCTGAAGGCTGTGTCCAAGATGCCCTTGTCAAAGGGGCTCTCGTTTGAGTCTTTAACAATAATGCCCGTTCAACGGTTGCCGAGGTATGTGCTCCTATTGAAAGAGTTAGCAAAGTGGTCGAAAGGCGAAGAAAAAAAATCCTTGCTGCAAGCAGCAAGCAAAATGCAAAAGACGACAGCAAAGATCAATGAAAAAAAAAGATCTTTTGAGAATATGATGAAAATTTTAGAAATACAAAGGTGCATCAAGAACAATAGTAAAAAAATTTCCTTGGTTTCTCCTTCTCGGCTTTTCATTTCAAAGCTATATGTTAATTTTGTGGAAAAAAATTTGTCACTCAAATCAGTGCTCTTGTTATTTAACGACGTTTTGCTTTTGTGCTACGTCGAAAGATCTCTTTTCAGATGGAAAAAAAAAGAAGAAGAATTACATTTTTTAAAGTTTGCCTTTCGCTTGACCAAAATCAAAAATATTTCAAAAAGCTGCAAGACAGAGAGCGCTTTATCAAAATGGGGATTCCTTTATCAATCAGATCAATTTAATTTTGTAATTGATAAAGAGCATTCCGATTACCAAGAAGTTTCAAAGTTTATTATCCTTTTAGAAAAAATACAGGGTGATAGGAAAAAATTAATTAAAGAAAGAAGAAAAACAGGAATGGTCAAAAAAAAGCCTTCGAAAAATAAAAAAATAGAAATTAATAATTTAAAGAATGATCAGAATAATACCAATAATCAAAACCTTAAGAGTAATCAAAAAGAAAAGAAAAATGGAATGAATGAAAATCAAAATACAAATAAAAATTTTGAAAACTGTGATAAAAATAATAATAATAATTTTGAAATTTATGATGAGAAAAATGATTTTGTTATTATTAACAAAGAATTTTTACCAACGGATACAAATAACTAGAATGTAAATTGAATTATAAATTATTAATAGTTCAATTCACAATTAATAATTAATGAAAATAATAATAATATTAAATAACTTTAAAGATACCCATATTAATAATTAATTCAGTTCTTTGTCGTTGGGTTTTTTTTTATTGTTGTTATCTCATCAACTTGGATAAAAATAATATATATATATATATAAAAAGATTAATGGTTTTTTTTTTCTTTTTTTTTTCATCTTTACCTTTTTCTTTCTTTTTTTTCCAAGTGCCATATCATACTGGTGAATAAATTTATTAAAATAGAAAAATGATAGGAAATTAAATTAAGTTTCAAATACTCCTAATGACTGTGCCTATTTTAGACGCTCTTTGGATTGGAAATTACAAATTTAGTCACGAATTTAGTCATGTCAGAAGTCTCAAATTTAGTCATGAATTTAAACCCCAATTCAAAATGACGAACACAGCAAAATTCAATTTTTGTTAAAAAAAAATCTTATTAAATAAATTTAGAGTTGGGTAATTCTAAATTAGAACCATTAACTAATTGAAATATTAACACTTGTTTATAAATTACAATACTCAAAAAACAAAAAATAAATAAACTTATCAATACTAATAAATCAAGGGTGTGCTAACATTTTTGAGAGAGAGCAAAACAAAAAAATGTATTACTAAATTTGTTGAGATTCTATTAGGAATATTGATCGATCAAATGATTAGATACTACCAACTAATTTTATTTGGGTTCTTCCGTTAAAAAGAACTCAACTTTGTCATCATATTAATTCTATAAAAACTTTTGAAAGAACGAAACTAGTTATGTAATTCAAAAAATGAAATGAAAACAAATAACTAAAAGAGTGAAAAATTAATTTTCATATTTTACAAAAATGAATTTATTTTCAATTTGGATCAAATTGTATTATTGTGGTTCTTTGGGCTGTTTTAACTGTGTTAATAATTTTTGAATTTTTGTTTAGTAACACAAGTATCGAAAAATGAAGAAAACCGTTTTTTTTTTCTTGAAATACGTGGATTCTATTTAAATAGTTCAGTTTCAAAAAGATATGAAATTATTTTGGTTCTCTAGAAACACTTTTTTTTTAATAAAAGTATTTTATTACGATTTTTGAAATAGTCGATTTAGTGTAATTGGAACTATTCATAACTTAATAATAGTCTTTTTTTGTTATATAAAGTTGTTAATATTTCCCACCAATAATCCAAATAATAAAAATTATTATTATAGTTTCAATTCAGACTAATAAAATTCTTGGTTATTTTTGAGATTATGGTTTATATTTTAGATGAAAATTGCTTTATTTATATATATAAACAGAAAATAAATCATGAACAGGTATCAGCGATTATAATTTATCTCCTGGGGTTTATTATTATCTCAAATAAAGCCCCTAGAGAATGTAAAAAAGGGGGGAAGGTAAAATGGAACAAAAATATTTTCCATTTTATTATCCAAACACCTTTCTTAAATATATCCTAATTCAAATAATATATTACTTTTAATTATTAAAAACAATCGAATTTCCATTAATAGTCCATCATAATCCCAAAAGCTTAAGGAGAAAAATATTTATCGCGGTAATTATTGTTTTTGTCTGATTTTGTAAACAAATGTATCAAAAAGATAATTATTATTCAAAAGGATTATCGGATAATTCCATCATTCTTATTTAATCAATATAAATGTCAAATAATTATTTCAAAGTCCAAAAAAAAAAAAATAAATAAAAACTGTACAAGTATATTTTCTGCCATCTTTAGCTTGTGTCCCCTACTTGAGGGATTTTTTTTATTTTACAAATTTGTGTTTGCTATAGTACATTTTGGAGAAATTCCAATATTTAGTATTTATTTATATTGTTATACAGAATTCTGGATATTTTACAGAAACTTTGTAATTATTTTTCTTGTATTTGAAAGATATAACAGTTCTATTGAATACTCTATTTGAATTAACACATGATTTTATAATTTGTTTTTCAAGTTCGTTCTAATTTATTATAAATATTATTGAACAATTAATCATTTTTTTGTAATTATGATCACTATTGAAAATTTTCATTATTGGAATTTTTTTTTTTTTTTCCCTTGTCAAATCTGGAAATAGAAACTCATCTAATAGTATTGTCGTATCTAATAACTCAGATTTAGAAGTTCCAAAAGTAACTATTTTTATACGGTTTGAATTTCAAAGATTAATCCAATAATCATCAATATAAAAAACCTAAAGACTGATTTATTTAGTTTCCGTTTTTATGAAATTAATTGTGTTTTCAATAGATTTCCGAAACCTGTCAAAATAATTTGTTGGAAAAATCTTCTATTGGTTAATTCTTTAATTTTATTAACGGGCTAGTAAACGAAAAAAAAATAATCAAGTAAATCCAATAACAAATTCAAAAAAAATTACCGGATCCTGAAATTGAAAAATAAAGTTAAAATATAATTACTAAAATACAAAACTGACTTTTAATACTATTTGCAGAAATGAATTATTGTTTTTAAAAATTTGATCCATTTTTCTCATTTTTGAACAGTTCAAAATAAACATATTTCTGAATTATTTTAAAAAAATTAAAATCTTTGAAAGAAGATTGAAATCATATTGCCGGTAAAGGAGGCATACAAAAATAATGCTTTAAAAATAAAACTACTAAGTTTTATAATAATTCATTTTAAAAAATCTTCTTAATTTCAAAAAAAAAATATAATAATTATTTTAAACTTGTAAAAAAAATAATTTTTTGATTCAAAAAACAGTTCAAATCAATTTTTTCTCTTAATTGAATGAAAAAATATGAGAAAAAGGAACCAAACAATCGAATAAAAAATTATCCCGAAATACTTTTTTCCAACCTGGAAGTTTCAACTGATAATCTCGAGAAATAATTTTTAATTTGAAAATTTATAATCAATAATTAATAACTCAATCGTAATTATGTCAGTAAGTTATTAACACCCCAAAGATTAAATGTATCAAAAAGACTTGGTAATTATATCTCAATTTTTTAAAAAATTTTCAAACAAATAAAACAATTCAAATGCATATTTCTAATAAAAAATAATAGATAGATATTATCAAATAACTGATTTTAATACGAACAGTTCCTTGTTTATACTCTTGAAATTTGTAAAAAGGATATTGACTAGTTTTTTAAATTTCAAGAAATTTAATAAATATTTGTGAATAAAATAGAAATGATCAATTTTTTTAGATCTTCAAAGATTCAATATTTGATTTATTTTTTTTATATTTTTAAAATAAGATTAAATATTCAATGTTACGTGTTCATAAAGAAACTCTGAAATTACTAAAAGTGATATTTCTTTAAAATTAAATTTTTTCAATTTCTAATTTGAAAAAAATCAAAACAAAAACAGTTTCTTGAGCTTATTACTGAAAATTTTATTGGGGAAATGAAATCTTCTAAAAATGATTATTCATTTCTCTAAAGTTGACAAATGAAGTTGCATATAGGGTTTAATTTTACCATTATGTAAATAATTACTCTATTGCCTTAGGTAAAAATAATAAATAAGAGTTACTACTCCCTTAAAATATTAAATTGTTAATGTACTAATCTTCATTACCCGACAATTTAAAAAAGATATTTTTCAACTTTAAAAGTCTCTATATTGATTATTCAAGGTTTCAATTTATCGTAAAAGTAGATTTTTTTCTGAAGTTCTTGAATTTTTTACTAATACCAAGATCTTTTTTAAACGATATGATCAACAAATAGTATCACTATTGTCGTTAATCGATTTTGTTGGTACACTTAAATAATGGAACCCTTGTCCGATTAACAACCATTAACAAAATACTTTAATTTGGACTTTTCAACAATTAATCCCAATTGATCAAATTCAAATATTATCTTGGAGTTCATAAAGGAAGATTAATAAAATTCCCAAAAATAATCACTTTGATCTGAATTATGAGAAAGATTATTGTATTTTAACAAAAATTAATTCCAGAATTCACCAAGGGAAATAATAAAGTTAATTTATATTGGCAAAATCAGAGAATTTTCAGCTAATTAGTATTTTTCAAAATAATTGGCAGTCTTCTCATTTGCACACATTTCCAAACCCAAAAAAAAAAATGAAATAGTTTTTTTTGGAACAATCAATACCAATTCACCTACAAACCAAAATCTTTTCATTCTAAAAACAAAAAGTTCAAAATATCAACAAAACCAAGCAAAGAGAATATTTACTTTCAAGATCTTTGCTAAATAAATTGTGTAATCTTTCATTTTTTTTATTTTAAAATCTAATTTGTTATTAAAAATAAAAATGACTACAACCATTATTGACGGAAGTGGACATATTATGGGAAGACTTGCATCTGTAATTGCCAAACAACTCCTTTCTGGAAACAGAGTAGTTGTTGTAAGATGTGAAGAGATTATTATTGTTGGACCTTGGTCAAGAACAAGAGGTAAATAACCAACCAAATATTTTTACTTTTGTTTCTCTTAAATTTAAGAGTTTGCTTGATGATCCTCTTTTAGATCTACCAAAACAAATAAAATTAATTTTTTTACTTTTTTCAAATTAAAAAAAACTTTTTCTTTTTTTCTTTTTTTTGCTTTTTCAATTTTTTTTTAATTTTTTTTTTTTTTTCTTTTCTCCAAATTTATAACAATAAAAAAAAAACAAAAAACATAAAACCAAAAACAATCAAAAATAAACAAAACCAAAAAAACCAACAACCAAACCTTTACAACAAAATTCACACACAAAATGATTCTGTTTCAAAATTGACTTGAAAATTAAAAAGAAAAATATTGTCAATGGAAAAGGAAAAGAACAAGTGTAAGACCAAACCACGGTCCATTCCATTATAGAGAACCATCTAGAATCTTTTGGAAATCCGTTCGAGGAATGCTCCCACACAAGACCTTCAGAGGAACTGCAGCACTCAAGAGATTAAAGGTATTTGAAGGGATCCCAGCCCCATATGACAAAAGACAAAGAGTTGTTGTCCCTGAAGCACTTAAGGTTTTGAAGGTTAAACCTTTCAGAAAATCAACAAAATTAGGAAGACTTTCACACGAATTTGGTTGGAAACACTCAGAGCTTGTAGGAGAACTTGAAAAGAAAAGAAAAGCAAGAGCAAAAAACTACTTCCTCCAAAAAAATGCACGAAAGAAAATTGTCGAACAAGCCTTCGAAAACAAAAAAAAAGAACTTGAAAAATTAGATCCAATCTTAAAACAATTTGGCTGCCTTTAAACTCTGTGCCTTGTGAGCTTGATTTGAATTTGAATTTGAATTTTAATTTTAATTAATTGCAAAAGTTATGATTTGTTTTGATTTTCTTTTTTATTCTTTCCTTCTTTCTTTCCTTCTCTCTTATTTTTTTTAGAGATATTTTTTTTTTAAAAATTTAACTAAAACTGATATTATTAGGAGCAAAAAAACACTATAAATGGATTCTTCGTAAACTTAAAATAAAATGTAGAAACATTTCTATAAATCTTATAGATATCTAAATAATTATTAATTTTTATTTTTATTTTATTTAAAATTTAAAGATCTTTTAAATTGAAAAGGATTTCAAAAAACATTTTTATTTTTACTTTTAACACCAGTAGTTTTTAATTCACAGAAATTATAAACAGAGTTCATATTTTGATTCTTTTTCGAAAAAAACCTCAAATAATTCTTTTTAGATCACAATGGATAAGTTTAAACTTATTTCTTGTTTAATTTCGTTTTTCCTTGAATCTCATTATTCTCAAAATTTAATAATTAATAGATTTTTTTTATAAAAATTATTAGAAAGAATTTCAATATTTTTCAAAGAAATAAATATTTGAGGTTTTCTCTTCTTGAGATTTTAGTTTTAATCATCTTTTCGTCAATCGTGAGGCCTTTTTGTTTATATCCTTGATAAGAAAATTATTTTGCTATGAAATGAAATCAAATGAATCTCTTTTTTTTTTTTTTTGAGGAATTTTGGTTCCAAATTAAAAATACTTTTTTTGATTCTATAGAATCAGAATAAAATAAATTTTAATGTTTTTGAAAAATTATTCTTTAAAAGGGACTTTAACGAATTGAAAATGTTGATAAAAACTGATTATATGCCGAACAATTTGAATATTATAATTGAAAAATTTAAAAATAAGTGATTCTATAAATTCCAAAAATGGAATCATTTTGGAAACTCTGATCATAAAAACCCGAAAATATTTTGTCAAAGATTGTTAACTTTAAATACCCAGTTCTTTTTTTAAAGTAGTTTTAAAAAAGTTTGACCGAATTGTAATTAAGAAAAACTTTAAATTGTTTTTTTTTCATTTTTTTTTTATTATTATTTAATAGAAATTTTTGAATCCATTTTTTTATAATTAGGTTTTCCACAATTTAACAGACTTCAGTAAAAACGATATTTTTTCTCTATTCCTGTGAATTCTGGAAAATCTAGGAACTTTAAGGCACTTGACAGTATCCAACAGCACCCTCTGAATTTATAAACTTATAATTCAAATTTTTTTAAAATATTATTACTGAAGAAAATTTTATTACCTCACCTTTACCCAACAAATAAACAACAAAATAAATTAAGTTCACACCCTCATTTTTGATTCAAACATATACTTCCTTTAGTCAAAGCCATAAAATTTAATAAAAGAGTAACAAGGAATCCTAATATTTTTTTTTTTTTTTTAAAATTAACAGTTTGTTAAAATAAACCCCAATTCAAAATTTTTAACACACCAAAATTCAATTTGTGAAAAAAAAAAACTTATTTAATCAATTCATGAAGAAATACCAAATTAGAACCATTCACGAATTGAAATGTTAACATTTGTTTATAAATTACAATACTCGCAAAACAATAAATAAATAATTATCAATACAAATAAATCATAGGTGTGTTAAAAATTTTTGGAGAGAGCAAAAAAAAAAAATACATTAATAAATTTGTTGAAATTCTATTAGAAATATTGATCAATCAAATGGTTAGATACTACCAACTAATTTTATTTGAGTTCTTCCCTTTAGTACAACTCAACTTTAACCTAATATCAATTGATCATTTAAAAATTTTGATCCATAGAAACAAATTACGTAATTCAAACAATGAAATGAAAACAAAAACTAAAAGATGAAAAAATGATTTTCATATTTTACAAAAATCAAAATTATCTCCAATTTCAATGAAATTGTATTATTGTGATTGTTTGAAACGTTTTAGCTGTATGGAAAATTTTGAATTTTAGTTTAGTTTCCAAATTTTAAACAATCATAAATTTTCAAAACTTTTATAATTGTAAAAGTTTTAAATAATTAAATAAAAAATTATATCACATTTTTTTAAAACATTTTCAAAATTTACTATTCTCATTAATTAAATTTTACCACTTGTTTTTAAACGTTCAATGAAAATATTAAACTTCACTTTTTTAAAACGACTAAACCATTTTGCATAATTATTAAAAAAAATCTTTTTGAGACAGTTATTTAAAAAAAAACTTTTCAAGTTTTTTATTTGATAACAGAAAGGAACATTTGAAATTAAAGAGAGAAAATTTTTACTGTTTTTTTAAAAAAATAGTTTTAATTCAGTTACCTAGTGCCCCACACCAAGAGGAGGTGTCTATTTTTTTTTTTTTCTTAAATTCAAAAAGAATTAAGCCAAATCAAAGATTTTATTGAATTCTTTCAAATTAAGAAAAACACCAACGATAGCGGAATACTAATTATTAATTACATATTATGGAATTTTTATTTAAACATTATAATCTTTATATCATGGGTATTCTTACCCATGTCGATTCAGGGGACGTGTTTTCAAGTTCTGTAGCGTGCCTAAGTTTTCTTGAGATTTTCAGAACAAAAAAAAAAACCCAAGAAAACCTTACAATGTGTTTTCCAGAATTCAAAAGAAAAGAGAAAAAACAAAGATTTTACCCAATTCTTTTAAATTCTGGAAAACTACAGTTAGGTTTTTTTTTTAATTTAAGAGTTGAATACAAAATTTCCTAAAATGTCTTTTTGTTTCTTAAATTAAAAAAAAAAAAATAACAGCGGTTTTCCTAAATCCCAAAGATTCTTTTCTTTACAAAACCTAAAATTTTCTATTTTTTCAATCAACTTAATAGCACAAATTCAAAATAAGCAACTCAAGAAGTTAATTAGTTGGTTTTGTTTTTTTGAAGGACATATAGAATTATTAATAATCTTTTCAAATGAATGCCCATAAAGGGAACTGATATAAAATAATCTAAATCAATACCAAATTATAAAAATAATGATTTCATTGATTTTTTTTTCTAACAGATAAGATTTACTATACCAACAAAATCAAAGAAAATACCAAATAATAAAAGAAAACACGATTTTTTTTTTTACCAGAAAAAAGTAGAATAGAAAAAAAAAAACCCGGTAAAAAATGTTGCAAGTATTTTTTCATCCTTTAAAACACAATTTTGATTTATGAATTTCTTAAAAAAAAAAAACATATAAAAATTCAAATAATTATCTTGTCACCTAAATCAGTATTACATAAGGTTGTTAAATGAATTTCTGTTTCATAAAAAAAAAGAACAAAATTCAGAAAAATTATTACATTTTTTACTTCCCAATTAGTTCCAAAAAAAAAAATATAAAAAGGTGAATAGGTGAATTCGAAAAGAATTGGGATTTGAAACACTAAAAAGGAAAACAAATTAAACACATATTTTATTTTAAATAATTTTTGAATAGAATACATTAAAAAATAAAAAAACTTCAACCCCCCCCCTAAAAACTATTTTCTCATCCAGAAAAAAATTAAAAAAACAATTTTAACAGAATCTCTTATCTTGAACTTATTTTAAGCCATTACATCCTTTTCAAAAATATACAAATAGTAACCATCGAAAGTAAAAGATGAATAGTAGTTTAAAATTTGAAGATTATTATTCAAATACCAGCAAAGAAAAATACAAAGTTAAAAAACCATTTTATAGCAATAAAACAATTTATTCGATCAAAGAAAAAAAATTCTCGAAGTTGATTGTGAATGGTGATTTTTTTCATTTGTTTCTAATAAAGAAAAGATTTATTAAGAATACACACTATCCCATGTCTATTTTTTTTTTTTTTTTATTCTCTGATTTAATATCAAATATTCATATAAACACATTTCTAGATTTAAATCATAAATAAAAAAAACCAAAAATTTAATCAAAAAAAAATTTTCCAAAAAATTCAAAAATTAAATATTCCACTCCGAATTCTTTTTATTCTAACCAACCAGAGTAATAAATGACATTTTGATATCAAAGTTTCAATATTTAGTGGCACCCAAAAAAGATGTTTTTTCAGTAAGGTTTTTACTATTAAAAATCAAAAAAATATGAAAATGTAATTCTTTCCTTAAAGAAGAGTTATTTATTTTTACAAATAACGATATCAAAAAAAAAAACAAAACATTTATGGATAATAAAAAAAAAAAATAAAAAAATAGATATATAATTACATTATATTAAAAAATAACTTTCAGAGTCACTCTAAAGAAAGTTATAAATGATTTTAAATAATAAATATTTTTTAATTTTTCAAATAATAATTATTTTTTAGATATTTTTTGAAAAATCTTCGAATGAATAAAAAAAATAGTAAATTCAAAATTTAAAAATATTTGGAAATACTAATAATATAAAGATAAAAATAAAAAATATTTAATTTTTATCAATTGTTGATATTTGAAGAATTTCTTTATTTAATATTTTTTTTAATAATAATAATTTTTTACTGTGAATTTTTGATAATTCTTTATCAATTTGGCCACCTATTATGTCTACATACATTACATGACTAAAGAACAAATTAAATTGGGATTTAACGGATCTTTTTGCTTCCAATTTGGAACCACGGCGGATTAAACGCTTTTTTCCTTTTAAAATTTTAAAGCTGATCATTAATTGCTTTGAGGAATATTGAAGATTTCTAATATCCCATTTATATTTTAATACAGCGGTTTTCCCATTATCTCTATGAGAAGGTTTTAATAAAAGGAAATGTGAGTTTTCAATCAATAAATATCTTTGGCTAATTTTTTGTTCTTGGTTTTGTCGAGTAAGATAACAACGAATTATATTTTTCCCCTTTACCTGAATTCTTTGACCAATTGATAAATCATATTCACTTTCGATTTCTTTTACAGGTAAATCTTCTTCTTCTTTTGCTAATAATTGATCACGTAATCTTTTCAGCATAAAAAACTTTTGAAAATTTGTTAAAATTTCTTCCGTATCCCCAGACGCTTTTCTTTTTGATAAATCTATGATAATAAAAAAACAATATAATTATTATTAGGATAAAGATTGAAAATTATTGGATTAATTTGTCTCTAAGCAATTTTCAAGTTTTTTTTTTTTTGCTTTTTTTTTTGGATAGCTTTCATATAATTTTACATTTAAGATAATATGTTGATAGGTAATCATGAATTGAGATGAAAAAAAAAAAAAAATAATGATAATGATTTGATTTACTACGAATTAAAAATAAAGATTTCAAACAAAAGACAATTCAAAGCAATATAAACATTTGTTATTTTTTTTTTCTAATATTGATAAAAATATTCTAGAGAATTGAATAAGTTGAATTAAAATATAATGAAATTGAAAAAATCGAAAAATTACAAAACTTTGGAAATTTTTATCAATGTAAACTAAAATTCAAAATTTTCCACACAGCTAAAACGTTCCAAACAATCACAATAATACAATTTCATTGAAATTGGAGATAATTTTGATTTTTGTAAAATATGAAAATCATTTTTTCATCTTTTAGTTTTTGTTTTCATTTCATTGTTTGAATTACGTAATTTGTTTCATTGGATCAAAATTTTTGAATGATCAATTGATATTAGGTTAAAGTTGAGTTGTTACAAATAGAAGAACCCAAATAAAATTAGTTGGTAGTATCTAACCTTTGATCGATCAACAAGTCCTAATAGAATTTAAACAAATTTATTAATGTATTTTTTGGTTTTGCTCTCTCCAAAATTTTTAACACACCCATGATTTATTTGTATTGATAATTATTTATTTATTTATTTTGTGAGTATTGTAATTTATAAAGAATTGTTAACATATCAATTAGTGAGTGGTTCTAATTTGGTAAATCTTCTTGAATTGATTAAATAAGTTTTTTTTTTTCACAAATCGAATTTTGACGTGTTAAAAATTTTGAATTGGGGTTTATTTAATTATTTGTTTCTAAAATGCATTGATAAAGGGAACAGATTATAACCAGAAAGAAGTTTTTGTGTTTTTCTTATTTTTTTTAAATTTGATTTTTTTGTTTACCTTTCAAAAAGAAACCTATTTTCGTGGATTATCTTCAAATAATATTCATCTTATTTTTGAAAAACTGATTAGCTTTTCACAAAAAATTTTTGAATTAGAAGTAATTTTTTAAATTAAAAAGTTACGTTTTTGATTAATTTGTATAAAAATTGTCAAAGCGCTTCATTTTAAGGTATAAAGTATACTTATTTATTCCAAATAATGAAAAAAAAAAAAAAAAAAAAAATACTAAAATTGTTGCAATATTAACCCCATTCCAAAAATTTTTACACAACCAAAATCAAAAATAGGAAATAAAAAAAAACACTCAATTTATTGTATTTTTCAGAACGTAATATTAAATTAGGTTCAAGTTTACCTAGTATTAATGTTTTTATATGTAATTTTTTTTATCTAAATATAAGAAAAAAATTGAAAACGAAAAAATAAAAATAGAGGCATGTCAAAAGGATATGAAACGAGCTGAACAAAAAATTGTTTTGATAAATTTGTTGAAATTTCACCAACAATTATTAATCAGATCAAATGATAAGATACCATCAACCAATTGAATGTGATTATCCCATTTAACTAAACTCAACATTAACCTTCTATCAATAATTGAAAAAAAAATTTCCGATCTAACTAAACAGATTACTTAACTCGGAAAAAAGGAAATGAAAACAAAAGAAAAAAGACAAAAAATGAAAAAATAGTTTGTAAAATCAAAATTATTTCCGAATTGAAGGTAAAAGTGTTGTATTGTTATTCTGTCAACTGTTTCCAAATTTTTGGAATTTAGTTTATATATATATAAATAAATATATATATATAACTCTCTAAATTAACTCAGTTTCCAACTAAATTGATAAAAGTATTGATTTTTGATTTTTTTAGACTTTTCGCTTTTTTTAAATTCTTTGAAGTTGTTTGTGTTCCTCCCCTTATTTTTATTTTATTTTTTTTTAAGTGTTTGAAGGAGGTGTATGGATAAAAAATCATTATAGGAATCTAAAAAACAATTTTCTTGATCAGAACTTAAAAAAACCTAACTTTTTCTGATTAGATCTTAAGCTAAGTGAACTTAACTGAAGTAAACTAATGCCAAATGAAACCATTTGAAACTAACTGACAAAACAAACCGAATCTGACTTTCTTTACAATCTGTCTAGCACTGCACTTATATTAGATTTAAACTATCAATATTGTGCATCATAATACCGAGTTGGTATCGTGTACTGGTATTTTACAACAACAAGACTTGGAAAACTTGTAAAAAAAAGAAAAAAAAAATTAAAATTCAAATAATATTAACTTACCAACACCTGAAAATTGGGAACCTTTCATACTTATTACTAAATCTGGATCACTAATGATTTTTTCAAAATTTAAGAAATAATGCAAAGATTTATCATATTCATCTTGAAACAAATCCATAAATAAATTACCAAGAGAATTATTTTTTATATTTTTTTGCAAATTTTTAATGGATAACAAATAAGCCTTATCGAGTAATTTGGAATGTTTTTTGGTCAAACACGGAGGAGATTTATTCTTATCATAAACTAATTCTAACAATAATTTTATACAAATTTGAAAGGTTATAAAGCAAGCATCTTCTTTAAAAATAATAATATTAATAATTTTTTCTACTAACCAAAAAGAATATTCTGGGTTGTTATTATTAACTTGGTTTTGTATTGAAATTTGTTTTCTTGTTTTTTTTTTTGGAGAAGAATATTCAAATAATGAAAATTGACTTTTGGGCAAATTTATTAATTGATTTGTTACACCAAACCCTTCATCAAAAACACATAACTCATCAAGTAATTTTTGGGATTTTCGATATTTTACTGGGAAAATATCAATCCTTTCCAATAATGATTTACTATTTCCTATTATTGTTGATTAAATTTAATTTTTTTTTTTTATATAGAAAACAAATATTAATACAAAAAAATAAAAATTATATAAAAAAAGAAAAAATATTTCAAAATAGTTTAAAAAAAAAAAAGTCAAAATTAAGAAAAATAAAAAAAAAAAATTGTTTACTTTTTTGTTTACAAATAGAATAAAAAAAACATAAAGTAAATAAAATTAATCTTTCATCATCCCCATCAAGATTCTTAATAATATTTTTACGAATGATATTTATACATTTATTATTATTATTATTATTATTATTATTATTATTATTATGCATATTCTTATTATTCTTATTTAATTTCAGATGATTCTTATTATCCATTTTTTTGCTAAATATATTATTAAATATAGTTGTTATTGTTTTCTGTGAAAATTCTTCGATTGCAACCATTCTTCTTAGATCAAAATTATTGCCATTTTCATCAAAAATATTTTGACCAGAAAGATTTATTTTAAATAATCTTTCATCTTTAAAAATTTTATTTATTTTTTTGGTTGGTTGGATTTCATTTTCAATTTCCCCCAAAGTAAATTCTGAATAATTTCTCTGCGGGTCTAATAGTATTGATAATAATGGTACAATTAAATCTTCGCAATTTATTACATGTACTATTTGCGAAAGAAGTATTAATGATAAAATTGGTGAACATTTTTCCTATTGTTTAAGATTTATATTTAGATGTAAGAAGATGTATTTATTCATTTAAATGATTAGTAATTTATCATATTATTTAATATAAACTTGTAAAAAAAAAATTTATAATTCTATTTTATCATATTAAAGCAGTACTGTGGTGGATATATAAAAAAATAAAAACTTTTTTTTTGAAATATATACATTTTTAAAATCTCTTATAATTAAACTCTATTCAAATTTTTTGTAGTAAAGTATCGAGTTGGTTGTTGTAATATTTTTTACAATTATGTAAATTTTAACTAAACTATTTTGCAGTCAAAGGTTCCCCAATGTAAGGTATGGATTATATATGTTTAAAGAGTTTGAATGGATATTAGAAGAAAAAATTTATTTTTGGTAAATTTCAAAATTGAAAACATTTTTTTCTATTTTTGCTTTTTCTTTTTTTAGATTTTTTTATTTAGATAATTGTTTTACGATTTTTTTTTTTATTGCAAGATCTAGAGTTACTAAGTAAAAATGTGTTATTATATTGTTATCGAAACAGTGAAAAGGATTGCAGAGAAATCATATTTATTTCTATTTGAATTTTATTTGGATCTTCAATTGTAGAGATCAAAATGAGTCTTATTTTTCTAAATGTGGACATAAGAATTTGAGTTTTTCAATTTTTAGGTAAATATATTGATTGACCAGATTTGTTCCACATGAATATCAACTATTCCCCAAGCTGTATTATTCTAGTTATTTTTTATTTATTCTTCAAAGGTTCAATCTTAAAATATAATTGATATTTGGAATTTTTTTGGGAATCTTTGACAGTAATAAAGTTTAGTTTAAAAAATAAACAGTTAAAAAAAGTAATTTAAAAAAAAAATGTTTTATAAAAGATGATTCTAACTTTCTTTTAGATCCTAAATACTATTTTTAAAATTCGTAACAATTTATTTTTTTTTAATTTCAGATATTGTTATTGAAATTAATTTATAAAACAAGTTTAAATAAAAAAATTTTTAAAATATTAAAAATTCGGATACATTTTATAAATGAGATCTTGATAAAATTATTATTTGTTTGTATAAATATGCTAATGGTGTAAAACTTGTTAAGGGATTATTATTATTAAAAAATAATAATATTTATTAGAATAAATACTAATCTATTTTTGAAAAATATTGACTCACTTTATAATGCTATTGAAAGCTGTTTTGATGGTTTATCCCATATTCTTATCACAAGTGTAAATATTTTCAAATTTTTGGATCAGAATCATTTTTTCTAATTTTGCAATTTTTGTTTTGCTTTTTCAAATTTTTATTTTTCTTTTTTTCTGTTTTTCTTTTTCTTTCTCCTTTTGTTTTTTTTCGAATTTGGCAAATTTTTGTTTTTCTTTTGTTTTTCTTTTTCTTTTTCTTTTTCTTTTTCTTTTTCTTTTTTTTTCAATTTCTTTCTTCAACTTTCTTTTTTTTTTTTTTTTATCAAAGTCAATTTGAAAAAAAAGATTAACTTAGACAATATCAATAAACATAAAGAAAATTGAGATTGTGTATTGTCTTTTAAATATGAATTTATTTATTAGCCAAAAATCTTCTTGTTCAACTTTTTTACAGTGAAAGTCCAGTCAGAAAAAATCGGTAATGCTCATTTCAAAAATTGTGATTCACTTTTTTTTAGGATTTGATTGTATTATTTTTAATTTTTAAAATATCAGGTTTTTCTCGATTTCAAATGATTTAAAAGTTAATTATTAATAAGATTTAATATTTAGTTGCTCTTGAATACTAAATAATATATATATATTTCGATTTATTATTTCAGATAATTCACAATTTTTGAAATATATTTTCGTTTATAAAATTCTACAAAATTTATTATTATGTGTTCAGTTACATTTTTAAGTGAACATTAGCTAAAATTTAATTAAAAGAATTTTTAAGATAAAAAAATCTAAAACCAAGTTTAGTGTTTCAGACAATCAGGTAGTAATTTTGTTGAATTATCTCTCTTCAAAAATAAATAAAAATTAAAAGACTTTTTTAAAATATGTTTGAAAAAAGTATTTGGTTTTTGGTTTTGAATTTTTTTTTTTTTGAAATTAAATTGGTTTTAGAATGTTAATGTTAATATCTTACATTTACTTTTTTTAAATATCTAACATCTTTAAGGGTATTTTATATTTAATAACAATTTTCGACAAATAAATAAAAAATATAAAAAAAAAAAAATTCAAATTTACGATTTGTTGTTTTGTTTTTTGATGCTTTTGTGGTATGCTAACTTCATTAACCTTTGAATCAGATAGATTATTTTTGGATTGTTTATCCGATTGAAGATCTTCAAGATAATTCTTCCTGATTTTTAATTTGTGATTTTCATTATTTGATTGATTTTCATTTTTATCATTTAACTTTTTTTCTTCATTGGAAAGATTATTATTATTGATGTTAAAATCTTGTATTTCTTCTTCTTCTTCTTCATTATTTGGATCTATTTCACTTTTAATAATTTTCATTTCGTTTCCAATTTCTATTTTTCCATTTCCATTTTCATTTTCATTTTCATTAATTTTAATATTTTTTTCAATATTTTTATTTTGAGAAAGTATAATTTTTTCAAATTGTGCTTTTTCATTTTTATTTACATTTCCATTTCCATTTCCAATTTCATTTTCATTTTCATTTTCATTTTCCTTAAATTTATCATTTTTTTCAACATTTTTATTTTGAGAAATTTTAATTTTTTCTGTTTCTTTATAATGAACAAAACTTTCAATTATTAATGGAATATAAAAATTCTTTAACAAATTGATCGAAAGAGAAGTGTTCAATTCAGAAATTTGTAAATTAAAAATATCTTCTAAATAATAAAAATCATCAATTTGACTAAATAATTTATCATCAAGAATTCTATTAAAAAAATTTTTTTGTGAATAAGATTTATATGTATTATTTAGAGAACATAAAATAAATTAGTTTGAACTTGAAAACATCCATAATTTACTTATAAATTATTTTAAAAAATATATAATATATTTAGAATTAAACTGTTTTCCAAAAATTTTCGGTATCAATTTTGTAAGTTTGAAAATATTCTTTCTTTTTATGATTGTGGAATAATATTAATAAACCACTTAATATTTTGAATTATTAGGGAAATTCGTGAAAATTATTTTTTAGTGTGAAAATAAAGATTATCGAGAGTATTGGATGAAAATCGTGAATTTCTGATTTTATTATGAATAAAAATAGTTTTCATGAATTTACCAATTATTCCTGAAAATCTTTTTGTCCAATTCAAAATTTTAAGTTATAATTTTATTCTGTTACAAAAAATTTAAATATTAAAGCATTAGTTAAATAATTTTTACATAATATTTTTTTAATTTTTATTGACTTTTTAAGTCATTTTTTTCAGCAATAATTTGTAACTAAAAATTATTCCCAATTTATTACAACTTTCTTTTTAATTATCGCGAATTTGTACATTATTGTGGGTTTTTAATTTTATCAGAAATATTTCAGATTATCAGCAAAAAAAAGTGAAATTGATGAGAATTTACATTATAATAAAAAGATAAATTAATCACTAATTTGTCGATTTGTTATCAAACTTCTCATATTGCTGAAAGTTCCTATTATTATATTTAATATCTTTTGTTTCTTTAAAAATATAAATAATTAAAATATAAAACACTGTATAAAAAACAGTTGGTCAAATCATTTTTGAATTTCTAATTCGTATTTTTCGTTTTGATGCAAACAAAATTGAAAATTTATTTTTTTTGAAACATTAAACTATTTTTCAAAATTGCTGAAATATTTTAAATTAAATATTACACCATTTAAAATTTTTTTCTTTGTTTGTGAAAGAAAGATTAAATTATTTTACAAAAATCATATTTTACAATTTTTTTTATTAATCATCATTTTTTAAACAATTCAAATTCTTCTACATCCGAAAAATTCGAAGTAGAAAATAATTATTTTACATTTAAACGATAATTCTATATGCTCAATCACAAATAAATTAACTTTTAGTATTTAAAATCTTCGTAATTGATTAAGATTTGGATAAACGTTTCTCCTTTTTCCAATAATAATAATAATAATATTAAAAAAATATAAAAATTGTGAATTTAATTAAAAAAATTTTTTTAGATAATAGTTTATAAAAACATATAAGCTTAATTTCAAAAATAGGGGAAGATTTTTCATCAGAAAAAAATTTGTTTTATTGTTTTTTTTTTTTTTTTGTATAATAATGTATTTTACTAGAGTGTTTAGATATAATAACCAATATAGATTAATAATTTAAAAATATAGTGTAATCATTTTATTTTTTGAAAGATAAATGAAAAACGAAAAAAATAATAATAAAAAAGTTTGCACCTAATTTTGAAATTTGGGTTTTGCTATTTCTGAAAAAGCGTATCAAATTTATTTTAAAATATTGTATCTTTATTAAACTTTAATCTAATAAAAGTATTTAAATATCCACAATGGTTATTCCATTAATTAATTCTGAATAATAATTCAATTTTTGTATTTGTAAGACATTGCTTGAATTAAGGATACTAAAGTTTTCTGATCTAAAATTTTATCTGAAGTTTTTTAAGGGTGAAATTAATTTTCAATTTTTTCTTTTTGATCGAAAAAAATTATTTCCCAAAGATGATTAATCTCAAAAAAATTTTGTAAGAAAAATTTTAACTGTAAACTACTTTCGAAAAATAAGGGCCCAGTTTTTCAAATGATACTCAGGAAAACTAATTATATGAGGAACCCTGTAAATAATCATCAATAAACTAGAAGTTGATGGATAATCATCAGAAGAACAAATACTAACAAGGTGTCTTCTTTAAAAATTTTTTATACGTTGAACAAAATCTATTTCATTTTTTGTACCAAAATATGGCTAAAAAAAATCATCCAAAATTTTACAACATCTGGATATTATCGAATTTTTTTCGGTTGTAAGAGTAATTTGATTGAGAATTAAATTGAAATTTTTCATCATGTAAAAATATTAAATGTAAATCAGTGAAGAAAAATTGACATCTGAAACTATTTGATTGAAAAAACTAACAAACAAAAAAAAATCAAATTGTCATCTGATTGTTTGATAATTTTTTTTATTTTCTTCCAATTTTTCAGTCAAAAGTTTGGTTAGTAAATTATGAAGTAGAAAATTTTATTTAAATTACATCATTAATCAACTGCCCAACATCATATTGAAATTCAATGATTCTAGAACGAGATCTCGAAATTTGGTCCCCTATTTTTTGAATTTAGTTTATTTTATTCTTTAAAAAGATCAGTTGTATCCTTATCCCATTGCCTATTTTTTACTGAAATCGGCCATACCTCACTTAGTATAAAAAAAGTGTGTAAATTTATTTTTTCCATTTTTTGGAAATATTTTCATGAACATATTTTGAAATATACCTAATTGGTTTAGTCAGCAGTAGTATTATCTCTCTTAATTTAATATTACCAATTCATGAATAGAAATACATACCGAAAAAATATTATTTGATATATCAAAAAAAAATGCACCACTTTTCTGAAAATACCTTATAGTTATATATACATATATGGATTATAATGAATTCTTTGTATTTTTATTTGTTTAAAATTCCAAATTCTTTACTTTTTCTTCATTTTTTTCTTTTAAAATTGAATGACTTTTTTGTCAAACCTTTGATCATTAAAAATCTAAAATTTATGAGTGATATTTATTGATCCAAAAATTATTGTTTTAAATCATTTAATTGAATAATCTTTCTTAATTTTAAATACAAAATCTGAAAATGAATTACATTTGAAAGTCTTTAAAGCGGCACCGAGGATTTAAAAGTAAGTCGGTACCGTCTTTTACAAAACATTTTTTTATAAAATTACTTTTTAATTAAACTCGATATTTAAAGGCACAGCATTTGGATAGAGTTTAAGAAAGTAAGTACATTTTACTATTTTGAAAAATTTTAATTGTGAGAACCTTACTGAAAAATATTTTTTGAGTGCGACCAGATATTGATACTTTGAAACCAAAACACCATCCACTGCTCTATTTGTGGAAAGAAAGCCAACCCAAAGTAATTCAGAGTTGAAATTTTTAATTTTTGAATTTTTGAAACATTTTTTTTGATTCAATTTTTGGTTTTATTAAATTTGGTTTTGGATCTAGAAATGTGTTTATACGAATGCTTGAAATTAATCCAACAGTAAAACCAAAAAAAATATACCCCAAAAGGTGTGTATTTGAAACAAATCTTTTCTTTTAGAAGACCAAACACGAAAGATCACCCTTCCAAATAAATTTGTTGAAATCAAGAATGACAAAAAAAAAATCGATCAAAAGCCTATTTTCGAAGATTTGTTTTCTTTATCTTCTTAATTTGTATGAATCCAATTAATTTATAACCTTGAATTTCTCGCTCCATTACTATTTATTATTATTTTACAAAATATTTTTTTACAAATTTGTTTTCAAAATTCTTTTTTCAAATATTTTTATCAAACCAAACCAAAATAAAGAATACTATTTCAAAAATTAAAGTAAAGGGGTTGGATTCTCGGAATTAATAAAAAACATTTACAAAAGATTCAACCCAAAATAAAAAGAAAAATTTAGAAAAAATTTCAATCAGATTCAGAATTATTTTGAGTTCTCATTTTATTGGTAAATAAATAATTATAAAAATCAAACGAATTTGTTCAATAAATCTTGATTTCTGAGGAGGAATTTAATAAATATCCTATTTTCTGAACTCAATCAAGAATTAGACGAATCAAATGAAAATAGGATTTTTAAATTCATTTTGGAAATTCTTTAGTAATAAAAAGTAATTTTGTTTTTCAAAAATTTTCCAAACAAAAGTATTTTCATGAAGAATCAATAAACAAAACCAAATTAAGAATAAGTAATTGTATCAAATATTATAGATAAGATCAAGAAATAAATGATTTTTATTTATTTTTTTTTGATCAATCTTTTTCATTTTTTTGAATTCCATTTTTTTAGTTGCTATGAAAATAGATTAAACTAGGATATATTCCACTCCCGTATTTATTAAAATATCAATCTTTTTGTTAAAGAAATGATTTGAATCATTCAGTTTCACATAAATGATTGGCAATCAAAATTTGAAAAATGTACTTTCTCCCGTAATTAAAAAGCAATTTTAAAAAAAATGTTTCAAAAATTGAGTTATTTTTGTTTTTATACCATCAGCGTGATTTAAAAAACGCTGAAAAAAAAACTCGATTCAAAAAGTTTTTCATTTATTTTAAAAAACTTGTTGATATAAAACATTTTAAAGAATATTCATAAATGATCTTTCATTAGTTTTTTGAAATTAAAGCAAAAAATGGTTTGTATAGCTTTTCTAAAAGAATTTACAATACTTTCTTTGATATTTTTTTTCAGTTCTTTTAAAATTCTCAGGGGTTCCGGAAAAAAATGTACATTCAAATATAAGGAAAAATTCAAAATCTCAGCAAACAAAAAAAAAAAAAAAAAAAAAAACAAATGAATAAATACTTACTTGATATTTACATTTTTTGATTGAAGTAATTCTTCTATTGACAAACAATTCATTCTTATAAACCAAACCAAATTATTGAAATAAGGAACTTTTTTTGAGTCTAAAATAAGCAGCCGAACTGGTTGGTAATTAACTAGTAAGTATTGAAAAATGATTGGGATTGTGTTCAATTGTCAATAATATAATATTTGTACCAAAAAATATTTTGTGGTTGCATAGGTTAGAAAAAAGAAGACTGTGAATATTTTGATTTTATTAAAAAAAAAAAAAGAATCCAATAATCAAAAACAAGAAAAAAAGAAAAAAATCTTGGAAAAATAAAAAGAAGCACAAATACGAATAAATTGATACCTTTAAAAACATTTAAAGTTATTGTTCGAACAGCTATTCTAACCATCCCTTCTTCATGATTAAAAAATTTGATTGACTTGCTGTAAAGAGGAATTTCCTTTGTTTTGAGATCATAAAACAATTGAATTGTGTTGTTATTTATTTTTAAAGACAGGGCCTTTAAAAAGGAAATATAATATGCAAGGACCTCTTCATTTGAAAAACTAAACTGATGAGTGATAATCGAATTAATATGGTTATTGGAAAGGAGGAAATAAATCGACTTTTCACTTTTGAGATTTTCGATCATTATTGACAAGGTTTGTAATAATTGGATTTTGACTGAGGTGGGGGACTTTTGAACAAGAAATCTTAAAAACCAACTAATTATATTTTTTTCCAAAAACCAGCTTTGAGGGAAAAGAAAGAAAAAATTGTATTTTTTTTTTTGTTTGAGTGGCTTGAAACAAAGTATTAGAGAGAAAAAAAAAACAAAAAAAAAACAAAAAGGAAGAAAGAAGATTATTAAAAAAAAATTAAAACAAAAAGACTTACTCAAAAAATCTTTCGTTATGTTGATCACCCCAAATCATTAACTCTGCGATTTCTCTCAGTGTTTCAACAAGTATTTTTTTATTGTCTTGGGAGATTGTTTGGTTATTTTGGATTATTGTAAAAAGAAAGCTATTTGTTGGTTTAGAATTTTAGAGTTTTGTGAAACAAAATATTAAATTAAAATTAGAATCCATGCAAAACGAGATGTAAAGAAAAAAAAAAAATAAGAATACTCTAAGTGCTCTAATGTAAACTTGTTTCTTTTTTTTTTTGTGAATAGTTTTTTTACAAAAGACATCGAAAGTAGGAAAAGAAAAAAAAAAAGATCTAGAAAAAATGATATTTAAATCTTTTCATTTGTAGTTTCGGAAGAAAGTCAAAAGAAACACTTTGATCTGGAAAGAGTAAGTTGACTTGATCAGTTGGGTTGAAAAGTTAGTATATCTCAGAATAAAATCAAAGAACTTTTGATAGAGATCTTTCAAATGCTTTTTTATCATCACTTTATTATTATCTACTTTAATTCCGAATTGGTTTTCTATTACTATATGAACAAATAAAATGTTTAGTTGTTTTTGGTATCTCAAAATAATGAAAAATTCTACAATTTTTTTCGTTCATTTTCTTGTTTTTTAAATTTAATCATTTAACTCTCATAACTTCTCATTAATTTTAAACTTAACAAAATCTTGAACACCTTTAGTCAAATATCAGTTTATTTTTTAAAAAAAAGTGTCGAAATAATAATTTGTAAGACCCCTTTTGAATTTTTAATAAAATAATCTAAAAATAGATTTATTTTTTTTTTAAAAAAAGAATATTATATTTATTTTTTTAACATATGTTTTTGAGAAGAATCAATTTGAAAACAGTTATCAATATTATATTAAATAGAGATATTATGTATTAAAATTAGCAAAACTTTATTTAAACTTCTCAAGAGAATTATTAAAAACCCTCAGAATCTTTTTTTTTTTTTTACTTTTGTCGAATATAAATTATCTAAATACATTAAAGTATAAACTTTTTTAAAAAGATAAAACCTAATATATATATAATTCAGGAAATTAAAAATCTTGTTAAGTTATCTTTTGATATTAAGATTAACAAATAAATAGTTTTTTTTATTTTTGATTGAATTAAACATTCTATAAAATAAATCGAAAATTTTTTGATTAAGGAATTAATCCAAATAAATAAAAAGAATAAGAATAATATTATTGGATATAATTCAAAATAAAGATTCATTATTTATCCTATCATTGGTTAATGATAAAGAAAATTAAGATTCTTTATTAATATTTCTAAACAAAAATTTAGAAATTCTGGAAAACCTATAGAAAGATTATCACTATAAAAAATAGACAATCTAGAATTAATAATTGTTTATTACATACCATTCACTTTCTCAAGTTCAAAAGAATTGAGTAAAATCTTTGCTCTTACTTTGTCCCTACAATTTTTGGAAAAGATAGTGTACTTTTTTTTAATTTCTTAAATTTTAAAAAAACAATAACAAATCAAAAACTTTAGTTTCCTCTCCCACTTTTTCTAAAAAAAAAAAAAATTGGTTATTTTTTAATGGGCTGCAGTGTTAAGTATGACTTCCTCAAACATATAAAAAAATAAGATTTCAAAAATTCACTCTGATTTTTTTTTTAGTTTAAAATTTTTTTATTATTTTTTATTTTTCTACATTTTGGAAATAGAAAGTTATTCTGCTTTTAAAAATCAATTAAGAGATCAAATTAATTAACTAATAAATCGATAGATTGATTCCAAAAAAATTTTTATCCTCACCCAAGTGTTATTTAAGAGATCCAGTGATTTTTTACAATAGAAATTCAAGTTGTTTAATAAAATTAACAGTTTTTTTTTGGTCGAAATTGTTTGATGAAATAAATAGGTTATTATTTAGCTTTAAACGATACACAAATCCCCCCTGTTACAGATTAATGTTAATTGAATCCACAAACAAATAATTATAATGATTCGAAAACTTGTAAGAAAAGAAATGAATATATTGTGTAAAATTTATATGTTTAATAATTTTAATGAATATAAAAACTTGAAACTATTGATTTCTGTTTTATTTTTCTCACAGAATATTAATAAATTATCAATAATAAAAGATAAAAATAAAAATATTTATTTTTTTATTATTTTTTTATCCCTACCGAATCTTTTTTATATTGGGAAGAAAACTTTCAAAGGAAAAATATCAAGTGGTTACTTACTAATAAACAGATACCGAAACACAAAAGTATAGGTAACTTGAAAATAAAAACGAAAAAGCAAAGGCTAAAAATGACCGAAGTTTTAAAGCAAATCAGATCAACAAGAAAAAAAAAATAACAACAATTAAATAACCATTCACAAGTGAACCTTCATGATCAATTATCAAATTATTAAATCAACCAAAAGTATCTTGAATGAGATTTTGGAAATCCTTAATTACAATATCATAATTTTCATTTTTTTTTGTGATTTTTTGCCAATTGCTTCTTATAAACCCTTTTTTTTAAATTTCTTTTTCTTTTTTTCTTTTTTCTTTTCAATTTTTTGCTTTTGCCTTTTCAAACGATAAAAAAAAATGGGTGTGCTTTTTCCTTGAACAATCGTGAAATCTATGATTTTACGCTTAAATTACCTTCAAGGAAATTTAAGTAAAAGGACATTTAGGGTGTAATTTACACTTTTTCCATCAATAAAAAAATAAAAATATTCATTTTTTTTTTCTCATTCTGTTTTTTCTTTTGTTTTTTTGTTTAATTAATTCTTTGACAAACCAAAATTGATAAAATAACTACTCTAATATTTTATCAATTTATTTTTTTTTTCATAATTTTATTTATTAGCATTTAAAAAAAAACAAAATTGGGTATTAATCAAACATCATCTTTTTAGAATAAAAAAGACAGTTTTAAAAAAAAATAAATAAAATAATTTGAAAAATGTTAATGGATATTTATGATATTGTAGTTAAAATTATTGATAGAATAATTGTAAAAAAAGAATTAATCATTTAGGATTTTTTTTTTTTTTTTTTTTTATTTTTTTTATTTTTAGGAATACTTCTCATATCACTCACATAAGTTTATTTAAATATTAAAATAAACAAAAATACGAAGACTATTAATAATAGTATAAATAATAATAAATGATTTGATTTTTTATGTTTCTTAATTCTTAATTTGAATTCCGAAAAAGTTTTGGCACATACTTGTATTTCAAGTTCTTGAACAATGCCAATTTCGTCATTAAACACATGTTGACTGTTAATTTTATCAAACATTTTACTATTGATATTTTGAAATATTTCAATATTTGACTTTATAAGTTGCAAATTTGGTTGTTTTTTTAAAGATTCCCAATTCATTAATAAAAACAAAATTAAATTATTTGTTTGCGAAATATAATTTGAATATTTTTTTTCCCAAACTAAAAAGCAAGTGGGATCACATACTAAACTATCTACAAGATATTTATTGACTTTGTTTCTCAACCATATATTATCATAACTAGCCAAACATAATAAATCTGGGAAATATAAATGCGGTGTTGAGGATGGATCAAAAAAAATTGATAGTTCTTCAATTAAACCTATTGTCTTTTCAATTCTATATATAATTTTTTCTGTAAAAAATTTTGAAAGCTTTATTTTTTTTTCCACAATGTTCATTTTCTTTTTATTTTCATTTTCATTTTTCTTTTTCTTTTCTCCCCTACTTCGCATCGAGTTTACCTTCCCCCCACCCTTTGTTTTTCCCTTTTCCACTTCAATTTCCTCTTCAATAATAATTTCTTTATTCATAATAATTTCATTACCTTTTTTATTTGTTTTTTCTTTTTTTTGAATTTCATTTTCTTTTTTTTTTTTATCAAGTTTTTGATCTACCTTTTTATTTTTTATTGGATCAATTTTCCCATTTTTATAATTCTTCTGAATATCATTTTCCTGTTTACCTTCCCTTTCTTCAAATTTAAAATTATTTTCAATTAATGAACAATAAAAAAGTAAATATTCTTGGAAAATATGTGGTTTTATCATGGCTTCTGGTGTTGAACGAAGTTTCTTGTAATTTGTTTTATAAAAGAACAAGAATTCTAAAAAATCAAATATCATATGCCCTCTTTCTTCTGTGCATTCTTGATCATACAGCAAAGGATAATATTCTTCAATCCATACTATAGAAATGGAAATCAATAGTTATAGAATTATTTCAAATTTTATATTAATCAAATGTAAAAATCAAGAAAAAAACTAACTCAAACTTCGATAAGATTTGAGAAAAAATCTATTTTTAAATTTTTAATAATCTTTTAACATGAATTTCTTCAAAAATTTTTATTTTGAAAATTAACATAAAAATAATTGTATATTTTTTAAAAACACTTCTTTATCATTTTTAAATCTTAATTTTCAAACTAAGTTGAACTTTTCCAGATTTTGTTTATTATGATTTTTTATTTTTTTATTTTAATTAAAACTAAGAATAGTAATCTTTAAAAATTTTAAATATAATTTTTTTTGGAGGAAAAATTAATGTTTTGAAAAAAAGATAATGAAAATATTAATTTGGAAATAGATAACTTAAAATTATTAGATGTAAATGTAAATTTAAATTAATTTAGAGAAAATTTATTTTTTTCCATTTTTCCCCTAGCTGAATCTTCTTTATATTGCGAAGAAGAGTTACAACGGAAAAAGATCAAGTGGTTACTTGCTAATACTGTGAGATTGGAACACGAAAATATGTGTAACTTGAAAATAAAAACAAAAAAGAAAAGGCTAAAATGATCAAAGGTTGAAAAGCAAATAAGATCAAAAAGAAAAAGTTAAGAAATTACAACAACTTAAACAACGATCCCCAAGTGAACATTCATGATCAATTATCAAATTATTAAATCAACCAAAAGTATCGTGGCTGTGATTTTGGTAGTCCTTAATTAAAGATAGCATTGCTTTTTTTTTTTTTTTTGATTTTTTACCAATTGTTACTTATAAACCCTTTTTTTTTTTTTTTTTTTCTTTTTCCTTTTTTCTTTGCAATTTTTTGCTTTTGCTTTTTAAACATAAAAAAAATTGGGTGTGCCTTTTCCTTGAACAATCGTGAAATCTATGATTTTACGCTGAAATTACCTTTGAGGAAATTTAAGTAAAAGGACATCTAGAGTGTAATTTACACTTCTTCCATCAATAATAATAATTTAGAGAAAATTTAATATCCAATATTTCTGAGTGGAAAAGTTAAGAATCTTTAAAAATGATTAAATAAAATAATAATTTAAATAAACAGTTGTAACGCGGAATATTATAGAGATGGAGTATTGTGGAGTTCCATCAAGTGCTGTAGCTTTTCCAGAATTCAAAAGAATTATAAAAAAATCAAAGATTTTACTAAATGCTTTTGAATTCTGGAAAAGCTAAAGATGGTTTTTTTAATTTGAGAAATTAAAAGACAATTTAAGAAATTTTCTTTTTATTTCACAATTTAAAAAAAAACCGTCTTTAGGATATCTTGACTTTTCTTTTTATTCAGAAAATTGATAGATTTTCGTTAGGTTTTTTTTACTTTAGAAATAAACCGAAAATTTATTAAAATTTTCGATTTATTTCTAAAGTAAAAAAAACCTAGAACACTTCACAAATAAAATAGAAAACCTCAAAGAAACCTATAACACTTCACAAATAAAACAGAAAACCTCAAGAAAACCGTCATTAGGCTTTCCATAATTTAAAAGAATAGAGAAAAATCTAAGATTTTATTCAATTTTGTTTGAAATTCTGGAAAAGCTAGGCACTCTACAGAATCACTTTCCAAACCGATAATTTGAATTAGAGATATTGTTGAATCGAGTGAGGAAGTGAATCTGGACAATTCTCTCAAGAATTTGATACACTTCATAAATTGAGAGGTATTTTGTTCCAATTCTCATTAGCTTTTATAATAGCCAAAAAAATATTTTAAATTAGTCAGAATAATTCTTCCAAAAGTGTTTTTATGATTCTAGGAAGCATAAACACGATTTTTAATTTAAATTGCACCTCGCTGACTTTTGTAACTTTTTGAGAAAAGAATAAATAGCCAGAAAATTGGTTGATCATGGACCACTCGAATTTCCAGCCTTCTATAATTACTGTTATTTTCCAATTAATAAATGAAAAATTTTTTCTTTTAAATTAGCAAAATATTTTATTTATTATTAGTTGAAAAAAGTCTAAAATCTTCACCAAATCAATTAAAAATAAAAGTTTTGAAATTAATTTAATTTTCCCTTTTTGAGCTCGACCACAATTTCACTTTTTTGATTCGGATTTATCAGTAAGATTGGACAAAGTAACATAATCAAAGGTTTCCAACAAATCTGATTCAAGAGTCTTCTCGAACAACTATAATTGAAATAACAATGAATTTTAAAGAAAGATGGTGTTTCATAGATTTTTCTTGTGACTTTTTCTTTAATTTTAATTTTCAATACTGGGATAAGATCTTTAAATGGAATAAAACTTTGGCATATTATCTTTTTTTCATGTTGTCAAATATCTTTTCATTTAGAATTGTTATTTAACCCATGTATACAATAAAAAATGACCAAAAAAAAAATTATAATTTTCTATCAATGACTTGAAATGTAATAGTAAATGAAAAAAAGGAAAATGAAGTGAAAATCGTTTCTCATTGGAACAACCTCGATTTTTTTTTTGGAAATTCTTTAATAATGAGCCAATTTTGATAAAATTTTATATTTGATTTTGTTATCCCAGATACTACTAGAATTATAAGAATAAAAATGCCAGATCTTTCAGTTCTTCAAAATATTAATTAAAGGGATTTTATTGTAAAAAATAATCCCATTCACCAATCTCAAAAAATATCCAATAATTTTTATTCTTAGATATCTGAAATAATTCATTTTTATATACAAAGCCAATTTCATCTTATTAGAAACCATTTTGAGGATTTTATTTTACTAAAATTTGGATTTTTAAATTTATTTGAAATTTTAAAAACTTTTTTTTAAAATCAAAAGTAATTTTTGACAAATTAAAAAATCCAAAGAAACTAATAAATTCTCAACTAGAGACAAGAAAAATAATCTACAAAACTCATATCCAACAACATCTATAACAACACACCTCTTAAATATTGAGTTAGTTTTGGAATATTTCAAAGATGAGAAGAATTATTACTGAATGAAGAAACACTGAAAATTTAAAATGAGAGAATAACTTTGTTTGGAATTTAATAAAAAGTTCCTACTTTAGTGATCAACCCATTAAAGACAAGAAACTCACCCAAATATTTTCTTCTCTTAACAAAAATAACAAAATGTTTCCAAACAGCGTAAAACTTGAATCCAAAATTTTAATCGAGTCCGATTAATTCAAATACTCGGTCCAAAATTATAGAATTAAATTGCACGGAAAAGAAAAACACATGAAAAGAAGAAAAAAGAAAGAAAAAAGAAAGAAGAAAAAATAAAGTAAAGCGTACTTTTAAAAGTTTCAATTGGGTCTAAAAAAATTCCTTGACCTATTATCCAAAAATAATCTTTAAATAAATGATCAGAATGATTGTTCCAATTCTTGAATAATTTTCTTTTGATTTTTGTTCTTTCTTTTTTTTGAATCAAAAATGAAGGCTCAATAAAAAGGATAGACTTAATTAGAAGCATTCTTTGAAATGAATTTGAATTTGCTAAGAAGGTATTATGAGAATCAGTTAGAAATATAACAGAGAATAAATTTTCATATATTCGAATAAGAAGGTAAAAATTGAGGTTTTGGCTTTAAGTTACACTTTTCTTGAAAGAAGAAAGAATAAGCAAAAACACTAAACAAAGAATTGGGTTATTGAGAAAAAAAAAAAAAAAACAAATGACTTACAACCTTGTGTAAAATCTTCCGTAATTAAAGAAAGTAAATAAGTGGAAAGCTCGTCTTTCGATAACAATTTTAAAAACTCGAAGATTTTCCCATATTGTTCCTTTTTTAAATAATTAAAAGGAAACTCAATATATGATTGAAAAGTTTTCATATGCTCTCTAACATCAGGTCCGTTTGGAAACAATGCTCCTAAAGTACCAAACATTGTTTTTGTGTTCGATTTATTGTTGTTTGGGTTTAATTTTAGGAAACTTTGATAAAATATCTATTTCAAAGAAGGTAACATTAAGATTAATAAAAAGAAATAAGTCTTGGGTTTTTTTGATAAAATAAAAACAAATAAAATTAAGAAAAAAACAAACACTATCCAAAGAATTGTTCGGTGATTTTTTTTTGGTTGTTATGAGTGTTTGTTTTTTTTTTTTTCTTGTTTTTTCTTTTCCTTTTTTTTTTTTTTCCACTGTTGCTTGTTTCTCTTTTTCTTTTCTTTTACCTTTTGGTTTTTCTTTTTCGTTTTCATTTTCTATTTCTTTTTCCTTATCTGTTTCTTTTTTTGTTTCTTTTTTTGTTTTTGTTTCTGTTTCTATTTTTGTTTCTTTTTCTTTTTCGATCTCAATATTTTGTGCAAGTGCATTTTTTTTTTGTTTTGTTTTCTTTTGAAATTGATTGCTGTTTTGGGAAACTTTTAATTGCTTTTGTTTTGGTTGTTGAAGTGGTTTCTTTAAATTGTTTTTCTTTTGATTTTTATCCCGTTTTACTTTGATAGAACGTTTTCCTTTTCTAACTTGCCAACCGTTTTCTCTATTACTCATTTTCTTTTGAGTTTTAGTAGATTTATAAAAAGAGTTAAAAAATGAAAAAATAATATCAATTTTGAAAATTTAATTCTAAGAACTTTCAGAACAAATAAGTTCTCAGTGTATAACTGAATTGAAACTTTAAAATTAAAATATCCTACAATGATCTATTTGTGGAAAGAAATACAAACCTATGTAAAATCGAAGTTGAATCTTCAATTTTTCAATTTTTTATTCCATTTTATTTAATTTCAATTTTTGATTTTATTAAATTAGTTTTTGGATCTAGAAATGTGTTTATATCAATGAATGAAATTAATCAAGGTGTAAACCAAAAAAAGAGACCCGAAAGGTATGAAATTTTAAACAAATATTTTCTTTTGGAAGGCCAAAGACATAAGATCATCTTTCCAAATAAATTTGCTGAAATCAAAAATGACAAAAAAAAAAAAATCAATACAAGTATATTTTAAACAATTTATTTTTTCCTTCTCTACTTAAGTTAGGAGAGAATAAATCTAAAGACTATTATCTTTAAATTCTGTCATCATTACTATTTTTTATTATTTGACTTAACCCCCTTTTGACTAAATTTCTTTTCAAAATTCCTATTCAAATATTTTTATCAAAAAATGCCCAAATAAAGTATACTGCTACAAAGATTAATATAAAGGGGTTGAATTCTCAGAATCAAAAATCAGTTACAAAGGATCCGACCCAAAGAAAAAGAACGATATATAAAACATTTAAATTAAGATATATAATTATTTTTTGTTCTCAATTTAATTGAAAATAAATAATTATAAAATCAAACCAATAAATCCAATAAATCTTTATTTCTGAAGAGGAATTCCGAAAATCTCCTATTTTCTTTTACAAAACCTAAATAAAATGAATCGAATTTAAAATAGTATTTTTACATTCATTTTGTAAATTCTTTAGAAGATAGAAAGTAATTCATAATCAAAAATTTTGTGAATAAAATTATTTAACATGATAAAAAAACAAATCAAGTAAAGAAAAACTAATTATTTCCAAAAATTACAAGCAAAATTGATAAAAAAAATGATTTTTTTTTATTTTTTCTTGATAAATTTTTTAATTTTTTTTTTAAATTTTTTTAATTAATTGATAAATACCGATTCTATAATACATTCCACTATTATTTTCATTCAATCATCAATTTATTTGAATAAAGAAATGCTTTTTATTAATTCAGTTTCGTATATGATGGGGTACTCAAAAGTGTAAAAATGCACTTGCTTTCTGAGAGTAAAATCATAATTAATAATGTTCATAGTGGTAAAAGAAACTTGTTTTTTTCATTGTTTACTTTTCCTAAAGAAAAAAAAAAAATAACCTTAATTTCAGGGAATATCTGAATTGTTAAAAGAAATAAAATAAAGTTTTTGTAAACAAACATTTTATTATTTCCAAATTTTTAAACCCTCTTTATAGGTGATTAAATTTTCAATAAAATCACTTACAAAAACACTAAAATTTGATCTAGAATCTGAATGCGTAAGAACATCTTTAATATCTTGCCAATTGTTAGTAATGTGAGTTTTCAGCATTACTAAAGCTTCTTCCACTTGGTTTTGTGGCAAAGGACAAGAATCAAAATTCCATTCTTTATCGTCATTTGGTATTTCGGCGATTTGTTCAAAATATTTCAGTATTCTAGTAGCGCTTTGTTTAACAAAATTATTTAAGCAGGATAGGGTACCGGTCAAACCTTCACTTTGATTACCCACACTTTGAATGAGTTTAGAAATTGATACCAAGTTTCTTCTTAAAGTTAAATCAATGTCCTTTTTTTCCATAATTCCAAAGGCCTCAGGGGTGGCAATTGCAGGAACAAAGAATCGAAGAAATAAAAAATTATTTAATGATTTATAAGAGCTTTCGGGAAATACTCTACTAACAGCCTTTTTCATTGCTCTACAGATAATTCGAAAGGGTAGAGGCGTTTCTCTTGCTGATAAGATAATTTTAGCCAAAAATTCATTAGTTAGCAAAATTAAAGCATTTCGATTTTTTTCTGCTAGTTCTTTTCCAACTCGATCCTCATCCACTTCTAAATGCGATTTAATTCGAGAAACCATTTCAATTGTGTTACTTAATGTTTTTACCAAAAAATCATGTGCTACAATATGAGCAAAAATGGGAATTAATTTTGCCGATAATGAACTTGATCTAAATAATGTTCTTGTATTATCTATAAAATTTAAATAATTATAAAAATAAAATATAATTTAAAAAATAATATGAATAAAATAAAAATAATAAAGTTAAAATATACTATAAATAAAAAATTAAAATAATATTATTAATTTTGATATGTACCTACGACCCAAAAAACACTAAAAATTGAAAAATGATCAAATACCTTCCATTAAAAAAATTAAAAAAACAAAATGAAAAAATTAAAATAAATAAAGTTTCAATTTGACTTTTTCTTGAAAACATTTTTTGCCAAAATGATTGAATTCAAAGTTGAAATTATGTATATTTTTTTATACAAAATCTTATTTTAACTCATTTACTAAAACAAATTCTAAATTATAAGAATTTTATTTTCACAAAAGGCACTAATTTGGTCTTCAAATGTTTTTTTTATTTTCAAATGGTAAAATTAAAAAAAAAGTTATTTAAAAAGACAAACTCTCTGGAAAAGTATTCTAATTTAATATATTAGCTTATTCTTTGATTTCAAAATTTTCTCAACCCCAATTTTTCAAAAAAAAAATAAAAAAGTGCACAGTAATTTCAAAAAATATTTTCGAGATTCAAAAGTTGAGAGTGTTTTTATTCTAAAAAAAATTATCCCAGTGGTTAATTGAATTAAGTTATAAGGCTAGATTTCGAAAAATATTAATCAGAAAAAAATAGTGCTTAATTTTATTAAGGACATATAATTCTATTTCGAAAAAAAAAAAAACAATCTAAATAAGTGATAAATAAATAAAAGCGGCACATGCTATTTTGGAGAATTGATTCATTTTTTTTTTTATTAAAATATTTTGAAATATTTAGCTTAAATGAAAATTAATTGAATTTATAAAGAGATAGAGCTTTTTTGATTATTATTTTAAATTTTAAAAAGTTGTTTTGTTTGTTTTTTATTGGTTCTCAAATTTGCAAAATTTTTCAGAAAAAAGAAAATTCCTATTTTCATCATACATTAAAACAAATGAGAAACTTCAAAATATCATAATGGGCTACCATAAATATTCTGAATACTATTTTTTTTTTTTTTTTTGAGATTGAATGATCTTGATGTTTTTATAAATAACTCTTAAATATATGATTATTTAAAAGTATTTTTTAAACCAAAATTTACATAAAGTACTAATGTGACGAACTTTTTAATTTTCATCTCAATTTCAAGTTTCAAAAACTTATGAAAATTATTTCAGGAGGGTTCCTCAAAATTTTTGCTGTTTACTTTCTTGATCGTTTAAGAATTGATAAATGAAATTTACATTTACTTTTCAGAGTTAATTCTTTGTTGTTGCTTTTTTTTTTTTTTTTTTTTTATTTGTTAAATTTTCTTATCTGTGGCACTTTAATTTATCCTTTAATATGTTTAACATAGGATCTACAATTCTTAATGTTTTAAATCAATTATCTGAAATAAAATATTTAGTTATTTGGCTTGAAGAAGGTAAAGCATTTACAAAAAAACTTTAAAAAGGTAAAAAGATAATTTTAACAAAATCAAAATGATTTTTAACAAAACAAAAATTAGCAAATGGATTACAATTCCAAATGTTTAAATTGATATGTATTAGCCAATTTTTTTATGGATTAGTTATATTCAATCTAACCCAAAAAGATTTTTACTCAATATATGTTTGGATAAATCAAAAAATCGACATTCTTTTTAAAAATTAATACACATTATCCAAGAATAATTTATAAAACTGAAGCAAAAATAGACCCAACCAGAATTTCAATTTATAAAAGAAGATATAAACTCAAAAATAAATGAGAAATTCTGGGTTTTGAGCAAATATTTTAAACCTTTTAAAATTTTTCAAAAAAATGATAATCAAAATATTAATTGGGAAAATAGATAACTTAAAATTATTTAAATTTTAACCAATTTAGAGAAAATCTGATAATAAATTGTTCTGAAGGGAAAGATCAAGAATATTTAAAAATTATTTGATATAATAACAATATAAATAAACAATCATGTCTCCAAGTTCTTTCAAGTGTATTCAAGTGCCGTTAAGTACCGTAGAGTGTCGTCAAGTGCATATCTTTGCCAAAATTCAAAAGAATTGAGAAAAATCTTTGATTTTACAAAATTCTTTTAAATTCTGGAAAACCTAATGGCAGTTTTTTATAATTCAAAAAAAAAAGAGTAAAATCTTTAATTTTACTCTTTTTTTTTGAATTATGGAAAATCTAACGAAAAGTGTCTGGGGAGTTCCGTAAAGTGACCTGGAGTGCCTAATTTTTTTTTAATTTCTCAAATTACAAAAAATCTAACAAAGATAGAAAAGTGGCAATTTTTTTTTTTATTTTTAAAGAAAGATATTAATTTCCACTTTCACCGTTAGATTTTTTGTAAATTTTATGTTCCTTTAAATAAATTATTTGTGAAAAATCTTGTAAAAGTGTTTTTGAAAAATAAAATCTTATAATTATGAAAAAACACTATTAAACCAGCACAGGGTTTCAAGAAATTTTATGAACAAATTTTCAGTAAATTGTTAATTTTTTGTTAATAGTGGATTTAAAAATGTTTAATATTGATGATTCAAACAAATATAAATCTTTATTTTCAGTATATGTGTTACTATAACAGAGAAAAAACAAAAAATTGTTGTTATGAAATCAAAATTAGATCGAAAAATGCAATTTTTTACGTAAACAATTAAAAAATATTCACCAATTTTCACACCTAAAAAATATCATAAAACTTTGTTTCTGTCAAAGATGCCCAACATTTTTTTTCGAATATCAATTATTTTTGATAATTGAACTTTGAAGAAGAAATGAGAAATAAGTAGAATAAAATACACATCAGAAAATAGTTGATATCCATATGAAGTAAACTAGTAAATCAATAGATTTTCTTAAATATTGAAAAACTGAAATTCTTATGGAACCATTGAGAAAAAACAACAATTTTCATTTTGTTCTCCTATTGTAGATATAAGTAAATTCGAATAGAAATCAATATAATTTTTCTATAATAATTTCCACTGTTTCAATAACATTACAATTCTATATTTTTCCCAAGTGATAATTGATCTTGCAATAAAAAAAAATTTTGCAATTTGATTAACAGTCAAAAAAAATCAAGAAAAAAAAGAAAAAATCAAATAAAAAAATGTGAAAAAAGGATTTCCATTTTGAAATTTCCAAAATTAAAATGTTTTTTTCTAATATCCATTTCAAACCCTTAAACACATGTAATTCACTCATTACAACTGGGCCCCCTTGACTGGAAAATGGTTTAAAATTGGGATCAGCAATTTTTTTAAATCTTTTATAAAGGTAATGTCATACTAACAAACAAATTGAATCATTATGTTTAATCAATTAATGCTTGTTAACTATTTTGAATATTTAGATTGTTTTATTGAAGATTTTTAGTTTAAAAATGAAGCTTTAGAATAATTTGCCACACTTTTTTTGGAAATATCATCTATCATGGATTATATGTATAATTTTGAAATAAATTCAAGTATTAAATAAAAAAAAATTTTGAAAAAGAAAATTATTCTTTTGGTAAATACAAATATTCATTTCTAAATCTTAAGTATTCTAGAAAATAGGAAATTCATAATAATAAACATACTTTTAAACCGAATTTAAGAATATTTTGAAATTTTACATTTAAAAAGTTTTAAAAAAAAATTAAATAGAAAAAAAAAAAAAAAAAAATAATCGTATTACTTTTCCCGTTTACTGTTTCTTGGAAAATCATCCATCTTAATAATCTTAACACACGGTTTTTTGAATGGAAAGATATCACTAAAGAACGAGCTATTGCCTCACCTGATTCAAAATTATTTTGATGAATTCTTGTATCAAAATTTTCAAGAATAGCAGCCACTAAAGACATGTTTTTTGATACAAGCAATGAATGAAGAATTTGGTTTTGTTGGTCTTTTAATGATAGCATTTTCGAAATAAATGGTAAATCATTAATGATTGATCTTTTTCTTATCAAAATATTTGAGGTCCATTTATTAACTTGTTGTTTTGATCCTACATTAATTAATACAGAATTATAAATTTGGTTTTCTGCAATAATAAAAATATGATCTTCAGACTGTGATTGCTCATTGCCTTGTATTGAACTTTGGTTTTTCAAAATTGAAGAAGTATTATTTTTTGTATTGTTTAAATTTTCGATTTCATTATCTTGTTTTTGATTACTGTTATCATTTTCTTCATTTTCTTGTATTTTGCCACCTGTTCTAGAAATGTCACCAATATCATCGGATTTTTGATAAAGTTTTAAAGTATTAAGAGAAAGTGAGCCTATTAATTCTCCGTTTTTCGTTGTATAAAATTCAATTCTATTAGGGGTTAATTTTAAATAAATTTTGATCCAAACATTTTCATTTTCATCGTTAATCTTGGAAGAAATGTCTGATAACGAATCTTCCTCGATTGATTTTTTATTTATTTTTTCCTTTGTTTGCTTTTTTTTTTTATTTTTTGTTGATTTTTTCGAAGAAGAGTTTATATTATTATGAATAAATCTTTTTAATTTCTCCTTCCTAATTAATCTCCTTCTACGTTTTTCAGTAGTAATTAAGACATTCCCTTCTAAAATAGGAAAATTGATCTCTGCTTCTATTTTACTTTCTTGATCAGATATTTGTTCAACATCTTGTAATTCTAAAAGTACACTCTCTTCAGAATATTTTCTCAATTTTTCTGGGTTATTTAAGGTAGATCTTGAAATAATGCTTCCAAAAATTGAACTGATTTCCGTAATGTCATCCAATTTTGAATCGTAGCAATGCTTCCAATACTTTACTAAATCGTTCCAAATCGACAATTGATATTTATTTTTTAAATATGGTTTCAGATCTTCAAATGTATTTCGATCATTATCAAGAAGAATATCAGTTAAACAATTAATTGGTAAAAGTGCTAGATTAGGGAATTAATATAATATAATTAGTTTTTAAAAAGAAAATTAATAAAAATATGTTGTTATTAAAATAATTATTTGAAATTTTATTCGAATACTTTTTTTATCAATAAAATTGTGAGGTGCTTTATTTTGCAGACGAAAAAAATGAAAAAATCAAACAATCATTGAATTGTAAAATCTAGTCTTTATTCCAAAAATTATTAGTTTTTTGTACAAATATTTACATTAATATTCACAAGTAAATAATTTTTCAAAAACAAACAGATTTTAGACTTTCTATGATTTTTGAAAGATTAAAAATTTTGTATATTACAAAAATAAACAAAAATTTCAAAGAATTGAAACTCTTAAAATAGTTAAGAGAGTAACAATACTAAACTTATCTAAAATTTGGGAATAATTTTGTATTTTTCAAACAATTTACAATTTTATAAAAAAAAGTGAAATGTAAAAAAAAAAATGAAACACATTTTTTAAAAGAAAAACCAATAGAACCTTAAAATGAAAAATTAGATCAATTAATAAAAAAAAAAATTAATAAATAATTCAAGACAATATGAATAGATTACTAACAATAATAGTTTTTATAAAATCATCTTTTAGTATTGTGTTTTTATTTTGATTGGTCTTCTATTATTAAAAAATTGACTATTTTTGAGGTCTTCAAAAGTACTGATCGGATCTCAATACAAAAAGGAGATTAAAAATAAAGTTTGTTGATTTGCTTGAAAATAATTTAATCAAATTATTCTTTGAAGTTAATTTGTTCTTCTTTTAATTGAAATAAACTTTTTGTTTCTGTGATTCTATTCATGTTTTCTATTAAAAAAATATTCTGAACTTTATTTTCCTTTTTCACTTTTTTTACTTACTGGTAAGTTTCAAATACTTCTAATGACTGTTTCTATTTAGACACTAATTCCTTTAAATCAGAAGTCTCAAATTTAATCACTTCAAAATTCTCTCTTTAACAGATTATATGAATCTTTTGTCCAACCCTTAAAATAAAATACAATACATTTTTTAGCTCTGTTCGTCTCCAAAATTTTTAATACACCAATAATTTATTAGTATTGATAATTATTTTTTTTTTTTTTTTTGTTAGTATTGTAATGTATAAACAATTGTTAACATTTCAATTAGTGAATGGTTTTAATTTGGTATTTGTTTGAGAATTGATAAAATAAGATTTTTTTTTTTCAAAAATTGAATTTTGGTGTGTTAAAAATTTTGAATTGAAGTTTTGATTTTAATTTTCAAGTATTACAGTGATACATTTAAATCTGTGATCCTTATTAAATATTATATTAGTGTTCTTCTGCTCAAAATCCTCAAAAATTTAATTAAATATATAAAAAATTGAAAAATAATTTACTATCATTTGGAGTTGTTTTAATTATTTCTATTAAAACATTTTTACATAACATTGGATCAAATTCATCTAATTTTTGTTTTGAAAGTGCATTTCTATTATTGTAGAATTAATATATATATATATATATATATATATGAATGTTTAGTTTGTTTAAATAAAAATAAAAAATTAAAGAGAAGAAAAAAAATATTGTTTTTTTATAAATAATTGTATGATCAAAAGATATTTGATATTGTAAAAAAAGTACAAAGATAATTATTAATTTAAAAATGGAAAATGCTTCGTAAAAGGATATATATTTTTAACTTTATGAAAATATAAATATTTTAAAAAAATAATAATAAAGTAAAATTAAAAAATTAATATAAATAAATAATAATAATAGTATAAAACCTATTTACAAAAAAATCGGGGTAAATTTATTTAAAAAGATCTTTATTAAACATAATCCTCATAAAACTTTTTAACTATCTAAAATTGTTTTTAATTATTTATTGATTTTTCATAATAATCCAATTCGTTTGTTTGCAAGAGATTGCTTAAATAAAGTATATCAAAATTTCTGATAACAATTTTATATGATGTTTTTGAGTGGTGAAAATTAGTGATTATTTTTTTCTTTTTGAAGTTAAAATTTGTTTTCATAAGAGGTTTAATAATGTCAAAATTTTCAATAGAAAGAAAAACTTATAACTGTGTTTTATTGTTTAAAAAATTGTTTGTGTACTTATCATATTTACTGATTTTGCTATTGAAATTGGCAGTACCTCGTTTTGAACAAAAATGTGTTTAATTTTCATTCATTTTTTAGAAATATTTTGATGAATATATTTTTGAAATACAAAAAACAATTGGATCTGATTTAATTGGTATTAATATTTCTCGAAATTTTATATTGTATATTTACGAATCAAGCTACTCACAAAAGGAAATTTCCTGAAATGTAAAAAAAAATGTCACTCTTTTTTAAAAATGTCTTATATATATATATATATATATCCCTTAGAACCCCGAATTGACCTAAATTTCAGCAAGTTTAAAACAAAAGATTTAAAATGATATTGATGTGCTAATATATTTATTTTTTTTATTTGTCTTCAATCCAGATTTGAATTATAATAAAAATTCAAAATAGTTCAAAGATAAAGTAGTTATGTTATGGTATTTTTTTTTTTATATTGGAAAGAAAAAAAATAAATATTCATTTTTGTAATTATTTTTAAAGATTTTTATTTTTTTTATTTAATTTTTGTAAATAAGAGATTTTATTCCAATAATAATAAAAATTCAAAAGACAATGCATAGATTTATTAATAATAACTATTAAATAATGTTGTTAATTTTATGATAAAATTAATAAAAAAATGTATTACTGAAAATTTTTTATTTTTTTTTAAGTCAAAATTTCAATAAACATTAAATTAAGAGAAAAATAAAATTCATTTCTTTAGGAAAGATTTAAAAGATTAATATGTATAATTTTCAAAAATACCAATTCAATCAATATATAATTACTTGTAAAACCCAAAAAAAAAAAAAAAAATTGTAAAATAATTTCATTTAAATTAAATCAATAAAAACTTTTTTTATAGATAAAGTTACCAACTCAAAAATTTAAAAAAATAAGTTTTAAATATTATTCAAGGATAAGAAAAATATCTTCATAACTCAGAAAAAAATATTTTTTTGTTTTTTTAAATTTTATTGTGACTGATATATTCAAAAAAATGTTTTAAACTTTTGGTTTCAATTTCCATTTTTTATTTCTTGGAAATCAACAATAAAAACATTGTAATTTCGGTTAATAAAAAAAAATTTAAATTCAAAAAAAAATTAAAAAATTTATCTCTTCCATATTTGGAAAAATTCATAAAATTCAATCAAAGAATAAATAATAATATTAACTGGAAATTCAAAAGATTTAATTGAATTAAAAAAAGAAATTTATAAATACACATATAATGAATTATTGAATTCCAAGAGCTGAAAAAGTAGTTAGGGTTTCCAAAATTTAAAAGAATAGAGTAAAATCTTTGATTTTTCTCAATTATTTTGAATCCTGGAAAACCGCCATTAGTTTTTTTTAATTTAAGAAATTTTCTTTTTATTTCTTTGTTCAAAAAAAAACGCCGTTAGGTTTTCCAGAATTTAAAAGAATTGAGTTAACTCAATTCTTTTGAATTCTGGAAAACCTAGACACTTGACGGCACTCTACGGCACTTGACGGTACTCAATGACACTCCTAAAAAATATTTCACAAGAATAAAACTTCAGAATTATTTATTTAAAACAAAAAGATATTTCAGTTATCCTTCAAGCTCAACAATCCTAAAATTCAAGACATCAGAATCATGAATAAATCCCCCCCCCCAAAAAAAATTAAACATTTGCTAATTTTTTACTTTTTGATAGCCTCCCTTATAATAAACACTATTGGTTAATAAAAGATCTTGGATCAAAAATTATTTTTTGAGATATTTAACAATTAAAGTTGGAAAATCTACTTTTCCTGGTTCTATTAAGATTTTTTTCAAATTTAATAGTAAAAAAATTGCTTAATTTTTTTTTTTTCACATTTAAGATGACAATTAAAATCATATATTTTAAATCTGATTAATATCTTTCAAATGGGTAACCAATTATTTTGACTATTAAAGAATTATTTATTGATATAAATTGAAAAAAATATATATTTTTTTATTGATATTCAAAAATGTTTTTATACGAGTAGCCATATATTAGTTCATTCTACACTCAATAAATAAATTGAATAAATATATGAAAAATGAAAAAATCAAAATTTGGTTACAAAATTATTATAAAAAAGAAGGGATTGGAGTTTATCAAGGAGGTCCTCTTTATCCTTTAATGTTTGTATTTATCAGCCATTTTTTAATTGAAGAAATTAAAGATTTAGTTCATCATGTTCAAATGTTTGCAGATGACTTAATTTAAATAATGGAAGGTCCAATATCAGAAATTGATAAAAAATTAATAATAATATATAAAATTATTCAAAAATTTGGAATGAATCCAAATATTGATAAAACCTTAAAATCAAACCAATTATCTGAAATAAAATATTTAGTTATTTGGCTTGAAAAGAAAAACATTTACAAAAAAACTTTAAAAAAGTCAAAAATAGCTTTAAAAAAATCAAAATGATTTTTAACAAAACAAAAATTAACAAATGGAGTAAAACTGCAAATGTTGGAATCAATATGTATTAGCCAATTATTTTATAGCTTAGTTATATTCAATCTAACCCAAAATGATTTTTGACTCAATTGATGTTTGGATAAATAAAAAAGTAACAAATTTTTTAAAAATCAATCCACATTATCCAAGGATAATCGATAAGACTGAAGTAAAATTTGACCAAGTCTGAATTTAAATATATAAAAGAAGATATAAACTCAAAAAGAAATTGGAAATTCTGAGTTTTGGACTTATATATCCAAAAATTGAAGGTTTTCAAAAAAAGATAATGAAAATATTAATTGGGAAAATAGACACCTTATAATTATTAGAACTAAATCTAAACCAATTTAGAGAAAACTTGATAATAAAATTTTCTGTGTGGAAAGGTCAAGAATATTTGAAAAATTATTAGATATAACAACAACATAAATAAACAGTTATACCGTAGTGTGTTTAGGTTTTTTTTAATTTCAGAAATAAAAAGAAAATTTTTGAAATTTTCTTTTAAAGTCTAAAATTAAAAAAAACCTAACTGCGCTTTTCTTGAGTTTTTTATTTTATTTGTGAAGTGTTCTAGGTTTTTTTGAGGTTTTCTATTTTATTTGGAAAATCTATTGATTTTCGTTAGGTTTTTTTGAGTTTTCTATTTTATTTGTGAAGTGTTTTAGGTTTTTTTTACTTTTTGTAATAAACCGAAAATTTATTAAAATTTTCTGCTTATTTCAAAAAGTAAAAAAAAACTAAAGAAAATCTATTGATTTTCTAAATAAACAGAAAACTCAAGAAAAGCTAACGGTGGTTTTCCAGAATTTAAAATAATAGAGGAAAAAAATAATTCCCCATTTGAAAGATATTTATTCGATTAAAAATACTTTTGAGCGATAATAAAATAACCTCTTAGCTATCAAGCAAAAAATATTTTTCATAATTTTTTACTATCAAATTTCAAAAAAATATTAATAGAACCTGGAAAATTGGATTTTTCAACTTTAATTGTAAAATATCTTTAAAAATAATTTTTTGATCAAAGATATTTTATTAAATAAGAGCGTTTATTATTATTAAAGTTATTAAAAAGTGAAAAATTGGCAAGTTTTAATTTTTTTTTGAAAAAATTTTTTCATGATAGTGATGGGCTAAATCCAATTGCATGGTATTTTCAAGCAAAAGAAGTGATTTCAGTGCATATTTTTTCAACACTTGAAGAAAAATGATTTTATTGAGTGTTGGTAATGAATGCATTCGAATTTTAAGTGGATTTTTGTTTTTTTGTGAATAAAACCATTTAAATTTTCAAATTTCTCAATTCTTTTCTACTTGAAGAAATTTCAAATTAGAATTACATTTCCTGTCCACCTATAATTTTAAGTGACGCAATTTCTTTTCGATTGAAGAAATCATGAAAGCCAAAGAAAAATTAAATGAGGAACAAGAACAAATAAAAAAAAAAAAAAAAAAAAAAAAAAGCTTTTTCCCTAACATTTCTTGATCACTGGGTCTGATACTTTTGGATTTACATTTAATTAATTGTTGAGAGTTAGAGATCTTTTGTAATATTATTTGGTATCTTTAATTATTGACTAAATTCTTTGCTACTCAAAAAATCACAAAACAGTACTCAAAAACAAAAAGAAAGATAAACATAAAGAAAAAAAAGAGAAAAAAAGGAATTTTTGAAAGGTACCTTAAAAGCTCTGCTAAATTTGTTTTCATTTGAGAAAATTTAGGAGTTATTCTAATAGGAGAGATTAATTTCATTAATTTAATTTCTATTAAATTACTCACTAAAGAATTGATGATAATTGAACGCTGCTTAAGAGAAAAGTTTCTAAATATTTTGTATCTTTCCTCTTCTTCTTCATACATGAGCAAAGGAAGATTTGTTTCCAAAAAGGAAATGGAATTTTTCGAGTTGTAGCTACTACTAGAAAATTGTTGAGAAGACACCTCAGATTCTAAGGACGAAGAGGAGTTGATCGTCCAAATTACCAATTTGAAGCTTTGTTTTTCAATTTGAGATGGCTTTTTTTGGTACAGCAACGATGTGCTAACACCACCAATCTTTGGTTTCTTTTTTTCATTAATTGGGATGAATTGGTTCGAAAATTGCCTTAAATTTTGGATTGTTTCAATCTTTCTTGTTGGGGAGGACCTTTTTACACTTGGCGAAAATCTGGGAGAAAATTTTGGAGGCGGTGTTTTATTATTTTTCTTTCGATAAGTATGATTATTATTATTACTATTGCTGATCTTTAAAGTTGGGGGGGTGTTGTAGGAATGCTTTCTGTTTATAGTGTTACTTTTGATTTTTGATCTCGTGTGAGTACTTTTTGATCGGCTTCGATTTTTGGATTTTTTTTTCTTTGTTGGCATGTTGTCTTTGTCGATCGATTTTTTCTTTTTTTTTATCTTATTTTTACTAAACCCGCTTTTAGTTGGAGTAACAGCTTTGGAAAATATAAAAATTTTATTGAAGTGGAAAAGATAAAAGAAAAGATTATTGTTTGGTTTGGTTTGTTTTATTTTATTTATTTTTTTTAAGAAAAAAAAAAAAAATAGTAAACAAAAAAAGTTGGAGGTAATAAGAATCAAAATAATAGAAAACTAAAATTCAAAATGTTTTGTTTTAGGAATTGCCTCCAATTGAAGGAAAAGTTTTACACATTTAATCGAACAAAATCAAGTTTATATCAAACAAAAAAAAAATGAAAATTTTTTTGCAAAATTTCACTAAAAATAATTATTCCCTTTTTGAGATTTCTGTTTTGTATTTTGGTCCTGAAAATCTAAAAAATCCATGGCCATCGTTAAATTGGGATTTTTAATCTTTTTATTTATCAGATTTTTCTCTCAAAGATTTGGAATTCAGATGACTCAAATTTTGGTTTTTTAAACATTTTTTTCATTCCAGAGAATCTTTGTATCTTTTGACATTCTTGGTTTCTCCCAATAGATAGTCAGTATATCAAAAAAAAAAGGTCCAAACCTAATTCATAGAGATCACAAATTTCAATCTCTTTCTTTGGAAACTCTTTTTGTCAAAACAATCAGAAAAGAGGCTGAAGCAAAAATTTTTTCTATTTTATTCTTTCAAGACTTGGAAGGGAGAAAATTCTCTTACAAAAAACTTCAAGACTCAAATATTTTGTTCTTAATTGGAAATTATGGTTTCTCTGAATTACAAATAACTCATAAACTTTAAGAAAAACAAACTATAATTTTAATAATGGTAAAATGGTGGAATTAATTCGTATCTAAAGATCATTATTAAATTATTAAGGATTTTTTTCTTTGTGTATAATAGTGGTGTAAATAACTCTAATCTGTTATAAAAATTAACCATAATAGTATTTGGAATTTATAGGGTGTTATGTTAGCATCTCTGTAATGTTATTTTTATTCTTCTGAATTAATAATTTTGGATTTTTATTTCACACAAAATATATCATATAATAATAAACATATAAAAAAAGTTTCAAAGTCCCATTTTTTTAGCTTGAAAGTTTCTAGGTAAAGAAGAATGGAAAATGAAGTTGAATTTTAGTTCGACTTATTATTCGAATATCAGTGGTTTTTTTTTTTTTTTGAGGCTTGGTTATTTGAACAGAGAAAATTACACTATATACCCAGACTCGAATTAAATTTAAACCAACTTTTGCAGTTAGTTCTTGAATTCCTGAAAAATATTTTTAAAAATATTATTTGCCTACGCCTCCAATATTAGATCAAAATGATTAATTTCGTCGAAATTAAATAATTTTCTAGTTAAAATTCAAATGATGATCTTTTGTTAAATAGTTTTTTTTTTTGGTATTTCAGCATATTAAGGGGATAAGTTAGCCACAACACATACCATGTTTGAGATTTTAATTTGAATTAAAAACTTTATTGGTACACTAAAATTCAAACCTTTCAAAAAAGTTCAGACAAAAATTGTAATATTTTTTTTACTATTTACTGTGTTGGTTATTAACCCCTCTTGTTTGTTGTTAGGTTTTACAGAATTCTAAAGAATTGAGTTAAATCGAAGATTTTACCCATTCTTTTGAATTCTGCAAAACCTAGACACTCACTGAATTCCTAAATTATTATTTTGGAATTTTGTTAAGGACTCCAAAATTAATATATTACCCCACTAAGGCCAATAAACACATTGTAAATTTTCTGTAATAATATTAAAAATATTATTTATTTTATAATATATTAGAGATGTTAATTTTTTTTAATTCAGATAACCCGATTTTGCGATTATTTTCATAGGCTGGGCAATTCCATAAAAAATTTTCAGATTTTAATTTTATAAACTTTGAGTAAAAGTTCCCCAATTTTTTTTTTCAAACATCAATAATTTTCTATAATTAGGCTTTGAAGAACAAATAAAAATGAGTTGAATAGTATATGTCAATATGAATAATTGGTATCCGTATGTTTAAAAACAAATAAACCAATAAATTTTCTTAAAAATTGAAAAAACTCGATTTTGTTATATCCCCTTTTGAGAAAAAAAAATATTTTTCATTTTGATCCTCAATTGAATACGTAAAAAAAATCCAATAGAAATCAATACCATTTCTCGACAATAATTTTTCAACATTCAACAATTGAATAACATGTTTTTACCAAGTCTTTTTCGATTTTGGAATAAAAAAAAAATTTGCAAATGAATTAGGTTTAAATCAAAAAATTCCAAAAAAAAAAAAGATCAAATATTAATACCGAAAATTAATTATAAAAAATAAATTTGTTAAAAAACGATAAAAAAATTGCATCAAGCATAAGCTTAATTTCAAAAATAGGGGCAGATTTTTCATCAGAAAAAAAATGTTTAATTGTATTTTTTTTTTTTTTTTGAAGAATAAGGTATTTTACTAAAGTATTTAGAGATAATAATCAATATATAATAATAAATAAAAATATTTTGTTATCATTGTATTTTTTAAAAAGACAAATGAAAAAAGAAAATAATAATAATATAAAAAGTTTGCACCTAATTTTGAAATTTGGCTTATAAAGTAATTTGTTTATCAGGCCTAACTGAATTCTTGTGAAAATAATAACTCTAAGGCTTGAGGGAAAAAATAAAACAGTGTTACTAACATCTTACATTAAAATCATAAAAGAACTAACAGGATTCTTTTGTAATACCAGGAATCTAAGCTTCATTTCATTTCACTTATACAAAATTATGAAAAAGTAAAGACAAAAAAAAAAACAAAAAAAACATTAAATTTTCAAAAATATTTATTCTTGGAAAACTTATATCTTCTACATTCAAGGGATATGTTTTTTTAGAAAATAAATAAACGACATTTTGATAACTAAAAAAATTATCACAACATAGGAGACTGATTATCTGATATTTAAAAAGTACGAAGATTTTTTTTTTTTTTAATTTTATTGTTAATAAAAATTTTATAATCATCTGAAAAATCATTTCAGATGTCCGATTATTTTCTTTTCAAAGATGAGTTTAAGTGACTTTGAAAATAATAAACAATTTTTTTTAATTTTAGTCTTGAGCACGTATTTAATTTTTTTCTTCTTCGTTCTCAAAAATTAACTCCTTCCAAGTCTCTGGAATATTTTGAATACCAAACTGAGGAGGCTTTTCAACAATTCTAAATTCAAAGGGCGAATTGCCTGTAAGAACATCTCTGTCTTTTACCCAATCAAAGCAGCCGGATCCTGCGAACTCTGCGAGGGGGTTCAATTCACAAATATAAATTTTCAATTGAGAGAAATCTTTTTCTTCGTCTAACAATGGTGAATTGTCATTTTCAAAGCAAGGGTTGATATCTAACACAAAATTTTGAAATGGTATTTCTTGAATGATTTGCTTGACAAAATTTTGAACTTTTTCCATGATGGCACTTTTGTTCCTTTCAATTTTTGGGAAATAAACAAATTCGTTATATTGTGTTAACGCCGTAAGTTTTTTTTTATATACAAAGGCCCTCATTTCTAATTCGACAGGAAAGAAATGAAATTCTCGAAGCCAAAATTGCAATTCAAACAAACCTTCGACAGCATATTGTAAGAGATCCCCCTGGATCCTTTTCGATTCAATTAGTAATTTGATTGCTTCCATCCCAGTCTTACAGGACAATGCCCTCACTGATGCGATGTATAAAGAATGAATTTTTCGATTAATTGTTGTATTTTTTTCAGAGAACTGATCGTTTTTTTTCTCATCGTTTTCAAGAATTGTTTGGAAGGCATTTGTGTATTCCTCTTTAAACTTGGGCGACGTTAGTGCAGCGTCCTTTGGAGATCTTGAAGACATCCTGATGAAAAAGTTTTCTGTTGTCAATTTCTTTTTTTTTTCATCGAATTGTTTTGCCAATTCAACAAGCAATTCTGATTCTTTGAAAAAATTCGCATCATACTCTTTATCCTTGTGGTGCTCTAGCCAATACTTGTGGCACCTCATAATCTCTTTTGCTGCTTCCTTTGGAAAATCAACAGTCACTGATTTAAAGGTATATTCATTGATCACCTCCATATATTCCTCAAGAAAGGATTCCTTCATTAATTGCGTGTATTGTTCTGTGTTTTCACAGAGCAGTTGTGTAACTTTTGGTCGGCTTTGACTTTTCGTCTTGCTAGACTTTAGTTTGACGTTTTTCAGTGCAGAAAGGTTAATTGACATTTGATTGTTATTGGTGTTTTTGTTTTAAAGACAAAAGGAGAAAAAAATGAACAGAAATTCTTGCTTTTGTTTTTCAAGCAATTCAAAATCACCTTTTCAAAATTGATGTCTTAATATTTTAAGTTTTGTAGTTAAAATTTGGAATTTTTCCAATAACTATAAAACTTTATGGTGTATCAAGAAGGAAGGGGTTTGTTGCTAAGAAACCTGGGGTTTATAATTACAAATAAAACAATTTATTCAACAAATAAAAATGTTTTGTGTTGAGTTTGTTTTTTTGATTTCTGAAAATTATTTTCAATTGTTACAAATCCTGTTTCAAACATAAAATTTCTATTCTATTATTAAATTGAAATATTTTGCTCTTAGAAAACCCAGGTTTTTTGAAGAGAAATCTCTTCTTTCTTGGTGAATCAAAAAGGTTTCAAGTTTTTGGATAAATTACAAATTTTAACCATACAACTTACAATATTAAGACATCAATTTTGAAAAGGTGATTTTGAAATGTTGTTATGTGAAAAGACGGTGGTGTGGGAAAGAATTCGTGACACAAACGAAAATTAGGTAACTTAATGGAAACCAAAAATAAATACCATTAATAAAGCTCAAAAATAAATGTTTAAAGACAAAATAATGGTTTAATCACAATAAGAGTTTTTTGAGAATACTATCTTTTAAACCCAGTCTTTCTTTGATTGATCTTTTATAATTAATTTGTTCAAAAAATTGACGATTATTGAGATATCCAAAAACACTACGCATCTGCTTTTGATAGCCAAGGAGATTTAAATTTTCTTTGTTGTTTAGATTGGAAATAATCTAAGGGGTAATTTTTTAGAGTTAATTGGCTTTTTATTTGAATTGTTTTACTTTTAGATTTCATTCGATTTTCCTTAGTATAGTTTGTGTGTAGAATTTTTTACCTGATTTTTTTTAAATTGTGTTGTTTTACTTTTACATACAGTGGCCAAAATAAAGCGTGTACAAAGACTATAATCCAAGTTTCAAAATATTATCCTTGCTTTTTTTTTCTTCTTGTATCAAGGCAACATCCAATCTACTACCAAACAGTATACCTAAGTTAAAATCAATTTTGAAAGTAAAGGTCTGGTTATTTTCAGTAAAATTTAAATTATTCATGTAATTAGTTGAAAATTTTCCATAATTTTCTCAATTTTATTGAATTGTTTGATGAATTAAATCTTGATAAAAATTTACTCTATTTTTTAAAATAAATTTTGAGATTTGATCCTTTATTTTTAGAATTTTTTTTTAAATAATAGAACTTTAAGAAACCAAAACCATATTTTTTTAGGGTTTACTATTAGTTTCTTTAATTGTTTAATGTATAGTTTTTCTATAACAAAAAAACACACTTTTTATTTTGAAACACACATTAAATTTTTTACACGCTTTATTTTGACTACAGTAAGTTAAAAATTATTTCTGAACAAATACTAACCAGTCTCAAATGTTTAATGTAAAAGATCTTAATTTTAGGAACATGAACCCTTTACTGGTTTTTGAAAATATAAGGGAAAACAGTTTCATTGTTATATTTAGCTATTTCTTTACAAATAACGTTTTCAAAAAAGTCGATTAGTAATTTGTGATCTCTATTTATTTGTTTGTTTGTTTATTTCTGATATATTTGTATTCCTGATTCTATATACTAGGTTAGATAACAGTTTAAAAACGAAAGACTAATTTTGGAATTGGCATTTGATACTGATAAATTGCAATTTCTGTTTGGAAATTTTTATTTGATTTTCCTTTTTGAAATTATTATACTCAAGCTTTGAATAAAGCATTTTATGTGGTCAAGTGTTCAGAAACTCTGTAAAATTAGTTGTTCTTCCTAATTTTCTTGGTCCTGTACTGTTTGATAAGTAACAGTTCAAAGATTTATCAAAATATATATTGAACTAAAAATTTTTTTTAATTTATTGGAATTTATCAGTACTATTTTTTTGTATAATAAATAGGAAAAATAATTTGACTTCAGTTACTTTTTTTTTGCTATTAATAAATCCCAAAGAAAAAATGTCCAAAAAAGGAGAGGCTAAATAGTTTCAGTTCGCTCTCGTATTGTTTTGGTATATTTCAGGCATAAATATAATTTATTTGTTTGGCTATTTTTCTTTAATTCTATAAAGGGGTATCTAATGTGAATCTAAGAATCCTAAAATAAAAAAATATTAAAAAAATTTAAAAAAAAGAAGAAACTGTAATTTTGTTTAATTTGGATTGCAAAAAACAATAATTATAAATAAATTAAATTTAGATCCAAAATACACCAACACGATGTGAGAGGGAATTGGAACTATATAATCTATCCTTTTTTAGACATTTTTTATTTTTTCTATTTGATATTTTATATATTCAAAAGAGTTTAGATCAAAAACAAACCTATTAATTGTAGAATTATTTATTATTAGTATTTTCACTTTCAGACAATTATTTTAATTTACACAAAAGAGTAACTAATGAATTTTCTTCAAATGTACAAGAAATCTATTGACAAGATGAAATGATTAACATCATCTCAGATTATTCTAATATCTAAATGTATCTTACTTGAAAGTATATGATATCACTAAAGCCTAAAATAAACTTCCCCATACGTGTACGCTCATTTATTAATGAACAGAGTTCCCAAAATGATTCCATTTTTGGAATTTTTAGAATCTCAAAAAATAAAATTTGGAATCATAAGATTGAAAAGATTCCAATATAATCAATTTTTATCAACCATTTTCAACTTGTTAAAGTCCCTTTGAAGTATAATTTTTTTCAAAAATATTAAAAATTATTTTATTCTGATTCCATGGAATCAAAAAAAGAATTTTTATTTGGTAACGAAACTCTATGAAAAAAAAAAAAGAATCTTTTGATTCCATTTCAAAGTAAAATAATTTTCTTCTCAGGAATAAACTTAAAAACTTCAGGATTGGTGAAGAGACGATGAAAACTAAAATCCCAAGAAAAAAAACCTTAAATACTTATTTTTTTGAGAAATATAAAATTCTTTTTGAAAATAAAAAAAAAATAATTAATTATAAAAATTTTGATAATGATGTGATTCCTTGTAAAAATGAATGGAAATACGAAACGAGTTGAGATTTTTACATTGGAAGAAAAAAGAATCATTTGATTCCATGGAAACAAAAAAAGAATTATTTTGTTTTTTTTTTCAAAAAAGAATCAAAATGTTAACCCTTTTAATGAAACACAGTTAATTTTTTTCTTCTTGTTCCAACACAATATCTAATTAAGGCCACAAACAGAATATCTAAGGTCAAATTCATTTTGGGGGTTAACTTCTGATATTTTGTAAAAATATTAAATTAAGAATTGAATTTGTTAAAAATTTTTTGTAATTTTCGAATTTGATATCAAATTTTTAAATATATTTTTGGTGATTTAATTTGAATTTTTTTACTTTAACTTTTAAAACAACAAAAAAGAAGAAAATGAAAAATTTGTATCACTATTAAAATTAAAAAATTAAATTCAATAAAATATTATTTATTTAAAGAAAATAATTTCTTTTATTTATTTATATTAATGTATTATTTATATTTTAATTAAAATAAATAAATCAGAAGAATAAAATGATTTTATAATTCAAAGTCATCATCTTCCTGATTAGCCAATTTTTTAAATGAAAACTTGAATGAAAAAGGATGAAATTCAATTCCATTTTCGTCATCTACAAATTTAGAAAAAAATTCAATCCAATGGAGCCTAAGAGTATGAAGGAAAGCTGATAGCCCTTCACTCATCATTAATACAAAAAGCGTAAAAAAACACCAAAATAAATATCCATATGCAACCAATCCTGGTATATGCAACGACAAAGGATACATAATTAATTTGTCCCAAAAAATTGCACTTAGTTCCGAATGAGATAAAGATAAAGCCCAGAGCCTATATTATACAATAATTAATTAATTGGTAAAACAAATGAAATCAATTAAACTCTTAATAAAAAAATAAATAAAAAAAATTCATATTTCTCAAAAAGTATTTGAGATTTAAAATGTATATAGAAATTGTGCTCAATGCAAATTGTTTTAGTTGCTTGAAGATTAAATAAACTTTTTTTTGGATGATATTGAATTCGTAATACTGGTATTTAAATAATAAATGGGAAAACATTTTTATTTTCATTTTTCGTATTTTTCTTTTTCTTTTACAAATAGAGTTTTCAACGAACTGGGCTGTAATTTGTGATCTATATTTATTTATTTGTTTGTTTTTTTATAATATATTTGTATTCCTCATGCTATATACTAGGCTAAATAACAATTAAATAATGAATGGTTAATTTTAGAATCGAACAACTGATACTAGTATTTGAATAATAAATGTAAAAGAAACACCTTTTATTTTGCTTTACTAATTATTCCTTTTTTTAAATAAATAGAGCTTCCAAAGTCATAGACTAAAATTTTGTTCTCTATAAATTTGATTGATCCTTTTTTATTGTCTATGTTATATGTTGGGTGAACGAGGAATCATAAACAAAAGTCATATTAAAGAATTCAAAAACGATAATAAGATGAAATTTTATCTCATTTAAATTTCAAATACTCGTAGAAAAATTGAATTTCAATTTTTTTTTTTTTGTTGAATATTTTTTTTTTGAACACATTTTTTCAAACAACAAAGTTTAGAAACCGAATTTTTCAAAATTTTGATCTTTGATAAATTTATTTTTTTTTTAAATTATTTTTTTGTATTTTTTTTCTTCCACTTTGTTGTTTTGATAATTTTTCCGTAATATATTCCCTTCTTTCAATAAATAAATGTGATGAAATTTAAATGGTAAAGTCATTCTGATGATAATTTTCTTTTTTACATTGAAATAACTTTTTTTTTCACCTTCTTTATTAGCAAGTGACTATTTTGAATTAAAAACAAACCATTATATATTGTATGATGGATTTCAATAAAAAAAAATTGCATTTACGACAGCTTTTTTAAAAAGGTGAGTAAAAAAAGTTTTAAAAGTTTGTTACTCAAAATACTTAAAAGGGCGAATCAAACAGTTTGAACAACAATTTTATAAAACTTTTAATCCTTACTTTTTTAAAACAGCTAAATTCATTTCACTTATATTTTTGAAAAAGAGTTTATTTATTATTTAAAAAATTCCAAGATTTTTAGATTATTTGTTTTTTTAAAATAGTTACTGGGGTTATTGATTTTGAGAAAAATATATTTGTATTTTTTTATTCATCAATGATCTGGACTTTTTGTGGCTGATGATAATTTTTGTAGACATTTGTAGATTTTTACAGGGTGGTAATTTTCCTCTAAAACACCTATCCTAGGTTAGATTCCCATAAAGTCTATTAATTTTTTGAGAAAATTAATAGAAAATTAAAAATAATATACATTTGCCTGGCAAATATCAGTCATTTTGAATCATAACTAAAAACAAGTAATAATAAACAAATTGGCTCGCTTTGCTCAAACAATATTCATGATTTTCAAGCTGATTGTGAAAAAAAATTTGTCTATAAAATGTTGAGAATCTACAAATATATACATTTTACAAAAATCCCCCTTTTTGAAATTTCTAAAACGCATTTTTCAAAAAAAAAAAAAAAATCTAATTCTTATTCATTTCTTGGCAAAGGTATAATTTCCATTTCATTTTAAGTTTGTAAATAATTCTTGAGAATTTTTTTTTATTTTATTTTTTACTTGAGTTTAATAGATTTGTAATATGTAAATAAAATATATTAGAGGTTTTGATGATAACATATATTATCATGATACTAACAATTAATTCACGATAATATTAAAAAAATTCGCGATTAGTCCGAATTTATCACGAGAAATCATAATATCGTGATATTCCACATTATCGCAAAAAAATGAAAAATTATTTTTTTGAAATCACCTTACAAAAAATATTTTGACTTTTACAAAACCTTGAGACTTTTACAACGCTTTCCCTCCTTTAAAAATGTTTAAAAGGGTTTACAAGGGTTGTTAATTGTATTCAAGTGTTTGAAAGTTTTGAAAGACATAAAAGTTTGTTAAACGGAATGAGACTGTTTGTAGTGGAAAAAAAATTTTTTTCTTTTCATTTTTTTGTTTTTTACAAAATATAAAATCGCAAACAAATTTTAGGAACGAACTAATAATAGCCCATTTCATAAATATACTTGAGTATAAAATAGGTGTGTTTTTTTAAAAATGGAGTTGTTACATTCACATGTTAAATAACCAAAAAGAATAAAGAGTAATTTTCCTTCTTATTGGTGATCGATTAAACAAAAACCTCTAAGCTCTAATTGTGTTTTCTGCCCAATACAAAGATATTCAAAGAAGAAGAATACCCAGAAGAAAACAATTGTACGAAAAATCTTAATAATTGGTGATAATGTGGTTAATTTGTTAAGGCTTTTGAATAGTTAACCTACCCCTTTTAGCTTTCTTAGAATATTGAAAAGGTTTTAACCCAAGAAAACATTCTTTAAAGAACAAGTGAAGGGTTGGTTGTTTTAGAAGCCTTTTTATCCAACAAGATTTACAACACCATGATTGACGGGGAAAATATTTATTTATCTTTTGTTCTTATTGTTTTTGATCTAAAAGGATCGATCGATTTGTCAACCAAATAAAATGAAAATACAATAAAACTCTTTGGTGTGATCATTGATTGAATCAAGTATCTTTTTTTTTGTTTTTTAAAAAAAATAACTTTTTTTCACTTACAGTAGTGTAAATAACCCGTGTTGACAACCTTTAACCCATGACAAAAATTCAACTCGTGTTTTTTTTTCATACTTGGGTATAAGAAGTTAGAAAAGTACATATATATTCTTGGTTCACATTTAAATTGACTTTAGAGGTTAGATCTTTGATTAATGTAAATCGTCCAATAATATTAGATGCTTAAATTTCAAAAATTTCATCATATTTACAAAATTTCTGAGATTAAATGATTTTTTTTAAAAAAAATTCAAAAAATTACATTTTAATCTTCCAATATCTTCACAATTCTTTTTTAAAATTTATTTAAAGAACCCTATTTCACATTTATATGTTGTTGTCATCCCATTGATTTGTTTCTTTTATTTCTACAGTTATCCAATATTTTTTGCTAGAGTTAAATTTTCGTAATGGGTTAAAGGTTGTTCACACGGGTTATTTACCCCACTGTAATCTGTTTTTTTTATAAAAAAAATTTATTTGTACAAATATTCCTAAATCGCCCAAAAGCCATCAACTTTTATATCGCGATTACTTTTTAATTGTGATATTTTGGCATTTATCACGATTTTTCTAATTATCGCGATTTTCTTAAAATATAGCGATTTGTGATATTATCGCGATAAAATTGAATATCGAGATTTACTAAAATATCGCGATCTTTTTAAGATTATCGCGATTTTTTAAAGATTATCTCGATTTTTGCAACTTTGTCGTGGCTTATGCGTAGATATCATCAAAACCTTTATTAAATATAAAAAAAAATAATGTTTTGTTGAAAAAAAAAAAAAAAATCCTTAAAATATGTTACCTTGTGTATGAAGCTGTATTTGATAATATACCTAAAACGAATTCTATTGATAAAATTGATTGGTTTACAAACAAATCTGCAAAACTGAAAGACTCTGCATCTGTATATTCAAAATTTTGTTGTTGTATTTCACCAAGTTCCCAAAGTCTTAATTTTTTTTTTAATAATCTATATTCTAAATAAGGTTTTATAAACCACATTATAACAATGCAGATTATTATAATTGAAAGTAAAACTTTTTGTATTACTTGCTGATTATTAAAAAATTCATTTTCATCTTCAACCTTTCCAAGATAAAAGGCCAAATCAATTAAAGTGACTATGATTTTTATCCCGCCTTCTTGGCCTTTTCTATTTTCCCAATTCACCAGCCATTTATAAATGATTAAAAAGCACATGTAGCCGGTTGTTGAGAAAAGAATTAAAAATTTGGGAATGATATCAAGAAATAAATTAAAATATTTCTTTTTGAAAATGCAATTAATGGTTGCAATTAATAACCCAATTGTGACTTGGAATAACCCAAAGATTACAGCATTTTTCATTTTAAAAGAATTAAAAAAAATCAACCAATTGGACTTATACGCCCATTCTGGATCAACGCCAAAGGGGTACGTACAGTTGTTTCCCTTGTTTATATAAGCCACCGTGGAATTTGTATCTGGCTCCCAACAAGAATCGAAAAAATGCATTGGCGCGGCAAATATTTCGTTATACATTATTCCAATAAAGCAAGATGAGATTCCCATTGTTAAAATTAAATGCCGAGCGTTATAAAACAATTGGATTAAGGAGTGGTAATGCGACACCTTGTAGACATCATAAGTTTTGAATAAAAATAGTGCAAACAATGTTAGCAGAATTCCATGCCCCAAATCTGAAAACATTACTGCAAAGAAAAATGGAAAGGTCACCAACATGATTGGTGCTGGATTAATTTCGCGATATTTTGGAATGAAAAAGGAATTCACAAGGCTTTGCACAGTTTTTTGATATTCTTTGCATTTAATATAAGTGGGCTCCATTAGCCCCATTTGTTTATGATCTAAAATATTGATAATAATTGCATGTTCACCAATTTCATCCTTGTTGGTTTAAAAAATATAAAATTCAAAAAGAAAATGTTTTAAAGAAATGAAAATTGTCAGTAAAAAAAAAAAAAAAAATTAATATAGTGATTTTGGGAGAATTTTTAATTAAACAATCCAATGGTTTTCAAAGAGAGAGATGTTTTATGAAAAAAAATTCTTGAAAGTTTTTTTTGTAAAAAAAAGAAGTGTAACTTTTTATTATTTTTTCCATTTACTTATTCTGAGTTTCCTTTTTTTTAAATTAAAATAGATTTTTGAGTTTCCATTTTTTTCTCTCAAAAATAATTGTCTTTTTAATTGTAGTTTTATTTAGTTTTTTTTTATTAAAAAGTAGAGAACAAGAAAAATAATCAATGGTGGTTCGAATTTGGTTGTCAAAGTATTCAAAAGAACAAAAATAGTAGTTGTAATTTAGCTTCTTCTTATATGGTAGCAATGCCTTTTACGGGGATTAACTTCTCGTGAGTGCAGTAACAATGTCTGGTAATAGGATCAACTTTTATCAATAAAGTGTGGTATTACGCAAATAGGTGGTACTATGGTGGCGATCCAAAAATTTTCGACAGAGTTAATAAAAAAGAAAACAAAAACCAACAACCCATTCAAGAACGGAGGATACAAAAAAAAATTAAAGTTTTTTGATTTTTTTTTTATTTTTTTCATCTACTTTCATTTTAGAAAACTAAATTGAGTTTAAAATACTTCTAATGACTGTAATTAAAAGGTTCTTTAAACTACTCTTTGAATTAGGAGTCACAAATTTAGTCACTTTGAAACTCTCTCTTTAACAGATTAAGAGCTTTAGAGAACTTAGCCCTTACCAATAAAGCCTAATCTTTTTTATTTTGTTACTTTCTCTTTCTTTTTTTTTCTTTTTCTTGTTCTTGTCTTTGTCTAGAAATAGAATTTTATTTTCATTTTTTATTAAAGAAAAGCTATCCTATGAATTATAATCTTGCATATCTTTTAGATCGGATAAAAAAAAACTCGTAATAAAATTAGAGTTTCTGAAAGTGCTGTAGAGTGCCTAGGCTTTCTTGAGGTTTTCTGTTTTATTTGTGAAGTGTTCTCGGTTTTTTTGAGGTTTTCTATTTTATTTCGAAAATCTATTGATTTTCCAAATAAACAGAAAACTCAAGAAAACCTAACGGTGAATATGAGGTAATTTTGTTGAATCACCCCTCTTCAATAATAATAACAATAAATAAGTGTAACTTTTTACTTGTTTATTTAAAAAAAAGTAAACCTTTTACGATTATGAATACTCTTTTCACTAGATAAAAAACATCTTTTCAAGTTTTTTGGTAAAAAAATAATTTTGGAAATAAATTCAAAAATTACATTTTTTTTGTTTCAGTTAATATTATCATTTTTTGGAAAAATCATACAACTTGATGAGAAACAGTTTTTAATTGACAATAAGTATTAAAGTAAAATAAAATAAATTTCTGTTCATCGAATTCAAATGATTAATTCTTTCCACATTTTTAAGAAATAAAATTTTCCTTTGAATATTTGTTTGATATAAAAATTCAAAATATGCATAAAGAAATGGAGAAAACATTTTTAAAGAAGAATAATAAATAGAAATAAATACATTTTCTTGCACTACTTGACGGAATTTATCTAATTTTGAAAGCCTAACCCAACCTTCAGCAACCATATATTGTTCATTAGTATCCCTTGAAAACAAATTTAAAGTATGGTAAGTTGCCTTTTCAATATGAATTCTCCTATACCAAGGTAAAATTCGAAGTTTTAAAAATTTGAGGAATTTTTTCATATATAAATTGGTTTGTTTTATGGTTGTTTTTAAATCAGCAAGTTGCAATTTAACATCTTCAAGTTGCTGTTTTCTTTCTTTGTGTGTTGACCCAATATTAAATACTTTGGCATTAAATGATTCAACAATTTTTGTAATTCTATTTTGTAAAAATCCTCCAGAATAGTAGACAACAAAAACTGTTTTATGTTCATGCGCTTTCTTTTTGTGTGTGTATGTGTTGTTATAAAGCGTAAAAATATAATAATAAAAATAAGAGAGGTTAATTAATATAACGATGGTGGTGGTGATACAACCATTCTAAATCTATCTTGAAATTAGTAATAAATAGAAATTGGTTTTTTTCACTCTATTTTATCAAAAAAAAAAATAAAAATAAAAAAAATAAAAAAATTTGTGCTATAATCTTGTCTATATTTAGCTAATATAAGAAACTCTAAAATTAATTTTAGAATTTGAGGAAGTGCCGTCAAGTACCGTAGAGTTCTGCTAAGTGCCTAGGTTTTCTTGCGGTTTTTTGTTTTATTTGTTAAGTGTTCTAGGTTTTTTTGAGGTTTTCTATTTTATTTGTGACGTCTTCTAGGTTTTTTTTACTTTAGAAATAAACCGAAAATTTATTAAAATTTTCGGTTTGTTTCTAAAGTAAAAAAAGCCTAACGAAAATCTATTGATTTTCCAAATAAACAGAAAACTCAAGAAAAGTTAACGGTGTTTTTTTTTAATTTTTGAAATGAATTGAAAATTTAATAAATTTTCTTTTAATTTCCCAAATTAAAAAAAACTTAACGGCAAATAGGAGGTAATTTTGTTGAATCACTTCTCTTTAATAATAAATAAAAATAAAAAATGTTTTTTTTTTCTCATAGATTTGTAATTTTCATTTTTCCTCTTTGTAAATTTCTTAAAAATTGTTTTTTTTTTTTAATTTATTTTGAATGGAGGAAATTAATTTCCTCTTACACCAATTAGGTGTTTTTTAATTTTTGAAATAAACTAAAAATTTATTTAATTTTTAGTTTATTTCTTAAATTAAAAAAACCCGCCGTTAGCTTTTCCAGAATTTAAAAGAATTGAGTTAAATCTTTGTTTTTTCTCTATTCTTTTGAATTCTGGAAAAGCTAGGTACTTGACGGCACTTTTCATTAGCTTTTCCAAAATTTAAAAGAATTGAATTAAATCCATGCATTTTCTCTATTCTTTTGAATTCTGGAAAATCGCCATTAGTTTTTTTTTAATTTGAGAAATAAAAAGAAAATTTCAAAAATTTTCTTTTAATTTCAAAAATTAAAAAAAAGCTAAGCACTTGACGGCACTCTACGGCACTTGACGGACACTTTTGGTTAGGTTTTCCAGATTTTAAAAGAATAGATAAAAATCTTTGATTTAATTCAATTCTTTTAAATTTAAAGAAAAAGCTAGGCACTTGACTGTACTTGACGGCACTCTACGGTACCGAGACACTTCTCTAATTTCTAAATTTTTGTTTAGAAATTTCAATAAAGAATTATAATTTTCTTTATCATTCACCAATGATAAAATAAATAGCGAGTCTTTATTTTGAATAATATCAAAGATATTATTCTTTAATTATTATTGTTATTGTTATTTTGAACTAATTCTTTAATCCAATTTTTTCGATTTTCTTTAGAAGATTAGTGTTGTTAGGTTTTCTTGAGTTTTCTGTTTATTTGGAAAATCGAGGAATTTCGTTAGGTTTTTTTTAATTTTTGAAATGAACAGAAAATCTATATAAATTTTCGGTTTATTTCAAAAAGTAAAAAAAAACCTAGAACACTTAACGAATAAAAAAGAAAACCTCAAGAAAACCTAGGCACTTGACGGCACTCTACGACACTATTCCCAAAGAAAATGATCAATATCTTCATCTATTTCTGAGTTATGGTATTTTTTACATAGATCGCAAGATTTTGTTTTTATTTTCTTTTTATCATACACATGAGAATATAAACTATTTTTCAAACAAAAGGGCACACCTCTCAAATCGTCAATACCATCGAATTTGATAGTTAATAAGATAATTACTTATTGGTGATTTTCATTTTAATTATTCATTTTTTCATTTTTTGCTTTTTTTATTTATTTGTGGATATTGAACAGTTGGAAAATGAAAAAGCACAAGATAAGTAGAAACCAATTTGGAAATAATCTACCTGTGTATAAATGGAAACAGTTTAAGTTTGATTTCGAATGAGCTAGAAATAGGAATTAAGAAAGACCATTATTGGATTGATGCATGGAACAAAGAAAAAAGAAATAAAGAAAAAAACATTCCAACAAAATACCAGATGAATTGCCGGTTTATATTGAATATGAGACTTTAAAGAACAAAAGTTTGGCGTGTAAAGAATTATCAATAAAATGTAGAGAACTTTTTCCCAATTCGCCCTGGTCAAAGGTTTTTATTGGGTTTATAATTTTTTTCATTACAATTTACAAAATGAGATTTCTCATTTCAAATAAAAGGACACACCAATTTTTAAAATATTGAATTTTAATTTTTATTGTTTTGTTTTAATGAGTTTTAAAGATTCAGTTGAGTGTTTTTTTATTTTTTAAAGCGTTTCTTAGATTTTAGAATGATACTACAATTAATTTGATTCAATTATGAATAATTCTTAAAATTTTTTGTGCCCTTTTATTTGAAAAAGAGTTTATATTTAAATAATTTGTGATGTTTCTTAGTTTTGATATCCAGTATGGAAGTATAACCCTTCCATTTTAGATATTGTTTGTAGTATGTTTTTTTTGATTTAAGAAATAAAAAGAAAATTTAATAAAATTTTCTGTTTATTTCTTAATATAAAAAAAAACCGCCGTTAGCTTTTCCAGAATTGAAAATATAGTAAAATCTTAGATTCTTACTCTATTATTTTGAATTCTGGAAAAGCTAGGCACTTGACGGCACTTGACTGCGCGACTGTTTATTTATGTTGTTGATATTATTGTTATATCTAATAATTTTTAAGTATTCTTGACCTTTCCATACAGAACAATTTATTATTAAGCTTTCTCTAAATTAATTTAGATTTGCATCTAATAATTTTAAATTTTAAATTTTCCCAATTAATAATGTCATTATCTTTTTTTTTGAAAACTTTAAATTTTTGGATATCAGTGTTCAAAACCAAGATTTTCCAATTTCTTTTTGAGTTTATATCTTCTTTTATAAATTGAAATTCTGACTTTATCAATTTTTGCTTCAGTTTTATAAATTATCCTTGGAGAATGTGGATTAATTTTTAAAAATTTTTTTACTTTTTTATTTATTCAAATATTTACCCTCTTAAAATCTTTTTGAGTTAGATTGAATATAAACAATCTATAAAATAAGCTGCTAATACATATTGGTTTGTAAAATTGTATTTTTACCACATTTGCGAGTTTTTTGAAGGAAAAAATCATTTTTATTTTTTTATGGCTATCTTTTACTTTTTTAAAGTTTTTTTGTAAATGTTTTCCTTTTCTAACCAAATTCCTAAATGTTTTATTTCGGATAATTTATTTAATTTTAAGGTTTTATCAATATTTGGATTCATTCCAAATTTTTGAATAATTTTATATATTACTATTAACTTTTTGTCAATTTCTGATATTTGGACTTTCATTAAAATTCCTTAAAATTTTTTTCTTTTCTCTTTTTTCAAAGAAAAAAGAGATCAAACATTTTTTTTTTTTATTTTGGAAAATAAGATTGGTTTTCTTTCATAACGAAAAAATAAAAAAACAATGTTAAGATTTATACATTATTTTTCAACGAAGAAATTAAATTTATTCTATTTTTAAAGATTTCCCAAATTATTCAATTGAATTTTTTTTTTAGTTTTTATCGAACAAGTAATTTGGTTCCTTGGAACAAAATATGCTTTCAATTGGTTTGAAATTGTGACATTCGCGAATCTCACTATTATCAATTAAACAACCTCGGTAAATAAAAATTTCAAAGTACTGTTAAATAACTTTAAATATCATTTTTAAAGTGGAATTTATTTAGTAAAATGTTTCTTATTTTCCTCAATTAGAATTGAAAATAAGAAAATCCAAAAATTTTCAAACATTAACGAAAAACCCAATGATTTCTCAAAATCTTTCCACAGCAACTAAAGTGCTATCTTAAAGGTTTTAAGAGATCTAATCTCTTTCTTATCTAAATTTATTTAATTAAAATTTCACAAATAAAAAGTTTAGGGTTTTAAAAAAAATACATTGCTTTTTTTATTTCAACTTAATCTTTTGAGTTCCAGTTAATTTTATTATTTATTTGTTGGTTAAATTTTATTACTTTTTCTTAATTAGGGCAGAGATAGATTTTTTAATTTATCTTTGAATTTGAATTTTTTTTTATTTATTGAAATCACCATATTTTCAATTTTAAATTCTTTTTTGTAAATAAGAATTGTTGTATTTCTGTTTATTTTGCATATTTCAGTAATACATGAATTAATACAAGAATTTAAATAATCTTATCGTTTTTATTTCATAATTAAAAATTTCTAATTCATATGTTAATTGACTTAATATAAAAGATTTTAATAATCTAATTTTCAAGTTATCGTTAAGAGAATTGTTATTAAATAGTTGTTTAACAGTTGTTATAGGTTTCTTTCTAATTTTTTAAATTATAAACTATATGTGAAATTTTCTCCCAATAAATACCCAAATATCTATTTTTTTTAAAATCTCTTTGATACAACTGTTTTATCTTTATTGGACTTTAATCCAAATTGAATAATAATTTCATATATAAAAATTAATCTTTGATTTACTTGATTTATATTCCCTTGAATAATTAAAATTAAATCATCTACAAACATTTGACAATGATTTGTTCATGATATATTTTATAATAAAAGTAAAAATGTAATAATAACAAAAAATAGGCAATAATGGGTCTCCTTGAAATATACCAAGTCCTTCTCCTTGATAATATTTTAATAAAAAAGTTTAAATAATTTTATTTAAAATAAATTTTTTTATTGTTTTTCTAATTATTTTAAAAACTAATTGAATCAAAATATTTTGCTATATCAGTCATTATAATATATGTTTTATCATTTTCATTTTCATTATCTGATTTGATTTTATTATAAGTATTTCAAAAATTTAATACTGCAATGCGAATATCATATTTTTTTTGAAATCCAAAATTGAAATTTATGAATAAATTCCCAACAAGGTTCAATTAGTTTATATAAACATTTTTAGAAATAATTTTGGTAGTCTATTTTGATTTATTGGAATTGGATTATAATTTAAAACTACTCATTCATTTCCTTCTGTTTTGAATGAATAAAATTGATCATTTTTTGAAAAATTCAATACTATTCTTCATTAGGATTAATCAACCAATTAAAAAATAGATTTTGAATTCTAATTGAGACAATTAACGTATTCTTCATAATTGAAATACTTTTCCATCAAATGATTGTTATGAAACAATAATTATCCTAATATTTACAATTTCAAAAATGAATAACAAATTTCAGGGAGGCTTCATGTCTTTTTGGTGATCAATTATTTTCCAGAACGTTTCCTTGTCTTCAAAATTTTTTTCTTGGGTTGTTGTGTATTTTATTTTTTTTTGTATGAATTACAGAAATTGTTGCTTCAATATTCAAATAAATTTTGTTTTTGGAAGTGTGTGTCATAAAAACTTGCAAAATTTTTTGTTCTTCCTGATTGTAAATTTCTTTAGGAAAACAGTTTCTTTTTCCAACAGCAAATGGTTTGATTTATAAAAAAAAAAAAAAAAAAAAAAAAAAAAAAAAAAAAAAAAAAAAGAGCATACTTTTATTGGATTAAAAATAGGATCGTGTATGTCCCAAAACGAAACGTATGCGTTTCCCTTGGTACCTCTCCAAATAAGTCTTTCAATGCGCCCACGGGATTCTGTTAATATCGTTCCTGTAACGATATTAAATTTAAGATATTGATTATAGACATCAAGGTAATGCTCTTTGGTTGGCTTTTTATTAACCTTTTTTTTTTGTTCAATGATCCCTTTTGTTTGTCTGGAGACTTGTTGTGTTTTTTCGATTTCTTCTTTTGTTTTTTCGTCGCTCATTGATTCAAGCTTAATTAAATCATCTTCTGAAGTTAATATATCGCTTGTTGTTGCTGACGACGATGATGACGAAACATTTGATGTTGTTTCTGAACTTGAATTTGAGTGAAGTTTGATCATTCTTTGCGAATGAGAAAAATCTTTCTCTTTGATTTTCCTTGAGAGGATTTTTAAATTGTGTTGAAATTCAATTAATTCAAACCATCGCCTTTTAAGTTGTTGTTCGTTTTCTACGAGATCATCTAATTTTGTTATGTTTTCCATAATTTCGTCCTTTTGGAATGGAGGTTTGGTTTGTTTTGTTTTGAAAATATTTTGTAAAGAAAAATCATTGTTTTTTGTTTTGAGGAACAAGGCAAATTAGAAAGCAAAAAATTTGAAATGGATCTTTTTGATTATTCAAAAAAAAAAAAAAAAAAAAAAAAAAAAAAAAAAGTAAAAGGCCGAGAGTATGGCTTATTTCTTGATTAAAAAGTTGTGAATGGTACAGATTTTTCAAACAAGGCGAAAAATTTGTTTCAAGGGTTAAACCAGAAAAAATTTCAAAAAGAAATTTCTATTTTCGTTATTTTTCATCTGTACAAAGTTCTTGAAAAAGTTTGACCAAAAAACTTTTTAACTTTGCCATAAACAGAGATCTCTTGAAGTCTACCAATTGCTAATGAGATATTTAAGATCATTTGTTTTGAAACACTTTTTTCAAATGGCATTAAAAGGTTTTTTATTTTTGGGATGTACTAAAATTGAGATTTGGCAATGTTTTTTATTCCTTCAAGAAACGAACTCTATTGCAGTATTAGCAACCCACCTACAAATCAGCTTTGATGGTTCATCATCAATACTAAAAAAATTGTGACAGAAAAAAAGAAAAGAAAAAAGATTCTGGTTTTTACTTCGATGTTGTCTATACTGCCTTTTTCAATGGCTTCTATTTCCTCGTTTTGTAAGAGATTTTCCTCATCACTCTCCTCAATTGTAATACTTTGCGTAACAGAATCGAATTTGCGTATCCTTCTTTCTAATTTGTCAAAGCGCTTAACATCATTTTGAAACTCACGAAGGATGTTTGGTTTCCCTTCATTTAAGTCCCGAAATTGAATTGACTCCAACTGACCAATAGCTCGAATTAAAGAGTAAGCTGTTTCCGGCTTTATAAGAAGCTGAATAAGCTTCATTCTTTCCGAGCGAAAGTAATTGCTCATTTTTTTAGATTTCGGAAAAGTCAAAAAAATAAAAAAGTTTCTTTTTTGAAATTCGGATTCCTAATTCTTCTTTACAAGTTAAATTTTTTTTTGCAAAGTATTGATTTTTATCACTTGACTTCCTACGTTAAGAACTGTTTGATTGTCTAAGAACTTTTTCAGAGAGAATTTTAAAACCTATTCAAATTTTTTACTTTTTTTTATTTTACTTGTGTTAAAATTACCTGGAAAGATTGGTAATCCAGTTTCACAAATTAAAAGCGTTTCTTTTTTTCTTAAAGAATTGTACACGTTATGATCAAGGAATCTGACTTTATAAAAGAAATAAATAGGAAATTGATTTCCAAAAGTTCTAATTTTTCAAAAAATAATTCTTACAAGGTATGATAAAAAGGTAAATTTTTTCCAAAAAAGATCGACAATTTTCAATGACTATTCATTTTTTATTCTGTTAGAAGTGAAATATAATGCAATTAATAGAAAAATGGTTCTAATGAATCTGTATTAATGGAAAGATCAAAATACTAGTATTTGAATTACAAATGGGAAATTTTTTCACTTGGTTTACAATTTCCTTTTTGTTACCAAATTCCAATTTACAACCTGCTCCTTGTAGGGAAACTCTGTTTCTCATAAATAAGGAAAATGAATTGAAAATATTTTCCCATTTAGACTTCAAATACCAATCATGTAATTTTAAAGTGTTTTAAGGGAGTAGCTACACCATAAGAAATAATAAAAATTTGAGAGAGATGAGAAAAGAGTATTTTATTTTAGTGGCATGTGATCGTAGATTATCTAAAAATTTTATTTTGAAAAATATTTCTTATTTTTTTTTTAATAATGGATAAAACTTAAAAAAAAGAGAATATATGGATAAAATAGTTTTGATTTTTTTTTTTTTTATTAATGATAAACTTATTTATAAAATTTTGGGCATGGTTTAAACAGTCAAAAGAATGGTAATAATATACTTTACACACAATTTGGAAAGAATTTTGCATTTACAAACTATTTCATTTTTTGTCTTGTTTGTTATTATTTTCATTTCGTTTTTTTCGAGTTACAAAATCTATTTGGTTAGATCTGAGAATTTTTTTTTCGATGGTTGATAGAATGGTCAGTTTTGAATTTTTTAAATTGAATTATCAAATACAATTGGTCCATTGTATCTTATCATTTGATCGATCAACAATTGTTGGTGAAATTTTAACAAATCTACCAATATTTTTTTTTAAGCTAGTTTCATTATTTTGGACACACTGGTTTTGATTTTTTTTGTCTTGTATTGTTTTCTTCTATTTGGATAAAAATGATTACCTATAAAAAAATTAATACTGTGCCACTTAAATGTAATTTAATATTAAGTTTGGAAAAATATAATAAATTGAGTTTTTGTTTTCCTATTTTTGATTTTGGATGTGTCCAAATTTTTGGAATGGGGTCTATTTTTTTTTTGGAGATGATAATTTTAGATTCTTAGAATAAAACTTATAGCTATTTTGTGGTTTAAACTTTGATCACATATAATCATATTCACTTCTCCAATTCCACTAAATCCAATTATTTGAAATCCTAACAAGTAATGTTTTGGGATAATTATTATTTTTTGGAACCCTTCTAGCTATTTAAATCCCATTAATGTTTCCTTTTGTGATTCTCTCAATTATAATGTTTTAGTTCATTTTAAACAAAATCCATTTTTTCACAAATGTAACTGATAAAAAAATCTTTCGAATTGCTTTTTGTAGTCATAATTAAAAAAAATTCAAAAATGATGAAAAAACCAAAAATTAAATATTAAATGCCACAATATAATATTGAGATAAGGATAAAAGATAAGTTATTCAACATACGAAACACTATTTTAAACAATTCAACCCAACATTCTATTGTGGAAATTTCTTTAAGACCATGAAAAAAAAATTTAAAAAATCTAAACAATCAAGTACTTTAAACAATAAAAATCAATGAGTTAAAACCCAAGTAAAAAATATTATTTTCTGATCCTCTTCAAAATTGCAATAAGTAAATAATTTTACTTTACTGTGGCTACCCCCTTAAGGATTTTTGAGAACGGTTGCTAAAATAAAACATAACCTGAATATTTAATTCGTTTTTCAATATAAAATTTTATTTTTTTGTTAGATGAGACCTACACATCAACCGGATCAAAAGAACCCATAAAAAAATAAATTTGATAATTTTTCTTAAAGTTCTATAATTTAAAAAGAAATTCGAACAAAAAATGATCAAATTGGCATATTTTTTCTCAAAAAAATAGTTATTTTTAAGATAATAGTTTTAATTAGACCAATAAAAAAAAAAAAAAAAATTTCAAAAATGAGAAATTTACAAAAAATTTTGAACTTGTCGCCTTAATAAATCAAATTTACAAAAAATATCCAGAAGTTTACTTTCAAAATTGATTTAAAATTAGGTATACCCGTGAGTAACGAATTGGATGTTCCATTAGGATAATAAGAAAAAAACTACGTATTATTTTGAGTATAGCTTCTAGTCCTCGGAATTCATTATTTTTGATTACTCTAGTGATCTTGTAATCAATATCCCAAGATTGGAAGTGATTTTGAGAATTCCTTCAGTACTTTGGTATAATATTTTAACCTCATCAGATTTGAACACACCTTAATTCTTCTGAGTATTGATACAATTAGCTGATTTTGGATGAAACCCCAAAAAATTATCTCAAAAAAAAAGAGTAAAAAAAAACAAAAAAAATTATCAAAATTGAGAATAATTACAAAAAATATTGACCAAATATCATTCCAAAATATATATTTTCTGAAAAATTCAAGTTATTACTTTCAGAATTAGTTTTAAATTGGGTATATTATCAGATACTTACTTAGATGTTACAGTCGGTTTCACTTTTAAGGTACAAACTTTCAACATAATTTAATGCACAAAAAAAATCTAAAATTAAAGCACAAAATTCATTTTCTAGTAAAATAAATTGTTAAAAAAAAATTCCAAATTTTGTGCCTTAATTTGAGATTTTTTTAAATGCCTTAAATTTCGTTGAAAGTTTGTGCCTTAAAAGTGAAACTGACTGTAGTTAAGAAATTTTCTTTTGTTTATTTTTTTTTGATTTTCAACAAGATTAGTTTGGGAGAGACTGTAATAAAAATAAAAATACAAGATTTGTTTGGTTGAACTATCATTATTGGTACCTTTAATCAATCAAGCATAATAAATGAATTTAAGTCCCATATTTTCAATTTATCAATTTATTTTAAAACACTTTGAACCACCTCTATTTAGATTATGGGCGATTTTTTTTTATGAATTTTTTCTCCAATTAGATTAAAAACAATGATTTATATATGTTTTTTAATGGGATAAAAAAATTAGATATATAAAATCGAACACCCTTATTAATAAAAATGAAATAAAAATGAAAAAGTACCAAAATTTTCTCGCTTTAAAAAAATGAAGGTTATTTCAAATATTCTTGATAAAAAACACTACCCTTTTATGATTGTATTTCTATGGATTTTGAACAATGAGTTTTTTGATAAAATTTGTAATTTTTCCAAAAACTATAAAACATTTCCTATATATATATATATATAGAAGACACAGGTTTCTTGTCAAAAAAATTGATTTTTCTAATAGAAAAAAATTCATCTTATTAAACAAATAAAAGTGTTTGGGGTTGAAACAGAAATTTAAAAATTGAATATAATTCTAAGAAATCACAAAATAAAACAACCACAAACATTTTTATTTTTTTAATAAATTGAATTTTTTGTTATTGAATACCTTTGTTTTTTTGACAAGAAACCTGCTTCTTCTGTACATATAGGAAATGTTTGATAGTTTTTGCAAAAATGAGAAATTTAGTAAAAAAAATATAAATATTAAGACAACAATTTTTACACATGTGTTTCAGTGTCTAAACACAATTTGTTATAAAACCTTAGTTGAATCATAAATGATCATTCTTTTTTTTTTGGAAAAGGGAATTTACAGGAATTTCCAACAACAAAATACTTTTTCAAGCCTTTCGTTAAATTTAAAATATAGAAAATAATATGTAAGTATTTCAAAATTTTTCAATTTTTCACCATTTTTGTCATTTTGGGTCAAAATTTAAAACCTCTTATCTTAACTCAGAAATCGAAAAAAATACTTTCAAAATTCGCTACTTTCGCAGGATTCTAAAAATCATTTTAATAGAAAATTTACTAAAAAAACGGATTTTTACCAACCTTCTTTTTCCTTTTTTGATACAAGGAAAATGCATATTTCAAAATTTAACCCCATTTTTTTCTCTTAGATCTTACTGAATAAAAATTGTGATATTTAATAACCATGAAACTCTGATTAAAATGATAAACATAAAATTTAACTTTCACATATTGTAAAATACCAGAAATTCGAAGAATTACATTTTAATTTTTGCTTTTTTTATATTTTTTACTTTTTAAATTTGTTTTCCTTCACTTGAATACTTATCCACAAAATCATTTTATTCGTTTAAGTACCCGAAAACTTTATAAATTTAGTATAAACTCAAAATATTCAATTTAAAGATCTTTTTTATATAATAAATAGTTATAAAAGTGTTAAAAATGGAAATTGAACTAATTTTTTTTTCAATTTTAGTTAATTAATCGGTAAAGACAATAAATTATTTTTGTATCCTTAAACAAACCTTTTGAAAACTTATTGTTCATATTTGAAAATTATAGTCTGATCCAGACTTCTCTCCAGTGATACCTTCTTGTTGGAAAGAATTCTCTTTAAGGGAGTAGTCATTGTTGAAAAAAAAATGAAATCTTGTCAAGATCTTGAAATTTTGTTTTTTGTAATTTGTGTTTCCACCTCTGAAATGGATGAGTTAACACCATTTAAACAATTTATTAATTTGAGTTTCTTTTTTGAAATTCAAAAATTTGTATTTTTCCAATAAAAAGAAAAAAAGTAACCTATTATTTTTATTAACAATTATGTTAATTCTTGAAAATGGGAAAACAAATTTTTCGTTTTATGTTGGAAAGTATTCATTTCTAAAGCAAATTTTTTATTTTGGTTTCTTTTTCTTTGATTAATATTTCAATTCAAATCTTAGCCAATAAAACTAATTCGGGTAGAGGTGATTAAATAAATGAATATTTGATAGAAGCTTAACTATAGTTTATCAATTAAATTGAGATCTATTATGCAATTTTTTTTTTTTCTTTGAGATTTTGAAAAAGTTGTTTTCTGGTTTTCAAAAAATGGAAAAAAATTGGTAAAAAAAATTTTTTAACTAATAGTTTGGTCGAATTGACAAGAATCCTTATAACAATTCAAATCATTTTTGGTAGAAAAAAAAAGATTTTGAATTTTGAGGATAATAATTAACTAATTCCCAAATACCTTCAAGAAAATTTTATTTTGAAAAATCTGATTTCATCTTAAAACAAAAACAAAATTTCTTTGTAAAATTTTTAAATGACTTTAAAAATTTAATTATTATAAATATCATTCTTAAAAAAATACAATTATTTTTTAATCGGTTAAATATATCAATTTTTTTGGTTAACCAAAAGTTTTATCTCAAAAAAGAAAAAAAATCTTTATCTTGATATTACTGGTAACAAACACTTTTTAGAGTATAATAATGACCAAAATCGCCATAAAAAGGGTATAAAAACTTATTATAATGTAAGAAATAAAATGAATTTAATAGTTTTCTTTTTCAGAAAAAATGGAAAAAATAAATTGATCTAACTAAACTTTCTTTTATGGCTTTCTTAGTCGATCAAAATTTTTTAACACATGGGATCTACAAAATTCGTAAGTAGAAAATATCACCAATAACATATTTTTTAAAAATTTTGCCTTGTTGTCGTAGAAGAATGATCCCTTAAATTATTAATTATTAATTTTCAAAAAAGAGTTTTAATTCGGAAAAACTTCATGATTTAGATAATCGAAGAATTTAAAAACTCCAACAAAATTTAGAAACTTAAGTTTCTATTCTCAAAATCTCACTTTTAGAAATCTTGTTACAATACTAAAGATTTAGAAAGTACTTTTAAAGTGTTCAAGCATATTGTACAAGTGTGATTTTTTGTATTTTTTCCATTTTTTTGACTCATTTTTATTCTGCTTTCTTTTTATTTATTTTTTATTAGTATGACAAATAAAGAGTCAACTGTATTTGTTGGCGGACTAAATCCCCAAGTTTGTTTATTTCCTTTTGTACTTAAAAAATTCGTTCTTATTTTTCAATGATTTGTTTTTGTTATTTGTTAACTTGTTTCATTCTTTATTAGGACGACGAAGGTTTTTTAAATGAGGTTTTTTCACAATACGGAACTGTTACTTCATCACGTGTAATTAAAGATCAAGTCAATAAACTCTCTAAAAAGTAAATTTTTTTTTCACTTCTTCTGGTTTGGGTTGTTTTTCTTTTATTTAATTAGCACATTTCTTTTCTCTTTTTTCTTTTTTTTTTTCTTCCCATTCTGATAAACCCGATCTGTGAAATTACCGTTTTAAAAAGATTTGGCTTTGTAACATTTGAAACAGTCGAAGTTGCACAAAAGGTTCAAGCAATGGAGCACATCCCTTATAAAGGAAGAAATGTAATCTTTCAATTTTCTGATTATTTCTCTTTAAAAATCACAAGCATCTTTTTTCTTTTGAGCATGCAATTCAAAAAAAACAAAGCAAAGAATTCTTTGTTGTTTCAGAAATTTTATAAGAATTAACATAATGGACAAGGCAATTACAAACATTGCTTCTTTCTTCTTCGAAGAATTATACCAGGATTATAAACATTAAATCCTTGAACACAGATCATCTGAAAAATGAATTAAACAACAAAAAAGAAAAAACACTGTAACCATAAAGGACAACTATTATTTTTAAACAAACGATAACCAGTTTTTCAATACCACTTATAATACTAATTTATGTGAATTCAATTAACCTTTTTTTTCACTTGTTCAGAAATAATTATTATTTCAGAACTCATAATCTTCCAAGTTTTTCAATTTAAATACCATCAAAACAAACAAATGAATTTCATAAATACGGATCTAAAAAAATTGTCAAATTCTTTGCAATTTATCAGGACACAATCTCAAAAAAGAAAACAAAAAGCAAAAAAAAAGGAAAATTTGACAAAATTCGAAAAAATGTTCTGATCTAAAAATTGAAAAATTTTTTTAAGAATATATAAAAAAACTCATAGAATTTGGTTATTTTCTTCAATTAAACTGGGGAACTTTGGCTGATAAAGAATTTATTATCAGAAATTTATTTCTAATATCGTTATAATACATGTTATCATCAAAACCTCTTATAAGAATATTAATATTATTAATAAACAAGAATCGATATCTTTATTAGCTCTAGTGGATAATAAAACTCTGTTTGAATCTTTTTAAAAATTTTCTAAATATAAGTTTTGAGATTTGGGAAGTGCCGTTGAGCGCCGTCGAGTGCCTAGGTTTTTTTTTTTTATTTTCGAAATAAAATAGAAAACCTCAAAAAAAACCTAGAACACTTCACAAATAAACATAAAATTAAAAAAAACCTAACGAAACTTTTCCAGAATTCAAAAGAATAGAGAAAAATCATGGATTTTACTCAATTCTTTTAAATTTTAGAAAAGCTAATGAAAAGTGTCATCAAGTGCCTAGCTTTTCCAGGATTCTTTTGAATTCTGGAAAAGCTAACGGTATTTTTCTTGAAGTTTTCTTTTTTATCTGTAATATCTATCAATTTAAAAAATAAACAGAAAACTCAAGAAAAGCCAATAACGGTTTTTTTAATATAAGAAATAAAATTTAAAAAAATTCAACAAAGTACAGTGGTTTAAATAACCCGTTCAGACAACCTTTAACCCATTACTAAAATTTAACAAGTGCTTTTTTTTCAGACTTGGGTATTGGAAGACCAGAAGGCACTTATATATTCTTGGTATAGATTCAAATTGACTTTAGAGGTTAGATCTTTGATTAATCAAAATGGCTCAATTATATTAAATACTTTTTTTTCAAAAATTTCATCATATTTACAAAAGTTTTGAGATTAAATGTTTTTTTTATAAAAATTCAAAAAATGAAATTTTGCTCATTTTTTTTGTCAAAAAATTGCATTTTGATCTTTCCATATCTTCACAATTCTTTTTTAAAATTTATTTAAAGAACCCAATTTCTTATTTATATACTGTTGTCATCCCATTGATTTGTTTCTTTTATTTCTTCAGTCAGCTAATATTTTTTTGCATGAGTTAAATTTTAGTAATGGGTTAAAATAAAAAACATGGGCTATTTACACCACTGTAATTTCGTAATTATCGGTAATTGGTATGAACAATTTTTATGTACATACCTTCTACTTATTTTTGTTCCATTATTTAACTTTTGTATTTCAATAATTCAGATTGTTTATTCGAAAAGGTTATACATAACTGGTTCCATAATATATTTTTTTCATCTAGAGAAGAAATTGACAACAAAAAGAAAGCACATAATACAAAACGAGGAACCGTTACAAAATCGTTTTTGATAGAAGATCAATTAATTATTTGTTGAAAAGTATATATTTTAAAAATACATGATTTGTCTTCATAAAGATGTTCATTGTTTCACTTTTCAAATAAACTAAATTCCAAAATTTTGGACACAGTTAAAAAAGTTGAAAGAAAAACCAGACTACAATTTCATTTAATTGGGAAATAATTTTAAATTTACAAACCAAACCATTTTCCAATCAAACGCGCCCAGTTGTTATGAGTGAATTACATGTGTTTAAAGGATTTGAATTGATATCCAAAGAAAAAATTTATGTTGGAAATTTCAATTTTTCACATTTTTTCATTTTTTTTTTTTTTTTTTCAATTGTTTTTTGACACGTAATTCAGTCGCAAAATTTTTAATTTTAATACAAGATCGATTATCACTTGGTAAAAACATGTTATTCTATTGTTATTGATAAAGTGGAAATGATTGTTGAGAAATGATCGTAATTTCTTTTGTAATTTTATTTCATCTTTGATTGGAGATCAAAATGAACATTGTTGTTTTTCTCAATAGGGTTATCAACAAAGAATTTGAGTTTTTCAATTTTGAAGAAAATCTATTTATTGGGTAGTTTTATTCCATACGGGTATCAACTATTCTTTGATGTTTATTATTCTACTTATTTTTTATTTACTCATCAAAGATTAATTATAAATAATAATTGATTATTTGAAAAAAATGTTGGACAACTTTGACAAAAACAAAATTTATAATTATCATTTTCTCTTTTGTTTTCATTTCCTTTTTTCCAATTATATAATCTGTTTCGTTAGATCGGAAATTTTTTTTCCAGATATAGGTTGATAAAAGGTTAATCTTGAGTTTGTTAAATAGAAAAATCAAATAACTGTTGAGAGAAAAATGTTGGACACAGAAAAATGGTTGGACACCATTTTTAATTGGGAACATTAGTAAAATTGAAAATCAAATCCTATTGATAACTAGGTGAATTTTATATAAATCCAGGTTTGAATGTGTTACAAGTTCATTAATCTGTGGTTTGTGTAGAATACTCATTTGAATGGTTGATAACTAAAGTAGCTCATGCTCTTTTGACAAAAATCCAAGTTGCAGTAAAGTTTACTATTAATTCTGAAAATGGCAATTTTTAAACTTGCTTTAGATTATAAGAGATAAGGTTTTGAAAAAGTAGAATTACATTAATTCTTCTTCTAATAAGTAGATTATTGTTTTCTTTCGTCATTTCACAAACGATTGAAATTAAAAATCATTTTCTATTAATGTTCCCAATTTAAATTGCTGTCCAACTATTTTTCTCTGTCCAACATTTTTCTCTCAACAGTAATGTTAGTAGATGGTATCTAATCAATTGATCGATCAATAATTGTTGGCGAAACTTCAACAAATTTAGTTATACAATTTTTTCTTCTGCTTGTTTCATTATTTTGTAGTAACATCGATTTTTATTTTTTAGTTTTATATTTTTTCTCTTTTATTTGTATAAAAATGGTTTCATATAAAAAAATTCATACTAGGGAACTTAAATGTGGTTTTATAAAAAATGTTGGAAAAATAAACCCCATTCCAAAAATTTGGAAAACACCCAAAATCAAAAATAGGCAAAATGAAAACCCAATTTATTGTATTTTTCCAAACCTAATATAAAACAACATTTAAGTTACCCAGTATTTATGTTTTAATAAGTAATCATTTTAATCCAAATAAAAGAAAAAAAATATAAAACTCAAAAATAAAAACAGGTGTGTACAAAATAATGAAACGAGCTGAACAAAAAATGTATTGGTAAATTTGTTGAAATTTCACCAATAATTGTTGATCGATCAAATGTTAAGATACCGTCGACCAATTGTATGTTATTTTCCAATTTAACAAACCCAATACTAACCTTCTATCAACCATTGAAAAAAAATTTCGAGATCTAACGAAATAGATTACATAACCACAAAAAAAGGAAATGAAAACAAAACAAAAAAGACAAAAAATGAAATAGTTTCTAAAATCAAAATTCTTTCCAAATTGAATTTAAAGTGCAGTAATGATTTTCTTTCCACTGTTAAAACTGTGTCCAAATTTTTGGAATCTAGATTACAATAAATTGAGTGTTTTTTTTTTTTTTGCCTATTTTTCATTTTGGGTGTTTTCCAAATTTTTGAAATGGATTTTATTGTTACGTGTCAGAAAAAAAAAATCTAATCTGATAATGAGAAAATTTTGAAGTGACTAAATTTGTAACTTCTAATTCAAAGAGTATCTAAAATAGACACAGTCATTAGAAGTATTTGAAACTTAATTTATTTTTCTAAAAATAAGAGGGAAAAAATAAAGAGTCTATATAAAAAAAATAAAAATGTAAAAAGAAGAGTCGAAAAAATAAAGAGGTTTAAAATAATTGTTGTGAGAGGTCTGAAGTTTTCTGGTTTAAATGAATTTGCTGATAGGTTTTATTTTGTCTTGAGCTCCTTCTTCCTAATTAATTATTTAGTCCATATTGGGTAAAAAGTATTCTCTTGGTAATGTCATAGATTTCTTTTATGTTCATTTTCCTCAGTAGTTCATCTGTATGCTCTTTGACTATTCTATTGATGTGCAGTCAAAGTTTTTGATTTTTTTGAGTTGTTTTTTCTAGTTCCTTTTCGAGTTTTCTCATGTCTTGTACAGTCACATATGAAGTGACCTATGTCTTTACCATCTCAACTTTTTTTGTTACATCATGAACATATTTTGGATTCTACTCCCCTTTCCCCATTTGTATGTGTATCTATTCAAACCATTATATAATGATTTTATTTTGAATATGATTTTTGATGATCTCCAGTCCAAATAAGGCTGTTTTTCATTGAAGTTTTCTGGGAATTGTCTGGTTGATTTTGAGCTATTTTTTCTTCTTTCTGTTTTCTTTACTTTGGGATGATTCCACCTTGATTTGTATTGTTTTGATGTGAACTTCATCGTTTTTTTTTTTTCTTGATCTCACCTTTCACAATGCCTACCCAGTCAATGTTCTCTATTTCGTCCATTTTGTCTTCAGCTAAGATTGCTTGTGTACTTCAATTTTAGGTCTCACAAGTTCTTGATGAAATTGGCCTTCCTCTTTATTTGGGTCATATGTTGTGTGGGGTCTGTTCTAGTTTCCCAATTTTTAGAATGGAGTTTAAATTAATCAAGTCTATTTTTTAAAAGAATTTCAATTTTTTTTAAATGTTAAAAAAAAAACAAGTAAATCTAAAAAGAGAAAAGTTGATTCAAAAAAAAATATTTTTATAAATAATTGGGTTTTATCAATTTTTAAAAGAGTTATTTAAAGCTGAGTTGATTTAGATATTTATTTTTTTTTGAAAAATAATTGATATTTTGGAAATATATTTATTTATTGTGAGAAAGGAGTAATCAAAGAAAATTTACTAAATAAAAAAGAGAAGAAGAAAAATAATTAAAACATTAAAGTAAAAAAATATTATATCATTTACATGACCAAATTAAAAATTATCCACTGTCGTTAGGTTTTCCAGGATTTGAAAGAATTGAGTAAAATCCTTGATTTTACTAAATTATTTTGAATTCTGGAAAATCTAGACACGCCCCCTGAAACAGATATTTTGGAAATATAGTTAATTTTTTGAAAATTTTCAAAAACTTTGATGGACACATTTACATAATTTCTGTATTTGTTTCCTTACACCTCAAAACTTGAAAATATATCTTGATAATTATTGTGAGTTCAATTGCAGACCAACCCGTGATAATTATCAAGGCACACTCGAAATATGTTTCTCAATTCTTAACTTATTTTTCCTTTTATTTTTTTTTATAATTTCCGAATAACATTATTCTAAAATATATTAATTCATTATCATATTTCTTAATTTAAAAGATGAATGTTGGGGAAGCTGTTCGAAAGCCACCATCAGAAATTAGTTATATGTTACTTGCAGTTTATTTACTTCAAAAAATTCCAGAAGTGCAAACAAGTGGATTAAATCGTACACAGCAAAGAAAACTTGATAATTATTATCAAGAACTTCATAAAACTTATCAAGAATATGTAAAACAACGTTTGAAAAAATAGTTAATTTATAAAATTTAATCAAATCTCTTCAAAAAGATATAGCCCTTTCAAGCCCATTATAGATATATAGATAGATATAGATATATCAATAATTTCTTACTAAAGCAAAATTCAAAACCTTTAACACGTTAAAGCAGTTAAAAAAATCACAATACCACAATTTCATTCAAATTGCAAATAATTTTGATTTTTGAAAAATACTTTTTCATTTTTTTGTTTTTTTTGTGTTTTTATTCATTTTTTCAAGAACGTAATCTGTTTATTCGATCAGAAAATTTTTTTGAATGATTGATATTAGGTTAAAGTTGGGTTCCTTTAAATAGAAAAACACCAAATAAAATTAATTGGTCGTGTCTAGCCATTTGATCGATCAATAATTGTTCGTAAAATTTTAAATAAATTCAACAATGCGTTTTTTTTATTATTTTTTGCTCTCTTTAATTTCTTAATTTTCTTTCTCTTTTTCTTGTCTTTTTTTAAAGATAATTTTTTTTCCTTTGAAATATGAAAAGGAAAACTAACATATGAGTTATAATCTTGCCTACATTATATCTAGGATAAAAAACTCTAAATAAATTTGGAGTTTCAGGAAAGTGCCATCGAGTGCCTTAGAGTGCCTAGGTTTTTTTTAATTCAAAAGAATAGATAAAAATCTTTTACTTTACTCAATTCTTTTAAATTCTGGAAAACCTAACGTGAAAGTGCTGTCAAGTGCCTGGCTTTTCCAGAATTCAAAAGAATAGAGAAAAATCAAAGATTTTACTCAATTCTTTTAAATTCTGAAAAAGCTAACGGAGGTTTTTTTTTAATTTGAGAAACAAACCGAAAATTAAATAAATTTTCGGTTTATTTCTCAAATTAAAAAAAACCTAACGTGAAGTTCCTAGGTTTTTTTGTTGAATCACCTCTCTTAAATAATAAATGAAAATGAAAATGAAAATGAAAATTTAATCAACTTTCTTCTATTTCTCAAATAAAAAAAAAAAAACGAGCCATTTTAGCTGAAGAATGGTTTAATTGAATATACGAAAAGAATTTTCATTCCAAATAAATCAAATTCAATGTTTTCTTTTCGTTTCCTTTTTAGTTCAACTGATCTGAATCCAAATTAATTAGTACTAAGTCATCGCTAGATAGGGTTATTTGTTTTAAAATTTTCAAAAAGGAGTTCATCATCCAATTGAGGATTGTTTCTTGTTTGTAAACACAAGGAGAAAATAAAGGTTTGATTCTCAATTTGCCATTAAACGAGAAGGCGACAACTTGTATATTTCTTAATGGGGGGAAACCAAATGCGGCAAAGTTGATGTCTGTTAATAAATAGTCCCCGTTTCTGGAGCAATACCCCAATTTTTCATAGCAACCGTAATTATTTATATGTGAACTATTTGGAAAGCCAAAGCTTCTGGCCTCTTTGTTTTCTGCCATATACTTAATGTTCTTAATTATACACCCGTTTTCAAGTTGGAAGTCTAACTCCTTTTGGATTTTGAGGCAATAGTCCCAAAATGCTGTTTCTTCATTTAGATCCAATTCTTCGATCTCTGTCACCCAAAAAAAGCAGCCAATGTAATCCTGAGGGAAGGGCTTGGCATAGTGAGTCCGCGAATCAACCACGAGGCCTGGTCTTGAATTGCTGCATTTGCCCTTATGCCAGAACAAATTAATCGACGACAGCAGGATTGCCGTTAGGACAGCTGTTGGCTTTGCCGAATGTTGCTTACATTTTTCAATAAAGTTTGCTGTTAATTCTTCATCAAGATTAAAAATCAATTGGCGGTATTTGCTTGTTGCCGTATAACCATACTCGTTCGTCCCACTAAATTCGGGATCCTTTTCTAAGGGCGGCTTATGATCAGGAATTGGTCCGAGAACTTGATTTACAATTTCCGGTTTGTACCCATAAAATTTTGTTGGGCCCTGGAATTGTGTTGATTGTGCTTGGAGCGTAAAATTGAAATCTTTTGGCCTCAGTGGCACGATTTCGTTTTCAATTTTTTGTTTCTCCTTTTCATTAAAATCAATAAACCTCATAAAATCGGAGACAAAGCTTAAACACGATCTTGCATCAAAATTGATGTGATCAACCAAAACACAAATTTGGTGTTCGCCATTGTGGTTTGTTGTGTTTTTTAAAAACATAACATAAACTTTGCGATCTTCAACATCAGTTATTTGTTTTTTTTTTTCTTCAAGCACTTCAACAAATTGCTCTTTATCCTTTTGATCTAAGACAAGCTCTTCCAGAATTATAGACTCTTCAAAACTGCATTGTTCATAGATGTACCCTTTTGTTTCTTCATCTTTTTTTGGCCTTCGCTGGAGAGAGGGTTGGTGTTGGTAAATACAACGTAGTGTTTTGAGGATTTTTTCAGCAGTCAAACTGCCTTTCACTTGGAAGTGAAAACCAATTCTCATTGTTGCAATCATAAATAATGATTCAAAAATCGATAAATTTCTTGTCATTTTTGATATTTCTTGATTCAATCGTAAATATGAATTGAAAAAAAATGAAACTTTTTGGTTATATTCACTACAAAAAATCTCAGAATTTTTTTCAAACTTTCAGGCACTTTCAGAGAATCTAAAAAACTTTCAAACACTTTCCAAGACTTGTAAATGAGTATTATATTGCAAAAGTGAGAAGCCTAATCAAAGTCACAAGATCTTTTGTGGTGTTAATTTTACTTGTTGATAGTGTTAATAAGAATTTTCTTTTTGAAGATTAATCCTCATGAAAACAACCCCTGTTATTTGTATACAGCATTATTACTGAAATTAGTAACCTTACACAGGTGGGACAAATAGGGAATTAAGGTTTTTATAGATGGGTATAATTATTGAGATATTTATATGAGGAAATACCCTACTTTTATGTCTTATGGATTTTTAAGACACACTAGGACAAATCAATTTATCATTAGTAATTGTGTTAGGAAGATAATGGGAACAGATAATTATTATGTTTAATCCACACTCTGGCATTTGAATTATAAATGGGAAAAATATTTTAACTACGTTTTCCAGATTTTTTTTTCCTTTATAAACAAAGCAGAGATTGAATCCTAAACATAATTCCAAAAAATGGGACACAAAAAAAAATTACATTAATAAAAATATACTCCAAAATACATGATACTTGAACTTAAAAATAATAAAAGACCTGAAAATATTTAATTAATACTATTTATATATTTTATAGTAAATTTAAAATTCAATTCGAAAAATAAAAAAGAAAAAAAAAAAAAAGTGTGCCCTTATTTTTTGGAACACGGTTACCAAAAAATCCATTTTTATTGAAAGAAAAATTAATAAAAACTATTAATAGATTCAGTTTGTCTTTTGATAACTAAATCTATCCTTTAAAATATAGAGTTTACTAATTATCTTAGGTTTCCCAACTCAAAGTATTTCATACATTAGTGAAAATTTTAAAAATTCTTCTTCGTTATTTGGTTACAATTTTTCAGTTTAGTATCCATAAATTCCCAATTGGATTTAAATTTGTGGAATTGGGGGTCAAGGGTCCAGAACATTAGATCCCCGATTTAAGTAAGTTTGAGTTTTTTTTTGAAGTATGTGGACAAGCTCCATCCTTTTTGAAAATCCATTTCAACTCACAAAATTCTGAATTAGCGAGTTGAATTTCCTTTGATTTTTTTGATAATATCATTAATAATACATTCAGTATTCACACTTCCATAAATAATAATAAGTTCTGTTTGTAGGCCATGTGCCCTAGCACACCATATCATTATTTTTTTTCAAAAAATTTTTTTCTCGATAAAAAAAGAATCTTTTTTCTTTTTGCGAAAAAAAAAATTATTTTTTGTGATCAGAATGAAAACTTTTAAATTTCATTTTAAAGTGATTTTGAGATTTTTGAAAAGTTTTGAAAAAAAAAGAATCCAAAAAAAATCAAAACAATTATTGAAAATCAAAAATCAAAAAATAATGAAAAAAAAATGATAAATAATTAACTTTAAAATTATTTACATTGATTGTTAATATCTAATGTTTCTATTTAAGAGTCAAATATCACTTTTCTTGGAATTAAATTGATTTTGAAGGTGTGCCCCAATTTTTGGAATTGAGTTTATTTCTTTGAAAATTCGATTGAAAAAAAGAAAAATGTTGAAAAGGAAGTGAAAATTTTTTCCCATTTATCAACTAAAAGTAATTAATCTTACTTTGAATCTTCAGTTAATTTCCCATTTAAAATTCAAATACCAGTATGGTAGGGAAAAAAATAATGGACATAAAAAAAAATATCCCCTGACAAGAAATTTAATTATGACTATTATAATAATTATTGTGTAATTTCGATTATTTTTAATCAAATCCTCTATATAAAATACTTATTTTTTTATAAAGATAGTAATAAACCGACCTAAAGTTCACTAAATTAGGGTTTCGATAGAGAACTCAAGTAATTTTTTGATAATCCCATAAGTAGATCTACTTTTTTTGGAAAAAAATCCATTTTAATAGAGGTTTATTAAGAGTTTTGAAAATGATAATTAAAAGTTCTTGTTTTTTGATTGATTGGATGGTGTTTTGAACAAGTGTTATTTCATTAATCAATCCTCTAATAAGTGGTTGAGTTATAATTATTAAAATATGATGCTTAAAAAAAAAGGTTTTGATTTAAATAAAAGAAACTTCACAACTATTTCCCTCTTATCAACAATTAATAATCTTGACAGGGATTATTTTTATGTTAGGAATTTTTTCACTACTTTATTTATTTATTTATTTTTTTCAACAATTTATTAAGTACTTATATTCACATACCTTCAATAAAACTTGATAAACAAACTTCTTGAGCAATTTTTAAGAAAAGAATTATCATTTTTAAAAAAATTATTATTCAGTATCCACTTTTAAGTTATACACTTATAACCAAAGTTAAGTCACAAAAAAATTCCAAATTATGGTAAATTTTTATGGAATTTTTTTTTAAAAATTCTATTTTCCCGAAAAGATTGTGCCTTAAAATTTAATGGGTGTATGTTAATTTAACTGAAACTTAAGGTTATAATCAATAAATTAAAAAGTTAATTGTTGAAAAAAGTTTCAAATTTTATTAGGAAAAAAAAATCTAGATTTATAATTGTTGATATTTTTTAACTTTTCGAAATTTCACTTTTTAAGTTATTTTAATTGATTATCCTCTTTTTGTTTTTTTACAAGTTTGAAATGGGGAAAAATAATAGAAAAACAATGTTACATTTTTTCGTTTGGTCATCGCTAATCTAAAGAAATTTTTTCATGATCAGATCTAAATAAATTGAACTTAAATAAAGCAACTTAATAAACTAAATTGAATAAAAGTGAAGTAATTTGAAACGAATGAGATCAAGTTAAATTTACCTTTTTGTGAAATTTTCCCCATCTTTATTTGATTGGAAGGTTTGTTGTTGATTCGGTATCATTGGACTAGTATTTTGCAAAAAAAAAAAAACAGATTTGGGAAACTTGTACAAATAAAAAATATAAATAAAAAAAAAGAAAATTCAACTCAAATTTTGAAAAACCAAGTGGTATTCTTAAAAACTTAGTATTTTGATAGATTCAACCCATCTATAAAGTTCTAAAAAAAAATAAAAAAGTAACATATTTAATTTAATTTCAAGTTGAATAAATAGTTAGATTTCTTTATTAAAAGAAACAATGATAGTATCCCAAAAAAATCAACAGAAAAGTAAAAACATCAAACAACCTATTCACTATTGTGATACTAAAAAAAAACTTGTTAAGTTTTTACTTTTTTTACCTTACATTTTTATTATTCTTCATTTATTTTATTTCTCTTTTTATTGTCTTTCTTTAAAAATAAGTTTTTTTATTTTGATTTTTTTAAAGAAAATATATACTATGAGCAGATAATCTTTCCTAAATTATAGTTTCGGATAAAAAACTATAAAAGAATTTAGAATTTGGGGAAGGTATCCCAGGGTGCCTTCATGGGCCGTAGAGTGTCTATCTTTTCCAAAATTCAGAATAGTTCGGAAAAATCAACAATTTTACTCAATTCCATGAAATTCTGGAAAATCTGATTTTGTTTTTATTTTAATCTCAAAAATAAATCAAAAATTTTTGAAATTTACTTTAATTTCTAAAATTAAAAAAAAGCTAGCGGTAAACAGAAGGTATTTTCTTGAATAACCTATCTAAATTAAAAATAAACCTAAATAATAACTAGCAGATTTTTTTAAGAATGGATGTATTTAATTATGAGAAATCACAAAGCTATACTTTTATTAAAGTTATTTTGGAGTTTAAAACATTTTTTTTTTTTTCAAATTGTCCTTCTTAAAATAGTTTAAAAAACAATTTACTCTCAAAAAATAAAAAAAAAAAAAAAAATCAATATTAGAGTACCGAAATAGTTTTTTTTCAAGATATTGAAATTTTTTAGAGGTTTTTTTACTTCCATGATAAAATTTAATTAGAAAAAATGAGTGTTTAAACCATACAAACAACAATCTTAATAATTTAGGGTGTGTTTAAAAAAATTCAAATATTTTTCATTTTGGAGTATTTTGGGCATTTTTTCAGGGATTCTTACTTTCTTCCTTTTTTTTTTTTTTTTTTTTTTTCTTTCTTTTCTTTTTTTTATTTCCAAACAATAAAGAGGAAAAACAAAAAGAGATCACCAAAAATACAAATAAATATTAAAGAAAATTGAGAATATTTAATTTGGTTTAAAATTCATCTAATTATTAGCAAAAAATCTTCTTATTAAACTTTTTCAGTGAAGGTTTATTAATAATTAATCCGTAACACTCATTTCAAAAATTTTGACTGACTTACTTTTTGTTTTTGAAATAATTTTAATTAATTTTTGAAATATCAGGGTTTTTATATATTTATAATAATTTAAAAGCTAATTATTAATATGATTTAATAATTAGTTGTTCTTGTATACTAAAGGATATATATATTTCAATTTATTATTTCAGGTAAGTTACAATTATTGAAATGGATTTTTATATCAAGTTAATGATTGATTTAGATCAAGATAACTTTTCATAATAAATCACGGATTAATATTTAAAATTTCGATCAAAAAAAAAAAAAAAAATGATTATTCTAGAGATTTATTTTACAATTTAATTAGATTTATTATTATTACTGATGTTATTTGTAGAAAATATAGCATTTATTCAAAAATCAATTTATTTTTTTCTAAATAAATATTTATTGAAAAAAAAAAAAAAAAGATATAATCTGAAATTAAAATTTATATTCATGGGAATAGTTTTTCAAATAATTGAAATTTTGTTCAGAAATTACTTTAAATTATATTATTAGTCTTATTAATAATAATAATAATTTATAGAATTAATTAGAGTTAAAATTTTTATTAAAATCTTACTATACAAACTCAAATTAAGAGATAAAATATGAATTCAAATATTTCAAATACTCTTAATAATTGCTTTTCTAAATAAATCCCATATCCTTTGAATGATTTGAAATAATAATTAATTTTATTGCTTCAAATACATGCTTAATATTTTCTGTGTCAATAGCACAAGTTGAATGAGTAAAAATCTGATTATCTTGTTTATACAATTTTAAAAATTTGTTTTGAATAAATTCCAATCCTTTTACATAATTGCAACCATCATTATAATCTTTAAAGCAAACATTAAGATCAATTGATTTCATTTTTTCTTTAAATAGATCGATTTTATTTAAAAATAAAATAATCGAAGTATCTAAAAACCATCTCGAATTTGAAATTTCATCGAAGAGTAGTAATGCTTCATTTATTCGTCTGACTTCTCGATCTTCAAAAAGCATTTCATCATAGCCGCTTAGGGAAGCAACAAATATTAATAAAGTGACATCTTGAAAGCAATGCATCCATTTTCGTCTTTCATTCCTTTGCCCACCAACATCCGTAATTTTAAATTTTAAGGATCCAGAAGTGAAATGCTCATCTTTAATTCCTGTAGTCCTTGTTCTACAATTTAAAATATCTTGTTTTGTTGGAACATATTTTGGATCAAAGATTCGATCAATGTCGTCAAGAAAACTTTTAATTCGAATTTTAATGAAATATTATGAAGTTATAAATGATAAAAATCACAAATTATTCGATAAAAAAAATTCAAGAAATTAGAATGGATCAGAGAAAAAAAAAAAAAAAAGAAAAAAAAACGATCAAGAATAAAAGTTATCAGGATAAATAGTAACCCAAAATAATGTTGTACAAGTTATTAAAGAAAATTGACTTAAAAGAGTCAGTGAAAAAAAAGAAAAAACTATAAAAATTTTTCTTATTTTCAATCAATTTAATCTCCTCAAAGCATAAAGAACCAACAAAAAGGAAATCACTAACTAATTTGGAATTCTTTTATATTCTTTTTTTTTGTTTTTTGAGATTAAAATTCCGACACTGTTTTGCTGAAGATTTGGTAGATTTTGTCTCAAAAAAAAATATGGAATTGTACTTCTTATGTCTGACAAAAAAATCTGATTTTTTTTTTTTTTTTTTTTTTTTTGAAATTAATTGTTTTATTAATAATTAATTTAAAACCAACAATTATTAAAATAATTTCAAAAATGACTCAAAGTATTATGATGTTTTCTTATAATAAATATTATATAATTATGAATTTTTTATATTAAATATAATCAATAATATTTAAGGGTGTAAGTACATTTTTCAAATGTTGAGTGCCAATCATTTATGTGAAACTGAATTATTCAAATCATTTCTTTAACAAAAAAGATTTATATTTTAATAAATACGGGAGTGGAATATATCCTAGTATAATATATTTTCATACCAATTAAAAAATATAAATCAAAAAAATGAAAAGATTGATCAAAATATAAAAATAAATACAAATCATTTATTTCTTGATCTTATCTGTAAAATTTGATACAATTACTTATTCTTTATTTGGTTTTATTTATTGATTCTTCATGGAAATACTTTTATTTGGAAAATTTTTGAAAAACAAATTACTTTTTATTTCTAAAGAATTTCAAAATGAATTTTAAAAATCCTATTTTCATTTGATTCATCTAATTTTAGTTTGGGTTCAGAAAATAGGATATTTATTAAATTCCTCTTCAGAAATAAAGATTTATTGGACAAATTTTTTTGATTTTATAATTATAAATTTTCTTTCCATTAAAATGAAAATTAAAAATAATTCTGAATCTGATTGAAATTTTTTCTAAAATTTTATTTTTATTTTGGGTTGAATCTTTTGTAACTGTTTTTTGATTCCAAGAATCCAACCCCTTTACTTTAATTTTTGAAATAGTATTCTTTATTTTGGCTTGGTTTGATAAAAATATTTGGAATTTGAATTTTGAAAGCAAATTTGTAAAAAAATGTTTTGTAAAATAATAATAAATAGTAATGGGCCAAGAAATTCAAGAAATGAAATTGTTTGGATTCATTCAAATTAAGATGAAAAATAAAACAAATCTTCGAAAATAGAGCTTTGGTCGATTTTTTTTTTTTTTTGATTTCAACAAATTTATTTTGTAAAGGTGATCTTTCATGTTTGTTCTTCTAAAAGAAAATATTTTTTTCAAATACACACCTTTTCGGTTCTATTTTTTTGGTTTATTCTTTGATTAATTTCAATCATTCGTATAAACACATTTCAAGATTCAAAACCTAAAATATAATTAAACTCAAAAATTTAATAAAAAAAAAAATGTTCAAAAAATCGAAAAATGAAAGATTCAACTCTGAATTAATTTGGTACTTTACACAAATAGAGCTATGAATGATGTTTTAGTTTCAAAGTTTCAATATCCAGCGCCACTCAAAAAATATTTTTCAGTTAGGTTCTCACAATTAAAAATTTTCAAAATGGTAAAATGTACTTACTTCCTTAAGTATCGTTTTTTAAAATCTTATTCTATTTGAAAATTGGTTGAAAATAGATCAAAATTAATTGATTATTTATTCTTTTTTAAATTAATTTTCTGAAAAAAAATAAAATGCGATATTTCTTTTGTTTGTCGAATTAAAGAGACCAACACTAAATTATCACATGTGTACAATTAGGTGTATCATAATCACTAGCTCAAAATTAGAGACATTACTAAAACCAAGTGAGAGGGCGAATATGTACACTCCTCTAAAGAAACGTGCCCACCCCATAAATTGAGAGTTATTTTGTTTCAAATTCTTCTTCAGGTTTGATTTTGTATTAAAGCCACAGAATATTTAAATCTGGTGAGTGATGTTAGGGGAAATTTAGTTGTTTTCAAAACCATAAAACTAGTTTTTAGGTGTCTGTAATTCGATTTAAAATTAAACTTTGGTGGCTTTTGTAATTTTTCTAAATTTTAGAATCTAGAACAAACAATTTCAAAAATTGGTGATTATGATGAACTTAAAACACAATAACTCTCAAATTGATATTAGATATATTACAGTTGTTAATTTTACTCCCACCTTAAAAAAATTTGAATTGTAATAAAAGAGCCTAAATGAACAAAAATGAGGATCTTTAAATTACATAATAAATGGTTTCTTTTTATTACATAATCCAAAAAACAGAGTATTTTTTTTTTTCATTGGAAAATGGAAGTAAAATTTGAAAATATACCAAATATTATTCTTCTTATTAATTGATCTTTATAAAAACAAAAAAAAAAAATCCAAAAATTATATTGATTATTAGAATTCAAATAAACTCTTTTTCAAATAAAAGGGCACAGAAAATTTTCAAGAATTAAACATAATTGAATCAAATTAATTGTAGTATCATTCTAAAATATAAGAAACTCTTTAAAACATTAAAAAAAAACACTCAAATGAATATTTAAAACTCATTCAAACAAAACAATAAAAATTAAAATTAAATATTTTAAAAATTGATGTGCCCTTTTCATTTGAAATGAGAAATCTCATTTTGTAAATTGTATGGAAAAAAAAATATCAAAGAAATAAAAACCTTTGAACAAGGAGAATTTGGAAAAAGTTCTTTTCATTTTATTGATAACTCTTTACAGGTCAAACTTTTGTTCTTTAAAGTCTCATTTTCAAGATAAAGCAATGATTCATCTGGGTATTTTATTAGAATTGTTTTTTTTTTTTTCAATATTTTCTTTTTTCTTTGTCATATTATCAATCCAATGATGGTCTTTCTTAATTCCTATATCTAGCTCATTCGAAATCAAACTTAAACTGTTTCCATTTTTATATTGGTAAATTATTTCCAAATTTATTTCTTCTTATCTTGTTTTTTTTTCTAACAACTGTTCAATATCCATAAATAAAAAAACAAAAAATGAAAAAATGAATACTGGTATTTAAATCATAAATGGGAAAATTTTTTCACTTCTTTTTCAATTTTCATTTTTCAAATCGAGATAAATACCACAAAATTATATGTACTTCTTTGAGAACTGTATTTATCAAGAAAAATTTATAAAAGAAAATGAAAAAATTTTCCCATTTATAATTCAAATACCAGTGATTGAAATGACTATCACCAATAAGCAATTATCTTATTAACAATCAAATTTAATAGTATTGACGATTTGAGAGGTGTGCTCTTTTGTTTGAAAAAGAGTTTAGTTCAAAACATCAAATTAAAACAAAATATAAACATATTCAATTTTGCAAATTCGAGATTTAATTGTAGTATCGTTTATGGAAAATTCGTTTTTTTTTGGATTTTTGGTTTCTAATGCTATGATTTTTTTATTTATATTAAAATATCTTTAAGAGTTTAACAATTTCTATTATTTGAGCTTGAGTAATTTCTATTGTAGGTATCTTTATTGTTCAGTGAAAAGGAAGTTGAATAATATTTGGTCTATTTTTAAATTTTGCTATAGTATTTTTAAAAAAGTGTGATAAAAATTTTTTAATAATTCTGAAAAGGGGTCTTTTGAAGTCTGTAGACTGCTTTAAGGGATATTTCTAAAAAAAATTTGACACACTTTTTTTAAAATGGCGACTCAAGATTTTTTGTTGTACTGTTAATTGCAAAATAAAAAGATCAAAATTTTCATTCGTCTTTCCAAAATAATCATATTCTCAAGAATTAATATAAAACATCAAAGCTCAGCAATTCTAAAAAAGAGAAATTAATAATTTAAGCTGATTTTCAGAATTAAAATTTTGAAATTTTACATGATTTATAAAATCTTTTTTTGGAAAGCTGAATGAAAATTTTGTTCCCTTTATTTTACAACAAATAGTATGTTATCATTTTTTTTATTCTGTAACTGTTGTAAAAAAATGCAAAATGTTTAAAAAGGTGGAACATTTTTTTATTAAAATATTAAAAATTTTTGTTTTCGGTATACAGTGCTTTTAATAAAGCGAAAACTTTTTGAAAACTATTTTTAAAAGTTTTATATTTTAAAAAAGATGAGTATTTTTTTCGAATTAAAACTTAATGAAAATTTTTTGTTTTAAATAAGCGATGACTCAACCTTTAAATGTGATGTGGGGGGCAGAGTGTGGAGAAAAGCTCCTTTTTAAAAACAAAGTCCAGGCTTTATTAAAACTCAAAACTTTAAAAAAAAATTGTAAATGACAATCTTATAAAAAAAAAAATTCATCACTTTTCTCAATTGGCTGTATTTTTTTTTTCTATTTTTGGTTCCTTTAAAGGACTATCTTAAAAAAGCTACTGTGAGTGCATATGGGCTAAAGAATCGTTGAGTTATTCCCATTATCTCTTGATATCCAGAAGAACTATAAAATCCTTAATTGTAAGGTAAATTTGAAATTATTTCAGATCGAATTCCTAAATATAAGTTGGGAGTAGTTGTCGAGCCAAACCATTTTTCTTCGAACACAAATAAACTATTTTTCAAACAAAAGGGCACACCTCTCAAATCGTCAATACCATCGAATTTGATAGTTAATAAGATAATTACTTATTGGTGAGTTTCATTTTAATTATTCATTTTTTCATTTTTTGCTTTTTTTATTTTTGGATATTGAACAGTTGGAAAATGAAAAAGCACAAGATAAGAAGAAACCAATTTGGAAATAATCTACCTGTGTATAAACGGAAACAGTTTAAGTTTGATTTCGAATGAGCTAGAAATAGGAATTAAGAAAGACCATTATTGGATTGATGCATGAAACAAAGAAAAAAGAAATAAAGAAAAAAACATTCCAACAAAATACCAGATGAATTGCGGCTTTATATTGTAAATGAGACTTTAAAGAACAAAAGTTTGACCTGTAAAGAATTATCAATAAAATGAAAAGAACTTTTTCCCAATTCGCCTTGTTCAAAGGTTTTTATTGGGTTTATAATTTTTTTCATTACAATTTACAAAACGAGATTTCTCATTTCAAATAAAAGGGCACACCAATTTTTAAAATATTGAATTTTAATTTTTATTGTTTTGTTTTAATGAGTTTTAAAGATTCAATTGAGTGTTTTTTTATGTTTTAAAGCGTTTCTTAGATTTTAGAATGATACTACAATTAATTTGATTCAATTATGAATAATTCTTAAAATTTTTGTGCCCTTTTATTTGAAAAAGAGTTTATTATCTAGTTTCCAATGAAAAAACTTTTGAAACAATCAAGTCTTATCAAAAATGGTTTGAAGAGGGAAACACTACCAACTTACAATTAAGAATCCGATCAGTTACAATTTTCATTGTTCTTATGGATCTCAAGTAATAAAGGGAATAACTCAACTATTCTTTAGCCCACATGCCACTCACAGTGACTTTTTTTAAGATAACCCTCGAAAAAAACAAGAGAAAAGTGATTCCAAAAGATTTTGAAAAACAGTTGACAACCCCCTAATTAGAACAATATTTCAGAAAGGGAAATTAATTTTTTTTTTATTTTGACAAAACAAGTAAAATTACAATTTTGGGGTTTGTATGGTTTTAAGAAACACTCTCTTTTGTTTTTTATTTGGAACAATTCGAAAAATGATCGAACTAAAAAAAAAAAAAAAAAACAAAACAAATCTTACGTTTTTGCACAACCGAACAAATGGAAATTATTTCGAAGGTTGTAAGCGTTTTGAATGCCAGGATCCTTCCAGATATTTTTGATCATTTTAGTGTATTTCAAAGGAATCACTTTCGGTATAACTGAAAACTTTTTTACTTGTTGAATGTGTCGCATCAAATTTTTATCAAGCGTGAGATCAAAGTATTCTGCAGCTCGAATTAATGACTGTATTGAAATAATGGTGTTTGATCTTATTACATTCCGAAATACAACCCTTTCACTTGATTTTTTGTACATTTTTTTATGAATGATTTGTGTTTGTTGAAAAATTGTGGACTTTCCACTGCCACCAGGGCCTTTTTGTTTTTTTAAAAAAAAGAGCAAACAAAAAAGAAAATAAAAAAAAAACAAAAATGTAAAAATAATTTGGTTGGTGATCCAAGAAAACAAAAGTGATGCGGCTACCTAAAAGCAGGATTTTAAATTCGTTTTCTGATTTGTTGTGATCCTCTACAATCATTTGCTCAATCATTATCTCTCTTTGGATCTCCGAATCCTGTGAAGACTTACTTTGAAAGCAACCCATTTAATAAATAAAATAAAATCAAAAGCAATATTTATTAAAAAAAAAAAAAAATAAATTGTTCATCACTTATTTTTCGAAAGACCATCATGTTGAAAACAAAGAGTATTTTCGAACAACCAATTAGTCACAAATTTCTAACTTTCTTAAATTTATTTTCAATAATGGGAAAAAGTATTTCTGGAAAATTTTATCGCATTAGTGTCTTTTCAAGCATTTTGGGAACCAGTAAACTGAATAAATTTGGTGACACTTTTCTTGAAAACAAGACCCACACAATTTTTACTTTGTCGCAATTGAAAAATCAAGCTGACAAAAGTATTTGAGAAATTTTAAAAAATGTAAAAATACTGTTTCTTTCAATTTCCAATTGTTGAAGTGGTTTAACATCCTTTAAAGAGTGAATTTTATAAAATGTAAATGTATCAAAACCTTGGAAATATCTTGTTTGTTTTCCTAATGTTCTCTGAAAGGTATAATTTTATCACAATTTTATCAAATTGTTAAAACGATAGGTATTTCAAAATAGGCAAAGTTATTTGGAATTTTAAAGTTTTGTAGATTTAGTAAAATGATCATTCCAGAGGAAATTGACTAACGAAGAGGTGGAAGTGGAGAAAAAATGTCAACCGGAATTAATTTGTAAAAATTACTGAAAATATAAAGCTTTTGTAATGACAAAAAATGGAAAAACAAATCACAGTTTTAATTATATTTTTTGTAGAAAATTATTTAGAAAATGGTTCGAAATGATCAAGATTTTTTCAAGCTAACAAAGATACAAATCAAGACTGAAGACTCTTTTTATGATCATCACATCGAATTTAGATTTTTTTAGATTCTTTTTTATATAGATCCTTCAAGTTGATGATTGTAAAAACAAACACTTATCTTAATTTTTTTTAAGAGTTCTAAAAGGTGAACTTTGAGAGTAATCAACTTTTGATAAATTACGAATTTCAAAAATAAATACAAATATCTGTTCTAAATTAAAGTGTAGATATGAGAGAAAAACTCTCTTCTTTCGAAATTAGATTAAAAGTGTTGTTAACTATTCTATTAAAAAATATTTTTTTGGATGAATTATTTACTTCTTCAATAAATCTTTTTCACTTTTTCAATTCAAGTTGAAAAGAAAAATAAAAAGTTGTTTAGCATAAATTGATGAATATTTTACATTTATTGTATTTTAGTATGAAACAATTGACAACCACTCAACTAAACAGAAAATGTTGTGATAAAGAAAAAAGAAATAAATTGTATAAAAAAGTCAAACATTATTATTGGTTTTTTAGATGTTTGGTGATATTTGGAATAAATAAATTTTTCTCAAAATTATTTTTTTGAGTTTTGATCTTTTTTTATAAATAAAGTTGTTGAACAAAACTTATTCTAAAAACAATTAACCTTTGATGAAAAATAAACTGATCAAACTTTTTCTTCAACTTTCCCAAATAAAAGTTTTTCTAATCGAATCTAATCAATTTTAATTTTGTAATTTGGTTGTATATTTCCGGTTTTAGAATTGGGTACTTTGATGATTTATTTTCATTCTCAGACATTGATCCCGGATTTCAAAAGGACAAATAAAATTTTTTGTTTAAAAAATTGAACCCTATTTTCTGATATTTCAAATTTGATGAGCAAAATTTAACTTTGTTTGGTTGGTTAATTTTTGATTAAAATCTCTTTTTAAACTTAAAGATCCATTAAAACTTATTACAAATTTTAACCCCAAAATACAACACGAGGAAAAATTTTGACCTTCTTAGACAACTTTTCTATTTTTTTCAAACATTTATGGAAATTATTTAACAAAAAATCCAAGATATCGAGATCTTGATTATTAAGGACAATACTAGAAGATTTTAGACCAAAATAATAATTGATGATTTCAATTGAAAGGAGGTTAAATTAAGTTTAATTAAAAATTAAACAATCAGTTTCAGTTAAATTGTGCACTTTAGGTTAAAATTTGCTGAAGAATTAGATGTATTTTTTCTTCTGATTTTTTTTTTAAACAAAAGTTTTTTATGTGTTGTTCTCATTTCTCATTTGAAAATTTATAATAGCTTCATTAAAATAATCTAATGTTAAAGTTATCAAAATCATTTTTTTACACAATTTTTTTCACAATTAATTATTGAAAGAAAAAATGATAATTAGTAAAAATGGATTTTTCAATAAAAAATAAATGTTTTTGGAATGTTTCTAATAAAACTCTAATATTTATTCAATATTTACTACAAAAATTTTGTTTTAATTTATTTTTTGATAGTTTTTCTATAAAAATTAGAGCGGGTATGAAGATATTAACAGAGTAAACATGTGTATACTCATTAAATTTTCCCTATTTTGATCTTCTTGAATTATACTTTATTATATTTTTTTCCAAATTGAAAGTATTTTTACATTTTTCCTCTTGACATTTTTTAATTTTTTATTCGTCATTTAGGTTCGAAAAGAAAATGATGGAAATCGAATTCATAAATTTTTCATCAAAAACAAGTTCAATCTCTTTTTAAAAAAAATCTGAACCTTTTCTGTTATAAAGGGATTTTCTGCAAACAAATTACCATATGTTTTTTTGTAGAGTTTCCACTTTCAAATCATCATAATAAAACTTTTTAACTTTATTTGATTGTTTTAGATGACTTGAAAATCCAATTTTAAATTGATAAAATTTAAAAAATTAAATTGTTTATTTCGATTATTAACTAAATTGATAAAAAATTCGAGAGATCACAAAATATAATTTTTTAAAAAAAATTTTTTTTAAAAGTTCAAAAAATGTAAAAAAGATATGTTTCCTGAATCCTATTATTTGGCTTCTGAATTGTCAAAATTTCATTACTAGATATATTTTAGATTTTGATAATTTTTTATTTGATTATTTTTTTTATTAATGGTGATTTTGTAAAATATATTGAGTAAAACTCATAAGGAAACTTTCACTTATTTTTTTTTTTTTTTTAGAAAAAATTATTTTTTCTCTTTGTTATTAATTTCATTACTTTTCCATTTTCTTTTTCAATTTTTTTTTACCGATTCAAGTTTTTTAAATTTTGTGAATAATAACCATTATAAATATGAGTGGAAATATATTTTTCCCCACATCGGTCAAAATTTTATTAACTCCAATTAAGTTGAAAATTCGTATCAATTTATGTTTTATTTATTGACAGAAAGGAGTGATTATTGATAATTTAATCAAGATAGATAAAAAGAAAAGAATAACAATAATTATTATATTGATATATATATATATATATAGCCGTTCCAAGGCTACCATAAAATTTTAAATAAAATACAATTGAGTTTTCTATTCTTATTCTCCATTTTCAAAAAAATTGGAAATAAGAGTTATTATTCCAAAAAAATAATAATAAAAGAACTATTATTCAAATTTTTGTAACACCAAAAAAAAAAAATTTAAGATCAGATGAAACTTCAAAATTATCAGTCGAAAAAAGTTCACAAAAAAGATCAATATTTACTGATCTTTAAAATTTTACCATTTTTGAATAATATTTTTAAGTGCTTCATAAATATTCATTTTTTTTTTTAGATGTTTCCAAAAAAAAAAAATAATGGCTCTATTATTTAAAATTATTTTGGAATAATAACTCTTATTTCGGAATTTTTTGAAAATGAAGAATAAGAATGGAAAACTCAATTATATTTTATTTATAATTTTTTGTTAGACTTGGAAAGACTGTATAATAACTGACGATTAACTCAAAAACGTATCCATTTTTATTAATTTTAACAGGATTTGAAATGGATTAGTAAAATCAAATATTAAATTAAATTCTTCCGAACCCTGGAAAAATGTCATTTGGCTCTTTTAAATGTTTGAAAATACATAAAAAAAAACTCTGATGTTTTTTTTTTATTCCGAAATTAAAAAAAAACTGTTGTATGCTTGATTTTACTTTTCTATTTACAATATTTCGAAGTATACCATAAAATTTATACATTTTTGTTAGGTTTTTTTGAGTTTTCTATTTTATTTGAAAATTTTATTGATTTTGGTTAGGTTTTTTTGAGTTTTCAATTTATTTGTCGATTTTTCTAGGTTTTTTTTGCTTTTTGAAATAAACAGAAAATTTTAATAAATTTTCGTTTTATTTCATAAAGTAAAAAAAACCTAACAAAAATTCATCGATTTTATAAATAAAATAGAAAACTCAAAAAAACCTAGAACACTTCAGAAATAAAAAAAAAAAAAGACTTCAAGAAAACTTAGACACTCCACAACATTTTAAGATACTTGAAGCATTCCAATGACATATAAACAGAATATTTAAGAGGGTGAAGAATATATGAAAAGATAATAAATAATAAAGATCCTTTCTACAACCCAAAATTAATAATTGCTAACCCAATTTTGTTTGTTTTTTTTTATTTTTGCAATAAAGAATAGAGCGAAATCTCTGATTTTATTAAAGTCTTTGAGATTACAAAAAAAAAAAAAAAAAAACGATATATTACCTCGAAATAAAGTGCAATATGTACCCAAATTGAGAGAATCAACTAGTATTTGGAAAAAATACCCAATAATTATATCTTTTAAACTTTTAATCTTTTTATTTTATTAAAGAGAATTTTTTAAGTTCCTAAAGTAAAAAAAAAATTCTAGAAAAAAGAAAAAAAAAGAAATTAAAAGAAGGTTTTATCAAGTTATTTATAAACAAAAGTATTATTCTTAATAAACAACAGCAAAAAATCAGGAGGATGATCCTTTTGGCTAATTAAATTTAATTTGATGATTGATCAAATGAATGTATAGTTTGGGTGGGGTAGTTAATTAATAGGTTATATATATTTCTTTTTAAGCAAAAAAATACTTGATATTTATACCTTTTCTTTTTGGTTTATTATTTCCAAGTTACTCATACTTTCCTGTTTCAGTATTACAGAATTGGTAAGTAAGTACTTGATCTTTAACTTGATCTTCTTCTCAATATAAAGAAATTCAGCTAAGGGTAAAAAAGAAAAAAAACTAACAGTCGAAATATAAAAAAATTTACAAATTATTGAGACAAAAAATAATCCTATGTTATATTAATATTTTAGATTCCGTAATATGGTATTCATTATCCTCGCAATTTTATGATATCCAAATAAAGAAAAAAAATAATCGATAAACAATTTTTTCAAAGGAAAAAAATAAAAAAATACAAATAACAACATTTATTTCAATCTAAAATGAATACAATATAAAAAAATCCAAAAAAAAAAAAAAACATTTATTAAGGGACTAGTTTCTCTCGACAACAACGTATAAGGGTTCAGTATGTTGTTGGTAAGGATGATTTAAATTAATATATTATCTCAAAAACATTAAAAAAATTCTAATTAAAAAAGTAACCTGTGTGTTTTATTTAATTTTTTTATAAGAACGAAACTTTTTCTTTTCGTTTTTAATTTTTTTTTTAGTTTCTGAATTTTCTTTAGTATTAGACTTCAAATCCTCAATCAAAACATCCGTTTGGAGTTCTTTATTCCAACTAAACCAACAATACAAAGACCTCAAATAATATGATTTGTGGAAATTTTTTTGATTTAGGTATTTTTTTTGCCAATAAGGAATTAAAGGATTCATTAAGATTTGTTCGATATAAATAAATTAAAAATGGTGCTTTGTCTTTCATGAACATATTGATTTCTTCTAAAAAATAAATTCGTAGCTTCTTGAGTGATTTTTTTTCGATTTTCAAGTGAATTTTTTTTACCATTTATTTTGTTTTTTTTTTTTAGTTTTTCAGAATTTGGATTTAAGAACTCATATTCACTTTTACCTTTACACATTGATTTTATACACTTTTCATGATTTCCTTGAGCATGATAAATGAATTTGAGAATAATTCTTTTACATTCCTCAAGGTCGAAATTCGCATTTTTCAAAGAATATAAAATCCAATCAACAAACCTCTTGATAAATATCTGTTTCATACCAAAACATGTCATGAGTTCTTTAAGACATTTGTGTTTCATTCTCCATTTTTGTAGATAATTCTTATAACAAATAAAAAAAATGATTTGTATCCCAAGTTTCAATAGTTTTTTCACCAAAAAATTTTTTTTACAATTAAAAATGCACTTGCATCTCTATCATGACAAATTGTTCCGATTTGAATATCATATTTTTTAAAATAGCTAAACCCTTTTCTACTAAAAAGCACTCTAATTGTTTTGAATTCAACTTGACTTCATAAAAAAAATTGTTTTTCTTTTTTATCTTGTTTTGATTTTTTACAACTAATACATAATAAAACTTTACCTTCCAAATCAGAACAACCATCTAAAACTATAAAAGATACCGAACATTCTTTTGCACCCCTTCTTGAAGAATATCTACCGTCAAAACCAATTGTAATTTTTTTTGTTTTGTAAAATTTTACAATACCTTTTCAATAAATTTAATGCGAAAACATCATAATATAAACCAACTTTCTTCAAATATTTGTAATAAAATTTTCTATTGATTTTTACATATTCTACTATATCTGTATAACCATGACCCTTTTTAATTGATTTTAAAATTTGATTTAAAAGTTCTTGTTTGTTTTCTTTTTTTTCTTTTTTTCTTTTTTCTTTTTTTTTAAATATTAGTTGTAAATTATTTCTTTTTCTTTTCCTTCCAATCATAAAATCAACATCTAAATTTGGTTTAGTATTCCAAAATAAGTCATCTCTTTTCCTTTTTCTCTGACCTGAAAGAAATTTCATTGTTTTAAGTAAACTATTATCATCGTACCTGAAATTAAATTTTTTACTAATTTCTTCATTGAATTCTCTCATTATAATCAAAGTAATTTTTTAGATTTCGTCTCTTTTTAAAACTATTCCATTCTTCCCATAATTGAATTCTAGTAAAAGACTTCGTTTTGTTCATAATTAAAAAAAAATTCAAATTGTAAAAAATCTCTAAAAAATAAAAAAATAAAAAATTCATCAAATTATTTGAATACTTTCCAATATAAAACTTTAAATTATAATAACCATAGAGGAAACTTAGTGTAAAAATTGAAAGGATTTGGAATGTTTTTTTTGAAGTTCTATATTGGAAAGTTATTGAAATTTTTGAATAAATTCGACTTGAAAAAACTTGAAATTCATTTTGAGCAAGTATACAAACAGTTTTGATATTTTAAAACTTTACTTTAAAAATTTTATCTTCAAAAATTCAGTTTCATCAAAAATTTATTTTTGAAAAAATACTAGTCCCTTAAATTTAAATATGGTCAAATAATTGAAGCCGTGCATTTTCCAATATCTTTTGAGTTTTGTAATCTGTAATTAATATTGTAAATTCTGATCTACCAAACTCTATTGTTAAATTGATTTTGAAAACATTATTTTTTTTCAATTTCGTATATTTTTTTGCACGTTTTTTATTTTTTTGAGGATATTTGACACTGACCTTTCCGACGCGTTTAAAGTTTAATTCCATTTGGTCTAGAAAATAAGTTTTATTTTTGATCAAATCTGATTGGGTTTTAAAAATATCAATTCTTAATTTTGATTGTCTTTCAATTAAGACTGCGCAGGTTTTATTAAATTTATCTGAATGTTCAATTCTTTCATTTTTATAGACAAAGGGTTTAAAAATGTTATCTATCAGGAAGAAGTTGGAATTTTGGGGCTTTCTTTTGCGATCAGAAATTTTTTTGTGGCTCTTCTTGTTAAAGATCTGAGAAACCTTGAGGCCATATGTGCAATTCAATCTCCTCCACCGAATGATGTTTGGTTGGAAACCGTATCTAACTGCGCCCATTATTACGTGTCTGCCGGGATCCTTAGCCGCCGTTACAACCTTATTGTGATCCTTAAAGGCCTCCTGAATGGACCCAACAAGCGCCCTTGATTTTGAATATCCGCCAACCATGACGATCCGGTTGCAATCTTTCAGTTGGCCGTAATTTTTAAACAGGAATTGCAAATGGCTGATTAACTTTTTGATGGAGGGTTCAAAAAATGAAAACAAATGCTCACGGGTGATGAAAATATTCTTTTCACCACAGATTTGGATTTTGTTTTCTGATTTTTTATTATAATTTGCTATCAACTTCTCCAAGCATGTATTTTTGGGTATTAACTTTGGAGGGATTGAATAGCGATGCTTTAAAAAGGCTTGGCCGCGGAACTCTAAAGTGACGTTCTTTTTAATTTGCTCCCATTCAACGAGCATTGATTGGTATCCAAGCTTGTCATTCAACATAAAGCTCTCGTCGTGGGCAAAAAATGCGACGAGAAACTTTTGGAACTCACGATCCACATAATTGGCCCCAAAGTCGCCGCCTTTGGGTGCGATCAAAACCTCTAATTGGTTTTCCATCTCCAAGTCCTTCGAAATTTTCAAGGCAGTGATGTCCACAGTGCCGCCGCCTGCGTCCACAATTAGACACTTGGGTTCTGTAAACCTTTCAGAGATCTGTAGCCCATAGTAATTGTGGATCGCTGCTGCTTCGGGCTCCAATGCAAACAAAAGCCTTTCTGAATTCAATTCCTTGATCAGTTTGGCTTGGTAAGCCACTTTCCTCATCTGGAACTTGGCGCTCTCAGACCAAATCGCAGGAATGGTTAGCACCCACTGCACATCCTCAACACCGATCTTGCCCAAGGGCTCGTTCGGGAAATGCTCTTGGTAGATCCCCTTTTGAATTTCTTTGTTCACAAACTTGATCGACTGGATCTTCATCCAAATTAAGACACCCTGGATGACAACCCTGAGTTTATACGTTTTGCCTCCTTCAGAGGTTACATTGGATTGGTTGTCATACAAATTCATTTTGAAATATCGGAAAAGCTCATAGTTCTTTTATTCACGAAGACTTATATTTAGATACTTGTTAATCGCAGTTTTCCCAAACGCGATCGGCTTTGAGAGTTCATGATCTTTGACACTAAACAAGATCGCTGTGTTTGTTTTCAGATCACCCCATCTCTCGTTTCCATAGATTTTTAATGAGTTGGTAATCACATCAGGTTGCTTAGGATCAGGAAAGGAATAACCAAAGCCAGTGTTGGAAGTTCCAAAATCAATAGCAATGATTACTTTTGGGTTACTCATTTTTTTGTTTCGTAATTTGCCGAAAGGGTTTGTTTTGGGAAAAAAGAGTAAAAATGAGAGATTAGAATAATTATTTTTTTTATTTTTAAGGGTGTGGATATATTTTGCACTTATTTTAAAGTTTAAATCTTGGACGAAATTTATTAAGAAATCTTGAGTGTGACATGATATTGGTAATTTGGAATCTAAACATCGTTACTATCTCTATTTGTGATCAGAATAATAGTAAAGCGGAATGGTATCTTGAAACATTGGATTTTTTTGATTAATTTTTTTAGTTTTATTAAATTATATTAATAATTGGTAAATGTTGATGGGAATGTTTGAATTTAATCCAATAATAAACTAAAAAAAAAAAAATAGACCAGAAAGATGTGTATTTGAAACAAATAGCTATTTCTTTGAAAAAAACTTAAGATAGATCAGTTTTCCAAATAAACTTGTTTGAACATTAAATGAAAAATGTATTTCAAATAATAATATATTTTGTGCAATTTTTTTCTTTTTTTATTTTTCTTTAATTGATTGAAAATTAACAATGGATTACCCGAAAAATATATTCCAAATTTTAATTTTTTTAAATACAGTGTAATTTGTTTCGACAAGTTTTGAAATTGAATATTTTGTACTATTTGGTAGATTTATATAAAAATAAATATTTATCAAAATTAGATAGAATCAAGAAAAAAAATATAAAATAATATGAAGGTAAATATAATTTGTGTTAACCTGATTTTAATTTTCTTCCTAATAAATTTAAAATAAGTAACTTTTCTGATTTAGAAATTTTGTTTCAATAATAATGTTTAAAATGTATTTAATTAAAGAATTCTTTTAATAGATTTTCGTTTTGGAATTATAGCATAAAACATTAGAGAAAAAATATGAGTTAAATGTTACAAAATTATTGTTTCTTTATTTCAACATGAAATAATAAATGTGAGATATATAAACTATTTTTCAAAAAAAATTACTAGCTTTATAATGTTTTTGTAAGTTTATAAAGGGTTTTGTCACAATATATAATCGAAAAAATAATATCAATTTTTTAGATATAACCATTTTTTCTAATTTAGACAATAATTTATTTTTCTTTTTCTTTTTTTCTGTTTTACATTTGCTTATCATTTTTTTTTCTTTTTTTACTTTTTTTTTTTCTTTTTCTTTTTTTTTTTTGATTCTCTTTCTTTTTCATATTCTATTTCTATTCTTTTTTTTTTTTCTATTGTTTTTTATGAGAAATTTCATGTGTAAAAAAACAGGATCTTCAAAATTATAAATAAACATGAAAAAATTACAACTTTGTAATGTCATTTAAAAGGGATTTAATTATATGCCAAAAAATCTTCTTTTTTAACTTTTTTTAGTTTTAAGTTATGTAATAAAAAATTTATAATGCTTGTTTCAAAAATTGTGACTCTCTTTTTTTAGTTTTTGGTTTTTTTTTTTTAATTTTTAAAATATTGGGTTTTTCTTCATTTTAAATCATTTAAAAGTGATTAATCGATCATATTTAATGATTATGTTGTTCTTGAATACTAAAAAAATAGTTTTTTTTTTCAATTTAATATTTCAGGCGAGTCAGATTTTTTGAATGAGTTTTAGAATTCTTTGTTCATATCTTCTCAAATTCGTATAAACTTTCTTGTTGAAAAGGTGAAGAAAATCGTAAAGATTCATTGAATTTGTTTTTGAGGTAATATTTTAGCATAATAGTTTCATAACTTACATTTGATATAAAAAACACCAAAATTTGAAAAACTATTAAGATCTTCAAAAGTTTTTTCTTCCAAAATATTAGCCGAAATAAAAGAAAAAAGAAAAGAATATGTTAAAAAAAAAATTTATTATTAATATTATCAAAAGTTGGCTTGTATTGGAAAACTACACTTTCAAATAATAAATTAGCAAAGATCATTAAAAATCATTGATTCTATTAATTAAATCGAATTTGGTCAATTTTCAGTTCTTTTTGGAAAGGTACATATGAATCTCAATTTTTGATAATTTTTTGATTTTTATTTTCCAAAGGTTAATTCAGTTACTTTTTTAGTTTTAATAAATATAAATTAATAATAAAATTTGGGTATGAACAAGAATTAATTTTGAAATTATCGTAAGTAACATAAGGAAAAAAGAAATTCTGAAAATTAAAGTTAGCTAAAAATAAATATTGGATTTAATTTATACATCTTTGATAAATTATTTTTGGGGGAAATGAAAATTTGATGTTATTAAGATAAGAAGGCTATTAAACTAATTAAGATTCGAAGACCGAATTTTTCAAAATTATCAACTTTTGAAAAAAACACCTAGATTTTGGGGTATTTGTTTCAAATAAGAAGTTACAACAAATGAATCTTGAATTGAACATTAAGTAAGAAAAAAGCAATAAATGTTCAAAAAATTCAGATTAAACTGGGGAATATAAACATCATTTCTAAAATTTTTAACACACCAAAATTCAATTTTTATAAAAAATCACTTATTTAATCAATTCAACAAGAAATATCAAATATTAACCATTGATTAATTGAAATGTTATAAATGGTTTATAAATTATAATATCAACAAAAAAAAAACAATCACGAATACAAATAAATTATCGGTTTATTGAAATTTTTTTAGGGGAGCAAAACTAAAAAATACGTTGTTAAATTTTTTAAAATTCTATTAGGAATATTGATTGATCAAATGGTTAGGAAACAATCAATTAATTTAAGATGAATTCTTCTATTTTGAACAATTTAACTTTAACCTAATATCAGTTTTTAGAAAAAATATTGAAAGAACAAAACAGTTTAGGTAATTCAAAAAATTAAGAAATATAAATATAAAAACTCAAAGATGTAAAAAAATAATTTTTCATATTTTTCAAAAAATCAAAATGATTTCCAATTTTAAATTGAATTAGATTATTGTGATTTTTTTAACTATTTTAAATGTTTGGAAAATTTTGAATTTTAGATTATATTCAAACTCAAATATGAAAAAAGTTAAAATAATAAATAGTATTCCAAAAACATTAAAAAACAATTATTGAATATATATCCATATATAAATTCGGGTACATAGTGATCCATTCTGAGAGTCACAGAATACTAATTATTAATAACAATTGTATCTGATATTTTTGAAGCGCTAAAGTGTGTTTTTATTAAAGTTTTCTTGAATATAAAAATCATTTCCTAAAAATTTTTGATCATGAAATAAAAAACAAATATAAAGCGCATTCAAAAAATTTGGACACACCCAAAATCAAAAATAGGCAAAATAAAACTCAATTTATTATATTTTTCCAAACATAATACAAAACCACATTTAAGTTACAGAGTATAAATGTTTTAAGAAGTGATAATTATAATCCAAATAAAAGAAAAAAAATTTAAAACAAAAAAATAAAACCCGGTGTGTCCAAAATAATGAAACGAGCTGAACAAAAAATGTATTAATAAATTTGTTGATATTTCACCAATAATTGCTGATCGGTCAAATGATAATACACCATCAACCAATTGTATCTGATTTTCCAATAAAACAAACTCAACACTGACCTTCTATCAACCATCGAAAAAAAAATTCCAGATCTAACCAAGCAGATTACTTAATTGGAAAAAAGGAAATGAAAATAAAACAAAAAAGACAAAAAATGAAAAAAGTTTGTAAAATAAAAATTCTTTCTAAATTGAATTTAAAGTGTAGTATTGTGATTCATTCAACTGTTTAAACTGTGTCACAATTTTTTGAATATAGTTTAAATAGAAAAATATTTATAAACTAGGTTTTATTATTTAACAAAAACTTTTTTATAACTTTATATTGTCAATTTTTTATTATATTTTATAATATCTCTTTTCTCCTTAAAAAATACTTATTTAATTTTGATTTTTGTAAATATTTTGAGAAACAAATTTCTAAATATTTAAATTTTATACTAATTAAATCATTTGTGATAATTTTCAAAAGTGGATATTATTAATTTAATTTGAATAACTCAATTCCTGAATAGATCCCCTTTAAAAGATATATTATATAAAAAATATCAAAAATTAGCACATTTTTTGGTAAAAGAATATTTTTTCCAAAGTTATAACGAATATTAAAAAAAAAATGGAATCTTTAAAACAATTAAATAAAAATTTTGGAAATATTAAAGTATTATACAGTCAGTTTCACTTTTAAGGCACAGAATTTCAACGAAATTTAAGGTACAAAAAAATATCAAATTAAGGAACAAAATTTGTAATTTTATTTTTTACAATTTATTTTTACTAGAATTTGATTTTGTGCCTTAATTTGAGATTTTTTTGTGTCTTAAATTTCGTTGAAAGTCTGTGCCTTAAAAGTGAAACTGACTGTATCTTGTAGATTTTTCTTTTTAATTTGAGAAAACAAAGAATGTTTCTTGAATTTTCTTATTATCTCTGGAATTGGTAAAAAAACAAATAGTGCTTTTCCATGATCCAAAGGTATTAATGGTAATCTTAGAGTTTAATCAATTATTTAAATTCTGTAAAGGTCAACTTCTTCTATTTATTTTTATATATTTTATTTTTTTTTATTTTTTTTTGCTTCCATCAAGTCAGTTTTAAATTTAAGGCATAAACTTTGAACGAAATTTAAGGCATAAAAAATTTTCAAATTTAGGTACAAAATACGAAATCTAGTAAAATAATTTGGAAAAAAAATTCTAAATTTTCTGTTGAAATTTGAGATTTTTTATGCCGTAAATTTCGTTCAAAGCCTGTGCCTCAAAAGTGGAACTTTCTGTAATCTATCGGTTCTATTATCAAAAATAAAATTCAATATAAACCACCAGTAAAAAAAAAAGATATATTAAATAATCACCCTCTGATGCTCAACCAAATAAATTAAAAGTTTTAAATATAATTTTCAAAAAATTCTTGAAGATATACTCTTTATCTCCACAGATCCAAAAGTACCCTTAAATTTATATATTTAAACAATTTAATAGTTCTTCTGGATCTCAAGAGAAAAAAAGTATATTATTCAAGGGTATTTTGAATAAACCTGTTTTTTATATTTATTTAAGAAAGTCTTGTTATCTACTAATTTATAGATTTTCTTTGAATTTAGAACAATAAAATTCCATCTTCAAAACTCAGAAAAACATTTTCAAAAATCAGATTATGTACAAAAAAGATAAAAACATTTCTGTGAATGTATCAGTACTTTAAATTTTGCTTTTAATCTTTTCAATTTTTAAATAAAGTTGAAAGAAAATTTCCTTGTTTGTATTGTTCTAAAATTAGTCTTGGTATTCACTTTGTTATCATTTAAATGAGTGTGTTGTCTTTTTGCTTTCTTTTCCAATTTTTGCCTGATATTGAAAAATAAATGGAAAAAATTATCACTTCATTTATCACTTTTTTATAAATTAAAAGATTTTTCAAAAAAACTTGATTCTAATTTGTGATTTCTATTGAATTGTTTGGTACCTATTTAAGTTATATTTGTGGTAACTCATAATCCATAATCAAAAAAATCTTAAAAGAATTGGAAAGTAAAAAATAGTCTTAAAATTTTATCACTTTAAAATTAATACACCAAATATCAATTTTCTCGGAAATTCGCCTGAATTCTTTTTCTGAACTATTTTGGATATTTTCAGGTAAAAGTGAAATATATGAAACAGTTTTGTTTTCGAAAGGTTGGTTTAAAAAAAAGAAATTTTTGACAAAAAAATTAAATATTTTTTTTTGTGAATGGGAATTGTGTGTGTTTGAAAATTTAAAAGATTTGGAATTGTTTGGTAGTTTTCTTATCAATTATTTCTTTTGGGTCTTTTTTGGAATGATTGGAAAAGGAAAAAATAAGGAAACTTTTTTTTTTTTTTGAAATCAAATAAATGGAGTAAAGAACTAAAAACAAATTGTTTTTTGGGTATAATATACTTTTTTGAGTTGTAAAGAATTTCATTTATTTGTTTCAAAAAGGGTAAAAGTATTTAAAAAAACTCTCAAAAAAAACAATGTACATGTCACAGAAAAACTTCATTTAAGACAACATATTCGTAAAACGATCCTCAAATTATGCTAGTTTGGCGTTATAAAAAAAACATTTTTTTTTTTTTGAATCAAAATGAATTTTTTTCGAAAATTTTTACGAAATAATTTAATAACTGTACTTATTTACTTGTGCTTCATTTTGACTTTGTATGCTCCAGCACTTAACAAACCGGATGATTTAAATCTAGCTGAAGTTGGTAAGTCGTACAGCTCCACAGAAGACTTGAGCGGATCAGACAGCATCACAAATGCTAATGAGATCATCCATTTTCTCCAAGTAACTGATACACACGTCAATCTTTTTGATGACGAGCCAAACGATACGCTTGAAGATTTATTGAAAAATGTCATAAAGCCACTTTCACCAAGTTTTGTTATTCACACAGGCGACATTACAGATGGGAAGCAATCAGCAAGCTCCATCTTTGAAACAGAGCAAAAAGAAGGTGAATGGGAAATCTATAAAAATCTCTTACAAAAATACGGATACTGGAACGAATCCTTATGGTTTGACATCCGTGGCAACCACGACTCTTGTGGGGTGAAAGACCTCTCGTCACCAAACAATTATTTTTACCAATTCTCACCACAATCGGCCTATTTAGAAAGAACAGGCAAGAAGAGAGTCAACCACTATCCTCTCACAATTTCAGGCCAAACAATTCATTTAATATCATTTGACTACTATTATTATCCTCAAGCTGGACTACCTTATGGTATACCCCCCCCCCCCTCCTCTTCTTTATTTTTTCATATTCTCTTTCTTATTCTCTGTCTCTTGTTTTTCCTTTGACATTTTTATGATGATCAAATATCTTTTCCATTTTTGGCTTGATTTATCAAAGTGAATGATAAATCATTGAGACAAGCTCACAGACGAATCAAAAAATGATGAACTTCAAACTCGTTTTTCAAATTTCCATCAGTTTTTCAAAATGTGTCACTTGTTTTACAAACTTTGAAAACTTCAAACCCTAACAAAAACCGAAAAAAAAATATTTGTTTTTTTTTCTTCACAAAAAAGACCCTTTTACAATTTTTCGAATTTTCAAACGGATACCAAGCACTCAACAATTACGTCAAACTCTTTTCATTACAAACAATTATTTCCTGAATTTTCGGAATGTAGACTTCTAAAGTGTATTGTAATTAAATTAACCCTTTTAGGAATCTTAAACCCGTATTCAAAATAAAAGTGTGTTTCTTTTTTCTAAAAGATCTTACACATTAAATGATCAAAGAAACTGACAAGAAATAATAAGTAAATAAGGTACTAAGTTCCGCTACCACAGAAATGAAATTCTAAAAGTGAAGGATCAAATTGGAAAATTTATCTTATAAATAGAGTAAATTTTTGAGAATTTTTTCTCATCAAAAAAACAAAAAAATTCAAAAAAAATTGAGAAAGTGTTATTAAAAACAAAAATTTACACCAAATTGCATTCATAATTTAAAATTTCACTGAAAACACCAAGGAATTTACCTTCAAAATTGGTTTGAACATGGGCAAATTATTGAATACAGAATTAGATATTTCATTGGGTACAAGTAGAAAAAAAATAAAAGCAAGGATTTTATTTCAAACACGTATTTTATGCTTTGTACACCGATATTTTTTCACTGTGTACTGTTAATTCCAAAATATTTTGGAATAAGGTTAAAATCAAATTAAAAAAATACAATTCTCTACTGGAAAGTTTAATAAAGAAGAGCTAAATTAATCTCAAAAATTTCATGATCAAATGGATTTGTAAATATTTTTAGGTTACTTTCTTCCAATTTGAGGAAATAATTTTTGAAATTGTTTTTTTAGAATGATTTTTATTGAATTGTATTTTTTACAACGTGAATTTTCAAAATTCTTCCAATATAATAAAATTCATAACTAATGTATTTATGATATTTTTACTTTTTTTTATTGGTTTGAGATGTAAAAATTTTTCAAAAATTAAGATTATGATCCAAATTTTTACAAAAAAAAAAAATTCTACAAAAGTAATTATATTCATTTTAACAAGAAAAATATTAAAATTTTCATTATTATAAAAATATTAAAATTTTCATTATGATAAAAATATTTTTAATTTATCAATTGTAAGATTTACTCAAATATTAAAAGTTTTCAAAAATGTCACTGTCTAGAGCATAAAATCAACAAATCAAAATAAACTATTTTCCAGTCGTATTGGGCCATCAATAAAAGAAGGATTACATATGTTTAAAAGCGTTTGGATAAGATATTAGAAGAAAAACATTTATTTTGGGAAATTGAAATCATTTTTTCATCATTTTATCAAATTTTATTTTTATCAATTTTTCATTGAAACATCATTTTTTTTTGAATTTTATTTTATTGCAAGATATTGTAGCAACTCAATTAAAAGTAAATTATTCTAATGTTATTGAAATCATGAAAATGATTGCAGAGAAATGATATTGGAATCTATTCGAATTTTATTTAGATCTTTAAATAGAAAATCAAAATGAACATTGTTTGTTTTCAATAGTGTCCTAAGAATTTTAGTTTTTCAATTTTTAAGAAAATATATAGATTTTTTAGTTTTAGTTCATACAAATCTCAACTATTTTTTGATGTTTATTATTCCACTAATTTCTTCTTTAATTCTTAAAAGGACAATTATAAAAAATAATTGATATTTGTAAATTTTTTTTTCCGCAGGTTTGACAGAAACAAAGATTATTAAACAATTATTGTCTTTTGTGTGAAAATATTCATTATTTGCAAAAGCAAGTTTTTTCATTAATTGTAAAAAAAAATTTTTTATGACAAAATTTCTAATACCGTATCATTTTAAACCTATTTTGAATTTATCTTGTAATATAATTCATCAAAAAAAAAAAAATAATAATAATAACAACTGTAATTATAGGATTGTATGGAACGCTAAATGATGAAATTATCGACCAATTGACAACCATTCTTGAAAATATTGAAAATATGGAATCTTCAAAAGTGATTCTTTTTGGGCACACACCGACTGCAGGTTTACGAATGTTAGATGACAGCAAAGAAAAGTTTAAAAGCATTATTAAAAAGTATGATGTTGATTTATATTTAAATGGGCACATGCATCAAACGAATTGTGAAGGATTTACCCTCTCTGATGAAAATCCATTATTAGAATTAGAATTGGCATCACTCAAGCAAAGTCAATATTTTCGAATGGGTGTCTTAAATGAAGGGCTGTTCTCTTTTAGCGACCAGTCATTAACTGACGACTCGCCAGTTATTGTGATTGCAAATCCAAAGGATGCAAAATATTTACGAAAAAGTGAGCCCTTGTATAATATGAAAAATCAACAAATCCGAGTGATGGTTTTTTCACCAGAGGAAGAAATTGATTATGTAAAATGCATAATTAACGAAGAAACGATAAGCCAAGAAATGGATCATGACAGTAATAATGCTTATTTATATTTTGCAACATGGGATCCTTCAAAATATGATGGAGGGTTGCATGACATTGAAATCCAAGTCAAATTAAAAAACAATAAGGAAATTTGGAATAAAAAGCAACCCTTTTCCTTAGATGGCACTAGGAAATGGCTGGGCGCAGGCTATTCTAAATCCATGCTGCAATCAAACATGATAAATCTCCAGCTTGGATGGTTTGTCTTTTTGCTCGTGTACTTTATAATCTTACAAACACTCTTCCCAAAACTATTCACGTTCTATTTGAAGAAAAAAAAACAAGTCTCATACAAGAAATTTAAACAAGAAATTATTGATTTTGAACAAAACAAAACTTTCAATCTTTTGAAAATCATTAAAGACCATGTCTATTATTTAATATATAAAAACAGCCAAACAAGTACCGCCCAGTTTATTTATTTAATGGTAATTGGAATTGCCATCTTGGCTGTACCAATAACAGTCGCCCCGATGATCGACGATATTTGGGCTGGTGGCTGGACTACGTTTACCGTTTTCACTCATGATGATCAAACAACTTCCCATTTTTTCCCTGTAAGCCTGATACTTGGGATCTTTTTTATTCTCTTGATTTACTCACCAACACTACAATTGTTTACTTCCGTAAATCAATCGACAGTCACTAACAATGAGAAAAAAAGAAATTATTATTGTCCGAATATATTTTATGTATTCTGCTTTATTGTGGCTATCATCACTTTTAATGTTATGCTTATTGGCGGATGGGGGGTAGTTTCATCTTTTTTATCATTTTCATTGATGTGGCCCTCCCTTATTTCGTTAATTTGGGGAATAACAATATATGTAAAGGCATTTAAAAATAAATCAAATGATGGAGATTCTGATCAGAAAGATCTTGATTTGGATGACTTAGATACTAATACAGAAAATAGTAATAATGGCACAGACAAAAAAAATGATTCTGATGATGACTTAGACCAACCATCTTTAGGGAGTAGTTCTTCGACGTCTAGTAAAAATAACGAAACATCTGATTAATCTTTTCTCTCTCTTTTTCATTTATTTATTTTTTATTTAATTATATATATATATATATATCTATTTGTTTATTTCTGTTTATTTGCCTTAAATTCGTTGTTTTATTCATGAGGTTTTACAATCTTTAATTTTCATAAAGTTGTTGAATTTTCACAAAGCCATAAATATAAAATTTTTTTTTTATTATCACAAAGTTTTTTTTGTTTATATTTTTGTTTTATTATTTAATTCTTCTATGGAATTGATATTTTCATACTTAATGGTTAAAAAATATAAAAATATTTACTTAACGAATTTGAAAAGCGTTAAGGAAGTAAGTATATTTTTCAAATAATGAGTACCACCATTTATACGAAACTGAATCCTTCAAATCGTTTATTTAACCAAATACATTTATATTTTAATAAATATGACAGTGGAATATATACAAGTAAAAATATATTTTCATACCAATTAAAAACTAGAAATCAAAAAAATGAAAAGATTGAACAAGAATAAATAAATAAATTATTTATTTATTAATCTTATCAGAAAGATTTGATACAATTACAAATTCTTTATTTGGCTTTTTTTTTTTAATTCTTTTTGAAAATACTTTTATTTGGAAAATTTTTGAGAAACGAATTACTTTTTATTTTGAAAAAATTTCCAAAATGAATTTTAAAAATCCTATTTTCATTTGGTTCTTTTAATTCTTAGTTTTATTTCAGAAAATATGATTTTTTTTGAAATAGTTTTCAGAAATAAAGATTTATTGGACGAATTTGTTTGATTTTATAATTATAAATTTTCTTTCCATTAAAATGAGAACTAAAAATCATTCGGAATCTGATTGAAATTTTTTTCTAAAATATTTCTTTTATTTTATGTTGAATCTTTTGTTACTGTTTTTAGATTCCGGGAATTCAACCATTTTATTTTAATTTTTAATAATGTATTCTTTGTTTTGGTTTTGTTTGATAAAAATATTTATAAAAAGAATTTTGAAAAAAAATTTGTAAAAAAAAAGGTTTTGTTGAAAAAATAATAATAAATAGTAATGGGTAAAGAAATTCAAGGTTATAAATTGTATTGGACTTCGTCTAAATTAAGAAGATAAATAAATAAAAATCTTCGGAAATTAGAGCTTTTATGAATTTTTCTTTTATTCATTTATTGTTTTGAACATATTTATTTAGAAAGGTGATCTTTTGTGTTTGGTCTTCTAAAAGAAAATATTTGTTTCAAATACACACCTTTCCATGCCTATTTTTTTGGTTTACTCTTTAATTAATTTTGATCATTTGTTATAAAAATTTCAAGATCGAAAACCAAATTTAATATAACTCAAAAATTTAATCAAAAAAAATCAATAAATTGAAAAATTCAAGATTTCAACACTGGATTACTTTGGGTTCGCTATCTTTCCACAAATAGAACAGCAAGTGGTGTTTTGGTTTCAAAGTATCAATATTCCATAACACTCAAAAAATATTTTTCACTTATGATCTCAGAATTAAAATTTTTCAAAATACTAAAATGTACTTACTTCCTTAAATGCCCATTTTATATTTTTCAATATATTTTACATCTGGAAATATAAAGAGACTCAATTTTCACAATAAATAAACCAAAAGTATTATTAAAACTCAAAAACCAGAAAAAATTTTATTTCATTTTTATTTAAGAATTACAATAAAAAAAATTAAAATATGTCTAAAAATCAAAATATGTCTAAAAAAAACAATAATAATATAAAAAATTAACAAAAACATAAACTCTTTTTCAGTCAAAGGGTGCCAGTTTTATTGAAGAAATCGAACATATTCTATGAGTTTAATTCATTATTCTTTTCAAAATAAAATTTCAATTTTTTGATCAAAATCATTTTTTCTCATTTTATTAATTTTTGTTTTCATTTTGATCATTTTTTCTAATTTTTCTAATTTTTTTACGTTTTCCTTTCGTAAAATATTATTATTTTTTTAAAAAAAAGTAAATTTGAAAAAAAAAACAAAATTATTGAAACTTCAAATTAACATTAATAAAAGTGAGGTTTTGTATTTTCTTTTCAAATTCATACATTTACAATTCAAAAATATTATTGTCAACAATTTTAATTTTCCAAAGAAATTGAGAATTTTGCAAGAGACGTTCAAATGAAACCGTTCCAAAAATTATTTTAACAGTTTTTTTTATTTTAGAAATTTATGGTTTGTTCAGGTATTTCGTTTATTATTATTGACTCTTAATCCGAAGTTTATTATTTCTCTTATTTCTAAATAATCTTGGTTTGGTTGATTCTTAAAAAAAAAAAAAGTGAATTTTTCATTTTTGGCTGTGACACTTTGAGTGAAATGGAGTTTATGTGAAAAAAGAATGAAGAATAATGCTAATAATTGATTGGTGATTATAATGGTTCTTTAACAGATAAAGATAAATAGAGTAAAAGGTTTATATCTGGCAATTATTCTGAATTTAAATTTAAACGACAATATGGTTAATAACAAATAATATTCATACATACATAAATATATACATACATATATATATATATATACCATTTTTTTTTTTTTTTGGATCAAATATACTTTTTCATGATCAAATATTTTACTTTTCATAAATTTTATTTATTAATTGTTCATAAAAAGAGCTTTTAACAAATTTGGGGTAACAATCCGTTTTTAGCATTTCCAAAATTTGTATCATTGCTGAGTCAAACAACTCTTGGTCGATTGAATCGATCTTGTCAATTTTTTGTGTAATGCCATTTCTGACATTATAGTCAATATTGATTTGCAATTCAGCATTCACCGAAATATAATTATCAAAAATTTTTTTCGCTGTAATTTGGATGAATTCCTTTGACTGTGAATCGATCTGTTTAAAGGATTTCACAACTGAGTAGAACATTAAATTTTCCTCTGCGTATTCCTTTTGTAAAAAAATATAAAAATAATCCAATATTTTTTTTGAATTAATGATTTCCTCAAAAGAGATTAGATTTTTGCTAATTTTATTACTCTTCTTATTTTGGTTATTCAATTGCTGGCTTGAGTGGTTCGATTTGAATTTGGAAAAAAGCCCTCTTTTTTTGGGGGCCACCATTAGGAATTCTTGGCCCTTGATTGGTTTTCTCGTCGTCGGCATCCGTTTAATTTCCATGAGAACCATTTTAAAGGCCAAGTCGACGTTGTAATTGCCCTTTGCGGAAACACTCAAAAAGGGGCATTTAAATTGCTTTGCCAAATTCTTTCCTGCTTCGTTTGGGATCACGGCTTCTGTATTTAGATCGTTTTTCAAGGAAGTCAAGATCATTGGGATCTTTTTTGGTTTATCTTGCAGGATGCAGATTTTTTTGTGGTAAGTGACCAATTCCTCGAGGCACTCCTTTTTGTCGTTGATTGAGTAGCAGAAAATGAACCCGTCTGCCTTTCGGATCCAATCGGATCTAAAGTTTTGATAAATGGGGTCACCCGAGACATCCAAGATTTTGATGAGCACCCTTTTGCCTTCCACAATGGATTTAAACTTATAGTACTTGGTAATGGTTGGGTAGTATCGATCTGAAAATAGCTTTGTTCGGAACCTTTCGACAAGTTTGCTTTTGCCACATTTCATTGATCCGATCAGCAAAATTGTATATTGGTAATAGCTATCGTCCTTTTCGCCGATCCGCTTATTGCTTTGGTAGTACTCGTCGTCATATTCCAAAACGATGTCATGCTCTGATCTTGATTTTGGATCCAAAAGCATTTCGACTTTCTTTTGCCCAAAGATGCGTGACAAGGATACTGGTGTGTTCCCCGCAGAATCCAGAATATTGATCTGCGCGTTGTGCTTCAGCAAGATGTTGACACTTTGAATCCTTCCGTTTCTTGCTGCCTTGTGTAAAGGAGTGGAATCCGAGTTGTCCCTATTATTGACATCGCCGCCATATTCGATCAGATATTTGAGTGGCCCATTGATCCCCGAGCCTGCTGCACGGTGCAGAGCCGAGGAGCCAGTCTCGTCGGAATGGTTCGGATCAATCCCCCTGTCTAAGAGCATTTTCACGACACAATCAATGTTGGGAAAGAGTTCATAACTGTACAACAATAACTGCAACGCATTCCATCCCCTTTTGTCTGTTGCGTTATAATCCACATAATAATCGGACAATAAGACTAAGCATTCCGTATTTGGGTTTTTTTTCATCAAAAGGTGTAAGGGAGTCAAGCCCATTTTATTTGGATAATTCAGCATCAATACTGATCCCTCTAAACGTAAGATTTTTGATAACAACTCAGAATTGCCTAAATAGCATGCATAATGCAAAACGGTATTCCCGTCTTTTGGATTTGCCATTTGGAAAATATTGGTCCTTGACTGTGCTTTTTCACTATTTAAATCCAAGATCTTTTCAATTAAATGCATTTTGCTTTCTTTAAATGCCGCAATTAGGTTTTGATCCATTTCATGTTTTTTCAACGAGCGCATGTATTGCTTTCTTTTTTTTTGAATTTCCTGTGGGGTTGTGTTGTCATAGCAAAATGTTTTTTGATCGAGAAAACTATTGATTCTAATAATTTTATTAAATCTAATTTCTTTTTTGATATTTTGTTCAGGATTGTTATTAACATCATCCACACCCTTTTCGCTATTCGTTTTTTTATCAATATTGGTCGTATTATGATTATTTAATGTTTCGTCAATCATATGTTTGGTATTTTTCCTAAATCCTAGCTTTTTTTTTAAATCATCATCAAATAAATCATAAGAACTCTCCAATGTTGTTTTTGATTCAGAAATTAAGGTTAACTTTTTGGTATATACTCGTGAGTTTTTGATTTTGTTCTCATTTTTTCTCCCTTTCTCTTCTCCACCCTGTTCATTTTTATCATCGCCATTGCCATTATCATCATCAACATCGTCGTCGTCTTTCATTTTTTCTATAATAATATCATTTTGATTGTTTTCATTTTCTTTGGATGAATAGGATAAAGAAGAAGAAGAGGAATTTCTTTGCAAAGGGTTTTCAGAATTTTGTCGTTCTTTTAAAGGGGCAAGTTTTTTGACTAAATTTCTGTTATTATTTCTTTCCAACATAAATTGTATTGACGTTTCTAATTCTTCAATAATTTTTTTTTTACCAATTTTTTTAATAATATTAGTTGGGAATGTAAAATCAACAATTTGATTATTCTTGATTATATTTTTAACAAAATATTTTAATCCATTTACTGTCACTTCCCCGCCAACTTCGTCTATCCGTAAAGCCGTCAAATTAGTGTTGTTTTGGAGCGAAGAGCCCAATAAAAACAACCCCTCATCTCCTAAATCATTATACCCAACATTTAATCGTTTCAAATTTGGGTTTTCGCCAAGTGACGTCAAGATCGACTTTAACGCAGACCCAAATTTGTAGTTTTTTGTTGCTCCTTCCAAATTTAATACCTTAATTGTCTTGTTCTCAATTAAGAATTTGTCTAATAAATTAATTAAATCGTCGTTGTTATCCCCCTTTTTGATATTCCTAGAAAGTGACAAATGCCTGACGGTTGTATTTTTCATTAATGATTCGAATATTAATAAAACACCCTTGGATTTGAAATTATTTTCATCAAGAATTATCGACTGGATTTTGTTGTCGTTTTTTAAATGGTTACCAATGAGATTGGCACCATTACTTCCCAAATTATTATTATTTAAAATCAAAATGAAATCCTTTATAGACTTGTTTGTTTCAATTGCTTTCAACAGCGATTGTAATGTTGATTTATTTATCTTACAATTAGAGAGATTTAAATATTTTAACTCGGATGATTTCTTAATGAAACTTGATAACATACTTCCATTTTTTGTATTTATTTTCGAGCCAGAAATATCCAATTTTTGTAACTTTTCAGAAAATTTTTCTTCAAAGATTTTGATAATACTATTGATCACTAAAGAACCCCCACCTAAATTTATATCCTTTAAGGGGTTTTTGTTCTCCAGTGATGATGTGACTAACCATTTCTCAATTGCTATTGATAATTTTTAGATAAATATTTATTATTATTATTTTAAAATTAATATTTATTTTCAATTTTTATTTAGTTTTTGAGGTTATTTTGATATTTCGGTTTTTTGTGTGTTTTTATTTTTTTGTGTTTTTATTGTTTTATTTTTTGTTTGTTGAATTTTTTTTTTTTACCTTTTGATCCAACTTGACTAATTTTATTCTTGGAAATATCTATTTTTTTCAGTGACTGATGTATCTTTGCGTGATCTTTTAATTCCAAAAAAATTTTGGAAATCCCTTTGCCTGAAATTTCGCATTTACTTATATTGATCTCTTCAATGCCAGAATCTAAATTACAAATGTTCAAAATCAATTTATAAGACATTTTGTCACCTAACGGGTTATTTGAAACATCCAATTTTGTTAATGGGATTTTTGGATTTGATTCTAATCCTTGAACTATTTTTTGAATAAAGTTTTTTGATTTTTTGAGAAAATGTTAGAAAAAAATAAACAATTAGGAATATTATTAATTATAAAAAAACATAATTTCTTTTTTTTTTTTATTTTATTGATTAACGTGGGGGTTGTTAATTCCTCTTGTTTGTCATTAGGTTTTTTTTTAATTTAAGAAATAAAAAGAAAATCTTTGAAATTTTCGGTTTATTTCTCAAATTAAAAAAAAAACACCGTTAGCTTTTCCAGAGTTTTCTGTTTCTTTGTAAAGTGTTCTAGGTTTTTTTTACTTTAGAAATAAACAGAAAATTTTAACAAATTTTCGGTTTATTTCGAAAGTAAAAAAAACCTAACGAAAAACGATAGATTTTCTAAATAAAATAGAAAACATCAAGAAAACCGCCGTTAGGTTTTTTTTTACTTTTTGAAATAAAAAGAAAATTGAATAAATTTTCTTTTCATTTCAAAAATTAAAAAAAAACCTAGGCACTCTACGGCACTCTACAACACTCTACGGCACTCACCCGAATTCCTAAATTTTTATTTAGAAATTTAAAAACATAATTTCTTTTTGTAGCATGGGTTTTTGGAATTTATTCTTATATTATCAAATTTCGAATGATAACTAAAAATTTGATTCTTGATTTTTTAAGAATTAATATTAAACATAGTGTATTAAACAGATAAAAATAATTTTCAGAAAAAAACTATAAATGTAAATGTAAGGATCTTTCCATCTATTGCGGATAAAGTCAGTAGGGTGTAAATTTCTTGATGAAATGGAAATTATGAAATATTTTAACATAAGCCACATAAAGATACAATTGTTAAAATTATTGGAATTATGAAAATTTAGCTTTTTTTGTAAAAGGAATTCTGAGTTTGTAAATTTACCTGAGATTCAACTCAAGTGTAAATATGAGTGTTGTAAAAAATAAATTTTTTACAATTTTGGGATAAATATAGAGTTACATGTAATTACACTTTGAGAATTGTAAATATAATATCAGATTATCTTAATAGACTAATAATAATTTTAATCAAAAAATCGTTTGGTGTACACCAATCATTCAATTTTCAAATTTAAAAAAAAATCATTTTTCAAACAAATAAATTGGTATTCACCAAACGGTTTTATATTGAAAACACCTTTGAGCTCAAAAATCAAAACGGGGTTTTCTTTTACTATAACCAAATTGTGGCTAAATGCATGGAACTCTTTATTTATCTCTAAAATTGTAAAAACTCTATTTTTTACAACATTCCATATTTACACTTGTGGTCCAAACTGAAACAAACGTTTTTATATGAAGCTTGTTCAAAAATTTAAAGTGTGAAATTAATCAAAAAGTTTGTGTCATTTTTTGAAGTACACTATGTTCAATAGTCCGTGTTGACTTAAATATTTTTTTTCAAACTTTCAACTATTGTTTTTTTCAAAAAAGGTGTTTTTAAGTGTTGTTTTCCAACTTTTTTGTTTTTGTTTTCAATTTTTATCTGTTGTAAAAATGAAAAGTTTTCAAGAGTGTGTTTATTTTTAACAGGGAAGTCTATCTTGAAAATAATATTGACATTCTCTGAATAATAAAAGAAATTTTTATTCAAAGTTCCTCAAAATATTATTTCTTCTATTTTGATTGAAAAATTGAAAGATCTTTTTATAATCAATGAAAATTGATCTTTTTAAGAGATTTAATTTGCTCTCATTATGAAAATTGTTGAAAAAGAATTGATTTTATAAATAATTTGTTCATTGAGAAAGTTCTTGTTGAATTTTAATCAGATAAAATATTGGCAAATTAACTTTTAATTCAATATGAAATATTGCTTCACTGAGGATTCTTATCTCATTCAATATAGGCAAAAAAAGAACCAGGTAACAAATAAATAAAGTAATCCAAATACAAGATATGATTTGAAGACGATTGACTAAAGGAAAAAAGGAAAACGATTGTAATTTTTTTCTCTATGTATTTTTCTTTATCACAAAACAATTTTTAAAATTAATATCATTTTTAATTATGTGAAGACACCAACACAAAAGTTTTTAAGAAACTCTTTTTATCCTTTTTACTGTTAATTGTAACAATAAAGAGATCAAAATTTTCATTCAGCTTTCCTGAAAAATCACTTTCCAAGAATGAGAATAAAATCATCAAAGAACCCAATTCTTACATTGGTACTTATAATTTAAGCTTATTTATGGAATTAAAAATTTGAAATTTTAAATGATTAATACAATCTTTATTTTTTAAGCTGAATGAAAATTTGTGACATTTATTTTGCAACAAATGGTATTGGTTTTTTTTGTATTTATTCAAATTGAAAGATTTGGTTGTTGTGGATTTTGGTATTGGTTTGTTTAAATTTGGTTGAATTAGATCTCTTTTATGAGGAGATTGCCTTGAAGGTTGAAGAAAAACACTTTCTTGTGTTTGAATTCTAAATGGGACAAAATTTTCACTTCCTTTTTTAGATTTGTTTTTTAATAAATTGAGTTATCAAAGAAGTAGGTTTTAATTTGTGACAGTATTTGAAAAAGTTAATTGTTAAAAAAGTGAAAATTTTTTCACATTTAGAATTCAAATACCAGTATAATAAATGATCTTTTGTAAATATTGTTTGGTTTGATGGTATAGTTACACTGGACTGTATTTTTTTATTAAACACAAAATAAAGACCAAAAACCACAGTTAATTGAAAAAAAGAAAGGGTTTTCTTAAGGGGGTAAGTACATTTTTCATTTTTTGAGTGCCACCCTTTATGTTATACTGAATTTTTCAAATTATTTCTTTAACCAAATACATTGACATTTTCATAAATACCAGAGTGGAATATATCCTAGTATAAGATATTTTCATACCAACAAAAAAACTGAAATCAAAAAAATGAAAAAATTGATCAAAAAAAAAATTAATAAAAATCATTTATTACTTGATCTTATCTATAAAATTTTACACAATTACTTATTTTTGATTTGATTTTATTTTTAATTCTTTATGAAAAAAATTTTGTTTGGAAAATTTTTGATAAACAAATTACTGTTTTATTTCTAAAGAATTTCCAAAATGAATTTAAAAATCCTATTTTCATTTATGTCATCTAATTCTAGTTTTGGTTCAGAAAATCAGAGATTTTTTTAATTCTTCTTGAGAATAAGGGTTTATTGGAAAAATTAGTTTGATTTTATAATTCTTTATTTTCCATTAAAATGAGAACGAAAAATAAATCTGAATCTGATCGAAATTTATTATTGAATTTTTCAATTATTTTGATTTGAATCTTTTGTAACTGTTTTTTGATTCCAAAAATTCAACCCCTTTATTTTAATTTTTGAAATAGTACTCTTTGTTTTGGCTTTGTTTAATAAAAATATTTTAAAAAAGAGTTTTGAAAGCAAATTTGTAACAAAAAGTTTATAAAATAATAATAAATAGTAATGGAGTGAGAAATTCAAGGAAAAAAATAGTTTGTATTCATACAAACTAAGAATATAAAGAAAACCAATCGTTGAAAATAGGCTTTTATCGATTTTTTTTTTTTTCATTCTTGATTTCAACAAATTTATTTGGAATGGTGATCTTTCGTGTTTGGTCTTCTAAAAGACAATATTTGTTTCAAATGTACACCCTTTTGGGTATATTTTTTTGGTTTACTCTTTGATTAATTTCAATTGTTCGTATAAACACATTTCTAGATCCAAAACCAAATTTAATAAAACCAAAAATTGAATCAAAAAAAATGTTCAAAAAAATTCAAAAAAATTCAAAAAAATTAAGATTCAACTCTGAATTAATTTGGGTTCTTTTCACGAATAGACTAGTGAATGGTGTTTTGGTTTCAAAGTTTCAATATCTGTTGGCACTCAAAAAATATTTTTTCAGTAATGTTAACACAATTAAAATTTTTTAAAATGGGAAAATGTACTTACTTCCTTAAAAAAAAGACAACAACAGTTATTTCAAAAAAAAACACTAATAATTTTCAAAAACAAAAAAAAAAAGTGAACACGGGTTATTTAACAAACTGTAAACAGAAATCCGAAACAATTGTTAATTTCAAAAAAAATAAAGTAAAATTTCTATAAAAAAAACAACCACACAACCAAAACGATGTCATAAATGTCCAGAAGTTTTTCAGAGTTATTTTCAGTGTTTGTTTGCAACAGACAATAGAAAACTTTATTCAATTTATTTTTCAATAAAAAAAACTTTATTCTCATAAAGCTAGAATACCTATGTTAGTTTTGTAAAAATTATCTTTTCAAATTTGTCAATATAAAAAGAAAAAATATACCTACAGTATGGTAATTTACTTGGGACAAGTTTTTCTGGGACATTATTTTTTTAAGAGACGAGGTTTTTAAATTGGGACATTTTTTTAATTTTGAGTCATGTTTTTAAATAGAGACATATTTTTGAGAGACATTTTTTTAAAATTGGGACATTTTTTAGTGAGACGTTTTTTCAATTGGGCTGTGTTTTAAAAACTGGGACATTTTTTTAATTTTGGGTCCCGTTTTTAAATAGAGACATGTTTTTAAAACTGTGACAACTTTTTATAACTTGAAAGTCAGTTTTCAAACAATTTATTATTTTTCAATTTTTTGAATCCCATCGTGTTGGTTTTTATGAGATCTCCACTTCTTGTATTTTTTTTCTGAAAAAAAAAAATAGAATATTTATACATAATTTTCCAGATAATTTTTTCTACTTCTATTTGATTACTCGCCCATACTCTCAATTTTGAAAACAAATATTTCTAATAAGTTCTTCATTTTTTTTTTTTTTTTGCAATTGCTTTTTTGAAAAAAAAATCTTGTCTGATGATGGTAATTCAAAAAAACAAATTGTCAACAATAAATCAAAAACTCAAAAGAAAGTGATGAAGGAGAAGTAAATTCCAGTAGAAGAAGAAATCCAAATGGTGTCAATAGTAATACGAATAAAAAGATAGGGTGCAAACAAAGGAAGAAGAAACTATTAAATAAGTCACAAAGCAACAATAATAAAAAGAGGAAAAAAAATAGAAAAAGAAATAGACAAAGCGGTGATAATTAAACAAATTATAATAAAATCAGAACACCAAACTGCACACCAGTTCCAAAACGCACAAGAAGTCAAACCAACAACAAACAACCAAATAACTTTTAAATACCCAAACATATCAAACCAGTGTTAGTCCAATAGAACCAAGTCAAATCTCTTTTTTAAATTATTATAAAAATCTTTCTCAAATAAACCTTTCTATTCTTTTTTTTTTTTTTCAACAAACTTGATCGAGTATTTGTTTTTGTTTTTGCTCACCTTCTTTTTTTTCGGTTTCTCAGCTTCTTTTTTTTTTTCATCAATTTTTAATCACCATAATTTACTTTTTTTTGAAATTGTTCTCGAAAGGGATCTTTCGATGTGAGTTTTTTTCAATTGTTTTCATCAGACAATCAGTGTGTTTTGGGAATAAGAATTTAAATTAATTGTGAGTGTACTGTATTCAATTTTGAAAGTATCCTTTTGGATTTTTAGTTTATCTCTCCAAAAAAAAAACTACAGACTTGGTGAAGTTTTGAGCCTTGTCCCTCAAAAAAAATGTCCCAATTATAATGAAAGGGACACTAAAAAATGTCTCTCAAAAAAACTGTCCCAAATAAAAGTCAACGACCCAAATAAAACCCGTCTTGGTTTTGAAAAAATGATCCGGTTCAAAAACTGTGTCTTAACAAAACCAGTCCCAACTAAAATCTAATTGTCCCAATTATTTTACCATACTGTATAAATATAAAAGTAAAAAAAAATAAATTCTTACTTAGTTTTGGAAAATTTTCAAAATGTTCAAGATTACTCATTGCAAGAGAAGAAATTGTTGTATTTTCTTTGATAACCTTGGACAATAGCGACAACAGATTGCTGGAATTAATATTGGTTAGATCAATCGAATGAAAATAGGTAGAGTGGATTAGGGTATAAAAGAGAGGATCGATGTTAAAGTGGTCAATTGTTTCGTGGTCTTGTGTACCCAAGTAGGTTTTTTCACTGAACATAAATGGGTTTAATAGCTCCATCCTGAAAAATTTTTGTAAATTTAACAGAAAACTCGAAGATTCTGGAATTCCAAGATAATTACAAGAAGCTTTGTAACAAGTAATAAAATTATTTCCTAAATATTTTGGATCACTTGGCTTAGTTTTCCATTGTTTTTCTTTTGATCACAAGGCAGATAAGATAAAGAAAAAAAAAAAAAATCAAGAAATTTAAAAAAACAAAGATCTTGTTAAAAAACAAATGTAGATTTCATAAAAACAAAAAACACACAAACCTATTTGATTGTTCATCTCTTTTAGTTGTTTACCAAAAAATTCTGATCGTTTTTCCGGGTGAAAGATGAACTTCACTTTTTTGTTTTCTGGAAAGCATCGGGTTATGTCTTTAATTTGTTGTGCAATAAGAAACAAGATTTTGTTTGTATGTTCTGAGAAGACACGGATTGTTTCCTTTGTATAAACCAATTCGAACTAAGAAGAAGAAGAATACAAAAATATTTTGCAATTTATTATTGTTTTTTTTTTTTTTCAGAATGCAAAAAAAAAGTGTTTTTTGGAATTATAACAATGTATATAAACAATTACAAAAAAAAGACAATATGTACATGAAGTGAGTCAAGAGAATTTATCTTTTCCAAATCATAATAGTGGTGAGACTGATTGAATTTGCCTTGCTCCATATCTTTTTTGGTTGTATACAAAGACATTCGGAAATTGGTAAGTAAAAGAATTTGATCTGTGTTGTTTCCTCGGTTTGTAACCTTAACTTTGTAAAAGCCAATTGAATTTTTCTCCATACTTTTGATAAGAAAACTTTGTAACGTAAAAAGTTTTTGTAAAAAATTGAAAGTATCATCTTCGGAAATCCAAAAGAATCAAAAACTTCATAAAAGTTTCTTCAACTTGTTGTGATTTAAGGTACATTTGTTGAATTATTTTTGAATATAAATTACAAAAATTATTACTCACAGTTTTAATAATTTCAAATCATTTTTTTGATATCATTAATGGCGTACAAAGAGGTGGTTAAAAATTGTAACTTCGGGTTCAAAATTTCAGAACTGCAAAAAAAGTAATTTATGGGAAAGTATCATTTTTTAAAAGATTTTGCCTTAAAAAGAAAGGATTTATAAAAATTATAATTGTTATTTCGAAAAAGTACAGAAAAGAGTCTATTTAAAATTTTTTTCCAAGAACAAAATGTTCTCTATTACTTTCGAAATGACAGAAATTCCAAACAGGACCCGAATAATGTTGAAAAGGAAGTTGGAAAATAATTACAAAAAATAGTGGAAAATAGTATTTTCAATAATTTATGATTAAAAGTGATTTGGAAAAAAAAACATCACTTTTGATCGTTTTAATGAATGCACCCAAACCTTGAAAGGTTTTTCAATTTAAAAAAATTTTAACTTGGTCTTTCACTTTGAAAAGTAAAGGAATTTCTCACAGAATAAATTTTAAAAAAAATAATGAAATTTGTCATTGAAAACAAAAAAGAGAAAGAAAAAGAAAAATAAAAACAATTATAAACATCCATTATTTTTTAATTTTGATGGAACTATTGTTAAGAAAGCTATGCTTTTTTGTTTTAGAGCTTGAAAAAAAGAGATTGAAAATTGTACTTGATTTTAGGTTTTGAATAAAGGAAGAAACTTATCCTAAATGAGATTAGATACTGATTCCACTGAAGTTTAGACGAAGAGTAATATTGTAATTGAGGAGCAGAAATAACTGTATTTAGAGGACATAATCGGTATTTCAATTGGAAACCTGATTGCGAGTTGTTTCTGTTTTTTTCCTTATTACATCTTCTGTAAATTCAAATAAATATCTGACATTTTTTTTACTCCATTTTCCATTCTACAACTTTATTTACCTGAGCTTTGAAGAAAGAACTTTGTTGAACAAAGGTGTAGGAACTTTGTAAAATTGACTGGGAATCAAAAGATTCTTTTTCAATGGTCATTTTAAAAGTAAAGTTCTAAAATTTCCATATCGTAAATTGAAACTGAATTATTAATTTGTTGTAAATAAATTGGAATTTATCAGTAATTCTTTTAGTATACTACATCTTAAACCAGTCCTGGAAGGTAATCTTTTTGATATTTGGTGGAAATTTCAAACAATAGAAAGTTTTAGGTAAAAATTTTCCCTAAATTTTTCATAATCTTAAAAGGTATTTGTTTTTTTTTTATTTTCCAAAATATTGTGCGAAAATTGTAAAAATTCTTTAATATTTGATCTTTCATTTTTTTAATTGTGTTTTTTTAATAAAAGAACTCAAAGTAACCAAATCATTTTAATTTATTGTTTATTTTCATTTTCTCTGATCTTTTTTGAGATCATTCAAGAAAAAAGAAATATTTCAGTGGTGTAAAAAATCTATGTTGATAACCTTTAACGATTAATAAAATTTAACTCATATTTTTTTTAAGGTTTTTGTATTTGAAGAAAAAAAAAACACACACACAGACCAGGTTCGGATTTAAATTGACTTTGGAGGTTAGTCCTTTGGACGAGCATGAAAGTTTCATCAATTTCAGATGTATTATTTTCAAAAATTTCTTCATAATCACAAAATTTTGTGAATTACAGTGATCAAAATAAAGCGTGCACAACAACTATAATCCGTGTTTCAAAATATTATCCGTGTTTTTTTTTATTCTTGTACCAAGGCAACAAACAATCTACTAACAAATAGTATACCTAAGTTCAAATCAATTTTGAAAGTAAAGGACTGGTTATTTTCAGCAAAATTTAAATTATTCATGCAAATAGTTGAAAATTTTCCATAATATTCTCAATTTTTTTGAAATTTTTTGTTTTTTTTTTATGTTTAAAATTTTCTGATAAAATTTACTCTATTTTTTGAGATAAATTTTGCAATTTGATCCTTCATTTTTAGAATTTCTTTTTAAATAATAGAACTTTAAGAAACCAATACCATATTTTTTTATGGTTTATTATCAGTTTCTTTGATTGGTTAATTTATTGGTCTTCTATAACAAAAAAACACGCCTTTTATTTTGAAACACGCATTATATTTTTTTGCACGGGTTATTTTGACTACAGTAAACTTATTTTCTTTAGAAAAAAATATAATGATCTTTTTACTCATTTTTTTGTCAAAAAAATATCATTTTAATCTTTAAAATCTTCAGGGTTCTTTTTTAAAATTTATTTGAATTATGAGATTTCCAATTTTTATTTTGTTTCTTTCGTATTTATTGGAAGATTTCTTTTATTTCTTAAGCGAAGCCAATATTTTAAACAGGGGTTAAAATTTAGTACCAGACTAAAGTTAAAAACCATGTTAGCTCTACCACGGCACCTTTAATTAAAAAAACAGATTTACTAAGTTTTTCTGCCATATTTTACAAATGATAATAATGCAGTTTGACAGGCATTTTGAATTTTCTAAGTACAATTATTGAAGAAGGGTTATTTGTAAGATTTTTGATATTATCATTTGCTCTTTTTTTGGTTTGTAAACCCGAAAAGGGTATATGATAAATTTCAAATTTATTTAAATTTCAAAATTGTTCAAATTGAATTTTTTCGTCTTTTTGAAGAGTTTTTTCATTATTTTTATAGTTTCAAATTTTTTAATGTTTAATACAGATTTTGAGAGAAAAAATCTAAAATACCATTTTGTGATTGAATATTATTTTGTTATATAAATTGTAAAAAAACCCAAAAGCTTGAAATCATAAAACTAAATATATTTACAAAATTGTTAAAACCCCATTTCTAACTCCTAAAGTCAGGTGGGGAATTTTTTACCCCAGGAAACAAGTTGCAAAAGTCTAAAAATCTCTTAATTATTTTTTTTTGTTAATCTTCACATAATTCTCTATGATACTATTCACCCCCCCCCGAAACTACCCGAAATAACACTAATATATCATAACTAGGGTTTTTAAATACATTTCTAGAAAATTATTTTTAAATAGGATTGACTATTTTGAAAAAATAAGACTTTGACCAAATTTAAAAAGTAATAGACCCCCCTCCCCCGAGAATAATACAATAGATGTCTTATACCCTTTCACATGCCAGTGATTCGAAAAATTAATCTTGAAACCTTTGTATCTTTAATTACCAATTTAAAGATATAGATTTAGGCAAAAAAACAATTTTTTTTTACTTAACACAACTTGAATATTTAGTAGATACTTTTATTTTTTTATATCTAATTGTTAGAATCAAAAAAAAAAAAAAAAATATAATGTAACGTTACCGATCTTTTTTTACAAGGTATTTTGATTATTGTATCTTTTATTTTTTTTTATTATTTTACCTATTGTACGCAATCTTATAGTGTTTTTAAAAATTCCTATTATTAAAAATTTATTCTCTCTCTTTTTTAATAAAGTATATCGAAAGATCACAAATTTTTATTTTCAAAAAAGATACAAAAAAATTGCAAGGGAATAAATCTCTAGTTACTTCACGATATTTCTTTTATACCCAAGGACAGCTTATCTGAAGTATGGGAATACAAAAGTAATTTTTTTTTTTTGTTGAAAAATTTAAACGAAATTCAGAGTCATATTCCCAACACCATCAAGACATAGAATTGTAAGATTTTGTTTAAAGTTTCAGATAAATATATGTTTTTTTTTTGTTGAATGGTATCTTCCAAAGAAACAAAAAATAACAATAAAATAAAATATTGCCAGTAGTAACAAGAAAAATCAATTATTTGCTTGTTTCATTTTTAAAAATACAGCCAGTTTCACTATTAAGACACACACTTTTTACAAAATTTAAGATATAAAAAAACACAAATTAAAGCCCATTTTAATGAATTTTATTAAAATAATTTACTAGTAAAAAAATAACAAAAAATGGGCCCGAATTTGTGATTATTTTGATACTATTATTACCCTTCCGAGCTTATATTATAAAAGTAGAACTGAATGTAATTAAATTTCCACAATTTGAATAAAAAAAACTTCACGTTTAAAAAAAAATTACTTCAAATCTATTTCTATTTTCATGTTTTTTATACCCCCGTTTTATTCAACAAGGTAATATTTTTCTAATATTATGATTAAAAAAAGCACTGTTTAAAAAATGAAAAATTTTCAAAACACCTTTTATTAGATTTTTTCAAGAATATAAGATACAAGATTTAAAATTCTGATCTTTTTTAATTGGTATCAAACACCCTTTAAATTCAGAATCTGTTTTCACCCTTTGGACTCTTTTTTTTAAAATATCATTATTACATGTATTTTTTTTTTTTAGAAATCTATAATAAATCTTGTTTTTAGTTATAATTTGTATTGATAACTTATAAAAATTACAAAAGATTTTTTTTTTCATTTTCAAACTATCATTTTTTTACAAAAATAACATCATCCTTTTTTAAAAAAAAAAAAATAAATAACAGAATATTTATTTGAATAGATCGGTTTAATTGTGGAACCTGTGGTGATTCAAATCACATATATCAAAAAATAGTAAATAATAACAAGAACCTCATAAAACATATCTAAATCTTAAAAACTGAATTTTGTAAAAAAATTAGTAACTTTTATATCCTCAAATCATATTTCTTTATAAAATTATATTACTTTTTTTTTTTTAAATATAAACTCCATTTTTCTCAAAACTACCCAGCTAAAAATGAAAAATTCATTTTTAAGTAAGCAAAACAAAATATAATTGTTTAAAAATGGGAGAAATAATTACGTTCGAATAAGAGTTACTATTTATACAAGAAATAATTGAAAAAACTTATAAATTTCCAAAAAAAAAAAATTAATAATTAAAAATTTTTTCGACCCTTTTTATTGTAAAATAAAGAACATAAGTATACTATTTCTTGAGAAAATTAAAACAACTGATAATAAGATTTTTTCATAGAAAACGTATAAATTTTAAATAATTTACCCGGTTCCAATTTTCTTCAAATTAATTTCTATTTTTAAACATTATTTTTCAAATTGAAATGTTAAAAAATCAAATCAAAAGTAGTAAAAAAAAAAAAAAAAACAAGGCAAAAAGTATATTAAAAAAAATCAATAACTTGAAAAAAAATGATCATATCTAAAAATTGAAAAATATATTGAGAAGAATACTGGATTAAATTGATTGTTTTAATTCGATTTCTTCAATAAAACCACACCCTTGACTAAAAAAGAATTTAACAAGTATTATCAAAAAAGCTGTGTTTTTTATAATTTAAAAATATTAATCTTTATAGTGGATATATTCTTTAATTGGTAACAACAGATAGGGCGTGAATTTAATTTATATTTAATTTATTAACATTACATTAATTTCATACATTTAAGTAATTATTTTGAAAAAAAAAATGCACTTTTTTGGAGAAAATAATGAACAACCAATTTTGAAATGCAAAGGAAATATGAAAGTATATATAAGAGTTTTTAAATAATAATTTACAATTATAAGATTTACATTCGATTATTATTTTTCTTAAGGTCTAATCTTATAGAAAACAATTTTTATCGTTCATATAGAATAAAATATTAACCGTTTTTCAACCCATAAAAAACATATTACAAAACAGTTATTGGGAATTTTTAATATCTTTTATTTTAGTAATAGCTTATTAATAAATAAATTGAATCATTATTGAGAATCCAAAAATAATTTTTGCAGCCAGTTCCACTTTTAATGCCCAAATTTTCAACAAAATTTAAGGTACAAAAAAATCTCAAATTAAGGCACAAAATTTGGAATTTTTTTTTACAATTTATTTTACTAGAATCTGAATTTTGTGCCTTAATTTGAGATTTTTATTTTGCCTTAAATTTCGTTGAAGTTTGTACTTTAATAATTGAACTGACTGTAAGAATAGTGTTTATTTAATTAGTATTTATAACAATTAAGCTTAATATAACTCGTTCCACTTTTATAATACAAATTATAAACCACTTTTAAGACACAAAAAAATCTCAAATTAAGGTACAAAATTCAAAATTTTGTGAAATATTTATAATAAAAAACAATTTCAAAAAATATTCCCTAATTTTGGATTTTAATTCCACCTTAAATTTCGTTCAAAGTTTGGATCTGAAAAGTGAAATTGACTGTAAAAAATATTAAATAAATTTGAATCGCATTTTTGGAAATTATGTTGATATAATTTCTTACCAAAGTAAATGCAAAATTTTAAGAAAATTATCTCAAGTACTTAGTATTAATAAAGAATTGTGATATTTTAAAACCCCTTTGGAATGAAATACTCATATTAAGTCACTTCATAATTATCTCCTTAGCAGATTAATCATTCTTACTTATACCCCCCCCCAAACAGTATTAAAAAAGTTCAAGAGTTATGGCCTCATTTAACCAAGAAAAAAAAAAAAACAATAATTTAATTACTCACAAATTTAGAAATAATTATGATTGTTTATAAAAAAGTTCATATATTTTTTTTCTTTTCTTTTTCTCTTTCCATTTCACATTTTCAGAATTACTCACTTTAGTCCAAATAATATTTTTTTCGATTGTTTTATAACTAGGTACAAGTTGATTTTTTGTTAAATAGAAAAAAAAAATAAAATTATTTGTTTGTGTCTAACGATTGACCAATCAATAATTATTAATAGACTTTCAACATATCTACCAATTCATTTCTTTGTTGAACTTACTTCAAAAATTTAAAGTGGCTATTTTATTCAAGTAGTCTACGGATTAGATAATTGAAATGTAACTCGTCAATATATCAAAAGACTAGATTTATAAAAAAAATAAAACCAGAATAAAAATTCATAAAGTTACCCTAGTAAACATATTTATATAGGAATCAAGAACTTAATCCAATATAATAGAATTATAAAAAAGAAATCTTAATTAATCTTCATTTTTTTTTTTTTAGTTTTTTTTTTTTTAGTTTTTTTTTTCTTTCTTAAATTGAAGCATTCAACAATCTGGAGGATCACCTTTACTCTATTTTGGTATTATAAACAGAAACTCTAGACTCATTACCCAAAACAATTTCTTAATTATCATCAGGTCATTATATATATATACTGCTTCTCTTAACCCAATTAACAGTTGGAATATAAATTTGAGTCCACATGATGTAGAAAAGGTTTTGAGAGAATTTGTAAATACCCAGATCTAAAAAAAAAATAAAATTGCCAAAAATTACTCTCATTTACTTGAATGAAAAAAAAAATAGTTATGTTTATAAAATATGATCTTTATTTTTAGAAAATTGGAGTTTTCATGAATTTTATACAATACCAAACATTTTTTCAGCCTGTTGTTATAATTTTATCAAATTTTAAATACAACCATAAAATATATGACTACAACCCAAAAAAAAACTAAAAATGGAAAACTGATCAAAAACCTTCCAAAAAAAAATAAATGAAAAAATAATAATAAATAAAGTTTCGAGTTAACTATTTCTTGAAAACATTTTTTGCCAAAATCATTGAATTCAAATTTGAAATTATGTATATTTTTATATACAATATCTTATTTTAACTCACTTAATAAAACAAATTCTAAATTATGGGAATTTTATTTTCACAAAAGGGACTAATTTGGTCTTCAAATGTTTTTTTTTTTTTTTTCAATGGTAAAATTAATAAAAACATTATTTATAAAAGATAAACTCGGAGGAAAAATATTCTAATTTTTTTTTTATTTTTATTATTTAAGGGAGGAGTTATTAGCCCCTCTTATGTGCCCGAATTCCTAAAATTTAAAAATATTCTAATTTAATATATTAACTTATTCTTTTGTTTTCAAAATTTTCTAAACCCCATTTTTACAAAAACAAAATAAAAAAAGTGTATTGTTATTTCAAAAAATATTTTCAATATTCAAAGTTGAGAGTTTTTTTATTCAAAAAAAAAAATATCCCAGTGGTTAATTGAATTAAATGATTAAGCTAGATTCGGAAAAATATTAATCAGAAAAAAATAGTACTTTTTTATGATTAGGACATATAACCAACAATAATTTCAAAATTTTTTCACTAGAAATATCAAAAAGGAAGAAAATGTAATTTTTATACCATCTAAACAATCAGGCTTTATCAAAAAAATAGATTAGAAAATTATTAGCAATGTCTCAGGGGCTTTCAATTTCACAAAAAGAAGAAATTGTCTCAAAAAACGGATTTTTGACAACTTACTTTTTCATTTTCAGTTCCAAAGCTAAAAAATCCAGACATGAGATAGACAAGATTCTTACATTTTCCAATTCTTAGTTCTCAGGATATAGGTATTTCCAAAAATTACCTAACCAATTCCTCTATTAAAGCACACACTACTTTGAATTTCATTTTCTAACTTTGTTCTTCACAGAGTTTTTTTTTTTTTACCATCAACTTATTATATACTGAGAGAAACCTTTTGCCACCAAGAGAGACAAGAACAATGACATTACAAAATCGTATTTTTGGGATCCATAATTATTTGCCGAGTTAATTTTTCAATTAAAATGCAAAGGGAAAAACAAAAAATTTAATACTTTTTATTTCAAGTCTTTGTTGAGGTAACGAAATAGAAATATAATCTTTTGGTCTCAATAAATTATCTCAAAAAGTTCATTTATTCTTTTTGGTATCGGAAATTGTTTGTAAAAAAAAAAATAAAATAAAATAAGAATGGTTTTGTTTGTTTTGGAAAAAATATCCTAGTGACAAAGCATTTCACTGTTTTAAAGTGTACAAAAGGCTTGCAAAATGTTAGTCCACTTTGTCAAAGTCCTGAGATTTCTTTTAGTGATTTTGAAGGGATTCCAATCATTTTTTCTTGTTTCACAAAAATGTTTAGGCCAAATTATAAAAGGTTAATACAAATAGTTACTTTTTTATTTCTTTTTATTTTAATAATTTCACACATACGATCTTCAGGTTCAAAAGATCTTCACTGTAGCAGTGAACTTGGAAAAGAAATAGAGACTCTCCGACAAGAATATACAAAACTACAAAAAGATTACATCGAAATCGACCAAGAGACAAAGGTCTTTGAAATTGAAAGGAGTGAATTAATCAACGAAAGAAACAAGGACAAGTACCAAGAAGAGAATGAAAAAATCGATGTGGTGTTCACGTGGGGAGGCATAATCAAGGACATGGATCTCAGGAATCGGTACAATTACGAATTACAATTTTCCATAAGATCTGTCCACAAGCATTTGCCGTGGGTGAACAAAATCTATGTCCTAATCAACTCTGACACAGACTATCCCTATTGGATCAAAAGGGAAGACTCCGGCAAGATCATAGTTTACGATCGTTGCACGTTGTTTGAAAACCCTGATCATTGCCCGACTTACAACACATTCGCAGTCTTTTCTGTCCTCCACAAGATCGAGGGTCTCGGAAACAAGTTTATCCTGATCGACGACGATGTGTTCATTAACCAACTGCTCACCCCAGACTATTTTTTCACTAAGGAAGGATGCCCTCGTGTTTTTCAGCCACACATCAAGTCAAATATATATGAAGATGATCAGGAATTTACAGACATCAAACGCCCACAATACAAATACGCAAGGTTTTCGCATCTTCCAAAGCCAATGAGAAAAGACTTGATTATCAAGTTTCATGAAGAATATCCAGACTACGCCAAGCTTGTCCAATCCCATTTAAAAAGATATAAAAAATTAAGTGAAGAAATTTCAATGATTTATTATGAATATTTTTTTGAGATGGATTGCTTGAAACCAGAAGAGAAAATAGACTCCAAATTTTATCAAATACCTCACAAACACCCAGAAGATATCACACAAGAATTTGAGGATCTTTATGAACATTTCTCAACAAGGAATATCAAAACTTTTAACTGTAATGACGATTACTCAACAGATGAAGAAATATATCCAAAACAACGAAAAGTGTTATGGGATTTTTATATGAAATTGTATCCTGAAACCCCTGATTATGAAATCCCTAATCCTGACCATGTGAACTATTCTTAAACTTGAACAAATGAAGTTTCTTCGAATAATAATCGTTTCCAAAAAAAAACGAGATTTTTTTTTTTTGAAATTCCTTCTCTTTTTCTTGATTATAACCATAAAATCGAGCAAATTAAGGGACTTTCTCGAAATTATTTTTATTTAATAAATTTTTACAAAAATAAACATAAAAACTATCTAGTCCATAAAACTTATAATTATATTAAAATAAAAAAAAAATATTTTTTTTTTTTTTCTTTTGGGTTTATTTTACTTGTTCTTATGAAATGTTTGTGATATTTAATTTTTTTATTCAATTCTGTGAAATTTTTAAATAATTGAAGAAAAAAAAATTTATGAGAAGAAGAAAACAAATAGATATTTCAATAATTGTAACTCGCTTGAAATAATAAATTCGAATATATGGATATCTCTATTTATTCTTTTAGAATTCAAGAACAACTAATAAACCAATCTGATTAATAATTCACTTTTGAAATTATTTTAAATATATAGAACCCGAGTATTTTATAGATTTAAAAAAAAAATAAAATGAAAAATTTAAAAAAAGAGAGAATCACACTTTTTGAAATTAGTTTAAAGTTTTTTTTATTACTCAAAATTCACTGAAAAAAAAATCAAGTTAACAATAAGATTTTCTGCTAATAAATAAATTCATTTTAAAAAACTATTATAGAGTCTCAAATACTCATAGTGATTATTAGTCTTTTCAAAGATCTCTTTTTTTTCCAAATGATCTTTTGAAAAAAAGTAAAAAAAAAAAAGAAAGAAAAAAGTAAGGAAAAATTTTAAAGATTGAAAAAAATTTTCAAAAAAAAGAAACACAAGAAAAAAAAGAAAACCAAAATTTGAAAAAGCAAAACATTAATTTTAGAAAATTAGAAAAAATGATTCTGAATAAAAAAATTGAAAATATTTTTGTGATAAGAATATGGAATAAATCATATAAAACAACTTTTAATAATATTATAAAATGAATAAATATTTTTTAAAAAAATATATTATGCTATATGTTTTTTTAAAAAAATCTTTCATTTAATTTGTTTTTTGACTTATTATAATGTTAATTTTTTTGAGATAAACTATAAATTTATAGATAAGAATATTTTTACAAAATAAAAATTTTGGATTTTTTCAAATATAAAACCAAAATTATTAACCTATTATTTTTATGAACTATTAATATAATTCTTATAATTGATATAAACTCTGTCTCAGTCAAAGAGGCCCAACGTTTTTTTCAAATATCAATTATTTTATATAATTGACCTTTGAAGAACAAATAAGAAATAAACAGAATAATTCACATCAAAGAATTGTTGATATATGTCTGAAAGAAAACTAATTAATCAATAAATTTTCTTAAAAATCGAAAAACTCAAATTCTTAGGAGCCTATTGAGAAAAACTTGAATGTTCGTTTTGAACTTCTACTGGTATTTGAAGAATAAATATGAAACATTTTTCACCTAATTTTTTATAGTTTTTTTGAGGAATAAAGTCCCCAAACAAATTGTGTTGGTATTTGTGGTCTCTATTTGAAAAAGGAAATGAAAATGAAGTGAGAATTTTTCACATTTATTATTCAAATATCAAGATCAAAGATCGAATAAAATATGAAATAGAAAGCAATACGATTTCTCAACAATCTTTAGATGGTTTCAATAACCTTAGAATAACACACTTTTACCAAGGGCTATTGATCTTGCAATAAAAAAAAATTTTTTGCGACTGTATGACGTTTAAAAAAAAAATTCGAAAAAAATGTGTAAAAATGTGAAAAAATGTTAAAAAATGAAAATTTCCAAAATATCCAATAAAAAACAATTTTTTTCTTCTAATATCTACGCAAAGCCTATAAAAACATGTAATTCACCCATTACAAATGTTCCCCTTTGACTAAAAAATAGTTTTTATATATATATATAATAGAACATTTAGCAGAAACAAATTGTAGTTACCTTAAAATACCAAAATAAACTATTTTTCAGTCAAATGTGTCCAATTGTAATAGTATAATACATGTGTTTAAAGGGATTGTATAGATATAAAATGAAAATTTTATTTTTGAAATTTTCAAAATTAAAATCATTTTTTCACATTTTTACACATTTTTTTTTTTTTTTCGATTTTTTTTTTTAAACGTCATTCAGTTGCAAAAAAAATTTTTTTATTGCAAGATCTCTAGTCACTTGGTAAAAATGTGTTATTATAAGGTTATTGAAACCATGGAAATGATTGTTGAGAAATTATATTGATTTCTATTGCAATTCTATTCGATCTTTGATCTTGATATTTGTTTAATAAATATGAAAATTTTTCACTTCATTTTCATTTCCTTTTTCAAATAGAGATCACAAATACCAACAAACTCAGTTTTAGGACTTGATTTCTAAAATAAAAGTATGGAAAATGAAGTGAAAAATGTTTCATATTTATTATTCAAATACCAGTAGAAGTTCAAAACGAACATTCAAGTTTTTCTCAATAGTGTCCTAAGAATTTGAGTTTTACAATTGTTAAGAAAATTTATTGATTAATTAGTTTTCTTTCAGACATATATCAACAATTTTTTGTGTGTTTATTCTGTTTATTTCTTATTTGTTCTTCAAAAGTCAATATTATAAAATAATTGATATTTGAAAAAAATGTTGGGCCTCTTTGACTGAAACAGAGTTTATATAAATTAAACATTTTTACAATACGAAATTCAAATACACACACACGAAATAGATGAATTATTCTTTATAGCTTTTTTTTTGAATATTTATAAATTTTCTAAAACTCTAGAATTTTTGGAAATTTTACAATTATATTAAAGGTATTTAAATAATAAATTGGAATAAAATTCTATTTCATTTTCCTTTTCTTTTTTTTTTCTATTAACAAATAAAGAAATTTAGGAGATATAGATGGTAATTCCAGAGATATAATTATATATTTATTAATGTTTGATGCTATCGGGGTTGGGAATATGGTGTGGACAAATTTTTTGAAATGTAACTTAGATTAGAAAATTGATAAGAGATAATCAGTTGAAATTTAAATCTATTTCAATTGATAATACCACTAAAATAAATTCAAAAATTAAGATATTAGTGATACTACAGTCAGTTCCACTTTCATTAACACAAACTTTAAACAAAATTTCAGGTACAAAAAAATTCCAAATTATGGCACAAAATTCGGATACTTGTAAACCAATTGATTTTTTAAAAAATTTCAAATTAAGGCACCGAAAAAAATTTTAAATTATGGCAACAGATTCTAGTTCGAGCAAAATTATAGATCTACAATTCCAAAAATTTTATATTAATTTGAGATTTTTTAAAAAATCAATTGGTTTACAAGTATCCGAATTTTGTGCCATAATTTGGAATTTTTTTGTAACTGAAATTTTATTTAAAATTTGTGTTCATGAAAGTGGAACTAACTGCATTTGAAAGCTGAATATAAATAAAAAAAAACTCTTTAATATGTCATAAAAAGCATTTTTTTTACCAAATTATCCGGTTTTTTACTATTGGTATCCGAATCATAAATTAAAAAAAATATCACCGTTGTGTAAAAAAAGTGAAACTGGAAAAAAAGTTCAACACGGTTTTTAATTGGGAACATGACTGAAAATGAAAATTAAAAGTAATATCACTGAAAAATAGAATAAATAAATAAAGACAAAATGAAGTATTCATCACAATAACAGATTTTTAAATACTATCTTTTAGTATGGGTTTTTCTTTGATTGATCAATTATTAAAAATTTGTTCAAAAAAATTGACTATTTTTGAGATCTCCAAAAAAACACCTTGAATTTCGATAAATCAAGTAGATTTAAATTGTATTTGTTGGGTTGATTGAAAATAATATAATGGGTTATTATTTGAAGTTAATTGGTTTCTTCTTTTTATTGATTTTACTTATGATTTTCAGTAAGGTTCCCAATTAAAAACCGTGTTGAACTTTTTTTCCAGTTTCACTTTTTTTACACAACAGTCATTTCATTTATCAGATTTTTCTTTATAAATAGAGTTCTCAAAGAAGTAGATTGTAATTTAAAAACTCTATTTGAAAAAGGAAATTGAAAATGAGATCAAAATTTCTTCTATTAATAATTCAAATAACAAGAAATATTCTCAAATTAGTTGATCTTCAAAATATTCTTTATAAAAGAGTGTTCTGATTATGGAGTTTGTGAATCTAAAAAAAAGAAATGAAATCTAAAAATATATTTTGATTTTTTGGATATTTATCAGTAAGAGGTATGTTTATAATTCTGGCTTGAGATTTTTCTGTTTAGATTCTGGTATACCCACTGATGAGTAATAATGGTAATCTTAAGTGGTGAGTGTCTTCAAAGGAGAAGTCCTAAATTAAAGTATTTTCTAATTAAATGTAAATTGGATAAGTGATCAATGGTTCACATTGATCTAAAAATTCCTAGATTAGTGAAATATTACTATTTGAATGAATCTCATTTATTAAAAACGATAAAGGGATTACTGATATTCAACTGAATAAAATTATTTGAAATTTTCTTTTAAAGGGTTAATTTGCAAAAATTAATAAAATTAAAGTAAATTTGTAATATTTCTTTGAATTTCTCAACATCTAAATTTTTACAACAAAAGTATAAACTCTAAAATGGGTTATTCCACATCCTGTAGCTAAAATAATCAGTCAAGATTTTTCATAACGAATGTTTCAAGATAAAAACCAGTATCTTTTTTCTTTAAAGCGTAGATTCAAATGATCAAAAAATTTCAACTCAACAAGATTTATACAAAATGGGTTTGGTTCCGAAAAGAGGTTGAAGGAAAATGGAAAATCAAAAGTAACATTTTTGTAATAAACTTTTTTACGCTTGAAAATACTTTCATATTTTACAAACAAAAAAAGAAAAACAGATTTTTTTTTTGTTTAAATTAGAAAAGTATGGAATTGAACTTTAAAAGGTTAATTGTAATAATTACGATGGTGTTACTTTTTGCTTTCGTTTTTTTGCAAAGGAACACAATTTCACACGAAAAAAACAGTAAAAACCATGTGGTTCCTTGTAGTGATGATGAAACTTTAGCAACTGAAAAAAGAGAATTTGAAAATGAAAAAGAAAAATTTGGAAAAGAAAAAGAAAAATTTGAAAAAGAAAAAGAAGAATTTCAAGATAAAAAACAACAGTTTATCGAAGAGAATGAGGATTTTGATTATGCAGAAGATCCAGAAGAAGAGAAGGAAAAAATCGATGTTGTGTTCACGTGGGGAGGCATAGTCAAGGACATGAACATCAGGAATCGGTACAATTACGAATTACAATTTTCTCTGAGGGCTGTCCACAAGTATTTGCCGTGGGTGAACAAAATCTATGTCTTAGTCAACTCTGACACAGACTATCCCTATTGGATCAACAAGGAAGCACCCGGCAAGATCATAGTTTACGATCGTTGCACAATCATTGAAAACCCTGATCATTGCCCAACCAGCAACTCATTCGCAGTCTTTTCTGCCCTCCACAAAGTCGAGGGTCTCGCAGACAAGTTTATCCTGATCGACGACGATGTGTTCATTAACCAACCGCTTACCCCAGACTATTTTTTCACTGAGGAAGGTTTTCCTCGTGTTTATCAGACACACAAAAAAATGCAAATATATCAAGATGATCGGGAATTTACAGACATCAAACGCCCAAAATACAAATACACAAGGTTTTCACATCTTCCAAAGCCAATGAGAAAAGACTTGATTATCAAGTTCCATGCAGAATATCCAGACTACGCCAAGCTTGTCCAATCCCATAAAAAAAGATATAAAAAATTAAGTGAAGAATTTTCAATGATTTATTATGAATATTTTTTTGAAATGAAATGGTTAAAAGCAGAAGACAAAAGCAAAGCGAAGTTTTATCAAATACCTCACAAACACACAGCAGATATCACAAAAGAATTTGAAGATATTTATAAGGAGCTAATAGATAAGCATATCAATACTTTCAATTGTAATGACGATTACTCAACCAATAAAGAAACATACCTTAAACAACGAAAAGTGTTATGGGATTTTTATATGAAATTGTATCCTGAAACCCCTGATTATGAAATTCCTAATCCTGACCATGAGAAATATTCTTAAGCCTGAATAAAAGAAGATCTTTCTGGTAATGATCTTTCACTTTTAATCTTTCTAAAAACAACAAAAGTTTTAATTTTTTTATTTATTATTTTTTTAATTTTTTTGTTTTGTGAAGATTGGAAAGGAAATTTTATCCTTTTTTTGATTTTATTTTTCTACTACAATGCTTTTTATAGAAAGAAATTTTTTATTATTAATTTTTTTTTTATATATTATTTTGAAATAATAAAAATCCAATTCAATTTTATTTGGAACAACTTTTGCTTTACTTATTATTATTGATTATTGTTTATGGCAGATTAATTCAAATAATCATTGGTACTTATTTTAAATTTGAAAAATCAAATTCAGATTTTTATTCAAAAGATGAAACAAATCCACCTTTTAATATTATACTCTATTGATGATATTTATTATGTGTTATCACCTATAAGAGAATTTACGAAAAAAAAAAAAAAAAAAAAAAAAATCCATAAATTAATAAAGAAATTAATTAAGAAATGATCTTTGAAAATACCGATAAATTCAAATAACTGTTTGAAAATTTTTGCTTCCTTTTTTCTTTGGTAAATTTATATGCCTATGCTTTGAATACAACTCTATTGGTTTAAATGTAAAAAACATATGTAAACTTGGTAAATTTTCAAATATTCTTTATTAAGAACTTTTAGAAAGTTGAGATTTATGAATGAACAAAATTGAAATTGAACAAAAAATTATTTTAGATTTTTTTGAATTTCTCAGTAAACACTAAAATAAATTTTTTGTTAAAGGAAAAAGAAAAAAAGAATATTTCCTCTTATTAATTTTGAAAATAAACCATTACTCCAGTCAAATGGATCACAACGAGTGAGTAAACTGTTTGTGTTTAAATAAACCGAATTGATTTCAGATGTAAATTTTATTTTGGAAATTTCAATTGCAATCATTTTTTCTTATTTGGCATTTTGCTTTTTTTTCGATGTTTTTTCTGGCATGTAATTCATTTGTAAAAATTTTTTTATTGTAAGATCGATGGTCAGTTGGCAAAAAAATATTATTATGATGTTATTGAAACAGTTGAAATGAAAGAATAGAAATCATATTGATTTTTAATAGAATTTCATTTGATCTTCTATTAAATAATGAAAATGAAAACAAACATAATTATTTTTTCTCAGTGAACAATAAAACTTTTTCGACTTTTCAATTTTTAAGAAAATTTATTGATTTATTAGTTTTATTTCAGAGGGGTATCAACTATTCTTTAATGTTTATTATACAGCTTATTTCTTCTTTGTTCTTCAAAGGCCATTTATAAAAAATATATGATATTTGAAAAAAAGGTTTGGACACTTTTGGCTGAAACAAAGTTTAAAAAGTAACTTTTTAAAATTTATTTCTTTGTGTTGAAATAAAACACAAAAAAAAAATTAACAAAAATAAACAAAAAAATTAACAAAAATAAACAAAAAAATAAACAAAAAGATAAACCAAAAAATGAAAAAAACAAATCGACAATTTCTCAAAACCCCACCCCCTATTCTAATTTTATAAAGACCAGTACGTTAAAGTAATCTTCAAAGAATTAATGCAATTATATACAAAACTCAAAGTCTGACTTTTGAGAAAAAAAAACTCATAAATTTACTTTTTTTTTTTGAACGTTCAGAACTTTTATTAAAAAATCAACAGTGATCAATCTATACAAACAAACTGGTTTTTAATGGTCATGAAAGCTGAAATTTTTTCGAAAAAAATTTAACAGGAACCAACCACCCTTAAAGAATGAAATCAAAATTAAACATAAAAATACTTAAAATTTCAAAGTTGTATTGAAACTAGTGATAAATTCAAATAAAAAAAGTTTTTATTTTATCGCCAAGTTCAAAAAGGAAAAAAAGCTAACTTTCGAAAAATATCATTTTTAATTGATTTTACAAAGTTTAGAAGAATTTACAATTATTAATTAGTAAAACATTTCTGGGGTTTGTAATAAAAATTTTCATTTATAAAGAGAAAAATTTTGGTAAAAACGATTTTTTAGAGGTTGTAATGTATATTTTTTTATTATCAAGTTTAAGTGGTTTTTTTTTTATATTATAATTTTCGAAGGGAAAAAATGTGATAATAAAATGGCTGATATGGTTTCTTGTTTATTTTAAACAAAAATTTAAATTCTATTTTTCTACCAAAAATTAATTTTTTTTTTTTGATTTGTTTGGAAAAAATCCATTTAAAATAAAGGCTCAAAAAGCGTAACAAAGCCACCGTTGGTTTTTGATCCTTTTTTGTGTTGGGTTCTGATTTTGGTTGGTAATTGTAGCGTTAATTTTTTTGAAAATAATAGTATTTACTTATCGATAAGACTTTTGTCTTCTTGCTCTTGCGCCCCTTCCTCCAAATTTTTTCATTTCACATCTTCTTGGATCACTTACTAAAAGAGATCGGTCATATCTTAGGAATTTTTTTTTGATATCTCTTTTGGACATTTCATCAACATCTTTTTGTTTTTTAGTTTTGATTCGAGGATTGAATTTGTCGTTTTGAGATTTTATTTTTGGTGACAGTTTGTTGTTGTTGTACAATAATTTTGTTTTTGGGAAGAGAAGGGAAAAAAGATAAAAAAGCAAAAAAAATCAACAAAAGTAAAATTTTAAATGTAACACACAAGAAGCACAAAAAAAAAAAAAAAAAAAAGAAAAAAGTGATTCAAATTTACATTTTTGGTGATATGCTACAATTGATTTTGCAATTGCTTGTCTTATTGCTATAAAGGTAATTATAAGGATTTTATAGAAAAAAATAATGTAAAACAGTATTAGGGATTACAAAGAATGAATAATTAACAAGGACAAAAACATGAAAAACAAGAACAACAAAAAAGAAAAAGAAAAAATTTTTTTTTCTTTTATTTTCTTGTGCTTACCATAGACACGAGAAACTGAGCCGCCTCCTGATACCCTAATTCTAATATCAAGATCGTCGAATTTTGAATTTCCAATAAGTAAAATTGGTTCAAATAATTTTAATCTTAAAGGTTCTGGTTGGACTAAATGAAGTGGGACACCATTTACTTTGATGATTCCTTTTCCTTTTTTGCATCTAGCAACTGCAGTTGCAGTTTTTTTTTTCCCAAATGTTTGAACTACTTCCATGATGGATATGTATTTAAAGAAGGATCAATTAAAAAAAAAATGGAGGGGAAATTTAGTGGTAGGGAGATTTGGGTATCTTAAAGTTTAACAATCCCTGAAACAAGAAAAAAAGATTGTATTATGTGTAGAGTGTGGAGTTATGTTATTTTGGTCCCTATACTATTGACTTTTAACTTAATGTGTTTAACTTAGAGTGTTTGAAGAAGGCTAATTTTTAGCAATTCTTTTTCAAAATCTGAATTTATGAGTCAAGAGTCCATAGACTGGAAGGTGTTCAGGAAAAAAATTTGATTTGTGGGGTTTTCAATTGGAATTTTTAATTTGGGTTTTGTTTTATTGAAAGCATTTAAAAAATGAATTTTTTATTGTGATGTACTTAAAATACGATCCTGAAAAAATTTTGATCAAAAAAAATTAAATTTATGCTATTTTTCACTTTTTGATAATTTCATACAAAATGAACATTAATGGTTAATAAAAGATCTTTGTTCAAAAATTATTTTTCAAGAAATTTAACAATTTAAGTTGAAAAATCTATTGTTTAGGTTTGATTAAGATTAATTTCAGATTTTATAATAAAAAATTGTTAAATATTTTTATCTTCAACGGTTAAGAGGTTATTTTAGTTTATTTTAAACGTATTTTAAATTTAATAAATAATTTTCAAATGGATAACCAATTATTTTAACTATTAAAGAATTTTTTATTCATATAAATCGAAAAAAAAATATTTTTTTTTGATTTTCCGTTAGGTTTTCCAGAATTTAAAAGAATAGAGTAAAATACTTGATTTTTCTCCATTCTTTTAAATTCTGGAAAACTGTAGTTAGCTTTTTTTTTAATTTGAGAAATAAAAAGAAAAATTTTGAAATTTTCTTTTAATTTCACAAATTAAAAAAAAGCTTGGCACTTTACGGACACTTCGGTTAGCTTTTTTTAAATTTTTGTAATCTTCAGAAAATTTAAAAAATTTTTGGTTTATTTCAAAAAGTAAAAAAAAAACCTAGGAAACGTATAATAATTATTATAAGAATTTTTATTTTCTATTTGGGTTTTATTAGATGTTTAAAAGATTTTCTAAATTATTAGTTACTATCCATCAAAGTAAATATCTACAAGTTGAATTAAACTAAAATTCATCCTTCGGTTTATTTGGAATTTCTTACCCACAAAAAAAACCTTTTTTTCTTGACGAGAGACTACAAAATAAAAGTGATTATACTAACAAGAATAAATACAATATCTCCTGAATTTGAAGTTCTGAAATTTCGGTTATATTGTGAATAAGCATTATTAGTCAAGATGAAAGGTTGGTGAACTTTGTGGTTTTGCCTAAGTATATGTTTCAATTTTCTGTTTTGATGTTAGTGAATGGAAATAAATATTTCAAAAAGCATATTTACTTATTATAGAAGATCTATACATTAAACAATCAAAGAACCATCAATAAACTATAATTAAATAGGGTACTGATTTCTTAAAGTTCCATTATTAAAAAGGATAATCTAAAAATTTAAGCTCATATTGGGAAATTTTTATTAAAAAATTAAGTAAACTTTTCAAAAAATTTATATAAAATTAAAAACAAATAAATTTTTTAAAAATTGATGAGAAAAAATAACAAAAATTACATTCATAATTTAAAATTTACTTAAAAAATCAATGAATTTACTTTAAAAATTGATTTGAACTTAGGTATACTACTGAGTATTCAATTATATTTTACTTTGGAAATAAATATTTCAATTGATAACCCAAAAATTAAAATTCATTTTTTTAAAAATTTTTCTTCCAAAATATTAACTCTAAACCCTTCAATTGAGATTTTGGAAAAGAATAAATAAATATACTTTTAAACTACTTATAAAATTTACATCAAGTTGAAGATCAAAAGTCTAGGGAACAAAATAATAAGTGTCGATACACATAATATAAGATAATATTTTTTTCTAGTTTCAAGAATTGTAAATATTAAGCAATTTAAATAAAAGGAATTTGATCTTGAAACAAATTTTTTTGTTTTTGGATCTCGGAATAAATTAAATATATTTACCAAATTGTTCTATTTATTGATATCATCAATTAAAAATGATATATTAAATTAGGTAAAAAGTCCAAGAATTTTAGAAAAAGTTCTACTTTTCGCCACATATTTAACAGTTTAAACATCAACACATATACTTCAATTATTGTAAAATATTATTATTATATATTCACTGTATATGAGGACTAGTTGCTAAAAAAAGTAATTTTTTCATCAAAAAACTAAAAAAAAAAATAAAAAAAATTGACAAAGATCTGAAATTTGAAAAAAATAAATATCTTGAAGTGATTTTCAGTACAAGTTCAATTTTTATGAAAATTTCAAAGTTTTAAAAGTAACAATAAAAAATATTTAGAACATTTCTTCAAAATTCTTTTCTGTTGATAGATTTGAAATTTTCATTTCAAATTAAATATCAAATTTTTTGTTTGAAGTAAAATTGTTAAAATTGTTAGAATTCTGAAAATTTCACTAATTTTTTTGTTAAGAAATTCTCAGCTGATAGATTTTCATGAGATTACTAAACTCTTTCAAGAAGCTTTTTAAACAGATTTTCCCGATTTTAACGAAAAAAGTCGAACTTAATACTGTCAGTTTCACTTTTAAGGCACAAACTTTCAACGAAATTTAAAGCACAAAAAAATCTCAAATTAAGGCACAAAATTTGGAATTTTTTTTTTTTACAATATATTTTTACTAGAATTTGAATTTTGTGCTTTAATTTGAGATTTTTTTGTGCCTTAAATTTCGTTGATAGTTTGTGCCTTAAAAGTGAAACTGACTGTAGTTCAAAAAATTAGAATATTACATTACATCGAAAAAATAAAAGCTGAAAATTAAAGTTTGCCAAAACAACAAATTGGATTTCAGTTAAACATCTTTTATAAATATTTTTTTTCAAAGAGATGATAATTTTATGTAATTAAGAAAAGATAGATTTTAAACTCTTGAAGATTTGAATACCCCCCTTTTCAAAATTACCGACTTTTGAAAAAAACACCCATTTTTGGGGTATTTTTTTATTGTAAAAAGTTAAAACGAATGAACTTTATATTGAAGACAAAGTATGAAAAAAGAATAAATGTTAAAAAATTTGCAGTAAAAAAAACAGGGAATATATATATAAACTCAGACATGGAAAAAAAATAAAATTTTAAAAAATATTCCAAAAATAGATAAAAAAAATCATTTAAGAATTTAATTTAACGATACCTTTTGAAAGAAATTTTTAATTTTATTTTAAACTCGAAAAAATATGATTCATTTTAAACTATTAAAAAATAGATTAAAATAATCTCTCCACTAAGTCAAATAAAAATTTCAAAAATTTTAAAATTAAAAATGAAAAAATAAATATTAATCACAATTATCATTTTTTTTTTTTTTTCAATTCTCATTAATCTCTAATAAAGTTGCAAACCTTTTTCAAAATTGTAATGTATAATTATGTTTATTATGCGAGAGTATTTGAAAATACAAAATTTAGAGTTTTTTTTGAGAAAAAATTTTCCTTGTCTTGTAGGTGAAAATTTTTTCATTTACAATTATATACTGGTAGAATCTTTATTAAAAGCGATCAATTCAACTTTAGTTATCTCCTTTTTATTCACGAGCTTTTTTAAAAGGTGTTATTAAAGATTAATTTTCTTATATTTTTTCAAATCAGGGCGATAGGATGAGAACTGTACCAAATACACAAGAATAAAAATAAAAAAGAAATCAAATGAAGAGAAAAATTTTTTCCCATCCAAAATTCAAATAAGAATGGTCTTCTTTGTATAAGGTTGTGTTTGCAAATTCTTATTGTGGTTAAAAATATTATACTATTAGCTGATTTTTATAATAAGGATTTTAAGTTCTTGAAGTTTTGCTACTTGTATTTTCAAAATAAATGAGAAAAAATTGCAACTCATTCTCATCTTCCTATTTTTCTTTTCTTTGACAAATAACTTGTTCCAAGAAATAGGTTGTAAATTGTAATTCTCGATTAATTTGTTTGTCATTAATTGTTACATAATTGGGTATCTGTTGGGTATATTAAGAATCCTAAATATACGTAATGATTTCAAAATTGAAAAAATGAACAACAAATGAAATTTTATTCCCATTTAAATGTCAAATACCAGTAAGGAATATATTTACTTATTAGTTGTGAGTTAAAGAAAATTGCCATTGTGCTTCTCTTTTCCATTGAGGAAAGTAGCTGTTACAAAAGTTTGAAAGAAAAGAAAAAAAGTATTTGGTGGTTTTCTGTGGTAAGTAAAAAATTTTGGTGATTGGAATTATTGAAGACAGTAAGATTCAAAGAAAAGGACTTTTTCAAAAAAAATCCTTTTCTATAATGAACGAATACAGGTATAACGTGAAACTACCAAAATATGTTTCCAGAAAGTAAAATTAAAAAAATAAAAAAAAAATAAAAAGCAAAATGAAACCAAAAAAAAAAAAGATTTCTTTTTTGATTTATTTTGTTGCTTCGAAAAGATCTAGAATTTTGTGTTTTTTTTTTTTTGTTTTCAAAAAAAACTGTAGGGTGTGTAGCATATTATTGATCTAATACACAAATTGTTTTCTTTTCAAATAACCTAGTTTTGTTTTGTGAGGGTTTCAAGAATATCTGAGTCACCTTGATCCAAAACTGTTACTACGGATGTTCTAAAATATTTACCACAGGCACGACCAAGATCGATATTGTTTCCATTGAATTGATGGAATTTACATCGAGAAAGCATTGCGTAGTATTGGATTTCGGATTTTTTAAGTGGCGGGCAATTGTTAGCAACAATTAATAACTTTCCTTCTCCTTTACGTAAATCTTTAAGACATTGTTGGGTTCCAAGATGGTATTTTCCTGATTTGATAACAAGTGCAAGTTTGGATCCAATTCCTTCGTTTTTTTTAGATTTTTTGGACATTTCGTGAAATACAAATAATAAACAGGATTAAAAGAAAAAAAAATGAAATAATTACAGACAAAAGTGTTTCCAGAATGGTTTTGTTTCAAAGAGAGTGTAAACACTGTTTTGAAAATTGACTTTAACTCTTTTTAAGAAGGTTTATACTCTTTCAACTTTGAATTTTTACTACTATTATTTTCCAATGAAAAAATGAAAATTTCTCGTGAAAACATTCCAAAATATTTTTCGAGTTTAAAAGTTAAAGAAAATCCAATAATCTTTTTCGACATCTTTTAGAAATGATTTTTTTAGACAACAAATTAATCTACTTGTTGAACTCTGAGACAAAATTTTTACTCTAGTAATTTGAGGTAGCAATAATTATTAATCATTATTTTGGAAATTGAAATGAAAATTTTCATTTTTTAATTGAAAAATACCAGTAATAGAAATTTAAGAAACGAATACCAAAGAGAATTAGTGTTTTACAAGGCCTTTTAAAATTCATATAATTATTTTTTTTTTATTATTTAACGGAGGAGTTTTTAATTCCTCTTATTTGCCCGAATTCCTAAATTATGATTTAGGAATTTTGTTAAAGACTCAAAAATAAATTTATTACCTATTAAGGCTAATAAATACAATGAATCTCTTTTTCTAATAATATCAAAAATAGTAATATTATTTTTTATATATTAGAGATGTTGATTTTTTTTATTTCGGATATCCAGATTTTACGATTATTTTCATAGGCTGGGCAGTTCCAGAGACTATTTTCATAGGCTGGGCAGTTCCAGAGAAAATTCATATAATTATATTCCAAAAAATATTCTTGTTAAAAATTTTTATCATTAAAAATTTAGTAATGAAAAATTTGTAATATTAATTTTAAATTAGTGACTTACTATTTCTTAGTTTTTGGTTTTATTTTTTTTTAATTTTTAAAATATCAGATTCTTCTATGTTAAGGTTGATTTAAAAGTGGGGTGACATCATATTTAATTATTTTGTGGTCTTCAATACTAAAGGATATATATTTTTTATATCAATTTATTATTCTGGGTGAGTCACAATATTTGAAATGGTTAAAGTAAATCTTTGACAAAATAAATTAAAAATCAGCTTTTGTCATTTTTATTTTTTTAATTTCTCCCAACAAGGACTTCTCATATTTTGACTGTAATTTTATTAAAACAATAGAAATATCATAAATAACCAAGGTTACAATCAAAAAAATTGATTCCAAAGGTATTTTCAAAATAGATATTTAATTCATAATAATTTATAGTTGCTAATTTTCGCCAAATTGAAAATTTCCCTCAACTCAAAAAAAAAAAAAGAAAATCTTGAAACCCAATTCTTATTTTTAAAAAACTTAGTACTTTAAGGTATAACTTATCTTGAAAAGTTCCAAATTAAAATTTGAATAAAGCCACTATTTAATTTAATCCACACTTATATAAATATTAAGTTCTCTTTATTAAAATAAATTACATTTGTGATACAAAAATTTTCAACTGAAAAGAAAAGGTCAATTCCATTCAACATTGAAGTGCAAGAAAACAATTTTGTTAATGGAGTTTTTACTTGAATATTATTTTTTTATCTCTTTCTTTTCTTTCTCTTTTATTTGTCTTAGTTTATAAAAATCTTTTTTTTTATTTTCAAAAGAAAAGAAATCAGATGAGATCTAATCTTACCTAAATTATAAATAGAATAAAAAGCTCGTAATAAATTTAAAGTTTCAGAAAGTTCTATAGAGTACATTCGAGTATTATAGAGTACTGTAGAGTGTTGAGGGTGCCAGGTTTTCTTGAAGTTTTCTGTTTTATTTGTTACATCCATCGATTTTCACAATAAACAGAAAACTAGAGAAAACCTAACGGCGCTTTTACATAATTTGTTAGAATGGAGTAAAGTCAAAGATTTTACTCTATTCTTTTGAATTCTGGTAAAGCTAACTGAATTTTATTTTGATTTGAGAAATAAATGGAAAATTATTGAAATTTTCTATTAATTTCTCAAATCAAAAAAAAAACCCAAAAACATTTTTCTTGAATTATTCCTCTTCAATAAGAAAAAAATAAAAAAAAATATTGTACTTTTTTCTAGAGTAAAATTTAAGGTATGTAAAAAGGGAATCCTTATTATAAAAGTTATTCTGATTACTTTAATTGTTTTTTTTTGATCATTATAGACATAGGAATTATCTAGATTATTAACCCTCATATGTATTTTTTTTTGTAAGATTTTTGCTTTCATATATTTATTTTCATTCTTTTCAAATTTTATATCAAAAAATGAAATTTGTTTAATTGAAAAAATCAAGGTAACCTTGTGTTTGTAGGAAAAGAATTTGTTATAAAAAAAAAAAAAAAAATTAAAAAAAAACAAAAGAAAAATTAATTCAAAAACAAACAAAATATTTTAAAAAAATTAGCAAATTTTTATTCTTATTTTTCTTCATTAAGAAGAGCTTTTAAATTTTTTATTTTCTCATTTATAGTTGTAGTTATTTTTAAACTGAAATCTTCTTGGTGTTTTTGTAATGTTTTTTCAAATTCGCTAACATAATCACAATCATCTTCATTGTCATCATCAATATCATCATCATCGTCATCATCAATATCATCAAGCCCATTGTCATCATCTAATTTTTTTTCTTTTTTTTCATTTTCATTAATTTTATTATCGCCTAATTTCACAATTTTTAATTGTTGAAGGTTTTTTGATAACTCTTTGATTTGGTCTTTTTCAAATTTTTTATACTCTGGATTAAAAATTTTCTGATTTGTTTCGATAGTGTTGTTGTTGTTGTTATTTTTATTATTTTTGTTATTAATAATTTTTTTTTTTTCAAGATATATCTTTTTGATCATTTCAAGTTTTGAATCTAATTTTGGAGCAGTCATTGAAGTCAGCAGTGAAAGGTCTATTCCATCAAACAAAGAGTTGGGATCAAAATTTTCGCCATTATTTTGCATGATACTTTCAAATTCTTTTTTCATTCGCTCCTCATATTCAAGTTGATCTAAATCATAGCCAAAGGAAGGGAATGGTTGTTCATGTCCAAAATCCATTGAGATCGAATTAAGAGAAAGCTGGCTGTTCTGGGTTACCGTTGACATTTTCTCGTTATTGGTATTCTGTGAAAGGGATTCTAGATTCTGATTTTTTTGGTTTTCGTTTTGAATCTCGATTTTAGTTTCATTATTTAGCTCGTTTAGATTTTCGTTTACATTGTTGGTTGTGTTTTCTTTTTGGTTGACGTTTTGCCCTTGTTCAAAGTTTTGTTCTTGGCCTTGTTCTTGGCCTTGGCCTTGGCCTTGGCCTTGGCTATTTCTTAATTTGAATTTCAATTTTTTGTTTTGGTTTGAAAACCTTTTAATCTTTTGTCTGTACTTTGTGTTTGTTTCGCGCAAGTCAAGAACTAATTCATGAGTTTGCGTTCTTTCTTCATTTAGTGCATCGACCTTGGCAGTTTGGACAATGTTTTCCACAGAAAGCTTACAGACCTCTTCTTCTAAGAGCTTGACATATTCGTCGATGGTTAAGTTTTTTTGCTTTGTTCTGAGCTCACGAAGGGTTAACTCAAAAACTTGTTCTTCAAGTTTTGTTTTGTTCTGATCGTTCCAGTTCCTTTCTTTAAAGTCTGGGTTTATTTTTTTTCTTTTCTTCAGCTTTCTCGTCCTTTTTCTTGGGCGATATTCCCTTTCCACTAAATGCTCCTGAATATTAGTCATTTCAATTTCTTCTTGTTGGTCCTTATTATTGTTAGTAGTTGTTGTTTGGATAGGCGTTTCGATTGGTGATGTTAAGGGAGAAGAGTAGTCGTTTATCATCTCATCAGAGCGTGGTGTTAAATCAGATCGCAAAAGCTCATCAAAGTTTGGTGAATTTAAGCTGACGGGACTTTTTTCTTGTAAGTTTAATTCTGTCATCAAACGTATTTCAAATGTTGTTATTTTTCTTTTGGTTGTTTGGTTAAGAAAAAGAAAAAAAGGATTTTTGTAAAAGTTAAAAATTAAAAAGAAAAGAAATTTTTGAAAAAAATAAATTTTGGAAAATCGAACATGATAACAACTACACTTAATTCAGGGTAGGTTGTTTGCTGTATAATTTTTAGTCTTTTATTTTATTTTTTTAAATACTTGTTTTTTAAACATTCCAATATACAAAAAATCTAAAAACCTTTGTCAAATTATCATTCTTTTCTAGATAAACTTTTTTTGGAAAAGAAAGTTTTCAAAAAATATCAAAATTTCGAGATATCCTTTTTTTTACAATCACTTCCCAAGCTCAAAATGAAGATTTTGTTTTTAAGTTTCAAAAATTTCAAAATTTTCATTGTTTAATTTAGAAAAGAACCTATTCTTGGACAATCTATTCAAAAGAAAAATAAATTGAAATTTTTTGTTCATTTTTAAGGGATTAGTGTCAACAATATATTTGTCGATAAAAATATGTGTGTGTAAATTAGGTATTAGTGGTATTTTGTTTTAAATGACTCAAAGGTCTCTATAAAAATTATTAACTAGATTAATACACAATAAATTATTACATTTTTTACTAATGAAAATAATTATATTTTGTCTTTACAAATTATTTTTTTTTTCAATTCCTGTTCGAAATCTTAAAATAGAAACTCAAAATAATAGTATTTCAGTACTTAAAATTTTTATTTAGAAACACCCAAAAGTAATAATTTTTTAAATATTTTAATTTCAAGATTAACTGAATAATCTTCAACATGAAAATGCAAAGACTGATTAATTTTGTACCTTTTTCACATAAAGTTGACTGTATTGTCGGTATCTTTTCAGTATTTCAGAATTAATTTCGAAAATTAATCTATTTCTAATTATTTGATTTTTTAGAATTATTAAATTTTTTAGTAATTAATTCTAAATTACAAGACAAATTTAAGATTGAAATCCTCTAGCTTTGAAGTGTTGAAATTGATGAATTAAACTTTATATGGGTTGAGAAATATAGATTTTTTTCTGATAATTATTAAATTTTTAAAAATAAAAGGATCAGGTTTAATGGATAAGATCAACTTGTTGTATTCTTTAGTTAAATAAAATTATTTAACAAATTTGAAAAATTGCTGGCTTTAATGTCATTTTTCTTGAATAACAACAATTTTTTTAATTTTAGTTCTTTGTTGTTAATTCTAAACACTTAGGGGGGGTAGCTACACCATAATATATGATAAAAATTTGAGAGAGATGAGATAAGAGTATTTAATTTTAGAGGCTTGTGATCACAGATTCTCGAAAATTTTATTTAACAAATTATTTATTATTTTTTTTTTTAGAAATATTAAACAATAAAAAAAAGAGTATTTATTGATAAAATTATTTTGATTTTTTTTTTTTTATTTAGATAAACTTAATTATAAATTTTTGGCATGGTTTAAAAAATCAAAAGACTAGTAACACCATACTTTACCTTCAATTTGGAAATTCATTAATTTTACAAACTTTTTCATTTTTTTCTTTTTTTGTTTTTGTTTTCATTTCGTTTTTTTCGAGTTACTAAATCTGTTTCGTTAGATCTGAGATTTTTTTCAATGGTTTATATAATGTTAGTTTTTAGTCTCTTAAATTGAAAATTCCACATACCATCAGTTCATGGTATCTTATCATTTGATATGATCACAAATTGTTGGTGTAACTTTAACAAATCTACTAATACATTTTTTGTTAAGCTTGTTTTATTATTTTGAACAAACTGTTTTTGATTTTTTTTGTTTTATATTGTTTTCTTTTATTTGGATTAAAAGGATTACATATAAAAATATTAATACTATGCCACTTAAATGTGATTTTATATTACATTTGGAAAAATATAATAAATTGAGGTTTTTTTATTCCTATTTTTGATTTTTTATGTTTCCAAATTTTTGGAATGGGGTTTAGTTTTTTTTTGGGAGTTGATAATTTTAGATTCTTAGTATAAAACTTAAAGCTATTTTTTAGTTAAAAATTTGATAAAATATAATCATATTCATTTCTCCAATTCCATCAAATCCAACTATTTAAAATGCCTAACAAGTAATGTTTGGTGATAATTATTATTTTTTGGAATCCTTCTAGCTATTTAAGTTCCATTTATATTACCTTTTGTGATTGTCTCGGTTGTGATGTTGTTTTTCATTTTAAACAAAATCAATTTAATCCCAAATGTCACTGATCAAAAAAATATTTCTAATTGCTTTTTGTTGTCGTGATTAAAAAAATTCAAAAATGATGAAAAAATAAAAAATCAAAAAGTTAAATGCCACAATAGAATGTTGAGATAAGGATAAAAGATAAGTCATTCAACATTTGAAACACAATTTTAAGCAATCCAACTCAACATTCTATTGTGGCAATTATTTGGGGATTTTTGAAAAAAAAATTTAAAAAATCAAAACAATCAAGTACTTTAAAAAATAAAAATCAATTAGTTAAAACAAAGTAAAAAATGTTATTTTCTGATCCTCTTCAAAATTGCAAAAAAATGAAAAATATACCTTTACTGTGGCTACTCCCTTAAGGAAAAAAAGTAACTACAATTTTTGTGATATTTATTGGCGAAAAACACCAACTAAACTTTGTGGAAAAAAAGTTCAACACGGTTTTTAATTAAGAAAAGTACCTGAAACTGAAAATTAAGATCAATTAAAAAAAGAATAAATAAATAATTAAAAACAAAATGAAGTATTCAGCACTTAACCAGTTTTCTTAATACTCTCTTTTAGTATGGGTTTTTCTTTGATTGATCAATTATTAAAAATTTGTTCAAAAGAATTGAATATTTTTGTGATCTACAAAACCACACAAACAATTTCGATAAATCAAGTAGATTTAAATTGTATTTGTTTGATTCATTGAAAATAATACAATGGGTTATTATTTGAAGTTAATTGGTTTCTTCTTTTTATTGATTTTACTTTTTGTTTTCAGTAAGGTTCCCAATTAAAAACGGTGTTGAACTTTTTTTCCATGATATATAAATTTTTTTTTCTTCATTTTTTTTATTTTTCTCCAAAATGTCCAAGTCCTCTTCTGTTTATCTTACTGGGCCAAAAAAATTCAGTTTCATTACCAACGAAAAGAACAATAATTTACCCAAATGGACCGAAAGCAAAATCAAAAAAACCCAAACAATAAAAAAGATCGTCTGTGGGAGGAGAATTCACTTTCTTATTTGGAAAAAGCCAGACAAATTGGAGTTTTATCATGAATATAAGAAGAAAAGGAAATACCAATTACCCAAAAACGAAACAATCAAAGACATTGTTTCAAGTTACGAAACCTATCAAATTTTAACTGAATCAGGAAAGGTCTGGTCTTTGGCTAATAGTAACCGTTATAAAGAAGTACCTCTTCTTGACGCAGACCAAAGCACTTTTGAAAAGATCAGGCCTGTAACATTTTTCAAAGAAAAGAAATTGTTTGTTAATTCACTTGTAATGGGCTTTACTTCTTGTTATTATCTTTGTAATGGAGACCAATTGTATGCCTCTGGATCAAACGAGGAAGGGAGCCTTGGAATTGGTCAAGAAGGAGGCCGAGAACCAATGCCTGTCTATGTTCAAGACAAGGTGACCAAAATCTTTTCAGGGAGCCATGCTTTGAATTTCTTTTTCACCACAAGCAAGCCTGATCTTTTTTATGCCTGTGGAAGTAATTATTATGGAGAGTTAGGTATTGGCTCTACTGTTTCGCAAATCTCACCCGTTGTTGTTAAAAACTTTCAAGGATCCGAGATCATGACTGTAAGTTTGGGTTATTCACACTCCATTTTAATCAACAAGAAGGGGCAAACCTTTAGCTGTGGCCGCAAGGGGACAAATGGGCATGGTGTCGACAAAGCCATTTTTACCTTAATTCCACAACTCAAGGAGAAGAAAGCTGTCCAATTGGCAATTGGATCAAGCCAAATTTTGGTATTAACAGACCACAATGAATTGTATGGGTGGGGGTTTAACGAAAACAGACACCCAACAGACGAATTCGAGAACAACAACAGTAACAACTTTCCAAAAAAAATCAGCCTACCAGGTTATTTTACAAATTATTTGGACTCAAAAGACATGATCAGGATTGTCAGTGGCACATTTGTTAGCTTTCTTTATCTTGATTTCAAAAACGCACTTTTACAAGATCTTGGGCTATTGTTTGAATCCCAAAAATTTTGTGATTGTGAAATTGGAACATTGGGAAACACAACCCCCGCCCACAAGGCGCTTGTCGAGTGCAGAACCAAATTAACAATTGATCAAATCCAAAAAAAATTATTTGGTGAAAAATCAACGATTAATAAAGAACAAACTTTGAGTTTTCTGAAATGGGTTTATCATGATGAGATTTCTGATCTGGAAAAACTTGAACAAAATTTTGGTGCATTGCAGTTAACTTTCCCCCCATTCGTGGATAATACACTTGAAAAGGATATTGCGCAACTATATCAGGATGATGATTCAAAGGATTTTAAAATTTTGGCCAAAATTGATAAAATTGATCAGGAGAATGAGGACAAAGATGAAGAAGAGGAAGAAGGAAATTATGAAGAAATACCAGTGCATAAATTCATTTTATTGGCTAGAAGTGGCTTGTTTCGGGAAATGTTTGATAATGTTAATGAAAAAGATAATATAAACAAAGTTAAAGATTATTCTCAGAAAACAATCGAAAGCTTGGAAATTTTAATCAAATATTTTTATACCAATTCAATCAAATTGACAGCTGACCAAGACCCAGAATTAATCGTTGATGAATTGTCTGATGCTGTTGAATATTACCAATTAAATGATCAATGTAATCTTGAGTCTGAATTATTGAAAATTAAAATGCAATTCGATCTTAATTAATTTGGTTTTGAAGGGTTATATTTAATCTAACTCAAAAATATTTCGACTCAATTGATGGTCGGATAAATAAAAAAGTAACAAAATTTTTTTAAAAATCAATACACATTCTCCAAGGATAATTTATAATACTGAAGAAAGAATTAACCAAGTTAAAATTTTGATATATAAAAGAAGATATAAACTCAAAAAGAAATGAGAAATTCTGGGTTTTGGGCTTATATATCCAAAAATTTAAAGTTTTAAAAAAAAGATATTGAAAATATTAATTAGGAAATAGACACCTTAAAATTATGAGATGCAAATCTAAACCAATTTGGAGAAAACTTGATAATAAATTGTTCTGGGTGAAAATGTCAAGAAGATTTAAAAATTATTAGGTATAACAATAACATAAATAAACAATCGTTTCGTCAAGTTCCGTAGAGTGCCCAGGTTTTCTTTTGGTTTTCTGTTTTATTTGTGAAGTGTTCTAGGTTTTTTTGAGGTTTTCTATTTTATTTGTGAAGTGTTCTAGGTTTTTCAAATAAATGGAAAACACAATAAAACCGAGAACACTTCACAAATAAATAGAAAACTCAAGAAAACCTGACGAAAATCTATTGATTTTCGTTAGGTTTTTTTTACTTTTTGTAATAAACCGAAAATTTATTAAAATTTTCTGTTTATTTCAAAAAGTAAAAAAAACCTAGAACACTTCACAAATAAACAGAAAACTCAAGAAAACCTAACAGTGGTTTTCTATAATTCAAAAGAATTGAGAAAAATATTTGATTTTACTCAATTCTTTTAAATTCTGGAAAAGTTAACGGTGTTTTTTTTTAAAAATTGAGAAATAAATAGAAAATATCTTAAGAGTTGAGTCATTACGGTTAAAAATAATTTTCTGAAATGGATTAACAAAAATTTTTAATTTTAATGAGAGCCTTATAACAATCAAAAACTAGCCAACCAGATGTATGATAGATCTCCAAAAATAAATAATTGAAAATGAAAAAATTTTAGAAAAAAGTAGCTAAAGAGTGAGACTCAATTTCCAATTTACAAGGTTAGAATATATAATTTTTTCAAACATCTGTGTTGGTTTTGAAGTGTTGATCTTTTGCACTTTTTGGAGATATCTTGTAGGTTTTTTTTTTTACACATCTTATATGAGTTACTTTTATCTCAAGACTATTACAAAATACTTACTTTGTCAAATTTAGAGGGTTACAAAATAACTACAAATTAGATTAAATCGGATTGGATTGGTAGTGTGCTTAAAGAAAACAATTTGTTTTAAATTGTAGACACTTGACCTTTTGGAACAAAATAAAATAAGAAAGGTTTGAAATTTCTTTTTTATTAAATTTGATTTTTTGGAATTGAGATTACCTTTAAACTTTTTTTTAAAATTGATAATTTAATTAAGGGACTAGTCTCTATTAATTTTTTTTTTGACCAATAACTAAATCATGAATCCTTATCTTGAAATATGTTTAAAATTAAAAATAGACAGGTTTTTTCAATGTTAGAACTTTTAGTTCTTGTTTTTTTAAAATTTTACAATTCTGTCAAAAAAAGTGACTTTTAAAAATTTTTTTTAAAAAAAAGATCTTTAACAGATGAGAATTTTTTGATTAATTTTGGATTTAATTATTTTCTCAAAAATAATATTTATTCTCATTTTTAAAAGGGAAAAAATAATTTAAAACTGGTCAATATTTTCTTTTTCACTTCTGTTCATCCAACTTGACTCTATAAAGAACTCAATTTGTTTTATCAATAATTACTTTTTAAAAAAATAGTTCTTATTCTTTTCTTTTATTTTTTTTGACTCTGACAAAAAAATTTGGGATGATAATTTGAGAAGACTTAAAAAAAACTTCAAATTCAACAAAAACAAAAGAGTGTAAACTCAAAAAGTAGATGTATGAAAAAAAAAAGAATGGTACAAGAAAAGAAAGAAAATCTTTTATTAAGAGTAAAGCATATATTGAATATTTTTTTTCGAATCAAACTGTTTTTTCATGCAAATACAAAAAAACCTTTTCAGGTTTATTTTTCAAACTATTTCTTGTACTTCTTCCACAAACACAACAAATTTTTGCTTTCTCGCTCCTATTTTTTTTATTTTTTGTATTTTTGCAAAAAGTTGAAAAAAAGGCAACTTTCAAAAAAATGAAAAAAACGAAAAAAATTTTATTTCTATAAAAACAATAACTAAATTTAATGAATGTCATTTATCAAGATTTGATTACTATACTAAGAAGTTTTTCACTTTGATTTCAAATCTAAGTAATTAGTAAAAAAAAATTCTAAATCTCTATTAAATTTACCTAAAAAAATTTAATAGAGACTAGTCCCTAAAAGAAAATCATTCTAATTTTTTTTTTAATTGAATTTTTTGACAAATGGATATAATTAATTTTTTTTTTTTTGTTATTGGATTTTGTAAATCAAAAGAAGGGCACTTTCACAATACCCTTTTTTATTTCAAGTTACTTCATGGGTATGGTGCAGATCAACAATAAGTGACTAGAGCCATCAAGATCTTTTTTTTTTTTTTTTTTTTTTTTGTTTTTAACTCAGAAAATAGAATTTTTTTAATCAATTTCTGAAGAATGAAAATCCTTTTTGATAACCAAAACTAAGAAAAATTATAATAAATCAGCATTTTTCGTTTTCAAAATATAGTTCTTAAGGTGTATTGAAATAAATATCATAAACTATTTTTCAGTCAAAGGGGCCCAGTTGTAATGGTATAATACACGTGTTTAAAGGATTTGCATAGATATTAGAAGAAAAACTTTATTTTTGAAATTTTCAAAATCAAAATCATTTTTTCACATTTTTACACATTTTTGTTTCAATTTTTTTTTTGATTTTTTTTTTTAAAACATCATTCATTTGCAAAAAATTTTTTATTGCAAGATCAATAGTCACTTGGTAAAAACGTGTTATTCTAATGTTATTGAAACCATGGAAATGATTGTTGAGAAATCTATTGATTTCTATTGCAATTCTATTCGATCTTTGATCTTGATATTTGATTAATAAATGTGAAAATTTTTCACTTCATTTTCATTTCCTTTTTCAAATAGAGACCACAAATACCAACAAACTTTGTTTGGGGCTTGATTTCTAAAAGAAAAGTATCGAAAATGATGTGAAAAATGTTTCATATTTATTATTCAAATACCAGTAAAAGATCAAAACGAACATCCTTGTTTTTCTCAATATGTTACCTAAGAATTTGAGTTTTACAATTTTCAAGAAAAGCTATTGATTAATTAGTTTTCTTTCAGACATGTATCAACATTTCTTTGAGGTGTATTATTCTGCTTATTTCTTATTGGTTCTTCAAAGATCAATTATATAAAATAATTGATATTTGAAAAAAAACGTTGGTACCCTTTGACTGAAACAGAGTTTATTACTAAATAAAGACTATTTATAATATTGCCTTTAAAATGATAAGGATAAAAAAATTATTAAAAATCTTCTTAGAAAGTCATTTTTATAATGAAAAATGAAGTTTAAAATTATATGAAAATCTTAATTAAAAGATTTTAAGATAATTGAAATTATGAAAATCGAAACTCGGTGGTCTACTTATTAATGGTTTTGAATCCAGATTTGCATTCTTATTTGACCAGCCTTGATTTTTTTGGAAAATTCCTTAATAATGAATCCAATTTTTCCTAAAATTCTATATTTGATTTTGTTATTCCAAATATTACTTTTTGAATTATAAGAATAAAAATTTTAGATGAAAATATTTCTTAAAAATAATAATTAAATGGGATTTTGTTGTAAAATTAATCAAATCACAAATCTTAAAAAATATCCAATTATTTTTATTTTTAGAGATCTGAAATAATTTATTTAGAATAAATTAATTTCATCTCTGAAGAATTTATTTGAGTGTTTTATTAAACTAAAATTTGATTTTTAAATTTATTTTTCATATTAAAAACTTTTTAAACACAAAAAGTATATTTGACAAATTAAAAACTTTTAAAAAAAAACCCGAAATTTAATTTTAGAGTTTCTGGAAAGTGCCTTCAAGTACCTAGGTTTTCTTGAGGTTTTCTGGGTTTTTTTGTGAGGTGTTCTAGTTTTTTTTTTACTTTTTGTTATAAATAGAAAATTTTAATAAATTTTTGGTTTATTACAGGGTTAGGTTAGGTTATTGTAATTATTGTTGATGAACATTTTTAAGAGAAGATGCAAACAATTTACAATTAGTCACCTTCTCACGAAAATTTTCAATTCTTTCTAAAAATTTCTAAACAAAAATTTGGAAAATATTGAAATTCAGCAGAGTTCCGCCAAGTGCCTAGGTTTTCCAGAATTCAAAAGAATAGAGTAAAATCAAAGATTTTCCTCAATTCTTTTAAATTAAAAAAAACCTAACTGCAAACACAGGGTAATTTTGTTGAATTACCTCTGCTCAGCAATAAAGAAAAAAAAATTAAAAACTTTTTAAAAACCAAAAGTAATTTTTAAAAAATAACAAAATTAAATAACTAAATTATTCAAAGATAGACAGAGAAAAAGAATCTCCAAAACTTATAATCAACAACATCTATAACAACAGATCTCTTCAAGTCTTAATTTAGTTTTGAAATATTTAAAAGATGGGAGGTATTATTACCAAATAAAGAAACACTAAAAATTGAAAATGAGAAAATAACTTTATTTGACTCATGAAAAAGTTCCCACAATGCTGATCAACTCACTAAAGAAAAGAAACCTCCCAACATTCGTCTCTTAATAAAAAATTACAAATTTTTCCTAACATACCGTAATCAAAATAAATTGTGCAAAAAAATTAACGCATATTTCAATTTAAAAAGTTTATTTTTTTGTTATAGAAGACCTATACCTTTGAACCTTTACAAATTAAAGAAACTGATAATAAGCCCTAAAAAGTATGGTATTGGTTTCTTATTGTTCTATTATTTCAAAAGAAATTCTAAAAATGAAGGATCAAATTGCAAAATTTATCTCAAAAAATAGAGTATATTTTTAAGAAAATTTTAATCATCAAAGAAACAAAAAAATTGAAAAAAATTGAGAATATTATGGAAAAATTTCAACTATTTGAATGAATAATTTAAATTTTACTGCAAATAACCAGACATTTACTATCAAAATTGATTTGAACTTAGGTATACTATTTGTTAGTGGATTGGATGTTGCCTTGGTACAAGAAGAAAAAAAAAGCACGGATAATTTTTGAAACATCGATATTAGTCTTTGGACAGGGCATTATTTTGATCACTGTAGGAAACTGAACCAAAAATTTTAATCAAGGACTAATAATTAACTTGAAAAAAATTGAGGACTTTAGAATGACTTGTTAATTTTCTCATTTAAATTTTTCAAATAATTGAAAAAATTTCAAGACTTTTTTTTTATATAATAAACTTTGGTTTTCCAAATCAAAAGCCCAATACACTAGATCAATATTTCTTATAAAAAGACAAAATAGATAACAACCTACCCACTTATAACTCTCAGAATAGCCCGTTTGAAAACAGTATTTGTTAATTGTTTGGTGAGATATAGATAATCAAACAGTCAAATTATTTTTTAAATACAAATCCATTTTGAAGATAAAAAGGGTTTTAATCATTAAAAGTTTACTTACACTAGACAAAGTAATCTTGGTATTCTACGAAAACATCGAATTTATAATATTAACAGTACAATTTCTGGAAAAAATCCAAAAAACTTGATCTTCTTTTTGAGAACAAAATCTTTGAATTGTTTGATTAAAAAGATTCAAATACAGAAAAATAAAACTTATAGTTTTCAAAAACGACGTCTTCAAAAACTTTGTTTTTTTCATTTTTTTCACTTTTCAACCTTTTTAAATTATAATGAAAAAATTTACACTTGTAGCATTTGCACTTTTTTTAATCTTGCTCATATCTTCAGGTACATTTTTTTTTTATTTCTGAAAATTTGTTGTATATTTTTTTTCTGATTTGTAAAAAAGAACTTTTTTGTTTTTCTTTTTAATTTGAATTATCAAACAAGGTCAAAACGATCATTTTTTTGTGGGGTGATAGAAATGAAAAAACATTTCACCTTGACCAACCAACAACAATACCAATTTTTTAAATAAACTCTTTTTTTCATTGTCAATTAACCACAATATCTTTCTTCAAAAAACCAATATTCTAAATGCCTATTGAACATTGTAATATAAAATAACAACTAAACATGCGAAAAAGACATTTGAAAAATAAGAGAACATTTTTTTGGAGTTCTAAAATCAAAAAAAAATTTTTCAAATAACAAAACTCAAAATTCGTAATTCGTGAATTTTACAATTTGACAAACCAAAAATAGATCAATTTTTGTAAAGAAGAATTTAATTGTTCCACAGCCTCAAAAATATTTGAATTACTGTTTTTCAGTTTCCCTTAATTTTTTTTCATGATACTGATAAATTCAACAATATTTGATCAAATTTTTAGTTCAATTTCCCTTTTTGGAATCAATTAACTCAATGAATAAAACAACTTAAGATAAAAAAATCTTTTGAAAGTCAAATCAATTTTACATAGCTTCTTCACATTTAAACACATAGAATAATTTATTCAAAGCTTGTGTAAAAAAATTTGTAAAAAAAGGAAAATGAATTAAAAATTTTCAGATATTTTTTTGAATTTATCAGTAAACTGCAAAAAAAATGAGATCTAATTTTGAATTGTAAAATGGAAGCAATTGCAAAAAATTGCAACTGTTTTAAAAAAGTTCTGACTCCAAGTTTAATAAGCGGTGTACAAACTGACTAATTCGCGCGTTTTAGTAAGTTTGGGTTCACACTTGATAAAGCTATAAGTAGAATCCTTTTTTAACACAGCGATTCCAAATATTACCGTTCGGGAAAAAAAGTTCAACACGTCTTTTAATTGGGAACATTAATAGAAACCTGAAAATGAAAAGTAAAATCAATTAACAGAAGAAACCAATTAATTTTAAAGAATAATCCATTATATTATTTTCAATCAAACCTCTAAACACAATTTAAATTCTACTTTATTATTCAAATTGTTCAAGTGGTTTTGGAGATCGCAAAAAAAGTCAATTTTTTGAACAAATTTTTAATGATTGATCAATCAAAGAAAAACTTCTACCATAGTAAAAGATAGTATTAAAAAAATTGTTGTTGTGTTTAATCCTCCATTTTGTCTTTATTTATTCATTTTTTCTTTTATTAATTGATCTTATTTCGAATGTTCTGGTTCTATTAAGGCTCCCCATTAAAAACTGTGTTAAACTTTTTTTCCCTGTTTCAATTTTTTTCATAAATAGTTATTATTTTTTTTGTGCTTATTAATAAAGATAAATTTGAATGAAATTATTCAAACTAGAATAATGTCTATTTTTAAAACTCTTAAAGCCAATTCCACATGAATAGAAAAATCACTAAAATAATAAATCCTAAAAAAGTTAATTTTTACAACAATAAGTTTCACTTTTAAGGAACAAAGTTTCAACGGAAATTTAAATCACAATAAAAATACCAAATTAAAGCATAAATTTCAGATTCTAGTAAAAAAAAATTCCAAAAAAATGTGCCTTAATTTGAGATTTTTTTGTGTCTTAAATTTCCGTTGAAACTTTGTTCCTTAAAATTGGAAATGACTGTTGTAAAAATTCAAATTTTGGAAAATTGAACATTTTTAACTTTTGGTTGAGTCTGATGTTTTGAATTCTATTTTAATTCAAGAACCGTTCTAATGATTGGACTTGGTTTTTGTTTTAAAATGAACAAAAAAATATTTAAAAAATATTTGAAAATGTTAAAATTTTTTACAGTTTTACAATTAAAAAATATATCACATTTTTTTTTTTTTTTTTTTTTGGATAGCTGTTGGTTCACTTTCAGATCGAAAAGGAATTAATTGAAAAAATAATTTTACAAAAGTGTGAAATAAAAGTTTTTATTAATAAACATTTCACTCAAAGTGGACCAGCAAAATATGAAAAATTCACTTTTTTTTTAAGAATCAACCAACTTATGATTGTTTAGAAATAAGAGAAACAATAAACTTCGGATTAGAGTTGATAATCATAAACTGAATACCTGAACAAACCATAAAATTTTTGAAAAAAAATGATAAAAAATTTTTTCGGTCGCTTTTCATTGGAACTTCTCGTGCAAAGTATCTCAATTTCTTTGGGAAATTAAAATTGTTGTCAATAAGATTTTTTAATAGTAATTGTATGAATTTTAAAAAAAAATACAAATCTTCACTTTTCTGTATGTTAATTTAGAGTTTAAAACTTTTTTTTTTTTTAAAATTTACTTTTTTTTAAAAAAAAAAAGAAAAAAAAAAGAAAAAAAAAAAAAAAATCCAACAAAAAAAAATTACTAAATGAGAAAAAATGATTTTGATCCAAAAATTGAAATAATGATCAAATTTAAAACTAGAAAATATATTTTGAGAGGAATAATGAATTAAACTCATAGAATGTGTTCTATTTCTTCAATAAAAATGGGGACACTTTGACTGAAAAAGAGTTTATTTTCAAAGTACACACAAAGTGTTACTTTTTGAAAAAGTACAATTAAAATTTTGAATTAGAAAAAAATAAATAACTCACTTGAAAATACTCAAATCTTTTTACTAACTTTAAATTAATACAATTAAAGTTCTGATCATAAAATAGATTTTTTTTTTTTACAACATGACACCACCCTTTTTGAATGTTAATTAGTTTACTTAACGTTAAAATTTAATTTTTTCTCATATTTAACTTTTTGATCTTTTTTTTAAACAAAATCTTTTTTAACATAAATCTATAAAGTTCAATCATCAGAAATTGAATGTAATATTTGCCTTACAGTTGTAACATACTTGGAGGATTTCTTAGAGGAGGCAAAAACTGAATCTGAAATCGAACTCTTTCTTGAAACTATTTGCTCCAAACTTGGCTTGTTTAAAGACCGATGTGACACCATAGTTGTAGAATATGTACCCGAAATAATCAAATTGCTTGAAAACGAAGAACCACCAAAACGTGCATGTGAAATGGTTCATCTCTGTTCTCAATAAAATATGGGATTATAAAACGTTGATGAATTAGTAATGTTATTTAAAATAAAAATAACCAAAATGATTCTAAGAGAAAAAATTTAGATTCAAATATTTGAATTTAAAAGGAGAGGTCAATAACAAATGAGAAGACTAATAAATAAAGAAATTATTTAAGGTTACCCTTAACTATTTAATTTTATTTCGTACAAGTTTTGTTTTATTATAATTGTAATTTGGAAATAATATAAATTTTAATATGGTTGATTAAAAAACAGTATTTAAAAGAATTCCTTGATGGATTTTCCCGACAAAGTCCATATTTTGGATTAATATATATATATATATATATATATATATATCACAGATATGACGTTTTTTTGGTTTTATTAAACGGGTTTTGCACGTGTGAGCTACGCATAAATTTCGTTTATTTCTGATATATATATATGTGTGTGTGTAATCAAAACACAAAAAACTTAGGTTAGCTGATCTAATTTGGAATTGGTAAAAAAGTTAAAATTTGACCACTTTTCTTCATCAACGTGTAATTTTTTTAATAAAAAAAGTAATTCTTTTTCTCAGTGTTTAAAGAGTTTACAATTTATAAGAGTTTCAAACGGAAAACCTACTTTGTATTATTTTGGTGTTTTCAAAAAAAAATCAAACTATTTTCATGGTTTAAAATCCCTCCAAGTTAATGGGAAATCGTGGATTCCCATTGTTTTCAAGGCTTTTAAGGCAATTATTTCCTATCTCTATATTATTTTTTTTTAAGTTTTTTCGTTGTATTTAAGTTTTTTCCTTTGAATTTTTCCACATCCCAGAAACAAAAATTATGATTTCAAAAGAATTCAAGGACTTTTTCAAAAAACAAAAAATGAAAAAACAAATGAAACGAAAAATAGGTATAAAAAAATTGAAAAAACGCTATTTTATAGGTCTTTAGTGGTTGTAAAACGAAAAATGTTATATATGTGATATATATATATATATATATATTGCAATATTATTAAATAGAGGGTTTGATGGGAACATGGGTTATTACCATATGAACAAGAAATTCAAACTAATATTAAAAAAATCGTGATAAAACCAACTTTATCTCGAAAAATCATAAAATCATGGTAATGAAAAATATCACTATAAAATACAATTATTGCAAAAAAAGAAAATTATTTTTTTAACTATTATCAAAAAAAAAAAAAGCACAACCAATAAAAATACTTACAAGATCTTTTCAACCATACTGGCAGTCTACAGGATTCCAGTTTCGGTTTTTCTTTCAGATTTTGTCAAATTTACAATACTTGCTGAAAGTTTTTCAAGAATAAAAAGGGTAAAAAAAAAATTGATTTTACAAAAATATAATATTTTGATATTTGCTTGAAATTTTTTAAAGCTATTTAAATAAAAAATATTTGATTTCTTTGAAAATTCTGAAATTTTTTTTATAAAAATCCAAAAGCAAAAAGGTGCTTAAATCAAAAGTTTACAAAATTTCAATTGTAAAAACATTTTCATTGTAAGTTATTGGAAATAGATCTTTTAATTGCTTTTCTAAATTTGGAACAATTTCAAAAAAAAAAAAAAAGTTTTGTGAATTAAAAAAAGTCAAAAATTTGTGCAATTTTTATGTTATAAAAATATTTTCTTTTCATTTTTTTTTCTTTGACAAATAAAATTATATGTGATTATTTAGGATCAAATAAAAAATAGATTATTCAAAAAATGCACTTACAACTATAATAGAGGTTTTGTTTAAAATTAAATTATTTTCCTAACAAGACTATTATAGAAAATTAATAAAGAGGAATCTCCATTCTTATTGGCTATGTTTTTAAAAAAAAGCTTTCATATCTAGATGATTTTTCTTTCCAATTATAAAGATAAAAGAAGAAGTAACAAAAAAAGAAAAAGAAAAATAATTTTCCGACTATCTTTATAATGAGAAATTATGTTTTTAGGTCTCTGAGAAAGCTATTGATAAGGAAAAAATCACCAATTAACTTGAATGAAATAAAGAAAATTATTAAACTAAATTACATTATTTCAAGAATTTATGAAGTGTTTGGGGTTTTGAAATGTTATTTATCCAGAAAAGTTCGTAATAAGACAATAGACAGAAAAACTATTATTTTTCTTTATTTATATATATGGTTTGATTAAAAAATGGGTCAATCTGTCTACCAACCAAATCAAATCGAGTTAATAACATTCTCTATATGACCATTGATTTGATGAATTCCCCAATTGTTGGGTTTTCCAAAAGTAAATTTTTTAAACAATCATTTTTTTGGATCAAGCATAAGATTATTTTTTAAAAATAAAGTTTTTGAACTTGTCGAAATCTTAATGGACTATTTTTTCACTATCAATAATGGAATTTTCAGAATTATTGTAATATTCTGGAATTTTCTAATATTATGTCATATCCTGATTTTATGCTATACAGTCCTTCCAACCCTACTGTGAACTTTTATAAGAAATAAAAATTGATTTTCTCCAAGAAAAATTGTATCGTTTGTTTCAAACTAAAAATGGTTAATAAAGTTTATTATACACATTAATATTTATAATAGAGGAAAACAAATCATTCGTTTTTTTTTTTTTTTGGTTTTAGAAGTTGACAAACAAACTAATAAAAAAAAAATTACATTGATTTGAATCTTCAATTTCCAAAATAGTTCCAACTTTTTTTTAGGTTTTAATTTTATTTTTTATAATTTTTATAATACAGGGGGTTTATACCGGGTTAATTTATAAAATCAATTATTAATCGTTATGTAGAATTAACTGTTGATGAATACTAAAGAATGATTTTTTATTTTACAATTTACTATTTCAGATGAGTCATATTTGTGCGATATATACCCCCATCCCATTCATAGTATCCAACCAAAAATGAAAAATTCATTTTTTTTTATTCATAAATCAAGTAATATACATTTTTTTAGAAATTAGAGGATTGAAAAACTTTATATTAAAGTATATATTCATAAAAGAAATATATGATCAAACTCGAAATTTACCAAAAAATAAAATGAAAAAAAAATACTTTGGGTAATATATTATCTAAATATTTCATAATTTTTGTGTCTTTCTTTTAGAAAATTAAAATTGTAAATAAGAATAATTTTTTAATATTAAATATCTTCCTTTTAGAACAAATTACATCACATCAAATTCAAGAGATTAATTTGAATGATCTAATATTATTTTCAAATCATTTCCAATTTGTATTTCTGAAGAAAAAAAAAAAAAAACAGTGGGTGGGGGGGGGGGGGATAAAAAGAAAGAAAAAGAAAGAAAGAAAAAGAAAGAAAGAAAAAGAAAGAAAGAAAAAGAAAGAAAGAAAAAGAAAGAAAGAAAGGAAAAGAAAATAATAGAAATAAAAGTAAGAAAAAAACAAATTTTACAAAATGAGAAAAAAAGAATTCTGATCTAAAAATTGAAATTTTATTTTGAGAGAGTTTATGATTATCCCCGAGAATATATTATATTTCTTCAATTAGCAGTCCACGTTGACTAAATTATAATTTGGTTGTTTTTTAGTTTGTAACAGAAGAAATATACCTCAACACTGTTTTGTTTAGTATTCAATTTATTTTTTTTTTTTTTCACTATTTTTGAGAGGGTCTTGATTTTTCTCAATTCAAAACAGCAGTATAGTGAGTTTTCATTGGTTATATTTCCATTTATTGCAATTAATAATATTATTTATGTAGAAAGTAGGCAATTTAGAAATAAATTCACTTATTGAAATCATATCAAATTCAACTATTAATATAATTTTTGATAAAAAAGAGAAAAATATTTATATTCAAAACCTTTAAAAAATAAAAAAAAAAAATTAAATAATAAAATCTTTCAATTATTCAATTATAACGTATTTTATTTTCAAATAACAATAATAATTAAACGGAAGTGGTGATATAGAGTTTATATATATATATATATATATATATAAGAAAAAAAAATAATCAAAATTTTAAATAAAACTGATAAATAGCTAATTAAATGCAAACTTTTTTTAACAAACCAATTATATTTTTTTCTTTTTTAAGAATTATTGGAGTGTGTTAATTCCACAAAATGTATTTATATGGTTTTGAAATGGATTAAACCACAAAACAAAAATAATAAAAAAATAAAAATAAAAAGTGCTGTCATCTTCAATTAGCTTAATACTTGATAAATATAACAATTGACAAGTATTAAGCAAGATTAATTTTTCTTTTTCTTTTTGATCTTTTTCAATTCTCTAGTTTTAATTTTCTCTTCTGTATAATCAAAATATAATTCTATATAACTTTTTCTTACATATTTCCCCTCTAGTCCAAGCAAGTTGCCAATTTCTTGGACGGTTTCCCGCTTTTTCCCTTTAATTTGGACATAAGTGATATTTTTCATTTGGACAAAAGTGTCTACGTCGATTGTGATTTCCCCATTTGAGAATCTTTTTAATTTTCTTTTTATTGTGGCATCTATATGATAGCCCAAAGACAGTAACCCGGATAAAATTTTCACTGATACTTCGAAATCTAGGGTTGGGGTGATAATAAAATCGTCTTGCTGCAATATCTGAGAAAACTGTACTTCGTATGTCCCACTTGAGATATTGTTTCTTACACGAATATAGTCTTTAACAAATGAAGATTTTCTTCCTCCAAATGAATTATATCTATTCAGTTTTTTTTTTTTGACTTGTAGTCTATCATTCTTTTTATTTTTTATTTCCTTCTTTTCCGTATTCTTATCCTTCTTCTTTTCATTCTTTTCCTTCTTTTCGTTATTTTTGTTCTTTTCATTTTTTTCATTCTTTTCATTTTTTTTTTCGTTGTTTTCTTGATTTTCACTATTTGAATCAGAATTATTGTCTGAATTCGACTCTTCGTCTGACTCAATGTCTGATGGCGGCCTTATATAGATGTCGTTGTATTGGGTATATTTTGGTTTGTATTTTTCATCCAAGCCCAATATCTTTAAGATAGCCTCTTCTGTGACCTTTTCAGTGGTTTTCAATGTGTAAGTTGGGTTTAATAAAGCTGCAAAGGGGTTGAACCGATTCAGGATTTTGAGATGTGCATATTTAATTGTTGGCTCAACAAATGCCTTGTACATTGGGTACACAGTCTCGGAAATCTGTTGGAATGATTCCTTGGGTGTTTGGCCGGTTCTCGAAATGTCTCTCGCAATTCTTTTCACTAAATCATAATGAACGCCACCTGAAATGAAGATCCTGAAATCAAAAAATTGTCTTATTTGATCATGTAGTGCATAGATCCCCTCTAGAAGCACAATCCCGCCTGCCTTGCATTTGGTAGTTTCATATGCATACCTCCCTGACTTTCGAAAATCATATAACGGTGTCTTTGTTTCTTTTCCCTCGATCAATTCCTTTAAATTCTTTTTCAACAAATCGAAATCAACTAGTCTGTAGTCATCAAAATTTTCGTCGATTACATGCTTTGAAGTGTCAAGGTAATTGTCCATGGAAAGCGAAGTAGCTTTACTAAAAACTTTGAGATTTGTTCATTTGGTTTGTTTTTGTTTTTATTGGTTTATGTTTTTGTTTGATTTTTTTAATTTTGTTAGTGATGTGAGTTATACAATTAATGAAAAAAAAAAAATTTAACAAAATTTTCATCCAGACTTTCCAAAGAACAAAAAGATCCATTATCAAAAAAGAAAGATTTAAATTCCAATTTAAAAAAGTGATATTCAGAATACATGCTTGAATATTTTAACAAGTTTAAATTTTTCATTTGATCTTTTGAATTTTGTTTTTGGAAAAGCTAAATCCCATTCTGTTCGAATAAATCCCCAACAAACAGTCTTTTTATTTTGTTTTTTGGGTTTAAATAGGATGGGGTTATTTAAAAAAATATCTTACAATCAAGAATTTTATTTGCTAAAGTTGTTTTACCGGCTATTTGAGGAGTAGTTGTTGAAAAAAGAGGGAACAATTTAATAGAAAATAGAAAGAATGAGAAAAGTTTTAGTGATCAAAGTCAAAATCAAAAGCAAATTTTTTTTTTTGTTATTTTTACTGGTTCAAAATAAAAAAGGAAAATGAATTATTTGTTTTGAATTCGTTGGAAAATCAAAATAATTACCTCCAGAGGGGCCAGAAATTGCGACCAAAACGGGCCTGTCTGTTATTGTTGATTGAAGCTTTTGGATTGCCTTGACAAGATAAAAAAAACCCTCTTCAAAATATAAAGGATCTTTAAATTTTGACATTTTGAACAACCCCTTTTCTTTTTCGGTAACCTTCATATTGATCTGTTGAATATCATCAATTGAATAACTTTTACCCATTGTCCATTTATAGAATGCCATATTTGATAATTTTTACGAAAGTTTTTTGAAGTGGAAAAATGTACTTTAAAAAAAATGAATAAGATTTGTTGTTGGGACTTTTTATTTCATTTTCATCCCAATATTGATGTTTTGGATTCTTTTTTTAAAAATGTAAAATTTTTATATCATTTTGTAGAATATTTTAAATTTTGCTTTTTTAAATTTTTTTGTTAATTTTAAGAAAGAGTTAAATTTTTGTTTTCAAATGGCAAACAAATTCTTTGAATCTTGATATCTGACGAGATCAAAAATAAATAAAAAAAAATAATTTTAATTCAAAATTCTTTTGAAAAAGAGGTTCTAAAAGAGTTTGAAATTGACTCCATAAGAGTAGTTCTTCACTCAAATCTTTAACTTTTGTTGATAAAATAACAAAAAGCTTTTCTTCAGTGCTTAATTTTCTTTTACTTGTCAATAGAAATTTATTAGATTTTCTTGTTTTCTTCACTTGTTTATCAATATTTTTTAAAGCTAATAACAAATTTCAAAATATAAGAAAGTACAAAAACTCAAATTTAACCTAACATATACTTCCCCTTTGAAAAACTTATTTAATCGAAGTAAAGCAGAAAGAATTCTCAAAAATTGATCACTTTAAGGTATTTTCAATTTTCTCAAAAATCGAGTTATGTTTTTCCAAAATTCAAAAGAATTGAGCAAAATCTATGATTATACTCTATTCTTTAGAATTCTGGAAAATCTCCATTATCTTTTCTTGTGTTTTCTGTCTATTAGTGAAGTGTTCTAGGTTTTTTTTACTTTTCGAAATAAACAGTAAATTTATTAAAATTTTCTGTTTATGTCAAAATGTAAAAAAAACCTAACGAAAAGATATAGATTTTATAAACAAAATAGATAACCTTAAGAAAAACTAGTCACTTGACGGCACTTTTCCTTAATTTCTAAATTTTTGTTTAGAAATTTTTATAAAGAATCATAATTTTCTTTATCTTTAACCACTGATAAAATGAATACTGAGTCTTTATTTTGAATAATATCAAAGATATCACCTTTCTTTATATTTGTTAAATTGAATTAAATCTTTAATCCAAATTATTTGATACCCATTTATAGAATGAACAGTTCCAAATAAAAATGATCAATATTTTCAATCTGTTTTTTGGTTTAATTATTTTTACTTAAATTACAAAGTTTTTTTTTTATTTTATTCCTATCATAAACATAAGAATATGTTAATAAGTAATTCATAATTTTTAGTTTTAGTACGGAAGTAGAAACCTTCTATTTTAATTGTTTTTCCTGTTTCATTATATTGTTATTATACCTTATATTTTTTTAATATTCCTGAACTTTTCATCCAGAAATGTTGGTTATCAAGTTTTCTCTAAATTGGTTTAGATTTATATCTTATAAGTTTATTTTTTCTTTCTCCCAATTAATAATTTCATTAAATTTTTGAATATCAGTTTTCAAATCCAAGAATTTCCAATTTCTTTTTGGGTTAATTTAATAAATATTGAAATTCTTACTTGGTCAATTTTTGCTTCAGTTTTATAAATTATCCTAGGAGAATATGGATTATTTTTTAAAAACTTTGTGAATTTTTTATTTATTCAAAGATTTATTCATTTAGAATATTTATGGATTAAATTAATAATTACTAACTAATAAAATAAAACCCCTTCTTTTAAAAAAATCAAAAAAATTAATAATCAAAATTAATTTTAATAGGATTTTATGTATAAGTTGTATGTTGAAAAGCTGGGAGTTCTTAACATTTATTTAAATAATATTATTGAAGGTTAAATATTTATTTAATTAAAAAAAAAAAAAATACAATTTAATTTCAAAATTTCTCTTCAAAATTTTACAAAAAGTGAAAATAAAAATTAAATGATATAAAAAAACTGAGAGTGCTTGATTAAATAAATATATTCTTTCCTATTCAACAATAATTAATTATTAAATCTTATCAATAATCTACTTTCAAATAATTGATAAACATATAAAGTCCTGATATTTTAAAAATTAAAAATACAAAATACAACCAAAAAATTAATAAAAAAAGTGAATCGTAAATTTTATGGTAGACTTGGAAAGACTGTAGTTAAAGTTTGACAAAAAAAAAAAGGTTAAAAAGAAGTTTTTTGATAATTATTATCTGAATTTTAAAATATTTACCCTAATTCATTTTTTTTAATCTTTATTTGTATTTTCTAAGATTATTATTTTGTTTTTCTAACAATTTGACTTTTGTAAAAATAACTTTCAAAAAAAAAAGAAAAAAAAAGAAAAAAAAAACAAAAATTTGATTAAAATAGAAAAAAATTGATGAAATTAGAAAAAAAAATATTTTGAAATTAGAAAAAATAATTATAGTTTCAAAATTGAAATTTGATTTTGATAAAAATATCTGATAAAACCTTTAAAATCCACTTTCAATGTCGTTAAAATGTACATCAGCATTTTGGAAAAATATTTTAGATTCAAATATCCCCAAGATTGAAAATAAAAATTTAGAGAACGCAAATAAAACATTCCTTATTTTGTTTTAAAATTCCAGATACCTAGATGGCTTTCGGTCCAGTTGTGAAATTAAATAAAACAGGGAATTGATTTCTATTTTGAAATTTTATCATAGATAACAACTTTAAAATGTTCATAAAAGTTTCTTTTAAAGGGGTTATCCTGTACCAATGAAAAGTTTAAATATTAAAGTGGGTTAGTATTGATTGTAATCACATTAGTGATACATGGTTCAAATTTCTCTAAAAAAGCAGTTCTTAAAAGAACACTGTTTATTGAATCATCAATAAAAAAGAACTTTGTATTAGTAAAAAAAAAAACAGAATTTCAAAAAAAATCTGTATTTCACAAATTTAAAGGTTGAACCATCAATTTTAAGACTCCCTGGTTTTGAAATACCTTTCTTAACTAAATGGAAAAATATAAACTATATTTCCAAAATTTTGGATAAAGTTTAAACAGTTGATTGTATAACAATACCACGCTTTAAATTCAATTTGGAAATAATTTTGATTTTACATACTATTTCATTTTTTTCAATTTTTTGTTTTATTTTCATTTCCTTTTTCCCAGCTAAGTAATTTGTTTGGTTAGATTTGGAATTTTTTCGATGATCGATAGAAGGTTAGTGTTGAGTTTTTTAAATTGGAAAATCCAGATACAATTGGTCGATAGTATCTTTTCATTTGATCGATCCACACAATTATTGGTTAAATTTCAACAAATTTACCAATACATTTTTTTTGACAAGCTTGTTTCATTATTTTGGACACACAGATTTTTATTTTTTTGTCATTTTATATTTTTTTCTGTTAGTTGAATGAAAATGATTACTTATAAAAATACTAATACCCAGTAAACTTAAATATGGTTTTATATTATGTTTGGAAAAATATAATAAATTGAGTTTGTTTTTTTTTCCTTTTTTTAATTTTGGGTATGTCCAAATTTTTGGAATGTGGTTGAAATATAATATCTGATTATCTTAATAGAATAATAATATTTTTATCAAAAAATCGTTTGGTAAATAACTTTCAATTGTTAAAAAAAAAATCCTTTTTCGAACAAAAGTATTGGTATTCATCAAGCCATTTTATATTGAAAAACCCATTGAGCTCAAAAAATCAAAATTTATTTCTGTTTCTATTACCACATTTGGATAAATGCACGAAACTCTTTATTTATCTCCAAAATTGTAAAAACTCTATTTTTTACAACATTCCATATTTACACTAGCGATTAAATAAAAAATATAACTTTTTAGAAAAAAAACAAAACTCTAAAGTGTTTCGTTTGTTTAAAAATCAAATAATAAAAAGTGGTAATTGATTAAAAAGATTTTATTTTCTCTTTTTTCTTTCAGTTTCCATCATTCTTTATTTTTTTTTTTTTTTCATTTTTTATTTGTCTCTTTGACAACAGTTCCAATAAATTGTAATATTAAGAATTATTGATCTTAAGAATTTTTTGTGATCATGAAGAAAAAAATAAATAAAGTGATCTAGGTTAAGCACATTGTTAATTCTTTGATTTTTTTTTTTTTTTTTAAAAAATTTTTTCCAATCTTTCATCTCTTAATTTTCTCTTTCAATTTTTTTTGGATAAAGGTTTTCATCAAGCTTTTTAATTCGATCATAAATTGGACCAAATGATTTTCTTTTAACAAATCTACCTGTTTTCTCAAGGTTGAGTTCAGGTTTGTCCCATACAGCAACGCCATCAATAACCTTTGTTCTTACGACAATTTTACCTTGGGAAATTGTCATTATTGGACAAGCGTTAATTTTCATTCCTTCAAATACATTAAAATCGATGTTTGAATGGTGAGTTTCATGTGAAATTGTTCTTTTAACTTCAGGATCCCAAATAACAATATCTGCATCAGATCCCTTTGCAATAACACCCTTTTGTGGGTATATATTAAAGATTTTGGCTGAATTGGTACTGGTTACGGAAACAAAATCGGAAAGAGAAATTCTTCCTGTATTTACACCTAATTCCCAAATAACAGATGGTCTATCTTCCATTCCCCCACATCCATTTGGGATCTTTCTGAAATCATTGATTCCCATTCTTTTATCTTTTTTTGTAAAGGTACAATGATCAGTACCAGTGGTTGAAAGTACACCATTTTGTAAATGACTCCATAAAGCCTTTTGATTGAATTTTGGTCTAAATGGTGGTGACATAACAAACCCAGCTGCAGTATCGAAATCTTCGTTATAATATCCAGAATCATCTTTTATAATTTTTTTTTTTTTTTTTTTTTTATGAAAAATTAGTTTTGTATTGAGATAGATTATTTAATTGAAAATGGTATATTAAAAAATTAAGTCATTAATCATTCTTTTCAAATGAAATAAAATAAAAATTAAAAATAATTATCAGTCTGGAAATTAGAATAAATTGATTTTTTTTTTTACCCTTAGCAAGATGTCCTGCAAGAGCTTCTCCAAAGCAAACTTGTCCTTCTTTTTGGGCACGTTCAATAGAATCAGCTGCTAATTTACAAGAAACATGTACAACATAAAGTGGTACATTAACATGACGAGCAATTTGAAGTGCTCTGTTTGTTGCTTCTCCTTCAAAAAAATCTATTGAATAAATAAAATAAAAAAAAAAAGAGAAACAATGTAAGTGGAAAAGATAAATGAATGATTAGTGTTAACAGAGAAGAATGAAAAAGTTTATTTTTCAGTAAAATTTTTAAAAAAAAAATAAAAACTTCCATCTTCCAAAAGTTATTTTTAAAAAAAAGTTTGCAAATATTTTTTTCAAAAAGACCTTTGAGACTATTGATAAACTTTATTCGAAATGTTTTCCTAACTTTTTCCAAATCTTTTTTTCACACTTTTTAAAAACGAAGTTGGTAAAATATTTGGTTAACATTTTGAAAAAGTTTCTTATTTTCTATTTTTTGGAATTTTGAAATTAGACAAAATTCAAAATTCAAATTTCAGTAAAAATAAGAATTATAGAAAGTTTACCTGGTCTGGATTGTGGATGTCCTTCTGGTCCTTTGATTCCCTTTTTAATCATCTCATTTTGCCCAGCAACAACAAGATCACCATGTTCGGCATGAACCTATAATATTGTTAAGATGTTTTGTTTATAAAAATAAAATTGATATTTTAAAAAGTTAGTTTGTAAAAAAAATTTTGATGATTGGATTCAATTTCACTTTAAAAGGAGACAGAATTTGATAAAGTACAATTCTAGATCTAGATAATGTCTTGTCCCCAACAACAAAAAAAAACAGATCCTTTTTTAGAAGAATTTTTTTGTTTTTGGTTTTATTTTTTTTTTTTATTAAAAGAATGTTCTTAACAAAAGGCTGTTCTTGATAAAATTTTTAATGGATTTAAAATAATTAAAAGTTATTCAATAAATCAACTGTTTATTAGATTAATTTAATTAGCACAACTTTGAACTATTTGAATTCAAGCATATACATGAATTTTGTCAACTTGTATTTTTTTTTTTTTTTTTGTAAAGTTTAATTTTTTATCATTGGAATGTAAAACGAATGTTTTTTGAATAAATTTAAAATAAAAAAAATGGTAGAGCAAAATCCTTTTGGTGTTCATTTTGTTTTTAACTAGAACTAAAAAAAATAAATTTGAAAAAAAATTTCATTCAATAGTTCAAAAACTACAATTGACTAGAACATACTGGTATTTGAATTCTAAATGGGAAAATATTTTTACTGAATTTTCAATTTTTTTCTTGTTTAAAGATTGTGCTTCAAAGATAATTAGGCTGTAATTTCAAAAACTCTATTTGATAAGGAAATCTGAAAATGAAGTGAAAATATTTCCCCATTTAGAATTCAAATACCAGTATTGTCGAATATTTTTGAATTAGAAGATACTGTTTGTTTTCTGTGATTTCTGTGATTTCTTATTATAAAAAAAAAAATTCTCTGTAAAATTTTTTTTTGAAATCTTAAAAGAGAGATTTGTAGCCAAATATTTTTGAATTATCAATAGTAAGAACAAATAACTTTACAATTTTAAATGCTTATGTGACATTTCTTTTGTTTAAAAAAGGGAGGGGTTCAAAATTAGGTGAGATTTTAAAAAAAAAAAAAAAAAAAAAAAAATATATATATATATATATATATACAAAAAAGAAAATAAAAATAAAAATGTTATTACTTGGCAAAGTGCACCTAACTCTTTACATCTTTTAAAAGCTTTAACAAGTAATTCGTCTTCAACCATAAGTGCTCCTTTATAAGCAAGGAAAAATTTAAATGAATTAATTCCAAACTCGTTTACAATAGTTTCCATCTCCTCATGTCGTTTTTCATTCCATTCGGTCACACAACAATGGAAAGAAAAGTCACAGTAAGATGTACCAAGAGCTCTTCCACTCCACTCTTTGTAAGCTTCAATTAAAGACTAGTTAAAAAGATTTTTTTTAAAAGGAGAAAAAAAAAATAAAAAGAAAATACAGAAAGAAGTAAAGAAAAAAAGTTTTAAAAACTGTTCACGATGGTTTGTAAACCAAAAAAGATCGACTTTTGGATCATTTTTTTTTTGTCAGAAGTAAACAAAAAAAGTTAAAAAAAAAAAAAAATAAATAAAAAAAAAAGTGAAAAATATTTACACCATTTTTTTTGGGAACAATAAAATCAATGTAAAAAGTAGATCCCCCAACAAGAGCCATTTTGGAACCACTTTCATAACCGTCTTTGGAAAAAGCTATTTTTTGTTTTAAAAAAAATAATTTGTTACAAAAGAAGGAAGGTTAGATAAAAATAGCAAGGTTTTTAAAAAAGTAAAAACTTACTTCCCATAAAAGGCATTTCAAGATGAACATGTGGATCAATAGCACCAGGAACGATAAATTTTCCAGTACAGTCGACAATTGTACAGTTTTGTTCTACAACAATATCTGTTCCAACTTCTTCAATTAAGCCGCCTTTTATATAGACGTCAGCTTTAAACTTTCGATCAGAGTTTACAACAGTTCCGTTTTTAAGTAAAATTGACATTATAAAATTTAAGATTTTGAGGATTAAAAAAAAATGAATTTGCAAATGATTTTCCAAAAGTTTCTAATGTTCTGTAGAATTCACTGTTTCACAACCAACGGTTTTTTGTGAAAGATGAAAATTTTTTTTTTAATCACAAAGTGGAATAGATTTTTCCAAGAAATCATTTGATTCCTTATATAACCAAATTTACACCAAGCGCGAATATACAATTTCTTTCAATTCATACCTTTGGCTTCACATATCAAAATAAATTTTTCACACGATTCGAATAATTTTTAGTTTTACTGAATGAAAACAAAAAATAAATATTTTTCATTCTTATTTCTACAAGGGTTTAACTTTTTTAGACCAACAGTTTAACAGTTGAGAAACACCATTTTTGTTATTTACATTGACGATCATTGTTTCTGATAAAAATGCAAAATAAGTTCGGTTTAAAATTGTAAATTTTAAAATCTAATTTCTTACTTGTTAATTATTTCTTTAACCATTGTAAACGAGAATAAATTTTGTTTTTTCAGACTTTAACTGATGTTTTCCTAATTTTGTCTTTAACTGTTGTTCTGAAAATTTTTAAATTGTGTTTTGGGCTTTTTATTGTTGAAGAAAATGAAAATTTTTTAAAGAGTGTGTTTGTTTATACAAACGAAGTCTATCTTGACAATTGTACTTTAGTTCTCCAAGTCAAATTGATTGAAATATTTTTTTTATAGATCACTAAAAAATTTATTCTATTTATTGATTGAAAAACAAAAAGAAATTTTTGTAAAAAGAGGAATTGAGATTTTTATATCTATCAAATTTTCTCTCATATTTAAACTTTTTGAAATCGAATTGATTTTCAAATGATTTAACCAATATTAGGCTCATTTAGAATATTTTTAAATTGCTCAAAATTTCAACTGATTACGGTTCTGGAAAAAAAGTGAAATAGGGAAAAAAAGTTCAACATTGTTTTTAATTGGGAACATTACTGAAAATTCCTAAATATGAAAAGTAAAGATCAATTAATAAAAGAATAAATAAATAAATCAAGACAAAATGGAGGACTCAACACAATAACAGTTTTTTCAATACTGTTTTTTAGTTTGGGGCTTTTTTTTGATTGATCAATTATTGAAAATTTGATCAAAAAAATTGACTATTTTTGAGATCTTTAAAACCACATCGATTTGTTTCAATAAATCAAGTAGATTTAAATTGTATTTGTTGGTTTGATTGAAAATAATATAATGAATTATTAATTGGAGTTAATTGGTTTCTTCTTTTAATTGATTTTACTTTTCGTTTTCAGTAAGGTTCCCAAAGAAAAATGATATTTCACTTTTTTTCCCTTTTTCACTTTTTTTACACAACGGTTAACTTTTTTTCAATTCAGAAATATAGCTTCATTTAGTATTCTTATCTCGCCCAACAAAGAGAAAATAAAAAAGAGCCAAATAAATAAATAAAATCCACCAATTACAAGAAATAATCTGAAGATATTGGGACGATCTCGATTTTTTTTGAAAAATCTTCTAATAATGAGCAAATTTTGATCTAATTTTCCATTTTATTTTATTTTCACATATAAATACTATAATTATAATAATAAAAATGGCAAGACTTCCAGTTCTTCAAAATATTAAAACAAAGGCTGTGTTGAAAAAACAATTCCATTTGCCAAACCGAAAAAACATCAAATTAATTTTTTTCTTAGAAAACTGAAATAATTTATTTTTTTATAATCCAGAAAATAACACACTTGAATTATCATCAACCAAACAAATAACTTAGCATCGCTTATCAAAGAAAATAAATTTCCAGGAAGTTACAATAAAAAAAATCTCAAAAACTCTTAATCAACAATTATTATAACAAAACATCACTTAAAGTATTGATTTAATTTTAGAATACAGCCAGTTTCACTTTTAACACACAAACTTTTAATGAAATTTAAGCACAGAAAAATCTCATATGTAGGCGTTTTTTTGAATTTTTTTGAAATCAATTATTTTAAGATATTCCAAAAATTTTAGTTTTTTTTTTGTTCCTTAATTTTCATTCAACTTTTGTGTCTTAAAAAGGGATCTGATAGTATTTCAAAGATAAGAGGAATTATTATAGAATCAAGAAACACTGGGAATTTAAAATGAGAGAATAACTTTGTTTGGAATTAAAAAAAAAGTTCTTACTTTATTGATCAACCCATTAAAGAGAAAAAACTCACCCAAACAGTCTTTTCTTAACAAACCTAATAAAATTCTTCCAAACCACAGAAAAACGAATTAAAAATTTAATTGAGGCCGATTAATTAAGGATTATTCGAATTTTATTCCCAGTGGCATTTACTTTTATACCCACAACACAAATTATGAACTCAAAAGAATGTTGAGTTCATAGATCTTTGTTAAAATGTAAAATTTAGGTTGTTTTTGAGGAAGGCAAAAAAAATTTACTTTCCAAATCTAAAATTTTTCTCTCAAAATTTTCGACTTCCAAAATGATATTGGGAAAATGTCACTCCACTTTATATTGAAGTATGTTAGAGTTAGTGGTGAGGGTAGCCACCCATTGGTTAGAAAGTGGAGTGACATTTTCCCAATATCAAAAAAAAATAGATTTTAATTTTTGCCTTGCTTTGTTGGGATTTTTCGAAAAGTTTTTGGATCAATAAATGATTTTTGTCAAAATCTTAAATTGCTTATAATTGACAATATTTGACTTTCCCTCAATTCACTAAATTTAAAAGTTCTTAATCTATTTACTGCTTTGTATTTCAATGCTCACAGATCATAAAATTCAGATAGTCCTTAACCAACTGAAAAAAATAAATAAATTGAAATTTTTTGATCTTTTTTAAGTGATTAGTGTAACCATAGATTTCTCTACAATTAGAGTATGTTGTAATTTAATGTAAATGATATTAGTGAGCCAAGAATCAAATAATTCTAAAAAATCTATTCAAAATCTTATTTCACAATAAATTATTGCCTTTTTTACTAATGATCACTATAAAAAAATTTTATTTTTTGATATTTTTTTTTTATAATTCCTTTTCCAAATCTAAAAATAGAAACTAAAAATAATTGTATTTCAGTAGTTAAAATTCATATTTAAAACACCCAAAAGGAACTATTTTGATAATTTTTGAATTTCAAAGATTAACTCAATAATCAACAACAACAAAAAACCCAAAGGTTGATGAGTATTATTTCCCCTTGATAAAGATAATTGTAATAGCAATCTATTTCCAATATTTCAGACACAATTTGCTAAAAAATCTATTGGTTAATTATTTTGGTTTTTTAAAAAAATTGAATTTTTTAGATATTAATCTATTATTTTTCCACAAATTAAAGAAAGATATTTTGCAACTATGCTATCTAAATATTGATAATTCAAGCTTTAAATCTGTGTCTAAATGTAGATTTTCTTCAGAAATTGTTGGGTTATTTACTAATACAGGGATTTTTTTTAATTGATAAGATCAACAAATATTACTACTAATTTACTTATCGATTTTTTAGAGATATTTGACCCAGGTCAAACTAATTTGGTTAGGCCCAATAATAACATACTTTGATATTAGCCTTCTCGTTGGTATATACCAATCCCTTAATCCCTAAAAAAACTTGAAAATTTAAGAAAACATTTTTGCACAATTAGATAGCTTGAAAATAGTTATTCGTAAAGACTTCGTCTCTTTTTGTTTGTTATTATTATTTTTTTTTTCGATCAAACTGAAATATGTGTTCGTTTTGGATTTTGGTGAACAAACTGTTTAAATACAACGGAGTTGGTTCACAAGTAGGGTGATTGGACTTGAAAGGTCTTGAAAAAATGATTTGACAAAAAGAACTCATGTAAATACTCTAAATTTGCAAAGTAAAAGGTTTTGCTGAACTAGATAATACAAAAACAACAAATTTAAAACTTAAAACCACAGTTAATGAAAAAAAAAAAAAAAACTTTAAAAAAAAATAACAGTTATTTACAAAAACAGCAGACAACATTTTGAAAAATACAAACAAAAACTTCAACACCCATTATTAAAATAAATGTAGATCTTTTCTAAAGAAATTATGAATGTTCTCTTTTACATCAAAAAACAATCTTCCCATCAAAATACAACTTGAATTTTTTTTTTCGAAAAAAAAATTCTCTAAATTAGGTATTTTTAAAATACTCTCACATAATAAACATTATTATACATTACAATTTTGAAAAGGGTTTACAACTTTATTAGAGATTAATGAGAAGTGAGAAAAAAAAATTTCAAGTTATGAGTAATATTTTTTTTTCATTTTTAATTTAGAAATTTTTCAAATTTTTAATTAAATTATTGGAGCTTTATTTAAATCTCAAATTTTTAATATTCCGAAAAATATTCAAATTTTTTCAATTTTTCAAATAAAATCAAATATTTATTTCAAAAGATATGACTAAATTAAATTGAAAAAATGATTATTATTCTTTTTTTAGTTTTATTTTCTATCATTTAATTTTTTTCATTTTGGAGTAAAAATATATTTTCCACTTTTTTTCCGGTACATTATTTGTCCTTTTATTAATTTTTCATACTGATGTTCAATATAAAATCGATTAATTCTAACTAATTTCAAAAATAAAAAAATACCCTAAAAATGAGAGTTTATTTCAAAATTCAGAATTTAAAAAAAGGGTGTATTCAAATCTTCATTAGTTCAATAGACATCTATTTTTAATGACATCAAATTATCAAAAATTTAAAAAAATAGCTTATAAAAAGCACATAACTGAAATATAATATGCAGTTTTGGGTGACTTTAATTTCCATAATTTATTATTTCCTTCTATTATTAAAAATGCAATTTTCGGTTATAAAAGGGCATGTGGGGTTGAATTTTGTATGCATTTAACCATTACAATTTAATTACACAAATTGAAAATTTATCCTAGACAGTTCAATAATGGCGACTGAATGAAATATCTCGAAGAATCATTTTTAATTGATTTTGTTCAATTGTTGGGTTTTTTTTATCTGTTAATTCTGTAGGATTTTTTGGACCGAGTCTGATAATTTTTTATAATTTATCAGAAAATAAGAGTTTTCAAAATATTGTAAATTACAGAACAAAAGAAATAAAAGATCCTTTTAGCTTTCCAAAAACTAACAAAAAAAAAATTCTAGAGAAAAAAAGACATCATTTAAGAACCCTATTTAAATTTTGAAAATCAAAGTATTATTAATTTGTGAAATTAATGTTTCAATATCGTACTGGGTCTTTGAAAGGATTTTAAAATTGTTAATACATAATTTTTTTTCCAAATTAATATTTCGAATAAAGACAGATTTCTAAATTTTTTTGATAACCCTCATTTTTTTTTAATTTTTATTTAACTACGAATAAAGTTAAGGAATAAGTATTCAAAATTTAAATTCCAAAAAAGGTTTGCACATTAGTAGGTAATACAATTTTCTTTTAAATGTATTGATTTGGTGGTAAATTTAATAGATCCTAAAAAACAGAGTAATACATTATAAAATTTGTTAACAATTTTTTTAGATTTACAAATGGTGTATAAACTCTATGTTCTGAAAGTTATTCATATTTTAAATAAAAATATTCCATCATTTCATTAGTAACGACTAATATTTGCAATATACCAAATAGAACAAGTTTTCTTTGAACTTTACAACTATACATTATAACAAAAAATACAGTTACCAAAATAATACCTAAAATAAAGGTTAACCAATGATTCAAAATAAAAACCAAACCTCCCTTTTATCAAAGATATATTTATATTAAAAAATCCAAGAAAATAACAATAAACAATAAGTAATTATCGTGTTGATTTCTTAAAGTTCTATTATAAAAAAATTCTAAAAATAAAAATATGTGTGTCCAAAATAATGAAACTAGCTTGTCAAAAAAAAAATATTCTTAAATTTGCTGAAATTTCACCAATAATTATTGATCGATTAAATGATAAGATAACATCAATCAATTGTATGTGGTTTTTTCTATTTAACAAACTCAACACTAACCTTCTATCAACCATATAAAAAAAATTTCATATCTAAAGAAACAGATCACTTAACTGGAAAAAAGGAAATGAAAATGAAACAAAAAAGACAAAAAAAAATAAAATAGTTGGTAAAATTAAAAATATTTCCAAATTGAATATAAAATGTTGTATCGATTTACTTTCAAATATTTAAACTGTGTCCAATTTTTTTGATTTTAGTTAATATTAAAAATATCATCCAGTTAAGGAACACAATAAAAAAATAAAAAATTAATTAAGAAAAAATCAAAAAGAGAAAGAAGTATATCTTTGTTATTATTTTTTTTTTTGTAGGTAGCCATTGGATACAATTAGTTATTCTTTTATTCAACCTTATTTTTAATATGGAAGGGAAATTTAATAATTTGAAAATTTTTATGTTTAACAAATTAGTCTCCCTTTTGAAAGAATTGATTAAATATTTTTCTTTTTATTTTTCCTTCAATTTATTTAACTTTGATTTAGTTTAAGAAATAATGATATATTTTAAATACACCTTCAAGTAAAATAAATATATTTTGAATATTGACTTGATTTTTTTATCAATACTTTTACAGATAATATAAACCCCGATATATGTTGGAATTTCACTTTTAAAATCCCCGCCGAAAATGTTTTTCCAAGGGCTACCTTATGTAGTTAATTTTAATTCCATTAATTCTACCCTTTTCTTTAAATTTTGAAACAATAATCTTAGTTTATAGAAGTATAAAAAGGTATAAAACAAGAATATTTCTTAAAGAAATAGAAGTAAAAAAAAAATTCTAAATTTTTTAAAAATTAATTGGTTTTTTTATAAAATTATAGAAATCTAATTGAAATAGATAACGATACTAGTATAAATTATGAGTGTTTTTCATACAAACTTTAGCAGAAAGGTGAATATTATTCAAAATAAATGAAGATAAAAGGAAAAAATTCATTAATTTCTAGGGGGGGGGTATTTTTTAATTATTTTGTAAGGGAAATGTGAAATAGGACTTCACTAAATACTGGTAAATTCAAATTAATATCTAAAAATTTTTTGTTTCATTTTCCTTTTTAAATCTTTTTTTAATCATTTTTGAATTTAGCATTTTATTTTCTTAAATATTGAAAAATTTTATACAATTGGTTGTTCCTTTGAAATATTCTATCTCTTAAGTTTGTTTGAAAAGCTAAACAATAAGATTACAAAATCTGAAATTGAAATTAATTTGAATTTTTCAGTATCCAAAAGAAAAGTAAAAAAAATTTGGTATCTATCTCAATTTGTTGAACAGTTTTCTTAATTCGTCAAGATTCGAATTATTGGTGATTTATTAAAACCAAACAAAAAAAGTTTGAAATTTTCGAATGTTTAAAAAAAAAGTAAACAGAAAAATAATTAAAAAAGAAAATTTTCCTTTTTCCAAATTCATATTTTTAAAAAATCAAAACCTTTTTATTATTAAAACAATTTCAACAAACCAAAAACACTAAACAATGAAATCAATCAAATCTGTAGTAGTTGGAGACGGAGCTGTTGGTAAAACATGTTTATTACATAGTTACACAACCAATTCCTTTCCAGGTGAATATGTACCAACTGTATTTGATAATTATTCTGCCAATGTAATGGTTAATGGAGAACCAATCAACATCAATCTTTGGGATACAGCAGGACAAGAAGATTATGATAGATTGAGGCCCTTGTCTTACCCACAAACAGATGTCTTTCTTGTTTGCTTTTCCTTAATCTCACCTTCATCCTTTTCGAATGTCAAATCAAAATGGATCCCAGAAATCAAACACTATTGCGAAGACTTACCAATCATCCTTGTAGGAACCAAAATTGACCTTCGAGATGATCAAGACACCATCCAAAAACTTGAAGAAAAAAATCTCGAACCTATTTCTTATCAACAAGGAATGGAGTTAGGAAAAGAAATTGGCGCTTATCAATATGTTGAATGTTCTGCTTTGACACAAAAGAACTTGAAAGCTGTTTTTGATTATTCAATTAAAGCTGTTTTGAACCCAGAAGACAAAAAGAAAAAAAAAAAGAAAAAAAGAATAAATTGTTCAATCATGTAAATTATTTCTTTGGAATAGTGATTGAATAAAAACAACTGTATTTTTAATTTTATAAACAATAAAAATCATTTTACCAAATCATTTTGACTCTCTTTTGTTTCACATTTTGAATTTATTTTAAGATCAAAAAGAAAAAATGAAAAAACAGTTAGTAATTTTTCTGCCAAACTTAAACTTTAAATTATCAACACGAGTAAAACTGAAACAAGTATCCAGAATTTTTGAAGATAGTAAGAATCTAAAGAGGACTAAAACCTTTTAAGAAGTATATTATCATACTTTAATTTTCTAGTGATTTCAATTTCATCAAGATCCTTGAAATAGAATGTCATTAAAAATCAAATTCTTTATTTTTGATTCTAAAGAGTTGCAATAATGAGTATAAAGAATATTTTTATCGAAACATTCATCTCTGGTAAATTACAACTCTCTGAAACAACCCTTAGTATTTAATTTTAATTATTTTGTTAGTACTTGAGAAAAATTCGATTCAGAACAACGTTTATTTAATAAGAAAAATTAACAATTTCCGATTTTTCTAGATTATTCTAAAATTCTGAAAATTTTATTTTTTAAAATAATATGATTGAGTATCAAAAGTAAGAATTAAAAGACCAAGGAAAATCGATACAAAATCAAAAGAAAAAACCCTAAAATATTTATTTTTAAAATAGCATTTAACAATTACCGAGATAAAAATGTAAGATATATCTTCGTTTCTATGAAGATTTAGTTGAATAAAAAAGAATTGCCTTTTACTGAAATATTATTGAATCATCCAGAAGATATTGAAATTGAAAAATAAGCAATCGGGGATGTATATGGATAAAATTGTTGATAAATCTAATGAGAATATTATTTTGGAAAATTATTCTCTCTATAAGAAGTATTTTTTTCAATTGTTGTTTCTGAAATTTTTTAAATATTTACTTGATTATATCAATTCTATTTTTATAATGGGTTAATTTTCTAACAGTGTTTGATAAACAGGACATTCTCCATTCAAAGAGGACCAGTTGTGATGAGTAAAATACATATGATATAAAGGGTTTGAATATATCCTAATGGAAAAAAAATTATTTTGGAAATTAAAATCATTTTTTCAGATTTTACACATTATTTCCAGTTTTTCAATTTTTTTTGGTTTGTAATTGATTTGTAAAAATTTTTTTTTATTACAAGATCTATAGTCACTTGGTAAAAAAGTGATATGCTAAGATTATTGAAACAGAAAAATGATTGTTGGAAATCCTATATCATGTCTATTGAAATTTTGTTTGGATCTTCAATTGAAGATCAGAATGAACCTTATATTTTTTTTTCAAGTTTGCATTAAGAATTATATGAGGTTTTCAATATTTAAAGAAAATCTATTGTTTTATTAGTTTTACTTCGTACATATATCAACTATTCTTTGATGTGTATTATTCTGATTATTTCTTATTTCTTCTTCAAAGGTCAATTATCAACAAATAATTGTTTATTGAAAAAAAAAATTGGGCCACTTTTGACATAAATAAAAGTTTAGGAAATTTTGAGAAATTTATCTGAAAAAAAAAAATGTAAAACTATCAAGGACAACTCAAAAAATTAAAATGAATTTAGTGTATTTTTTTTTTTTTATTTTTAAAAAAATATTTCCTCAAAAAATAATAGGAAATATAAATTAATATCATTTTTTCTCCCGATGTTATCGAAAAAAATTAAAACAAGATTATATACTTTATACACATAAATGTATACGTATAGGAAAACCTCATTAAATGATAAATGAAAATTATATAGCATAGATAATGAAGATAAAATAAATTTATCAAGATTGAAAAAATAATTAAAAATAAAAAAAAAAAAGAAAAATCTTTGGCAATTTTGAGATTATCAAATTTTCATTTAAAGATAAGTTGTAATAAATTTTTCCATAATAGAAATACGAATGTCATCAAAAATTTTCTCGATCTATTTAGTAAATATAAAAAAAAAAAAAAAAAAAAAAAAAAAAAAAAAAATGAAATAACAAACAATAGTTTGAAAAAAAGATAATGATATTGTGAAAAAAAAAAAAATCAGAAAAAAAGTTTTTGAAAATAAAAAAAAAAAAAAAAAAATTACCATAATTGTATCTGTACCACACGTTAAATGTGTAGAGACTGACCTTTTCTTATGATTAACAATATCCAAGAATTTATTTTTGAAATATTCGGATGTGTGTTCAAAATCGTTTTCTCCTTCATAATCTGGGAATGCTTCTTTAATTTTGACTTTTTTTAATTTCTCTTTAAATAGATCAATTTTATTTAATAAAATTACTAATCTTTTTTTTTTAAAAAATTCATTATTGACTGTTTGTTCAAAGACGGAAATACATTCTGTCATTCTGTTTACACTATGCTCTTCAAATAATTTTTGTGAGTAACTATCAAGCGCAATTACAAAAATTAAAATATCGACATCTGCAAAATGATGGATCCATTTTCTTCTTTCGCTTCTTTGTCCCCCGACATCTACCAAACTAAAAAATAATAAGTTGTTCAAAAGAGAGAGAAAAACAAGAAAGAATGGTGCGGGTATGTATAAAAAACATATAAGCATAATTTACTTTATTGAGACAATTTGAAAAAAAATTAAAAATTAAAAATTGTTAATTACTTCCATATATAATTTTTCACGGTAAATGTTAATTCTTTCACACCAGTTGTTGGTATTCGGCAATTTAAAATGTCTTCTTGTGTTGGTTCGTAATCTTCTTTGGCAATTTCATCAATTTTTTCAAAGAAACTATTTATTTATAAAAAAAAAAAAAAAACAATAAAAAAAATAGGTAATAAACAAGAAAAATTTTGTGTTTCATGAGAGGTTATGGTTTTAATGAAATCAGTATCATAAAAAATAGAAATTTTTTATCTAAGAGTTGTTCAGAGATGATTTTTTTTTTCAAAGACTTTTTATTGAGAGAGATTTTTAACTTTTTTGAATAAAATCAGTAAATTTTTCACATCACTTTTTTTGGAAAAGAAATCAATTTTTTTTTTTTTTTAAAGACAATAATTTTCTTTTATTTGATTTTTTTGGAAAGCATTAGAGAAAAACATAAGTATTTTATATAGTTAACACAATTTTTTTCGTGTGTCTTGTTTAACCAAAAATCGTTGCCGGAAATAAAATAATTAAATGCAAATTTTGATAAATTTAACAATACAAATTGAATTTATTTTTGATTAATAAGTACATTTAACCTTTTTATTATCTTAATTAAGAAAGTATCTGTTTGATAAAGGGTTCAAAATTGAAGTAAATTATTGTTATTTGATTTCTTTCAACGGTCAATTCTACTATTATTTTCCAATTAAAAAATGAAAATTTTTAGTTCACACTCCAAAATATTTTTCTCATAGTTTATAAGTTGAAAGAAAAATCAAAAGATCTTTAAAATATCGTTTAGAAATGATATTTTAATACAACAATAAATTAAATTTGCTTAGTTGAATCCTAGATAAAACTTTTACTCTTGTTAATTTGGTTGTAACAGTAATAATTAATATTCATTTTGGAAATTGAAATAAAAATTTTCATTTATTAATTGGAAAATAACAGTGGTGTGTTTTTTTAGGTAGCAGTGATATTTCATTAAAAGAAAAGATTTATTTCATCTTTTAATTGGAAAATATAAGGAATGAAATGTTGAATGTTTCAAAAAGTATCACAAATATCTCCTAAGAAATTAAAATATCATCTGTAAAGCTTTTTTAAAAAAAATTGTGGGGTAAACAATTCCAATGGCGTTGCTTAAACTCTATTGTTCACTCTGTTAAGTGGTTTGAGCCATTAGTTTTTAGAAATTTTTGTTTCTCACTCTTTTAAGGGTTATATAAAATAAAGCAACCATGAGGGGTGGCTGTTTTTGAGAAAATCTTTAAAACGATTGTTTTTGAATCTTTAAAACAATAGTTTTGGAATAAAAAACCGAAAAAAGGCAGAACTTTTGTTTTGCTTCACAATAGGAAAACTCGAGTTTTTATAATTGTTAAAAAAAATTGAGGCAAAATTAATAAAACATTCTTGAAAGGGTTGACAAGGATCTGTTTGGTTTAAAAATTACAGTCATTAACTAGTTTTAAAAAAATCTGAAAAGGTGTTGATCAAAGTGTTTTCGTTATTCTGAAACAACCTGATCCAATACTTTAAAAAATTTTGACTCCTCACTTTTGTTAGAGCTGTATTTAATTTTAGTTGTTCTCGATCCAATAAAAAGCAAAAAAAAAAAAAAATATTCCAGTTCCAAAATGTGCTCAGTTTATTTTTATCTTTTATTTAATAAGTGGTTTAATGAATCAAAACAAGTTGTAAATTTGGAAGAACATGTGAAACTAAGTGTATTTTTCAACTTACTCTTTATCAAATGAAATATTGAGAAAAGAATTTTCTTACTTTAAATAAAAAAAAAATTGTTTAATTATTTTGTGATTTTGAATTGGTTTGTGTTGAAACTGTGAATTTAAAAGAAACTTCAAATGAATCAGCACCTTTGAAAATACCATTTCCACAAAAGAATAGTAATTATTCGTAAGATTTTTACTTTTTGTTTTAAAAAAGGGGAAAATTTCAACATTTTTTTAAAAAAAAAAAAAGGAGAAATAAAAATTAATTATAGGCAAATTGAGATCACCTAAAAGAACAAAAAGTGTAAAATAATTGAAACAAAAAACACTTTTTGACAATTTAAAAAAATTTTAAATTAGTCACAAAAAAAAAGTGAGAGTTGAAAAATATTTGAGAAAACTCTGGAATGGGTTACTGAAGGTTTTCAGATTTTCCGTTTTACTTTGGAAAAATTTTTTGTTACTCTTTTTCTCACAATCAAATATGGATTTTGTATGAATAAAAATCCCATATTTGATCAAGCCATGGCTTTTATGAGGTGTTGATTTTTTCTCTACCTTTTGAAAAAATTAAATTTTAATTTTGCTTTTAAGAGTGAGTAAAAAAAAAAATTAATTTTGTTTTTCACGAAAAGAAATCTGAGAAATTGGCGAAGAGCGAGGTGAACGTTGTTTTATTCTATTTCGCATCATCACTTGAAGAAGCAAAAGTTTGTATTCAAAAAAACTTAAAAAGGGAGGAATTTTGATTTACTTCACAAAAGGAAAACTAGAGATTATGGAAAAATGAAAAACTACGGATTTACACAAAAAAAAAAAAAAAAAAAAAAAAAAAGAAAATTGATAAGGGTAAAGATTTTCTTACAGTGCGGAAGAGTCAGGTAATTGAAAAAGATGTCTAGATTTGTAACACTCTTTAATTTGAGGTTCGTTCCAAAGTTTTTTGATCATGTCGATGATAGTGTCGTTCCAAACCACCGCATCAAGTTTTATTAGCTCTAGAAATTTCTTTTGGATTTTGACAGATTCTTTAGGTAATGGTATGCCAAGGTCTGTGGACGCCTTTAATAGTGATTTCATATGTTGCTTGAGGTTAATTCTGATGATGTTCTTATATAAATGAACGATTTTTGTGTTAAAGCCACCCTTATACAAAATTTGCATTTGCTTTACAAAGGTTGATTTCCCAGAATCGCCGGTTCCTGTGTAAAAAGAATTAAAAAAAAAAAACCCATTAGAAGAAGAGAGAAATGAAGGTTTGGTTATTTTTTTGTTTGGAAACAACAAAAGTGTGATTTCAAAAGATCACAAAGCCAAAAATTTTACCTAAAAGGAGCATTTTAAACTCTTTTTTGGAGTTTTTTTTTTTTTCATCCACAAGTTGTTTGTTGATAGTTTTGTTTTTTTTTTTCTCTTGTTGGCGTTTTTTTTTTCTATTGTTGTTTTTATTTCCCATTTTATTCACAATTTAATAAAAAAAATCTTTGATAAAAAAATAAAATTTATTTATCAACATTTTTTAAAAATAATTGCCTTTTGAAAAGTTATTTTTCGACAGGAGTTACCTTTGAACCCATCGTTAACGTACCACCGTTTTTGGTTATTGTTTGAAAACTTGTTTGTGGAAAACTGTTTATATTCGAATTTACTTTTTGAAGGTAAAAGTTAAAAAAGGCAAAGTTTCAGACAAATTCATGTTTGTCAATTTTGCATTTTTGAAATATCTGTGACGACTTTTTTCCTTTTTTACAGATTATTTAGTCACTTATTTTGTAAAACACAATTCACAATTTTTTTTATCTTTTATTTATTATTTATTACCTGCCAGAATAACTCAAAGATCTTGTTTTGGATAAGTTTCAGATCGTTAAATAAATAATGTGAGTATTAATTTTTTGGTTTTCTTTGAAAATAATAGTTTTTGAAGATCCCAAAATAATATAAATTATTTATCGACAATTATTTATCAAGAACACTATAGCTATCCTAAATTCCGAACAAGTGTTTCACAATTTTGTATAATAAAACAAACTTAATGGTGCTTTTACAAATTTATATTCTGAGAGTTCATTCCTTTTAATTTTAGACCTATTAGTCATACAAGGTCACAAACCAGATACTTTTTTCCAATTTTCAATGATCTCATTATTCAAATCAAATTTGTTTGAGAAAAAAAAAGCAACAATACGATATTCTAAAAAAACTACCTTCACAAATAATTTGTAATACTCAAATAGAACCTAACCTTTTATCCATTTGAATCAAATACCCGAATTCTAACAGAACACTCTTTTATTGTATTTATGTGTTTTTCAAATTGCTTATTTTTTTGGGAGACATTATATGTACTTAATAAAATTAAGCACTATTTTTTTCAGATTAATATTTTTCAAAATTAAGTTCATAACTTAATTCCATTAACCACTGGGATAATTTTTTTTAGAATAAAAACACTCTCAGCTTTTGAATATCGAAAATATTTTTTGGAATTAGTGTGCGCTTTTTTATTTTTTTTTTTTGAAAAATTGGGGTTGAGAAAAGTTTGAAATCAAAGAATAAGTTAATATATTAAATTAGAATGCTTTTCCAGAGAGTTTATCTTTTTAGTTTAACTTTTTTTTTAATTTTACCATTTAAAACTAAAAAAAACATTTGAAGACCAAATTAGTCCCTTTTGTGAAAAGAAAATTCACATAATTTAGAATTTGTTTTTGTAAATGAGTTAAAACAAGATAGTGTATCTAAAAATATACATAATTTCAAGTTCGAATTCAATGATTTTGGCAAAACATGTTTTCAGAAAAAGTTAAATTCAAACTTTATTTATTTTAATTTTATCATTTAGTTTTTTTAATTGTATTAATGGAAAGTATTTGATCAGTTTTTCATTTTTAGTATTTTTTGGGTCGTAGGGGCAAATTAAAGAATTGTTGGAAAACAAATTGTATTCAAAAATTAATATTTTTTTTTGAGAAATTAAGAATAAATTTGAATAATATGATTCTTTTTTCGAGAACAGACGCTTTTTTATTTTCTGGGGTTGGTTCACAAAATTTGGGATACTTTTTAAAGAAATAATAATGTAAAGTGTGTTACAAAAGTAAAACTCTAATTAAAAGAGAAACTTGAAAAAGAACAATAAACGAAAATAGCAAAATGTCTTTGCTCGACATCTTAAATTGAATGATTAATGAAAAATTTTTTCCTTTTTAATTAAATATTGATTTTTTTGAGTTTTTTTCAAAGTAACCAAAAACAATGTTTTGGGTGAACTCAAAGTTCGTTTTTTTGAGAGGAATTTAAAGGAAGATAAAAATAAGGTTTAAATCCAAAATTAATTTGAGAAACTTTTTTAAAATCATAATAATTGATAATTTTAGCTTTACAGAGAACAATTGTTCTCCCCCAATATATTTTTCACTAAAGTTCTATTTTGGTATTTAGAGTGAAATCATGCTCTCCATCAATATTTTCGAACATTTTGTTTTACAATGGAATTGTATTTAGAAAGATTTGAGAAATTACACAGAATTGAAATAACTCATCCCTATGTTTGTATGTTTTCTTGTTTTTTTTAATCAATCTATTTTTATTTGGGAAAAAAGTTGAAAAAACCAAAAAGTATTAAATTTAGGATAAATAGACAGAGAGAATTGGATTAAACTTCTCGAAATTGGTCACAATTATAGAAAAGATCCAGCAAGATAGCAACACTTATTTAACTAGTAAAGTAGTTCAAATGATTATTGTTTTGAAAAGAGTTTTCCTTTTATTTGATCTTGATCCCTGGAGTGTTTTTGTTGTTTTTGAGGGTTATAGGTTAAGCCCAAACTGACAGAAACATTTTTGATTTTACCCAATGGTACTTTTTAACAGTTAAAAATAATTCTTTTGGTAAAAAAATTAAAACCTGACAGAATAAAATCTTATGAGTGTTTGTTTTCTACTCTTTTGCCTCTTTAACTTTTATATATTCAGGAAAAAATAGAAATTAAAGAGGATCAATCAAAGAGCGGGGTGGCTGAGGTGGTTAAAATTGTTTTGTAATTTGATTCGTAAAACTTTGAAACATTTTTCATTTTTAAAAACAAAATTAAACTTTTCAATTTATTCATGTTAGAATTTGTTCAAGAACTGTTTTTCCCAAATTGAATTTTAAAACAGATCGTTTTTAAAAGTCGTCTATGTTTTCTAAGAAATTTTAACTTTCGACCGACATTATAACAAACCCAAAAAAAAATTTTATTAATTTTTGGTTTGTTTTCTTTTTGGCAAATTGAATATCTCGATTTTTGATGAACTATTTCTTTGGGATATATTTTTCTTATCAAATTTTAGTTAAGGTTGACAATTCCTAAAATTTGAAAAAACGGTGATCTTGTGTTTGGTGTTAGTGTATTGTTAATTTGGTTCATAGTATCTCTATATTTCAACTTACAGTGATCTAAAAAAACATTTTTCCATAATACAAACTGCTAGTTTTTTTTCTACTTTCTATTTCAATACAGCAACAAATTAAGAACCCAACAAAATGGTGTTGAAAAAATTGACATTGGGAGTTAATTCCTTGTAGTTTTGACTGGATCTTAAATTTGAAATTGAATTGGTTAAAAATTTTTCAGAATTTTTCAATATTTTTTTAAAATTTTTATTTTTTCTACTTCAAAAAGGATCCATAAAACTGACTTTTTTTTTAAGATAAGATTTTCAGTTTTGACCCTACATTTTTAGTATTTCTTTTTTTTATAAAAGACGTTTAAGAAACCAATACCAAGCTTATTAATTTTTAATTGTAGGTTTCTTCAACCTTTTCGAGCTTGTGACCCCTTGAAAAAAGAAATACACCTTTACATTGAAATACACACTAAGTGAGATTACTCATTTTATTTGGACAAAAGTACACCCAGTTACACTTTTAAGGCACAACCCCCAGTGAAATTGAAACCACAAAAAAAATCACATTTTAAGGTACCTTTTTCAGAGATTCTAGTAAAAATATTAGTGTGAAAAAAAATTTCAATTTTTTCTACCTAAATTTGAGATTTTTGTGCACTAAAAGCGAAATTGACTATATGAATACTATAATATGACAAATCACAATAATTATTTAAAAAAATGTGATAAATGTCAAAATATCGTCATTAAAAAGTAATCGTGATATAATAGTTGATGGCTTTTTGGGCTAATTGAGAAATATTTTTAACAAAGTAAATTTCGTTTGATAAATAAAAAGATTATGTGAAAAAAAGTCATTCTTTGAAAAAATAAAAAAAAATAAAATTGATGAAATTAAGGATCAGATCAAAGAGTTTTATTGAATTTTCCTTTGATTTCGTTGACAGATCCAGAGATTCTTTTGGATCAACAACAAAGCAAAAAAAAAGAAAAAAAAATATTTTCTTTTCAATTAATTATAGTATTGTAAATTTTATTGAATAAAAGAGCTTCTAAAACAACTAAACCTTCATGTCTTCATTAAAAAATACCTTCCGTTTCGGTTTCTTTCTTCTCTGACAGTTTAAAGGAAATGTATAACTTTCGAAAGGTTTTCACAACATGTCGTCATAGATTACCACAAATTATTTAGTTTTTATGGATATTTATTTTCTTCCCCTTATTCTTCTTACGGTATCTTTGTATTGGAAATAAAACATAACTAGAACTTTCAAGTTTTTTCTTTAATCAATCACAAATAAGAAGAAAAATACTTTTTATTCTTTTTATGATTATTTAACATGTGAAGGTAACAATTCTATTTTAAAAAACATATCAAATTTATTCAAGTGTGCTATTGAAATGGGTTATTATTAATTTGATCATAAAATTTATTTGAGATTTAATATTTTGTAAAAAAAAAAAATGAAAAGAAAAAAAATTTTTTTTCCACTAAAATAGTCTCATTCCTTTTAAAAAAAGTTTTTTTGTCTTTCAAAACTTTCAAACACTTGGAAACAATTCACAACACGTTAATACATTTTCAAACATTTTTAAAGGAGAAAAGTGGTATAAAAGTCTCAAGGCTTTGTAAAAATCACTAGATTTTTATTAAGGTGATATCAAAAAAATAATTTTACATTAAATTGTTAAAATGTGAATATCGTGATAATATGGAATATCAAAATTTTATAATTTATAGTGATAAAGTAGGGCTAATTATAATTTTTTAATACTATCGCGATTTTATTGTTAATAACATGAGTATATATATATTATAACCAATAACCCTGATTTTTTTTAAATAATATTAAAGACGAAACGGATTTTTCATAGATTTTACTAGAAATCACCCAAAAGTGAAATTTCATAAAAAAATAAAATACTTTTAATTATATAATTAACATATTAAAATTTTCATTCAACTTCCCCAAAAAACCGATCAAAGAAATAAATCACCAATGACCCCAATTCATAAAGGTAAATTAATCAATTTCGGCTTCTATACACAAATAAATTGTTGAAATGCTACATGATTTAAAAATCTATTTGAGGGAGTTTGAATGAAAATTTTATTTCATTTATTTTGAAACTAATAGTATTTTGTAAATTTAACAATTTATTTTTCTAATCCAAAAATTCCAAAAATAAGAATGGATCGAATCTTTTTGACTAAAAATTTGTGGTAAAAAATAAAATCTTTTGTAAATAATGTATAATTTCTCAAAAGTTTATAATGTTTTGTTTTATCAAGCTCAACTAGTGTATACGTAGCAATACGTACTAACATCACATTTGTAAAAAATAAATGAATCTTTTGGTTTCTTGAATCAAAATTATTGTTGAATTTTTATTAATTGGGATATTGGTTAACCACGATAGTTTTGACAAAATAAAACATCTCAAAAAAAAAAATAGTATAAAACCCTTTAAAAAAACCGAAAATATAAAGATTCAAAACTAAATTTATTCAGAAAATGTTTTTTATGTTGGCTTAATATGAATTGGAGATAAAAAATACAAAAATGTACCAAGAATTGACAAATAAATTAATTATTCTCCAAATTTTTACACATTAATAAAATTATGATCTTAAACCTTGTGAGTTCTCATCGATTTTTCATCTGTAGTCATTCCAAATTTTTTGCTTAAATTTTTACAAATAAAAAGTTTATGTATTTTTATTTATTTAAATAAATAGAAAAGTAATTATCTCAATGTTATATAATAGTGAAAGAGTTTGAAAATTGGTATGATTATTTTTAATTTTTTTTCGTTAAAAAAGTTTTCAAACATATTTAATCCCGAACAACTTCTAAATAGTAGGAGAAACTTATAACAGTGTTGTGAGACTTTAGAAATCTTTTCTATCCTTATCATCTAACACTTCTTTTTATTGAATTTTAGTAATATCTTTTTTTCCTCAAAAAAAAAGTTTATTTTTTTTATACTTTTTTAGTAAATCTTTTAATCAATATTTTTCGATATTCTTAATTTAGATACTGGTTTAACTAGTATTACTATTTCTCTCAACATATCCTATCAATTTATAAATACAATCATTTACAAAGATAATTTTAGAAAACAACTAAAAAAAATAGTACACTTAATTAAAAATACCTAATGTATTTTACTAATTATATTAAACTAATCTGAAATAAACTAAATACCAGTCCAAAAGTTTATATACTCCTAAAATCAAAAATTGAGAAGATAAAATCCCAATTCATTGTATTTTTAAAATATAATATTTAATCACGATTAATATATACAATAGGATGTTTTTTGATAATACAATTTTTATCCAAATAACGAAAAAAAAATTAATAAAACATAAAAATAAAAATTAATTTTTTTCAAAATGATGAAACGAGCTGAATAAAAAATTGTATTAGTAATTTTGTTGAAATCTCACAAACAATTATTGATCAATTAAATTATAAGATACCATCTACAAAATTTTTTTGAGTTCTTCTATTTTTAAAAAGACAACTTTAATATAATATCAATTGTTGAAAAAAATTATTGAAGCTGATCTAACCAAAAAGGTTAATTAATTCAAAAAATAAAATGAAAACAATAAACAAAAAACACAAAAAAACCTAAATTTTAAATATTTTGTAAAAATTAAAAATTTATTTCCAAATATAATGAAAGATGTATTATTATTCTTCTTTAAATTATTTTAACCGTGTGAAAAATTTGGTAATTAAGTTGTAATATATATTTTTTACAACTAAATTTGTCGACAACACACACACAAACGCACATCAAGATATTGGAAAAAAAAAACAACTTAATAAATCAAATTGAATAATATCCAAAAAAAGATAAATAATAAAAATGTTTATTATTGATTTCTTTGAAAATAAAAAATAGTAAAAAAAACAAGTTCTATTACTTTTTTTTTTTTGTAATTCTTTTCCTAGTTTTTGGAGATGTATTTTTCATTTTTTTATTTTGTGATTTAATTTTTTTAGGAATTTGAATTTTGTTGGTTGATTGTTTTTTGACAACTTTTTCTTGGGTAATTGGCTTACCAATTAATTCAAGTTCAGAGTTTTGTATATCAAACCAATGGTCTATCATTTTCCAATTTTCTTTTTCATTTCTTAAGGTGTCCTTTTTATCTGTAGCGCCCATATTACCAAGGGAAGGTGTTGCTGATGGTGCCGGTGTTGGCCTGGGTACCTGAATTTGCCTCATTTGTTCTTTGGTTGGTGAAAAGTATGAGTGAACGAGAACATCCTTGGCCTGGAAAAGTAAATTAATGATCCCGCTTAATCCAAAATAGACCATAAAATACCATGACAGACTTGAAACAAATGAGGAGTCCAATGACGATAACCCAATTCCTTGTTGAAGCATTGCTTTAAATCTTGCTGGCAAGAAGAATGGTAATTTGACAACTAAAAAGCCTTTGAATAAATAGCTGATGAGTTGACCAAGTACCACTTGTGGGATCATATTACCCATGCTCCCTTTCATCATATTTGTCATCATGCTTGGATCAAACATCATTGACATGGCTAATGGCTTTTGTTTTGAGTCTTGGTTCTTTAGATTTCAAATCGGAATATATTTTTTTGGTGTTTTTGTTTGATTAAATTTGTTTTTTGTTGTTTTGTTTTGTTTTGTTATTTCCCAATTAAATTTTTTTTATTATTGTTTTGTTTGAACAGAGAATTAAAAAGAAAAAGTAATTTTAAATTTTTTGATTTCAGGTTAGAGTGTGATCGAAAGGTAAAAACTAATTGAAAGTGTACCGAAAAAAAAAATACATCTTAGATCTGTTTTTCATTCGTTAAAAGCTTATCAAGAAGTGTTAAAATAAAAAAAAACAAGAATCAGATCCTTTTTATCCAGTTTAAAAAATAAAGAACAAACGAAACAATGAGTTTTTTTTTTTTGACAAAAACAAAGAGTAATAGTGTCAATTTTTGATTTTTTTTCATTAATTTTTTGTTTTTTTTTCTTTTTCTTTATTTTGAACAAAAGTAAAAAAACACTTAAAGAAAAAAAAAAAAAAAACTTACTAATTCACCATTTGTTTCATCAAGAAAGAAAGGTTGTCTTGAAATAAAAGATCTTTTTGAAATCATGTTTGCGTTTTTACAAATTCTATTTGATCTTATCAGCAATTGTTGTTCGCGTTGGGTGTCTTTGTCAACTGCTGGCTTTTTGCTTGGAATAATTGAAAATAAATAATGGCGAATGACACTCACTAAAAAAACAATAATTACGATTGGAAACAATACCCAATCTCTAATTTGAGGATCAAGTCTCATTTTATTGGTTTGTTGAGATTAAAACTTGTAAAGTCTCAGAAAATGTTTTGATAAAAAATGATTTTCCTGAAGATTTTAGGATCGAAAACAATTGGAAATATTAATTGTTTTGTGTATTTTTTTTTTTTTAGTTTCAGATTTTTTCAATAATTTCAGTAAAAATTAAAAGATATCTTGTCTATAATTGTTTATTTGTTTCTTGAAATTTTGAAATTTTTTACTTTTTTTTTCCTTTTGTTTTTAGGTGTCTATAACTTTTTAGTAGTGGCACAAAAATCCTTATAAAGAACATAATTAAGGTGGTTTTAAATTAAATCCAGGGTTGATTTTTCTTGTTCATATATAACCTTTATTCATGATATCAATTTATCACTCAAGATCAATTCAATTTAGAAGTAAACACCTTTGTTTTCAGTATTATTCTAGTAACCAATTGATTTTTTTTCTATATATCTTCTATCTAATAAAAATAAAACTCAGTCAGATTAAAGATGAAAAAAGTTAAATAAATAATTTAAAACGACAATTCATCATTTTGTTTTACTAATATACCTAAATTATTTTCCATTTTTTGAGACAAATAACATAATGATGACATTCCTTATTTCTTCTAAATAAATAAATTATCTAATAAAAATGATAAAAATTTGTCTGTATTATTTACTAAATAGGTATTCAAACTTCTTATTCTCATTTTTATTTTTCCAATTTCTAAACTCTGTTTCATTCAAAGTGGCACAATTTTTTTTTCAATAATAAATTATTATTTTGAACTAACCTTTAAAGAAAAATAAGAGATAAATAGAATAATAAAGATCAAAAGATCGTTGATATTCTATATAAAGTATGACATTTCCAAAAAAATGGTGCATTTTTTTTTAGATTTCATAAAAAATCATCTTTGTAGTGGGAGTATTCATTAATTGACAATACTAAATTAAGTTTAATATTAAATCCGATTGAATTAATGACTATGATATTTTTTTCAAAATATATTCCTTGAAATATTTCTAAAAAATGCAAAAATAAATTGTATTTTTTTTGGACAAAACAATCTACGACCAATTTCAATCGAAATCCGGAAATATGGAAAGGGTACAAATGGTTTTTTAAACAATCAAATGCCGTTATATGTTTTAAATTCTATGTGAAAATTTGTTGAGATTAAACTAGTTATGAAAACAATTTTTTCGATTTTCAAGAAAATAATTAACACCAATTTTCACCTCCTAAAAACATATCAGATATAATCGGGATCAGAAAATTGAAAAACTTTTATTGATGTAATACAATATTAAGAAACAAATTGAAATATTATCAAGAATCAATAAGTGGTAGTTAAAGATTTTGTATATTCAAATACTTTTATCAAGATTTGGTTTAATAGATATTTTATAATAAATTTTCTCCACTTTTTTGGTAATAGCTTAAAACTAAAAAATCAGAGAGATTTTCTTAAAAATTGAAAAACCCAAATTCTTACGTTAAACTTATTGGGAAAAAAAACAATGTTCATCGTGATCTTCAATTGAAGATCAAATAAAATTCCAATAGAAATCAATATCATTTCACTACAATCATTTTTACTTTATTAGTAACATTAGAATAACACACTTTTGCTTATTGACTATCGATCTTCGAATAAAAAAAAAATGCAAATGAATTTGATATCAAAAAATAATCCGTAAAAAATTTCGAAAAATTACAAAGAAAAAATGAAAAATGTGATTTTAATTATGAAAATTTCCAAAATAAATTTTTCCCACTAAAATCAATTCATACCCTTTAAACACATATAATTCACTCATAACAACTGCTCCACCTTTGACTGGAAAATGGTTTAGTTATAGTTTAAGTGGTCTGAATAAAATACTTAAATGGAAGAAAAAATAAATAAAAATAAAATAAAATTGTAATCTAATCGACTATTTTTTTTTATAATTTTGTATTTAACAAAATTTAATATTAAAGTGAAATAAATTTCCTTTAATTTTATTTCTTTTCTTTTCTTTTTTTTTTATTTTTATCAATAAAGCTATCGATTTATGTTTTTGGAATGATTAAATTTTTTGATAATTAAAATTAAAATAAATTTTATATAAAAAAAATAAAAATATTTTATTTTATTGAAAAATGTTTTGAAAGAATAATTTGATTATTTTTTTTTTGATTTATTTTTATTTAGCATTAATTCCTCTGACGAATCATCAATTTCAAAAGTGAGAACTAAATTGTTTATATTCTTAACTTTTATTTTATTAATGGTGTCTAACATTTCGGTTCCTACATTTCCCAAAAATTGTTTTTCTTTTTGTGAGAGAGTTGGTTGATTGAAAATTTCCACAAGGTTTTCTTTTTTTGTATTTTTATTTTTAGGAAAATCAAATAATGAATATTCATTTATTAATCCATTTTCATCGAAAGAATCGCTGTTAATTTTATTTGATATTTAATTTTTTTTTTATTATAAATTATTTAGAATTAGAAAAAAAATTGAATCATAAAAAGTTTTTTTAATAAAAGTGTAAAAAAATATAGAAAAGATATTGCCAAACAAGCTGTGAATTTTTTTTTTTTTTTTTACATTTCATATAAAATTATTTTCATTAAGTTTTATACGTAAACTGTTAATATCAAATTAAGAGAAATATTACGACTGGTTGAATTAGTAATTGTTATATTTATTTCAAAATATGTTCATCAAAATAATTTCCAAAAAATTTAAAAAAAAATTGCATTTTTTTTGGAGAAAACAAGTTACTGATAAAATTCAATAAAAAATTTGCAATATGGTAAGAAAACAAAAGATTTTGTAAACAAGAAAATACAGTTCTAATTTTCACATTCAATTGGAAAATTTTGTCAAGATTAAATCTCTTTGGAAAACATAATTTTTAAGATCAAAAAGAAAATAATAACCATCAATTTTCATACTTGAAAAATATCAGATATTATCGAGATCAGAAACTTAGATAACATTTTATTAATGTACGCCATGCTACAAATAAACAAATTGGATTATTATTAAGAACGAATAAATAATGAGTAAAAAATTTGGATCTTTCAATAGTTATATGAGGAATGGATTTAAAAAAGAAATTTTTAAAATAATTTTTCCACACTTTTTAGTAAATATCTTAATATATCTATCTAAACCCCATTCCAAAAATTTGGACACACCCAAAATCAAAAATAGGCAAAAAAAACACAATTTTTTGTATTTTCAGATTTATTGTTAAGAACTAAGTGTTGGGCACTTAATCTTTTAAAGAGAGGCCTTTGAAGTGACTAAACTTGTGTCTCCCAATTCAAAGAGTATCTAAAATAGACACAGCCATTAAAAGAATTTTAAACTCAATTTAGTTTTTTAAATTCAAAAAATTACTGAAACTGGAAAATCAAAATTATCCAAAAATAATGAGAATTGAAATGGTTTCTTTCCATAAAATAAAGAAAAAAAGTAAAATATTTTGAATTGTATATTGTATTTATCTTTGGTGGATTAAATAACCACATGTATTTCATTATCTTTTATAATTTTTTTTATTTTGATGTTTATTGATAGGAATTATTACAATTGTAAAATTTTTTAAAACCTCACAACAAGGAAAATTTTTTTCAAAAAACAATCTCTAAATTTTGTATTTTTGAAGTACAATCACATAATAAATATTATTCTACATTACAATTTTGAAAAAGGGTTTACAACTTTATTAGATATTAATGGGAATTGAAAAAAAAAATTCAAGTTTTTAGTAATATTTTTTTTTCATTTTTAATTGTAAAATTTTTGAATTTTTTTTTGACTTAGTGGAGAGATTATTTTAATCTATTTTTTTAATAGTCTAAAATTAATCATATTTTTTCAAGTTTAAAATAAAATTAAATATTTCTTTCAAAAGGTATCGTTAAATTAAATTGTAAAAATGATTTTTTTTCTATTTTTGGAATATTTTTTAACATTTTATTTTTTTTCATGTTTGAACCTTTATATATTTTTACTTTTTTTTTTTTTGCAAATTTGTTTTAAAAATTTATTATTTTTTCATACTTAATGTTCAATCAAAAATTCATTCATTTCAACTTATTTTTTTAAAAAAATCAACACCAAAAATGAGAGGTTTTTTTCAAAATTCGAGGTTTTTAAAAAAGGGCGTATTCGAATCTTGTGGAGTTTAATAGCTATCTTTTTTTAATAACATCAAATTATCATAACTTTGAAAAAATAATTTATAAAAGGTGTATAACCGAAATCAAAAATGTAGTTTTGACTAACCTTAATTTTCAGAATTTATTTTTTCCTTGTAGTGCGTTCTAAGGCCACTATAAAATTTTATCTGAACCAACTTTCATATTTTGATTCAATTTTTTTAAATCAAGAATAAGAAATCTGCTCAAAAAAAAAAAAAAATATTAAAGAAACTAATAGTAGTAATTGTTAAGTTAAACAATCAAAATAATTTCAAGATCCTATAATGGTATTAAAAGCAGAAAAAAAATTTACGAACATCTTAAAATTTACTCAAAAAGAAAGGAAAATCGTTTTGTAATATTTTCAAAAACATTTTTGAATAAGAACTCATAGATGCAATTTTCTTTTTAAATATCAGATTATCAGCTTTCTTATTCTTGATTTAAAAAAAATGAATCAAAATATGAAAGTTGGGTTTATAATAAAAATTATGGTAGTCTTGGAAATACTGTTATATAAAAAAAGTGAAAAGTAAAAATTAATCGTCGAAAAATAAGCTGAATTTTTAAATGTTTGGATTTTATTTATAAAAACAATTCCAAAAAAAAAAAAAAAAACATTCTATTAACTCTTTAATCTTACGAGATTTCATAATATTAGAGGAAAGAAATCATAAAATTCACTTTTCAAAAATTGTGTATTTATATACTTTGAGAAATCAAATAAATAAATTCGTTAATTTTTCATCAATAGTTTATTCCTTGAAAGATTCTTTTTTAAAATAGGAATAACAATTTACTCTTTAGGATAACTTTTTTCAATAAAAAAACAATTTAATCGATCCTGTGTTGTTAAAAGGGATTTTTTTTTAATTTTTTCTTTTTTTTTTACTGTAAAACACATACTGCGGGAGTAATTTGATATATTGTATGGTGTTAATAAATATAAATTTATATTTAATACAGCTTTTTTAAAAACGCGAGTGCCAAAAGTTTGAAAGGGTGTTACTCAAAGTGTTTAAAAGTGTGAATCAAACAGTTTGAGTAACACCTTTTCAAATCTTTTATCCCCTTTTTAAAACAGTTGTAAAAAAAAATTATTTTTAATTTAAAAATACAGGAGAATGTTTTGAATGAGACATAAGAGTCTACTTAATCTTCATTTGGTAATTTTTTGACAAAAATCAATTTTTTTTAAATTTTTTGGCGAATCCTAATTAACAGATCAATAACTCTTATTTTATTTTTTTACATTTTTTCCTTGGCAGAATTTTCTTTTTATTAGAAAGAAGAGTTACAGAAAAAAAGATCAAGTTGTTACTTGCTAATACTGAGACACTGAAACACGAAAGTATGGGTAATTTGAAAATAACCACGAAAAACAAAAGGCAAAAAATAACAAAGGTTTCAATCAAATCAGATCAAAAAAGCAATAAAGAAATTATAATAATTAAAAAAGTATCTCCCGAAATGAACATTCATGATCAATTATCAAATTATTAAATTAACCAAAAGTATCTTGGATGTGATTATGGATCTTCTTAATTAATGGTGGCACTGACTTTTTTTTTTTTTTTTTATTTTTTATCAAGAGCTTCTTAGAAACTCTTTTTAATTTTAATTTTTTCTTTTCTTATTCTTTTTGTTTTTACTTTTTTCTTTTCAATTTTTTGTCTTTGCTTTTTAATCATACATAAAGTTTGGTTATTCTTTCCCAGTAATAATTGTGAAACCTATGATTTTACGCTTAAATTACCTTTAAGGAAATTTAAGTAAAAGGATATTTAGAGTCTAACTTCACTTCTTCAAAATAAACAACAATTCTTATTTATTTTTTTTCCCAACGGTGATCTAGTACTTATTTTCAAAAAGGGTATAATTAAACTTGATAAAACAAACTGATTTATCAACTTTAGAGAAATTAATTATAATTTTTAAAAGAATTCGTTTTTTTACTATTAATTTTCAGTAAAAAGAACTGATTCTTGTTGTTTTGAATTTTAGGATTCGAATTAGAAAAAGAAAAATTTACAAAACATCTATTATTTTTATATAATCAACACTTTTCGTAATTTCTGGTAGTTTGTATGAGCAAATAACATTTGAAAATTTATATATATATATTTTTTTAAAAATAGAAGAAAAATAAACCAAATAGTTAATCCTTGGAGATCAGAAAAAAATGATCAAAACTATTTTTCAAAAATTTTGTCACTTTATAATGTTAATTGAAGTTGCTTTGAGTGTTTATTCCATATTCTTATCAAAAAAATATTTTCAAATTTTTAGATCAGAATCATTTTTTCTAATTTTACAAATTTTTGATATGCTTTTTCAAATTTTTGTTTTTCTTTTGTTTTTCTTTTTCTTTTTTTTTTCAAATTTTTGTTTTACTTTTGTTTTTTTTTTTCTTTTTTCTTAGATCTATTTTTTTTTTGAAGATACTTTTTTTTTGCAAAAGATCATGTGAAAAAAAAAAAAAGATCTTCAAAAAGATAAATAATCACTAACAAAATTGAGACTAGTATATTTTTTGTAATGAATTGAATTAGTGGCAAAAAATCTTATTGGTTAACTTTTTTTAAGTGAAAGTTCAGTAATAAAAAATCCGGTAATGCTTATTTCAAAAATTGTGATTCACTTTTTTTTAGTTTTTGGTTTTATTTTTTTTTAATTTTTAAAATATGAGGTTTTAATATATTTAGAATTATTTAAAAGTGAATTACAAATAAGATTTAATTATTAGTTGTTGTTGAATACTAAGGGATATATATTCAATTTATTATTTCAGGCGAGTAACAATTTTTGAAATGGTGTTTATTTGTTTTATTTTCAATAATTTATTAAATTTCTTGAAATTTAAATTATTAAATAATATTTTTTCGAATATTTAGAGTATAAACAAGGAACTTTTATTATTAAAATAAGATATTTGATAATATTTATTATTTTTTTTGTATTATTATTATTAATTGGAAATGTTTTTTTTTTGTTTGAAAATATTTAGAAAATTTGAGAAATAATAGTAAAACCTATTGATAAATTTAATCTTGAGGTGACAACCAATTCACCAAAATAATTAAGATTGTGTATTTGTTTATTGATTAAAAGGAACCAAATTAGAAAGTTTTTCTTAGGGTTTTAATTTGAATTTGCCTAGTATTAAAAAAGTATTTTGGCGATAATTTTTAATTTAATGGTTTGGTTGTTTTTCTCGTATTTTTTAATTCAAAAAAAAGAAAAAATTGATTAGAACTACTCTTCCTATAAAAAAAAAAATAGTTTTTTCAAATTTAAAATAATTATTTGAAATTTATTTGAAAAGAAGTAAATTTTTAATCTGAGTTTATTTGAAAACTTAGTAAGGTATTTCCAAAAAAGTGGGGCATTTTTTTTTACATTTCATAAAAAATAATCTTTTTTAGTGATGGTAATCATTAATCAACTATACCAAATTAAGTTTAATATTTATACCGATTGAACCAACCACTTATGTATTTAATTCAAAACATGTTAGTTGAAATATTCCCAAAAAATGAAAAAAAAAAATAGAACTTTTTTTGGGAAAAGCAATGAACGACCCATTTTAATAAAAAACCGGAAATATGGAAAGGGAAAAAATGATTTTTTAAACACGAAAATGTAGTTAAATATTTTCAATTCTATTTGAAAATTTGTCGAGATTAAACAAGTTATGAAAATGATTTTTTCAATCAAAAACAAAATAATAAACACCAATTTTCACCATAAAAAAATATCAGATAAAATCGAGATCAAAAATTTTCATATATTTTATTTATGCAATACAATACTAAGAAACAAATTGAATTATTATCAAGAATTGATAAACGGTGGTTAATGATTTTATATCTTTAAATCCTTTTTTGAAGAATGTGTTAGATAAATATATTTTGAAATAAATTTGCCCCACTTTCTTGGAAATAGCTTAGTTTTATTTTTAAAGTGGAAGTTTATTAAAAAAAGTGCTTTCATTCACACACCAACCTCAACATCACATTTAAAGGTTGATACTTCACTTTTTTAAGACATGAAACTTGATAAAAGTTTTAAAAAAAGTCTTCACTTTGTTAAAACTACTGAAGTAATCAGGTTTTTACTTTATTTTTCAATTTCAAGATGAGGTAAATTTGTTTTGAATTTGCTATTTTATGAATAAGAAGATTTTTTTTATGTTAAAAGTTACTTAAAGCAATGAAATAAAGCTGTTTAAACAACGTGTGTCGAAAAAAAAAATTCTAATAAAGTACTGAAAATATGTATAATGGTGTTTGTAGACTGTATTAAAGAACATTCTAAAAACTTTTTTGTACTGATATTTGAATTATAAATGGGAAAATATTTTCACTTCATTTTCCTTTTCCTTTACAAATAGAGTTTCCCAAAGAAGTAGGTTGTAAACTATAGGCTTTGTTATAAAAAGGAAATTGTTAACCAAGTGAAAAAATTTTCCGATTTGTAATTCAAATACCAGTAACACTTTTTGAAAATGACTATCTACTTTTTTACTCAACAAACCAAAATAAAAGTAATACCAATTGAGGAAAATAGATGAAACATAGTGAATAACCAGAATCGTTTTAAAAAAGTTTTTAGAACTGTTCTTTAATACAGTCGGCAAACCCCATTAGAAATATTTTCAGTACTTTATTAAAATGTTATTTAACACACACCACGGCTTAAGCCAATTAAACGTGAAACAAGTCCTAGTAGAAAAGTCATTGTAGTTGAGTTCAAAACAAATTGATTTATTACTAACAAAATTCACTTTTTAACACAATTTCTTGAAAGATCATTTTACATTGTCGTAATTAATTATGAAGAAAATTGTAAAGCCATTAATTTGTATGTAAGAACTCAAAATCCAATTTACTCAATTCCTGGATCTGTTTTAAATTTCTCTTTACTAAGGGCTTGAATAATTTTTTCTTTTTTTGTGCTTTGTTTTCAAAAAAATGATCCCTCAAACCAAGAAATTAGAATGAAAAAAAATTGAATTGTGATGAAGAAAAATGCTTACCTATCCAAGAGATCTTTTTCGTTGTCTTTTTCAATTCCATAGTTTGAGGGGGAGTAGTGCAAATCAACAAGGCTTTGTCTTGCATTGAAAAGAATAGCTTCTGCTAGATCTTCTTCAGCAAAACGACGATCAGTATATGATTTTCCAAAATTAGAATTTTTGCTATTGATTTATTATTGGTTTTTTCGATCACAAGTTGTTGTTGTTATAAAATTGTTTGTTGGTGTGTTTAGTGTTGTGGTTAAAGAAAAAAAGATCCAAGTAAATCTTTGTCTACAATAAAATTTACTTATTTTGTTTTAGTTTTTGAATTTCCTTTGAACTTGAATACTGAATATTCCTTTTTGGTGTGCTTGTATGCTCTTCGTTTGTTTTTTTTTTTATTTGACTTGAATCATTCTTACGCTCACGGAATTCTTGTTTTGGCCTTTCTTCGCTTTTTGAAGGAACACAACCCATTAAAAGAAAATTAATAAAACAGAAAAAATGATCCTGATCTTTATAAGAATAGAGTAAATCAAGAAAATATCTGTTAATTCGAATAATAGAATCAAAATATCAATTACAACAAGATGGGACACTGAAATTAAAGCAACACTTGGTGAAATTCTGCGAAAATGGAAAAAAAATTTGAGCTCAAGAGATAGAGAATTAAAACTGGTTATTAAAACAAAAAGTTTTCTTCAGTTGTTATGGAAAGAAAATCACCCAAACCGACAAATAAAAGAGCTCTACAACATAAATTTCAGACAAAAAATACTCATTCCCAATGAATAAAAAGTTCATTAATCACTTGTATCACAATTTCGAGAAATAATTACTCCCCTAGATCAACAAGAAAAGGCAAAATGAAATATTTGATTTTTTCATCTTACATAAAAAATCCAAAGATTTCTTTGAATTATTAAGAAAAAGAATGTGTGCTCTTCAAGATATGAATTTTTCCAAATTAATTTTTAATAGAATAAAGATTATGAGCTTTGAAATTACCATTAAATTCTAAAACACAAAATATTCTTGGTTACTTTTATATTTCAAAAATTTGTTATTTATTTATTGTTAATTTTTGACTTTTTATTTTTTATATTTTTAAGATTTTTTTTTTTGTGTTGTATTAATTAAAAAAGAGATTAATTTTTGAACTCTACTTTGGGAAAAAAAGGATATACTCACAAGTTAATAGTTGGAATATACCATTTTATGGAATGCCCAAAGATCAAGTTAAAAAGGCCGATACGTCTTTGTGATAATTAATTATTAGGGTTTTTAATATCATAATTGAACCTTTTTTTTTTTTGATTTTTTTTAAAAAAAAAATAGTTTTTATTTTTGATTTATTTATATTAATTTAAGGGGGGTTAAAATTCCTCTTATGTAACCGAATTCCTGAACTTGAATTTAGAAATTTTTTAAAAGATTCAAACATAGTTTTATTATCTACGAGATGTAATTAAGATATTGAATCTTTTTTATTAATAATATTAAAAATATTATTAGTATTTATAATAAGAGGAAAATTCTTTTTTTTTAATTCAGAAATCCAGATTTTAAGATTATTTTCTTAGGCTGGGTAGGCGTTAGGTTTTTTTTTTTTTTAAGAAATAAACCGAAAATTTCTTAAATTTTCTTTTTATTTCCTGAATTAAAAAAAACCTAACGACATTTCCAACTTGGACTATTTTTTAATTGATTCATTCGGTAATTTTCTGGTTCAGATTCCAATTCTTTTAAATTTCTAGATTCATAATTAATGTTTTCTGTTTCTTTTTCTCTAAAAGGGGAAGAAGATTTATTAATTTATCAAATCCTAAAATTTTAAAATTTTGAATTAATTTAAATCTTCTTTTGTAAATTGTGATTCTTGCCAAATAAATTTTTTCTTCAGTTTTATAACTAAGTCTTGGGGGATGTGGGTTTATTATAAACGATTCTGTAATTTTTTTATTAATTCAAATGACAATGTTTTTGAAATCAGATTATTTAAAGTCAAATATTTCCAACCGATATATTAATTGACTACGTAGGACGGCTTTAAAGAATTGAATTTTTAATCCATTAGAAAAATTCCTTTCTTTAAAAATATGGAGAAGTTTTTCAAAATTATTATTGACCTTTTCAAAGTTGAATTTTAGATGAGTTTTTTTATCTAACCAAATACCAAGATATAAAATTTCTTTTGGTATTAGGGTGTTTTTTTGTTTTATCATCATTTAGATTCATACCAAAATATTTTATTATTTTATATAAAAAATAGTTTTTATTTTTTGAGGAAACCTAATAGATTTATAAAAGTTTTTTATTTTTGTTTTCAAAAGGGTAAAAAAACAATATTAATAAAAAAACAAACAAAATTAGCACAAGAACTAATAATAATAAAAAAAAAAACATCGAAAAATGATCCAACTTTCAAATTCAATACAATAAGTCAAATTCTAAAATTTTATATTATTCAATAATTATTATAATCTTAATAAATTGGTAGTATACACAATAGAAATAAAAACTAGTAATAAAAAGAATAGAAAAATTGGAAGTCAAATGAATAACATCTACAGCTGAAAATTCTATTCAGATGATAGGGCTTGGGATTAGTATATATGTGGATATAAATTAAAAGATTTTGTGTAAAAATTAAAAAAAAAAATCACAGTATTGAAATGTAAAAAAACAGTTTGAAAAGAAATTTCAAGAATTCAGAACAATAAAATAATAGGAAACTTAACAAAATATTGTTTTTCATTAATACACCTTAATAAAATTCTTATTTCCAATTGTTTTTTTTTATGAGACATAAGTCATTTAAAAATGGTGAGTACATTTTTTTTAGAATTTGATAAAAATTAAAATTTTTTTAAACTTTCTATTTTTTAATACAGTTTGTACTTTTAAACACCCGATTCAAATATAATGACCAATTTCTTTTTTTGAGAAATCTTTGAAATTAGTAGATTATAGAAACTGACAAGATCTCAGAAGTGGGTCTAGAATTGTTTTCTACTTTTTCTAGGATTAATAAATAAATTCTAATAATAAAGAATCAAAAATGAAAGTTTTTCTCAGAAATTTTAGTTATAATTTTTAATAAAAAAATTTTTCCAAACAAAAGAAAAAAATTCCAATAAAAATTGTAAAATTATTAAAAATTTTGTTCAAATTTCATTCTCAATATATAATTTTACCTTAAAAATCAAGAATTCTAATTTCAAAATTAATTTGAGTTTAGGTATATTTTAGATACTGAATTAGATACTTTTAGAAAACTAAAAAAACTAAGACACCGGTTTTATTTTGAAAAATTGAATTTAATTTCTCGGTACACACATTTTTTTGTTCATTATCAAACCTTTTTGAAAAATCAAAATTGTTAGATGCACTTTTTAATTCTTGTTATGTAGATATTTGATGAAGAAAAGGGTATAAATTTTTTAGATCAGTTACTTTATGTTATCTGTAAAAACGAGTTTTCAGACAACAATCTTTTACTTTGTAAACTCTTTTTTAAAAAGGAAATTGAAAATGAAGTGAACTTTTATATCCCATGTATTCTTTGAATACCGGTAATTTTCATTTTTCTAAGAGACCTTTCACGAAATTACAAACTACTTATTTGAAAACTCTCTTCCAAAATTAAACCTCAAGAAACTCAAGTAACAAATTTTTTCCCGTTTTTTCTCCAAATTTCTGTAGAGCAGCGAAAAAAATACCGAACATGAAAAAAATCCCGGACAAGATTTTTAATTGTGTATATTAGTAAAATTATTATGTAATTTCAGCTATTTACAATCAAATTCCTTTTTTTAAGAATCAAACTTTTTCAATTATAACCCCCCCACTTATTAGAATGATGATTGATGAAATCACACTTGTTCAAAACACCATTCAACCAATCAAAAAACAAGAAGAAAAATTATCATTTTCCAAACTCTAGTAAACCTCTATAAAACTCGATTGTTTTTCAAAAAAAGTTGATCAACATTAGGCTATCAAACAATTACTCAAGTATTCTAGAGACACCTTACTTTGATGAACTTTAGGTAGGTTTATTACTAATCTCATAAAAAAATTGGTTATTTATAATAAGGATTTGATTGAAATTAGACAAAAATTTTACTAATATTCACAATTAAAAATCTTGTCCGGGATTTTTTTCTTATCCGGTATTTTTTTCCCTACTATAGTTTAAAAATATATACTTTTGAGATATGTCTCTCTAAAAAAAGTTAAATTTGATGCTCTGTTGTTTTTTCTTGTTTTTTTTTCGAACAATACTTTCGTTATTATGCAAAAACAACAAAAACATAATAACATTTTCAGTGTCTGTCATTTGGAGCAATTTTTGGTTTTTTTAATTTTTGGAGCAATTTTTTTTTTTTTAGAATCTTCTGGTTCAATTTGTAGAATCACAAGATTCTATTTTTTTTATACTCAAAAAGTATTAAAAAACTCTAAAAAAAATAACCATAAAACACTTAAAAAAAATTAAAATTAACTAAGACAAATAAAATAGGGCTGATTTTTTTTTTTTTTTTTGAATAAAAGATAAAAAAAAGAACAAAAATTTATTGATTGTATTTTAATATAACTTCAGTTTTTAATGAAATGTCATTTAATTGATTTCTTCTTGGTGAATCAATATGTGTTAAAAAAGAAAATAATCTTTCAACCTCACAACTTGTTGGTTTTATACTCAATTTTTTTAAAATATGTTCACTAATCTTAGGGAATTTTTTTTTATTAGAAGTCCAAAATTTTATTGGATTATCATCAATTGTAAAATTATTATTAAATATAAATTTCTGTAATTCTTTTCCAGTTAAATAATAATTCAACTGGTAAAATGTCTAAATTTAATAATTCAGTATGAATAATTTGTGGGTCGAAAATATTTCTTTTTAAATAAAAAGGAGACATCCAATAGTTTATTTTAATAATTTCTTTAACAATATCCCATCTGTTTAAATATTTATTTTTTTATACAATTAAAAATTTCTTTTTAATTTTTTTTTTTTGTATTAAAGGAATAAAAATTAAATTGAGTTTGAATTATTTTCATTTGGGTCTCGACTTTTTCATCAAAAAAAAAAATTACTGAAATTATTAAATGAATCAATCAACTGATTTGTAATTATTTTGTTCTGAATTAATTTAATTAGGGGTATCAATAAACCCCCCTAAATATTTAATTATTTTCAATTGTTCTGAAACTTCTAAATTGTCCAATAATAATAAAATCTTTTCTTTGAGTTTTGTATTTTCCTCATGGTCTAAAAATTTTATCAAGTTAACTTTATTATTATAAATATCCAAGCATGTTTGTAACCAGGTCCCCCATCGAGTTAAAGACGGTTTATTTATCATCCTACTATTCGCTTGTAACCACCTCTGTTTTCTCTTTGACTGATTCCCTGAATAAAAAAATTTATTGATTTTGGCACATAAGATATTAACTTTATCAAAATTTTGAATAATAATTTGTGAAATTAAATGTAGTGTATGTGCCCCGCAGACTACGTGTTTAATACCCAATTTATTGATATTTCTCCCTAAACACATACAAGTTGGTGCACCATCTGTAATTAAAGCTTGAATTTGTTCAAATTCTATATTATATTTTAATAAAGTTTCAATTATATATTTTTGTAAATTGCTTGCTGTACATGAATTGGCATGTACCAAGTCAACACAAAGTGAAAATTCACAATTTGATATAATAATTCCAATCCAACTTCTACTATTACTATCTGTAGTCTCATCAATAATTAAAGAAAAAACAGAATTCTTTAACAATTCATTTATTCGGTTCTGTTCTTCCTCTAATAACTGGTGTACCGTTCTTCTAAGAGTGGAGTTGCTTGGTATATGTTTAATTGATTTTATTATATCAATAAACTGATTGTTTTCAAGTAACTTGGAACCTTCACTAAGATTGATGCCACATTGATAAAATACTTTTTACAAGTTTCTTGGGAATATCTTCCGAAAGAATTTTCTCGAATCTTCTTTTTGATTTTAAGTGTTTATCTGAGTTAAGGTGTTTCATTAGTACAGATTTTTTTTGGCATTAATTTAGAATGGCATATATTGCATTTCAGTACAATTAATTGTGAAGTCTGCTGGTTAATTTTAAAACAATCAAATTTCTTTTCTTGTAATAATCTTTTGATTGTCCTTTTCGAAAGCTCATATTTTGTTTTTTTCTTTTCTTATTTTTTTCTTTGCTTTTTTTTTTTTTTTCTACAACAAAGTCAGTATTTGGGATACTCGATGATTTTAACGTTCTTTTTTTTTAGGATTCTCCTTTGGGGTCATCAATTTTATTGTTCGTTTTTTTCATTTGAAAGAAAAATAAACACAAATAAATAAAAATGAAAAAATAGAATCTTTCAATTGAACAATTAATTAACAGAAAAAGGTTTCGAAAACCCATTCAATAACTTTTGATTCTCAAGATTCTATTTTGAAAATAAATATTTTGAAAATTTTGTAAAAACTAAGTGAAATTTCAGGATCTCAAACAAAAAGAAAAAATTTTTTTAGATCAGAGTCGTAATTTTAAAAAATTGATATGTTGTTTAGTGACTCATTTGAAAACACTTTATTAAATAGAATCTTAAGATTCAATTGAACTTTTTGAAAAAATTGAATAGAATCCTGAGATTCCATTTTTTAGCATCTTTTGACAGACTCTGAACATTTTTCATTTTTAGTCTTTTTGTAGGCATTTCTCAAAAACAAAAATACTAATTTGTAAATTGAATAAAGAACACAAATACCCATGACAGAAAAGGGATCCAATTTAAAAACTGACACACTAATTAAACCTGAAGAAAAAACTGAAAATCAAGAAACAAAAAACGAGACGAATGTGAATGAAAAAAAAACAATTTCTAAAGTGAATGAGAAAGAAAAAGATTATGTTTCAAAAGAAAACACAAAAAATGATAATTTCAAGGTTGAGTCTATCAACAAAGAAAATCCCAAGACAAAAAATCAAAACAACATTGTAAATAAGAAAAACAATAAAGAATCACAATTAGAAAATTCTAAAGAGCAGCCAAGATCACTTCTAGTAACTCCAAAAGCAGAAAATCTTGAATCAAAGGCAAACCCAGAACAGTATGGTTTAACATCACAATATAACAAAATAAAAAAATTATTAGAAGAAGAAAAATCAAAAAAAAAAAATATTCAAAATGAGCTTGAAACATTGCAGAAAGAGTTTAACAAAATTAAAACCCAACTCAAGAAAACAAAAAACGAAAAAACAACACCAACTGTTGAGCAATGCCTTGAAAAATTAAATAAGAGGTTTGTTGAGATCAAAGAAAATTGGAAACAATTAATCAAAGATCAAAAAATTCTAAACACAAAGAAATATCTCTTTCAAAAAACAAAACTAACAAAAAAATATTTATTGAAAAAAGAACAGCAATTACAACAAAAACAAAAACAAAAGAACCAACTCCAACAAGAATTAGAAACAATTCAAAAGAAGAAAAGAGAAATAATGGATGAATCAAATTTAATGAATAACAAAAACGATTCCAAGGAGAATTTCTACAAATTTGTTCAAATAGACCTTATTGAAGATTTTGATGAATTATATGGTTAGTATGTTAAACAATTAAAGTTGATTTTTGATAGATGGGTTATCGATTATCCAGAAATCTTATGGAAATTTTTTCAACCAGTCCAAATGTGTCATGGTAGTGTAATTTATGAAATAGTAAAAAAGAGAAATGGGAAATCAAAAAACAAAGTCCTCTGCCAAGAATATTTCCAAAAAAAAAGCAAAGCCATACTATCAAATTTTATTTCAAACTTGAATGAAAATGAACAAAAACAATATCAACAACTATTACTGAAGAACAAAAGACACCTAAGAAATTTTTTTATCACAACCATAAAGTTCTTTTGGAATATAATAATCATTGGTTATCAGTGTAAGTTTAATAGAGATTTGAAATTCAATCCAAAATTTCACCAGACTTTCGAATCGGGGCAAAGTGAAATCAAATACAATGATCCCATTTTTATTATTTTACCATTTTTAATATTAAAGGATAATAAAATAATTAAAAAAATTATTGTGTATGGTATTTAAATTGTTTTTCAAATTTTAAATTTATTATCTGATGATATATTTAACTGTTTTAAAATAATTCAAACATTATTTTTATTGGGTATATTTTATTTATTTTATTTATTTAATTTATTTACCAAATTTATTTTTAAAATTTTGTTTATTTAATAATAAAAAAATCAAAAGTATTTGAACCTTTTTTTTTATTTTTTTTTAATTCGGGAAATTTTTTTATGTTGTTCATTTTAAAAAAACTGTATTAATTGGGGGGGGGGGGGGGGTGTTTTGGGAGATAATTTTTGTTAAAAAAAAAAATGTTTTAATTTTTATATGATTTAAAAATGTAAATTGCACCCTAGAAATATTTTTATTGAATTTTTAAATAGAAATTTAAGTAAAAAATCATATTTTTCAATGTTTTATAAAGGATGTACATCCGAAATTATTTTTAATTTTGAAAAGAAAAAAAAAAAAAATAGAAAATGATATGGAAAAAGTAAAAAAAAAAAAAATAGAAAAAAATAAGTTTGGGTGGGTTTATAATAAGTGATTAATCGAGTTCATGTCATTTTTTTTTAAAGTTATATAATTTTATTAGGGGTTTGGCCTATTTTCGTTAATTTTTTGATTCTATGTTGAATAAAAATAATTTTCGCAAATTTAACAATTATTTCTGAAAATATCTTTTCCAAATCAAAATTTTTAAGGGGTAATAGCATTATGTTGTAAAAAAAAAAAGGAAATAACAGAAAGCATAGTTTATATAATTTTTACAGATTTTTTAATTTTATTGACTTTCCAAGTTATTTTTTTAGCATTGATTAAAATAATTGTTTTTTTATCAATTGATTATAATTTTTTTTTTATTGATTTTCGAGAATTTTCCAATTATTGTAAGTTCTAAATTTTATTAATAAGGTTTTAGATTATAAGCAAAAAAAATGAGAATGTGTGAGAACCAAAATTATATTGAAAATATAAATTAATCGCCAAATTCGTGATTTATTTTATTTTAGATGTGCAAAAGATACTCACGTTGTCCTTAAACTTTAATTTATTTCAGAAATTTAAGCCTAAAATCATAGATTTCATGATTATTTATTAATTAAATTAATTTCAAATTATCCTAATTTAAACTTATTTCATAAATATTTATTTCTTTTAATTTATTTTGTAAAAATAATCTAACTTTTTCATAGAAAGGGTAGGCCATAATCAATGATCAATTTTTTCAATAATTTCCTTTTTTTCGTATTTTAAACATAAAGGACAAAATTTATTTGAATTTTTATTAATTAAATAGTAATATCTATTTAAACTGTTAACAAATTCTCTGAATTTTAGAATTGTTCAACTTGAGGGATAACTTAAAATTTTTGAGTTTTAAATAAATTTTTTTGATATTTTATTATTGTGAAATATTTTTGGAGTGTTATAAAGTGTTGTAGGGTGTCTATTTTTTCTTGTATGTTTATGTTATACATTCGATTCCACTTTTAAGGCACAAACTGTAACGAAATTTAAGACAAAACAAAAATCTCAAATTAAGGCTCAAAATTCAAATTCTAGGAAAATAATTATGTAAAAAAAAATTACTAATTTTGTGCCTTAATTTGAGGTTTTTGTGTGCCTTAAATTTCGTTGAAAGTTTTTTGATTAAAAGCGGAACTGTCTATATCGTTAAAATATTTTCATTTTACAAACAAACCTTAAAATCAAGAAAAAAAAAATTTACTTTTATTAATTTATGAAATAAAAAGAAAATCTAAGAAACTTTCTTTTTATTTCTTAAATTAAAAAAAGGGTTAATAATAGTTATCTAGAATTAAAAAGAATTGTGTCAAATCCGAGATTTTACCCTATTTCATATTTTTCTGAAAAACCATAAAGACATCCCCAGTTCTTGGAATTCAATAATTCGTTATCTGTATATTTATTAATTTCTTTTTTCAACTCGATTAAATTATTTCAATTCCAATTAATTTTATTGTTTGTTTGGTTAAATTTTATTAATTATTACAAATAAGGAAATAGATAAATGATTTAATTTTTTTCTTTTTTTGGTTTTTTTTTATTAACCGAAATTTCGGTTTTTCAATGTTAGGTTCGATTTTGTAAATGAGAACTGGCGTTTTTCTGTTTATTTTACATGTTTCCATAATAAATGGATTAATTCGGGAATTTAAATAATATAATGTATCATTTCATAATTATATATTATTAACCCATATACTGAATAGCTCATTATAAAAGATTTAAATAATCGAATTTTCAAACTATTGTTCATAGAATTGTTATTGGATGGTTGTTCACAATTGTTATATATTTCTGGGGGTAATTTTAAATTAGAAATATCTATTAAATTTTATCTAAATAAATACCCTAAATATTATGTTTTTTTGTAAATATTTACATATAACTATTTTATCTTTATTAGGTTTTAATCCAAATTGTATAATAATTCCATATATTGAATCAAATTTCTGATTTAGTTGGGGTGTTTTTTATTTCCTTTAATAATTAAGATCAAATCTTCTACAAATGTTGGACAGGGTTTTAATTAATAGTATGATTTTTAAGAGGAAAAAAGGTTATAGTAGAGTAAATGAAATAGGGAATAATGGATCCCCTTGAAATAAATCAAGTCATTCGTCATTGATAATATATTAATAAAAAATCTGAATAATTTGTTTTTAAAATAATTTTTTTTTTTTTTGTTTTTCTGATTCTTTAAATATTAATTGAATCTAAGTATTTACTAATATAAATCATTCTAATATATGTTTTATCATTTTACCTTTGATAAATTTCCGATTTGTAATTTATATACTAATTTCATTGATAATTACTATTTGCGGGAAATAAATATAAAAATTTTAATTATGTGATAACGAAACTCATAAATTAAGGTTTTTATTCCCAGGTTTGATTAGTTTAGTTTGATATGTGGTCGTCATCGTTCATTATTTTGGAATAGTTGTTTATGTGGTGTCATTTATTTTTTAAAAAAATCTTAAATTTTGTTTTTTTTTTAACATTTTCTATTGTTTCCCGGTCGAATTCATTATCAAGTTACTCGTAATTGTATATTTTGGTTGTAAATGTTGGTAATTAAGCACATGATCTTTTTACCTTTTCACTATTCTTATCAATAATAAGAAAATTAAAAACAGAAAAAAATGGTTAAAAAATTGAAAAACATTTTGAAAACATCACCTTTTATTGAAAATGTTTCAAAAATTGAATTTCAAAAAAAAAAAAAAAATTAGTTGAACAATCTTAAAATGAAATTGGGTTTGGTTTATAATCAACCATTTAGTAAATTGGTCAAAATGGTTAAGTCGTTTCACAATATATTAAATTTAGAAAAGTAATGACTTTGTGAATTATTAGGAATTAATATAACTTAAACCCCACTTGAAATGTTTTATATGGTACAATCCAATGATTTTTTTTTCTGATAATTTTTCTATCCTATTTCTAATTCTCTTTTTAATAGTAAAAAATTTTCTTTGATATCTCATTTTTTTGATAAATAAAGATCAAAATACAATTCTATGAAACAAAATCCTAATAAAGAATAAATTCATAAAAATATGAAATTATAACATAGTGTATTCTAATGTTTAAAATGGTTTATAGTTTAAAAAAACCTATTAGATATTTTTCAAAAAACCTAAATTGCTAATCAGAAAAAATTAAATTATCAGATACGTAATGCTTTTAATACTTTGTTTGTCCATAATTCGAATCACAATTAACAAGATCTCAGTGAGTCTCCAATTAAATTACTTTTTAAGAGAAGGCATCATCAGATTTTTTTGGTGTGGTGATTGAAAAAAAAATATGAATCTATTTTAATTTATCTCCTGAGATCAGAAAGTTGGGGGTTGGTAATTTTAAAAACACAAAATTATTCTATGGTTGTTTTTATTTCAAAATTAAAAAGTGAGGAAAATTTAAAATAGAATAAAATTGAAAGAGTCAAAAAAACAAAATAAAAGAAAAAAAAAATATTCTGAAATAATTTTATGATTAATTATTTCGTTTTGAAACCTTTGGCTTTAAAAGTGTAATTATTTTCTATTTGTCTCGAATACGAATAAAAGTAATTTGTAACATAATTTTAAAAAAAAGATTATTATTTATGATCTTGGTTTTTCTTTTTTATGTTGCCAAAGTGCAAGAAGAGAGACACCTGAAACTTTAACAAGTTTAAATCTAACACCTGGTACATCACCAACAGCACGTCCACTTCTTCCAACTTTATTGATTTAAAATATGTGGTAAAATAAAGATGAAAAAAAAAAAAAAGAAAAAAAAAAAGGAAAAGGTTAATAAAGAGGCAATCAAAAACAAACACAAATACAAAAAAAAAAAAAAAAATAAAATAAAAAAAAAAAGAAAAAGCAAAAATAATAAAATAAACAAAAAAAATATTTTCAATAAAAGATCTTACATCCACAAATTAAAACTTCGTCATTATCGTCAATGTATGTAAGAGATCCATCTTTTGGTACAAAAGCAAGAACTTTTTTACCATTTTTAGCGAGTTGAACACGTACACATTTTCTAATAGCTGAATTTGGTTGTTTTGCTTCTACACCTACTTTTTCAACAACAATTCCACGGGCGTGAGATGCTCCTTGGAAAGCGTCAGTCTGTTGTTTAAGATTATTTGAATAAAAAAAGAATGAAAAGATTATTTTTTTATTATTTTGTTTTGATTTTTCTAAATAAAAATAAATAAAAAAAAAAAAAGAAAGGAAAATTCAAAAACAAACTTTGATTGCAGTTCCAGAGTGGGATTTTTTATATCTTTTGTCTTTCCATCTTTGGACTTTACGTCTGTTTCTAAGTTTTCTACCGGCTCTAATACCTTTTGGTTTACCTATTTGCCAAGCACCAGATTATTAAAAAAAGCAAGTAAATAGAAAAAAAAAAAAAAAAAAGAAAAAGAAAAGGATAAAACAACTGGATTAAATAGGTTGTGTGAATTTTCGTTTTGAGGCGTGGAAAAATTGTTACCCATTTGTGTATATTGAAAGAAATATTTTTTGTTTTAAAAACAATTAAAAAAAATGAATTTTGTTTTGAAAAAACCATAAATGTCAACTATTCTATTAAAATCTAGGAAAGAGACTGAATTGTTATCATTTTACTGATGTCTCTTTCTCAATTTTATGTGTTTTCGAGGTGGCGTCAAAGGTTCTCATTTAAAATAAGATCTTGGTTATTGGTAGACAGATATTGGTACAAAGTCTTCTAAATACAAATTGTTTTGTTAGTCTGAGAATTGTGTGATTCAAAATTTCAAGTATTTCATTGGATCTTCAATTGAATAGCAATTATTTTACTCTGAAGAATAGTAAATTTTTATTATAAATTCTCAAACCTTCTATTGACTAGTACAAGTTGAAACAAAAAAAAAGACAAGATCTTCACAAACCCATTTAGAAATGAGTTTGTGAGATAAAATTTGATTATTTGATATGCATAGATTTTTGGTCAAAGATCTTTATAACATCGAAAGAAATCAATGTCCATCCTATGAATAGATTTTCGTTATAAAATGAGTTGTTTTTGTTTTAGAAAGTTAAGTAGTCACTTCTTTGGAACCACTCTTCAGGAATCTATTCTTTTGTGAATTTGAATGTTCAATTTGGGTCTAATCCAAAAAAGTTTTAATAATATTTAATAGAAAATTAAGATAGTAAAACACCTTCGTTCAGATTAAAAGTGTAACTTAAACACCAGAATGCCAGTAAAATAATATTCTCTTAAATGTAGATACATTCCCCAAATCAAAATTTTGGGTTAATTTTGAAAATTAATTGGTTAACGTACAATTGTTTTGTTGGTAAAAAAAGAACACATAGATTATTCTTCAAGTTAAAAAGTTTGTATATGAAAAAAAACACACCTATTTCACCAGAGGTAGTAAATAGATTTTTCAAGGTTTTATCATATTTTGAGAACAAATTGAAATACATTTTCTGTTATGTTCAAAGAGAATCTCAAACTACCAACTACAACTTTGAAAAACTCTTTTTCAAAAAGGAACAAATAGAAAAGATTGTGTAAATTTTTATCAGATAGATCTTGAAAAAGTCAAAATAATCCAATATTCCCCAGTTTTTCAAATAGAAGACATTTCTAAATTTCCTTAAGAATTTCAAAACGGTCTATAAGACAATTGTCAGTTAATTTAAACTTTATTAGCATTTTACACAACAAGAATAGTAAAATCCATACAAATACTTTCAAGACTTTTTGGAACTTTGAGACATTTGATCTGCAAGATTTCGGTTTCTGATATTGACTCATATTTTTTCAAAGTTCAAATACTCGATATAAAAATTATAAGCCAAAAAAGGGTAACAAAAAAACAATTAGCAAAAAGAGAGCATTTTGAGTTTTAATTGAAATTTTTGAAAGCTACCCAAAAGAAAAAGATACTATTCATTCTAAAATAAAAAGATCGAAATTTTCATTCAGCTTTCGAAAATAATCACATTCCAAGAATTAAAATTCATCGTCAAGGTTTGAAATTTTAAAAAGGATAATGAATAATTTAAGCTTGATTTTAGTATTAACAATCTGAAATTCTACATGATTTGTGAATTATTTTATCTTTCTTTGGGAAAGATGAATAAAAATTTTCTTCCATTTATTTTCATACAAATAGTATGTTAGCTTTCAAAAACCTACAACACTTTTTATAAAAGGCTGAAAAGTGGAGAGTTGTCTAAATTACATGTTTTTTAAAGTTTTTATTGTAAAAACTTCCAAATTGAAAGCTATTGAATGTTGATCTTATAATTCCTTTTAAAAATTTATCAACAATTTGAAAATAACAAAAACATTCTCAAGTAAAAAAATTGGCCACAATAATTGTGTTTTTATTGTCTGTAGAGATAAAATTCAAAATCATTTTTTTACATTTTTTGAATAATCAATTTTTTAATTATTTACCATGTCACTTACACAATTTCTTGAAAATCCACCTTACGAAGCACAACCCCAAGAAAAAGTACTCCTTTCTTCTTTAATAAATTCCCAACCCACATTTTTTACTTATTAATTATAAACAAAACAAACAAAAACTTTACTTTTTTCTCTTTTTCTCTTTTTTTTTTTTTTTTTTGTGTGGAAAACCTTCAAAAACAATAGCAAAATATTTATGAGCAAGTAATTAATATTTTAGGAGACACTGCCGACAACAAAATGAAAGACACATGCAATAACTTAGATACAGATCAACAAGATGCCTTAATGAGATATATTTATAAAGGACTTGAAAATAACGATAATTCTTTAAAACTTCTTAAATGGCACGGTGTTCTTTCTGAAGTTGCTGGTCTTGGTTGCATCATGCGTGTTATGTCTGAAAAAAGAAAACGTGTATTATAAACACTTTTTTTTATCAGTTCTTCTCCGCCCCTAAAAAAAAACAACGAAACAAAGAAACAAAAAACAAAAAAACAATTATTCACAAGAAACTCGCAACAAAGAAGAAAAAAAAATGCATATTCTTGAAATTTTTTTGAAGAACTTTAATTGTTTGACAAACCAAATTTTGATCTTCTCTTTGTTTTTTGTTTGAAATTCTTTTCCTTTTTTTAAAAAAAAAATAAAATCTTTTTCCTTTTTTCTTTTTTTTTTTTGTTTTTGTTTTTGTTTTCTCTTCTTTTAATTTTTTTTTTTTTTTTGAAAATTTTCAAATTTCCACTTTGCTGTTGAGAAATATAATTTTGAGTTAAAATTTACTTGTTGTTCTTTGAAAAATTATTTGAACAAAATCGAAAAAAAAAACCTTTCCCAAGAATTAAAATAAATCACAAAAGTCAACAATTCTAAAAGGGAAAATCATAATATAACTATAGTTTTATGTTTTAGTGTGTGAAAAATTTTCCTTGAGATCTTTTAAACAAAGCTTTGGAAATGCAAATGAAAATGTCTGGATCAACTTGTGAGGAAGGTTAAAAGTTTATCATTTTTTTTTAGAATAGTTTGTTTTTCTAAGACTACAAATAATATTGGTTCTTCTTTATTCTATATTCATGAAAAACAAAAAGAAGAAGAACTACCAACAGGCGAAACCACGCTTTCAAACCACAAAAAGAAAAGGAAAAGGAAAAGAAAAAGAAAAGGAAAAAAAACAAGAACAAGAACAAGAACAAGAAAACAAAAACCAAAAACAAAACAAAAATCAAAAACAAAAAAGCGTTCACAAAACAAAACCAAAAAAGTTCAAATTTACATCTAATTCACAATCTGTCTTAGTAATGTTCGTTTTATTTTTAGTTCTAACAATCGCGCAGTATATTGCAGCATTTGTTTCAAATTCCAATTCTTTATTGGAGGACTCAGCTTTAATGACGATTGATACCTTGTCGTATTTAATTACTTTTATTACAGAGTGTGTTACGGTTGGCTACCAACAAGACTTGATAAATAAATTGCTTTCTTCAATAATTAATACTTTGATCCTCTCTGCGATCACGATTTGGGTTTTAGTGGACTGCTTTAGCAACTTATTCGAAAAGAATGGGGACGTAAACCCTCGGGAAGTCAATGGCGAAATTGTTTTAATTTTTAGTATAATTGGCTTGTTAATTGATCTAATTTGTATTCTCAACTTTTACAGAAATAAACGAAAAAAGAGCAATGACAAAATTACAGAACTTAACATGAACTCTTCTTTATTTCACGTCTACTCAGATCTTCTTCGTTCCTCTTCGACTTTAATAGAATCAATTTTAATTCTCAAATTTGATGTTAATTCCGGAAAGATCGACGATTTTACTAGTATCATAATCTCCTTCATGATTATTGTTGGCTCTCTTGGAATGTTTAAATCAATTTATGAGAATTACCAATTATTCAAAAAAGGGAAATTAGACTAAAATGATATTTTGGAATTTAGTCGATGCAAAACTATTGTTTTCGGATTTAAAGCAAAAGTGTTTTTATTTTTATTATTATTTATTTGCAATATCAAAAGAAACACTCGGTTCAGCCCATTGAAAAAAAAAAAAACCAAACTAATTAAACAATAAAATTAAACAATATTTCGAAAAATTACCACATACATATCTTTTTCTTAGTATTATATTTTGGATAAGTTCATTTCTTAAGTATTTAAGGGAAGAGATATTAAGATTAAAATTTTCTTTTTGAATTCAAAAAAATATTTTTCATCTTTATTTATGAGTGTTTAATTGACAATTACAAACAAACCAACACTTGGCACAGAAAGACTTTTAAAATTCAATAATAAAAAACTTTGATATTTTTTTTAAGAATTATCAAATCCCAATTCAAAATTTTTAACACACACAAAATTTAATTTTTGAAAAAAAATCTTATTAAATAAATTTACGAAGAAATACTAAATTTGACCCATTCATGAATTGGAATATTCGAGTTATTTATTATTTACATAACCCACAAAAAAAAAAAATACATAATTATAAATCAAAATAAAAAAATACTTTATTGAAAATTATGAAGTGAATAAACAATTTTTCGGTCAAAGGGTCCCATTTGCGGGGAGTAAAATACAAACGTTTAAAGAGTTTGAATTGATATTAGAAGAAAAAATTTATTTTGGAAATTTCGAAATCAAATTTTATTTTTTTTTTTTTCTCATTTTGCTTTTTTTTTTTTTTTTCAATTTTTTTTTCTACACCAAATTCATTTACAAATTTATATTCATTGCAAAATCCATAGTCACTTGGTAAATTCCTGTTATCCTAATGCTATTGATAAAGTGAAAATGATTGTAGAGAAAACATTTTGTTTTCTATTGTCATTTTATTTGATCTTTCATAGGAGATCAAAATGGAAATTGTTGTTTTTCTCAATTGGGCCATAAGAATCTATGTTTTTCTAATTTGAAGAAAATTTATTGATTTATTAGTTTTATTTCAGGCCAATATCAACTATTCTTTGATGTTTATTATTCTTCTTATTTCTTATTTACTCTGAAAAAGTACATTTATAAAAAATATTTGATATTTGAAAAAAATGTATTTTTTTTGGATTCACTTTGAACGAAACAAATTTGACAACAAAAAAATGAATTGGAAAATTTAATTAAATTTAACAGAATTATTATTGATCAATCAAAAATTTAGATACCATCAACTAATTTAATTAGAATTTTTTCAAAACTTAAATGTCCCAACTTTAAACAAAATATCAATCATCAAAAAAATTTTCTGATTAAAGAAAACATATTATGCACTGGGAAAAATGGAAGGAAAACAAAACAAAACAAAAAAATAAATAATACATTATTTTACAAAAAATATTAATACTTTCTGAATTGAATGAAATAATATAATTGTTTTTATACTATTAACAGCTTTTAATTTTAATTTTTTTTTTTGACTTTTTACTTAGTATCCGTTCATTATTAAGATTACAATCATTTTTGGGGAGTTTTATTTTTATTTTTTATAATTAAGAGAGAATAATAATAGTATCCATTGATTTTTATGTTTATTTTGGAAACTAATTGATTATCAGAAAAAAAAAAAAAAAAACAGAATCCCACAAGAAAAACACAACTTAACTCTTAAAACTTTTTCAAAAAAAAAAAAAAATACCCTTCATTAGGTATTTTTGTATTACACTCATATGATAGCTATTATTATACATAAACATTTTTAAAAGGGTTTACAACTTTATTGGATATTAATGGATCTTGAAAAAAAATTCAAGTTTTTAGTAATATATTTTTTTTATTTTTAATTGTAAAATTTTTGAATTTTTTTTTGACTTAGTGAAGAGATTCTTTTAATCTATTTTTTTAATAGTCTAAAATTAATCATATTTTTTCAAGTATAAAATAATATCAAACATTTATTTCAAAAGATATTGTTAAATTAAATTGAAAAAATGATTTTTTAATTATTTTTTGAATTATTTTTTATTATTTTAATTATTTTTTCCATGTTTAAGCCTTAATATATATTCCACTTTTTTTCCGGCACATTACTTGCCCTTTTATTAATTTTTCATACTGATGTTCAATATAAAATCGATTAATTCTAACTAATTTCAAAAATAAAAAAATACCCTAAAAATGAGAGTTTTTTTTCAAAAATCGTAAATTTTGAAAAAGGATATATTGGAATCTTAATGAGTTTAATAGCTATTTTTTTTTTAATGGCATTAAATTATCATAACTTTGAAAAAATAATTTATAGAAGGTGTATAACTAAAATCTAATAAGTAGTTTTCGATAACTTTAATATTGTATTTATATTTTCTCTGTAGTGCAGTGACTTATTATAATTTTTATTTTGATTTGAAAATTCATATATCCTCAAAAAAAAATCAAAAAAATCAAGAAAATTCACTTTTAAATTTTTTTGAATTTTGGAACTTCAAAGAAAATTAAAGAAATATATCTTTTGCTTTCTAAAACCGATTAAAATATAAAAATTATTTCCATATTATAAAAAAATGAACCGAATCAAAGCTTTTACTCTTTTATTTTAAATATAGGAAAATTTCTTTTCCTTTATTGTGAGAAAGGAGCAATCAAAGAAAATTTACCAAATAAAAAAGAGAAGAAGAAAAACAATTAAAATATTTAAAATAAAAAAATATTAGATCATTTACATTGCCAAATTAGAAATTATCCACATCCCAAAATAGGAGGAGTAAAAATCAGATAGAAAGATTATTAATAAACAAGACTCCACAAAATGTGATTATTAAAGTGGTATTCCACTGTTGTTAATTTTTTTTTTAATTTAAAAGAATGGGGTAAAAACTTTGATTTTGCTCAATTCTTTCGAATTAAAAAAAAAACACTAGATACAACTCCGAAAAGTGGGGCACTATGTACCCGAATTTGTATATTTTTTCTACTATTTTAGGAATTTTTTATTTTCATCTTTTAGGATTTTTTTATGAAAAGTTCTTGTCATTTTTATTGTTATTAGAAAATCCATATATTTTGTTAATTTTTAAATTTATGTATAATATATATATATATATATATATGATATAGTCTACCTGAAAAAATATTTCAGAGTTACAGTACAGTCAGTTCCATTTTTAGTTATCAAACTAACAACGAAATTTAAGGCACAAAAAATTTATCAAATTAAGGCACAAAATTTAAATTCTAGTAAAAGAATTTGTAAAAAAAAATATTTCAAATTTTGTGCCTTAATTTGAGATTTTTTTGTGCTTTAAATTCCGTTGAAAGTTTGTGTCTTAAAAATGGAACTGACTGTATACTATTTGAAAAATATGAAAAAAGAAAATGATTTCACATCATAGTGGTCAAAAATAAAGAGTTCAGAGTCTAAAATCTTTGTTTGAAAAATTCAAATTATTTTTTTTTTTTATACCAATAAAACATCCTATTCCGTATCAAATAGTATAAACAACAATAATTCAATTTTGAAGATAAATTCTTTGAAATTTTCCAGAAAAATTCAATTATGAACTCAATTTGTTATAAAAATATTTTATAACTTTTCCATTTTTTAAAATCATTTATTAGTTTTTTCTTACAGTAAAACCTAAAGCACCTAAAATTTCAAAAAAAACACATAATTCCATTTTTCTGATCAATTGAAAATATTGGTAAAAATCCGAAAATATATTCCACTTCCAGATAAATATATAAATTACCGGGCAAAAATAAACCGATAAATTTAGAATATTTAAACAATATACTAATTAGATCAGCATATTTTTGCTCGGTAATTTATATATTTATCTGGAAGTGGAATATATTTTCGGATTTTTATCAATATTTTCAATTGATCAGAAAAATGGAATTTCCCAGGTTTTATGAAATATTCATTACTTAAGATTTAACATTATTTCTTATTTTTTTGATAAAATTTACTTTTTTTTTTTGAGAAAGAATTAGATATTATCAATCTATCATAATTAGAATTTGCTTTTAAATTAACTAACTTTCAGAAACCATAAGCTTAATTATTGTTAATTGTTATCTTTTTTACACTAAACTCTATTTCAAAATAATTGGAACATTAAAAATCAAAATTTAAAAATATATATTTTTAGAAATTGAAGTTATCGATTAGAATAATAAAATTATTATTTTAATATTTAGTTCTATACACTAGAGATATTTATTTTTTGTCTTAAAATAAAATAAAGAAAAATAAAAAAAAAAAAATTTGTACATTTATTATGAAATTTAGTTTTTAAGATTTCCTAAAAAAAAGAAACAAGGCTTTTAATCTGAAACAATAGCTTTTCATATACTTATTGAGTTATTTTAACAAAAGTACAAAAAGAATGAATCAAAATTTCTATTGTATCTAGTTGATGATCAAACTTTTAAAGAAACTCAAAGTATCATTACTGTCTGTTCTGTTTAAAGTCAATTAAGTAGTTTTAAATTTTGAACGATTTTTTTAAGATGGAAATTCACTTTGGGAAAAGAGATGTATATCTTGAAGTAATTTAAGATTTGTTTTACTCAAGAACTCTCTTTTATTTCAAAAAAAAGTATTATGTTTGATTTTTTTTGACTAATCTACTGCGAATCAAACCAATATTATAAATTACAATAAAGAAAGATTTGTTTTGCTGAAATTTTGAATATAATCCCTTTGAATTCGATAAATAAAAAATTTTTTTTTCATTTTTTTTTTTTTCTGATTTGGCAGTTATTAGAAACAACTCAAATATAAAATAATAAAAGTATGTTAATTCTTTACGAGACACCCGTTGGTTATTGTTTATTTAAGGTTTTAGATGAAGAAAAACTTCGTTCTACAGAAAATATTGTTACTTCTATTGACAACAGCGAAGCACTTTCTCAATTGTAAGTATTAGCAATACCAAATATTATTTTCAAAAAAAACAATTACGAATAAAGATCCAAGAAAAAAAAAAAAAAAAAAAAACAAAATCACACTCTATTTTCTTAAATTCGACACAACCTTTTTGCTTTCCAAATACATTTCCTTTTTTTTTGCTTTAATATTTCAAAAAAAACAAAAAAAAACAAATTATTAATAACCTTGTCCACTAACAAAACCAAACAAAAACAAAAAATAAAATTACAAACAATAAAAAAAAAAAAAAAAACAACAAATATCCAAACAAAAGAGTTGAATTACACGATTTTTCCAAATTTCAAAACGTTAATGAAGCCGTAGAGTCAACACAAAAGTTAATTCAATCCGAGTTAGGTGACAAATTAAAGAATTTCCTTCAAGAGTCTGTTGTTGACAAAAAACTTAAAGACAGCCTCGCGATTTGCGATTTAAAGCTTGGTAGCAAAATCCAAGACAAGTTAGGGATCAAATGTATTTATGACAAGCAACTTCAGCAATTAATGAAAAGCATCCGGTCTCAAATCACGTCCATTGTGGGCGACGTTTCGCCAAACGAAATGAGGACCATGTCGAGGGGCCTTTCGCATTCCCTGTCGCGACACAAATTGAAATTTAGTCCCGAAAAGGTTGACACGATGGTTGTGCAAGCCATTTCGTTGTTGTCTGATATGGAAAAGGAATTAAACATTTATTCGATGAGGGTCAAGGAGTGGTACGGATGGCACTTCCCCGAGCTTGTTGACTTGATCGATGATCACATTTTGTACTCAAGGATCGTGAACTTTGTTGGTGTCAGAAACAACATCCCTAAATTGGATTTGAAGGAGTTCTTCCAAAACTTGGACACTTACGAAGAAGGCAATGAAGAGGATGTGAATGATACGATTGAACAAATCCGATCTGTTGCAAAGGTTTCGATGGGGACAGAAATTTCAGAGGACGATATCATGAATATCCAATACTTGGCATCCCAGGTTGTTTCCATGGCCGAAGGAAGACAGCAATTACTTGACTATTTAAAAAATCGAATGACTGCAATCGCTCCTAATTTGACATCCCTAGTCGGTGAAATTGTTGGCGCAAAGTTAATCGCCAAGGCTGGTTCCCTAATCTCCCTAGCTAAGCACCCGGCGAGCACAATCCAAATCTTGGGTGCCGAAAAGGCCTTGTTCCGCGCCTTAAAGACAGACCACGATACACCCAAATATGGTTTAATTTATCATGCATCATTGGTCGGCCAAGCTACCCCTAAAAACCGTGGGCGTATTTCGAGAATTTTAGCCGCCAAATGTGCCCTCGCCATCAGAGTAGACTCACTCGGTGAAGATCCAGACAACAGCCTCGGAATCAGAGTTCGTGAAATTGTTGAACGCAAGGTTCGCCAATTTGAAGAACGTGGTGACTACCATACAAATAGAAAAGTTAGAAACAGCCAAGGCGGCTTTAGAAACCAAAATATAGATGAAGAAATGAGAAATAAATTTAAAAGCGCATATAACGAAGAAAACGATTTTGATATGAGAAGAAATAATTCAAAAAGAGATTACCAAAATAGAAATAACTATAACGATGATAATGATAATAATTTCAAAAAAAGGAGATTTAATAATAGAAAATAAAATTATTTTTTGTATTTTTAATATTATTATTATTACTATAAAAATATTAAATATCAAATATTAAAAACCCTTGAAACTTTACCCTTTCTTTTCTATACTTTTTGTTTTTTTTTTTTTTCAATAAAAACATTTTTAGATTAAATAATATTTTTTATGACCACGTCTTTCTTTTTTTTTTTTAATCAAATTATTTTTCTAAAATTAATATTCGATCTGGAATCAATTAAATGATTCAAATAGCAATTCGTTAAAGGTTAATAGAGAAAGAGAGAGATTCAAAAAATATTAACAATCCAAATTATTAAAGGTTTTGATGATAACTTGTATTATCAGGATATTAGCAATAGAATTCGTGATAGTATTAAAAAAATCTCGTTAATTCATCAAAACCATGAAAAATCATAAAATCAGGATTTTCCAAATTATTTTCGATAAAATGAAAAATTATTTTTTTGAAATCACCTTACAAATTATCCCATTGACTTTCAAAAAACCTTGAGACTACTACAACGTATTTCCACTTAAAAATATTAGAAAGTATTTGCAAGGGTTGTAATTTGTCTTTGAGTGTTTGAAAGTATTGAAAGACCGAAAACTTTTATAAACAGAAGGAGTTCTGTTAGTCGCGTAAAAAAAATTTCATTTTTTATGGGAATATTTTTTATTTTTGAAAGAATAGAATCTCTTGTGAATCTTATGATCATACAAATAACCATTCAACAATATATGAATATAACTTAGATATTTTTTTTTTAAAAGGGGGTTCTAGCATTCACAATTTTAAATAGCAAAAAAGAATAAAGAAATATTTTCTTTCTTTTTAATGTACGATCAAAAAAAAAAAAACCCTTCAAACACTAGTCGTGTTTTCTGTACAATATAAAATTCATAGAAGAGAATAACAAAAACAAGAAGAAAAATCTATAAAAAATCTAAATAATTGGTAATAATGTAGCTAGGTTGTTATAAAAGTTTTTGAATAGTTATCCAACACCTTTCAATTTTCATAGAATATAAGAAAATCTTTTGAAGCTAAGGAAACATTCATTAAATAACCGAAAAGGGTTGGTTATTTTTTTTGAAGTATTCTTATTTAACGTAATTTACAACACTATGATTGAACGAGTAACTATTTGTTTCTCTTTACATGCAGTTATTTTTTGGATCATCTAATAATATCAATCGATTTGTCAAACAAATTATAATAAATCACATAAAACTCCTTTATCTGATCCTTGATTGAACCAAGTATCTTTATGTTATTTTTTGACAAGAGAATAACTTTTTTATTTCAAGAATCTGTTTTTTGATCAAATAAAAATTTTCTTTTTAAAAATATTGTTGAATTAGCTCAAAAAGCCATAAACTATTATATCGCGATTTTAATTTTTATAAGGATATTTTGACATTTATCAAGCTTTTTTGATAATTATATCAATTTTCACCTATAAAAACCTTTTTTAATTTTATCAAAAGATCATTAAACATTATAATTTTTTTCAATTTGCAATTCGGGAAAGATAATAACGATTTTCCAAACTTTTTTGTGACTTGTCAAAGATACCCTTAAATCCTCGATTATTCACCTCAAAAATTATTTTTTTTTCAATGTTTGAAAAATGTTTTAATTTTGACCAAAATTGATCTCCAATTTGTAAAATTTTGTACTGTTGACATTAAACTCCAAGTAGGTGACATAATTTGATATTTTCAAGTTGGCAACAGGAATATTTTTTTTTCCCAATCTTATATGAAAAAATCTAAAAAAGTTAAAAGGTTGATTTTTTTTAATTCCTTGTAAAAAAACGAAATAATTATTAAACTATAAAAGGGAATATAATCTCTTTTTCAAATAAAACTCACAGAAATTTTCAAGAATTATTTATAATTAAATCAAATTAATTGCAGTATCATTCTGAAATCCAAGAAACTAGTTAAAACAAAAAAAAAAAAACTCAAATGAAGATTATAAACCCATTAAAACAAATAAATAAAAATTCAAATTAAATATTTTAAAAATTGGTAAACACTTTTATTTAAAATGAGAAATCTCCTTTTGTAAATTGTAAAGTAAAAAAAAATATCAAATCAATAAATTACCTTTGAATAAGTTGAATTGACAAAAAGAACTTTACAAGTTATTGATAATTCTTTACACATCAAACTTTTGTTCTTTAAAGTCTTATTTTAAAGATATAGTCACAACCCTTCTAGTTATTTTGTTGGAATTGTTTAGTTTTCTTTATTTTCTCTTTGATTTGTTCCAGACATCAATCCAATAATTATGTTTCTTAAATCCTATATCTAGCCCTTTTAAAATCAAACTTAAACTGTTTCTATTTTTATATTGTCTAATTATTTCCAATTTTTTTTTCTTTGTATCTTATTTTTTCATTTTCCTACTGTTCAATAACCAAAAATGATAAAACAACAAAAAATGAAAAAATGAAAAATTAAAATGAAAATTCACTAATAATTAATTATCTTATTAACATCCAATTCAATAGTATTGATGCTTTGAGAGGTTTACCCCTTTGTTTGAAAAAGAATTTTGATATATATATATATATATATATATATATATATCACAGGTATGACGATTTTTTTGATTTCATGAAACGCGTTGGTGCACGCGTGAGCGACGCGTAAAACCCGTTTCTTTGATATATATATATATATATATATATATATATATATATATATATATATATATCGATAGGGATGTTTTTGTTAAGGATAAAACCAGAAAACAATCCTCAAATTCCAATGGTTACAAATACATACATATTAGATTTAAAATTACAAAAAAAAAAAAAAAAAACTAATTTGAAACTTTATTAATCTTACATATCTAAAAATATTTAATTATTATCACCAAAAAAAAACCCAATTAATAAAATATACAAATAAGTAAAATAACAGGAAAAAATCATTTATTCTATATAATTAATAGAGTTCGTGACCAAAAATGAAATTATCAATAAAAACTTGAATTAAAATTTATTTTGAGGTAATGAAATACATTTTAAAAATAAAATTTATGATCGATCACAAAAAAATATAAAGATTTAGACAAAAAAAATAATCAACTAAATAATAATGATTGTACCTAAATTGTACCAGTCACTCTAATTTAAATCTACTATACTTATGAAACGGAGTTGTTATTTTTACATTCTTGATTAATCAATTTCCTCTTGTTATTTTAAAAGTAAATAAACAGTATAATAAAATATGCAAATTAATTAAAGAAACAATATTCTAATACTTGAAAATATCTAAAAAAGTGAAAGGGTTTATTACTTAGTTTAACCAAATTTGGAATTTGTTCCCACGTTAACGTAAAGAATATTTTTTTTTAAAAAAAAGTATTAAGTAGAAATTTTGGATAAAAATTAGCAACAAAAGAGTTATTTAAAAAGAATTTTGTTACACATAAAAAATAAAAAATGAAATTATTTTTTAACATAACAGAATAAATAATACCTAAGGAACTAACTGTTAAGCAATACGACTGATGATGGATTAAGTAAAAAAAAAAATTAGGTGTAAAATTGTTTTAAATAATCAAAAAAAAAAATTAATTCAATTGTCATGCTCATAAATTGAGGAGAATTAATGGGATGAAAAAAAAATTACTAATCACATTTCCCATTTTAGTAAATTTGAAAAAAAAAATTTTTTAATTTAATAATTTTTAATATAATATTTTTTATGATCAATAAAAAATATTATTGGGAGGGATATAATCACAATACAAAAAATTTGGATGAAATGGTCTAATTAGGAAGTGGTAAAGAAATTGAATTTTTGACCTAATTTTTTTCACCAAATAGTATTTTTTTTGAATTAAAAATATAATCTTTTACTCTGTTTTTAAAGTGTTTACAACTATAAGAGTTTTGAATGGGAAATCTAATTTTATTTTTTTGGAGTTACAAAAATTAAAAATTAAACTTTTTTCATGGGGTTTTAAAATACAAATGCTCCCACCTAAAACCGAAATCATGAACACCCTTGTTTTCCTACACTTTAAAGAAATTACACCCTGTACGATATATAAAAGTTTTTTTTCGTTGTTTTGAAGTTTTTTCGTTTGTGTTTTTTCATATCCCAGAAACGAAAAGTATGATTTCAAAAAAATTCGAGAACTTTTTCAAAAAACAAAAAACGAAAACAATGAATGAAACGAAAAAACATATAAAAAATTAGAAAAAAGGCGATTTTATAAGTCTTTCATTGTTTTAAAACGAAAAACCGTAATACCTGTGATATATATATATATAAATATATACATTGGTCATTGGCAAATAATTTAAAAATAAAAAGTATAATTCTTAGTCATAATAGAAAAAAATAACAATATATATTTTGATATCTTGTATTGAATATTTTAAAAAAAATTAATTAAAATCTCCATGATTTTTTTAAATTCATATTCACTATTTAAATAATATATGAAGTACTTTTTTTTTTACTTATCGGTAAATGATCTTGAAATAAAAAAAAAATGTTTCTAAATTAATTATTATAAAAAAAAAAAACAAAAAAATAGAAATAGAAAAAAGGGAAAATGTGAAAAAATGTTATAAAATATCTATTTTATATTATCAATTTTTTCTTCTGATTTTCATTAAAAACCTGAAAACACATAGAATATACAGAGTAAAACCGAAAAATAATTTTACTAACAATATTTAATTATATAAAATAAAATGAGAAATTGATATTTGTTTTTTTTTTTGTTGTAAAAAAATTTTTTATTTAGTGAATTTTTATAAATTAAATCTAGAAAAAATGGTAAAATAAATATTTTATTCAGACGCAATTATATTGATAATTTCTTGATCAAAGATCTTTATACGTTTATAATCTAATAATTTAGAGTATTTATCGAATTTTTTTTTTTTTTATTATTATTATTTTTGATAAACGTTTATAGTAGCTTGTAAAATCCTCTATTTTGTTATAAAAGATAGGAAAAAGAAATTTAAGAAAATAGAATTTTCTTCTGGATTTTAATCACGTTTTAATCAATTATTTTTTTTAAATCAGAAATCTCAAGAGGTTGTTATTTATATAACTCTATGTTTTGGATGAAGAGAGGAGAAAAAATAATTACTTTTAAAATATATTTTAATCTTGAAATTTTAGATTTTTTTTGATTTAGTTAGCGAATTTAAAAATTATTCTTTGAAAATTTGAAATTCATCTTGCTAATTAAGACTAAAAATAAAAAAAAATAAATCAAATTTTTTTTTAAATTTTCAAAATATTATTTTTTTTAACTGTGGAAAATTGATGTTGAGTCTATAATGATTTGTGCTAGCTGATTTTGAATTAAAAATTATCCAATATATTTTCCTTTGTTATCATATAAAATATTACACACCAAGAAAAATATCTTGTATAATTTTTCATCCACATTCAAATAACAAAAGTTATACATAATACTGATAATTTATAAATTTACTTTTCTTATAAAATCCATTTCACTCATAAGTGCCCACCCAAAAATGTAAAATTCACTTTTTTTATGAATCAACCAAATTACATAATATTATCTAGAAATAAGAAAAATAATAAAATTTGGATTTAAACTCATAATCATAAAAGAAATACCTAGGAAAACATGAAATTTCAAAAAAAAAAATAAAAATGTTGAAAATTTTTTTGGCACATTGATTGAAAACTCTAGTTTAAAATTTCTCAATTACTTTCAAAATTTTAAAGTGATATCAATAAGATTTTTTAATAATAAATGAATCTACTTTAAAGAGATTACAAAGCCTCAATTTCCCCCAAGTTAATTTGGAGTTTTAAAAATTATTTTTTATCGAATTTACTTTTATAAAAAAAAGAAAAGATAGAAAAAAAAGAAAAAAAAGAAGTAAATTAACGAAAAAATAATTTAAAGTAATATAGAAAAATGATCTGATCTAAAAATTTAAAATTTGAATTGAGAAGAAGAATGAATTAAAGTCATAGAATATGTACTATTTCTTCAATAAAACAGGCCACCTTTGACTGAAAAAGAGTTTATGTCTTGTTTTATCCCAAAAAGAGTTTACTTTTTTTAAAATTTTTTTGATATATTTTTATAAACTGATTTGTGAAATAGACCCATTAAGTACTAATTCAAACACCAACACTATTTATCTACATTTGTAATCAGAAATACATAAAAGAACAATTTACTATGAGAACTTCATAAATAAAAGTTTTATCCACCTGTAATATATTTGTTCAATACTCAAATGATAACCATGTTCCAAAAAGGATATAGTAGAATGGAACTTCTTGTTAGTGTGTGATACAAATGACAAACAAAAAAATTCATTGGATATCTTAAAAAAAACTCCGAATATTAAACAAAAAAAAAGTAAAAGTATAAAATCTTAAAATCCAATTGAATAAAAATTTTCATAGGTTACTCATTAGAAAAAAAAACAAATACAAAAAAAAAAAGTTAAAAAGGATTGTCAATGAAAAAAATAAAATTAAGAAGAAAAAAATTGGCAACATCTTCAAAAACACAAATTTCAATTAAAAAAAAAAGTTTGAAAATTAAATCTCAATTCCAAAAAATCAAATTTATAAACAAAAAATAATAATTTTCTATTTTTTTTAAATTTCCAACTGCTTAAATTTCTTCAATTCAAAACAAAATTTTTTTTTAAAGTACAAAATTAATTTATTTTGATTTAATCTAATTTATGATTATATTCTAACCCTCTATATTTTACAGAGTAAGGATTTTGTAACATTTTTTCTTAAAAATAACTCCTTTGAGAAAAAAAAAAAAAAAAAGTCATAAAAACATTCGAGATCTTAAAACACCCCAAAGAGCAGAAACTTCAAAACTTTGACATAGTTTGATTTCCAAATTATAATTTAAAACCATTCATTCAAATTGTAAATTCGTATCACAATTTGGCGTTTTTTTCTAAAAATGACCTTGTTTTTAATTTGTTGATTTTTTGAGAGATCGATCGGACATCACAGGTTGATTAGTTTTTAATTGGAATTAGTTACTCATAAAAATTGCAAAATTATTTTAATCCATTTCAGAAAATTTTTATTTTTCGGTAATGAACCTACTCTTCAAATGAAAAAAAAAAAAAAAAATATATCAATTTTTTTGAAAATAGTGCGAATATAAACAATTAGATCAATCTATATCCATCGATAAATCCATACAAACTTGTATTAAATTTTCAATTTCAATAAAACCTGTGCCTCTAAAGGCATTGATAAGCAAAGCAATAAATAAAATAATAAAAAAAATCTTAAAAATAAAATAATAAATTTGAATTAAAAATAAAACTTGTATTAGCCTTTAAAAATCATTTATTTTAAATGTCTTTTTATACCTACGTAAGAAAGAGCATTTGAAAATAATTCATTTCCATTAGTATTATCGAGCCAAGCTTTGCCGCAATCATTAGTTGTTCTGGTTGATGTAGGATGGGTATTTATCACCACGACTGGCCCGTATCCTGGCTCTTTAATCTTTTCTGTGACGAGAGGCAAGCCATTGTTCCAAGAGGCAATTAGTGTTCCACCATTAATGTTGTGTGTGTCGACAACATGTGTGTATTCCTTTGTTTTGAAGGTTTCTACACCTCTTAAGATAGGATGTTCGGGCAAGTGTTTTTCGCCTAATTCTCTCTCATTTTTTTGTACCCTGGGGCCATACACCAAAGGAATGAAATTGTCGGTATATATCCTGCCCTTGATTTGCTTATCATCAGAGTCGATCAAGGTATTGATTGCCACAATTACAAGACCCCTGCCGGACTCCACAAATTCTGCCAAATTGTTGCCAAGTATTTCTGATGAGCCCAGTGTGTCAACATTAGCCGATCGTAACACAACTGCGTCGTATTCCATCATTTCCTCGACCGTTGGCGTCACATTCCGGGGATCCTTGGTTGTTACGTATTGTATGCCGCCATATTTCAAGGTGTCTACAAAATGCTCCACACGTACCTCCCCGCGTCTCGCCCAAGCAAGAACAAGGATATTTAAGTCTCGAAGCTTTGCGCCTCCGCGGGACAATATACGTATTTTAACTTGGAATCTTTTGGCAAGGTTAAAGGAATGCTTGACCAACTCTTGCACCTCGAAGTACCCCGTTTTGGAGATCTCGTCCAGATCTTCGAACGACATCAGCTCCAGGCGTATTAGGTGCAAGTGCCTTTTGACCAAATCCTTGACCGTCACTTTCGATTCGTTACCCAACTCGCGGAGGTGTGAGCGCGACCATTCGATCAGGGCACGGAACAATTGGATCTCCGGTGTCGAGATGGAATCCATGAGGAGCATTTGGTGGACAGTTTCTTCCTTGAGCCCAACAAAGCAATGGGTGTCCTTAAACAAGAGCCTTGAATTGCTTTCCAAAAATTGTAAAGAGTCTCGTTGCCATCGCTTCACACCCTCCTCACATGCCTTTTCATAATGCTGAATACAATTGGTCACAGTTAGCATGCTTGTGAAATACCGTGAGCAATATTCCTGCAATTCAAAAACACAGAATTTGTCTGCAACGCCATAGACACCGTAAAAGGTTTCCTCGTCCAACCGCGCCTTCCTCGAATAGAGAAATTCCAAAAACAGTTCAAAGAACCTTGGCTCAACATCGTCAACATCAACCTCACACAACAGGCGGTTGTTTGTCTCTTTCCATTCTTGGGTATAAAACAGCCCTCTCCAAACCGGTGAGTTCATCGACAAGATCAATTGGTGACCATACATCGCAACTTTCTCCTTGCCTACAATGAATTTGACATCAGACATGTCTCGGTTGTTCACCCATTTGTGCAACAAAGTAGAAAGGTTGTTTTTGTTTTTGTTTTTATTTTCTTTTTCTTTTTCTTTTTCTTTAGATTTTTATTTTTTTTTTTTGTTTTTGGATTTAAAAAATACGACCATTGAAAAGAATGGAGAAAAAAATTATAAAAATCTAAATTACGGCGTGTTCAGAAATATGAAAAATAGAATAAAATGGATTTTGTGTTTTTTTTTTCTTTTTCTTTTTCTTTTTGTGTGTGTTCCAAAAAAGAATTAAAATTAAGTTTAGTTTTGAAGGATTAAGATGAATTACTTTCACTCATTTTTTGGGATTTTTTTCTTTAGAAATGTGTTTTTAGAAAGAAAACAATTGTTTTTGTTGTGAGAACTGAAAGCAAAAAAAAAAAACTTGGTAGGAAATTGAAAATAAAAAAATGAAATTGTTTTTTACAATCGAAATGAGTTTTTTTTGATTGGTTTTGTTTAACCTTTTAAAAGTTGAGTAGTAAAAGTTAATTTTAAATACTATTCTGAATTATGTACTTCCCGAATCATATGTTCTTTGGGGGTTGAAAGGAGAATAACGAGAAAATTTAAAAAAAATGTAGATAAAGATTTTTCTATTTATTCAATAGATCTGCTATAAAAAGAACTAATTACAAATAAAATAAAAAACTCAAGCCTTTTACCAAATTTCTTTGAGATTAAAACAATAAAAACTTTATTATTACGGGTATTCGAATTATAAATGGGAAAATATTTTTGCTACATTTTCCATATTTTCTTTTTTAAAGTGAGGTTGGTGAGTGAAGTAGATTGAAATTTAAAAACTCTATTTGAAAAAGGAAATTGAAAATGAAGTGAAAATGGTTCCCATTTGTACAGTGATGTAAATAACCTGTGTTTTTTATTTTCACCCATAAAAAAAATTTAACTTATGCAAAAAATATAGACTGGCTGTAGAAATAAAAGAAACAAATCAATATGATGAAAACAGTATATAAAACCGAAATAGAGTTCTTTAAATAAAATTTAAAAAAGAATTATGAAGATATTGAAAGATTAAAATGTAATTTTTTGAAAAGAAAATGAGCAAAATTTCATTTTTAAATTTTTTATTAAAAAAATCATTTCATCTCCAAAATGTTGTAAATATGACGAAATTTTCAAAACAAAAGCAATTAATATTATTGAATGATTTTGATTAATCAAAGATCTAACCTCTAAAGTCAATTTGGAACCGAACCAAGAATCTATAAGTGGTTTCTGGTGTTCCAATACCCAAGTCTGAAAAAAAACCTAAGAAGTTAAATTTTAGTAATGGGTTAAAGTTTGTTGACATAGGTTATTTATTGAGGTGTGTTGGTTAAAGTTTTATTCTATCGAATTTCAGAAACGAAAAATCATTTAAAGAACTTTGCTCAGATCGTTTTTTTTCTTTTTAATTCAAGAGAATATTGAATTCCAAATCACTCAATTATTTAAACCTCAAACGATTCTTTTTGTTACAATATTAGAACCGTTTTGCTTTTTTGAACAACCTACAAGTTTTAAGGGGGTAAGTACATTTTTCATTTTTTGTTTGCCACCATTTATGTGAAACTGAATTATTCAAATCATTTCTTTAGCCAAATACATTGATATTTTAATAAATACCAGAGTAGAATATATCCTAGTAGAAGATATTTTCATACCAACAAAAAAACACAAATCAAAAAAATGAAAAAATTAATCAAAAAAAAATAAATAAAAAACATTTATTACTTGATCTTATCTATAAAATTTTACACAATTACTTATTCTTTTTTTGGTTTTATTTTTGATTCTTTATGAAAAAAATTATGTTTGGAAAATTTTTGAAAAACAAAAAAATTGTTTTATTTCTAAAGAATTCCAAAAATTGAATTTAAAAATCTCATTTTCATTTATTCATCTAATTCTAGTTTACATTCAGAAAATCAGAGATTTTTTTAATTCTTCTTGAGAATGAGGGTTTATTTTAGAAATGCGTTTGATTTTATAATTATTTATTTTCCATTAAAATGAGAACTCAAAAAAATTCTGAATCTGATAAAAATTTGTTATTGAATTTTTTAATTATTTTGATTGAATCTTTTGTAACTGTTTTTTGATTCCAAGAATTCAACCCATTTATTTCAATTTTTGAAATAGTATTCCTTGTTTTCGATTTGTTTGATAAAAATATTTTAAAATTAAATTTTGAAAGCAAATTTGTCAGAAAAGGTTTTTTAAAATAATAATAAATAGTAATGGGGTGAGTAATTCAAGGAAAAAAATGTTTTGCATTCATGCAAACTAAGAAGATAAAGAAAACCAATCTTCGAAAATAGACTTTTATCGATTTTTTTTTTTTTCATTCTTTATTTCAACAAATTGATTTGGAATGGTGATCTTTCGTGTTTGGTATTCTAAAAGAAAAGATTTGTTTCAAATACACACCTTTTGGTGTATATTTTTTTGGTTTAAAGTTTGATTAATTTCAATCGTTCATATAAACACATATCTAGATCCAAAACCAAATTTAATAAAACCAAAAATTTTTTCAAAAAAAATGTTTAAAAAATCAAAAAATTTAAGATTCAACTCGGAAGTACTTTGATTCTTTTCACAAAGAGACTAGTGGATGGTGTTTTGGTTCCAAAGTTTCAATATCTGTTGGTACTCAAAAAATAATTTTTCAGTAATGTTAACACAATTTGAATTTTTCAAAATGGGAAAATGTACTTACTTCCTTAAGATTTGTATCATGTGAAAAATTGATAACTGTTAAAAAGATAGTTGGCTAATTAAAACTATAGCTTCAAGACCAAGGATGAAAAACATAAGGTTAGTTCAAAAAATACTTATTCTAATTGATTTTGTGAGGATCTTGGAGTTTTATAAACCCTTAATTCAGTAAAATATTTTGATACTTGAAATAAAAATGTTTGTTTAATAATTGGAAAACAACAACCAAACAAACCATACAATTTTCTGTCAGGATCACAACTTTCAACTAATTCAGATTTCGCTTACATAAAGTTTTGAAAACAACAAATGAAAAATCTTCGAAAATAACCATACCCTTTCTTCTCGACAATAAAAAAAAAAAATCATCTCGTTTTATGGAAAACAACAAAGATCTTTGTAAAATGAAAAAAAAATCTGTTTTCGAGATAGAAGTCTTGTATTGTATTAAATAAAAGCTTTGAATATTTAAGATCTTGAATAATATAAAAAAAAGAAAAAATGCATTAAACTGGATTCGAACCAGCGACCTTTTCATTACGAGTGAAACGTTCTACCCCTGAACTATTAATGCATTCATTAAAAAGAACATAAAATGAAATATAAATTTTTTATAAATATTTTTTCATCACTTTTACAAAATGAAATTTAAACCTATTTGTATGATTTAACTTTAAAAAACTCACCAAAACCTTCTAGTTTTAAAATTAAAATTACAAAAAATTCACAGATATAAACCAATAGGTTAATCTTATAAAGATTTGAATTCTAACTTATTGAATTGGATTATTCACATTTTTTTCAGATATTCTGTTTTCCTGATTCTTTCTCTTTATTTCGAAAAAATAAAATATTAATGAAAATTTTCTGACAACTTTAAATATAATATCTTGTGTAAAATTTCTTAATTTTTTGAATAAAATTAAAATTGTTGACAAAAAGGTTTTTTTTAATTGTAAATGAATGTATTTTAAAAAAAAATTCCAAAGACTTTCTTTTCTTAATATTAATTTGGAGTTTTCAAACATTTTTTGTTTTGTATGTGGATTTTTTATAAAACATAGAGTTTGAACACGGATCTCAATAAGAATATCAGCTCATATATGTAGTTTATCATTTCACATATTTCCAAACAGTCTTGTATTGCTTGCTTCTTATTAAGGGACAAGTCTCTATTATATATATATATTATCCAATTTCGAAATAAGGATTCCTTACTATTTATTTCAAAATAAATGGAACAAAATTTTCATCCATCTTTCCAAAAAAAATTATATAAACTTTTCAAAATTTTAATATTCTTAAAAGAAGCTTAAACTATAATTTCCCTTTTAGTATTTGGTATGTGATGGTTTATTTTAATTCTTGAAATAGAATTTTTATGAGGAAAGCTGAATGAAATTTTTGATCTTTTTATTTTATAATTAACAGTATCTGGAAATATGCTTAATATTGAAAATAAACAAGGGTTTTCAAATCTAAGTAATTTACAAAAAATTTTTTCAATCTCTATTAATTTTTTGTAAAAATTTAATAGAAATTAGTACCTTAATTTGTGAATTTTTCATTTTTGGATTGAAGCTTTTGAGTTAAGATTTCAGTACCCTACCACAACAGGGCAAAATTTTAAGAATATTTTATTGACGACATTCTATACTTACAAATTTTATAGATGCCAAGTTTTAAAAAATCTGATGGACTAAGAAATCCAAAAATAAGAAATTTTTTTTCCTTTATTTCTCAATAGGAAAAAATTTGAAATTCATTTTATTTTTTTGCATTATAAAAAGTTTGATATTTTTTATTATCATTTTTGATCATTATTATAAAATATCAAGTCCTTCTCGTCAATAATATTTACATAAAAGATTTTTTTTCTTTTTGAGATAATTTAAACAAACAAAAATTTGAAAAATTCAACCTATTGAAAAAGATTTATATAGATTTTAGAATGATAATTTTAATATTAAGTTTTTAATCTACTTATAAATTCCACTTAGAAATTGTACTTTTATTCTAAGATGAAATTGGAATTTTCAAAATAATTTTTTCTTGAATATATTTTAGGAAATAAGTAATTTTATCATCTAAATCCAAAATTATTTTTTTTATTCCAGATATGATTTAAATTGTTATAATGATTCTTGAAAATAAAACCAAACAATTTTTAATCGAGTAAAATTACAAATGTTTAAAGTGATATGCATTAGTCAATTATTTTAGGACCTATATTTTTTAATTTAATTCAAAAAGATTTCAACTCTTTAGATGTTTGGATAAATAAAAAATTCATAAAATTTTTAAAAATTAATCAACACCCTCCAAGAATTAATTCACAAAATTAAAGCAAAAATAGATCAAGTAAGAATTTTAATATATAAAAGAAGATTTAAACTCAAAAAGAAATTAGATATTCTTGGTTTTGAACATATACCAAAAAATTTAAAATTCACAATATAAAGATGATGAAAATATCAATTGAAAAGCCGAAAATCTAAAACTACTAAAAAGGAATCTTAACCAATTTAGAGTAAACTTAATAATAAATAGTTATGAATGGAAAGGTCATGGATATGTAAAAATTATTGAGATACTAATAATATCAACAAACAATCATGTCTAGGTTTTTATTTATTTAAGGAATAAACCGAAAATTAATTGAAATTTTCTGTTTATTTCTTAAATTAAAAAAAACCTAACAACAAAAAATAGTTAAAATGGAAGGTCTCTACTTCCATATTAAAACTCAGAAATTTCACAAATTATCTAAATAAACTCTTTTTCAATAATAGTGACTCACCTGAAATAATAACTTGAAAAAAAAAAATTATCCTTTCGTATTCAAGAACAATTAATAACTAAATCTGCTTTGTAATTTATTTTTAAGTCATTCTAAATACATAACAACCTGATATATTAAAAATTGAAAAAAAATATAACCAAAAACTAAAAAAAAGTTTGCCACAATTTATGAAATGAGCATTACAGATTTTTATTTACTTAACTTTTACTGAAAAAAAGATGAACATCAAGATTTTTTATGAATAATTAACTTCATTTTTAAAGATATTACATAGTCACAATTTTCAGAGTGATTATTGGTCTTTTCGAAGATCTCTTTTTTTTTTTCACATGATCTTTTTAAAAAATAGAAAAAGAAAAATAAAATAAAAAGAAAAATTTGAAAAAGTAAAACTTAAATTTGCAAAATTTGAAAAAATGATTCTGATTTAAAAATTTGAATATATTTTTTTTGTTAAGAATAGTTGAATAAACCCTCAAAACAACTTCCATAAACATTATACAGTGAATAAAAATTTTTGAAATCATGTTTAGATATTCTTATGTTTACGATAGGAATGAAATAAAAACAAAATCATCCAATATCTGTAAAAAAAACCACAATTTAGAAATTATTTTGAATATTGATCATTTTTTATGGGAAAAAATCAAAACATTTTGGATTAAAAAACTAATTCAAATTAACAAAAATCAAGAAAAAATGATATCTTTGATATTATTCGTAATAAAAATTCATCATTTATCTTATAATTGGTTAAAGATAAAGAGAGTTATGATTTTTTATTAAAATTTCTAAACAAAAATTTAGAAACTAGGATAAACGCCCTAGAGTGAAGTAAAGTGCCTAGGTTTTCTTGAGTTTTCTGTTTCATTTGTTAAATCTATCGATTTTCTTGAGGTTTTTTTGAGTTTTCTATTTATTTCTAAAATCAATAGATTTTCAAAATAAAAGAGAAAACCTCAAAAAAACCTAGAAAACTTCACAAATAATAATAAAACTCAAGAAAACCTATAAGATATTTTTTCCAAAATAATGGAGAAAAATCATAGATTTTTTTGAATTCTTTTAAATTCTGGAAAAGCTAACTGTGTTTTTTTTTTCATTTAATAAATAAACTGAAAATTAAATAAATTTTCGGTTTATTTCTTAAATTAAAAAAAAACTATTCAGCTGTAACAGGAAATTAATTTCCTCCCTTCAAAATAAAATAATAAAATAAAAAAAAACAATTTTTTAAAAAAATTTTTAAAACATTGAAAATTATTTTGTCAACATTTTACTTTTATTGAAACCCAGAAGAAAACTTTTTTAAATTTTTTAACAATAAAAAATAAATTGATGAACTAAACCCCAATTCAAAAATTTTTAACACACCAAAATTCAATTTGTAAAAAAAAAAATCTTATTTAATCAATTCAAGAAGAAATACCAAATTAGAACCATTCGCTAATTGAAATGTTAACACTTGTATCTAAATTACAATACTCACAAAATAATAAATAAATAATTGTTAATACAAATAAATCATCGGTGTGGGAAAATTTTGTAGCGAGAGAAAAAAAAAACATTAGTAAATTTATTGAAATTTTATTAGGAATATTGATCGATCAAATGGTTAGATACTACCAATTAATTTTATTTGAGTTCTACTATTTGGAACAACTCAACTTTAACCTAATATCAGTTCTTGAAAAAAATTTTTGATCCAACAAAACAAGTCACGTAATTCAAAAAATGAAATGAAAGCTAAAATTAAACCATGAAAAAATGATTTTCATATTTTGCAAAAATCAAAATCATTTCCAATTTGAATCAAATTGTATTATTGTGATTGTTTGGAACTTTTTAGTTGTTGTAAAAAATTTTGAATTTTCGTTTAGATCAAAATTTCCTTGATTAAATTATGTCAAGCTTCAATCATATATTTCCTTTATTAAATGACCTATACTTTAATAATTTTTATTGATTGGCTTTGAATTGAAAGATTAATTCATTAAAAAGAATATAAAAAATTTTCATTCAAACTCAAGACTTTTAAACATAAAAAGAATATTATTATTATTTAAATTTTACAAAAATTAATTTACAAATGAAAATAATATGCTACTTTTTTCGTTTTATATTGATAACATCTGAATTTTTGATTTTAAAAAATAGACTCAAATTAATAAATTGTTTAAATGAAGTTATCTCATCCATTTCAAAAATTTAAAAACAAATTACAAAAAAAAGTTTTACAGATCTTGATAAGATTTCAATTTATTTTTGAAATAAATACTCCCCCCCTTAAATTACAATGAAAAAAAATAAAACAAATTTTTTTTTGAGAGAAACGAGCCAAACAAAAAAATATGTATCAAAAAAACATTAAAAATGTGAAGTTCGTTTGGCATGGATAATTTTATTCCAAAATTAATCTGAGGAGAAAATCTCCTCTTAGCCAAGGCGCGGAATTAAATTCAAGGAAAAACAAAAAGAACTAAAGCATAAAAAAAAAGTAAACCACACTCCCTTTTACATAATTAATATTACTGTTCCAGCCCTATCCCAAAAATTTATAACAACCTGAAAATAAATTTCTTTTCTGAAATTTTATTTTGTACAACAAACGGTAAAAAGAATATTAAAACCAGTCATAAACTGTAAAATATATTATACAAAATTAAAAAGAGGTTTATCAATTTTTTTGTTTTGGAAATTGACAAACAGGTCAATAAAATTATTTACGTTAATGTGGATCTTCAATTTTCAAAATTATTAAAATTCGGGTTTTTAGAAATGAAAAACAAAGTTTGAAAAATATTTTCAAGTTTCCATAGTTTCTATGATTTCAATAATTGAGAAAATTTCATTTTTGTTTTTTTTTTTACAAAAAAATAACATGAATGAAGCAAGAGAAGTTGAAATTTTCTTCTTCTGATAGAAATTGATTTTTCTATTTAAAAAACACAATTTTATAATATACAAGTAATTTCTATGTATTATAAATTTTCACAATAGGGTTGCAACGGATTAATTGTTTATGGAGATTATATAACAATTCAAAGTAACTCAATGATTTTTGATAATTAACAATATGTTCATTTAGATATGAAGTTTTTTATTTAGAGAATGTTTCTTTTACTGTTAAAAAATCCTAATTAATTTTCTTTTTCATTATCATGTTCTTAACAAGGTGTTCGATTTCGCAAATATCAAAATTTCTTTTTCAATTTTTGATTTTAAAAAATGGCATAAAATGATTTTTTGATCCAAATTGGAGAATATTTTAAAGATCATTCATCCATAATGTAAATGAAATTGTATTATATTGGTTTGAGAAAATTTTTTTTATTGTAAGCGTAGTCGTTAATCTTACCCTCTTCAATTCGAATTTTGGGAAAAATAATAAAAAAAAAAAAAAACATCATTTTGAACCACTATTAAAACCCATACCAAGTTCAAGATCGATCAGCTAAGAACCAAATTACCAATCACTACACCTGACACACTATGATCTTATTTCAAATTTCAGGGATTGTAAACCTTAAATTAATATTAATTTGAGAGAAATAAAATTTCTCTAAAGTTAAATATTTTTCAAAAACACAAAAATAAATCAATTAATAAATCCAATTTCTACTATTTGACTAAATGTCAACCAATTGAATAAAATAATTGTTTGTGTTATGTCATGTTAAAAATCTAAATATAACAAAATGAAAAATTGATTTCATTTTTTTTCTTTTTCAATTTTAAATGGAAAATTTATCTCTTCCAGTTCTTTTTTTGAATGAAAAGATACCCCTTTACCCTGAAGTGACAGCCATTCTTCTTTCAAAAAAAGGAAACACTTTAATTACTGGAAATTCATATGGGCAAGTTGCAATTTGGAAAATTGAAAACAAGCTATTAAGTCAGCTTTCCGTTGTTTCATTTTCTCATAGCACTTGTGTCATTGAAATTGTTGAGATTCCCGATCCTTCAAACACATTATTTGCATCAAGTAATTTGATTGTTTCCAATAAATAAAACTTTTCTTTATTTGTTTTTTATTTGCATTTTCCCTTTTGTTTATAACTTTTTCTGTTTCGAATGAACCACAAGAACTTTTAATATTCAAACGAACACAAAAAGCATTTCCAGTGTTTCTTGTAATAATTAAATTTTGTTCCTAATTTTTGTTCTAAATTCAAAATCTAAAAAATTGAAAAACTATCACAAAAAACAAAAACAAAAACAAAAACAAAATCAAAAACAAAAACAACCATAAAATCAAAAATAAAAACAAAACAAATAGTCTCAGTGGATGGTTGTGTTAACCTGTTTCATTCCAACGACGGTTTCACGTTTTGTAAAAAACAAGTTTTTAAGTGTCATCCAAAGAGAGTCAAAGTCTTTTATGCGATGTCTCGGCTCTGTCTTGTTGGGTGTGGGACAACAAATTATATTGAGATTGTTGATTTAAAAACTTTAACAGTAATCTACCAATCTTATGCACACGGCTCTTGGATTGTTGACATGGTTATTCTTAAGCCGACTAAAAGGCGTGTTAAAAGAAAATCAAAGTACTTAAAGCAAAACCAAACAGAGATGTTATTATCATTAGGATCGGATTCTGAATTAATTTTGTCTCAATTACCATCAACAATTTTTGATACTAATTCCAATCAGAGTTTCATTAACAGCCAACCAGATATCCATAACAAAAAAAAATTAGGGTTGGGGTTACATCCAGTTGTGCTTTCTGTTTCTCAGAATAATAAGAAATTCGTCGTTGGTTGTCTTGATCGGATATTTATTTTTGATCGTACAATGACATTATTAACTAGCCCAATTTTTTTGCCTGCCAAGTACCAATTACTCCAAATTGAATTTCTCAAAGATCACCATTTGCTTGTTTCGACTAGCTCTGAAAAGATTTTTTTAATATCCATACCAAATAAAGACGAAAATAACAAGAACAAGAACATGAATATGGATAACAACATGGAGAAGAATAAGAATACGAATAAAAATAAGAATAAGAATAAGAACAAGAATAAGAATAGCAATGAAAATGATCAAGAGAGTGATTCTTTAAATTTTCCAACCAACAATTCAAAAGATGCGTTATTGTTTTGTGTCTTGGAAACTCAAAAAATATTTTTGTCTTCTTTGTTCAATTTTCAAAAATTTACTCAAAAAACAACAAACAAGTTTAACAAAAGAAAAAGAACAAAAACAGATAACAAAAAGGATCAAATGATTATTTTAGTTGGCTTGGATTCAAGTTCAAATTTGAATTTTAATATTTGGTCCCTTGATCAAATAAGGAAAGAATTACAAAATAATTTTCAAACTCATAAATTACCTTTAATTTTAAAACCAAAGGAAGGCCAAAGCAAAAACAACAATAAAAAGAGAATTTTTTTCACTGAAGAGAATCTCAAAAGGTTACCCAAAATATTACCATTTTCGTCTTCCTTTTCAACTTTAAATTTTTTTCCGAAAATCAAATCAACAAACAATAATAACACGCAAAAAGAGGATAATACACAAAATAAGGGTAATAATATTTTTAATGATCATAACAAAAATAATAATAAAACAAGGGGAGAGAATACTAAAAGAAGAAGAAACGAAAGAAATAGAAACAACATAAAGAAAAACAAAAAGAAAAACAAAAAGAAAAACAAAAACAAAAAGAAAAACAAAAACAAAAATCAAAATAATCTTGATTCAAATTTAATTACTAGTAGATTGATTTATCAAAACGAAAATGGGTTTCCTGAAAAAATTATAACTGGATATAATTCAGGTACAATTTCAATGGTAAATATCACTAGTGCCGAAAACAAAGATAATCGAGATAATAAAGTACACAATAAGAAAACAACAAATAAAAAGACAAATATCAAATACTTTAAAGGAGGGCATAAAGCGCCTGTTACTAGTTTATTTATTACAAAAACTAATTTCAAAAAAAAAAAATTGTTTTCAGGTGGTTTAGATTGTTTTATTTGTTTATGGGATCTCCAAAAATGTAAATTATTAAAAACATTTTATTCACATGTTGAGCCAATAATATCCTTTTTCCAGCCACCTAAAGGAAAATTTAGAGAACATACACTTTCAGTCAGCAATACTATCATTTCTGTTATTGATATTGAAAATCTTTCTGAATTTTCTATTTTTTCAGGGCATTCTGGACAAATTACAGACATTTATTGGAAAAGAACCAATGATTATTTTTTTTCCAAAACTATTAATAATATGCTGTATATTTGGGATCTATCTACAAGGTCTTTGGAAAATATAGTAAGCGATAAAATATCGAATGAAATATTAAAATTTGATAATATCAAAAATCAAAAACATTTGAATCATCACTATATTGACGAAAATACCAGTAGCGGCAACAATAACAGCAAGAACAACAATAACAACAATAAAAAACAGGGAAACAAAAGCAGTCTCAATATCGAAAATATTGATGATCAAGGTTTGGATCAAAAATTTGAAAATGAATACAAGAATAATACAAAAACTAAAAAAAGTTCAAATAATAATCAAATAAATAATGGACGTGGTTCAATTAAATCAGCAGAAAAGCATTTTATCATTAATTCAAAAAAATACCATTGGGAAAAAAAAGATTTTTTAACAAAATACACAAAAGTGACGACAATTGGTTTACCATCCAATTTTCGTTATCAGCAAATCCCAATAATTATTTTAGATATAAATAAATATTTAAATCAATTAAATTTAAAAAAAAAAAAAGTCTTGAAATTGCTTAGCTTTTGGTTTCCTTGGGGCATGTCGAATGAAATTGATGAAATCGGCAATTCAATTGGACTTAGAATGTTGTTACATAAAGGGATGATTCAAGGATCAATTGATAATTTTGGCTCTTTAATTATTTCTTTGAATAGATCAATAAATAATACTGCTCTTAATAATAATAATTTAAAAAAGATACCAGAAAATGTTGGTGGGAAAGAAACAGAGAACAAAACAGAGAAAAAAATATATAACAAAATAGTGACAAAAACAGAAATGGAAATGGAAATGGAAATGGAAATAGAAACGGAAACAGAGAAGAACAAGAAAAAGAAAATGGAAACAAAAACAGAAACAGAAACAAAGCAAGTGAAATGGAAACAAGAGCATTTCGATCCACTATGGATGACTTCTGCAACAATAACTAGCCAGTATTCATTAATATTAGTCTCATTATCGTTTGTTTTGCGTGATTCTTTAATCCCACTATTTTTAAAATCTGGTATTAATTTGATTGAAAGATATAATCAATTAATATCTAAACAAACCTTCAAATTATCATTAAACGAAATTGTCAAATTTTGGTATCGCCCAAGCGAACCATCAATTGAAAAATCAGCGCGTTTTCTATTTACATTGGTCATCGAGAGAATGGACATTAAATTATTAAACAAAGAAATCAAAATTCTAACACAAACCATATTAAAGGCAAATGTCCAACAGTCTACTCATATATCGACATTTACCTTAACATTAATATTTATTTCAAAAAAAAATTTAATTGATAAAACTATTTTAAAACCCTTATTGAATAAATTATTATTAATATTATCTTTCACAAACAACAAAACCACCACGCAATTTGCTTCTTATTTACTAGGTAAAGGTTTTAATTTATTTAAGCAATATATAGATAATAAACTATTATTAATAAATTCAATTTTTTTAGTTGAATCCAAATTAAATCCTAAATTTACCAAAAAAATAACTACCCGTAATGATGGTGAAAATGATATAATTTCAGAACCCCTATATTTTATTTGGCAACAGGATTCAATTAATTTTGCAAAGACAGTTGTTAAAATAATTAACCATCTCCATAATAAAGATTCTGTCAAAATTAATGCAATAAATTTGTTGGTAAATTGCCTTTCCAAATCACAAAAAACATTATCCGATAATCTAATAGATATTTGCCAATTGATATCAAAAATTTTTATTATTAATGAAAATACCAATGAAACCATCAAATCAAATTCTTTAAAATTGTTATCAAAATTATCTTCTTTCCCCCAGGTTGATTCAAGTTCTGATTATTTTGTCTTTGCTAACAATAATGTTGGTGAATTCTTTTATATAAATATCAAAAAAAATATAAAAAAAAAATTTGTTGCACATGATAAAAAAATTAATTTAATCAAATTCTCACCCAGTGGTAAATTCTTAGCTACCTTATCAATTCAAGAAAATACTTTGAACATTTGGAAATTTGCTTCAAAAAAGACAATTAAAAATACAAATAAAATTACTTTCCAAAAAAAATTCACAACCAAAATTGATCCTAAATATTCACAAAATTCAAAATTAATTTCCAAAATAAAGATGCAATGGGAAAAGAATAAATTCATTACATTAATTTGTGATGATGAAAGTTTTAAATACAAGTTATAATTTTTTTTTTTTTTTTTTTTTTTTTTATATATATATATATATATATATATATATATACTGAATTATGTATATTTATTTTTCTTAATTTTATTGGACATTCGCAATTATATTTATTCTAAAAATATAATACCTCAAAAATATTTTTGTATAAAAATTTAAAAAATAAATTAGTTTTTTTTCAAATTTGTTCAACTAAAACTGAAATCCGATTTTTATTAATATTCAAAGATTTTGCGAGATGTTTTTTGTTTTTTTCTTGATTTGTCTTTTTATTGAGATAATATCTATTTAAACGGTCTTTTGATAATTATTAAAGAAATATATATAAAAAAAACCCAAATCAAAAAAATAGTTGTTTTTTTCATAATTTAAATGTTATGTTAAAAATTTGGTTATTTATAAAAAGGATTTGATTAAATAAAAGAAATTCCACATCAATTTTCAGAAGATTTCACAATTAAAAATCATGTCCAGGATTTTTTTTAGGTCTGGTATTTTTTTACATACTAAACTATTTTTCATTCAACGGGGCCCAGTTGTAATGGGTGAAATACCTGTGTTTAAAGGGTTTGCATCAATATTAGAAGAAAAAAATATATTTTGGAAATTTTAAAATTGAAAACATTTTTTTACATTTTTTTTCATTTTTGTTTTTTTTTTTCGATTTTTTTTTGAGAAAATTTTTATTTTATTGCAAGATCAATAGTCATTTGGTAAGAATGTGTTATTCTAAGGGTTATTGAAACTGTGGAAATGATTGTTGAGAAATCATATTGATATTTATTGCAATTTTATGAATCTATCAAATATTCCAGAAAATACCCGAAAATCGAAAATAACCCAAAATTTTTTAACCACAACAAAACACTTTATGAACAACTTTTAAGAAACCCAAATACCAATATTACTCATGTTTAAAAGTATATTTATAATTTTGATTTTTTTTTTTTTTGTGGTTTGAAAAAATAAAATTCAAATAAAATTTAAATTTTTGGGAATATTATTCAACCCATTTTATGTGAAAAGAGTTTGATATCTTAGATGAATATAACATACTGATCATTGCGAAACGTTATTAACTAAATGAGAGAAAATTTACTTTTAATGAAAATTTCTAATTGTGTATCATTACCCTTACTTTTGTAATCTTAAATACAATCTAAAAATAACCGAATAATATCTAAAATTACAATAGTTGCTCATACCCTACACAAGGTTACTCAAGACAACTTTTATTTAAATCATCATTCCATATAAATAAACTGGTTTAACCAAAATATACAAATATATACCATACCGAACCTAACACAACCCATATCAATATCCTGACTAACATATACACCTAACCAGAATAAGGACCAACAATTACTCAAAGATACTCAAAAGGTACCAAAACCTATTTTGTCATAGTGGAAAATTCAAAAAAAAAAAAATTTAATTTTAAATAAAATTGTTTTTTTACAGTTAAACTAGGTATATTGACACTATTTTTCTTCCGAGTTGTTCTTAAATGTTTTTTTGTGGTTGAAAAATTTTGGGTTATTTTCGATTTTCGGGTATTTTCGGGAATATTTCAAACACCCCAATTTTCTTCAAACCTAACTCCTGAAATTTAATTAATAAATTTGAATAATTTACGTTTCATTTTCATTTCCTTTTTCAAATAGAGACCACAAATACCAACACACTTCGTTTGGGGGGACTTGATTTCTAAAAGAAAAGTACGGAAAAATGAAGTGAAAATTGTTTTTTATGTTATATTTCAAATATCAGTAGAAGTTCAAAAAGACATTCTTGTTTTTCTCAATGGGTATTTCATTAAGAATTTGAGTTTTTCAATTTTCAAGTAAATTAATTGATTTATTAGTTTTATTTCAGATGAATATCAACATTTCTTTGATGTGTATTAATATACTTATTTATTATTTGTTCTTCAAAGGTCAATTATATAAAATAATTGATATTTAAAAAAAATGTTGAGCACTTTTGGCTGAAACAAAGTTTATAGAATATAACAACATTAAAATTGTTTATTTGTAATAGTTTAAACTTTAGATATAATTATGGTAGATTAAACAGGAAAATTCTCTGTTATTGAATTTGCTTTTTATTTTTTTTTTTTACCCCCCTCCCCAATTAAAAATAAAACTAATTAAAGATTAAATGATTGAATAAAATATTATAGATAAGATCAAGAATGAAAATGATTTTTTATTCTAAGTTCTGTTTGATCAATTTTTTAATTATTCTAATTTCCATTTTTTAGTTGGTATGTAAATCTATTTCGACCAGCAGATCTGAAGCTCTTATATTTATTAAAAAGGTTAATATGTTTGGTTAAAAAAATGATTTGAATAATTCAGTTTCGCATAAATGGTGGCACTCTAAATTTGAAAAATGTACTTACCCCCTTAAATTTACTTGAGTTTTGTATTTTTTGACAAACAATTAAACATTAGCTCACATTTTTAGTTTGTCTTGAAGAATAAAAATCCAAAAGCCTCTAGAAATATCAAAAATGTGAGTTTGATCCTTGTTTAAAATTTGTCCAAAATACTCCTCTTTCATTTTTATTATTTTACTTAATGAGCGAAATCCTCACTCTTCATGTTGGTGGATGTGGCTACTCATTAGCAAACAATTTTTGGTCAAATCTATGTAGAGAACATAAAATTGATCACGAAGGAAGATATTATGGTATATATGATGCTGAATTAGAATGCATATCTTCCTATTTTCATGAAACACTCCAAGGTAAGATCAAATTGTTTTTTTATAAAATTTTCTCGAAACAAAAAACACAATAATGCTTAATGAACAACAAAGGGAACAAAAATTACATTCCGCTTTCCAAAAGAAAGAAGAATTAAAAGAAACCACCAAAGTTTACAATTCTCAAAGAAAAATAAGAAGTTAACAGGTTTGGTTTGTCAAATCAAATCTTTTGAATTTGGCTTTGATCTTTCAAACAATTTTTTTTGGAAAGATGAATAAACTTTTTTTTCCTTTTATTTTTCAACAAATAACCCAAAATATTTTGTAGCCTTCCTTGAAAGTAAACACTCAAGTCAAATTGGAATGACAAACCATAACAAAAAAATGTGAAATAAAGAAAAAACGCTTTTTGCTCAACACATTTTTCAAAAAGAACATCAATTAAAAATACTCTTAAATTCAACACTAAGAACCCAAGCTCTCAAACAATTAAATCAATTTGATTCCGAAATATACATTTCACATGTAAAAACAAACCTTTTCTGATAATTAATCGTTATTTGTGAAGTGCTATTCAAACAGAAGAATAATTATTTTTGATAAAACCCTTTCATAAAAAGTTGTTGAGAGTTTTTTTTGTAGTTCTTTAAGCATTACAACAACTATGAGTCGGTTTTGTGATGATCCAAAAAAGTGTGCCTTTACAGATAATGTAGTGAAAAAAATACAGCAAAATAATCCACGATAGGGATTTTTAATTATTAATATTAGGGAAATTGTTGTGTAATTGATGAATAATTTCTTTTATTTAAGGGATTAGCTTCACCATAGATTTCTCTATAATTAAAGTATGTTGTAATTCGGTGTAAATGGTATTTGTGAGCCAAGGCTCAAATAATTCTAAAAAATCTTTAAAAATCTTATTGCACAATAAATTATTACAATTATTTACTAAATGATCACTATTAAAAATTTTCATTGTAGAAATATTTTTTTTAATTCTTTTTCAAATCTAAAAATAGAAACTCCAAATAATGATATTACCGTTGTTAATAATTCATATTGAGAAATTCCAAAAGTAACTATTTTTATAATTTTTTAATTTCAAAGATTAACTCAATAATCAACAACAAAAAAACCCAAAGAATGATTAGTTTTGTTTACTTTTGATAAAGCTAATTGTAACATCAAATATGTTTTCGATATTTGAGAAATTATTTTTCAAAATAATCTATTGCTTAATTAATTAATTTTTTAAAAAAATTGATTTTTTTAACAATTAATAATCTACATTTTGCCAAAAATTTAACAAAGATATTTTGCAACTTTTGAAGTCTGAATATTGATAATTCAACCTTTAAATTTTTGGCTAAATGCAGATTTTTTTCTGAAATTGTTGGGATTTTTTACTAATTTAAGGATCATTTTTCATTGATCGAGGATCTACAAATATTACTAATTGACTAATCGATTTTTTAGAGACATTTTAACCATGCAGCACTAATGTGGTATGGACCAATAACGGCATAAACCAAATTTCAAAATTATGGACAAACTTTTTTATTAGTATTTTTTTCTTTTTTCTTTTGATTTTCAAAAAATAAAAAGATTAAACTATATTCTTATTTAGTACACTATATTGGTTATTATCTCGACACACTTTTGTAAAATACATTATTATTCAAAAAAAAAATAAATAAACAAATTTTTTTCTTATGAAAAATCTGCCCCTATTTTTGAAATTAAGTTTATCTTTGATCTTAGGGCTCTTCCTTGGTAGACTCTAACCCCTTAAAATCAAATCCCATTTATAACAAACCAATTTTTTTATGAACATCAGTAATAAACCAACCCAAAGTTCATTAAAGTAAGGTATCTATGAGAATATACCTTTAATTATTTGATAACCTCAAATATATCTACTTATTTTGAAAAAAAAAAATAGAGCTTTATAGAGCTTTACTATGAATTTGGAAGATGTCATTTTTTTATTCTTGTTTTTTGATTGAATGGTTTTTTTATACAAGTATAATTTAATTAATTATCATTCTAATAAGTGGTGAGTAATAATTTTAAAAGTTTGATTCTTAAAAAAATGAAATAATTCAGCAATTACACAAAAATTTCCCTAATATTAACAATTAAAAAATATTTTCATAAACTATTTTCCTGTCAGGGATTTTTTTCAAAACTATATTAAAACACACTTTTTTGAGTAATGTGAACCATGTAGCACTAACACCATTTACACCCCTATTACAACATAATTTAACTATAGGTGAACCTATGGTTACATTAATTCCTTAAAAAAAAATATTTTTTTGCAATAAGTTTTTTATTATAACAGATAACCAAAAAATAATATTTTGTGATCTTTCCAAATTGATTTTGCAATTGGGTTACTATTCTAAAAAAATAGTTGAACTTTTTCAATTTTAATTGCTTTAAAAGTTGAACTTTCAACTGATTTAAAACAATTAACAAAGTTGAATTTTTTTTTGTTGAAATTTAAAAAGTGAAATTCTCCCAATAAAAAATATAAATAAGATGAAAAACCTAAAGTCTTAATGGATTTAATGGAATCTTTTTATTTTTTTTTTTTTTTGTAAAATCAGTAAAACTTGTTTTTGATGAACAGTTTATTCGTTCAAATTTCCGTCATTTTCTTTTAGATAAGATAAAAGAAAAAGATAAAAAATGAAAAAGAAAAAATAAAAAATAATTTAAATTTAGTAAAAATATAATAAATTATCAGTTAAAGAAGTTGTAAATCGGAAAATTGATTTTGAATTACGAATGTTGTTTCATCAAATATTGGTATCTTGAAGCAATAATAAAAGAAAAATTATCAAAAAAAAATTAAATTTGTTTTAAAAAATCTAAGAAATTTTAAGTTTAAAAAGTTGAAAATATGGAAATTTATTTTGAATTCTCATGTTGTCTAATCAAATTCTGATATTTTGACACTTATTATCAAAGAAAAGATATTAAAAAAATATTTCGTTAAAATGATCGAATTTTATAGAATTTTAAAGTTTTATCAAAAAGATTCCAAAAAAACTTTTTTTTGTTATATGATCCATTTTTGATGATTACCATTTCATGTCACAATGAATTTATAGATATTTTACTGTAAAACGAATAGAGTAAAAAAATTATTTTTTTTAATTTAATGAAGCATTATTTAAATGGACCTATTACTAATTTCCCAATTAGAAAAATCTTATTTAGACTGTAAAAAAATCAAGAAGAATTATAGGCAAATAACCTTACCATTCAAAGTTTTATGAAATATTTTAAATAAATGTTTTTACAATTATTTGGTATTCTTTAAAAGATTTTTAACAATCTAATGAATTAAATATAAAATAAATATTTTGCAAAAATTTCTAAAAAATTGATTTTGTAAAAAGGGGGGTTTAGAAACTAATTTTTTTTTTAAAAAAATAATCACAAAAACTAGATAATTTTGAGAAAAAAGATTTTTTTGACCAAAATTCTCCTAAAGTCTATATATTATTTTTCATAATAATCACACCTTTAATATTACTATTCTTCATCTCAAAACTAATAGAGAAATTCTATCCACATTCAATTTTAGTTGGAGGAAATTTACATTTAGAAGAAACAAACGAAAAACAAAGGCTAGAAGATCTTTTTTTACCGAAAAAAACTATCACCTCAGAAATTTCAAATGGTAACATTTGGGCAACTGGATTTTTGCATGATAATGATGGACTATTAAAACGAACACAAAAAAGTATTCGTAAGGAATTGGAATTATTTGAAAATTTCCAGGGGTTTCAAATTTTTCATAATAATTCATCAGGAACAGGGGGCGGGATGTGCTCTAGATTGATTTTATGGTTAAGGGAAACCTTTCCAAAAAAAAATATAACAACTTTTTCAGTTTTTGCGTCACCAAGTGAACCAGATAATATAAAATATCCTTATAATACAATATTTTCATTAAGCTACAATTTGGATCTTGTGAATAATCATTTCTGTTTTGATAATGAAGTACTTTGGGATGTGGCCCATTCTAAATATAAAATTAGGTATCCCAAATACAACGACCTCAATAGAATTCTGTGTTATACTATATCAGATATAACTGCCCCATTTCGTTTTTTAAGTTTGTTTTTTTTTTTTTTTTAATTTTTTTTATTTTACCTTTCCTTTTCTTTTACTTGATTCACTTTTTGCTTTTCATTTCCACAATGAATTGTTCACTATATTTATTAATTAGAACTTTACTAATTCTTTATTTATTTATGCCAACTCATTTTTTCTGAAGCAATATTAAAATTTTGTGTATTTTTTTAAGATTTTCGATCATGTGTTATCAAAAATGTAGAATTTTAATGATAAATCGATAAACGAAGGATGAGTGAACCCAACAAATTTATTGTATACAGTGTTAATTCCCATTTTTATTTTTGATAAGGCTCTTACGATTCTTTATCCTCAGATTCAAATAAAATATTTTTTGGGATAAATTTTATTTTTCTCGATTTTGTTTTTTGTTCTATTGAAAATATCCACCTACCACTGAGTCATAAGGAAGAGTAATATTGATTTTATGTAGAAAATATTTGAATTCCACTGACTAATTAGTAAAAATTTAATAATGAGCTACTTTAATGCAAAAAAAAAAAAATGGCATGGATTTTAGGATACTTTTGAAGAAAACTTCCAGAAAATAAAATTAAATTAGATTAAAAATCTATTGAATTTTTTAATCAATCATCATTGAAATAATCAATAGACGTTACTGGGAAAAATGAAGGATTTTTAGGAGATTTTTTTTCGAATTTAATGAAAAATGTTTAAATATAATTGAAATATATATGAAAAATAAATGAAAAATTTATTGAAATTTCAAAATAGGATATTTATTATTAAAATTTTTAATCAAAATTTCTTAAATAAGAATTCAAAGATACTATTATAGAAATTTAAAATCTAAAAAAATTTTTTCTGAAATTTAATGGAAAATACAATGATTTAAGATATATATATATACTCAGATATATAGGGGTATTTTTAGTGGCTTTATTATTGATATTCTAAAGTAGAATATAAAAAATACAATCCTAAAAAAAGTTATTTCACCTCAAATTTTTTTTTTTTTAATCTGTGGATAAAAGATCGTAACCACTAAAACCAAAATGATTTATAGACATTTGTGTTCTATGCTATGGGTTCATTAGATATATCCATCATTAATTAAATTTCTTTCTTTATTTTATTTAAATTGTTCCTATTTTTTTAAAAAAAACCTAGGATTATCAGCAATATTTTAATATTAGTTACAAATGAACAAATTAGTGATTAATGTATCTTTTCACAATAATGTTGATTATCACCAATTTTTTGTTTTTTGCCAATCATATTCATTATTTGTGAAAATATTAAAAACTTGTGATAATCAACAAATTCACAATAATCAAAAATAAATTTGTAATAAATTGAGAAAAATTAACATTTTCTTTTTACTGAAAATAATAAGACTTAAAAATAAATGCCTCAAAAGGCCAATAAACATTAAAAAAGAAGCAAAAATTTTGTGCAACCAATATTACTTTTAAGGAATTAATGTCTACCATAGATTAATCTATAATTACAATGTGTTGCAATTGAAAGTAAAACATAGGTGTGTTCCATATTGTCAATAGCACTAAAAAAATCTTTATTATTATTATTGATGGAAGAAGTGTAAATTACACTCTAAATGTCCTTTTACCTCAATTTCCTCAAAGTTAATTTAAGTTTAAAAGTCTATATTTCACGGTTATTTAAGGAAAAGAAATACCCAAATTTTCTTTTAGTTAAAAAAGCAAAAGCAAAAAATTGAAAAGAAAAAAGGAAAAAAGTAAAAGAAAAAAAATCTGGTTTAAAAAGTTTTATTAGAAGAATTTGGTAAAAAATCAAAAAAAAATATACAAGGCTATATCTAAATTACGAACTCCCAAAATCACAGCCACGATACTTTTGGTTAATTTAGTTTAATTTTATAATTGATCGTGAATATCATTTGGGGATCATTGTTTAATTGTTATAATTTGTTTTTTTTTCTTTAATTTTCTTTGGTTTAAACCTTTGGTCATTTTTAGCCTTTGTTTTTTGTTTGAATTTTCAAGTAACCCACATTTTCATGTTTCAGTGTCTCAGTATTACAAGTAACCACTTGGTCTTTTTCCTTTGTAACTCTTCTTCCCAAAAAAAAACAAAATTGATCCAGTCGAAAAAATCAAAAAAAATCCTTTTGAAATATTATTGAACAATAAATTATTCAATTATTTACTAATGATCACTAATGCAATACAAAAGTTTCATTTTGGTATAATTTTTTTTAATTACTTTTCCAAATCTAAAAATAGAAACCCAAAATACATAATAGTCTGGTATTAAATAATTCATATTTAGAACCATCCAAAAGTAACTATTTCTATATTTTTTTAATTTCAAAGATTAACACAATAATCATTGACATAAAACCCCAAAACGTTAATTAGTTTTGTTTCCTTTTTTCTAAGATAATTGTATTATCAATATATTTTCAATATTTCAGAAAAATATTTATCAAATAATATAGTAGTTAATTATTTAATTTTTTAAAAAAATTGAAATTTCGAGCTATTAATCTACATTTCTCCACAAATTTAAGAAATATATTTTGCAACTTTATGGTCTGAAAATTGATATTTCAACCTTTTAAAATTTATGGTGAAATATAGATTTTTTTTTGAAATTGTAGGATTTTTAACAAATACAGTAATTCTTTCTAATTGACGAAGATCAACAATTATAACTATTTTTCGACCAATCGATTTTTTAGAGGTATTTAATAATGAAGAAATAATGTGATTTACTTTTAATAGTAACGTACTTTAATTTTAGGCTTCTTCATAGTATACGGTAATCCCTTATAGTACAAATTTGAACAAATTTGAGTTACAAAAAAATTCTGATTTAAAACACAAAAATTTGGATTCTTGTATAATAATTTGTGTTAATAAAATATCCCCAATTACCTACCTTAATTTGAGATTTTTTTTATTTCTTAACTTTCTTTTAAACTTTATACCTTAAAAAGAGTACTGGTTGTAATAAGTTATTTATTATTTAGATTTTGTGACAAAATAAAAAATTATTTATAAATTTTTTCAGTTATCAAACATATTTTAGAAATAATTGTTAAACTTTGGTAAAACTATATTAATTAGTGAAAAAATTAGAAAGTAGTGATATTTGGCCAAACTCCGATAATTTCATTTATTAACAAAAAAATTATTTTGATGAATTTCCCTGTTATGCTAATAAAAACAAATGATTTTTTTTACGAAAATTTATTCAAAGAAATAAATAGAGTTATCATTGAGTTTTTTTTTTTTTTTTTCATTAACATTTAATTGTTTACTTACATCCTGCGTGATAAATTAACCTTGTAATTCTTTTTAAATGTAAAATATATTCTTTTCAAATCAATTCCCTTATCATTAATGTTATTTATATAAATTAATATCAAAAACAAAAATCCACGATAATTTGTTGATGCTCAATATTAAACATTTGAAATAATTATAAGATAACGAATCAAAGAAAATGACTCTAGAAACATTTACACAATCGCTAATAACAGATCCAAAATTAAATTCTTTATTGACTTTTGCTTCAAGTGCAAAATTGCAAATGAAAAAAGTCACTTCACCCATTAAAAATACAACATTGTTTAACAATATTTTTGAAGATGGTCCATCTGTTTCATGTGATTTAACCAAAGGAAATTTTATTAATGCAATGTCAATTATTCGAGGAAATATTGATTGTACAAATTTCGAAGAAAAATTATTAGAAAAATTTGATCAAATAAAATATCCATATAAAACACAAATAAAAAATTCCCTAAAAATTGAACGATTCCAAATTACAAGACAAAAAAATAAACCTTCTTGCCTAATTGCAACAAACCATACTTCAATTATAAATTCATATAATAAAATTTCAACCTTCTTTAGTCGTCTACTTTATCGCAGAGCATTTACACACTATTATACTGACGAAGGGATGGAATTAGATGATTTTGATGAGAGTCTTGAGTTGGTGAAAGAATATTCCAACAACTATTCAATTTATAATGAAATTTTAAATCAACAGAAATTATAAGAATTAAAATAAAATTACCATCTAAATATTTTTATGAATAAAAAAATAATGTTATTATTTTTCGGATTTTATTATTATTTGATATGTTTAACTCATTATTCTAATTGGTGATTTTCTTGATAAATTTTTGAATATAATTATAACTTTTTGTTTAAAAATTAAATAAATAAATAAAAATAAACCCAATTTTTATCAATTCTTAAAAAACAGAAACCAACTTTGGGTAAATAAACTTTTCTGAAATACCCAATGGACTAATAAAAATTTTTCAAACATATTTTTATTATTATTATTATTATAGTGAATATTCTTTTGATTTAGATTTCTTAATTATAAAATTGAATAAAGTAATATTAGGACTTTTGAATTTATTGTATTTGATAAAATATACATTCAGTAAAAATCAAATTTTAAAGAAAAATATTTTGAATCATTGAAGTTATCTATTATAATATAAAATTTTCTATTTTAATATTGATTAACAATCTTCAATATTTATTTGCATTTTTAATCATTTCTGATAAGTTTATTTATACCCTCTTTATATACTCTATTTACTAATGAAATAACACATAAATTTTTTTTTTTGAAATGTTGACTCACTTTATAATGATATTATAAGTAATTTTGATTGCTTTCATCAAATATATATCTCAAAAATAAATTGTCAATTTTTTGATCAGAACGTATTTTCAATTCTTATCAATTTTTTTATTTTATTTTTCCAATTTTGTTTTTTTTTCTTGTTATTTTTTTTTTTTTTTAAAAAAGATCATGTGGAAAAAAAAAAGATCTTCGAAAAGACAAATTATCACTAGGAAAATTGTGACTATGTAGTGTCTTTGAAAATGCATTTTTTTATTCATAAAAAATTTTTTTGTCAACCTTTTTTCAGTTAAAGTTATGGTAATAAAATTCTATTGCTCATTTCAAAAATTGTGATTCAATTTGTTTTATTTTTTTGGTTTTATTTTTTTTTTTTATTTTTAATATTAAACATTTTTATATGTTTAGTCCCATTTAAAAATTAATTCCTAATAGATTTATTAGTTAGTAGCTCTTGAATTAACGTTTATATAGATATTAGTAGATCTTCAATTAATTTTTTTTCTAGTAGTTATATTTTTGAAATAGTAAACTCCAATTTAAAATTTTTAACATACCAAAATTCGATTTGTAAAAAAAAAAACTTATTTAATCAATTCAAGAAGTTATACCAAATTAGAACCATTTACTAATTGAAATGTTAACACCCATTGTATCTAAATTACAATACTCACAAAATAATAAATGATAAATAATTATCAATACAAAGAAATCAAGTATGTGTTAAAAATTTTGGAGAGAGCAAAATAAAAAAATTCATTGGTAAATTTGTTGAAATTCTATTAGGAATATTGATCGATCAAGTGGTTAGATACTACCAACTGATTTTAATTAAGTTCTTCTATTTGAAATAACTCAACTTTAAGTTAATATCAATTGTTGAAAAAAATTTTGATCGAACAAAACAAGTCACGTAATTCAAAAAATGAAAAAAAAACAAAAAGGAAAAGATGAAAAAATGATTTTCATATTTTGTAAAAATCAAAATCATTTCCAATTTGTATGAAATTATATTATTGTGATTGTTTGGAACATTTTATATGTGTGGAAAAGTTTGAATTTTATTTTACTTAGGTTCTTTGTATGACATAAATAACAAAAGTATATTTTCATGTTTTATTAATTTATTGATCTCAATTATTTTTTTATTGAATTTTTTTTTGTTTTAATAATGATTTCGGGAGTTTTTTGTTATTTGTGTAATAATTTGATTTTCAGAATCTGATATAAACACCCAATTAAATTAATTATATTAAGTTACTTTTATAACTCTATAAGAAGTGCATATCAATTTACAAAAAAAAAAAAAATCATACTGAAAGAAAAGAAATGGTGATAGATCAAAAAATTGTAAAAATAAAAATTTAATTCAATATGCATTTTTCTACGTATTTATTACTATGTTCCCACTGCATTTCACCCAAAGAAAATTTCAAAAATAAAACATTTTTTTCTTATTATTATTAAAGTAGGAGTGAAAATTACACTCTAAATATCTTATTACTTAAATTTCCTCAAAGGTTGTTAAAATATAAAATAATATATTTCACCATCATTCAAAGAAAAGAAATACCCAATATATTTTATATATTTGAAAAGTAAAAACAAAAAAAAACAAAAAATCAAGTATTTTACAAAAGTTTTTTTAGATTTAAACCAACATAATAAACATACTTTATACATCTTTATTCAAAGCAAGACTATAAAAATTATAAAATGATAAAATGGAATAAAAATATAGTTTCTAGATTCGATAAAATTTATCATTCATATCAAATTACAGAATTTTTCTCTAGATAGTCTGATCTAATATTACAAAAAAATTTTTGAGCAATTTAGAACAAAAGTAAAAAAAAAGATAATAAATTGTATAATTTTTTTTTTATTGATGAGGAAGTGTAAATTACACTCTGAGTGCCCTTTTACTTAAATTCCCTTAAAGGGATTTAAGCGTAAAATCATAGATTCTACGATTATTAATTAATGAAAATAATTTTGTGCTGTCTTGACTTAAAATTATATCATTAAAATTTAATTCTTTTAATTTATTTAATTTATCAATCTATCTTTTTCATAGGAAGGACACATCCAATAAAAAGTGATTAATATTTTCTATTAACTCTTTATGAACATATTTTAAACATAAAGGACAAAATTTATTTGAGTTTTTATTCATTACATAGTAATATCTATTTAAGCAATTAGTAAATGTTCTGAATTTTAGAATTGTTGAGCTTGATGGATAACATAAGTATTTTTGATTAGTAAATAATTTTTTTTAATTTTTAATTATTTGAAAATAATTTTGAACCTTCCAACTGGTAGAATTTAACAATTCATTATAATTATAATTATAAATTTTGTTTTTAAGAAGTTTTAAATTCTTTGAACTCCAATTAATTTTAAATAAATCGTATTATTATTTGAAAATTATAAAAAAAAAGCAAAGTTTGATATTTTTAATCATTATTGTGAGAAGGCAACCAGTAAATTATTAAAACTTACAAGTGTGCATAAAAAACAAAATATTTCTTTCAAAAACAAAAATTTAATTTTAAAAAAAAATTATATTAAATTATATTTTTTATTCAATTAAAAATTATATTTACAATTCTATTTGATTTTTTTTAATATAAATAAGAATTAAAAAAAGAAGAAGATAAATGAAAAAAAATATCACTACGTTTTTCACAAATCTATAAAAAAAAAAAAAAAACAAATAATTAAATATTTTGAGGAATTTTTTAAATTCTTGTGGGATCTATTGCGAATTTCATCGAACAATGTTTGGTCTTTCTGAGAAATAGTAACATTTGCTACTAATTTAATTTTTTTCAATTTCAGATAATATTTAACTTTCGAAATGGGGTTTTTAATTTTAGGTATAGATATCTACAGCTTGATCAGAAACACAATTCTGGATACAAATAACTATAAATGGCTCATAATATATTGGTGATTTTTTATTATTTGCAAAATCGTAGAACTCTTTCGTGCGGTGCTTTGAAGCAAATGCCTTCATTTTCACCCATCAAAATCTTTAGTCAGGAACTGAAAGAATTTTTTTTAAGCTTTTTAGCTTCTTTGTACTATTCTCTTTTGATGAGTATAGTTAAAGTTTCGTTTTTCGTGTGTCCAATTACCCTTAAAGGTGTTTTTTCCTCTAATTGCAATTGCAAATGTTAAAGTTTGATATTTTCATCACTTATTTTTTTAAAAAAGGTATTTTTAGAACTATTAAATGCCACTGAAGAAACATTCCTCAATTTAATAATTTCATTAAATTCATTGATTTGGTAACTTTCAACAATTTTGAATAATCCAATTTTAGTTGGCTGTTTCAATTCTGAATACAATTTGATTAGAAAACTTGGATCTTTTTTTTTGTAATACTTGACAAATAAATAGAACTTTCAGATATCAGTACTATATTTAATTACTTTTTTTCAAAGTTTCTTTGATCCATTAATTTATAGGTCTTCTATAACAAAAAAACACACTTTTTATTTTGAAACTCCGATTAATCGTTTCAACACGTATTATTAGAACAACAGCACTTATCTTTGTCAAACAATTAAATGAGTATTCTAGATAGACCTTTACTTTAAAGAACTTTTAGGTTAGTTTATTAATTTTTTCTTCAAAAATTTGGTTATTTAAAAAAAGGATTTGATTTTAAATATCAGAAATTGCTCAATAATTTAAGGATTATTCGAATTTTATGCTCTGCGAGGGTTGGAATACCATACTGTAAATGGTGAAACTTGTTAAAAAGCTGTAGGTTTTTCTGAAAGTCAAAATATTACAATTTTTGGAATTATTAACGATTTGTTTGAAAATTAAAAAAATATTTTGAGATTCAAAATTTAACTGAATTCCCTCAAAAAACATTGCAAATTTGAATTACTAATTTTTAACCTATTGCTGCTGTGACTTTCCACTTTGTATATTTATATTTCAAGAGTTTAGTGGAGTGGTATCAATATTGTTTAATATAAAGTGGAAAGTCACAGGTGTCATTGGTAAAAAATTTGTAATTAAAATTTAGAATGTTTTTTTGAGGGAATTCAGTTAAATTTTGAATCTCAAAATATTTTTTTAATTTTCAAGAAAACATTTAAAATCCCAAAAATTGCAATATTTTGACTTTCAGCAAAACCTATAACTTTTTAACAAGTTTTACCATTTACTGTATGGTATTCCAACCCTTGCAGAGCATAAAATTCGAATAATCCTTAAGGAATATTAACAATTAAAAATCTTGTCAATGATTGTTTTGATGTGAGGTATTTTTTTCACTCCTCGAAAACTCACTCATCAAAAAAAAAATAAAATCGATCAATTCAAAGAAGAAATAAATTAACTATTAATAATAATCCATTATATTATGATCAATCAAATCAACAGAAAAATTTAGATCTCCTTTTATATCTAAACGCCATTTGTGTGGTTTTGAGATCACAAAAATAATCGATTTTTTTAACAAATTTTTAATACTGGTATTTGAATTTGAAATGGGATTATATTTTCACTGAATTTTCATACTTTTCCTTTTCCAAACAGAATTTCCAAAGAAGTAGGCTCTAAATTGGAGACTTTGTGGCAAAAATGAAATTGGATAACGAAATGATCAAATTCTTTCGAAATACATACGAGTATTTGAAAAACGAAAAAGGAAAAAAATTTTCACTTCGCTTTTCCTCTTTTTTTTTAAAAAGAGAGTTCTTGAGGAATAGATTGTAATTTGAGATCTCGATTTATTTGTTTGGTACTTTTTTTTGTATGACACATATTTGTGTTGGGGGTAAACTAAGGATCCTAAATGAAATAAACTATTGAAGAATTGAAAAAAAAAAAGATAATTAGCTGAAATTTTATCCCATTTAAATTTCATTTACAAGTATATATTATTTTGTTTTGTGTTAAGTTGCCAATATCTTTGATTTGTTTTTTTATTTCTGCAATTATGGTGCTGTGTCATTGATGAATTTAAATGTTGCAGAAAACAAACAAAAGAAAAAAAAAAGATGAAAAAAAAAAAAAAAATTTTTCATTCGTTTTGTTGTGTTTTAAAAATCTGGTATTTTAATTTCAAGTGTGATCTGAAAGAAAGAAAATTAATTTAAAGAATAAACAACCCTAATTTTTGTTAAGGTTAATTCTTTCTGGTTTGTTTATTATTTGTTATTTTCGAATCTTTCAAGAAAAGATAAAAAGAAAAAATTAAAAAAAAAATGTTTTTATGAAAAGAATGAAAATGAAAATTAATCGCTAAATTCACCATCAGATATTTCCTCTGACTCTTCTGATTCGTCTACTTCTTGTTCTTCTTGTTGTTTCATGAGCTCAATTTTTTTCAATTCCTCATCAGTCATTGGTGGTGCTGGTTGTTCAGGATCATCCAAAAGATCTGGATCAAGACCCTCAGCCTCCATTTTCATCCTTATTGCAACCTTTGGAACTCCTCTCATGACCAATTGACACCATTTTCGATATCGCAAATCATCTTTCAATTTTACAACGTTTGATGTTTCTTGTGTTTCTTCTTTTTCTTTTTCTTCCTCTTCCTGATTTTCTTCTTCTTTGTTTTCTTCTGTGGTTGTCGTTGTGGTTGTGGTTGTTGAAGTGGTTTCACGAGGTACATCAATATCTGAGAGTGATAATATACAAAGCAAAAAAAACACCACCCAAGTCAAAAAGAATAAAGGAAGAAAATTGTAAAAAAAAAAGAAAAGAAATTTTTGTTAAAATCAATGTTCATCTTGCAATTGTTTTTAGAAAGATCGTTGTTTTTTTTTTTTTTTTTTTTTTTTCCTCTCTCTTGGTTAATATAAAAGAATTAAAGCTAATGAAACTAGTCTTACCATCAAGGCCTTCAATCGAGCTCAGTTTGTCTTCAAATATGTTCATTATTGTGTCCAACCTTTTGATTGAAGAATCAATTTCGGAAAGCTTTCTTTCACAATTCGTTGAAAATTTGTTGAGAAAATGAACAGACTTAATAACAAAGTCATTAATGTAAGTGATAGTTTTGTTGTAACTTAAACCTGGAAGCTCTTCATAATTTACGTCTTCTTCCATTAAGAAAGATTATTTATTTTTGAGCTAATACAAAAATATTGAAGGAAAAAAACGAAATTCAAAAAATGAATCTAACAAGTTTGAAAATTATCAATTCAGTTTTCCGCTGTTCGGAAACAATTCTTTATTTATGTCAAGAAACAAATTTTTAAGTTAGTTTCTTTCTCTTTAATGAATTGAGCATTAAAATTAGGGTAACTTTTTTTAAATTCCAAAGAAAAGTTATTCTCTCATTTTCTATTTTTAGTGTTTCTTTTATTTGGTAATAATTCCTCTTATATTTGAAATATTCCAAAACTAAATTCAGTATTTAAAAACTTTTCTTGCAGTTGTTGTTTGTTATGAGTATAAGAGATTATCTTTATTGTCTCTCTTTGAAAAATTTGGTTTCTTTGGATTTTTTATTTTTCAAAATTTACTCTTGATTTTTGGAACGGTTTTGAATTTGTCAAATAAATTGCAAAATCAAAATACAGGTTTATGAAAATAATCAAATGATTTCTAATCGAGACGATATTGACTTAGTAAATAAAATTGAATTATTTCAGATATATCAAAAAATAAAAATACAGGTAGGTTTTTTGAGATTGGTGACTTGGATAATTTTTACAATAAAATCCCTTTAAGAGACTAGTCTCGATTATTATTTTTTTTTGACCAATTACTAAATAAGGATTTATTATCCAGAAATATGTTTAATATTGAAAATAAACAGGGTTTATCAAATCTAAGTAATTGTCAAATTTTTTCAATCTCTATTAAATTTAGGTAAAAAAATTTAATAGAGATTAGTCCCTTAATTGATATTTCAAAGAACTGATAGATCTGGCATTTTTTATTCTTAAATTACAAATGTTATTTGGTATAATAAAATCTAATAATAAATTTTTATCACAATTGGTTCATTATATTAGAATTTCAAAAAAAATCGAGGTCGGCACAATGAAACAAGGGTATGTTGGCTGCAATATTTTTCTAAAAATACCAAAATGAATTGAAAATTTTTGTGTGGTATTTTTATCAAATTTTTTTTAATAAAGTTGAAATCATTGGATAATTCAAAAAGGGTACAAACATTTTTATTTGATTATGGTTAAATTAAAATAAAGTTTAAAAAATTTTCTCTTCATTTTTCCTTTTGATAATTTTTTTTACTTTAGCTTTGAATAATGAATTCTATTGGTATTTTTGTTAGAAACTTTACAGAATTTGTTGATTTTTGAATTGCTCTTTGTCAAAAACAGTATTTGGAAGGAGATTTTTAAAGATTTGAAAAAAAAGAAATAGAAGGAAAATTTTTTTTAAATACTTTAAGATTTTAAAAGTAGATTTCTAACTTTTTTTATGTAATTTGTTTTTTGTATATTTGAATTCCTCTTTTTAGGGGGTAAAATACAAGCATACTCCATTTTTTAATAAACTAATTATAAACTTCTTATTAAATTTTTTAATAAAAGTTCTAATCTTGTTATCATTTTTATGATCTAAGTTCTACTTTTTAAAAAATTTAGAAAAAAGTATATATACGTTCATAGGGTTGGTTTATGCTATTTTAAGTTATTTGATCTGAAACTTACTTAATTTTATATCAAGGGCAAAAGGAATTCTTATAAATTGATTTCAACGTTAGAATTTCCCACTGAATTTTTTTATATAAAATTTTTTTTTAATCAATAATAAGGTAGGTTTCAATTATTTCTGTTGATTTTTTTAGTTCGATTTGTTTTTTTTTTTTATTTTTTTAGAAATTTTTCGAATTTTGGTTAACAAAATTAAGTAAAAGTGAAAAGAAATGTTTTAATCTATCTATTTTTAGATATAAAATCAGAAATAGGAATTCAAGGTTAAGATTCTGTAAAATAGAATATTTATTTTATAATAACTATTATTTTTTTATATCAAGAAATTTCTAAAACTTTTTAATTGTGAAAAAAAATATTTATTATTGATTTTTAAATTAAGATATGTTAATCACTTACATAATTGTTTAACAAAAATTTCACCGAGAAAAAAATTCATTTTTATTATTTATTCTTTTTTTTTTTTTTTTCTTTTACATTTCAATATTTTTTACTATATTTTCTCTTTTTATCGGTTTAAAAAAACAATTTCTTTTCATTGTTTAAAGAAAAGATATTATATGAGTTATAATCTCGCCTAAATTATAGCTAGAATAAAAAGCTCAAAAAAAGTGTAGGGTTTCAGGTAAACGGGGGTAAATTTTTTATTTCGCCCCTATTCAATAATAAATATTGAAAAAAAATAATGTTTTTTTCAATATTTTAAAAAAACATTCAGTAGTGAAAAAAAAATAATAATTAGTGTAACCCTACCAAAAAATGATGTTAGAAATAATTAGAATAATTCTGTTTGGAATATTTTTCTTTATTTTTTCTTCCCTCAAAATGAAAAAATTTTCCTAATGAATATAATTAAATAATTGGAAACCCAGTAAAATATAATAGTAAATTAAGAAAAAAAATCATATGGCTATATATTTTTAATTTATTTACTCAACATTCTTCGAAAATAAAAACGTGAATAGGAAAAGAAAAAATTATTGAACAAGACTAGAATTTAAATAATAAATTGTAATAAAAATACTGTATTTTGTTATTTTAATTGAAAAAAAAAATTGATTGATGCACATTTTGTGTTAAATCAAATTTGCATTGTTTTTTTTTTTTATTCACTATATGGTTTAGCTCAAGAATCTTAAATGTGATCAATATATAAGAATCAAAAAAATTAATTTGCAAAATTAAATTTTTATGTAATGTTCACTATCTCTAAAACTTGGTAAAAGATTATCTTATAAGGTATATGGCTACCTATTATTATGGTTATTAGCTGATCAATCTTCAACTTTGTTTGTATATTTTAGTAGTGGTTCAATAGTTGCTTAAAAAAAAGATTTATTATATATATAAACCCCATTCCAAAAATTTGGACACACCCAAAATCAAAAATAGGCAAAATCAAACTTAATTTTTTTAAATTTTCCAAATGTAAGATAAAAACCACATTTCCGTTACTGAGTTTTAATGTTTTTATAAGTAATCATTTTCATCCAAATAAAAGAAAAAAATATAAAACGAAAAAAAAAAAAACCACTGTGTCCAAAATAATGAAACGAGGTTGTCAAAAAATATATTGGTAAATTTTTGTTGAAATTTCACCAACAATTGTTGATCGATCAAATGTAAAGATAATATCAACCAATTGAATGTGATTTTTCTATTAAACAAACTGAACACTAACCTTCTATCAACCATCGAAAAAAATTTCCAGATCTAACCAAACAGATTACATAACTGAAAAAATGAAATGAAAAAATAACAAAAAATACAAAAAATGAAATAGATTATATGTAAAATCAAAATTATTCCCAAATTGAATGTAAAGTGTGGTATTGTTATTCTTTCAACTGTTTAAACTGTGTCCAAGTTTTTGGAATTTAGTTTCAATATATATATATATATATATATTCAGAAATCCGAATTGAAAAGTGTAAGGCTAATATATTGTTAGAAATTTTCATGAATATCATTTTTATTTATTGGGTTTTCCATTTGAAAGTTTCATTTCCGTTTTTCTCAATTACCTAAAAAAAAAATAATAATGATTTTTTAAAAAGATACAAATAAACCCTTACATAAATAAAGATATCTTGAAAATCCAAAAATTAATAATATTTTATTACTTGTCATTCAATTTATCATTCTTATACTCTTCAATTTGGATTTCGGAGAAAAAAAAATATATAATAAATTCTTTTTATAACTACAATTAACCCCTACTAGAATATCAAAACCAAGTTAAAGATCTCTCAGATAAGAACTAAAATAGTATGTAGTTTTACACTTTATACAAGATAACCTTTTTTTTCCAGTTTCAGGGATTGTAAACCTTAAATTTCAAATACCAGTATTACTTTAAAATCGATATTATTCTGAAACAAAAGTATATTTAATTCAAAAATAAATCTTGAAGAGCAAAGATCCTACTTGACACCAATCCCATTACTGTTCATTTCATAATAAACAGATCAAAAATTTCATTCAGCTTTCCAAAAAATCACATTCCAAGAATTAAAATAAATCACCAAAGTTCCCAATTCCTAAGGACGTAAATGAATTATTCTTCTTTTAAGATTATTAAAAAAAACGGAAAGTAACATGATTTATAGACTTTTTTTTTTGGAAAGCTGAATGAAAATTTTGTTCAATTTATTTTTCAACTAACAGTAAATATGAAAAAAAAAAGATACCTCAAAGTTAAAATACTTATTTGTCACTCTTAGATTCATTTTTTTGATTTTTTCGAATTCTCCAATCTTTTTCTCTTATTTCAAAATGTTCCAACTTATGAAGCCACAAGAAACCAAAACGGTTCCTAAACCAACCAAAAAAGCTATCGAGTACAAGCTTACACAAAGCGCACATGGTTTTGTTATTATTTTCCCAATCGAACCCAACACACCAAAATCAAAAATCAATTTTGATTTGACCTCAGCAGGAATATGTGTTTCAGTTGGCGACGATCAACCTGCCATTGCTGGCTGTTTTTTAAAAAACATTAACACTGAGAAAAGCTCTTGGGAAGTAACCGAAAAAACAGTTGAAATTACATTAACAAAAGAAACACCTGAGAACTGGCCAGTTTTTATACATTCTCCCTACCAAGAAAAGATCGATCCTCATTCTTATTATCTCCTCAGCTTTTTTTTTGAGGGAACAAAACGATACACATTTGCTTTCGATGCGTTAATGAGCGCTGCAGATGGTGGACACTATCATAGTATTTTAAAAGTTGCCACAATTTTAACAACACCTACAAACTTCCCTATACAGCCCAACGATGAAAAGGCTCTTTATTATTGGAAAAAGGCTGGTAGTATGGGTGATCCACAGGCTTTGTTTATGTAAATTTATTTATTTTTTTGGATTGATTTTTTTTTCTGCTTTGCTTTTGAGATTTTTTTTTTTTTTTATTTTTCTTTTTTTAGATCTTTGGATGACAAAACAATCAAAAGGTGGGCTTTTAAAAAAAAAAATTAAAACAGTTTCAATTCAGAGCATGTCTCTGGTTTTACAATCAAATTCTATTCATTCTTTTTCTTTGTAACAATAACTTTGAGCCAACAACACTAACAAATAACCTTTATCCTTCCAAAATACTGGTATTTGCACAATAAATGAAACAACCTCGATTAAAAATTTGTGATTTATTTTTCCTCTATTTGGAATTAATTTGTTATTTTTATAAAGAGAAGAATGTTTGGGTAAGTTTCTTTATTTTAAAATTCTGATCATTAAAGTATGAAAAGTTTTTTTTAACCTCAAAATGTTGTTCTGCAATTTTCAATTTTTGGTGTTTCTTTTATTAGGTAATAATTTATCTTATCTTGGAAATATTTCAAAACTAAAACAAGACTTAAAGAGGTGTGTTGTTATAGTTGTTGTTGGATGTGAGTTTTGGGGATCATTTTTATTGTCTCGTTCTTTGACAATTTTCCTTTCTTTGGATTTTTTTATTTGTCAAAAATTACTTTGAGATTTTTAATAAGTTTTTAATTTGTCAAATAAATTTAACAATTGAAATAGAGTTAAATAAAATACTCAAAATGATTTCTGCTGAGATGAAATTGGCTTGGTATATATAAAATAAATTATTTCAGATATCTAAGAATACAAATTATTGGATGTTTTTTGAGATTTGGCGAACGTGATGATTTTTACAATAAAACCCCTTTAATTAATATTTTGAAGGACTGATAGTCCTGGCATTTTTATTCTTATAATTCTAGTAGTATTTGGGATAATAAAATCAAATATAAAATTTTATCAAAATTGGCTCATTATTGAAAGAATTTCCAAAAAAAATCGAGTTCGATCCAATGAGAAACGATTTTCACTTCTGTTTCCTTTTCCATCTTTTTCAAATACATTTTTCAAAGAAGTCAGGTTGTGATTTGTGATCTTGATTTGCAAAAAGGAAAATGGAAATGAAGTGAAATTTTGTTCCAATTTATTTGGCAAATACCAATAAAGCAAATTCTTCAAATAATTTATTCAAAGAAGAACTAAAGACTGAAAAATTCCTCAATAAAAAGAAAGTTCTTTTGGTAATTGGTAAAAACAAACAGACAATGATTTCATTTAATGTATTCAAAAAAAAAGCAATCAAAAAAAATTTGATAAATTAATGACTTTTAGAATAATAATAACCCCAAAAGACATTCTTTAAATTTCATTACTATTTGTTGTAAAATAAAGTGAACAAAATTTTTATTCAGCTTTCCAAAAAAAATGTTTATAAATCATACATCACATCAAATTTTTAATTTCGAAAATTTAGCTTAAATTATTCATTTAACTTTTTGAGAATTGGGAACTTTGATGATTTTTATATTAATTCTTGAGATGTGTTTTTTTGGAAAGCTGAATGAAAATTTTGTTCACTTTATTTTGCAATTCACAGTATGAGGATTTCTTTTGTGAGTTTTTATTCTTTCAATAAAAAGCACTGTTCAATCTTAATTTTTTTCTTGTAACACCAAATGAAATTATTGTCTGTTTATTTTTTTCAAATATAATTAAGAATGAAAAATGAATATTATGATTTGTATTTCATTTTTCAAAAACGGGATATTAACATAAAATAATAGAAATCAAATAAACAACATATTTGCAAAAGAAAAGACTATTTTGTTTTTTGTTTTCTAAAAAAAATATGCTTTATTTCTCTAAATGTCAATTGAATTTCGAATATAATTACCTTTGTACTAATCAAAAGGGTTCTAATTTATTATCAGGGGTGATCTGTTTTATTCATTTTAAATTTATAATATTTTTTAAAAAAATTGGTATTTCTTTTGATATTATAAAAAATATACACTCATTATTATAATTATATCCTATTTTTGAATTTTTTTAATCCAATGGTGTAAAAATAAATACAAAAATTTGAATAAAAAAGAAATAATTGACAAACCTAAAACCTGGTGATTTTAAATACATCAAAAAAAGGAATTTTTCTGATTTCCGTTATTTTTGAAATCTACCTATTTTAGATATAATAGTAACAAATGGAAAACCATCATTACATTAAAATGATTAAAAAAAAATTTGCCATTTGGGAAAAAAAAGTTAAACACCATTTTTTGATTTGGAACCTTAACAGAAACCTGAAAATGAAAAGTAAATCAATGAAAAGAAGAAACAAATTAACTTGAAAGAATAATTCCATTATATTATTATATAATAAAATCAACAAATAAAATTTAGATCTACTTGATTATCGAAAACTGAAATCAATTTGGTTTTGGAGATCTCGAAAATAAACAATTTTTTCAACAAATTTTTAATAATTGATCAGTCAAAGAAAAACCCCTTATCAAAAGATAGTATTATATAAAAACTGTTATTATGTTGAATCCCTCATTTTATTCTTTTCAATCATTTATTTTTTCTTTTATAATAGATCTTACTTTTAACTTTCATTAAGGTTCCCAATTAAAAAACCATCTTGAACTTTTTTTATCCTGTTTCACTTTTTTTCCCGGACGGTTAACTGAATTTTTTCAAAAAAGAATTTAACAAAGTTACTTCGAGGAATATTTTTTCAAAAAAATATATAATAAAAATTTAAGAATTTAAGAATGGTGATCATTGAAAGTTGAATCGTGTTTAATACCAATGCTGAAAGTTTCAGATGATAAGTTTTCCTTAATCATCAATTTTTGAATTGTTTATCCTTATTCTTAAAGTTACAAAAAACACCAAAGTGCAATTTTAAATAGAATAATTTTAATCAAACTTTATTATTATTATTATTGAACAAGTATAAATTATATTATAGATGATTTTTTACTTAAATTTCCTCAAAGGTAATTTAAGTGAAAAAATCATAGAAATCACGATTGTTCAAGGGAAAGACACACCCAAATTTTTTATTTTTAAAAAGCAAAAAAAAAAAAAATTGAAAAATTAACAAGAAAAAAAAAAATTAGGTTTGAAGGAATTTATCAGACTCAAATGGTAAAAAATCAAAAAAAAAAAAAAAAGGCAATTCTATCATTTAATTAAGAACACCCAGAATCACACAGTCACGAATACTTTTAATTAATGATGTTAGTTTGATAATTGATCAAAAAATTTCATTTGGTTTTTTTTTTTTAATTGTTTAAATTTCTAGTTTCTTTTTGATCTTGTTTGCTGTTTTTAACCTTTGGTATTTTTTGTCTTTGGCTTTTTTTTTTTTTTGTGTTTTTTTTTAGTTTTAATTGTTTGCTTTTGCTTTTATCCATAAAAATAATTTGGATATAATTCCCATGAATAATTGTGAAATCTATGGTTTTAAGGCTCTAGTCATTTACCGTGGACTTGCCCCATACTCTAGGAGCAACTTGAAACTAAAAAGATTATTGTGAAATTGCCCTTCTTTTGATTGACAATAACCAAATAACAAAATTAAAAATTTTGAGAGGATCTCTACTTGGCAAAAAATTTAATTAAAAAAAAAAAACAAAAAGAATTCTCAATTTCAAAAAAACAAATTCTATGGAAAAAAAGTTTCAAAGGATTCTCAATTTCAAAAATTTAATTAAAAAAAAAAAAGTTTAAAAGAATTATAAATCCAAAAAATACATATTTTTCAAAAAAACTAATTACTTGTTTCTTATTTTAAATTTCCAAAGGGCTAAATTTCTTCAATTTAAAACAAATTGTTTTCTAAAAGTACACAATCAATTTAATTCAATTTAACCTAATTTGTGGTTTTTTTGTAACCCTCTATATTTGAAAATGTAAGGATTTTGTATCATTCTTGAGAAAAAAATAACTCAATTGAGAAATGAAAAAAATGAAAAAAAAACAAATCTTCGAGATCTCAAAAAGTCGACCAAGAGAGACACTTCAAAACTAACACAGTTGTTTTTAAAATATTAATTCATATCTATTCAAATTTGGAATTGAGTTTTCGATCTTTGGTACTTTTTTTCTAAAAATGTTATCGTTTTTGATTGTTGATTTTTGGAGATCGATCGTACTTCACAGGTTAGTTTGTTCGTTTTTGATTGGTCTTAAATACTCATAAAAATTACAAAATATTTTTTTTTTAAATTTCAGAAAATTATTTTTCACCGTAAAGACTCGAACCACAAGCTTAAATTTATGAAAAAAAATAAAAGTAAAAGTACAGCTAGAGTCTAATTTACACTTCTACATTAATAATATAAACATTTAAATTTTTGTTATATTCATCTATGATATTTAAAATAAACAAAAAAGATCTCTGATCTAAATTATATTATCGAGAACAAATGAATATTTTTATTATTTTCTTTATAAAAAAGCTCTTTTAAAAAAGTGAGGAATTAAACTCCCTTCCACTCAAAGTAACCCACCCAAAAATGAAAAATTCACTTTTTTTTTTTTTTAAGAATCAACCAACATATGATTGTTTAGAAATAATAGAAATAATTAACTTCGGAGTAGAGTTGATATTCATGAAAGAAATACCCGAACAAACTTAAAATTATCAAAAAAAAAATGTTAAAAAAATTTTGGTGCCACTTTCATTGAAATGTCTCGTGCAAAAATCTCAATTTCTTTTGGAAAATTAAAATTATTGATGATAAGATTTTTTAATAGTAAGCGTATTGATTTTAAAAGAAATTACCAAAGCCTCAATTATCTTAAAGTTAATTTGGAGTTTTTAACATTTTTTTTTTCTAATTTAATTTTTAAAAAAAAAAAAAGATAATAAAAAAAAATAAATTTTCCAAAATAAGAAAAATTTTACAAAATAGCAAAAAAAAATAATTTGAGTAAAAAAGAGAAAAAATGATTAGATCTAAAACTTGAAAATTTATTTTGAGAAGAATACTGGATTAAACTCATAGAATATGTTCTATTTCTTCAGTGAAACAGACGCCTTTGACTGAAAAAGAGTTTACAATGTTTTAATAAGTGTTATTAAAACTGATTAAAACAAGCCAACCAAGCATTTTGGTCAATAATTTATAAAACATTTCATACAAAATTTTTTACAACTGCTGTAATTTTAATTTTATTAGCTTAATTAGTCACTTGTTATGTTTATAAAAATTATTATGTTTATTTATTTATTTATTTAGAGAAAGGAGTAATTAAAGAAAATTCAACAAATAAAAAAAAGAGAAAAAGAAAATTAATTAGAATATATATAAAAAATAATACTATCATTTACATTCATGAACAAATCAAAATTATCCTTTGTCGTTAGGTTTTTCAGGATTTAAAAGAAGAGAGTAAAATCCTTGATTTTACTAAATGCTTTCTAATTCTGGAAAAGCGCCGTTAGCTTTTTTTTAATTTGAGAAATATAAAGAAAATTTCTTAAATTTTTTTTTTATTTCTCAAATTAAAAAAAAGCGCCGTTGAGGTTTTCTTGAGTTTTCTGTTTATTTGTAAAATCGATAGATTTTGGTTTGGTTTTTTTGAGTTTTCGATTTATTTGGAAAATCGATAGATTTTGGTTAGGTTTTTTTTACTTTTCGAAATAAACAGAAAATTTTAATAAATTTTCAGTTTATTTCAAAAAGTAAAAAAAACCTAGAACACTTCACAGATAAAACAGAAAACCTCAAGAAAACCTAGGCACTTGACGACACTCGACTGCCCCCCCCCCCCTGAATACACTGGAGGGGCAAAAACCCGATAGAAAGATTATCGATTACAGATAAAAATTCCACAATCTGTGATTAATAATTGGTATTCCTCTGTCGTTAGTTTTTTTTTAATTTAAAAGAATGGAGTAAAATCTTTGTTTTTGCTTAATTCTTTTGAATTAAAAAAAACCTAGACACTACCTCTCAGAGTGGGGCACTAGGTGCCCTAATTTATATATATTTTTACTATTTTAAGTATTTTTTGTTTTCAATTTATTTTTATTATTATTTTTTCTTTTTTACCTTAAGTTTTCTAACCATAAGAGCTTTGATGAAAAATTCTGGACAAGAACAATAAATTTCATAATTTTGATTAGTCATGTTGAAGAGTTTCTGTGTATTTTTTCTAAAAATTATTATGTTTTCAAAATTCGAAAAAAAACAAAAAATTGAAACTTTTTTTTTCTTTTCATTTGTTTTTCTTTTAATTATTATAGGGTCGGCTGTTTCCATTTCAGTGGTACAGCTTGTGAAAAAGATTTTAAACTTGCAGCAAAATATTTCAATGAATCTATTGAAAAGGGCTGTGATGCACCATATTATAATTTAGGTATTCTTTATTTAAAAGGTGGGAATGGTGTTGAACAAAATCACAAATTAGCTTATTCAAATTTAATAAAGGCTGCTGAAGCACTTTCACCAGATGCTATGATACAATTAGGTAATAATATCAATTTATATTTTTTATTTTTTCTTTGTTATTATTCATTTGAAATTATTTTGAAAGTGATTCTTATGAGAAAATTAAAATTTACAATTTATTCAAATTACAAATCTTGAATATCTCTACATTGAAAAAGTTGTTAAAAAATCAACGATTATCAAATAGAAAAATTAAAATATTTTTGTGAATCAAACATTAACTATGGTACTCAAAAATAAAATTACAGTTATTTTAAAAAAGTGAGGAATTATTGTTTTTTATTTTTCGATTTTCAGAATTAATTTTTTTTTTATTTTGTTTTGCTTTTTCTTATTTTTTTTTCTTTTTCTTTTTCACTTTTTTTTATATAAAGATCCTGAAGTGGAAAAAAAAAAAAGATCTTCGAAAATAACAATAATCATTTAGAAAATTTAGACTACTCTAATTTCTTCAAAAATGAATTTAATTATTAGCAAAAAAAAATCTTGTCGTTCAAACTTTTTTCAGTGAAAGTTTAGTAATAAAAAATCCGTAATACTCTTTTCAAAAATTTTGACTCACTTTTTTAAAAGTTTTTGGTTTTATTTTTTTTAATTTTCAAAATATCAGGTTTTTTTATATTTAGAATGATTTAAAAGTGAATTAAAAATCATATTTAATTATTTGTTGTTATTGAATACCAAAGGAAATTTTTTTTTTTTTTCAACTTAATATTTCAGGTGAGTCACAATTTTTGAAATGGAGTTTATGTATAATATAAAGAGATTTGCGAGCAAACAAAATAAATATTATTAACTACTTCTTTAACATAAAATGAAACTCGAAATAAATCAAAAAAAATGTGTCATACTAAAAATCAATAATGATAAATTCAAAAACATTTAAAACCATTTTTGCTTCATTTTTCATTTTGGAAATTTTTTTACCTTAACTTTGAATAAAGTATTCTATTGGTTTAAATGTTAAGAGACGTTATAAAATAGTTGTTCATGAAAATACTCTTGTTAAAGAACTGTTTTTAAAAGTACAAGTTTTAAGATTTACAAAAAAAGGAAATTTAACTAAAAATTTTCACCTATTTTGAATTTATCATTATCTAATACTATTTTTGAACTGACTATTACAAATTTTGTTTTTAACAATTTATCGAAAATTCTAAAATAATATCTTTTAGTATCAACATAAAAATTCATAATGTTTAATGGTTTATACTCTTACTGGCATCAGTTAAAATTTATTGAATTCCTCAAGTAAATGTTCATTTTGATTTCAAACTTGTTTTTTCATAAAAACAATTTTCTTTTGAAAAAAGGCCAAAAAAAGTGATAAAAAATGATTTTAGAAAACATCGGAAATTTTTTAAAGAAAATAAATTCCATGGGTTAATTTAACTGAAAATAGGATAAAATGTTTGTTTGAAGTGTTTCCCAATTTTTGAAATTATTATTATTTTTTCGAAATTTAGTTTATTTAAAAAAATTCTAAACAAAAAAAATTTTTTTTTTTTTTGAATTATGAGCATAATGCTCCCAATAACTTTTTTTAAAATATAAATATCAATTGCAAAATTATCCATTTTTACTTTTTATCCTGATCTTAATTTTATTCAATATTAACATATTTATTAAACTATTTTTTATGTATTTAGCACTAATGCGTTCAGATGGTATTTATGTCAAAAAAGATTTAGAAATTTCAAGAGAATGGGTAAAAAACGCCAAAGAACTCGATTCTACAATCCAAATCCCAGAACAACTTTTTGAGAATGATAAAACTCTAGCATCAGCTATACTTAAAGAATCAGAAAAAAAGAATGAAACTAAAAAAACAGAAGTAGAATCTGACGTCGGATCTGATATTGAATCTGATGATGAAGAGAATGAAATGGAAGAACAACCTACAAGATTCAAGTGGTTATTTACATTTAGTTCACTTGCAGTTGTTACAGGATTAAGCCTTTTGAGTTTTGAAAAAAACAACAATGATGAAGAATTATAATTTAATACTATCAAAAAAAAAAAAAAAAAAAAAATTTAAATATTAGTCATTTTTTTTTTTTAATCTATTCATATCTATTTTTAAATTTATTTATGTTCTGATTTAAAAATTAAACAAAAAAAAATAATAAATAAAACGATAGAATCTAATTTTATTGAGATAAAACTTAAAATTTTAATTTTGTATAATAAATTTCACACCATTTTTGGAATCGTTGCTAATAAACTCTTTTTCAGTCAAAGGGGTTCAGTTTTAGAGAAGGAATAGAACATATTCTATGTTTTTAATTTATGATTCTTCTCAAACTAAAATTTCAAGTTTTAGATCATGTTTTATTTTACTCATTTTGTAATTTTTTTTTTGATAATTATATGTATTTTGCTTTTTTTTTTTTTTTTTTTCTTTTTTTTCATAAATTCAATTCAAAAAAAAAAATGTTTGAAAACTCCAAATTAAAATAAAATAAAATGGGGTTATGTGATGTCTTTTAAAATCAATACCTTTTAAACTATTTCCAAGAAAGTTGGGCAAATTTATTTTCAAATATATTTATTGAACTTGATCTTCAAAAAAGTATTTGAATATCCAAAATCATTAACTACCATTTATTTATATTTAATGATAAACCAATTTTTTTCGTAGTATGATATCCCATAAATAAAAAATACTCAATTATAGGATCTCAATTTTGTCGAATATCTTTTTTTTTTTTTTGGGGGGGATGGTGTTAATTATTTTCTTTTTGATAAAAAAAAAAATCATTTTTATAACTTGTTTAATTCCCAGATAAAATTTCAATAAAATTGAAAACAGATAAATGAGTTTAATAGTTGAAAAAATAATTTGTACTTTTAACATAATTCAATTTTTTTTTGAAATTATTGTTACATTGTTTTGAAATAAAAAAGTGAATTTTTTTTTTTCATTTTTAGGAAATATTTCAAAATATATATTTTGAAATAAATATCATAAGTGGTTTGATTCAATCAGTATTAATATAAAACTTAATTTGGTATTCTCAAATTAACGAATACTTTTAGTAATAAAGATTATTTTTCATTGAAATGTAAAAAAAATGCCCAACTTTTTTGGAAATACCTTATTATTAAACTTATTGTGAACAATTTTAATTTTCCAAAGAAATTGAAAAAAATTTGTATGATTTTTTCAATGAATGTCGAGAAATTTTTGAAACATTTGTTTTTTTTTTGGAAAATTCAGGTTTTTTTGGGTATTTCTTTTTGTAATACCAATCCAAATGTGAAGTTGAGAATTCAAATGATTACTAAACTATCTTATGTTTATTGATTCTTAAAAAAAAAAAAAAAATCGAATTGTTTCATTTATGGCTAAATGATTGAGTGAAATAGAGTTTTAATTAAAAAATTTCTTGGATATATATCTTTTCACGAATAGAATACCATAAACAGTTTATATGATGATAGTAATTAGGAAATAATAGAGATAATTATGATAAAAGGGGATAATAAACAACTGTTTAATATTTGTACAGTTTGTTTAAACTTAAAATATGGTTTTTTATTTTTTTTTGATATTTTTAAATTTCTTTTTACTTCTTGCTTTTCTATCTCTTTGTTCAAATATAAATTTTTTTCATTTCATTATTTAAAGAAATCTTAAATATGTTTTGGAATTACTCAATAACCAATTTTCCTTAAAATGCATTTTTTTATTTGAGTATTCTTCAAAGCTTTTAAGATACCAAAATTTTAAAAAAAATTGTATTTTAAAGAAAATTTGAAGATTAAAAATTGCATAGGAGTAAATACAATAAAAAATAGAAAGAAAAATATTTATCACCTATTGGAAAATTGTTCTTTCTTCTTGTGATTTCCTTATTTTTCAATCAAACTTTTGAAAACAATTATTTTTTTATTGTATTTTTTTTGAAAAGTATAAATAATACAAACTTCTAAACAGTAAATATTAAAACTCTTCATTTCTTACTGAAAAAAATATTTAGAACCTTTCATCTTAAAAGTGTCTAAAATACTTGATTAAATAATTTATTCATTACACAAAGATATTTTGACATCACATAGACAATTTGTTTTATCTATTGATTGTAATCCAATAACATAATATCTTGATTTAATAATAAAGAATTAAAAAATTAAAAAAAAAAAAATATAAATTAAATTTTAAAAAAAAATTCATTTTTTTCAATCTAACTTTTGTTAAGTTATTATAACAAATAATTTTAAATTTACATTGATTATTCATCAGTTCTTTTCAAATAATATCTACTTTCTTTTTTAAATTTTTAGAATTTTTAATTTTTGACTTTTTAAAAGTCTTGACTTAACTAATTAAGTAAATTAAGATAGTCGACAATCGATCAAAAACTATTTTTAAATTTCTGGTTTTAATTTTGATTGAATACATATAATTTGATTTAAAGTTTTTTTTAAAAATTTATACAAATCAAAAAAATTCAAAATAAAAAAAAAGTGATTTGGAAAGTAGTTATTGGGTCTATTTTATTATCTAGGAATAATATTGAAAGTTTAATTTATATTATTTTAAAAAAATATATATGATAGATTTTTTAATATTCGTAAAAACAGCTTTTTATTGATTTAGTTCCCAAATATAAACTCTTTTTCAAATAAAAGCTCACAGAAATTTTCAAGAATTATTCAGAATTAAATCAAATTAATTGTAGTGTCATAATAAAATATAAAAAATATTTTAAAGCATAAAAAAGCTTCAACTTAAAATTTAAAACCAATTAAAACAAAACAATAAAAATTAAAAACTAAATATTTTAAAAATTGATCTGCCCTTTTATTTACAATGAGAAATCTTGTTTTGTAAATTATAAAGAAAAAAATTATAAAATCAATAACAACATTGGAATATTTTGAATGGTGAAAAAGTTATTTATAAGTTATTGATAACTCTTTACATATCAAATATTTTTTAATTAAATTCTCATTTTAAAGATAAAGCCACAATTCATCGGACATTTTGTTGGAAATGTTTTTTTATTTTCACTTTTCTTTGTTTCATCCTTCGATCCAATAATGGTCTTTCTTAATTCATATATCTAGCTTATTCAAAATTAAACTTAAACTGTTTCCATTTTTATACTGTCAGATTATATCCAAATTGGTTTCTTCTTATCTTTTTTTTCATTTTCCAACTGTTCAATATTCAAAAATAAAAAAAATAAAAAAAAATGAAAAAATGAAAAAGTAAAATCACCGTAAAGTAATGCTGTTATTAAAATCAAATTCAATAGTATTTACGATTTAAAAAGTGTGAATTTTTGTTTGGAAAATGGTTTAATAAATAAAAAATCTTTAAACAGTATTTTTTCTAATACTGTTTTTTTCGTTCATAATAAATAAATTCACTATTTATTAATTAGGAAAAAGGATATTAAGATATTTTTTATTTCAAAATTGAAATTAAACTATCTTTAAGTTTATTAACAATGATAAATAATAATAGTTGTAGTAGTTTTTGTTGTTTTTGTAATAATAATAATAATAATAATAATAATAATAATAATAATAATAATAATAATAATAAAGTTGTTAAATGATGAATTATTAGATGAAGGTAATTTAATATTAATCAAAAGTTCTGATGGTTTATCAATAATGTTTTTATTATTATTATTATTATTATTTTCTGTAAAAGGCATAAATCTTCATTCGAGTTTATAAAAATAATTCTCTTCTAATACAATATTTAAATATTTCAACAGATTTAAAAAATAATTTTTAATTTTTTTATTAAAATTAAAAAGATTTTTCAAATGTATTTTTTGAAATAAATTATTTTTGTGTTTTTCTTGTTTCTTTTATAATTTTTCTCTTTTTTTTTTTTTCATAACAAATAATCAATTAATTATTTACTTTTTTTTTCGCCATTATTATTATCATTTGGTAAGTATATATATATATATATATATATATATATATATATATATATAAAAATATATTAAATTAATTTTAACCAAAAAACAATTTTCTAGTAGTAAGGTATCATTATATACCCAATTATTTTTAAGAATAAATGAATCGGGTATCAAATATAAAAAAAATTTATAAAAAAATAAAAAAAAAATTATTGATCCAAAAATCAATATTAACTAATTCAAGGGTTTTCTATTTGATAAAAAAAAATATGGAAAATCAAAAAACTTATACAAATGATATTATTTATTAAAACTATTATTTTATGGTAAGATATTAAAATAATAAATCGGAAGGTAAAAATGAAATTGAAAAAAATATATATAAAAATAAAAACGGAAAAATTAGAAATGTTCTTTTAACATTCCATCTGCAACTAAAACTCCTGTCACTGCAGCACCAACAATTCCCCTGGTAAGTCCTGCGCCATCACCTGCAACATACAACCCCTTTTGTGAAGTTTGCAGTGATTTATCAGTTAAAACCTTTTTGGAAGAAAATTTCACCTCAGGGGCATATAGGAGTGTATTTTTTGAATTGACACCGGGGATGACTTTGTTGAGGGAGTCTAGCCCTTCAAGGATGTCTGTCACAATTCTATGGGGCATTGCCATTGAGATATCTCCTGGTGTTATATGTTTTAAGGTGGGTGTGACACTACTTCTTGCCAACCTTTTCCAAGTTGTTCTTTGCCCACCACGCAGATCACCGAGCCTTTGGATGATTGGCTTCTTCCCACCAAGAATACTAAATTGGGAGGCAATTGATCGGCCATAGGCAGTTGTGTCTTCGAGTGGTTCTGTTAAAGCAATTCGTACTAAGAAGGCGAAATTGCTATTTTCTGTTAACAGATCTTCTTCGATATATGAGATACCATTGACGCCAACTAAATCATTTTCGTATACTTCCTGCACAACTTCGCCTTCATGGTTTGTACAAAAGGTTCTTACAAAGTCGTCATAGGTCTTTGTGAAAATATGGAACTTTGGATCGCGGATTAGTGTGCAGATGGGCTTCATAATACTTGAGGGAACTTCCACCCTGACACCGATATCGAGCGAGTCATATTGCGTCTCCACACCCAACTTTTCCAATTCTTGGGACATCCAATGCAAGCCATACCTGCCGGGGGCACCGAGGCACAGATCATATGGTATCTCCAGTTTGCTGCTGGGGTTTTTTCGAGTTGAGCAAATCAAATGATCCTTGTGAATATTTTCTACCTCGGTATGCAATTCGAACTTGACGCCACGGTCTTGTAAATAGTCCTTCATCTTAGTGATCACATCGGGGGTGTTTTCAGTTCCCATCAGCCTTTGGTTAATAGGAATTAAATGGATGCCTGCTCCTGCCGCTTTTAAGCATAAATCATCTTTCACTTGTTGGCTTGGAGTATATTTCTCAATCGGCGCACCAAATTTCAGAAACGTTTCGTCCACATAATCAATTAATTTCTGTGCATGTCGATCTGATTCGCAGAACTCTGACCAGTCTCCACCTATTTTTGGGTGCAAATTTAAGATCCCTGAACTAAAGGTTCCTGCTCCACCTACACCACACAAGATGTGACATGGATCGCATCGCACACAATCTTTTCCCCCGAGTTGCCGAACACATCTTCTTTTTTCGACATCGCGCCCTGTGTCAATAATTGTAATTCGGAATTTTGGTACAGTAGATTGCTGTAATAACCTATATGCAGCAAACATACCTGCTGCTCCTGAGCCAATAATTGCAATTTTTTTCATAATGAAATTGTTTAATAATAGAAATTAAAATATTGAATAAATAAAAAAATAAACACTTTTGATTAGTATTTTTTCCTTAAAACCACTTTTTGCTTTTTCTTGAAGACAATTTCAATCCCCAATTTTGTTTCTTAGTGAGAACCTTTTTTAAGATGACCGTATTATTCCTTTTCTTCTGAAAACAAAAAAAATTTGTTAACTTTGGGCTATAACATCTATTATTTTTGATTGTTATTCTCTTTTCCAAATTTTAGGTGTTTCATCCAGTTTCTAGTTTGTGGTAGACTTTATTTTGAAAGCGAGAATTTACTTTTTTTTTATTTTTCGACTATTTTTTTTTACAATATTCTGTAGTTGGTTTTGAAAGTGTCTTTGTTTATTTGATAACAAAGAAGATTCTTTTTAATTTGAATTTGGAGTTTTGGTCTTCAGAAATATTTTCCTTGAATTTTTCGGGAAAAAGATGTCAATAAACCTTTAATTCAAAAACAAATCATGACAAAAGAACAAATTACATACAAATCCTTCAAAAATCGACAATTTGTTATTGGGATTTTAACATTTGACTCAATTTTCTAACAAAAAAATCGACAAGAATCAAATCTATAATTTCTCATTTTTATTTTATTATGTGAAATGTTTTTTGAATTTTTTCAAACTCCAAGTGGTTTTGGAAATTGAAAGTTTGTTTAACCTTGAGTATTTGAGTTTTTGAACCGATTACTGTTTGTAAATTACTGGTAATTTTACATTACAAAATCCCATTAAGCAATTATAATCTTCTACCATCAATTAAAATTTTAACTTCAAGCACAAGATCAAAAAAGAAGCTTCATTAAATCTAAATAAAACTCATTTCTTTTGAACTTTGTGTCGATCTTTCGGTTTTTGAAACTCATAAAGAGTAAAATATTTTAAACAAGAATTGACCATTTTACTGAGAAGATGGTAGATTTTGAATCAGAGATGTTCTCTGCATTGTGGGATTTAAATTCATGTTTTAATAGTGGTTGTTGTTTTTAAAGCAACAACAAAAAAATTGAACAAAATAACAAATAAATTTCAAAGAAAACAAGTTTAACTTTATTGTAAAAATAAAAATACCCTTTTTTTATTTGAAAGATTTCAGTAATATTTGAGATATTTTTAAAACAATAAGCAAAAAATTAAAATTATCTTCTTTTTATAATGAGAGTTTTGTCCAAAAGCCAGTTTTTTCTGATCTTTTTTTTCTTTTTTCATTTCACATAAATGATAACTGACAATTTTTGGAAAAGATTTCATTTTCTACCTTTTAAGAGCAAACTGAACAAAAATTTGTGAGATTTACCAACACATAAATACTTACAAGAGCACACATAACAACGATTTTCAATTAGAAATGAAGTTCTTAAAAGAACACTTGCAGAATTGTAAAATTGTTTTTCAAAATTCAGTAATCAAAATAAAGCGTGCACAAAGACTATTATCCATGTTTCAAAATATTATCCGTGCTTTTTTTTCTTCTTGTAATAAGGTAACATCCAATCTAATGGAATGTAGTATCCCTAATTCCAAATCAATTTTGAAAGTAAAGGTCTGGTTATTTTCAGTAAAATTTAAATTATTCATGAATGTTGAAAATTTTCCATAATATTCTCAATTTTTTTGTATTTTTTTGATTTTTTTTGTTAAAATTTTCTTAAAAATTTACACTATTGTTCAAGATAAATTTTACAATTTGATCCCTTTATTTTTAGAATTACTTTTTAAATAATAGAACTTTAATAAGCCAATACCAATTTTTTTCAGGCTTTATTATCAATTTCTTTGATTGGTTAATGTCTAGGTCAACTATAAACAAAAAAACACGCTTTTTATTTCGAAACCTGCATTAAATTTTTTTGCAAGCTTTATTTTGACTACAGTACTATCAATGTTTCTTTTTTTTTTCGAAGACCTAGATGCCAAATGATCAAAGAAATAGGCGATGAAAAATAATCAAATAGGGTGTTGTTTTATCAAGTTCGATTATTTCAAAAAGAAATGAGTAAAAGGAAAAGATATTAAGGACTACGTTCCCATGCTGTTGGGTGTTAAGGTATAGTTTTATTTTATGTTCATTTCTAAAAAAGAATTTTCATTCTGAAGAAATTGGAGAAAAAATTACTTATTTTAAAGTTAAAACAAAACAAAAAAAAATAGTAAATAGATTTTTGAAGGAAAATTTTAAAAAAAAATGACTATAAAGGATTTTTAGGGACAAGTTCACATTTGAACACATTTTAGACTTGTCAAAGTAATTAAAAAATTATTTAGAAATTCCTGGTATATTTCTTTGTGTTGATATATTTGATATAGAAATTAAGAAATTTATAAAATCACTTTTTGGTAGGAATATTAAAGTGTAAAAGTATGAAAATTTCCCATTATTTTTAAAATTTTCCATTTTTTATTACATGAAAATCATGTTTGGAATTTTTAACTGAGGTTGTATAAATCTTTCAAGGGTTTTTTAAACGACAATTTCCCTATTTTCACCAGAAAACATGTCCTCAATGTAAAAATTAATCTCAAAAATGATAGTTAATGGTTGAAAATTTTTAATAAATCACAATAAGAAATTTCAAATAGAGAAAAATATGAAACTCTTTTTTTTTTGTGATAGGTTCAATTCAAAAAAAAAAAAAAAAAAAAAAGAAATTATAAAAAAAAATGAAAGAAATATTGAGTTATATTTAACAAATCCCATACTTGAGGTTCGAGCAATCCCAGTAAAAAATAATTTTTAGAAATGGAAAAAAATTGTTTCAGGGATAGTTACCGATAAATTGCAATTTATGTTTGGTAATTTTTACTTGATTTTCCTTTTTGAAAGTTTTATTCTCAACTTTGAATAAAGCATTTTATTAAATCTAGTATTAAGAAACTCTCTATAATTACTTGTTCTCCAAAATACTCTCTGTCAGAGACTGTTTGATAAGAAACAGTTCTGATATTTATAAAAATGGAAATTGAACAAAAATTTTTTTGAGATTTATTAGAATTTATCAGTATCATTAACTAATATCAAGAAAAGACCTATCAGTCTTTGAAGGTGGAATTTATCTCAAGAAATCAAAAACAAGAAACTATAACTTATTTCAAAAAAAGGGCCAAAGAGCGATAACCAATTTTCAAATTTGACTTTTTCTGAATTATATTGTTGAAAACAATTGTTTTTTTTTATTTTATTTACCTCTCTTAGATACTTTTTGAGGTTTATAAGATTATTTTTGATTTTTTTTATTCCTCAACTTGGTTATTTTATTTTCAAGGATGATACTAAATCTTTACTTTATCAAATTTGGAGAATTAAAAAATAATCAATAAATCATATTAAATCGAATTAAATTAATTATGTACTGTAAGAGAAGAATTTGTTTCAAATTGAAGAAATTGAACCCTTTGGAAAAAAATATATCTGAAATAGTTTATTTTTTTATATTATTTGGCTTTTTGGCTAATCAGGATTCTTCTTTTTCTTTTTTTATTTTAATTGAATTATTTGCAAATGAGTTTTTTGTTATTTTTTTGTTTTTTCGTTATTGAATTTTTGTAATCTTGATCCATGTAAATTATTTTTTGAGTTATTTGAATTTTGTCAAGATTCTAGGAATTTGAAACTTTTATTTTATTTATTGAATTATTATCCCTTTGATTATTTTTTTTTTTTGCAAATTGAATTTTTTATAAATGAGTATTCTTTGAAACTTCTATATTTTTAATTGTATTTTTCTCATTGAGATCCAATGAAATTTTTTTGTTATGTTGGTATTTGAATTTTTTTCAATATAAAGAAGTGCCTTTTCACGATATTCTTTTTGATACCAAGATTTTCTTGGATATGGAGCAAATCCAGGGTAAGTGTATGGACCTATAATTTAAAATCTATATAAAAAATCAAAGTATTCCCACTTCATAATTGATTTAATGGTAGCTATACTATTATACAGTGAATGTCATATTTTATTGGATAAAGAAAAATACTCATGTTTTTATTTGAAATGGTTTTTGAATTCAGAAACTAGTTATTCTACCTTTTTTATAATTCAATTGTAGAACCAATTAAAACAATCAAGTTCATTAGACGTCTATTACAAATATTTGAGAATTTTTAATAAGCTGGATATCATGTTTAGATTGTATAAGTACAAATTCAGTTTTTTATTACATCACTTCCACTTTTAAGGCACAAACTACAAACGAGATTTAAGGCACAATAAAAATCTCAATTAAGACACAAAATTCTAATTCTAATAAAATAATTTTTGTATTTCAAAAATTCCAAAAAATGTGCTTTAATTTGAGATTTTTTGAATGGGTTGCTGAATTCTACAATGTGAGAGGTCCAAAAATATTTCACAATACAGTCAGTTTCAAATTTAAGGCACAAACTTTCAATGAAATTTTTGGCACAAAAAAATCTCAAATTTAGGAATAAAAATTGGATTTTTTTTTTATACAAATTATTTTACCAGAATCTGTATTTTGTGACTGAATTTGAGATTTTTATTCTTCCTTAAATTTTGTGAAAGTTTGTGCCTTAAAAGTGGAACTGACTGTAATAAAATATCAAAAATATTTATATAAAACTCCAAAATATTTAATTATCAATCTATCTCAACAAAAATAAAATCAAATATAGCACTAATTGGTTTAATCGATATTATTCTGTAATCAATCAAAAATAAAATAAATTTTGTTTTGTCTCTTTCAAGTATGAATAGAAGGAAATTACAGAAAATATTGATGGTTTTTTATGTTTGTGTTCTTCCTCTCAAAATATCTTTTAATTTTTCAAAAGAAATAAAACCTAATATGAAATAATTTAAATCAACATAGTTTGAAATTATTTTCATATTTAAATAATTGTGAAATCTATGATTATATTCTAAATTGCCTGAAAGGGAAATTTGGGTATAAGGTCAACTATTGTATATTTTACACTTCTTCAATTATAAAAAAAAAATTACCCATTTTTTATCAAGATCCAAATTGAATAAAATGGTATTTTATCAGTAAACCTCAAACAAACCAAAACACTTAATAATTTTATTTGTTCAAATACTCATACCACTTGAAGTTATACAGCTTTGTTAAGAATTAATTATTATGATCAAATATTATTGGTTTTGATTTGGTAAATTTAGCAAAATTGGAAAACAATGAAATCTTAGGCAATTCGGTTTTCTGAATAAACATTGTAAAAAATTAGTTCTTGGATTGTACAAATCAATATTTTATGAAAATCATTTCAGGTTGCACAAAAAGAGAAAAATAATTTCTCAATTTTTGATTTTGTTTGTTAAAATTGTGATTTTTTCATCAACGGTGAGACTTTTCTGTTATGTCCACAAGATTCAAGAAACTTAAAAAGGTATTTGATGAATTTATTAACATTTTTTTATACTTAAAAAACAAAAAAAGTGATTTTGAGTAGAAACTTCAGGATAAAATCGAAAATACGCTTTTCCTCAAAAACAAACAAACCCAAACATCTCCAATGATATATAAAATCGAATTGGTTGTTATTTAAAATGTTGGGTACTCTGTCTAGTTTGCTGGACCATTGTGTTTATACAAGAAAAGTATCATAGTTTATGAAAAAATCACCATTTTAACAAAAAAAAAGGAAAAATTCGGAAATCTTTTGTGTATGGTAGTTACTTTTGAAAAATAAGAAAAAGAAGATTTCTATTTTTCTCAATTCCAATAAAAATTGGCTATATTGTTCATTTCATCCCCAAAAATCATGTTTTGGATTTATTTATGATTCAAATCTTGAATGCAATCTGATAAAAAAATATTTTCAATCAAATTCATATGGTGAATTTTAACCAAGACGAATTCTTTGTTCTTGTTCTTTTTCAATTGTAAAAAAACTGCTTACAATACTTGAGGCAAAAAATTGTTTTTGTTTTTTTTCAAGAGAATGATTTTAAAAAAATTAACCCCATAAAAAGTCTTTTGATAAGAAAGTTTTTTTGAATTGAAAAAACCAAGTATTTGAAAATTTTTCATTTTTTTTTTCAATCTTCAAAAAATTTAGCAGAATAATTTCAAATTGCAAAATGCAAGCTTATTACGTTACAGAAAAAGGTGGAGAGATCAAAAAAGGTGAACAGCCTATCCCTGAACCTGCAAAAGACGAGATTAGAATCAAAATCAAGGCAATAGGCCTCAATCCATTTGATCATAAAATTGTAAATGTTGGCCCACCAAAATGGAAATACCCACACATTCTGGGGCTTGATGTAGCTGGTGTTGTTGACGCTGTTGGATCATTGGTCACAAAGTTTGCAATTGGGGACGAAGTTTGTGGTCTCTGTGATTTTACAAGAAATGGCTCCTTTGCGGAATATGTTGTTGTCAAGACACACTGCTTTCAAAAAAAGCCCTCAGAGATCGATTGGGGCTACGCTATCTCTCTTGTCACAGGGGGGATGACAGCATACAGAAACGTGGTTGAGGATATGCAAATTGAAGAAGGCAAAACGATCTTAGTCCAAGGGGGCGCTGGTGGTGTTGGTTCATATGCAATCCAATTTGCCAAAAACTGTGGGCTTAAGGTTTTCACGACTTGCTCTCCAAATAGCAACGAATTCGTGAAAAAGCTTGGCGCAGATGTTTGTATCGATTACCATGATGTTGATGTTGCAAAAAAATGCTTAGAGTTGACCGAAGGAAAAGGTGTAGATTATGTTTTTGAATGTGTCAGCTTAAATTTGGTACCTAACGATCTTCTTTGTGTTGGTAAAGAAGGTGTTGTTATGACAATAGTTGGTAAGTTTTCAACTCTTTTCAATTTTTTTTTATTATTTTTTACTCCATTTTTTTTTTTTTACGCTTTTTTAGCCTTTTCAATTTTGGAAAATTAACTTTTTTTTTTTTTTTCTCCATTTTTTGCTTACTTTTTCAAAAAATAAAAAGGTATTCCTGAAGGAACTGAGTCACCTTCCGAAAATATTAAACTAACAAGATCAAGTTTAATTAAAGGACATATGTTCGACATTGAAGAAGAATGCATTAACGTTGGAAAGTCAATGCAAAGTGTGATTGATTTGGCAATTGAAAAGAAAATTCAAACAACAGTCACAAAGACAATGCCATTTGACGAACTCCTTGAAGGAATAGAATTAATCAAAACAGGCCACTCAAAGGGAAAGGTTGTTATTACTCATAATTAATTTACAATCTTCTTAAAATTTTACTTTTATCTAAAATTTGCAGTAGATCCATCATACTTTGAAATCTCAAAATATTTTTCTCAAAAACAATAAATCAAACAAAGATTCTTTTTTTATTAATTTTTTTAATAATCCCACTTTTTGTCACTATTTTAAATGATTTTGGGAAATTGTTTATAATTTTTTTCAAAAAAACTTTATTATTAAAGGTGATTGGTAATTCAAAATAGTAGTTTTGTACAACTTGAAATTTTCAATTTTATTTTTTCATACTAGTGAATTCAAAAGTTTATTTTCAATATATTCAAAATTTAAGAACTTCAGAAACATGAGGTTATTTTATTAATTGTTGTTAGTAGTATCACCTTTTTCAAAAAGTCTCTAGTCAAGAAAAAAAGGTATATTTCGACCAAGAAATTCCGAAAGAAGCCGACATATGAAATTTAGTTTTATTCAACTTGGAGATATTTAGTTTGATAGATAATAACAAATAGTTTTGAAAACATTGTACTCATCTAATAAAACTGAAACAGAGAAAAAATCCCTAATGGTAATTATTGAGTGTGTCCGTCAAGTGCCGTAGAGTGCCTAGGTTTTCTTGAGGTTTTCTTGATTTTATTTGGAAAATCGATAGATTTAACAAATAAACAGAAAACTCAAGAAAACTTAATGAAAATCAATAGATTTTCGAAATAAAATCGAAAACCTCAAAAAAACCTAGAACACTTTACAAATAAAATAGAAAATCTCAAGAAAATCTAAATTCAAATGATCATTCAAAAAACAGAAAACTCAAGAAAACCTAATGGTGCTTTTCCAGAATTCAAAAGAATAGAGTAAAATCTTTGATTTCATTCAATTCTTTTAAATTTTGGAAAACCTAATGGTGCTTTTTTTTTGAATTTTTGTAATAAACAGAATATTTCAGAAAGTTTCGGTTTATTCCACATGGTAAAAAAAAACTAACGGACGGATATTAGTTATTTCAGGATCTAAAACAATTGAGTAAAATCCTATCCATATTTCTATTCTTTTAAATTCTGGAAAACATAATGAAAGTGTTCGTAGAGTGCCGTAGAGTGCCGTCAAGTTCCTTGATTTTCAAGAATTCAAAAGAATTGAGTAAAAACTTTGATTTAACTCAATTCTTTTAAATTCTGGAAAATCTAACCGCGTTTTTTTTTTGTATGTATAATATTTGTCAATTCTTACAAATAAACAGTAAACTTAAGAAAAGTGATCTAGGTTTTGTTTTACTTTTTGGAATAAACCTAAAATTTCAAAAATTTTCTTTTAATTTCTTAAATTAAAAAAAGCTAAAGACTTGACGGACACTTCCATTCAGTTTTTTTTTTTAATTTTTGAAATAAACAGAAAATTTAAATTAAATTGTCTGTTTATTTTAAAATTTATAAAAAACCTAAAGGGGTGTCAGTCAAGTTCTTTAGTTTTTCACGAGGTTTTCTGTTTCATGAGTGAAGTGTTCTGGGTTTTTTTTGAGGTTTTCTATTTATTTGGAAAATCAATAGATTTTCGTTAGTTTTTTTTTTTTTACTTTTTGAAAAAAACCGAAAATTTATTAAATTTCCTGTTTATTTCAAAAAGTTGAAAAAACCTAGGAAACTTACTAAATAAATAGAAAACTCAAAAAAACCTAACGAAAATCTATTATTTTTCCTAATAAACAGAAAACTCAAAAAAAGATAACTGTGGTTTTCCAGAATTTAAAAGTGTGAATATAATCAAAGATTTTTCTCTATTTTTTTGAATTCTGGAAAAACTAATGAAAATATTTTTACAAGTTTTGAATAAACCAAAATTTAAAAAATTTTAAGTTTATTACAAAAATTAAAAAAACCTAAAGAAAAAATCAAAAAAAAATTTATTTCAATTTACATCAATGAATTATTCTTTAATAGTTAAAATAGTTGATTTACCAACTGTAAGATATTAATTAAATTTAAAATACTTTTAAAGTATATAATTATAACCTCTAAAATGTGAAAAAATAATTTTCAAAATTTTTTACTATTAAGTCGAAAAAACATCTTAAAAGGAAAATTGGACAATCCAACTTTAATTGTTAAATATCTTGAATAATAATTTTTAATCCAAGATCTTTTATTAACCATAGTTTTCGTTATAAATAAAGTTATCAAAAAGTGAACAATCGATGAATGTTTAATTGTTGTTTGAATAAATTTTTTTCAGAGCTTTGATGGCTAATTTTTTAGAGAAAATCAATCACACATTTAAACGTTTTTTTTTTTTTCAATTTTCAATTGTTACTTATGAAATTAGTAATCGTTACATTATTAAATTAGAATATTAGTTGTTTCTCAAAGAAATTTACTGAAAGCCAAGATTCCGATATTTGACCATATGTTTCAAAAAAAAATTTTTCACAAAGTATAAAAATTACTCTTTTGAAAAATAGATTTTTTTTCAAAAAGATTTGATTTTATTTATTTAGTGAAAGGGGTATTAAAAAAAATTATCAAAAGAAAAAAAGATCAGAAGAAAAATTATTCAAATATAAAAATAATAATATCATTTGTATTCCCAATTAAAACCTAGAGACTTCCATTAGATTTTTATGGATTAACAAAGGGGCTTTAACATGTTTCTTTCTTTTTTTTTTAATCCCAAAGAGAAGAATAACGTCCATGGGGTTGCTTAAACAATAAAAAAATAAGTATGTAAAAAAGTACTTTTTCAGATGTTCAAATTTTTAATCTGGTTTCTTTTTCGTATCATATATAGTAAAAAAAAAAAACAATATCTTTATTCTGAAAATCTAAGAAAAACACTTAAAAAATATAATATTCAAATACAGTCAGTTTCACTTTTAAGGCACAAATATTTAACAAAATTTAAGACACAAAAAAATCTCAAATTAAGGCACAAAATTTGGAATTTTTTTTTTTACAATTTTTTTTACTAGAATCCAAAATTTTGTACCTTATATTGAGGATTTTTTATGCCTTAATTTTGGTTGAATATTTGTGCCTTAAAAGTGAAACTGACTGTAAAAGTTTGGAGTGTTTTTTTCAAATTCAAAACCAAAGGTATAAACAAGCTTAAAAAAGAAAAAATGTGGTATATATAACAATTCAGTTTAAATCGGACTTCTAAAAACCCTATTTACAAAGAAAAAAGTATACTATTTGGCTCAAAAAGTACTTCTTATTTAAATAATTTTTTTTACAAAGATTTAGAGTTGTTTTTGATAATTTTTGAATATGGTGATCAAATAATACTTACCAAAAGACTATAATTAGTGTTTCCATATATAAAATATGTTTTTTTTTCCTGGTTAAAATGGATCTGCCAAGTCACGAACTAATAGTGTACCTAATTTAAAATAAAATTTGAAGGTATATTCCTTGTTTATTTTAGTAAAATTTAAAATATGTATTTAATTAGCTGAAAATTTTTATCAATATTCTCAATTTTTATGAGATTTTTTGTTTTTTTGATTAAACAAATTTTCTTAAAAAAAAAACTCTATTTTTTGAGATAAAATTTATAATTTAATACTTTATTGTACAAATTTCTTTTTACAACCGTTCCAAGGCTTGCATAAATTTTGAAACAAAAAACAATTGATTTTACTATTCTAGTTTTCTGTTTTCAAAAAAAATTGGAAATAAGAATAGAAAACTAAATTGTGTTTTATTTACAATTTTTTGGTAGACTTGGAAAGACTGTAAATAAGAAAACTTTAACAAATCAATACCATATTTGATTATGGTTTATTGTCAATTTCTTAAAACCCTTAATTTATAGTTCTACTATACCAAAAGAAAACTCTTTTAATCAGAAACACGGAATCTACTTTTCTCCGCCCATTATTTTGATAAAAGTAGTACAGCCGTTCCAAGGCTAGCATAAAATTTGAAACAAAACACAATTGGTTTTTCTATTCTTATTTAACATTTTCAAAAAATAAGAAATAAGAGTTATTATTCAAAAAAAAAAAATTCAATAAATCAGCTATTATTCAAACTTTTGAAATAATAAACAAAAAAAATATTTTGAAGATTCTTGAATCGCTTAAAAAGATTGTTCAAAAAATGTGAAACTTTAAAGATCAGTAAATATTGATATTTTTTGTGCTTTTTTGGACCAATAATTTTTTAGTTTCATGGTATCTTGAATTTTTTTTTTGAAGTTCCAAAATTTGAATAATAGCTCATTTATTGAAATTTTTTTTTTAATAATAACTCTTATTTCAGAATTTTTTGAAAAGGGAAACTCAGTATAGAAAATTCAATTTTGTTATATTGAAATTTTATGGTAGCTTTGGAACGGCTGTAATTTTTGGGGTTTCTAAAAGCAATTCAAATTTTAATTTTTTGTTATTAGTCGAAATTTTTTTTTTAAAGATCTTCAAAATATTTTTTTTATTTATTATTTCAAAAATTTGAATAATAGCTCATTTATTGAATTTTTTTTTTGAATAACAGCTTTATTATCCAATTTTTTGAAAATAAAAAATAAGAATTAAAAAATGAATATCTTTTTATTTCAAATTTTACGGTAGACTTGAAAAGACTGGATTTTAATTTTTTAATTAATTACAAAAATGAAAAATTTCCTGAGTTTACTTATTTTTCAAAAAGATGCAAACCTTGACACAAATGCCTTCATTCCCCAAGTTATAAATAAGAAATTTTTTTTTAAAGATCCTCAAAAATCTTTTGTTTTCTTATTCAATGAATTACTAAAAGATCTTCATATAACCAATGAGAATTGATATTTTTAGAGATTGAAAATCCTGAAATATTAAAATTTTTGAAATAAAATTGATTTTCAAATAAATTGAATCCTGTAATTTGAAATTTTAATGAGATAGCTTTTAAGGGAAGTAACTCTATTTTCGATTATAGAATATTGCTTCATTTATGATCTTCTCTCGCCCAATATAGCAAAAAAAGAACCAGTTGAATAATTAAAGTTCACAAATTACAAGAGGTGATTTGAAGGCGATTAGTCAAAGTAAAAAATGAAAATGAAGACAAATGTTTTTTTTATTTTGTTTTTCAAAAAAATTCAAAAAATTATATATCATTTTTGTCTACCAAGGTAAATACGAAATAGTTTTTTAGAAATTCTTTTTCTCTATTTTGTTCGTTTTTTCCGGAATAAATTGAAAGATTTGGTTGTGGATTTTGGTGTGGAGTTGGTTTAAATTTGGATGAGTTAGCTCACAAATAGGGTGATCGGCCTTAAAGGTTTTACCAAAAATGATTTGACAAAATAATCTCTTGTAAGTGCTGTTTAATTTGGAAGTACAGTTAAACTGGACTATATTTTTAGTAAAACACAAAATAAAAACAAAAAATCAGAGTTAAAGAAAAAATAAATAGATTAAAAAAAAAAAAAACAACAGTTATTTCATAAAACAATAGATAAAATTTTTCAAAAATGGAAACATTATCGTCAGTTGCCAGCTATTGAAGAACCTGTAGAAAGTTTTGGTGAAAATAAAAAGTTTTTTTTTTATTGTTTTGAAATTTAATAGCAATATTTGTTTTAAAAAATCAAGGTTAATTATTTTTCATTTCTATTAATCGCAAATTAAAAGGATCAAAATTTTCATTCAAATATCCAAAAATAAAAAATACAACCCAAGAATTGAAATAAAACACCACAATCATCAATTCTAAAAAGGGGAATAAATTTATACAACTTCTTGACATAATTAATAAAATTTTTTTTGGATTGCTGAATGTTAATTTTGTTCCCTTTTATTGTACAACAAAAAGTTAAACAAAATAAATTAAAATCAGGTTTACTTTATTTTTATAAAATATCAATTTAATATGCAAGAAAAAAAAATTTATAAAAAGTTGGCTCTGAAATAAATTCACTCATTTCAGTCATTTTTTGGAAAGAGAAAAAGCAAACAAATAATTTTTTTGGCAATATATACTAAAGTTTTGTCGAATAAATTTCAAATAAAAGCAATTTCCTTAGTATTTAAACTCAAAGAATTCATATTTTAGATAAAGCAAATTGAAACTATGGATATTTGATTCTCAAGAGATAATTTGTGATGAAATGATAAAAAAAATTATTGCAAGAAAACTCTTTTCCACAAGTTTTAGAAAATTTGAAAAATAAAAGGAAAAAAATTTTCACTTCCTTTCCTTTTTTGCTTTTGTCAAAAGAAATCGGTTGTAATTTGTGACACCTTTTGACAAAAAAAATAACAATTAAAGTAACAAATCTTAGCTTTTTATCTGAAATACATTCTCACAAAAGTTACTAAATAAAGAAAAAAGTTGGTTCTTTACAACAACCAAACCATTCGGGCTCTACAGAAAACTTTTTTTGACACAATTTAATAAATTTTACTTTTGTTTAAAATAAATAACTCTTTGAAAAAGGCTCTTTTTGAGAAATCAAAAAATCACCAACATTCTTTATTTGGTTATCACTTGATAATTTTCAGTTTTGGGGATTTGGTTATTTTTTTTCCATTTTATTCCTTGTTTTCCTTTTTTCTTTTTTACTCTTAGTTTTTTTGTTTGGAAAATTTGAATAAAAAAAACAGGAAGTAAACGGAGACAAACTTCTCTTAATTTTCCCAAAAATCTAAAAGCAAAAAACGAACAAAAATTTTTTTTTTTTTAATTAACTTATGAGCTTTTGTTCATTTATCATTTCCAACCTAAACTCCACGTACCTCAGTTTGTATGACCAAAGGTTTGAAAAAGAAGAACTCCACAACTTTTTTCAAATTCTCTTACTCAATGAAAAAATCATAAAGTTGGATCTTTCCAATAAAAATTTGGATGATCACGATCTGTTTGCGCTTTGTCGGTCGCTTGAAAAAAGAGAAAAACCCTTGGTGTATTTAAATTTAAGTAACAACCAAATTACAGATCATGGGGCTCTTACTCTGAACAATTTGATCTTAAAATATCCGAAGAAAGTCTCTTCGATCGATTTGACTGACAACAAAATCAACAATTATGGCGCAATCAGGCTTTTGTATTCATTTTTTTATAACAAAAACATCAATGCAATTAATTTGTCCTTGAATGACTGCTCTTCAGAAATTGCTGGAAAATTCCAAAAACTAACAGTGATGAGGCTGCACCAAAACAGCATTTTGAAATCAAAATTAAAACACAAAACACAGAAAACAATCAAAACAACGAAAACAAAAGAAAAAATGAAAACAAAAGAAAAAAAAGAAACAAAAGAAACAAATAAAAGCAACAAATCGTTTGATAAAAAAAAATTGGATTTAAACCAAAAAAAAACTCTCGTTTGGGATGTTAAAAAGGACAAAGAGCAGGAAAAAACAATTTTTTTCCAAAAAAATGGGTACCTCAAAAATCAAAAAGAAAAGGATTTATATGGCACTAATTCAGGGTTATTTCAAAACAAAGAATCTACTCAATCTTTCAATGTCAAAACTGTCGTTCAAAAGAAAAGAAACCATTCTTGGGAGAATGAAATTGATTTATCTTGCTTAAAAGTTGGTCAAAACAAGAAAGTGCACTTAGCCCGACGATTAAGTTCTTCAGAAATTGGAAAAATTGGTGTATTGAACAGCAAAATTGACGAAGAACACCAAAGCTCCAGCTTGACTTCAATGGCCGAACAACAAGAAGAAATGCAAAAGGAAGTAAAATCTAAAGAAGAATCAGGATCAGAATCGGGATCAGAACTTGAATCATGTTTTGGGGTAGATCCAAAATTTAAATTGAAATTAAAAGTAAAGCTCAAATCGACAGCAGAAACAAAAACACCAAAAAAAGCAAAAACAGAGCCACAACCAAAAATAGAAACATTCTACGATAAAGATAAAGATAAAGAAAGGAATAAAACGAATACTGCCTCTTTGACAATTGAAAAACATAATATAAAACATGTCAAATTCAAAGTTAAACAACTGAAAAATTTAATGAAATTGATTATGTGCACAAATAAGACTGATTTAAATGGGTCTATGGAAGCGTTGCACAAGTACAGAAAAGAAAAGTGGGAAAATGAAAGAAATGAAGCAACGAAATTAAGAAAAGAAAGAGAACGATTAACCCTTGAGAACAAACAAAATTCAATTAAGGTCCAACAATTAAAACAGACTTTGAATTTATTAAAAAAGCAAATGAGTTATTCTCATGATACCCTTTCCGATTTACTAAAGCAAGCCTTAGATTTGAAAAAATGTATACACGAGGCAAACAATTAATTTTGCCTATCCACCAAAGATTGTTTTTTTTTTAAACAATTCAGTTTTTTATATAATTTTTTAAAGTGCTTTAATCCACACTTTTAAAAATTGAGACTTAGAGTATCAACTTCACTCCATTTGCGCCTTGCTTTTTTAAATTTAAAATTGTTTATCTTATAGAAATTTAGAATATTTTTTTTTATTATTTGTATTTGTTTTTAATTTTTATTATAGTTTTTTTTTGTTTTTGTTTTTGTGATTTTTCATAGTTTATTTTTTAATTTAACATAGATATAGAGATATATTTATATATAGATATATATTCTTGATTTATTTTTCTTTTTTTTTTTCTTCAATAAAATTTTGTCACAACCGGCTTTAAATAATGAGTAATTTTTAGTTTTTTTTTGTTTTTTTTTGAATCAATTGGAAAGATCAATTTCCTTATGGTAAGAAGGAGTAAATGTATCCTCATATATCCTAATTTAAAAACAAGAGCCACAACAAAAGTGAAAATGATTGTATTGTTTTTTTTTCCTCTAAAAATACTTGTGAAAAAAAAATAATGAATCTTTACTGAAAAATCCAAAGATAAAAAAAATAATAAATTTATCTCAAAAACCAAGAAAGAAAAGCAAATTCTGTAAATTAATAAAATTTTCATTTTTTATTCATTTTGTAAAGATGATTCATATTTTCAAAATGTAATTAATGATCTTTTTGAAAGGTGATATGTTAGATTTTAATTTATAAAATTTACTAATGTCTTTTTTGTTTTGTGTTTTGGGCTAGTTGCTTAATTTTAATTAATATTTTTTTTTTTAGATTTGATTGATTGTATTTTATGATATATAGAAACCCCATTTCGCTTAAGGCAGACCAGCTAAAAATGAAAAATTCACTTTTATTTTTTTTAAGAATAAACCAAATCATGATTGCTGAGAAATACGAGAAACAATAAATTTTGGATTAGAGTCGATAATCATAACAGAAATATCGAACAAATTATAAATTTAAAAAAAAAAAAAATGTAAAAAAATATTTTGGGATATTGATTGGTATGTCTACTGCAAAATATCTCAATTTCTTTAGAAAATTAAAATGATTCAAAATATGATTTTTGAATTGTAAATGAATTTATTTTTAAAATAATTACAAAGTGTCAATTTTCTTTATATAAATTCCAAGTCATAAAGAATTTTTTATTTTTTTCAAATTTACTTTAAAAAAGAAAAAAGAACAAGAAAAAAAAAAAAAATCAAAAAATAAAGCAAAAAAAAAATTGACAAAATTAGTGAAAAAATTTAGTCTGATTTAATAATTGAAAATTTATTTTTGAGTAGAATAATGAATTAAATTCATAGAATATTTTCAGTTTTTTTCGATGAAATATGACTCCTTTGTCTGAAAAAGACATTAATTCACTTTATTCCAGAAATGGAAAAGAGAGAAAAATAATTTTTAAATCCAAGGATTAGAGTTGACTTATATCTTCTCTAAGGAAAATATGAAATTATTGAGAGTAGAACACCGGAATTTGCCACTTTTCAAAAACCTAATAGATTTTAAATTGATTAAAAATGAATATATTGGATTTTAGCGTATATTCCTATCAAATAATAATTACAATTATAAAATCAATTGGATATTTTATATTAAACTACTATTTGAAAAAGTTTATTTAGTTTCCAGGTTATAAGGAGTAGTTTTTTAGGGTTTATACAATATTCTTATTACATTTTTTTTCTATTTCTTTTATTTTTTTATAAAGCGATTTTTTTTTTTTTCATAACCCTTTTTTTCTTTCCTTTTTTTTTTATTTTTAATTTTTTTAAAGAAAAAAAAAATTGATAGTAAAAAAAATAACATAAAAAATAATAATAAAATTGATTAATAATGAATATATCCAAAAGTAATTATATTTATTAAAAAAAAATCACACTTTTGAACTATTTTCATTGTAATTCTATTGTTAATAAATTAAATTTCATAATAAATTACCCATTTTTTTTTATTTTTTTTATATTTTATTATTTTAGTTTTAGATGAAAAACAAATATTTCAAGTGTATAGAACTAAATATTTAAATAATAATTTTTTATTATGGTAATAGATAACTTCAATTTATGTTATAATTTTTCTTCAAAATTTGATTTTTAATGATCCAATGACTGTGAAAAAGGAGTTAATATATATATTCTTTATAAAAATTTTATATACTTTTTTTAGTTTTTTATTTTATTTTTTAAAAATTTTTAAAAAAACAAGTTTTAAATGTTTTTAATCCAAAAAAATGAATTCTTAGTTAAAAATTATTATTATTTATTTTATAAAATACTAATATATAATCAGTTTTTTTTTTAATTTTTATTTTCTAATTAATCACAATTTTGAAATATGGTTTATAAAATTTAATAAAAAATCAAAGGACTGTGACTGTTTTAGTCTAATAAAATAAACTTAAAGGATTTGAATGAATATTAGAAAAAAAAAATTATTTTGGAAATTTCAAATTGAAATCATTTTTTCACATTTTTTAATTTTTCAATTTTTCTATTTTTTTTTTAAGAAATAAAACTGATTTGTTATACATATTTTTTTGATTTTTAGATCCCTAACCAGTGGATAAAAATATGTTATTCAAATACCATAGGAATATTTAAACCGATTACAGAGAAAAAAATTTTCTTTTCTATTGGAATTTGATTTGATCTTCAGTTGGAGATCAAAATGAAAATTGTTGATTTTCCAGATAGTGCCTTAAGAATTTAGTTTTTGAATAATTTTATGAAAAAATATTGATTGATTCATTTAACTTCCAGTTTGATATCAACTCTCATTTTAAAGTGTATTATTCTAGTTATTTCTGATTTATTTTTCAAAGGTCAATTATAAAAAATAATTAATATTTGAAAAAAATGTTGGGGTTCTTTGACTGAAAGAAAGTTGATACCCTTAATTTTCTTCGGTAAAAGAATATTTATAACTCAATTCAAACAATGTTAAGAAAAAACAAAATCAAATAATTAATCAAGAAAATCATTTTACTATCCAGATTCGGGTGGGTGTTAGATAATTATTGAAACCATTTAGGTACAAAGATAACACCTTTTTAATTTGAAAAACAATTTTTGATAAAAACAATAAGAACTTACAGAAAAATGTAATAATGTTTTCAGAATAAATAATCTAAAAAAAAATAACTCAAATCAAAATAAAATTATATTTTGTCTTGATGTGGTTGATAAAATTATTCATCTTATGCTTCAACTTTAGTAATCCATTAGTACAATAATCATTTCTCAACACATTGATAGTATCCCAATTTACTAAAAAGAAAATGCCTTGATTATTATCACCATTCGTGTTTTCAATATTTGGCTCTATTAATTAAAATATTTGCTAAAATATATACTAGGTTGAAGGAGATGGTTCAATTATAAAGTCTCCCTAAACAACATAAATTTACACTCATTATTTGAATGATAATTTGGTAGGGTTTTTTTTTTTTTTTTTTTTTTTTCTTATCTTATTCTCTTCACTTTTGAGTTAAAAGAAAACTTCACATTAGTTGAAAGTTTTTTTATAATCAATCAGATATAAATATGAAAAGTATATTTGTTTCTAGTGGATTAACTCTGTAAGTATAAACTACCAATTTTTACAAAGTAATTTATGTGAGATTATAATATTTTATTTTCTAAATTGGTTATGTATTCTTTGATTTTTACAAAACTTTGTGATTTTTATTATTTTTTATAAAAATTAAAAAAATAATAATATATAATATATTTTAAAATTAAAATACTTTTAATTTTTTTACAATTTGGTTAGATTATCACGATTTTCTGTTTTTTTTGGTGCCATACATATTATTAATTCTCAATTCTATGTATTATTATTTTGATTGCGGATCTTACACATTCATATTATAATAACATTATATTGATATTACAACCCGTTGAATTTTTATCACTTACAATTAAAATTACAATTAATCAAAATACTCAAAATATTCAAAATATTTAATAAAAAAAATAATAATAACAAAAAAAATTTTTTTTTCAGTCCAAGAATATTCATCATAAAAAAATATACTTAAATTCTTGAGTGTATGAAAAGAAAAATAACAGTTTTTATAGCTTATTTGGCTGATAAAAATCATTTTTAATCAGTGGACAGTCAAAATATTGTTTTTCTCATACTATTATCAAAAACTTTAGTTATGTTTGTCGTGCCTAAAAGAACAAAAATCGAGTTGCTCAGGTGTTGTTTGTCTTTTTTTTTTTTTTATATTATAGACTTTTCAATTTTCCTTTATTGTTTGTTGAAAAATAAATAGCACAAAATTTTCATTAAGCTTTCCAAAAAAAAGTTTATAAAAACATATAGAATTTCAATTTAATTCATTCTTAAAATCAGTATAAATTATTAATTTACACTTTTCGAATTCGGGTTTTTGATGATTTATTTTAATTCTTTGGGTTATGATTATTTTAGATAGATGAATGAAAATTTTGATTTTTCAATTAACAGTAATCTTATAATAATTTGTTCTTCGATAATACCACGGGGTTGAGTTTTTTTTTACACACCCACCGAAATAAAAAAAATCACTCAAAGTAAAAAAAAACAATTACAATTTCCCAAAAATCAATTCATTATTAAAAATATCGGAGTGAAAATAAAATTGCTTAACCTATCTCAAAGATATTTAATAAACATCTAAAAAATCAGGAGTCTAATTGTGAGAAAAATACATTCAAAAATAAAATTTTATCAAAGTAAAATTCAGTTTTGGTGAGAAAAAAAAATCATACCCCAAAAGTAATTAATTGTTCCTTAATTCTTGAAAGTTGAACTTTTTCCGTAATTTAAACATTGAGATACCTACCTTTACGAATAAATTTTTCACACAAATTCATATTCAGCAATACAAAAGCTAATTTTTGAAATTAGTTAAGGGTTTTGGGATCTCTCATTCACCTTATAAAATAAATTATTTTTGGACAAAAAGAGAATTTATGGGAGTTTTTGAAGATTGTATTTTTAACTTTACTTTTAAATAAGAACCATTATCAAAACTAATGCTATTACTCTCTTCTTTGGTGTGTTTTTAGGGATTTGGTAAAAAATAATTTTAATACACAGAAAAAGACTTTTTAATTTGTAATTGTCGAAAAAATGGTTACAAACAGAACCAAACAAAGTGAAATATCCAAGTTGTTCAATCATAATTATCGAATATCATTTTTTACTTTTTCTTTCTTTTTTGTTTGATCATTAAGCTTTTGTTTTATTAATTTTGTCATTAACAAAATTAACTTTTTGAAGAGGCGTTTTCAGACACAATTTAAAACAAGCTTTTCTCTCACAAAAAAAAAGTATTTTTTACTTAACTTTTTTTTCATTATATTAAAAGTTTTTATTGATTTTTCAAATGAGCGATTCAATAACCGACAATAATTCAAATAATCTTGCCCCCCCTCGTGAATTTGTAAGAAGATTTTCGACTGGAGTACGTTCGAATCGAAATACCAAACAAACAAATGGTATTTTTACGCAAGGTAATCTTTTTTTTTTTTTTTTTTTTTTTTTTTTTTTTCTTACCAAAAACAAAATTTTATTAACTTTCGGATTCTCTTTCTGAACAAAACCTTTTCTTTGTACCAATTTGCTGATTCAAAAACCTTTCTTTTTTTAAAAAATCCTAATTTGTGGAAATACTCACCAAACAAATTTACAAAAGACAATTTCAATGCCAAGAATGAACAGACCCATAATTCGGAAAACAAAACACAAGAAACTAACGTAAATGTAAATAATTGGGAATTTAAAGTCCCAGAATCAAAAACAAGTCCTAACACAAATGATAATACAAGCAAACAAATAAGGAGTAATAATACCACCAATTTTAGCAGCAACACTACCAACAACAATAATAATAATAATTTCAAGAACGAAAATAACGAAACAAACAACCAGAATAAGAACAAGATCAGGAATAAGAATAAAATTACTAAAAAATATATCAAAAAGAAAAATATAAAAAAGAAAAATCTTTTTTCAGGATCATTCACAAATTTACCATTAGAAGAAATTGAACAAGATAATGAAAGCCTCGGCAAAAACCAAAAAAAAATTCTGTACGAGGAAAATAACAAAAAGTTACTACAACAAAACTATTATCCAAATTCAACAAACAGGAATGAAAACAACCCACAAAATTATTGGGGAAACCAACAAAAAACACAAATTGATCAAAATAATAATAATACTAACAACAAAAACAACAACAACAACGACAATAACAACAACAATAACAACAACAATAACAACAACAACAACAACAACAACAACAACAACAACAACAACAACAACAACAATGGTAGGGGTGGTGGCGTGAAGCTTTCTACCATATATTCGAGTAAAAATAACAATCAAAATTCGTTGGGTGGGACAAAACTTAGGAAAGGGAATCCTTGGATTTCCTCGGATGGGGATTTATTAAGTCAATTTAGGCCCAGAGCGTCAACCTTTATTTTTGATCAAATTAATATGGGATCCTTTGATAATAGAGATTGGACTCGGAGAATTTCAGGTATACGCTTTTGTTTTTTATTTAAAATACTGATTTTTAGAAATTGAATTACCACTACTAACTTTTTTTTTTTTTTTTTTTACCCCACCCAAAAAAACAAAATAATTTTATAAATTTTCAAAAAAGTTTTAATCTCCAAATACCTTTTGTTTTATACAAATATAAAAACACAAGTTTACTAACATTTTACTTGGATCTAAGTCTATGTTAATAATACAATTACCACATTCTAACTTCAAAATTATTTCTGAAAACTTAAAATTTGACAATTCTGGAATTTAAACTCTCCCTTTTTTTTACATTGTTTTTTTACATTGTTTTTTTTAAATGAAATTGTTCTCTTAATCCCGAAATCTCGCACGAATAATATAACAATTACTTTTAACACATCAATATCTTTTTGAAAAAAACCAGTGAGAATAAACTGTTAATTTTTGATTTATTAATTATTATTATTATTATTGAAGAGAGGTGATTCAACAAAATTACCTCCTGTTTGCCGTTAGGTTTTTTTTTTAATTTGAGGAATAAACTGAAAATTTAATTAATTTTTGGTTTATTTCTCAAATTAAAAAATGCATCATTAGATTTTCTTGGGTTTTCAGTTTATTTGTGAAGTGTTCTAGGTTTTTTTTACTTTAGAAATAAACCGAAAATTTATTAAAATTTTCTGTTTATTTCTAAAGTAAAAAAAACCTAACGAAAATCAATATATTTTTAGAATATAACAGAAAACCTCCAAGAAAACCTAGGCACTCTAAAAATAAAATAGAAAACCTCAAAAAAGCTAGGCACGCCATGGCACTTGAAGGCACTTTCCGAAACATTGTATTTATTTTTAGAGTTTATTACCCTTGCTATAATATATACAAGATTATACCTAATCAGATAACTTTTCTTTAAAAAGGAAAAAATCAAAATTTGCGCTTTTAAGCACTTCTTGTATTTGCGCGGTATGATTTTTTCTTATAATAAACTATTTTTCAAAATCATTGGCACATTAAAAATCAAATTTTAAAGAACAATATTTTTAATAATTGAACTTATCTATTATAATATAAAAATTTCGATTTTAATATTCAATACTATACTCAAGAGATATTTATTTTTTGTCTAAAAATAAAAGAAAAAACAAAAATAAAAAAAACTGTTAAAAAAAATTGGGACATTTATTTTGAAAGAAGCATTACATAAAAAATAGAAAATTTAAAAAATTAAAAAAACCCATTTATCGATTCTCCTTCCATTTGAATAACTAAATCTAATTTTTTTTTCAGATTTGAAACCAATTTTTTCATTAATTCATCTGTTACTTCTTTCCAATTTTTCATTTTCATTTTCCATTTTAACAAAACACTGTTGAAAAAATAAAAAAGAGAAAAAATGATTTATTTGTAAACTTTTCATTGTGAGAGGAAAGAACTCAAAACGATACAAAAGCAATTCAAAATTCAAATGTAAGATGGGCCATTTATTATGAAATTTAGTTTATATCCAAGTACAATTGAATTCACACACGATAATGAAAATACTTGTATATGTCATTAATTTTTGTATAAGAGCGTTTATTTCATTATATACCTTTCTCAAGATCTTCTTCGGTTTTTTAAAAATTTAATAGTTAAAAATTAATTTTAATTGCTAATATAACAGATTTTTTTTTCTTGTGCTTTTTGAAATAAATATTTTAAAATATTATGAAAAAAATATAAAATCATATTATGAGTGGATATACATTTAAAATATTAACCTTCATTTCCAAACAATTTGGTTATAATTATTTTAACATTTGATAATTACTCAAAATATAATTTTACAATTTGTACTTATTTGCAACTTCCAAATTTAGTTTTTTTTTTCTTTTTAAAAAATTCTTTAATTTACAATTCATGATAATCAAGAGATGAACCGTTACAAAATAAACATGTTGCTATTAAAAGAAAGAATACGAACAGATTTAAAACATATTTTTGTAATTTAATTTAAAGTATTTTAATTGTAAAATGCGTTCTTGTGAAATCTAACATATTCTAACAAAAAAAAAAAAAAAATCTAACTGTAACTAACAATTAAACTAACAAATTTCTTTTCAATAACTATGATATTTAAAAAAAAACAATTTTTGTTTCTAACTCACTCTTACATAATCTAATATTGTTTGGTTTTTGGTTGTTTAATTTTAACAATATAATTTCAATTTTTGAATTTTCAAATTCTAACATAGTCTACAAATGTTCACCAAGATAATTAAAATAAAAAAAAACAATAATTTTATAGATATTTCTTTTAATTATACTTTTTCTAAAATAGCAAATAATTGACTTGTTTTTTGGTTTATAAAACGAAAAAAAAAAACAAATCAATGACTTGTAAAAAATTTCCTTTTTTTTGAAAAAGAAATTTCTGTGATTACTTTTTTTAACACTCAAAACCCAATATAAAATACTGAATGTGACTGGGTTTGAAATCAAAATTTAAAAAAAATTAAGAAAAAAAATTATGATTTTCTGAAAGCATTGTGAAACTGTTGTATAAATATTTAAGAAATTTGACTTGGATAAATAATCATCAAAAATCTTTAAACACCTTTATTTTAATTCTGAACTACAAACTAACAATTCTTTAAGGTTCTTCTTTTGATTAAACAAAAATCCAAACAACTAACCATAAGGTATTTCCAAAAAAGTGTGGAATTTTTTTTTTACATTTCATAAAAAATCATTTTTGTTAGTGGAGGTATTTGTAAATCGACAATACCAAATTAAGTTAAACATTAATACTTTTTGAATCAATGACTAGGGTATTTATTTCAAAATATATTTAACAAAATATTTACAAAAAAATTAAAGAAAAAATAACACTTTTTATGGAGAAAACAATACACAACCAATTTCAATAAAAAACTGGAAATATGACAAGGGAACAAATAATTTGTTAAATAATCAAATACATTTTTATGTTTTTTTCATTCTATTGGAAAATTTTTCGAGATTAAACAAGTTATAAAAACGATTTTTTTGATCAAAAAGAAAATAATAAATAGCAATTTTCTCCCCTTAAAAAATATCATCTAAAATTGAGATCCAAAAATTTTAATATATTTTATTTATGTAATAACATACCGACAAACAAATTGGATTATTGTTAAGAATCAATAAATGGGTTGTTAATGGTTTTGAATATTTAAATTGGTTTTTATAAGGATTGGGTTTAATCAAGATATATTATAAAAAAAATTTTCCACACTTTTTTGGAAATAGCTTCGAATTTTATTGTTCGGAATATTTTAATTAATTTGTAGGTAAGCTAGAAAAAGTTATATCATATTTTACTAGAAAATTAAAAAATTTTTTTGGAAGAATATTTAAATATTGTATAAGCTAGATTGTTTTTATTTAAATTAAAATTAGTTAGATTGTTTAAATATTTGTAAGAATTTGACAGATTTTTTCATGTTAGAAATAGTTAGAAAATCAAATTCCAACTTCGATCAGTAAAATTTTTTTTTTCAAAAATGTTTCTCAAAAATCTGAAAAGGGTTATTTAAAAAATAATTGCATACAGAAATCCTTTCTTCATTGTGTTTTTTCAGAATATCATTTTACTTTGGTAATGAATTTTTAAAAATATAATTAACAAAAATTTAATATTAAAAAGTCATGTGAAAATGTATACCATTTTTAAAATGATATTCTGAAAAAACACAATGAAGAAAGGATTTCTGTATGCAATTATTTTTTAAATAACCCTTTTCACATTTTTGAGAAATTTTTTTTTTTTATATTAAGAAAATCATTTTCAAAGTTTAAATATTGTTAATTATAAGTTTATACTAAAAATTAATTTTTATTTGTAATTTGTTTTAAATCGATATTTAAATAAATTAATTTATATTAGTAATTTAATTGATTTTTTACTATTAAAATTTTTCAAAAACCAAACAAGATCTTGAGAAAAAGTAATTATAAAGCGAAACATTTTTATACGAAAATCGGTTGTATATTGAAGTGTTATTATTTAAATTCAATTGTACCTGGGTCTAATCTGAGAAAAATGAATTTATCACAGATAGGCACAGCTCTCACTAGTGGCTTTTCAGAACAGATCTCTTTAAAAAATGAAAAGAAAACATTTTATTGATAAAAACAAAGAAAAGAAAAAGAGAAAGAAAAGAAAGAAAGAAAAGAATTAAGTAGGCTTTATTGGTTAGGGTTAAATGCCCTTAAGCTCTTAATCTGTTAAAGAGAGAGTTTTGAAGTGACTAAATTTGTGACTCCTAATTCAAAGAGTCGTCAAAAGAAATCTTTTAATTACAGTCATTAGAAGTATTTTAAATCAATTTAGTTTTCTGAAATGTAAGAATTAAAAAAATAAAAAAAAAGTGAAAAACTTAATTTTTGAAATTTTCTTTTGCATCCTCTGTGCTGAATGTGTTGTTGGTTGTTTCCTTTTATGTTAATTATGCCGAAAATTTTTGAATCACCATCATATTTTTCGCCTTGTTTGTGTAATATCGTAATTGTCAGAAGTTGATTAGAGTATGAGGTATTATTACCATAACCACCCAGAAGTTAATCCCCAGAACAATCCAATCACATATAAGAAGAAACCCAATTACCAGCCCCAATTTTCTTCTTTAATGCTTTACCGCTAATTTAAAATCAAACCGTTTATTATTTTCTTTATCTCTACTTTTTAATTCAACAAAAAAAAAAAAGGAAATTCAAAAAAAAATTCTAAAAATAGAGACATCATGTTTCTACTTGAGTATTTACAATTATAAATTTTAACAAATATTTTTTAATTTATTTTATCATAATTTTTAATTAAATTAATTCTTTTTATTCCTTTTTTTTTTTTTTTTCAATTTTTAATTTTATAAATTCAAAAAGAACCTACCACACACAACAAAAAAAATATTCAACAAATTCAAAAACAAAATACAAAAATTTCAAATAATAATAATAATGAAGATAATAATAATTTTGCTCAAAAAAACAGCAACCAAAATAATAATAAAAACAATAACAACAACAGCAGCAGCAGCAGCAACAACAACAGCAACAGTAACAACAATATCATCATCGACAACAATAAAAACAATACCAATAACAACAACAGTAACACCACAAACCAAAATAATAATATTAATTTTAAACAGAATTTCAAACGAGGAGGAATTAATAACAATTTTTTTGGAGGAAATACACAATTCAACACCTTTTCTAATATGAGTTTGAATAGAAACTCTAAAACTAACGAAAGAACCAAAAACTCAATGCAATATGATGTTAATCAAAGAAACCATCAAAATTATTATTATAGACCAAATCAATTCTTCCAGCCAAACAATTTTCAAAACAATTTTAATTACTATCAAAACTTTAACAACAATTCACAAATGAAAGTAAAAAGAAACAATTTAATGACATCAAGTTATACCCAATTAAATTTAAACAACCCAGAAAATTTTGGAATGGGGGGATATTTCAATCACTCATTGTCATCTAGAAATCTTTTTATGGGAAATAACCAAAATAATAAACAATTTAATTCTCAATATAAAAATAATTTAAATTATCCATTGAATAAACCATATCAAGATTTTAATAATTATAGAATTCCACAAAATAAAAACCAAAACCAAAATCAAATCCAAAACCAAAACCAAAACACATTAACAAACAATCCAAATTATAATAATAATTTCCAAAAATCAGTAACATTACTCCAACAATTTAGAGAAAATCCAGAAGATTTTAATTACATCCCACTTTCCGAATTATATAATGAACTTTTTGATTTTTGCACTGATCAGTTAGGAACAAGATTTATTCAACTTAAACTCGAAAATTCCTCAGCAAACGAAAAACGTTCATTTTGGTTAATTATTTCTCCAAGGGTAGAGTATTTATTAAAAAATGTTTTTGGTAATTATATTATTCAAAAAATGTGTGAAGTTGGTAAGTATAATTGAAAAAAAATTTTTTTTTTACCTTTTTGTTTTTGAAAATTATTCAAGGCTGGTACTTTATAACTATAACGTAATTTGTTCTTCTTTTTTTATTTTGAAAAAATCTCAAATCATTGTTTAAATATTTTGTTAAAATTAAAACAAAGCAAAAAACAAAAAACAAAAAACAAAGGTTATCCCTAATATAAAAATTATTTTTGAGAACATGTGACAAGTATGTTATAAATTTGAACATGTTCTAAAATTTGAAATGTTATAAAATTTGATAGAAACCCATTGAAATATTCATAGGATCAACCTTTATAACATGTTCTCAAAAAAAATGAACAAAATTTTATAACATTTTTTTTTGTTTTATATTGATCAAAGTCGTTACCAATTTTTTTGTTATTCTGTAATATATTGGTGTTATACAAGATAAAACATGTTACATAATGCGTTATAAATTTTGGATATTAAAAAAAAAACAAGAAAAGAATATATACATAATACATCTCGTTAAAAATCGTTACCACCAATAAAATTTAAGGTAAAAAATTGTTTTAAATGGCAAAACTGACATTAAAAACTATTTTTTTGACCCGAATTGGTATTGAATATTATTATTATTAAATAAAAAATTCATGTAAAAATTAGAGATATTTGAAAAATAATAAAACTTATAACATAATACAAAAATGTTATTATAATTGTTTTATTATAAAAATCATAATATAAACCAGATTTTTGTTCTAAAGATGTTTTTTAATTGTTTTCAAATAATTTTTTTCTTAGGGTATACTTCATTATTTCTGAAATAAGTATTTTTTTAAAAAATATTTTTGAATCTTTGAATTCTGGGTTTAAAAGAGAAAATTTCATACAAATATACAATATAAATAAAAATCAAAAATTTTAACACAACAAAATTCAATTTTTGAAAAAAATAATAAATCTTATTAAAAAAATTATTTTAGAAATACCAAATGAGAACTACTAACCCACTAATTGAAATGTTAATAAGTGCTTATAATTAACAAAACCTGTAAAACAATAAATAATTAATTTTCAATAAAAATAAAAAAAAATGGTAAAAATTTTGAAATGTAAAATTATTGTTTAAGGTTAAATGTTTAAAAAAAAACATTTAATCTGATAAATGAGCGAATTTTGAAGCGACTAAATTTGTAACTTCTTTCTTCACTAAATTCGTGACTAAATATGTGTCTTCGAATTCAAAGAGTGTCTAGATATAATTTTGGTAATTCGATCAATTAATAAAAAAAAATCTAATGTCCTAAATTTTGGAGAGATGCTAAACAAAGAATTTTTTTGATAAATTTGTTGAAATTTCAGTAACAATTATTGATCAATCAAAAGGTTAGATACCACCAACTAATCTTATTTGAGTTTTTCTATTTGAAAAAAAATCAACTTTAACCTAATATCTATTATTCGAAACAATTATTGATCCAACGAAACATGTTACGTAATTGGAAAAATGAAATGAAAAGAACAAAAAAATAAAAATAGAAAAAATGATTCTCATATTTTTTCAAAAAAATCAAAATTATTTCCAAAATTTGAATGAAAATTGTATTTTTGTGATTCTTTCATCTGTTTATAATGTATCAAAAATTTTTAAATTTTAATTTAAATTGTTATGAATAAAAATACTTTGTACACGAACAAACCTTCATTCATTCTTTAAAGAATGTGTCTTTGGTTTAATCATTTTCTTAATCATATCCAACTTTAAAAAATTAAATACCATTATCTTACAGTTATAAAACAACAAAAAAATAATGATAAACTAAAATTCAAAAATTTTTGAAACAATTTAAACAGATGAAAGAATTACAAAAATACACTTTTCATTCAAATTGTAGATAATTTTGAATTTTGAAAAAATATGAGAATCATTTTTTTCTATTTTTATTTTTTTGTTCTTTTCATTTCATTTTTCCAATTACGTAACCTGTTTCGTTGGATCAATAATTTTTTCAAATGATAAATATTAGGTTAAAGTTGATTTGTTCCAAATAGATGAACTCAAACAAGAAATTAGCTGATGGTATCAAATCTTTCGATCTACCAATAATCCTTGGTGAAATTTCAACAAATTTACCAATGAATTTTTTTGTTAGCCCATCTCCAAAAATTTTAACACACAAATTATTTATTAGTATTGATATTTATTTATTTTTGTTTTGTGAGATATTGTAATTTATAAACAATTGTTAACATTTTAATTAGTGAATGGTTCTAATTTGATATTTCTTCTTGAATTGACAAAATAAGGTTTTTTTTTTCAAAGAATCAATTTTGGTGTGTTAAAAATTTTGAATAAGAGTTTAATTACTTTTTTGAAATATTCCCAAATACTTAACTTCTATAATACAATTTCTCCAATAAATAATGTAAACTAAATTTCATAAGAAATGGCCCAATTTTTTTATAACTTTTTTTTTATTTTATTTTTAGGCAAAAAACAAATATACCTAGTGTATAGAACTGAATATTAAAATAGTAATTTTTTTATTATAATAGATAACTTCAATTTATATAAATATATATTTTAAAAATTTTATTTTTAATGTGATAATGATTTTGAAATGGAGTTTATGTTTTTTTATGATTCATAAAAAATGATAAAATAAAAACCACCCCCACTAATAAATAATTGTTTTATTTCATTTTGTTTTTCAAATACTAATATTCGACCATTACTTGATAGGATTACCTGAACACATTGAAGAAATTATAAATTTAATCAAAGGGAAAGTATATCAACTATCAATAGATATTTATGCATGTAGGGTTGTTCAAAAAGCATTTGAAGTGGCAAAATACGAAGACAAAGTAAGTATGGTGAATGAAATATATGAAAAAAGCTTGTTGTTGGTGAAGGATCAAAATGGAAACCATGTTATTCAAAAATGCTTAGAATGCTTAACTGACGAACTACGATCCAAAATTGTTTTAAATCTCGTTGATCACATTGTTCAACTATCTGTTCATGCGTTTGGATGCCGAGCAATCCAGCAATTGCTGAAACATTACCGAGGTGAATACTTTGGAGCCATTGTCGACAAATTGCTTGCAAACCTCCCAAATTTAATTATGAATCAATATGGTAATTACATTGTTCAAAATTTATTGGAATTTTGTGGAGATGAAAAAAAAATACCTATTTTTAATTTAGTTAATTATAGGTTCATTGAGTTTTCAACTCACAAATTTGCGTCCAATGTAGTTGAAAAATGTATAATCTTTGGAACCTTTGAAGAGTATAATATTATAATGAATTTATTAATTGCTAATAATGGCAAGGCTTTGAAAATTCTTTTGAATGACAGATTTGGCAATTATGTCATACAAAGATTAATAGAAAAATGTAATAATTATCAAACAAACCCCGTTTTAAATTATTTGATTAACAGCGTTGATGAATGGAAAAATTTTGCCTATGGGAAACATATTTTGAAAAAATTAAACTCGATGGGTTTCATAAATTAATTTAAATTTGTGTTTAAATATTCAAATAAAAAATTTTTCTTTTTGAAAAAAAAAAATCATTGAAAAAACCTTATTATTTTTTCTCGTTTTGATATCCTTCATCATGTCTATTTCTTTCTTTCTTTCTTTCTTTTTTTTTTATTCTTTTTTCTCTTTGTTTTTTAGATCTTTAGATATATATAGCAATTTTTATTAACCTTATAATTACTTTTGTTTTCATTTGTATGTTTTTTTTTTTTTTTTGATTATTTTTTAATTATTTTTGTAATGTTCTGTTGATCTCTTCTTTCTTTCTTTCCTTCTTTTTTTTTTTTTTTTTTTTTATTCTTTTCTTATTTTAATTATGAATTACAATACTTGAATATTTTGTTCTTTATTTTTTCATTCAAATATTTGCATCTAATAAAATTTTTAATGTTGAAAAAAAAACATTTTTTTAAATTAAATTATATACTGTTTTTGACAATTTACATAGTTTTTTTTAGAAAATTATTTTTCAGGATTTAGCTTCAAATTTAGAAATTAAATTAATTAATCAGGGGTTAGACTCTTATAGAGTATGATTGAAAGTCTGAAATTTCTGATTAGGAAAAATTCGGTTTCTGTGATTTCTGTGATTTAGATGGTTTTCAGAAATTTTAATAAAGAAATAGCTAAAACCATGTGATAAAATTGAGAAATTTGTCAATATTTTTCCATATCAAAATGAGCTAATAGTTTCTAATCTCATGAGCTTTTTAATGTTTTTGAGAATTACTTTGAAATATAATTAAGTTTTCTAAAATGATCGGTTGTTTATCACAAAATCTATAATCAAGGTAATTAAAGCACTTTTTCAAAATTTTCTCTGTTTTCGGTTTTAAAACCAAATTTAAAAGAAAATATAAAATCTTTCTCGAAATTTTCGAATTATTTTCTTGATCCTTTTGAAAATTTCAATTGACTTTTTCAGATTTTGAGGTTTTTCAAGAAACTTAAAAAATCATTATCTAATGTTTGAAATTTATTACTTTTTGAATCGCAATTAAAAATTATGATTGAAAAATCATAAAATAATAAACATAAGATTCATTATTTTCAAACCTTTCAGAGTAAATTATTTTTTTCAAATTTAACCTATTCTATCAAATTTAATAATCAAAACAACATTCCCAAAAATGAAGAAATTTCGAATGTGAAACAAAATATCTTAAAAGATAAATAAAGATTTAAAATCTTAAAAATAAAAATTAATAAATATTTTATTTTAATTAAAAAATTAAATATCCTTTTTATATGCATAAGTCAAGAACAGGTTATCATTCTGATCTTTTTAAACATAACCACTGTAAAAAAAAATATGAAACTTGAATTTGTAATCAATTGCATTTCACAGTTAAATTTTTATAAAATAAATTGAAAATTAACTTGAATACAGTAAAATAAATTTGAAAAACATAAAGTTCTGAAAAATTACTTCTTTTAAAAAGCCACGAAAAGTCCAAAAAGAACTATAAAAAAAAAATTATCTTTTAAGTACAAATTTTTTTTAAAAATATAAATAAAATTGTTAAGAAATATTCATTTTTTTTGTAATTTGTGCTTTGATTTGATAAATGGATGAGTTAACTTCAGCTGAACAATATATTAATTTTAGTCTATTTTTTGAAATTCAAAATTTCATATATTTCCGATATAAAACAAAAACGTAACTAATATTCATTTCTAAAATTAATTTAATTATTTAAAATACTAAAAAATATTATTTTTTTATTTTAGAAATGTATTTTTTTTTGAAATACAATATTATATATGGATTTTAATTAGTAATATTTAACTTCAAACTGGTAGAATTAAACAACTCATTGTATTTATATTTATAAATTTCTTTTTGAAGAATCTTTAGGTTTTTCAAATACCATACTATTTTATTGATTGCTGATTGATTTATTTTTATTCAATTTTTCGAAAAAAGAGTGAGAGAGAATTTTTTTTAATTTTTCGCAGTTAAATTTTTTTTTTTATTACAGTCAGTTCCACTTTTAAGGCACAAACTTTCAACGAAATTTAATGCACAAAATAATCTCAAATTAAGGCATAAAATTTGGAATTTTTTTTTTACAATTTATTTTACTAGAATCTGAATTTTGTTCCTTAATTTGAGATTTTTATTGTGCCTTAAATTTCGTTGAAAGTTTGTGCCTTAAAAGTGGAACTGACTTTAACTTAAATTTCTATCTTTACAATTTTAAATTCTTTCATGGAAATGTGAATAGGTATATTTTAGTTTATTTTGCCTATTTCAGATATACATTAATTAATCCAAATCTTTAAATATTTTAAATTTTTTATTTTATAATTAAAAGTTTCTAACCCATTTGCTAATTGACTTAAGACAAAGTGTTTAAATAATATAATTAACAAGTTATTCTTGCAGAGAATTGCTATTAAATATTTTTTTATAGTTATTATCAATACCTCTATTTTTTTATTTCAATTTTCAGGGATTTTATATTTCTTAATATATAGGGATAATGTTTTTTTATAAATTTGTTTTAATGGGTATACACATCTAAATATGATTTAAATTTTGTTAAAATCAGCTTTTGATTTGCTATTTTAGTTCAACAAATCACCATATTCTTTTACAAAAAATTGAAAACACTATATCTATTTTCAACTTTTTATTATTTTTTAGTTACTAAAATCAAAATAATTTAAAGATCAACCCAAAGGGTGAATTAACTTGTTTTTGTTGAGAATTTGAACAAATAAAATAAAGATTTTTATTTTTTTGAAAAATTAAAATTTCTTCTAAATCTTTTTCTTTAAAAAATAAAACTTCTTTTTTCTATACTGAGCGGAACACACACCGAAAAAAAATCAATTTTAATCCAAAATTGAAATTAAAATATTCTTTCTATTAGTTGAAAAATTAATTTTTTTTTAATTTTTATTTTCTTTAACCAAATAAAGATAAAATCTAAATACTACCAAACATTCAATTTACAAACGGTTTTTGATTCATGTGTTTATTTGTTAATTTTCAAAACACATTTGGTAATAAATAATTTCAAAAAGTAAATCTCATTAAATTGAAATGAGTATCAAAATCCTTGATTCCAATTAAAGTATTTAATTTTTTAAAGAAAATTTCGTTCAAAAAAAAAAAGAAATTAAATCCTTTTTTCCAGTCTTACTCTATACTAAATAAATTTTTACTCATTTAGAGTTTGAAATTATAAGCTGGTTATCCAAAAAAATTATTCCAAAAAAAAAAAAATAAAAATAAAAATAAATAACTTCTTCTATTTCGAAAAAAAGTCATATTTCAAGTCATTTCGTTTTTCAAAACAAATATATCTTTGTATAAATCTCTTTATGATCAAAAACGGGGTATTTCAACTATTTTAACCTTCTTAAATTCAAATTTCAACAAGTAACCTTCATTGAATTCCAAACCAATAGATTTTAAATATATTTTCACAATATAAAAAAAAAATGATTAGTATATTATGTTTGAATTTTTTTTCTTTGTTAGTTTATTGATCAAAAATTATTATCCAATGTTTAATATTCACATAATATTCAATATTATTTTTGGTGTTGATTACTGATAATTAGAAAAAATGAAAAATACAAAATGGTACCGAAATTGTGGTTAAATACATATATAAAAACACAAAAATATTTAATTTTTTCAAATTGGAATTAACTTTTTTATCTAGATTACTTTTGAATCCAAATTGAATAATTGTTTCATATTGTATTTAATATTTGTTTTAATATATGTATACTTTTTTTTCACTCAGATTATATCACATATAAAAAATTGATAATGTTTTTTTTTTATTATTATTATTGAAGAAGTGTAAATTGCACTCTAGTTGCCCTTAGACTTAAATTCCCTTTCAGAAATTTAAGCGTAAAATCATAGATTTCACGATTATTAATTAATGAAAATAATTTCAAACTATCACAGTTTAAAATTAATTCATTAAGATTTATTTGTTTCAATTTATTGTGAAAAATTAATCTATCTTTTTCATAGGTAAGACATATCCATAAAAAATGATCAATATTTTCTATAATTTCCTTTTGTTTATATTTTAAACATAAAGGACAAAATTTATTTGAATTTTTATTAATTACATAGTAATATCTATTTAAACAGTTAGTGAATGTTCTGAATTTTAGAATTGTTGAGCTTGAGGGATAACTTGTTGAATTCAACAACTCGTTATATGTGTATTTGTATATTTCTTTTTTTTTAGTTCAATAATATCTTTTGAATTCCAATTAATTTTATTACTTATTCTTTAATTAAACTTTATTAATTTTTCTAAATTAGGAAGAGATAAATTTCCTAATTTCTTTTTGAATTTAAATTTCTTTTTATTGATAGAAATTATCATATTTTCTATTTTAAATTCTGTTTTGTAAATAAGAATTGGTGTATTTCTGTTTATTTTGCATATTTCAGTAATACAAAAAATTGATAATGTTTTATTAATGTTATAATTTTTTGGAAATAAAAATGTAAAATTAGAGCAGATATGATCGCTAAAAAAGGATCTCCTTGTAATATGCCAAGTTCTTTTACTTATTAATATTTTTTAAAAAATAATTTTATGCCCAATTATTTTAATTACAATAGATTTTTTATTATTGTTTTTGGAATTATTTCACAATTAATACTCCGATTCTAATAGATAGAAACCTAAAAAATAGATTAATAATCATGAAAATATTAATTTTTGGAACTTCCAAAAGTAATTATTTTTTCTTTTTTTCAATATCAAGATTAACAAAGTAATTATTAATATAAAGATATAAATATTGATTATTTTTGTTTACTTTTCATAAAAAGAATAAATTTATCAATATTCTTCAATATTTCAGAGAATTATTTTACAATCTTATCAAAAAAGTATTTGTAAAAATTATTTTCTTTTTAAAAAAATTGAATTTTTTAACAACTTATCTACATTTCGCCATAAATTTAAGAAATATATTTTGCAACTTTTGAGTCTGAGTCTTGATAACTCAACCTTTAAATTTATGGAGAAATACAGATTTATTTGTTGAAATTCTTGAGGGTTTTATCAAATACAAAGGATTATTTTTAATTGATAAGACAAACAAATAGTAATAGTCTGCTAATGGAATTGTTTGAACCATTTAAAAAATGGCACAGTTTGTATGATTTATATTCTATTACAACACCCTTTTAAAATGAGACTTCTCTGTGGTGATACCTATAACATTAATTAAATCAAAAGATAAATTACTTTCTTTTCAGCACCTAATCTTTTTTGTATCCCTTAAGAAAACTGTCATAATACAAATGTTGTAAATAACAAGCTTGAGAAAAGGAAGTGAGAAATTTTTAATGATAATCCAATTCATTTTACACTAGAACCAGATGTAATAAATTAAAACCAAACTGAAGAAATATTAGTCAGGTTTCTAAAATGAAAATAGAATCATTTTTTTATTTTGTTTTTCTAAAGTAATTTTTTATTCAAAACTACTTCTATGACCGATCGTTTATGTGAAGAACTTCTCAAAATCTTTTCACCTTACTTCGATATTGCTGATTCAGGCTTTACCAAAATCTTTGAAGCACAAGAAACCTTAAGCAAAGAGCTTGACTCGCTTCAAAAGCCATTAGTAACAATTTTGAAAAGATCGCAGAAAAAGAATGTTGTTTTTTCGGATTACACAAACAAATTGCGACAAGCGAAATGGAAAATTAAGCAGGTGAAAAGAATCTTACTTGAAATCGATGGAAGGTTAAATGGTATTTTTAAAATGATTCATCGTGAAGAGCCTAACAATGAAAATTGGAGGAAACGATTAAATACAGGACAACAACCAGTCGAAAATGAAAAAGAAGAAAAACAAGAAAAAAAAAATGAAGTAAAAGAAGAGAAACAAGACAATGAAAAAAAAGAAGAAAAACAAGAAAAAGAAGAAAAAAAAGAAAAAAAAGAAAAAAATGAAAAAGAAGAAAAAAAAGAAAAAGAAGAAAAAGATGAAAAAGAAGAAATCAAAGAAAAAGTAGAAAACAAAGAAGAAAAAAAAGAAAATGAAGAAAAAGAAAAACAACAAGAAAAAGATGAAAAATAACAAAAAAAATCTTAAACAAGCTTGGAATACGATAAATTTAGGTTAAAAAAACTTTTTTTTTTTTTTTTTTCTAATTAAGCACCCAAAAACACAACCTTTGTCTTTGAGTAACATGAACTTTTCCAAAAATACTTCTAAGTTATCAGTCTAATTATTATTTCATTTAATGTTTTCCTTTTATCAATAAATCTCAGTAATTTTACCTTTTAGAACTCCAGAATTTTGTTTTAATTAGAAACAAACCCACTAACTAGTCTCTGTTTTGTTGAAGTTATTTTAATGAGAGATTTATTTCAGAAATAAAAATCAAATTTACTTTTAATCACATTCTTTCAACAAAAATTTTTTGTTCTCTCACTCACACATTATAATTATTGAAAAAGAAATTTAGCATGTGCTTATTGTATTTAGGATCGTATGTATCATCAACTTAAAGTTAAAAAAGGGGTTTGTTTGAATTACTTATAAATTTAATTGAAATGTATTTTTTATAAATTAATAGAGAGTACAAAAAATTATAAAACTGATAGACAGTATTTCATCCAATAATCCTTGCTTACATTACCTTGCTTTCACGTCACAAAATGATTGAATAATTTTTACAATAATATTTTATAATAGTACAATTCAATTACTTTTTATTGATACTACACAAGTCTAAGCATAATCTCTCTATTTTCAGATTTTATTTGATAAATTTCAATTTTTCGAAGAATCAGAGATATCACCATCAGCACAATACTTATAAAATTACTTTAATTAATAAAGATTGTTTTGAGTGAGTCTAATACAGACATAATTCAAGAATAGCCATATCTGATCCTTTTTTAAATTTCAGTTTTAGTATTTTTTTTAGAATTCTATTTTATACTCAGGCATAGTTATACTTTAGAATCAAATCTAATAAGTGAAACCTAACGAGACTCTCTCAAAATACCCCCTTTTAATAAAAGTTTTATAAAGTTCCTTGCACAGAAGATGACTAAGTAATTTCTTTTAAAATCATACATTTACAAATAAAAAAATATTGTTGTTAACAATTTTATTTTACAAAAGAAATTGAGAAATTTTGCACAAGACGTTCCAATAAAAATTCCCCAATTTTTTTTTAATATGTCCTTTATAAAATTAAGCACTATTTTTTTCTGATTAATATTTTTCAAAATCTAAGTTTATAACTTAATTCAATTAACCACTGGGATAATTTTTTTTAGAATAAAAACACTCTCAACTTTTGAATATCGAAAATATTTTTTGGAATTAGTGTGCACTTTTTTATTTTTTTTTGAAAAATTTGGGTTGAGAAAAGTTTTAAATAAAAGAATAAGTTAATATATTAAATTAGAATGCTTTTCCAGAAAGTTTATCCTTTTAGTTTAACTTTTTTTTTATTTTACCATTTAAAACTAAAAAAAACATTTGAGGACCAAATTAGTGCCTTTTGTGAAAAGAAAATTCCCATAATTTAGAATTTGTTTTTGTAAATGAGTTAAAACAAGATAGTGTATCTAAAAATATACATAATTTCAAGGTTAAAATCAAGGATTTTGGCAAAAAATGTTTTCAAGAAAAAGCTAAATTGAAACTTTATTTATTTTTATTTTATCATTTTGTTTTTTTAATTGTATTAATGTAAAGTATTTGATCAGTTTTTCATTTTTAGTGTTTTTTGGTTTGTAGGTACATATTTTATATTTTTTTTTAAAAATTGAGACTTTGTTCAGTTATTTCTTTTCTGAATTATAACCCCGATCCAATGTATGTTATTTCTCTTATTTCGATTCAATCTAACTTTAGTTGATTCATGAAAAAAAATTGGATTTTTCATTTTTTTTATACCAGAATTTAAGTGAAATCGGAGTTTAGTCATTATGAGTTTTTAAAAATCAATAAAACCTAAAACTTAAAAAAAAAACAGAATAATTATAAATTAAAAAAAAACACATTAGAAGAAAAAAAAAAATTGGTTTTATTTACATATTACACATGATCATTAATAAGTTAAGTTTGAAATTTTTTCTGTTTTAAAGAATCTTTGAAAACTATTGTTTTTATAAAATATAATTAAAAAAAATTAAATTATTTTTGATTCTGTTTCTTCAAGTATCACTTTGAAATTTCTTTGTATTTGATTTAACTTTCTGCTTATTATTGTGGAAGCTTTTCTGATTTTGTCAGATATGGATGTTGGTAATTGGATATTTCTTAAAAGTGAAAAGATATCTAATTGGTTTCGTTTTATTTCTTTTAAGGTCTTTTGTGTATCTTTGGTCGAACTTCTTAAAGATTTAACTCTTTTTTGTGAAGTTAAAAATCGTTTTTGAGAATTATTTAAGAGATAGGATAAATTTTTGCATGATTGGCATGATATTTTGGATAACTCATTTTTTTCTTCAAGATCCATTGATTTGGTTCTTCCTTTGTGCTTCAAGTTTCGATTAAAAGTTAAAATCTTGTTTTTATTAGTTATTCCTGAGGTTTGTCTATTCAGGGGCATCCTTGGTAAGGTCATAGAACGATATAAGTGTCTTTTCTTGCGATTTAATTTTGGATTGATCGTCTGATTGCTCATAGAATTATAATCTTTATTTTGATACATTTCTTCTGTTTGGTTCATTTTTGTAAGTTCTGTTTGTTTCCATTTCCAAGTATTAAGATCTCCGATTTCCATTAATAACTGTTGGTTTTCTTTTTCAAGTTTTTCATGGTTTGTTTTTAAAAGTTGATATTTGAATCTTAATTCATTAGCCCAGACTATTACTTTTTGACCTTCGGTAATCTTTTGTTGGAGATTGAAATTTTCTTCTTCAAGGTTCCTTTCATTTTGCGATGTGTCTAAGACAACTTTCTTTGAAATATTGATTTTTTCAAGTAATTGCTTAATTACTTGTTTATCTTTGGAGATTTGGTTTTGTTGTTTTTTATTTTCTTTCATTAACAGCTTATTTTTTTTGAATAGCTCTTGTGATTTTTTAATTAATGTGGCTGGTACTTTTTTTCGAATCTCATTATTTTTGGTCTTTGTGTCCATCTTACTTTTCTCTTTTCTTTGTTCTCCTTTTTTGTCTTTCTCTTTTTCCATTTTATCAACATAATTCTCAAATTTTATAAAGCTTCTTTTTATGGAATTTAAAAATGAAACTCTCTGCTTTTCTGATGTGTCATCATGAGTTTGGATTTTAATTAATTTTTTCTCCTCACTATTGGTCCCAATACTCTTTGATCTCTCTTTGATATTTTGCTTTATATTTTCATTTTCATTTTCCTTTTCGTTTTCCTTGTCTTTAGTTGCCCCATTTTTCTCATTCTTTGACAAATTGTTTTGTGAATATTCTTGGTTATCAAAATCCTCAATTTGTATTTGGTTCTCAACACCTCTTAGTTTTTCCAGATTTCGTTCTGGTTTTTTCTCAGATATTTTGTGTGTTATATGTTCAAAAGTATTCGACAATTTTTTTAATTCATTAGTAACAGTATTTAATTGTTTTTGGAGACTTTTTTTAAAGTTGTTGGACTGTAAAAGAGAAAGTGACAGCGCCTCAATTTGCTCGTCTTTTGTGAGATTCTGAAGAATGTTACTTTCTTTGGGCTTTGGTGCATTTGATGGTTGGGATTGCTTGCCATCTTTTACGACTTGAATAAAATCCCCTTCTTGTTGATATTGAGTCTTTATTTTGTCCGACTTTTGTGGGTCTGTTGGCTGTTTTGTTTCATTTCCACAGATTGTTTCTTTGATACCCTCATATTTGTCAGAACAAATGTCTAAATTGGTCATTGATCTCAGTATTAACTGGTTTAATCTTTCGCCTTTTTCTGCGTTTTTTTGTTTTTGCTTCCTCGTACGTGTCAAATCGGACATTAGTTTGATCATTTCTTTTGTTTGTTGCTTATTTTTTAGTTTCTCCGCCTTTATTTTTTTTTTTAAAGACCTATTGCTCTTTTTTTGTACTTTTAGTAATTCTAATATTTTTGTCAGTTCACCTTTCATTTGTTGAACCAAGTTTTTGAGGATCTCATTTTCGGTTTTTTGAGACTCTGGATCATTCATAACAGGTACCTGTCTAGTTTGTTATGATTTTATTAGTGTATTTTGGAGGTTGTTTGTTTATTGTGATCTTTTTTCTTTTGTTTTTGAAAAGAAAAAGGTATTAGGATTGATACAAAATAATATTTTTAAAGTGAATAAAAATTGAAAATATGTTAACAATAATTTTGTTTCTTAGTATTTTGAATTTTTTACATTTTAAAAAGAGTTAAACACTAAAGTGCTCTTTTATTTATTTTCAAAATTGGTTATTTGTGGAAATTTTTACAAACAAAATAAAAAGAAATTTTATTTTTTTATTTGATCAACCAAAATTTCATTTTTCCTCTTTCCCTGCTGGGATCTTAAAAGATGTCTTCAATGAAAATTTTTAATAGATCAGTGTTTTAAACTTTTACTTGTGTTAAATAATTTTTTTAATACTGTATTTTATTTTTTGTTGTTAGACTTGCTTTTGATCATTATTTGTTTTGTTGGGCGATTTGGGTTTAATGAAATTCTTATGATCAATTTTTGAATTCTTTTAGATCACTAATTTTTAACTTCTCACTAAATGGGGGATAATCAATATTGGTGAACTTTTGGTTGATATTTTTTCAAAGTTAAAGGGATAATGAGTTCAGAATTTATTTCAATTTATTAAAAATTAAGACAATTTTACCTTCACAAAAAGATCCGAACAAAATCATATTTAATTAGAAAAACACACCAACCAATTTTAATTCAAAAAATTGAATCAATTTTATAAACCCTATGAAAAAAATAATCTGATTCTAGTCTGATAATTTTAATTTTAAAAATAGTACACTTTAAGACTTTTTTAGAATATATTTGAAAATTAAATACACAAGTTTCTTCAAATCTTGGTTAACCTCTCAAGATTTTGGTGTTTACCCTTACTAAAAAAGTTATTGTTATTCCATTTTTCACAAGATCATTTTGGAAAACAATACAACTATTACTTTGCCTTTTGGAAAATTTCCTGTTTAATTATGTTTTGTTGTTCTGTTAAATTTGTAATTTTTCTAAAAAGTCTAAAACCTTTCAGGTACTACCATACGAGTGAGTTTTCCTGTTAAAAAAACTGATTTTTCAAATGGAAAAAAATTCATTTAATAAATGTGGAAAAATGTTGGCAACAGAAACAAAAATTTTAAAATAGAAAATCCTTTTTCAAAAATCAAAATAATTAACAGACCTTTCCATTTTTATTCAATTATTAAATGAATTTTTTTCCATTCGAAATATCAGGTTTTTTGACAAGAAAACTCACTCGTATGGTAGTACTTGTAAGGTTTTAGACTTTTTGGAAAAAGAACAAATTTAGTTTAAAAAAATTGAAAAATTTAAAAAATCAATTTTCGATAAATGTTGATGATACGAAATAAAAAAAGATTAAATGTTCACTTCATTTTTGTGTTTTTTCTGGTTAAAATACTCTTGGTTTTATTTGAAATTTCTAATAAAATCTATGTTCTCTAAATAAAAAAGAAAAAAATATTAATAAAATGAAAATATTTTTGATCTCTTAGTAATCACGAAAAAATTGTGTAGTGATAATAAACTTAAAATGGTTATCAACAGGAAAAAATTTTCGATTTTTTTTTACTTGTTGATAAATTCTAAAAAATTTCAAAAAATTTTTCGTTCAATTTCCATTTTTATAAATCTTCGGAATGTTTCTTATCAAACAGTTACTAAAAAAGAATATTTTGTTGAACAACTAATTTTACAGAGTTTCTTAAGACTTGACTTCTTAAAATGCTTTATTCAAAGCTCGATCAGAAAAATTTAAAAAAAGAAAATCAAGTAAAAATTACCATACATAAATTGGGATTTATCAATAATTTTTACTGATGATGACGATATTTGAAGTTGAAATTACTCAAACTGAAATAATACCTATATTTTAAAATCTTAAAGATAATTTCAGATGAATAGAAAAATCATTACAATAAAGATTGTATAAATAAGAAAAAATGAAAATCAACTAATTTTTACAATAAAAGTTGACTTTAAAAAAATTTTCAGTAAGGATAAATTCAAATAAATTTAAATAAATTTTTTGTTCAAGTTCCCTTTTTGTAATCTATTAACTCAACTTTTTCACAGTTTTTATGAAAAAATATTTAAAAAGTCAAATCAATTCTACAAAGTTTCCAAACTTTTAAACTAAAAAAATATATTATCCAAAGTTTTTGTAAAAAAATTTATAAAAAAGAAAATGCTGTAAATTTTCAGATATATATTTGGATTTATTAGTATTGAAAATCGTAATTTGATAAGATCTTTTGAATTCTAGGTCTAATTTGTTATACCAACTCTAATTTTTGGGCTTGGTGTTTTATTTTTAAAATGAAGAAAAAAAATAGAAAAAAAAAGAAAGAAAATTGAAATTTTACTACCATTTTCCAATTAAAATCAATTTGACAAAATTATTTTTAATATGCTTTTTTTTTCAAAAATTGGTATTTAAAGACCTGGTTGATTATTATTTCTCAAAAGAAAATGTTTTTTCAAAAGAAAAATGATAAAATAAATTATTATATTCTTATGGTCATTTGTTTGAAGTTTCCCTTTAGCTGTCAGATAACTTGTTCTACACCTAATTAAATGAGAAATATTATACTATAATTTATAAAAGTGATTCCTTTTCGTCAAAAAAAAAGGTGTAACTTTATAAAATTATCAATCAAGCATAAATTGGAGATATGAATAATACATTAATTTCGAAATAATCAATGACTTTCTTATTCTATTAATAGATTAAACTTTTTTTTTTCACTCCAATTACTAGTGGTTTCAGAGAACAAATTTATGAATAATTCTTTGAAAATAGATCACCTATATTAATTCTAAAACCATTTTTTCATTCTTGTGATTTTTGTAGAAATTATGTAAAAGAATAAAAGTTCATAAATAAGAGTGAACATTTTTTTTTTTGTTTTTGGAAATTTTCAAAATATCTAATTGTCAATACAATTGAAAATTAACAAAATAACTAGAAATTCACAAATTTATGAAGAATCTATATGAAAATTCATATATAATATTGAATTTCACCATATATTGGCTCTGGCTATCTTGATGAAATCAAAATTGAGTAAATATAAATTAGATCCAACACTTATTAAAAGGTTTTGTAAAAAAAAAAATATTATTGATAATATAGAATTATCACTATTTTTTCTATTCTGAAATTAAAAATGTTATAGTACAAATAAGTGTTTCTTAGTTTAGAAATTTAAATTTCATACCAATTCATTTGGGTACTAAATCCATAATAATACTATACCATGTTATTGTTTAAAAATAAATTTTTCTGGTTCGGTGAGGATTTCTAATTAAAAATGGAAATTTTAAAAATTGTTCATTTTCACAATTGCTTTATCTTCAAAGGTATAGAGCTTTTCTAAAGTATCCAGAAAATAATTAAGATTAAAGATTAGGTTTTATATAGGAAACTTATCATTAACATATATGGATTGTCCTAAACAAGAATTATTTACTCATTTTTGATATTCTTAATGGTCAAAAATAAAATATTTGATTTTTAAGGCATTCTACTTAGTGGAATTGAAGATTCATTGAATCTAATTTTCGAAATCGTGTCTATGAAAAGATTTTAATCTAAACTATTTTTCAAAAAATTTGACTCACTTTATAATGTTTATGGAAGCTGTTTTGAGGGTTTATTCCAGTATTCTTAACAAAAAAATATTTTCAAATTTTTGGATCAGAATCATTTTTTCTAATTTTACAAATTTTAGTTTTGCTTTTTCAAATTTTGGTTTTTCTTTTGTTTTAGTTTTTGTTTTTCTTTTTGTTTTTGTTTTTCTCTTTTTTTAAAAAATTTTTCTTTTTTTTTTTTTTTTTTTTCTTTTCATTTGTTTTTTCTTCTTTTTTTTTAAAAAAGATCATTTGGAAAAAGAAAAAGATCTTTGAAAAGACCAATAATCACTTAGAAAATTGTGACTATGTAATGTCTTTGAAAATGAATTTAATTATTCATAAGAAATCTTGTTGTTCAACTTTTTTTCAGAGAAAGTTCAGTAATAAAAAATCGGTAAATACTCATTTTAGAAATTGTTACTCACTTTTTTTTAGTTTTTAGTTTTATTATTTTTAATTTTTAATATATCAGGCTTTTATATATTAAGTATGATCTAAAAGTGAATTAAAAATCAAATTTAGTTATTAATTATTCTTGAATACTAATTGATATATATATATATATATATATTAATTTATTATTACAGGTTGAGCAACAATTTTTGAAAAAGAGTTTATATTTGAATAATTATTAACTTCTAAAATTTCTGGTTATTTTGTTAATTATTAATTATATTTACAATTAGATATTTTCAAAATTTTCAAAAACATTAAAACCAATCACTCTTATTTTTGTGTTCTCTCTTTTTTTACAACACTTACTTAGAATAATTTTTTTCTCGATCACATCAAAAATAATTCTGATTAAAAATTTATTATTTATTCAATTAAACTGTAATTTATGACGTATCGATCATTTTTAAATATATAAAATAAAACTTTTATTTTTATTTATATGGTAACTATCTTGATCTTTTCAAAATGTTTGCTTTTAAAATTGGGTAACTTTTTTTTTCAAGATCTGTTTTTTGATAAAAAAATCCTTTTTCTATTGAAAATATTGTTGAGGTAGCCCGAAAATCATCAATAATATTATTTTGATGAATTTTGTTTCATTTTTTTTAGACTTTTATCAACTATTGATTGTATATCATGAAGATTATTTATTATCATAATTGAGGGTTAAATTGAAATTTATTTTTGTCTTCAAATTTTCATGATTTGTAGTAGTGAAAAAATATGTACTCAAATACTTTAATATTTATAAATTCAATTTAAAATGACATTTATGTTACTATTTAAGACAATAAAATCATTTTACTCTATAATTTTACAATTAATATATGGAAATGTTTTATTCCAATATATCAAAAAAATAAAAGATATTTCCTAAAAATAAGTAAAAAAAAAAACAGCATAAAATAATTAAAAAAAGATATTTATAAAACATTAATTTGGATCTTACTTATTTGACTGGGTGTATAATTTATATTTTTTTAAATTTGAATTTAAGATAGATATATTTCTATTATAATTCATAAACTTTATTGTATTCAGATCATCAATTATTTATTTCAAATATCAATTATTTTTTAGAATTTACCTTTGAAGAATAAATAAAAAAAATAAGTCAAATGATAAAAATACAAGAATATCTGATATTCATTCGAAAAAAAATCGATTAATTTACTTAGTAAAAAATGAAAAAAATATTAATTTGTTTATGAACAATTGAGAAAAACAACAATATTCGTTTTGATCTTGAATCGAAGATCCAAATAAAAATCCAATCAAATAAATATCTTTTTTGAAAACTATTTTTACCCTTTCAGATAATAGTATAATAATGTTTTTTTCCCAAGTGGTCATCAGTCTTGCAATAAAAAGAAATGTCAAACCTATTATGTTTTCAAAAAAAAATCGAAAAAAAAAAAAAAGAAATATGAAAAAATGATTTCAATTTTAAAATATTCAAAATAAAATATTTTTATTCTAATATCAATTCAAATCCTTTAAAAATATGTAATTCACTTATTAAATATATATTCCTAGCTGCGAAATGTTTTCTATCAACAACGAATTATTATTAAATGTTTAAAAATTAAAACCTTTTTCTTTCCCTTTTAGAATGTTTCCACAAATCCTTTACAATTAACAGAAGGATAAAAAAAAAAATAAAGTTGAAATTAATTAAATCTTTTTCTAAATTATAAATAAAAAACTTCTCACTTGATATATATATATATATATATTATTATTATTATTATTATTATTATTATTATTTAACTAAATAACGAAATTTTGAGTTTTATATGAGAATAAAATATTCCCCAACTTGTTATATTTTATTATTGAGCCATTTATTTTGCCTGTTTGATTACAATATTTTGTTTTCTATTTGAATCTTAAAGTAATATGATATTTGATTTGAATTCCATTAAACTTTCCTTATCCAATAATAAAAAATTATAAAGTATTATGATCTGGACAAACATTAATAATATTTGATTTACTTGTATTTGGGATTTAAATTAGAGAAAATCCACACTTATCACTCGTATTTAAAAGTTTAATCCGATAAAATTGTATATTAATTATAGTATATACACTTTTAAAATGTCCACACTAATTGTTCGAAAAAGACTATATAAAACAAATTTAAGAGGTATAACTCATGATTATAGGTAACTTTTAAAAATATATATATTATTGTTTTGAGTCAAAAAAAAAAGAAATTCAGTTTACTATTATCGCATATCTTTTTTTTGTGTTTTAAACTTTTAGGATTTTTGTACTTTATTTTGATTATTTTGTACCTTGCCTGTGACTATCGTTATATTGTATATTACAAAATCCTTCGACTTTTTTCTTTTTTCAATTTATTAAATCTGTATTTTATTTCGGATTCCTCGTTCATCCAATATAAGACATAAAAAAAGTAAACTAATAAATAAATCAAGAACACACAAATTATAATCACAATTCACAACCTAATTCTTTGAAAAATATGTTGAAAACATATGAGAAAATGAAATAAGTTAAAAAGTTTTTTCTTTTGTTCTCCTATTGTCGGGAAGAAAGAGAGAATCTAAACATTTTGTGAAAATAAAAACAAAATTTCCCAACTGAACTGAGGAATATTGTAAAGCATACACACGATAAAGTTTGTGATGAAATAAAAATCAATAATTTTTAATCAATAATATCAATATTAAAACAGATTGAAATATTAAAAAAAAATTTAAAATTTTATAGAATAATACTTATCAAAAAGAATTTACTCAGTATTACACTGAAAAAAATTTCAGTTTAAATACACAAAACATAAAAAAATTTAAAACTAAATTTATCAAATACACAGATATAATTTATAAAGAAAACAAAAATGATTATAAAATTGCACCATTAATTAAAAACATTTTAAGTAACCCAAATTTAATTCATCGTATAAAAAAAATAAATTAAGAAGCTTGGAATAAATTCATAGATGAAATAAACTTAGAATTTAATCAAAACAAAAATTTTTGGAAAAAAATTAATTCAATTAGGTCAAAAAAAAATGAAAATGATTCTAAACAATAAAAATATGATTAAAGAATATTTTGGTTATATTAAAAAAAACTCAATTAAACCAAGTAAAAAGATTTTAGATTATATTAAAAATTTAAAAATAAATAATTTAAAAGAGTTTAAAATTAATATATTTTTTCCAAATTAAAAATATTGCAAACATTATAAAAAATTTAAAAAATAAATCAGTAAAAGGATTTCAAAAAATTGAGAATTTAAAATATATTATTAATAAGAAAATTTCTCTCATATAAATCCAATTGAAAATCAAAATTATAAAAAATATCTTATTACAATTCAAAAAATCTTTAATAATTGGTTAATTAGCCCTACTAATAATACTATTGAATATATTAAAAAAAGATCAATTTTATTTATTCATAAAAAAGAAAATGAAGGAGTAGCTTTAAATTATCGGCCAATTTCAATTAATCAAAGTTTACCAAGATTATTTTTAAAAATGTTATATAAACTAATTGAACCTTGTTGGGAATTTATTAATAAATCACAATTTTGGATTTCGAAAAAAATATGATACTCGAATTGCAGTCTTAAATTTCTAAAATAAACTATTTTTCATAAATTTTGACTCACTTTATAATGTTAATGGGAGTTGTTTTAAGGGTTTATTCCAGTATTCTTACCAAAAATTATTTTCAAATTTTTGGATCAGAATCATTTTTTCTAATTTTTCAAATTTTAGTTTTGCTTTTTCAAATTTTTGTTTTTCTTTTGTTTTTTTTTTTTTTTTTTTTTTTCTTTTTTTTTCTTTTTTTTTCTTTTTGTTTTTTTTTCTTTTTCTTTTTCTTTTTTTTTCTTTTTTTTTTTAAAAAGATCATGTGGAAAAAAAAAGAGATCTTCGAAAAGACAAATAATCACTAAGAAAATTGGGGCTATGTAGTGTCTTTGAAAATGAATTTAATTATTCATAAAAAATCTTCTTGTTCAACTTTTTTTTAGTGAAAGTTCAGTAATAAAAAATCCGTAATGCTCATTTCAAAAATTGTGACTCACTTTTTTTTAGTTTTTGGTTTTATTTTTTTTAATTTTTAATATATCAGGCTTTTATAGATTTAGAATGACTTAAAAGTGAATTACAAATCATATTGAGTTATTAATTGTTCTTGAATACTAAAGGATAATTTTTTTTTTTCAATTTATTATTTCAGGTGAGTCACAATTTTTGAAGAAGAGTTTACTTATAATAAGATAAAATCAAATAATGTAAATAAAAATGATAAAACTTAAATTATAATGATTGATATAGCAAAATGTTTTGACTCAATCAATTATAAATAAATTAGAAAAACAATAAAAAAATTTATTCTAAATAAAATTATCAAAAATTTTTTATTAAAATATTATCAAGGAGAAGGGCTTGGTATATTCCAAGGAGACTCCTTATCTCCTATTTTATTTGCTCTTATTTCGCATTTTCTTTTATTAAAAATTATACCTTTTTCAAATCATTGTCAAATGTTTGCAGATGATTTAATCCTAATTATAAAAGGAAATAAAATCCAAATAAACCAAAAATTAAATTCAATATATGAAATTATTATTCAATTTGTATTAAAACTAAATAAAGATAAAACAGTTATATCAAAAGATTTAAAAAAAAATAAATATTTGGGTATTTATTTAGATAAAATTGCACATATAGTTTATAATTTAAAAAAATCTAAAGAAACATATAATAACTGTAAAAAAATAAAAAATTTCAATTTACTAATAAAAAGTTTTGAAAATTAGACTACTTAAATCTTATACATTAAGTCAATTAACATATGGATTAGAAATTTTTAATTATCAAATAACAACGATAAATTATTTAAATTCTTGGATTAATTCATGCATTACTGAAATATGCAAAATAAACAGAAATACACCAATTCTCATTTACAAAACAGAATTTAAAATTGAAAATATGATAATTTCAGTAAATAAAAAGAAATTTAAATTAAAAAAATAAATTAGGAAATTTAACTCTTCCTTATTTAGAAAAATTAATAAAATTTAATCAAAGAATAAATAATAAAATCAACTGGTATTCAAAAGATTTAAAAGAATTAAAAAATGAAATATATAAGTACACATTCAATGAGTTGCTGAATTTCAAAAGTTGGAAGGTCCAAAATTATTTCACAATAATCAAAAATCAAAAATATTTATTTAAAACTCAAAAATACTTGAGTTATCCATCAAGTTCAACAATTCTAAAATTCAGATCGTTTACTAACTGCTTAAATAGATATTACTATGTAATTAATAAAAATTCAAATAAAATTTGTCCTTTTTGTTCATATTTTGAACAAAAGGAAATTATAGAAAATATTGATCATTTTTTATGGGTCTGTCCTTCCTATAAAAAAGATAGATTAATGTTTTATAACAAACTAAAAGAAATAAATCTTAATGAACTAATTTCAAATCAAGAAAGTTTCAAATTATTTTCATTAATTAATAATCGTGAAATCTATGATTTTACGCTTAAATTCCTGAAAGGGAATTTTAGTCTAAGGGTAACTAGAGTGTAATCTACACTTCTTCAATAATAAAAAAAAAAAAAAAAAAAAAAAAATCTCGCAATTTTTTCTAATAATCTCTAAAGTTAATCAATTTCAAGATGTTGCAATAAGTTGACAATAATTGAATAAGGTTAGGCTTTTCAAAACAGTCAACCACCAAGCCTTATTAGTGTGTTCTCTTTTGAGTGGGCGCTCATTAATACTTTAAAAGTTACCTAAAAATCAATAAACGATAGAAAATGTTACTAAATTAAGATAATTATCATTTTTTTTATCTTGGTTTTTTTTTTTTAGAATAAATTTTTCTGGTAATGTACGGCAAGATTACACCTATTTCCAAGAAATTAAAACCTTTTGTAAACAATTCTGATCTTGCTGATGTCAAGTTTTATATTGGCAAGGATGAAACAGAATTTTATGGGCACAAGTTGCTTTTAGCGATCACGTCAACGATGTGGCGAACAATGTTTTATTCCAGCAATTGGAACGAAACAAAAAACAATGGCGTCTCAGAAGTGAAAATCCCTGACATTGAGTCTGATGTGTTTGATGTAATTTTGCAATTCAGCTATGTTCGAGAAATTGAATTAAAAGAAAGCACCGCCGTGAAGGTGCTCAAGGCTGCAGACAAGTTTTTGATGGAGGAATTAAAGGAATTTTGTTTTGAGTATTTGGTGAATAATTTAAATAAAAACAACGCGATAAACTTGTATGAAGAGATGCTCAACATGAATAACCAAAAGCAAATAGTACAAACTTTGAGGTATATTTCCACAAGAAGAGAAGTGCTTATGGCACCAAATTGTCTGTCAAATGTGAGCAAACAAACCATTTTAAATATTTTGGACTGTAAAGAATTGTTGGTCAAAGAAATACAATTGTTCCAAAGGCTAATTGAAAGGATCGTATTAAAAACTAATTTCAATACAAGAAATTCATCAAACGAAAACGAGGATGAGAAAGAGCAAAAAAAAGAAAAAGAAAAAGAAAATAAGTACAAGAGTAACGAAAAACAAAAAAACAACCACGAATTTAGCGAACTCAAAATCGATCAAAAAGAACAAGAAAATGAAAATGAAAATGAAAATGAAAATAGCATGTGGTTTGAAGCAGATCAGTGTTTAAAGGAATTGTTAGACGATTTCCCATTCCAGTTTTCCATTGTTCGATGTTTAAAAGTTGAAAATATCAAACGAATTGATAAAAATGATCTTGAATTGTTAACCAAGATCCAATGGACAAGGTTTATTGATGATGAGTACCAATATATTTTGGACACGAAACTCTTCGATATGGAGAAAATAAAGTTATATAGGAAATTTACAAATGGCTTTAATCAGCCTCTGGCTTATCTAGGGATCAATGGAAACATCGAATATAAGCTGAACATCCAATCGTCGCGTAAACCAAGAATCAAAAAAACGGAAATCAAGGTGCTGTTGATGGCGGCGCACAACAACATTCTTCGTCGTGAGGATGTCATGAGGTCAATAAGATCAACGGGCATCACGCACGTCAACGAAATCAATCTCTGTGAAAATACGCCCAGCTATCATGAGATCAAGGGTTACGACGCAATTTTGTTCTTTTCATTGAGCGCGCTCCAGTCACCTAAAAAGGTTGGCAATTTATTGGCCGATTTTGTTGACGAACTTGGCGGTGTAGTCATTTGCTCAATAAATTCTCTCAGAAATGACAGCAACGACGGCCGTGAATTAAAAGGAAGAATAATTAAAGAGGACTATTTGCCAGTCAAGAAGGGGAAGGAGATTTGCCAAGAAAGACGGACACTGGGCATAGTCGAGAACAAAACACATTTCATCATGAACGGTGTGAAGTCGTTCGATGCAGGGCGAAATTCTTGGCACATTAAAACGAAAAAAGTGACCGAGAATGCAAAAATTATTTGTAGATATGATAACGGCAATATCATGATCGCAGAAAAGGTCGTCCCAAATAGAGGCAAAGTTGTGGTTTTAAACTTCTTTCCGGTTTCAGATTCAGTCAGAAATAACGATGAATATTGGTTGACAAATACAGACGGCTATAATATACTTGCTAATTCCATTGAATATGTTGCCCAAAAATAAGTAAATTTGCTTTTTATAAATTTTTTTTTTTTTTTTTTTTTAGCAATTTTTACTTTTTTAATTCTTAAAATATCTTTCGATTCTTTTCTTCTTTTCTCTTTTTCTTTTTTACCTGTTTTCTCTTTTTCCTTTTTAACTGTTTTCTCTTTTTACCTAATTTTTTTTCAAAATAAAGAATTATAAAAAAAGTAAAGCGAATTTAATTTTGAATTTTTTATTCATTTTTAAATTTTTATTACTTGAAAAATAAATTTTATTTTTTTTTCAACTTTATTTTGAAACCCATTTTATTAAATAATTAAATTAAGTAATCCATTTACATACTGATTTGTTCCTGGTGTTTTTTTATTATGAGTTGTCAATGTATAAAAAAAAATTATTGGAATTGTTTTGGGTTTTTTAAAAAGAGCAACTTTAAATTGATAAAATTGAAAATTTTAACCCATTTTTTCCAATAGTAACCCAATTTTAAAAAGAATTTAAAAGATTCAAAAGATGATTTTTAATTACTTGCCAAAACAAAAAATTTCAATAAATATTTCCTCAAGGCCGAAAAATGTGAAATCAAAAAGTTGACTAAATCCTATAATTTAAGTTCTGAATTAGTCAAATTTCTTTTTATAATCGATTTTTAATTTCAATAAAGTATTTTTATTTTCATTTTTTTTTCTTTCTTTCTTTTTATAATTGGAATTAAATCATCATTAAAAAAATTGGTAATGGTCTTGTAATAATAATTTTTTTTTTTTTTTTTAATATTATCAGTACTACTTTTAAGACATAAACATTTAATGAAGTATTCTATAGATATCTTACTTTAATGAACTTTACGTGGGTTTATTACTAATCTCATAATAAAATTGGTTATTTATAAAAAGGTTTGATTTTAAATATTTACAATTAACTATTTTCCTTATATTCACAATTAAAAATCTTGTCAGGGATTATTTTCATATCAAGTATTTTTTTCAATATTATATCTCAAAATCTTGGATAGTTGCCAAAAAATGGATTTTTTCAAAAAATAGCACAATAGATTATTTTAACAATGGTTTTTAACATCATGAAAATTTATTATAATTTTAATTGGATATGGGGGGGGGGGGGGGACTTAAAGCAACCAATCTTTCAGTTTTATTGTTGTAAATTATTGTGTAAATCTTGAAATTAAAAAATTGATAAAAATAGTTAATTTTTTTTTTAATTTTTTTTTATTTTAGGGAGAAAAATGATTTACTCTTAAAGTGGTAAATTGTTTTTTTATTTATATAATAAAAAGATAATTTATTTACTTTTCTTTTTATTAATTAATTATAAAAAAGCCAGGGTTATCTTTTCGAGGATTTAAACCAATTTTGCAAAAACTTTGATTTTTCTCCTTTCGTTTCGAATTATGGTAAAATGATTATAAATTTTTTTGTGTTTTCTGTTTATTTGTGAAGCATTCTGGGTTTTTTTGAGGTTTTCTATTTAATTAGTGAAGTGTTCTAGGTTTTTTTGAGTTTTTTTTTTACTTTAGAAATAAACAAAAAAAATTAATAAATTTTCGGTTTATTTCTAAAGTAAAAAAACCTAATGAAAATCTATTGATTTTCCAAATAAATAGAAAACTCAAAAAAACCTAACGAAAATTGATAGATTTTATAGATAAAACAGATCTCAAAATAAGACTGCTGTTGGGTTTTTTTAATTTCAGAAATAAACCGAAAATTTCATAAATTTTCTTTTATTTCTTAGATTAAAAAAAAAAAAGCTAGGAACTCTTAATTGCTTTTACAGAATTTAAAAAGAATTGGGTAAAATATAATATTTTTCTCCATTATTTTGATTTCTGGAAAAGATATAACACTCTACAACACTGAGTTACACTTTATGGCACTTCCCTGATTTCTAAATTTTTGGTTTAATATTTTAATAAAGAATAATAGTTTTCTTTATCCTTAACCAATGATAAGATAAGTAATGAATTTTTATTCCAAATAATATCAATGATATTATTCTTATTTTTGTTTATTTAAATTAATTCTTTAATCCAAATTATTCAATTTTTTTTTTTTGAATATGAAAATCAAATAAAAATGATCAATATCTTCATCAGTTTCTTGGCTTATGGTGTTTTTTGTAGAAATTGTAAATTTTGTTTTTATTTTATTATTATCATACACAAAAGAGTATTTGTTTGGATAAATAGTGAAATTTCTTAGTTTTTAGATAAAAATAGTTCTCTTACATTTTAGGGTGCTTGTAACTGCATTTATTTTTTTCCCAAAGATAATAGAGTAATTATTTCCACAATAATAAAATTAAATTTGATATTCAACTTCATTTATCAACTTTAAAGAGTGAAGTTATCATTTTTTAAAAGAGTTCATTTTTCCCAATGAAATCTTGAGTCAAAAGATCTTGATCCTTTTTGTTTTTATTTATAGATATAATTTAGCAAAAGTAAAATTTACAATAAAATTTACTTCAAAAGAAATATCTCTTTTAGTGATTTCTAAGAGTTTGTATGAACAAATAACCTTGAACATTGAATCTTATTTTAATCTAACAATAAAAATAAATTAAATATTGTATCTTTGTGGATCTAAAAAAATGATAATCTTTTTTATTCATGAACATTTAATAAATTTATTGAAATTTAAAAGATTAGTAATATTCTTTTAAAATTTTATGATTATAACAATTAAAAATTAGTAAAGAAAAATGAGTAATTTGAACATATTTATTTTTTTTTTTTTAAATGAATAAATTTGAATTATATTTATTTTTTTGAGAATCTTTAAAAAAATGAGAAATAAATGTAAAGTCTAATTGATAACTGTAATCTTTCTGATTTTAATACCCCCAATGAAAAAATTAAGATTGGGTTATAAATTATTGATGAGAAATAATCAAATTAATAAGTATTTCTTTGGATTATAAGTTGAATTTTAAAGATTTTCAAAACGTATTTTGGTGAAATTTTTAATTTCATAATTTGGTTTTTTTTTTCTTCTATTTTTTGATTCAATAAAAAGAAAAAATTCATTCAAACTATACTTTGTCTCAAAAAATAATTTTTTTTAAGTTTAGAATAATTATTGTAATTTATTTGAAATTAAGTTGATTTTTTTACTGAATTATTCCAAAACTTAGTTGTTTCATTTTTAATGTGTATTTTGGTATACTTCCTTTACAGATATTAAGATTTCTTTCTTCTTCAACAAAACTATTTGTTTTAGAAATAATTTGGAAATATGTTGGGATTTTGAAATTTTATAAAAATAAGAAAAATGGATCTGACTTTTAAAAATATAATACGTTTCTGATAATAGCTACAAAAGTAAGTTTGATAATATAGTAATCGTATTGTAACCTTCTTTTTCAATTTCAAAATGTGATAAAAATAATTTTTTTTTGAATTTACTAATGGGTTTAATTGAGGTTTTTTTAGTTTAAAATTCCCTTAAACTATTTTTTGTCATTCGGTTTTCTTTAATCTGAAAAATAAAGAGAAATTTTTTTAAAAAAAAACCGTCACTCTTCAGCACTTGACAGCACTTCTGACTTATGAGTGTTTTTTTTTGTTATTATATCTAATAATTTTTAAATATTCCTGAACTTTCCATCCATGATTATTGATTATTAGATTTTCAATAAATATAAATAGTTACTTTTTTAAGTTCAAAACGTCAATTTTTAAATAACCAGGGAACGTTATTATCTTTTGTAATTTTCGATTAGGTAAAAGTAATTATAAAAAATTACCAAAATGAAAATTATTATCTCTGATCATATGTATTTGACTAATAATTATGGTTTCAATTATATATATATATATAATATAGATTTTTTCAAAATATCGATTAAAGGTGTATTTTACTCCTAATTTCAGTATAATTTTTGATTAAATAAGAATGGAGAATGACACTCGTCCCTTAAAGAATAAATTTTCACATAATCCTTTATTTTTAATATTTCTTTTTGAACTGTTGAAATTTTAACCAACAAAATCATTTATCTTGTTATTTATTTTCAATTTCTTTGATCTTTTATTGTAAAGTCTTAGAAAATAGGGAAATTAATTTTGTTTTTAAAGACTGTTTTTGAGGGTTTATATTGCTTATTTTAACTAATCACAATCAATTTTTTTTTTTTCATCTTTTACTTTTCTTTATCGTTTTCTAATAATAAATTCAGATTTATTTGAAAAAATTTCTAGTTAAATATCCATTTTGTAAATCTATTGCCTCAACTTTTCTAACAACTCAAGAGAAATAATATTTTGTAGTAAAACTACTTTTACAAAGTTTCTTAACATTTAAATCAATAGAAGGTTTTATTTTAAAAGGTTATATAAAAAGTTTTGTCCAAAGGAAAATCAAGTAAAAATTTTCAGATATGTATTTGAATTTATAAGTAACTTGGACGTTTAAAAAGTAAAAAATAAAAGGAAGAAATATAAACCTCTTCAAGGGGGGTAATACACTTTTACCTTTCATAGATCTATTTAACAAAACAAAGACAAAATATTTTGAAAGGCACATACGGTCAAGTGTCAAGAAATTTTGAGGGATAACTATCAATTTCAAAATAAAAAGATCAACATTTTCATTCAACCTTCTGAAAAAAACATACTCCAGAATCAAAACAAATCAACAAACTAGAAAATTCCAAAAAGGAAAATTAATCATTAATGCTGATTTTAAGAATACTGATAAACTTAAATATATTCAATAAAATTTTTCGTTCAATTTCTAATTTTGTAATCTCATATCTCAACTTTTAGTACAACTCAAGAGAAATAATATTTTGAAGCACAAACCAATTTTACAAAGTTTTTTAACATTTAAACCAATAAAATGCTTTCTTCAAAGCTTTTGTAAAAAAATTGGTAAAATGCAAGATGAAGTGAAAAATTGTCAGATATTTAGAGGAATTTATTGGTATTAAAAATTTGAAAAGTTAACTGATTTCAAAAATCTTTTTTTTTGAAAGTTGTTGTAAAAATTTAGTTTCATTTATTTTACAGCAAATAGGAGTGTTTGTAATTATTATTTTCTTCAAATTGGAAATGTGGTGATTTCACAATTAATGATCTTAGTTGGTAAGAAAATTTTTCATTTTAACTATGTAGGTGATTCTTTGATCTAAATTGATTGCTTTGTATAAAAAAAAAATTTAACAAATCTGTTCTATTTGAATATGGGAAACAATACGAGATTGTGAATTGAAAAAGAAATCTTACAGAATTTTTCTTTGATTTTCCATAAAAAAACGAAGAATAGCTTTCACAGAAGATCAAAGAAATCCAAAAGGTACAATATGAAAACCCAAATATGAACCCAACTGATAGGTTTAAAATATAAACAGGATCTTTGGAAACAATTTTTTTGGATAGGAAAAGGGATATTTTCTGATATTTTGCACTTAACAGCAATTGCAAAATACCATTGTTTTATTCAACCCATTCTACTCAACACTAAAAGAATATTAAATTTTTTACTTTTTACAAACACTTTCTTTAAAAAACAATATTTTCATTTTTTATTATTTCTTCTTTTTCAAAAAAAATGTTATCAAATTCACTCCAATTACTTGGAAACACAAGCGTTTCAAGATTTTTCTCAGCCCACCACGGACCAATTTTAAAAACAGCTTTAAACGATCTCCATAAAGCACATGGTGGTAAAATGGTACCTTTTTGTGGTTGGGAAATGCCAATCAAATATAACGATCTTTCAATCATCCAAAGCCATGTCCATACTAGACTCTATGCTAGGTTTGTCTTTTTTTCTTATTTACAAGAAATTTCTTTTTTTTTTTTTTTTTCTCCTTTTTGTTGAGATTTTCTTCGATCTTTTAAATTTGTAACTTTCGAAATTTTTTTGTTTGTATTTGAATCTCTCTACAAAGTAACCACTAAACAAATGATTATTTTAAATACAACTTCTACTCGTTCCTCAAAAAAAAAAATACTCTAATTTCTAAATGGTTTATTTTGAATGAATTTTCACGATTTTTTTTTGGAAATTTTCAAAAAGCAAATGTCTATATTTACTTTTTTTTTTTTTATTTTTTGTTATTGAATCTTTACAAACCCAAACCGTTTTTGTTTTTGATCTTAAAAAAGCAAAACCATTTGCTTTTTAGATTCCAAAAAGAAACAAACTTCAAAAAAAATAATTTACCATACAATTCAGAACTATTTTTTTGATTTTGCTTTTTTTTTTCAGAAACAAGAATTTTTTTTTTTGATTTTTGCAATATCATGGTGAATTTTTCTCAAAATTTATACCAAAATTTTATTTTGTCCAAAAAACAAAAAAAACAAAAACATAACAAAACAAATAAATAAAAAAAGTATTTTTGATGTTAGTCATATGGGTGCGTATAGAATTTATGGACCAGATAGAGTAAAATTCTTTAATAGACTTGTTGTTGCTGATGTAGACGCTATCAAACCATGGGATAACAAATTAACATGCTTTACCAACGAAAATGGTGGAATCATCGACGATTGTATGGTCTGTAATAAAGAAGATCATTTATACCTTGTTGTCAATGCAGGTTCCCAACCAAAAGATCACATACATATTACAAAGCAATTAGAAATATTTAAGTCTGAAATGGGAAGCAAATATAGAGGTGTTCAAATCAATTTCATTGATCAAATGAGTTTACTTGCAATCCAAGGACCTCTTTCTCAAAGAATAATGCAACGATTAACAGGAATGAAAAAATTAAACAAAATGAAATTTATGAAAGCTGCAAAAGGAAAGATTGATAATGTCAATTTCGAATTTGGTAGATGGGGCTATACAGGTAAAACAATAACTTTTTAATATTAAATTCTTACTTGTTTTACTTTTTTTCTTATTCTTTCCTTTTTATTACTTATTCTTGTTCTTATCCTTGCACATGTGCTTGAACTTGTTCTTATTCTTATTCCTGGTCTTCTCCTGACTTTTATCCTTTTTATTTTTCATTCTGAAAATCATTATATTTTTCGAAATTTGCATCTTTTACAATTTTTAAATGTCAAAAAACTCTAAAAGCAATTTTTAAAAAAGCGTAACAAAAAAGTTTTCAAAAGTATCTATAAAATTGATAACAAACTGTTATTGGCCTACTATTAGATCTAGATCTAAACTCTGTTTCAGTCAAAGGTCCCAAGGTTTTTGTCAAATATCAATTATTTTATATAATTGACCTTTGAAGAACAAATAAGAAATAAAGAGAATAATACACCTCAAAGAAATGTTGATACATGTCTGAAAGAAAACTAATTAATCAATAGCTTTTCTTAAAAATAGAAAAACTCAAATTCTGAGGGCCCTATTGAGAAAAACAAGGATGTTCGTTTTGAACTTCTACTGGTATTTGAATAATAAATAGGAAACATTTTTCACTTCATTTTCCATACTTTTCTTTTAGAAATTAAGCCCCCAAACAAAGTTTGTTGGTATTTGTGGTCTCTATTTGAAAAAGGAAATGAAAATGAAGTGAAAATTTTTCACATTTATTAAACAAATATCAAGATCAAAGATCGAATTGAATTGCAATAGAAATCAATAGATTTCTCAACAATCTTTACATGGTTTCAATGACTTTAGAATAACACGTTTTTACCAAGTGACTATTGATCTTGCAATAAAAAAAAAAATTTGCAAATGAATGACGTTTTTAAAAAAAAAATCGAAAAAAAAAACAAAAATGTGTAGAAATGTGAAAAAATGATTTCAATTTTGAAAATTTCCAAAATAAAATTTTTCTTCTAATATCTATGCAAACCCTTTAAACACGTGTGTTATACCATTACAACTGCCCCTTTGACTGAAAAATAGTTTACATATAGGTGAAAAAACTTTTTTGATAATACTTTTTTAAAATGACTAATGCAAATGCAAATGCAAATTTAATTCATAAAATAGAGACATTTTAATGATTTAAATTTAAAAAAAAAATCTGTCCACTTACAAAAACATAGAAACTATTAGAGTTATTTATTTTTCATAAAGTATAAATTTTCCAAGTTTAAACTTTTAAAAAATTCTTAAAATATGATAGAATTGTCAACGAAATTTATTTCGAAAAAAATTTTTTATAGTGAAAATGAACTTACGTGAATTGAAACTTATTTCATAATAGATTTAAATTCACTCAAAAATTTATCATTTCTTTAGTTTTTTTTTTTTCAACCTATCTTTTCCCTTTCGTCTATCAACTCATTCGTGAACAAATTTTCTTGAAATTAAATTTGTTCAATTTTCTAATCACTCATAAAAATCAGATGAATTTTGAAAGTATTTAAAAGTTTGAATTTTTGTATACAAATGACTATAGTCAGTTCCACTTTTAAGGAACAAACTTTTAACGAAATTTAAGGCACAAAAAAAACTCAAATTAAAGTACATTTTTTGGAATTGTTTAAAAACTCAAATTATTTTACCAGAATGCGAATGTTGTATCTTAATTTGAGATTTTTCATCCCTTAAATTTTGTTGAATGTTTGTGCCTTAAAAGTGGAACTCACTGTATATTCTTATTTGTTTTAATTGTTGTTACCTCAAAGGTAAAAAACAGAGATAAACAAAAAACGCTTTTTTAAAAAAAGTTAATTGATCCAGCCATTTAATAAATGTGAGTACCAAAAGTTTTCAAAAATTTTACTCAAACAGATTAAAACAGTGAATCAAACAGTTTGAGTAACATTTTTAATCTGCTTGAGTAAAATTTAGAAAAGTTTTAATACTCACCTTTTTAAGATTGTTGTAGATCACCCATTATTTATTTTGACCAAAATCATACCTTTAATTTTATTTTGAATTTGTTTTAAAATAAAAAATTAAATAAAAATTTTTTTAATATAATATTGTTTTTTTTTTTCTTACTTTTAAATTATTTTTTGCGACCAAAAACACTATAGGTGAAGATGGTTTTGAATTAGCCATTGAAAACCCTAAAGATGCACTGAAGATTGGTGAACTTCTTATCAACCAACCAGAAGTCAAATTTGCAGGATTAGGTGCAAGAGATTCCTTAAGATTAGAATCCGGATTATGTCTTTATGGAAATGATATGACTGAAGAAATTAACCCTGTTGAGGCAAGCTTGATGTGGTTGATCAGCAAAAAAAAAAGAAAAGAAGGCGGTTTTGTTGGTTATGAGAAAATCAAATCACAAATTTTAAAACCAAAATCAGTAAAACAAAAAAGAGTAGGATTTGAATTAAACGGCGGTGCACCTGCAAGACACAACGCCGAAGTTTATGACATGGAAGGAAAAAAAATTGGTTGGGTTTCATCTGGTGGTCCAAGTCCACTTGTTAAGAAACCAATCGGTATGTGCTTTGTACCACCCAAATTTGCTAAGCTTGGCACACAAATCCAAATTAAAATCAGAAAGAAAATGTCGACAGGTAAAATCGTGAGAATGCCATTTTATCCAGATTCATACTATAAATAATTTTTTTTAGATTCTTTTTATCGATTAATTATTTTATTAGTACTCGCCCTCATGGAAATTTTTAAACGTATATTTTCAATTTCTTTATCTTTTTTATTAGTTTAGTTTTTTTTATTGCTTCTTACTCGAGATCAACTTTACCAAAGAATCGAAATAAAATTAATACTGTTTTTTTTTTATTTTTGGCTAGCATTTGTTTTGTTGTTGTTTTATTTATTTTAGAATACGTGAAAAACTCTTTCCCTTATTTTCTAATGTTAATTTTTTATTTTTTTAATAAGTGATGTAAAAATACAGACACAATCTAATAATTATCATTTGAGTTCATATTTTAATTCTTTTTTGAAAAAAATACCGAAAAATAATTCTTTTTTTTGAGTCCATCTAATCAAATGATTCTTTTTTCTTCCAATAATGATTAATCTCAACTTAGCCTTCTGGTAAAAAAAATTGATAAATCATTTTAATTGTAAAATGGTTGTTTATAGGAAAATTTTTCAATTTTTTTTTACTTATTTTTGACTGAACAATGAAGATATATGAAACTGAAATTCCCCAAACTTGAAATATACCCTATTGTCAAAATCCTAAAGCCAATTTTACACGAATACTAAAAGTATAGCACAAAAAAAGCAAAAAAATTAAATAATGACTTTGTCAATTTCAATGGTTATTACTTTATTGTTATAACATTAATAATTTATTTTTCAATCGGTTGAATAAAGAAATTTTTAGTTTAACCAAAAAATATATTCCAAAAAAGAAAAAAAATCTTTATATTAAGAGTATTTCTGGTTACAACCAATACAATTTATGGTGTAATAGTGATAAAAATAGTAATAAACAAGGAAAAAAGTCTTTATAATGTAAGAAATTAAATCAATTTAATAATTTTCTTTTTGAACTAATAATGAGGAAAAAAAATTGATCTCACTGAAAAAAATGTTCTTTTCTGGATTTCTTTTTCAATCATAAAATTTTGGTACACTTCTCTATCAACAAAATTTGTCTGTAGAGAATGTCACCAATAACATATTTTAAAATTTTGCCATATTGATGTAAAAGAATGATCCCTTATGGTTATTTTCTGTTTTATTTTCTTTTTAAAAAGATCCGAATTTGGGATCAAATTATTTAATTTGCAATTTTTAACCAAAAAAAATTGTAAATTAAAAAATAGAAAAGAGAATAATAATTAAAAAAAATAGTGAAATAAGGAAAAAAGTAGGGCACTGTATATTTTTCGTTTAAAAACAAAATTTATTTAATTTTTTTTATTTAATTTTATCTTTTCTGAGATAAATCTCAAAGTTGAGAAGTTCTTTTTTGTTCGTTATGCAAAAAATTTAACACCAGATTCATTAGTTGACTCTGATTGAAAGACCTTTGCTTTCCCCTTCTGTTCAAGTTTTGAGAGTGCTTGCATAAAAACTTGAATATCAAGTCCAAAAAATTCTTCATTCTGTGTCATATCTCCCTCTCTAAGTTCATAAACTGTACAAATTTGATTTATAAAACCATTTTCTGTAGCCCATTTGTAAATAATATTAGCCCACTCAAGAGGTTTTCTCCAAACAATCTAAATTATGAAAATATAATACACATATAAAAGAAGATATATATATTTATATATATATATTTATTATAAAAAAAATACAAAGGATATTGTTTAAACAAAATATTTGGAAGTTAAGAAGAATAATTTATATTAAATATCTAACTATTATTGGGATAAATAAAAAAGTCACGATTTTTTTAAAAATTAATCTCCACTCTCAAAGAATAATTTATAACAATCAAACCAAAAATAGAACACGCCAGAATATCAATTGATAAAAGGAGATATAAACTCAAAAAGAAATTATAAGTTTTTGATTTCAAACATATCACAACAAATTAAAATTTTCAAAAAAAAAAAGAATTAAAATATTAAATAGGAAATAAACCATTTTCCAGTCAAAGGGGCCCAGTTGTAATGGTAAATTACATGTGCTTAAAGGGTTTACATAGATATTAGAAGAAAAAAATTATTTTGGAAATTTTAAAATTGATATTATTTTTTTACATTTTTACTTTTTTTTTTTCGATTTTTTTTTAAAAACGTAATTCAGTTGCAAAATTTTTTTTTTATTGAAAGTTCAATAGTAACTGGGTAAAAACATGTTATTCTAAGGTTATTGAAACTGTGAAAATGATTGTTGAGAAATAATATTGATTTCTATTGGGATTTTATTCATTCTTTGATCTTGATATTTGATTAATAAATGTGAAAAATTTACACTTCATTTTCATTTCCTTTTTCAAATAGAGACCACAAATCCCAACATACTTCGTTTGGAGACTTGATTTCTAAAAGAAAAGTCTGAAAAATGAAGTGAAAATTGTTTCCTATTTATTATTCAGTTACCAGTAGAATATCAAAAAGAAAATTGTTATTTTTCTCAATGGAACCCAAAGAATTCGAGTTTTTCAATTTTTAAGAAAAGCTATTGATTAATTAGTTTTCTTTTAGATGGATATCAATAATTCTTTGATGTCTATTATTCTACTTATTTCTTATTTGTTCTTCAAAGGTCAATTATATAAAATAATTGATATTTTAAAAAAATTTTGGTCACCTTTGACAGAAACAAAGTCTATAAAACTTAAAATTACTAGATACAACTTAATCAACTTTGAGAAAATTCAATAATAAATAGTTCTGGGAGGAAATTACAAGAATAATTGAAAAATATTAAATATGATAATAATATAAACAAACAGTGTGCTGTCGAGTGTTTTCAAGTGTCGTGTTTTTTTTTTTAATTCAAAAGAATAGAGAAAAATCAAAGATTTGACTCAATTCTTTTAAATTCTGGAAAAGCAAATGGCGATTTTTTTTTATTTTTTGTTTTTGGTTCGAAAATCTATTGATTTTCGTTAGGTTTTTTTGAGTTTTCTATTTTATTTGTGAAGTGTTCTAGGTTTTTTTTACTTTTTGAAATAAACCGAAAATTTAATAAATTTTCTGTTTATTACAAAAATTAAAAAAAACCTAACGAAAATCTATTGATTTTCTAAATAAATAGAAAACTCAAAAAAACCTAACGAAAATCCATTGGTTTTACAAATAAACAGAAAAATCAAGAAAACCTAAAGGCACAGTTTTTGTTAATTTAAGAAATAAAAAGAAAATTTTTGAAATTTTCAGTTTATTTCTAAAATTAAAAAAAACCTAACGGCGGTTTTCCAGAATTCAAAAGAATGGAGAAAAATCTTAGATTTTACTTAATTATTTTAAATTTTGGAAAACCTAATGGCAAACAGGAGGTAATTTTGTTGAATTACCTCTCTTTATTAATAAAAAAAAAAAAAAAAAAACTTGTAATTTTTAATGGTTTGATAAGTGTGACTAAAAAAGAAAAAAATAATTCGATTAATTATTATACACAACAATAACTAAAAAACAGCCAAAACATTTTTAGTTTGTTATTAAAAAAATTGGATCAAAAAAATTTGCGTTAAATTAAGGAGAAATTATTTGAGGAGTTTTCTATTGTAAAAAAAAGAAGAAAAAACAAAATTTGTAATCTATTTTTAGCAAACAAATTCGAAGGTAGTAAACACTTGAAAACAAATCAATTCACAAATAAATAAACACTCTGACCACTTTTATTTCCAAATTTTAAAAAAAAGGGGAGAAAATTGAAAATTATATTGAAATAATGTAATTTTTTCACAATTTCGCCGCTTTTGAATAGATCTGAAACAAAAAAAAAGTGAGTTTATTTTAGAAAACAAGGCTCAAAAACATAATCAATAAACACAATTCACAAATCCAAATATATGTGTTGAAAAATTTAAAAGTATTTTTAAATACAAAAAAACAATTTATTTTCCAAGATCAATCAATCAATACTGATATTTTCCAATTAATAAAGGAAAAATTTTTCTTTCAAGTTCTCAAAATATTTTACAAATGATTTGATGAAAAAGCCAAAACATCTTCACAAGCCCAATAAGAAATGATGTTTTTTAGAGATTTTATTAAGCTTCCTTATTGGACTATGAGATAAAATTTTGATGAGTTTAATTTGATTTTAACAGTATCTCGACAAGGAAAGTACTTTTTTTAATTATTCATAGGCAACTTGTGAATCGATTTTCATGTCAGTATTAGGGACCACTCATAATTCCTCGAAGTGTTGGTACCATAACTTTTTGAATTGACTTTATGAATTTTTATTTGGATAGATTGGAAATTTTCTTTTTTTGGATTTTTAACAAGTTTTCTTCGGGAAAAGATCCAAAAATTCAACGAACCATCATTAGTGAACAGCTTTATATTTTTTCTTCTTGTATAATTCTTGTGGGATCTCTCAGGAATTAATTAATTATTTGTTCGAATTGGAAGTGAAAGTTTCGATTTCTAGTAAAAAGCAGAAGACAACACAGAGTAGCTTTTTACTCTTTTTTTTTAAAAAACACAACACAACTAAAATTTGTCTTGTTTCAAATTTGTTGTTTTTTTGTTTTTCTTTTTTCTTTTTTCTTTTTTGTGTTTTTCGTTTTTCTTTTATATTTTTTTCACAAAAGAAAAGAAAAATTTTCAGAAGAGAAAACTGATCGATTTACCTGAATTTTTTCCTTTGTTTTGTCTACCCACTTTGCGTTCCCTCTTTGGATCAAATACTCGAGCACAATTACAATTGATTGGCGAGATAATTTTCGTTCGATGTTTTTGTTGTTGAATAATTCGGAATCTTCGGCTTCTGTTAGATCAATCATATGAATGTTTTTTGCTCGAGTATAAGATAGGACAAGATCACACCAAAGTTGAAGCTGTTTTTTTTGGGTTTGCATAACAGGCTGAATGGTGAAAAAGGGTGGGAGGTTGTAATAGCGAGGCCAAGCAAAAGACATTTGAAATTTAATTATTTTTTGAAACAAAGTTTGAAATAATGAAAAAAATTGTTCTAATAAATATATTCTTTTAAAGAGTAGACCTTTATTTTAAGATTGGTTGACAAACGTTTGGTTAAGAAGAAAAACTAATTACCATTTTTTTTTGCTGGATTCAAAGAGAAAGAAGTTTTGCCAAATAACATGATCTGTGTTTTTTTTTGTTTGAGTTTCTTTTCTTTGAATTAGAATAGATTTGATGAATCATGGGACGGAAAGTATTCTAAATTGATCATTGTTTGAGAGGTGTAATTAGTAAAGAAGGGAGTTTAGGAGATATACTGTTTGTATATTAGTGGTTTTTTAAACAACCCTTTTTCGATTTCCCATTGTCAAAAAAATTTGTATCATTCAAAAAAATTAGGTAAGTCAAAAATTTATTTTGGTTTTTTAAATATGAATAGTGTCTCATAATTTTTTATCAAAGTAAAATGATATAAACAAATCTTACATTTAAGAAAAAACAAAGTCACTCTCAATTATAAATTTCAAAAACAATATTATTTCGTGGTATTTTGTGCTTATAGAATTACTGTGGAACTCTAAAAAACAAAAATTTATCTTAATTGTAAACTTTACTAAAAATGTTGATTTTTTTTATTAGATTACATTACAAGATCAAGTTAATTATTGTTTGGGAAGACCAAAAATTAATAACAGTTTTAAATTAAGGTTTGTCTATGTGGATTTTTAGAATTTAAATGGTTTCTGAAATCTTGATATTTCGGTATTTTGAAGTTTTGATTGTAAACATTAGTGGAAAACAACCTCTTTCGAAAAAATATCTTTTTTGGAAGATTTTATTTGATTAAATTTAGTTTAAAAATAAATTTAAGATTAACCTTGATAAAGTAATGTTATCTGACAATGATAAATATCTTATTGCATTTATAGATTTGAATATTTCTCCATAAATAGTTATCTTATTTTTAGTAAAGTCTTCAATTACAATTCAATTTTTGTATTTTAGAGTTCCAAAGAAATTCCAAAAGTACCGAAACACCACGAAATAATATTGTTTTTGAAATTTATTATTGAGAGTGACTTTGGTTTTTCTTAAAGATAAGATTTGTTTATATAATTTTACTTTGATACAAAATTATACGGCACTATTCATATTTAAAAAACCAAAACAAAATTTTCACTTACCTAATTTTTTTTAATGAACCAAAATGTTTTTACAATGGTAAAAGATAAAGCACCCAGTAAATTGTACTTTTTTTATATTGGGACGTGATTTATTATTTTGTTCTACCAGTGTTAAATGATTACTATCACACTTTTGTTGTCTAAAATTAAATAACTAGGGATTAGAAGTATTTTCTTTTTCTAATTAATTAATGAAAATTTTTATCTCAAGTTCTCATATATTATACAAATTATTTGATGAAAAAACCTAAATATCTTGACAAATTCAATAAGAAATGATACATTTTATAATTTTATTATTCTTCCTTATTGGACTTTGAGATAAAATTTTAATAATTTTAACTTGATTTTAACAATATTATTATATTAATGATCTCTCTTTTAAATAACATTATTATATCTATTATAAATATTATTGGACAATAAATTATCAGCTTTTTTTATATGATTCTCATAATTAAAAATTATCATTTTTGAATTTTTTTTTGTTTCTTTTCAAATTGAAAAATAAACGAAAATAATATTCTTGCAGTATTTATTAATGATAATATTTATATCCTATAAAAGTAATTTTTTTTTAATTTTTTAATTCTCAATATTTTCTCCATAATTATGAATATAAAAACCCAAAGATTGATTACTGTGGTTTCCATTCTCTGAAATTGGTTGTATTTCTAACATATTTCCAATGTCTGAAAAGAATTCGTATACTAATCACTCTGAATTGTTGAGAATTATTCAAATTTTTTTTGTTTTTTATCAATTAATGTACATTTCGTGATAAATTTGAGCAAAATATTTTTTAACTTGTGAGTCTGATATTACTAGTTCTAACCTGTATATTTATGAAGAAATACAATTTTCTTTATTAATTATTCAATTTTTATTTTTTTTTTATTTTGAAGGGTGGAAATTATTTTCTTTTTAGCTGTTAGGCTTTTTATAAATTTTAGAAATAAACTGAAAATTAATTTTGTTTTTTGGTATATTTCAAAAATTAGTAAACAAAACTAGGTTTTTGATGACATCCTACCAAACCTAACAGCACTTGAAGGCACATAGAGTTATACTTTCCTGAAATCAAACACAAGAATAACACCCTATATTTTAATTAATTCTAATAAATTAAAAAAAGTTATTTTTAATTTTTTTATTTTAGAAATTAAAAGAAAATTTAAGAGTAGTTCCTTTTATTTCTAAAATTCAAAAAAAGTGCTGAAGAACACAAGTATGAAAAAATAAATTTGAAAATTCCAAGTTAGACAAAACAACTAAATTTAAATTCTCTTTTCATCCTTGTTAATTGTGTTTATTCACAATATACTCAACATTCCAATACTGAACAATCTGGACGCTGTTGTTTTAATTATTGTTTTTAATTGTTCCACCCCTTTTAAAACTCTCTAGTTGGGAAAAAAGATTTGTTCTGTGGGTAAATTATTTTAAATGGATCGAAAATGAATTACTTTAAATTCAATTTCAGGATATTTTTTGAATAGATATTAATTAATAGTTTTGAAAACATTCTCATCGTCTAAAAAAACTCGAATATAGGAAAAAATAACTGATGGTAAATATTGAAAGTGTTCGTAGAGTGCCGTAGAGTACCTAGATTTTCTTGAGGTTTTCTGTTTTGTTAGTAAAATATATCAATTTTCCTAATAAACATAAAACCCAAGAAAAGCTAATGGCAGTTTTCCAGAATTCAAAAGAATGGAGAAAAATCATCTAGATTTTATTCAATTCTTTTAAATACTGGAAAAGCTAACAGCAGTATTTTTTTTTACTTTTTCGAATAAATTAAAAATTTATTAAAATTTTCTGTTTATTTTAAAAATTAATTAAAAAACTGAAGGAAAGTGTCCTTCAAGTGCCTATCTTTTTTTTAATTTAAGAAATTAAAAGACAATTTTTGAAATTTTCTTTTTATTTCTCAAATTAAAAAAAAACTAAAGGCGATTTTCGAGAATTCAAAAGAATAGAGAAAAATCATCTAGATTTTACTCAATTCTTAAAAATTCTCGAAAACCTAACGAAAGTGTCCTAGATTTTTTTTACTTTTTTTAAAATTAAATCGAAAATTTAAGAAATTTTCTGTTTATTTCAAAAATTAAAAAAATCTTAATGGAAAATCAAAAAAAAAAAATATTTTTTCCAATTTAAAAGAAGAAATAATTCTTTAATAGTCCAAATAATTAATCACCTATTTGAAGGATACTCATCAATTTTAAAATACTTTTAAACTATAATAAAATAACCTCTTAATTGTGAGTAAAACAATTTTCAAATTTTTTACTATTAAATTATAAAAAAATCTTAATCGAAACTCCAAAATCGGATTTTTCAACTTAAGGGATCAGTCTTCTACCATAACAAGGCAAAATTTTAAAATATGTTATTGGTGGTATTCTCTACTTACAAATTTTGTAGATCCCAAGTGTCAAAAAATTCTGCTCGACTAAGAAACCCAAAAAAGAAAATTAGTTTAGTGAGATCAATTTTTTTTTTTCATTTTTTCTAAAAAAGAAAACTATTAAATTCATTTTTTCTCTCACAATTTAACAAGTTTTTACCCTGTTTATTGTCATTTTGATTATTATGATACATTAACATTTCTTTGTTACCAGTAATATTAATATAAAGATTTTTTATCATTTTTGTGATAAAACTTTTGATTAACCAAAAAATTTATATATTTAACCTATTGAAAAATAATTGTATTTTTTTTTTAAGAAGGATACTAATAGTAGTTATAATAATCAAAATTTTAAAGTCATATAAAAATTTTAGTTGAAATTTTGTTTTTGTTATAAGACAAAATTCGATTTTTCAAAATGAAATTTTTTTGAAGATATTTGGGAATTAGTTAATTTTATCCCTAAAATTCAAAATCATTTTTTTTCTGCCAAAAATCAATTGAATTGTTATAAGGGTTCTTGTGAATAAGACCAAACAATTTGTTAAAAAAATTTTTCAAAATTGAAAATTTTTTGCAATTTTTTTTCATTTTTTTTGAAAACCCAAAAAGAACTTTTTCAAAACCTTAAAGAAAAAATTTTCTTTAATAGATCTTAATTTAATTGATAAATTGTAGTTAGGCTTCTACCAAATATTCATTTATTGAATCACTTTACTTCAATTAGATTTATTGGTCAAGATTTGAATTGAAATTTTTTGAATGAAAAAGAAAAACCAAATAAAAAATTTACTTTCGAAATCAACACTAAATAATAAAAAACAAAAAATATGTTTTTGACATTTTCAAGAATTAACTTAATTCTTAAATAAAATAATAGGTTACTTTTTTTCGTTTTATATTGGAAACATGCAAATTTTGGATTTCAAAAAATAGACTCAAGTCAATAAATTGTTTAAATGAGGCTAACTCATCCATTTCATAAGTCGAAACACAAATTACAAAAAAAAAAAATTTCATCAAGATCTTTACAAGATTTCATTTTATTTTCAAAAGTGACTCTCCCTTAAATTGAAAAATATCTTTAAAAATATATAATCAAAGATCTTTTTTTAACCAATAATGTTTATTAGAATTGTAGTTATCTTCAAGTAAAATTAGCAAATAATTAATTTTTTTTTTGAAAAAATTCTTTCATGATTTTGTAAGAACACCCAAAACACAATAAGAATAAGAGTGGTTAATATAATTTAATTTGATATTTGATCATAAATACTCATTTGTAGGGATCGTTGTTTAATATCAGTACTTTCTTTTTTTGATCTGCTTTACACCTTTAGACGTTTTTAAAACTCTTTAATTTTAACTCTTTAAAATTTTATCTTATAGTTATCAATAATTTCAGTGTCCCAGTATTACTAATAAACCAATTGATCTTTTTTCTTTATAAATCTTATTTCAAATTTAAAGAAAAAAAATTTAACCGGTTAAAAAATCGAAAAAATCAACAATAAAATTTATTCTCATTTATAGAGAATTTGTATTAATTAACGTTTGTCAGATTGTTTCTATAAAGGTTGTCTATATTAATATAATATTATAGTGTTGGTGTCAATAAATTTAAATTTGGCTTTTCGAAAAAAATATGAAATCTGATCTATTGTATAAAATTTCACAATACTTTTAAAAAATAAAATCTAATAATAAAAATGAAAATAAAAAAACTAATTAAAAACTATTGTTACAACTAAATGTTTTCATTCATTCAATTTAATAATAATAAGAAAAACAATAAAAAAATAAATTGGAAATAAAAATATATTCAAAAAATTCTGATTGTAAAATAATATGATTTATAAAGATTTAATGGCTTCCAAGGAAATCAAAGGTTACCTATTTTTATTTACTCTGATTCCACATTTACTTTAAAGGGTAAATATCTGTTTAATTTTTTGCTACTTTTATGGATTATTAACTTTTTGTAGAATTTCTGGAAGGGGAATTCAATTATTTAAATAAAATAATCTGCACATTTGAACATGATGATTTAAATCTTCTATTTTTTCAATTAAAAGGTACTTGAAAAACACATACACCAAATGGGAAAGATGATCTCCTTGATTAGATCCCTATTCTGTTCTTTTTTAGGATATTTTTAAAAAAATATTGTTGATTTTTTCATTTTTAATTCATTCCTTGAGCGCATAATGAACTAGTATATGACAAAATATCAAAGTATTTCCCAATAACTGTTATTACAATCAAATACCTTTCTTTTCAGAGTTTTTTTACTCGTTTAAAGAATTTAAAAATGAGGGATACTCTTTTAACTATTTTTTTTTTTATCTTAAAATTGAGAATCTAATTTGAGATTACAGGAGTCTTCTATCCCTTTATAATTAAGTTTATGAAATAGTTTCAATTATATAATTAATTGGGATTGGTATAAAATGAAAATCAATGATGTCGTCTCCATCTTGATGGTGAAATAAAAATATATTTTGTAGAATCAAAACAATTATTTTTTTAATTTGGGTAAATCGTCGATTCAAAAAGGATTTTTTTTGGAATAAAGTAAAACAAACTAGATCTCAATTAGCTACTCCATTTCCATGTTTGGATTTCTTCTCAATTATTTTGGAAATTATCTTTCAAAAAAAAATTGGATAAAAATCATTTTTCTATCAATTCATTTTTTAGGAATTCAACCTTTTATTTTCAAAATTTGTTAGGTGCAAAAATGTCAAAAAAAGATTCGAACACACCATTAGACAAGCAGTCAGAAAAAGAATCAGAAAACATTTTAACTTCAGACTCTGATCTGGAATTACCGTTTCTAAAATTCGGTGAGTCGTTATCCCTTTCATCGAGTGATCGGTGGGACAAAATTGAACAGTCAACCTGGGACAAAAAGACAATGACCACAGAAGGAAAGGAACAAGAACCAGCTCAAACAAAAGAAAAAACTCAGCAACCACACCAAATTGTCGGAAGGATTTATGATAAAAGGTCTGGAAAAAGGAAAAACAGACCAACATGGGAAAGACATTTGTCCGATTCCTTCTCTTATGACGAAGACATCAAGCACACAAAAGAAAAGCTCTCCAAATATAAGATTGATCTTGAAGGAGAGTTAGACGAATTTGCAGAATTAAAGTCGAAGCACTTTGATCCCTCTGACCTGTCTGAAAACGAACCACGTGACTCTGATTTGCCACAAGATCCTGAAAAAAAAACAAACAAATTTCAGCTTCATACAATTTATACTGCGCCACTTGTGCTTGGCTATTTTCGACATATTGAAAGAGGCTATCGTGTTTACTTTACAATTCCTCTGTGTTTTAAATCAGCAATAACTTGTTGGGTTTGTTCATTTTTTACTACTTTATATTTTTTGAAAATTTACCCCTTTTTTCTTTTATTTTTTTTCAAAATTTTTTTGGATAAGAATTTTGGGATATCACCTGAGAAAATATCTTTAGAACACTTTTATGTCAACTGTGTCATCAATAATTAAAATCATTAATCTTTTTATCTCAATTCCTCAAGTGTGTTCAATTGAATTGCTGTTAAAGTCATTCTATGAAAGATTTTCTAAATGTAACAATGCAAATAAACATTTACCAAGCTATTTTGGATTTATAAGCAATAATAATCTTTTTTAACACATCAAGAATTGAAAAATGAGTCAACCAAAACCTTCACAAAATTAAGAGAAACAAATATTATTGATCAAGATATTACTTTATTTATTCTTTACTCTTGTTTGATTTTTCGAGACACAAATTGAGTTTTCAGTTAAGGGGGAAAGTACATTTTTCAAATTTTGAGTGCCCTGGTTTATACGAAACAGAATTATTCAAATCATTTCTTTAACTAAATCCATTAATATGTGAATAAATAAATCTGAGAGTGGAAAGATATAATAATGTAATATAAACTATATTTCAAAATCATTGGCCCATTAAAAATCAAATTTTGAAAATAAATATTTTTATTAATTGAAGTTATCTATTATAATAAAAAAATTATTATTTTAATATTCAGTTCTATACACTAGTAATATTTGGTTTTGGTCTAAAAATAAAATAAAAAAAAAGTAAAAAAAAAGTAAAATAAAATTGGGACATTTATTATGAAATTTAGTTTATTTTCATACCAATTCAAAAATGGAAATCAAAATAATCAAAACATTCGTCAAGAAAAAATAAAGAAAAAATCATTTATTTCTTGATCTTATTTGTAACATTTGATAGAATTACTAATTCTTTACCTTTTTTTTTTTTTAATTCAAAAATGGTAAAACTTTTTGTCAAAAAATTTTGAGTAACAAATTACTTTTTATTTCTAAAAAAATTCCCAAAATGAATTTTATTATCCGATTTTCATTTAATTCATCTAATTCTAGTTTTGGTTAAAAAAATAGATATTTTGTGAACTCTTCTTCAGAAATCAATATTTATTGGATGAATTCATTTGATTTGATAATTATTTATTTTCCATTAAAATGAGAACTTAAAATAATTCTGAATTCTGATTGAAATTTTTTCGAAATTTTTCTTTTATTTTGGGTTTAATTCTTTTGTAAATATTTTTTCAACTCCCTGGATTCTGCCCCTTTATTTTAATTTTTGAAATAGTATCTTTTGTTTTGGATTGGTTTGATAAAAATATTAGAAAAAAGAATTCCTAAAGCAGATTTGTAAAAAAAATTTTTTGTAAAATAATACTAAATAGTAATGGAACCAGAAATACAAGGTTATAAATTGGATGAATTCATTCAAAATTAAGGAGAAAAAGAAAACAAATCCTCAAAAAAAGTAATTCGTCTAATTTTTTTTTTTTTTCATTCTTGATTTCAACAAATTCACTCGAAATGTGATCTTTCATGTTTGGTCATCTGAAAAGAAAACATTTGTTTCAAATTCACATCTTTTCGGGTCATTTTTTTAAATTATTCTATGATTAATTTCAAGCATTCCTATCAACACATTTCTAGATCCAAAACTGATTATATTAAAACCAAAAATTTAATCAAAAAAAATTTTCTTTAAAAAATTGAAAAATGAAAGATCTAAATCTGATTTACTTTTGGTATGTTTTCTTTTCACAAATAGAACAGTGGACGATTTTTGTGTTTCAAAGTTTCAATATCCCATGGCACTTAAAAAATATTTTTTCAAGAAGTTTCTACACAAATAAGAATTTTTCAAAAATGGTAAAATGTACCTACTTCCTTAAAGTAATGAGATGATCTAATTAGAAAATAAATACTGATAAATTCATCTTAACACCAAATCATTTTTAGTTGAATATTTCATTTTGTGAATTTTTTTACTAACATTGGATAATGAAGAAGATCCATGAGAACATAAATAATATGAATTTGAGCATATTTTTGATGGAAAACTTTACTAGTATTTGAAGAATAAATCCCAAAAATTTTTCACTTTATTTTCATTTTCATTTCCCTTATCCAAACAGAGAACAAATAAATTACAACCTACTTCTTTGAGAAAACTACATTTCTCAAAGAAAAATTAGGAAAATCAAGAGAAAATTTCTCATTTATTTTTCAAATACCAGTATGAAAATAAAATGAAATTTGATTGAAAATCTTAAAATTTTTTTAAAGAAATCTATTTTGAATCATCATTAAAATTGTCAATATAAGTTACTGGAAAAATAAAGGAAATTTTTATTGAAAATTTAGGGAATTACAATGATCAAAATAATGCGTTCACAAAGTCTTTAATCTGTGTTTCAAAATAAAAGATGTAATTTTTTTTTTTCAATGCCAGATCTAATTCACTACCCAATAGCATACCTAAGGCCAAACCAATTTTGAAGGTAAACTCCTTGATCTTTTGAAAAAATTTTAAATTAGGAATGCAATTTGTTGAAAATTTTTTGTTTTTTTTCTCAATTTTTTTATAAATTTTTTGTTGCTTTGATCATAATCTCTAAAAAATTAACTCTTACTAATTTTTGAGAAAAATTTTATAAAATTTAATCCTTTATTTTTAGAATTTCTTTTTTAATAATAAAACTTTAAGAAACCAGTTCTATATTTACTTATTGTTTATTATTGGTCTCTTTGATCTGTTGATGTATAGGTATTCTATAATAATAAAAAAAAAAATGTTTTATTTTGTGAAGACCTATTTAAACTTTTTGGGAGATATTATTTTGAAAATAGGAAATGAAAAAAATTGAAATAAACTATTTTACAGTCAAATAGGGCAATTTTAATGTAAGAATTACATGTGTTTACATGACTTGAATGAATATTAAAATTTCAAAATCGATTTTTGCAAAAATCATTTTTTTACATTTTTATTCTTTTTTCTTTTTTTATCTTATAAAATTTTTTTATACCTAATTCATTTACAAAAATTTTTTTTATTGCAAGATCTTAAGTCACTTGATAAAAACCTGTTATTTTAAGGTTATTGATAAAGTGAAAATGATTGTAGAGAAAAAATGATATTTATTTCTATTGGGATTTTATTTGATCTTCAATTGAGGATCAAAATGAACATTCTTATTTTTCTTAATAGGGGTTCTAAGAATTCAAGTTTATTAATTTTTAAGAAAATATATTGATTAATTTAGTTTTACTCGATACATAATCAAATTTTCTTTGATGTTTTAATTCTACTTATTTTTTATTTATTCTTCAAAAGTCATTTATAAAAAATATTTGATATTTGAAAAAATGTTGGCCCCCTTTGAATGAAAAAAAGTTTATAAACAATATTGAAACTGGAAAACTCTAAAAAAAATTCTAAATTTTGGGAATTTTCTAATTGCTTAAATAGATACTCTTATATAACAAGTTAAAACAAAAATAAAAATTTTGATTTAGGTAAAGAAAAAGTTAATATTGATATCATTAAAGATTTCTATCATTTTTTATGGGGATGTCCGACCTATAAAATAAATCGAAAAATCTTGATATCTGAATTTTATAAAAATAATAAAAAAATCAATAATATCTTTGATATTATTGGAAAAATAATTCATTATTTATATTATCATTGGTAAGTGATAATAAAATTTTGAGACTTTGACAAAGTTTCTTCAAAAAAATAAAAATTAGGGTACATATGAGAAAAGTAAATTTCTCTTTTCAAAAAATAATAAATGAATAAATTGATAATAAAATAAATTATTTTCACTTTTGTATTCCTACTTTAGGTAATTCCTGTTTCTATGCTGATTTTTACCCCCCGATACTTTTCAATTTTCTTTTCGTATTTGTATTATGAAAATAAATAAAAATCTTTACTATAATTAGATTGTATTATTATTATTATTATTATAATTTCTCAATCAAAGATCCTCTACATTTCACAAATTTCAATTAAGATAATAAAATAATAAATGATTCTAAATACTTTCTTTTAATCATTCATTGATATAATATTTTCTTATAATATTCTACAATAACAATAGCATAATGAAACAATTAATATCGGAACACATTTATTTGGGGGTATATTCTTTTTAATAATGTTATTTGTAATGCCTTTCCTCAATTGGTATAAACAAATAAAATTGTTTGCAAAAATTACATTGGCTATCTTTACGTTCTGCACTGTGTGTTGCTTACTGTTTAGTGCCATTTTCCATATTTTGAAATGCCATAGTATATCTCTTCGTAAAAAAATGTTTAAACTGGACATTAATGGGATAATCATTCAAGAAATTGGGCTATGTACATTCTTTATATATTATAGTTTAAAAGAGTCACCCACATGGAGAATGATTCATTTGATTATTTATATTTCACTTGGTGTAATTCTTTCTATATCCTATTGGACAATACCAGCGTTATTCCAAAATCAAAATTTAAGGAGCATCATTTTATCCTTTTTCGCAATTTATGGTTTTATACCACTGATTCAAGGCGGATTCACTTTAGAAGCAGATTTTAGATCGGATTTATATATAAAAGTGGCAATTATGTACATGTTTTACGCACTAGGGTTATTTATTTTCATCACAAAAATACCTGAAAGATATACTAAAAATGGCTACTTTGATTATATCGGGGCAAGCCATCAAATTTGGCATTTGCTCGTTTTGGGTGCAGCCTTATGGATCCTATACTGTGGATATTCATTTGCCAAGAATTACCCAGACGCATAACCCTTTCTTTCATTTTTAATATTTTTCATAAATGAAAAATATTTTCTATCTATACACAATTTTTTTATTGATTGATATATAAATAAGTTTTAAATAGTTTTCAAATTTATTTTTTTATATTAAGATTATGATTTTCAAAAATATTAAATTAATTCGAAATTATTTTAAAACAAACAAAAAAAAAATAAAAATATTGTTCTTAACATATAATTCTAAAATTAATTTGGATCTTATTAATATATATATATAATACTTAACAAAGTCATAATTAACTTTCCATCAATTGATAATTAAATCTTTTTGCTAATTAACTTTGTGAATTATTTTTACCAACCATTTATTACAGTCAGTTACACTTTTATAACACAAAGCTTGAACTAGATTTAGGTACAAAAAAATCTCATATTAAGGTACAGAATTCGTATTCTAGTAAAATAATTTGTGTAAAAATAAATTTCAAATTTTGTACTTTAATTGAGATTTTTTTCTTTACTTAAATTTCGTTGAAAGATTGTGTTTGAAAAGTGATCTTGACTGTATAAAACTAAATTCAACATTGAATTAGAAATTTTTGGATTGCTATTGTTATTTAAGTATTTATTTTTAAATCTAAGTATAGGGTAAATCATTTAATAAGTGGAGAAAAATAATGAAAAAAAAACAATTAATTTTCTATTAATTTGTATACTTGGGCACCTTTTTTTCTTTGTTAAAATCTTCATTTCTTCGATTGATTAATCTAGTATTGCTGATTTGGTGATAGTTTAATTAAAAATTTGAGGAAAGAAGATTATTTTTTCTTGTTTTCTTTTTTTACCAAAAAAACTGAATATTTTATATTTTGTGAAACATAATTTTCTATCAAATCAATTTTTCTGTTTTTTAAATAAAATAATTCCTAGTTTCATTTCTCTATGAAAAGTGTTAATCAAAATTGGATAATTTTTTATTTAATCAATCATTCTTAAACTTATTTTAATTCAAATTATCGTAATTCATCTTCCTATCAGAATACACAATTAGGTATTTATAAAAAAAAAAAAATTTAAATATGAATTTTTTTTTTGGCTATAAAAATATAATAATAGGAGGAAGAGGAGTTTATCAACGAGATCCTCTTTTCTTTTGAATGTTTGGATTTATCAACCTTTTTTAAATATAAAATACTGATGAATTGTAATTTAAGTTTGGATATTTTTACTTGATTTTCCTTTTTGAAATTATTATGTTCAAGATTTGAATAAAGCATTTTATAAAGTCAAATGTTATGAAACTCTGTAAAATTAGTAGTTCTTCAAACTATTCTTTGTACTGGACTGTTTGATAAGAAACAGTTCGAAGATTTATAAAAATGGGAATTGAACTAAAAATATTTTAAGATTTTTACGAATTTATCAGTATAAGATATTTAGTTCACAATTTTCAAATGTTTGGGGATGACCCGATTTTAATAATGAAAGTATCTCAATTCCATATTTAAAAAAAAAATGATAAAAATTTAACAAGTATCAAAGAATTTCGAATGAATCTGAATATTGATAAAACTGAAAAACCAAACCAATTATCCAGAAATAAAATATTTAGGAATTTCGCTTGAAAAAGAAAAACATTTACAAAAAAATTTTGAAAAAGTAAAATATAGTTTTAGAACAATTAAAATGATTTTTAGTTAGTAAAATTTGGAAAATAGGGTAAAATTACAAATGTTTAAATCAATCTATCTATTTGTCAATTATTTTATTGATTAGTAATTTTTAATCTACCTCAAAAAGATTTCAATGAAATAGATGTTTGGATAAATAAAAAACTCACATGATTGTTAAAAATTAATAAACTTCTCCAAGAATAATTTATAAAACTGAAGTAAAAATAGACCAAATAAAAATTTCAATTTATAAAATAGGATATAAACTTAATGATGAATTAAAAATTCGTGGCGTTAAACACATTTTGAACAAATTAAAATTTTCAAAAAAAATAAAATGGAAATATTGTCTGTGAAGTAGAAACTCAATGTTATTAGATCTGGATCTTAATTAAATAAGAGAAATTATAATAATCAATTGCTTTAGATGGAAAAGTCAGGAAACTTTAAAAGATATTATATATAACAACAATATAAATAAAAAATCCTATTATCAAATGTAATCGAGTTCTATCAAGTACCTAGGTTTTTTTTTTTAATTTTAGAAATAAAAAGAAAATCTTATTTTAAATTTTCTTTTTATTTCTTAAATTAAAAAAAAAAACTAAAGACGAAAAATAGTTTAAAAAATAGAATTTTTCTACTTCCATACAAAAACTAAGAAATTTAAAAAATCAACTAAATAAATATTCTTATGTTTATGATAATAATAAAATAAAAATAAAATTTTACAATTTCTGGAAAAAATACCATAAACCGAGAAACTGATGAAGATATTGATCATTTTTGTTTGGGGCTGGCCATTCTATGGAAAAAATCAAATAATTTGGATTAAGGAATTCATTTAAATTAAACATAAAACAATGAGAATAATTTCCTAGATATTATTCGAAATAAAAAAGATTATTATTCGTATCAATTGCTAATGATAAAGAAAATTTTGATGCTTTATTAAAATTTGTTAATAAAAATTTAAAAATTAGGGAAGTGCCGTAGAGTTTAGTAGGTGCCGTCAAGTGCCAGACTTTACCAGAATTCCAAAGAATGGAGAAAAAGCAAAGATTTAACTCAATTCTTTCGAATTCTGAAAAAGCCAACGGTTGTTTTTTTTTTAATTTATGAAATAAACCAAAAATTTATTTAATTTTTAGTTAATTTCTTAAATTAAAAAACTTAAAGGCAGTTTTACCCTGGTTTTCTGTTTTATCTTTAAAATCTATTAGTTTTACAGATAAACAGAAAAATCAAGAAAAGCTCAACGAAGGTTTTCCATAATTCCAAAGAATAGAGAAAAATAAAAGATTTAACTCAATTCTTTTAAATTCTGAAAAACATAACTGCTGTTTTTGATTGCTTTTAGAAATAAACCAAGTATTAAATAAATTTTCGGTTTATTTCTTAAATTAAAAAAAAACCTAACCACTGTTAGAGGAAATTAATTTCCTCCTTTCAAAATTAAGAAAAAATATGAATTTGAATTTTTTCGAAAAAAAACTAAAGATCAATCTGAAGCCAAAGAGTACCCATCATTTTCAAGAGAAAAGTGAATCACCGTGTTTCAAAAAACAAAAAATAACCAAAATATTCTCAGAAGATTTTAGTTTTTGTATCATTATTACTGAATATCAAATATTTTTCAAATTACCAAATCTTCAGAATTATTTTAATCCACAAGAGTAAATATGAATGTTGCAAAAAATAGAGTTTTTACAATTTTTGAGATAAATAAAGAGCTCCATTCATTTATCCAAATTATTGTAATAATAAATATAATATCTGATCACTGTAATAGAATAAGAACAATTTTAAATATAAAATCATTAGCAAAACACCAATGCTTCGATTTTAAAAAAATCATCTTTTAAAATAAAGTATTGGTATTCACCTAACGATTTTATATTTAAAATCCCTTCGAACTCAAAAATCAAAACAGTGTTTTCGTTTACTATTTCCCAATTGTGGGTAATTGCATAGAACGTCTTATTAATCTCTAAAATTGTAAAAACTCTATTTTTTACAACAACCCAGATTTTACACTTGTGTAAACACAACACCATCCTTAAAAAAATGTTTTAAAAAACAATTAACCATTTTCTATTTTTTTTCACTTTTTGATAACTTCACTTCTAATAAATACTCTTGTTTAATAAAAGATCTTCAAAATTTCATTTAGTAATTTTTAATAACATCACTCCAAAATTATTCCATTTTCGAATCATTTTGAATAAAAAAAAAACTTACTTTGGGAATATATAATAGTAGACCAACTAGTTTTTTTTCAAAAAGATTAAATTTAGTAATTTGGTTAAAAATAAATAACAAAATGAGAAAAGGTTCTCTTCTTACATGCTAATAACACACTGCTCTTGTCTTCTTGCTAAAATAAAAAATAAATTAGAAAACAAAAAGTTAACAAATAAAGAGTGTTTGTTTGATTTTTTTTTTCTTTTTCTTTTTCTTTTCTTTTTATTCAATCTTTTCAAAATGAAGGGGTGTTTTATTTGTAAAAACCAATAAATTGGAGAAGAAGAGTAAAGACTTATTTTTTTTCATTCAAAATTTTGAACGAAAATTTCCCGTCTCTTAAACTGCAATATATTTCGTCAATCGCACCAAGTATTTGTGAGAGCTTTGTGTCAATTGATTTTTCTTTTTCGAATTTGAACTCTTTTAATCTTTGTGTTTCTTTGAGTACTTGTTTAATGCGTTTTTTAAGTTGTGGGATTAAATAAAATTTTGCTTCGATTAGCAGCTCCTCGAGCAAATCAGGATCGTGTGGTAATGGGAAAAGTTTTGTTTTTGGGTGTCGTAAATAATTCAAAATATAGTTGAAATGTGTTGGATCACGATCAATAAAGATATGGTTTTCATTCACTTCAAATTTGTTCGTAAAGAGATTTGAGAAATACGTGTTTGGAATTGACACTAATGTGTCTCGTCTGGTTATAAATTCTTTTTCTCCAACAAAAAGATGAACATTCTTTAAACGATCCATTAATTGTTTGTTTTTTATTTATTATTCTTCGAAAGACAGGTTTTGAGTTGAGAAAAAAAAAAATAATAAAAAATGAAATATGCTCTTAATAGTTTTGCTAATTATCCACAAATTACTCAAGCTAGAAAGAAAAATTCGTTTATTGGGAATTGCGTTTGTCTGTATTGTCTTAATTCAATTGTTTTCAAAAAGATTAATTTCCAAAATGTCGTAAAAATATTTTTAATTTAAGGTATCAGTCTTCTGAGACAACAATTCAAAATTTTAAAATAAGTTATTGGTGGTATTCTCTACTTGCAATTTTTGTTTGTGCTGAGTGTCAAAAAAAAATGATCGTCTAAGAAAGCCAAAAATGAAAATTAGTTAAGTGAGATCAATTTTTTTTTCTTCCATTATTTCTGAAAAAGAAAATTATTAAATTCATTTTATTTCTCACATTGTAAAAATATTTTATTCCGTTTATTGTCATTTTTATCATTATTTCATAACAAAAAGTCTTTATTACCAGTAATATTAATATAATTTTTTTATTTCTTTTTTGAGATAATACTTTTGGTTAACCAAAAAAAATGATATATTCAACCTATTGAAAAATAATTGTATTTTTTTAATAAGGATAATTATAATAGTCAATAAAATTTTTAAACCTTTTTAAAATTTTGTTTCAGAAATTGTGATTTTATTTATATAACAAAATTCGTTTTTTCAAAAAAAAAATTTCTTGAAGATATTTGGGAATTAGCTAATTTTATCCTCAAAATTCAAAATCATTTTTTTTCTGCCAAAAATGAATTGAATTGTTATAAGGATTCTTATAAATAAGACCAAACAAATTGGAAAATAAAATTCAAAATTAAAAATTATTTTACAATTTTTTTTCATTTTTTGAAAACCATAAAACAACTTTTTACTAACTTTTAGGAAAAAAAAATTTTTTTTTTTTTTTTTATTTATTTATTTTTATTTTATTGAGGAGGAAGTGTAATGTACACTCTAAATGTCCTTATACTTAAATTTCCTTTCAGAAATTTAAACCTAAAATCAAAGATTTCACGATTATTAATTAATTAAAATAGTTTCAAACTGTCTCAACTTATAATCATTTCATGAAGATTTAATTCGTTTAATTTATTCTGAATAATCAATCTATCTTTTTTATCACAAGGACACACCCATAAAAAATTATCAATATTTTCTATAATATACTTTTGCTTATATTTTAAAAATAAAAGACAAAATCTATTTGAAGTTTTTTGATTAACTACCCAATAATATCTATTTTTATCAATTAGTAAACGATCTGAATTTTAGAATTGTTGAATTTGATGGATAAATTAAATATTTTTGGGTTTTAAATAAATAATTTTGATTTTTAATTATTATAAAATAATTTTGTACCTTCCAACTCTTGGAATTCAATAATTCATTATAAGTGTATTTCTAGATTTCCTTTTTTAATTCAATTATAAATCTTTTGGATGCCAGTTAATTATTTTGTTGATATTTTGGTTGAATGTTATTAATTTTTCTAAATTTGGCAGAGATAATTCTTTTAATGTTTTTGAATTTCAATTTCTTTTTATTTACAGTCAGTTCCACTTTTAAGGCACAAACTTTCAACGAAATTTAAGGCACATAATAATCTCAAATTAAGGCATAAAATTTGGAATTTTATTTTTTCACAATTTATTTTACTAGAATCTGAATTTTGTGCCTTAATTTGAGATTTTTTTTGTGCCTTAAATTCCGTAGCATTTTAAACCTTAAAAGTGGAACTGACTGTACTGAAATTACCAAATTTTCGATTTTAAATTCCGTTTTATATAAGTAAGAATTTACGTGTTTCTGTTTATTTTACATATTTCAGTAATGCATGTTTTGATCAAGGAATTTAAATAATTAAATAATTTAGGGTTGTTATTTTATAATTATATCTTTCTAATCCATATTTTAATTGGCTTAATGTATAAGATTTAAGTAGTCTAATTTTCAAAACTTTTTATTAGTAAATTGAAATTTTTTATTTGTTTATAATTATTATAAGTTTCCTTTACCCTTTTCAAATTATATACTAAATGTGAAATTTAATCCAAGTGAATACGTAAAGTATTTAATCTTTAATAAATTTTGTGAAATTTCTATTTTGTCTTTATTGGGTTTTAATCCAAATTCGGTTATTATTTCATATATCATATATTAATTTTTCATTTATTACTTTATATTTCCTATTATAATTAAAATTAAATGATCTATGAAACTTTGAGAATGATTTGTTAATGGTATTATATTTAAGAAAAAAAATGAAAATAAGAGTAAATATTATAGGTGATAAGGTATACACTTGATATATCCCAAGCCCTTCACCTTGATAATATTTTAATAGAAAAGTAATATAATTTTATTTAAAATAAATTTTTTTATTGCTTTTCTAATTATTTTAACACTAATTGAATCATAAAAATTTGCTATATCAATCACTATAATATATGTTTTATCATTTTTATTTTGATTATTAGATTTTATTTTATTATAAGTATTTAAGATATTTAAGACCGCAATGCCAGTATCAAATTTTTTCCGAAAAACAAATTGTGATTTATAAATAAAACATCAAACAAAAAGTTTTTTGGTTTAATAGATCTCAATTTAATTGATAAACAGTAGTTATGCTTCTAACAAATATTCATTTATTAAATCACTATACTCTAATTATTTTTATTGACTAAGGTTTGAATTGAAATATTAATATTGAAAAATAAAAAAAATCAGAATATATAAAATTTTCTTTCAAAATCAATACTTTTCAACATAAAACTAAAAATATCTTTTGCCATTTTCAAGAATTAATTAATTGTTAATAAAAATAATACGTTACTTTTTTTTGGTATATATATGAAATATGTGAATTTTAAATTTCAAAAAAGCGACTCAAATTAATAAATTGTTTAAATGAGGTTAACTCATCCATTTCATAAGTTTAATCACAAATTACAGAAAAAATAATTTTTTCATAGATATATACAAGATTTCATTTTATTTTTAAAAAATACTACTAACTTAAGGGATAACTAAAAGAACCTCGATTTGCTCCAAACCCAAGCAGTGATTTGAAACCAAAAAGGGAATATTGCAAAATTGCCTTTTTTTGTTTGTTTTTTAAAAAACTATGAAAGGGATATTTCATAGGGTCTTATTGTTAAAAAAAATTCCATTAAAAAAAAAAAATTTCCTCAAAGACCTTTTAGTAGGAAAATTCAAAAAAAAAAAAGTTATAAAACTTTCTCAATTACAAAAAAAAAAAAAAAAAAGTTAAAAAGAAAAATCTATTCCAAAAAATCAAATTTAAATAAAAATAATTACTTATTTGTTTTTTTAAATTTCCAAATTGTAAAATTTCCTCAATTTAAAATAAATTGTTTTCTTTCCACCTACAATCAATTTAATTTATCACGAATTTAAGGTATTTTTATTACCTTTTATGTTTGACAAAGTGTTGGTGTTGTAATATTCTTATGAAAAAATAACTCATTTAACAATGAAAAAAAAAAAAAAATAACTAATCTTTTAGAGCTCAAAAAGAGCCAACGAGCAACTCCTCAAAATTAACACAGTTGTTTACAAAATGATAAAAAAAACCCATTCTAATAGGAAATTGAGTATAACTCTTTGGCTCTTTTTTCTAAAAATGACCTCTTTTTTGATGGTTGATTTTTGGATCTTGATCTGACATCATAGGTTTGTTAGTTTTTGATTTTTATTATACACTCATTAAAATTACAAAATATTATTTAAATCCATTTCAGAAAATTATTTTTAACTGTAATGACTCGACCCTTATAATGAGAACTAAAAATAATTCTGAATCTACTTGAAATTTTTTCTACTTATTTCTTTTATTTTGAGTTGAATCTTTTTTAGTTTATTTTTGATTCCAAGAATTCAACACCTTTTATTTTAGTTTTTAAAATAGTATTCTTTATTCTTGTTTTTTTTTGATAAAAATATTTGAAAAAAGAATTTTGAAAACAGATTTTTAACAAGGTATTTTAAAAATAATAATCAATAGTAATGGGGCTAGAAATTCAGGGTTATAAATTGTTTGGGTTAATCCAAATTAAGAAAAAAAAGGAAAAATATCTTTGAATATAGGCTTTTAGTGGATTTTATTTTTCTTTTTTGATTTCAACAAATTTATTTAGAATTGTGATCTTTCTTGTTTGGTCTTCTTAAAGAAAATATTTGATTCAAAATCAAGAACTTTTGCGGTTTAATCTCTTTTGGTTTACTGTTTGATTAAATTCACTCATTTGTATAAACACATCTCTAGATCTAATACTAAATTTATTTTAAACGAAAAATTGAATCAAAAAAAATCAAAAAATCAAAAAATTCTGATCCAACTCTGAATTACTTTGGGTTCTTTTCACAAATTGAGCAGAGATTTTTATTTTTTTTCTAAAGTTTCAATATGGCATTTACACTCAAAAAAACTTTTTTCAGTAATGGTACTAGGTACTTACTTCCTTTAAGTCGAACAATAAAAACTTAAAAATACCAATTTTGACCAAATTAATTGGTTTTTAAATGTCGACAACAGATCATAAGGGCATTAGTCAAAATAGAAGGTACTTTTTTGAATGTGTAGCCTAAAGAATTAACTTGGGACACCCATCCTTAAAATCAATTACTACATATTTTGATTCTATATTTATTCCTTTCCTAGGTTCATTCCCTGAAACACCTTTGTACTTTCTTAATATTTAAAGGCTTTAAAACAATTTTAAAGGGTTTTCAAGATTTCTGGTTTGCTGAAAGGAAAGAAAAAAGATTCACAAGGACAATTTGACAACTATTAAACAATTTCAGAAAAAAAGTTTACTTTTGAATTTATTGACAAATTTCAATGTAACATCTCTGAGAAAATACTAATTGTTTAAACATTATTTGAAATCTTCAGTAAAACCAATTTTACATTCTATAAATCGAATTATATAGCTTTTTTGCTTGAAGATAATATCAAATCAAAAAAATCATTTTTTTAACAATTGATCAAAGATTTTTCATTTAATGTCTTTTCAAAAAAGCACAATCACAAATAACCAAGAAACAGAAATAGAAACGAAAAAAAAAAGAGTTCCAGTCTCGTCAGCCTCGACTTACAAATCAAAAGGACAAGTTTACGAAAAAGATTGTGAAATTTTTGCTTGTGTCTTGAATCAAACAGGCATAAACTCCAATAATAATAAATTTTATGAAATACAAATCATTGAAATAGGAAATGAGTTTATTTTGTTTACACATTGGGGAAGGGTTGGTAGCAATGGCCTGAGAAGGGAAAGGAGTTATGAAAAGGCTGATGTTTGTATTGAGGAATTTAAAAAAAAATTTTTCCAAAAAACTGCAAATAGATGGAACGATCGAGCAAATTTTCAATGTGTACAAAGAAAATACAACATGCTGGAAATTAATTATTAACCAAAAAAAGGTATTTTGAGACAAAAAGTATATTAAATACCAATCCGATAAATTTGTTTTTTTTGGTTGAACCGGGATTTAAAATTTAAACTTTAAGGGAACTGTGCCTTCAAAAATAAATTGAATTTTAAAATTCTTGAATTCAAGTTTTGCTTTGCTATTGAATCAAACGTATTACTTTCGACTCCCAAATTAAACACTTTAGGCATGATACTGGTATTTTTATTATAAATGGGAAAAAACTTTACTTCATTTCCAATTTCCAAATAAAGCTCACAAATTACAACCTTCTTTTTTTTTTTTTGAGAAACTCTATGTGGAAAAGAAAAATAAGGAAAAGGAAGTAAAAAATTTTCCCATTTATTATGTTCAAATACCAATAAAACATAAAAATTTCTATTCTAGAGTAATAAACTATTGATAAAAAAAAATAATAATAATTCCCAAAAAATGTTCTTTCTTTTGAATTTTTTTTTGAACCTTAGATTTTTGAAAAGTTTGTGCCTTCAAAGTGACATTACATGTATTATTATAATTATTTTAGATATGGCCAATCATTAATTTTTCTACTATTTGAATAATTTGCAAGAATTCTAAAATTTTTGAATTTATTTTTTAAAAATCTCATTATCTGAAAGAATAAAATCTCCAATAATTATTATTTCGATATATATGATATTGAAGTGGTTTTATCTAATAAACGTATTTCCTGACACAAAAGGCGGGATATTTTGAAATATTTTCATTTTTTGATATATTAATTTTATGATATTTTCATTTTGATTAACATTTTTTTTCATTTTTTCTCAAGCTGATTTTTCTTTTTATTTGAAAGAAGAGTTACAAAGGAAAAGGATTCAGTTGTTACTTGTTAAGAATGCGACACTGAATCCTGAAAGTATAGGTAACTTGGAAATAAAAACAAAAAATAGCAAAGGTAAAAAAAGACCAAAGATTTTAAGCAAATAGATCAAAAAGAAAAAAGAAATTTTCAACAATTAAACAATGATCCCCAAGTGAACATTCATGATCAATTATCAAACAAAATAAATTTTACTAAAATTATTGTGATGTGTTTTTTTGTTTTGTTTTTTAAATGATAAATTTGGATTTTACACTGGTTTTTACTTATTAATCTATTATAATTTCTTTATAAAATTGTATTTTTTTTTTTTTTTTTCTTTTTTTTTTTTTTTTTTTTTTTTGTTTTCACTTTTTTTAATCATAAAGAAAAATTGGGTTTTCCTTTTCTGATGGATAATCAAGTTATCTATGATTTTACGCTTGAATTTACCACATAAAGGGAATTAAAAAAGGTACATCTAGAGTGTAATTCACACTTTTTTACTATTAATAATATTTTCCACATTTTTTAAATTTTGAACTTTAACAAATGGATTAAAAAGAACTATATATGTCTTAAAAAATAAATTTGAATTTAATATTTTCCAATAGGGAAAAATGTAAAATATATGAAGAATTTATTTATTACTACGTAAATAAAAATCATTTTACAGTCAGTTTCACTTTTAAGGCACAAACTTTGAACGAAATTTAAGGAACATAAAAAAATCTCAAATTAATACACGGAATTTGGAATTTTTTTTTTACAAATTATTTTACTAGAATTTGAATTTTGTGCTTTAATTTGAGATTTTTTTTGTGCCTTAAATTTCGTTCAAAGTTTGTGCCTTAAAAGTGAAACTGACTGTATTTGGTATTATGAAAGATAGTATTTTATCCTAATCAAATGAAAAAAAAAAATTATCAATAATTCTAGATAAAAAATTCGAAAAAAAAATTATTCTGAGAAAAAATAATGATAAACTCTTTATTATGATTAATAAAAATTATTAAAAATATTTTACTTTTTGAGTATTGTTCTTCAAAGCTTTAATAGTTAGAAAATTTAAGGTAATTAAGAAAAAATTATATAAAATAAAAATTCCTAAAATAATAATTTAAATTCATGTACCCAGTACGCCACTCCTTTAGTAGTGTCTAGGTTTTTTTAAATAATTGTTTGAATTGGGTAAAATCAAATATATTACCTCATTCTTTCAAATTAAAAAAAAAAAAACTCTAACATCAGTGGGATACCAATTAATATACAGATTGTGGATTTTTTATTTATTATTATTAATCTTTTTATCATGTTCTTTTCTTCCTGTGAAATCTGGATATGTATCTCAGAGAGTTTTTAAAATCTATCAAGTTCCTTCAAGTTACAATGTTTTTTTCTAATTCTTATTTTTCTTTCAAAAAGCCATTGATTGTTAAATTAAAAAAAAAAGGCATAATATAGCTTTTATTTAATACAAAAAAATACAGAAAAATCTTTAATTTTACTCAATTCTTTTAAATTTTGGAAAAGTTAATGGCTCCTTTCTTGAGGTTTCCTCTTTGATTCATAAAATATATTTATTTTCTGAATAAAAAGAAAACACAATAAAAATCAATGTTATTTCTTTGAATTTAGAAAAGTCAAGAATACCAAACGGTACTTTTCCAAATTCAAAAGAATATTGAAGAACTTTTGATTTTACTCCTTTTTCAAAAATTCTGGAAAAGATAAGGGTACTTTTTTTTATTTTTTATTATTTAAATAAAAAATCAGGGTAAATTTCCCGAATTCAAAAGAATTTAGTAAATTAGTGATTTTACTAAATTATTATGAATCCTTGTAAACTGAATGAAAGTGGATAAGTTTTTAATTTTTACATAAAAAAATATATTTTGATTTTTTATATTAATATTTTAAATATTCTTCTTCATAATCTTTTTTTCTATTTGTTTAGTTTAAAAAAAGAGAAATTAAAAAAAATTGATGATAATTAAAATATTTTCATTTTTTTTTCATTCAAAAAAAAAAAAAAAAAGATCTAAACTCCATTTCACTCAAAGGGACCAAGCAAAAAAGGAAAAAGTTACTTTATTTTCAAGAATCAACCAAACTTAGATTATTTAAAAATCCGAGAAATAATAAACTTGATATAAGAGTCGATAATCATAAAAGAAAACCCTGAACAAACAATAAATTTTTCAAAAAAAAAAATGTTTAAAAATTTGTTTGGGAGCAATTCATTGGAACGCCTCTTTACAAAATTCTCAGGTTCTTTAGAAAATTATATTATTGAATATAAGATTTTTTACTTGTAAATGTATTGAATTTTAAAAGAACATACAAAGACTAACTTTTATTAATCTTGTTTTAGTTTTTTAAACATTTTTTTTTTTCAAAATTAATTTTTTAAAAAAGATGGAAAAAAAAAAAAAGCAACAATCACAAATAAAAAAAAAATTTACAAATTTAGAAAAAATGATTTTGATCTAAAAATTCAAATATTTAAGTTTGATAAGAGTAATGAATTAAACTCATAGAATATCTTCTATTTCTTCAATAAAACTGGACCCCTTTGGCTGAAAAAGAGTTTATATAAATTTTTTTAAACAATAAATATTTTAAAAAACAATCTTTTTTGAGCAATTCCAAACTCTTTTTTATAAAAGATCCATTTTATATTGAAGAAATAGAATAAATTATATAATTTTAATTCATTATTCTTCTCAAACTTAAATTGTTTCAATTTTAGATCTGATCATTTTTTCTATTTTACTTAATTATACTTTAGTCAAATTGTTTTTTCCTTTTGTATTTTGCTTCTTTTCTTTTTATTTTTTTTTTAAAATCCAATTTGAAAGAAAAAAACATATATTTGAAACTCAAAATTAACAGTAATAAAAGTTAAGTTGTGTATTTTCTTTTAAAATTCATACATTTACAAGTAAAAAATATTTATTATCAACAATATAATTTTCTAAAGAAATTGAGAATTTTGAAGGAGAGATTCCAATGAATTGCTCCAAAAAAAATTTTTAAACATTTTTTTTTTTTGAAAAATTTATGGTTTGTTCAGGTATTTCTTTTATGATTATCTAATCTAATCTCAAGTTTATTGTTTTTCTTATTTCTAAACAATAATATGTAATTTGGTTGATTCTTAAAAAAAAAAGACTTTTTCATTTTTAGCTGGGTTACTTTGAGTGAAATGGAGTTTATTGTGTTGAACAAAAAAAAATTTTTTCTGTCCGAATACTAAAAAATAATGTAATTTTGCCCTGGCTAACTTGTAAAAAATTCATTTTTATAACAAAGGTTTATCATCATTGTGAAAAAATCAAAAAACCCACAACTGAGAATAATCACTGATCAATCATTTTTATGATAATTCTCAAAATAAAACAAAATAATTATTTTTTTTAGTTTGAAATTATTTTCATTAATTAATAATCGTGAAATCTATGATTTTTCGCTTAAATTTCTGAGTGGGAATTATAAGTAAAAATACAACTAGAGTGTAATTTACACTTCTTCAATAATAAAAAAAAACAATTATTTTTTTTAAATATATTTGTTTTTTAAAAAAAAAAAAAGTACATTTAAAGAAATCAAAATAAAAAGAAGAAAAGAAATTAAATCCAAAGGTAAAAACATATCAATATTAATAAAAATCAAACCAATGCTAAAATCATTCTGAAAATTTCAAGTGTAAGCAAAAATATAAAACTTAATATTCTATCCAATAGATAATTGGATATTTAAGAACAAAATTTTTTTTAAATTTATGTTTATTTTTTGGTTAATAAATTTTTTACAGTAATTTTAAAAAAATAAAATCATAGAAGCTGTGACTTAAATAATCAAAATACTATCATATTTTCATTGTTTAAATTCCCATATTTATGAGAAATCCCTTAAAAAAAAATAATTTTTTTTTAATCCTAAATTTTCTTTTCAAGAAATAATTAAAAAAAAATCAAATATTGTTCCAGCCATTATTCTGTGAATCTCCACAACTTCTTGTGAATAACAGAATTAGTTTGACCATAAATTTTTATAACAATCTGAAAAAAAAACAAAAGTTAATAAAGTAAATTTTTGAAAAGTTTACCAAATTTAAAATTCTTTGTAAAAGAATTAACTGAATTCTTCACAAGACTCATTTTAAAAAAGTGAGGATCAAATTTTTAAAAAAGGTGTTTCTCAAACTGTTTGGTTCATTCTTTTAAACAGTTTGAGTAAATAACTTTTAAAGCTTTTATTCCTCACTTTTTTAAAACGGCTTTAAAATGATCTCTTCAAATAATTTGGTTTCTTTTTTTCAGAATATTAATTGAAATTTTTGACAAAGTAATTGTGAACCAGCATTGTTTCTGATTCCGTTTCCCTTTTCCCTTTTTCTTGTTTTATTAATCTGTTAATCAAATAAATTCGTTTTAAAGAATCCAATCTTCATCTTCATCATCAAAGCCTTCTTCTTCTTCTTCTTCAATTTCTCTTTTTACTTCTTTTTCATTAACATAATCTTCTTCATCGGTGTCTTCAATGTTTAAGTTATTATTCTGACCAAACTTGTCTTGAAGGTTTGACTCTGATTGCTCTTTGCTGGATGTTTTTAGTTCAAGATCTTTTAATTCTTTTGCTTTTTCAATTGAAAGAGGATAAAGCGAATCCCAGACTGTTTCTTGTATTAAAACACCAAGTGTTGTTAAAGAAATTGGATCCATTGATTTGTGAACAGGGTGTTCTTCGTACCCTAGCTTCAGGCTTGTCAGAAGATGGAGCAATTCAATTAGCTCCAAGTTTGGTTGGCGTTTAAAACGGTTAGTTGTATCGTGTGTTAATGAAGATTGCAACTTTGAAATCAGTTTTAATGTTTTGTTATTGTCATTTAATGATTTTAAATCATCAATTAATTGGACTTTGGTATCCTAGTTTATTGGAGAAGTGCGTTACATAACAAAAAGTTTTTTAAAAAAAAAAAAAAAATTAACAACAATTTAAAAAATCATTCTTTATTGGTGTGGTGGGTTTGTTACATTGCTGTCTTTGATGTAATCATCAGATCGAAAAATTGAGAGGTTTTTTGGTAGTTCTTTAAACCAAGACATTCTTGGAAAATTAAAAGGTTTTGTCTTGCTTGTGAAATTTGTTGCAAAAAATGAAATCTTTTCTGTTTATTTGATAATTCTCTTGGATTTTAACTCAATAAGTTAACATTAAAAGAGTGTGAATATCTTGTTTACCTTTATTTAAGGTAACAACAGTAAATATACTTTTGTCAAAATAAAGTGTGCAGAAAAGTTGAATCCGTGTTTCCAAATTAAAAGTGTGTTTCTCATTTTTAAAACAAGACCTCAACACTAAACTCTCAAACTAACCAACAATAAACCCTTATTCAATTTTGAATTTGGATTCTTAAAGTTCTATTATTTAAAAAGTAATTCTAAAAAAGGAAGGATCAAATTTCAAAAATTAGGAGTAAATTTTAGATGAACTTTTTCATAGAGATTATGAGCCAAAAAACAAAAAATTCAAAAAAAAAAATTGAGAATACTGAGAAAACATTTAAACAAAATTCATTTCCTAATTTAAAATTTAATGAAAATATCAAGGAAATGACCTTTAAAATTGAATGGTCATAGGTGTATTATTGAGAAGCGAATTAGATGCTGTATTATCCCATATGAACAAAAAAAAGCCTGTGGTTAATATTTAACAAGGAATATTATGCTCTAAATAAGGGTTTTGTTGCCACTGTAAAATTATAGAAACCTAAAAAAAATGGAAATAAAAAAAGTAAAGCGTTTTTATTTTGAAACAGTGGTCATAGGCTTGGAAATGTTTTTTTTTACACACAGCAAGTAAAAAAAGAACAAAGAAAGATATTTTTATTCTTTCTTAAGGGTTGGGGAATTAATTATGAATTTGCTCCAAACTCAAGGAATAACTCAACACAAAAATGGTATTGTAAAATTGTAGTTCTTTTGATTGACTGAATTCAAATAACAAAAAATGAAATTCAAAAAAAAAAGTCCCAATATTTTCTTAATTTCAGAAATTATCCAACCAAAAAATTCAATTTTTCAATTACAAATTTATCTTATCTACTTTTATATTTCCAAAGTGGTTAAATTTCTTTAATTTGAAATAAATATTGTCTAATTTAATTTAATCCAATTTGTGGTTATTTTGTAATCAATCTACATTTGATAAAAATAAGGATTTTCTAATATTCTTTCGATAAAAATAACTCATTTGAAAATGCAAAAATTATGAAAAAAAATCTTTTAAATCTTAAAAAGTCCAAAAGATTTAAACTTTAAATCCTCAAACAATTGTTTTTAAAATTATAATTCAAAACCAGCACAGTTGTTTTCAAAATGATAAAAAACATTCTTTTAAATTAAAGATTGGTGTTGATCTTTGGTGCTTTTTTCTAAAAATGTTCTTTTTTTTAAAAAGTCAATTTTTAGAAATCGATCTTATATCACTTCTGCATTCTATTTTTAATTGGTATTAGGCACTTATGAAAATTATGAAAAAATCTTATTTACTTTTCAAAATATATTTTTCAAATATAATTACAGTTCTCTTTCGAGATATTTGGAGTTTTAATAATTTGCAACGATTACTTTTAACAACCTACAATAAATTAAAAGCTCGGAAGATATTAATTCAAGAGGTCTCTTTGAACTGAAATAGAAATATTTTTTCAAAATTCTAAAAGATGGGCAAAATTATTACCGGTGATACCAGTTCAAATTTAAATGCAAAAAGATTCTTAAATAAAAGTATTAAATAGCTTGTCCTTCATTTTGATTTTTTTAAATTTAAAAGCATTTCGTATAAAAGGATAAATATATTACCAGATAAAGTCGAAAGTTTCAGGTATAATTTATATATCAACTTACTTTCAAAATAAATGGACAATTTTTTTTAACTTTTTTTTTTACTTTTTTTTATTTTATTTTTAGATGAAAAATAAATATTTCAAGCGTATACAACTGAATATTAAAATAGTAATTTTTATATTATAATATGTAAATTCCATTTATAAAAGTATTTATTTTCAAAATTGGATTTTTAATGGACAAATTATTTTGAAATATAGTTTATATATAAGGATTCTGAAATTACCTAGTTTTTCCAAAAAAAGCATTGAATTATTTGATCAAAAACTTTTTTTTTTTCAAATTCTCAAAATTATAAAACTGTAATATTTAGAGTTGTATTTAATGTAAACCCCATTCCAAAAATTTGGAAACACCCAAAATCAAAAAAAAAAAATAAATAAAACTCAATTTATTATATTTTTCCAAACCTAATAGAAAATTAAATTTAAGTAACCCGGTATTTATGTTTTAATAAGTAATCATTTTAAACCAAATAAAAAAAAAAAAAATATATAAAACTCAAAAATAAAAATGGATGTGTCCAAAATAATGAAACGAGCGGAACAAAAAATATATTGGTAAATTTATTGAAATTTCACCAAATATTGTTGATCTATCAAAATGATTAGATACTATGGAACAATTGTATGTTATTTTTCAATTAATGAAACTCAATACTAAAATTCTATTAACCATTGAAACAAATTTCCAGATCTAACGAAAACAGATTACGTAACTTGAAAAAAAGGAAATCAAAACTAAACAAAAAAGACAAAAAAATGAAATAATTTGTAAAATCAAAATTATTTACAAAATGAACGTAAAGTGTGGTATTGTTATTCTTTCATCTATTTAAACTGTGTCCAATTTTTTTGAATATATTTTAGATGAAAACCAAAAAGAGATGTATTTCAGGCAACTTTCAAACGAAACCTGTTATGAAAAGAAAATGAAATCTGATTGAATTTTAAAAAAAAATTAATGGATGATTAAGAAATAGTCGATTGGAAGTTTTCCTGAAATTCCATGGAAATTTTTATTAAAAATTTTGAAAATAAAAAGAAAAATATATGAAAATTAAAAGAAAATTATTGAAATATAAAATGGGGTTTATTTTTTTTTTTTTTTTGGTGTAAAAAAGAAATGTTGCAAAAATATAGGAAGAAAAGAAAAGAAAAAGAAAAATTTGAAAAAAAATGCAAAAATATTTTGGTAAAAAAGAATATAAAAACTCACAAACTACATACAATAGTACAATAAAATCTGTCAATCTTTTTGAAAAATAAACTTTGTTTCGGTTCAAGATGTCCCCTAAAACTATTTTTCAAATATCAATTATTTTTTCTAATTGACCTTTCAAGAACTAATAAGAAATAAATATAATAAAAATTGAAAAAATTGTTGATATATGTCTGAAAGAAAACTAAATAAAATCAATAAATTGTCTTAAAAATACAAAAATTTAAATTCTTAGGTTTCTCATTGAGAAAAACAATAATGTTGTCTTTTGATCACATATTGAATATCAAAATAAATCTAATATATATCAATAACATTTATATTTACAATCATTCTCACTATTTCTATAAGGTTTTAATATCATATTTTTACCCAGTAAATGTCAAAAATAAAACTATAAAATTTTCAAAACCCATTAAATTCCAATTTTTCTGCTCAATTGAAAATATAAGTAAAAAGTCAAAAATTAACTCTCATTTTATAGATTGATAAAACAATTATCGAAAAAGTATAACTATTACAATAGGGATATTGGTTGGATATTTTAAATGCATCAATTTTAACTCTTTTGTGAATTCAGAAATCTCAAAAACAAACAACAAATTTGTGAAATTAATTGAGCACATGACTGAAAATGAAAATCTACTTTTGATTGTAAATTTTAAAATTAAAATTATTTTTCATCATTTTAAAATTATATGAAAAAATTTGAATTTGAGAGTGGTGTATAATTATTGCAAAATTACTTGAAATTAAGAAAACCATTTTGTAAAAACATAAATCATCTAAAGTTACCTCCTATAGAAATTTAAATTTTTGAAAAATAAAAAAAAGAAAGATATAAAGTAAATATCACTCTTGTTTCTTAAATACAACCACAAAAATGTTCTGATGTTGCTGCTTTCTAATAGATTAAAAAAATTATCTCAGGGTAAAATCACAATAAATTTGATTTTCAATTTTAAGTCATGTTCTTAATTATTTTTACAGTTAGTTCCACTTTTATGAAATAAACTTTTAATGAAATTTAAGTAATAAAAAAATCTCAAATTAAGGCACACAATTCGGAATTTTTTTTTTACACAATTTATTTTACGAGAATTTTTTTTTGTGCCTCAATTTTGAATTTTTTTTTTACCTTAAATTTCGTTGGAAGGTTGCCTGAAAGTGAAACTGACTGTCATTTTTGTTCAAAGTTTATGTCTTAAATTGGAACTGACTGTATAAATTTGTTATTTTTTTGATTTCTGAATTTACAAAAAAGTTAAAATTGATGTAAACTCCATTTCACTCAAAGTTCCCAGCTAGAAATGAAAAAGTCACTTTATTTTTAAGAATCAACCAAAATTAGATTATTTAGAAATACGAGAAATAATACACTTCTTATAAGAGTCCATAATTATAAAAGAAACCCCTGAACAAACCATAAATTTCAAAAAAAAAAAAAATGTTAAAAAATTTTTTTGGCCGCATTCATTGGAACGTCTCGTGCAAAATTCTCAATTTCTTGAGGAAATTAAAATCGTTGATAATAAGATTTTTTACTTGTAAATGTATGAATTTTAAAAGAACATACAAAGCTTAACTTTTCTTAATGTTTATTTCGTTTTTCAAACATTTTTTTTTTCAAAGTTAATTTTTAAAAAAAAAAATAAAAAAGAAAAAAAAAAAAAAAAAAAAGCAAAAAGCAAAAAAAAAAAAAAACAAAATTTTGCAAAATGAGAAAAAATGATTTTGATCTAAAAATTGAAAATTGTAGTTTGATAAGAGTAATGAATTAAACTCATAGAATGTCTTCGATTTCTTCAATAAAACTGGGCCCCTTTGACTGAAAAAGAGTTTATTTGAGATATTTAGATAATATCCCTATTGGAACGGTTATAAGTTACTAGGTAATTGGATTATTTGTTTGTAAAATGAGAGTTAATTTTTGACTTTTTACAAACAATTACAATTGATCAGAAAAATAGAATTACCAGATTTTAGAATGACAGTAACTATCGGTCTTGCAATAAAAAAAAAAAATTGTACATGAATTAAGTTTCAAAAAAAAATTGAAAAAAAAAAACAAGTAAAGTAGGAAAAAGTTGAAAAAATAATTTGAAAATTTTGAAATTTCCAAAATTAAAATTTTCTCTTCTAATACTGATTTCAATCCCTTAAAACACATCTAATTTACTCATTATAAATGGTACTCCTGGACTGAAAAATGGGTTTTTTTTCATTTTAAAAACTATTTGAGTACATTCGAACATAAAATTACAAAATATTTTCACCACAATACTTTTTCTTATATAGATCTGGTAAAAATTATTCCATTATTCAAATTTAAAATAGAAAACTGTCTAAAATTGTAAAACCTTTTTCTTCAAATAATTTTTTTCATCAAAATCAAATTAAATATTTTTACTTTTATTTTTAAATATATTTTTAAAAAATAAAAAATTAATTGAAAATTTAAATATATTTTGAAAATAGTAAAAATTATAACATATTATAAGTAATTTATTATTATTCTTTTATTATAAAATCACAATATAAATAAGAAAACAACTATAAACAAAGTATATTATTGTTAGAAAAGAATTTTTTTATTAGGAATATAATCAAAAATTATACATTAAAATAAAAACATTTATGTTCAAAAAAATTCTTTTCGTTGTGAGTGCATTAATATATATATTTAATAAACCGGTTAAAATATTGTAAAAAAATTTTTTTATAAATCTCGTTTTAGTTTTTATTCTTATTACGATTTTTGTTCCTATTTTTGTTCCGATTTTTATTTCTATTCCGATTTTTGTTTCTGTTTTTATTTCTGTTTCTGTTCTTATTTTTATTTGAGCTTTTATTTTGATTTGAATTTTTTACAATTTGAACTTTTTCTTTCTCTTTCTCTTTATCCTTCTCCTTCTCCTTCTCCTTCTCATTCCCATCCCCCGTCTCATTCGGCTTTTCTCTCACCTCCTTTTTTTCAGTTAAATTGTTTTTTTGAGATAATTGATCCAATTGTAACATGAGATCCTTTACTTGATTTTTTAACTCTTGTAGTTGTATTTCATTTTTATTAATAATTTTTTCATATTTTGTATCTACATCCTTTCGAATTCTCCCCAGTTCTTTTTGGTTTTCTAATAAATTTTCGTTAATATTTTCAAGAAATTTATTTTTGTCACGTGTTTCTTGTACATTTACTTTTAATTTGTGATTTGATTCTTTTTTCAATTGAATTTTTTATAATTTTTTTTTTTTTTCTTCATCCCAATTTTCTTTTAAAGATTTTTTGGTTGTTTGCAAAACATTTTCAAAATATTCTCTTTGATTATCAAGACGGAAGACAATTAAATTATTTAATTCAATGGCTAAAGATTCACATTTTGAAGAAATTATTGTTTCAATTAATTGATCATATTCAATATTTTTTTTTTTTATTTCTTCTCGATCCAAAAGACTTGAATTATTTTGATCTGAAAAGCGAAAATTTGTTGGGAATTGAGAGAGCCCATTGCCATCTTCTTGGGAATAATTTTGGTAATTGCTCATAGGATCATTGCTCGTGTTGTTAGCATTATTAGAATCATCACCACCAATTTCAATAATTTTTTCATTGTTCGCAGCCAAAATTAAGCGATGAACATAGCTCTTTGAAACAAAGTCCCAGATCTTTTGAGTTGACAAGTCCATTCCATAACCATGCCCCTGTTGTTGATAGTGCTCAGTTGAATGTGCTTTGCATCCTTGGAATCCACAAATTAAACACAACAATACCTGATCATAGCCAGAACAGAGATCACAAACAATTTTTTCAGGCGGCGTCATGTTAAACCGACACATTGGACAACTGTTGTCATCCCACCGAGATAAGCAATCTAAGTGAAATTGATGTGAACAAGGCAGAATAACAATACAATGTTTAAGACTTTCAAAACAAATTGGACAATTATATGCCCGATCAGAAGATTTTGGTTTTTTTCTTATTCTTTCTTTTTCTTTTTGTTTTTCCTTTTCTTTTTCTTTTTCCTTTTCTTTTTCTTTTTCCTTTTCTTTTTCTTTTTCTTTTTCTTTTTCCTTCTCATTATCATTGTCGTTTTTGTTTTTTTTTTTTTTTTTTTGGTTGTCGTCTTCTTTTCTTTTGTGATTATTTTGATGTTTTTGTATATTTTGGTTTTTTTTTTTTTTGTTCTTTTTCTTTCTTTTTCAATCGGTTAATCTTATTTTCTTTTTGGTTTTGGTTGTAGTCTTCTTCTCTTTTGTGATTATTTTTCTTTTTCTTAATTTGTTTCCATTGTACTTCTTGAACAAAAACCGAATTACACAAATCTTCCTCTAATTCGTTAAATGGTTTTTCGTTCTTATTATAAAAAAATTTATCTGCTGAAGGTTGATCACTAAATTCAATCAAAACAGTATAATAGTTTAAATCTTTGTTTTTCCAGAAATATATTTGAAGTATATTTGTTGTTTCTTTGCCGATAAAATTTAAAAAATCAATCCCGTCAATATGTGTTGGAATCTTTATTATTGCAATACTCTGTTTCCTCATCTTTGGTAGTGAGTTATTTTCATGTTCAAAATAGAATAATTCTCCTTCTTGGCTTGACACTTCAGGGTTACCTCTTGAAATTTTAAGGATTTTCATTTGTGAACTCATCAAAGAAAAAAGTAAAAAATGATTCAGAAAAAATTTATTTGATTGTAAGTTTTTCAAAAAAGTTGCACAAATAATCAAGTACTTATAGGTAGTGTTGTTTAATGGAAGTGTTTTAGATTAAAAGTACCCAAAACATTCGTTTAGAAGAAAAAATAAAAAAAGAGGAATGTTTTTAAGGGTAGGACCATTAGTCGAGAAAAAAAAATTGTCTGAATTGAGAAGAAAAATTTTTTGTAATTTTTAATAGTGCCAAATCACAATCAAAAAATAACCGACAAGTAAAGCGAGATAGATCTCCAAATATCAATATTAATAGAGGTCATATTTTGTAAAAAGATCCAAAGACATTCTTTTTCCGAGGACGAATTCTATAGAATATATAATTTTAAAAACAATTGTGTTAGGATTTAAGTTTCAGGCTATGAAATTTTTGAGATCTCGAAGATTTTTTTTTTTTATTTTTTCTATTCCCCAAATGGGTTATTTTTTTCAAAAAAATATTAAAAAACTTTTCTTTTACAAATTTAGAGGGTTATAAAACAACCACAAATTAGATTAAATCAAATTAAAATAATTTATGTGTGAAAGTAAACAATTTCTTCACATGGAAGAAATTTAGGTATTTGATTTAAAATCTGAATATTTATAATTTGTATATTATAATTTTGATTTTTTGGGTTTACAAGAAAATACCTTTGTAATTTTTTTTGTTATTTAGAATTTTTTTCAATGAGAATTTCTATAATTTTTTTTTATTTAAATGGAATTATTTGATACTGCGATCAAATAGATTTTATTTTTAATTTGTAATTGTTTTTATAAATATCCAGTGGATGTTTTTTTATCCTAAAATTTGAATTTTTGAAATTTTTATATCTAAATAATTTTTTGTTTTTTTGTTATTTAAATTTTTGCTAGAAAGAATTCGATGAAACTTTTTTTTTGATAAAATTACCTTTGATTAAAGAATCTATGAAATCAATCTTTTGTTAATTGGAATTTTGTTAATCACAAGAAGATTGATATCACAATATCGCATTTTTGGTATCAAGTCACCTCTTGAGATTGGAGCAACTATATGATAAGTTTTTAGACCTTAAAATGTAATTTTTTATCCTTAGTTTACAAACATCTAAAAAATGTTTGAAATTTTGGAGTGGTTCCAATAAGATTGTCATAATTCATCCTGTATTAAAAAGGATTTCCTTATATATGTATATCCGTTAATTTATAAATAGTTAATAAATACTGTTTTATATATTCGAAATTATATTTTTTTTCTAATATAAAATAAAATCATATTGATTGTAATTTTTTGTAAGTTTTATTCTTTTTAGTAAATTTCTAAAAAAATTATATTTATTTATATTTTTAATATAAAAAAGATATATGCTTAAAAAAATTAAACTGGGTGATGGAAAGATAATTCAACTATCTGTGATTTATATGTTTTCTTTTTTTTGAAATTTAATTTATTTCTTTGATTAATATCTATATATTATACATTATGAATTTACAAAAATTGAATTTATTTCATAGCAGAAGTTAAAAAATGATAGTCGTGCTTTATCTAAGGTATTCCCAAACAATTATCGATTTTTTTTTACATTTCATAAAAAATCATCTTTGTTAGTGGAGTTATTCGTGAATTGACTATATCAAATTAATTTTAAATATTAATATTGATTGGATCAATATCTCTAGGTCTTTGTTTAAAAATAACTTTTTTTGAACTATTTCACAAAAAATGAAAAAAAAAAAAGACTTTTTTTGGAGAAAACAAATGAACGACCAATTTCAATAAAAACTGGAAATATGGCAAGTTCAGAAAATTTTTTTAAAAACAATCATATCGCGTCATAATCTTTCAATTCTATTGAAAATTTTGCTGTGATTATTAAAGTTATGAAATAGATTTTTTGATCATCAAAAAGAAAAAAATAAACACCAATTTTAACAAACTCAAAAATATCAGACAAAATCGAGATCAGACATTTTATATTTTTTTATCAAGTAATAACATACTAACGAAAAAATTGAATTATTAAAAAGAACCAATAATTTTTTTAAATGATCCTATGTATTTTAATACTTTTTTGAAGATTTGATTTTAATTAAGATATTTTACATATTAAATTTATCCCACTTTTTTGCAAATAGCTTAATTTGGAGATTTTCAGGAAAAAACAAAAAAAAAAAAAAATATTGAAAGTGAAAAAATTGACTTCAAAAATATAAACAAACAATTCAATACCCGAATAAATGGATTTGAGAAACTTATTGTATTACATTTTTCCTTCTGAAAAAAAAATTTTTTTTTATAATAAGTGTTTTTTGGCAAGTTAATTATAATAATAACATTTGGATGATGTTTCAATTTAATTTTTACAATTCAATTTGTCATTCTATAAAACTGTTTAAAATTCGAATTTTATCAATTTAAAGTTAAATTGTCAACTAATTAAAATAATAGATGAAGTAGAAGATTTTTTTTTTGAAATTTAAAAGGGAAATTTAATTCTAAGAACAATAAAAAAACATATGTTTAGTAAAACACCTACTGGAATATTATAAAAAATTATTTTTAAAACTTATATAAATTATTTTTGACAAATTATTTACAGTCAATTCCACCACTAAAGCACAAACTTAAAAGAAATTTAAGGCCGAATAAAAATCTTAAATTAAGGCACATAATTCATATTCTAGTAAAATAAATTGTAAAAAAAAGAATTCCAAATTTTGTGCCTTAATTTGAGATTTTTATTGTACCTTAAATTTTTTTGTAAGTTTTTGCTTTAAAAGTGGAACTGACTGTATGTAATAAATGACCATCATTTTTTTTTTTTTTTTTGATAATATAAAAGTTAAAGATGAAAAAGGGAAAAGAAAAAAATAAAAAATAATTTAAATTAATGTAAAAATAAAATAAATAATTAAATTTTAGGTTGAAAATAGGTTTTGATTTTGAATTAAAATGTTGTCTCATTAAAAGTTGATTTATTGACTTCAACTATCAAAAAAAAAAAAAAAAACATTAAAAAAAGAAAAACCCTCAAAAACAAAATTAATTTTACTTTACTAATTTAGACAATAATTATATTGATTTCGTAAGAAAAAAACCCCACCCTTTTTTTCTTTGAAGTTTGTTTTTATTTAGTTTTGACTTGATATATAGTGTATTTTTTTCTATAATTATGTAAAATAAAACAACAAAAAAATCAATTTGGTTGACTTTAATGAAACATTATTTCAACGAACCTATAACTAATTTCAAAATGAGAAATCTGAAAAATCTTATTTGGAAAAAAAAAATCAAGAAGGATTATAGACAAATAACTCTACAAATTAAATTTTTGTGAACTTTTTGAAATTATTTTTTTTTGAATTTATTTCTTATTCTTTAATTTTTTTTAAGAAATCAAAAGGAATTATATATAAATATTTTATATTTTGAAAGTATTTCTAAATAATTAATTTTCTAAAAAGGAGTGTTCAGAAACTAATTTTTCAAAAAAATTTAATAATGAAAAAAAAAATTGATAATTTTGAGGAAAAAAATTATTTTTGTCAGAAAATTTCCTGATGAAAAATGAAAATTTAAAATTAAATAAAAAAAAAAAGTGAATCGGTATTTATATTAAAGATAAACCAATAAATAATTGTAAATTTACTGTAAAATTTAATTATTAAGATATTATATTCAATTTTTTATGATAATAATTAAATCTTGTGATACGGAATATATAATGTATATTTAAATAAAATTTTAAACTTTTCTTTTTTTCTTTTTGTCTTTATTTTAATTTTTAATTTTTCTTTAACAAACTACAAATTTTTAATTCATTAAAAAAAAAAAGATAAGATTAATCTTTTTTTGGTCCTAGAGGGGTCCTAATTGGGGTAGGAACTTTTGGAAGCTTTAATAACGGTTTTGTATCATCATTTGGTGGAGTTAAATGACTGCGGTTATTGACGGAATATGATCTTGAATAGCGTTGTGAAAGATAAATATCGGAAGTATTTTTTTTCTCTGGGTCGTCTCCCCAGAAGAAGCTTGATTTTTCGCGAGAAAAAAATCTACTGATTGTTTCCTTACTTTTTAAGATTGAATCTGAACGCATTGGGGCATCTTTTGATTTCTTGATATATTGTTTTAGTTGTCTTTTACCTTTTAAATTAACTGGTTTTGGATCTTTAATTATTGAAATATATGCTTCCTCTCCAACCGTGATGAATACATTCACCCAAGCATAAATGAATAAGCATATAAAGGTATACATATACAGTCTTGACATCACTGCCATTCCATGGTTTTGTCTATAAATTAAATCGTATGTATCCCTGCAAATGTCCCCATTTAAAACAGCAAATAAGGTCACACAGGTCTGATCAATTGTAGAAAAATATTCAACATAACTTCCAAATGCTATTGTTCCTAAATACGCATACCCGAGGAAGATTGGGAGTGCACAAAGAGTAAATCTAATTACTTTTGGTAATGCCCGACTCACAACATTTATTAACGAATAAAAGCTTTGATACCATTGAAAATATCCGGTTAAACTAAACCAGCAGCAGAATGCCGCAATGCCTAGGGTAATTGAAAATAACAAATTGTTTATTTTTGCAGTGCTAAAATGTGTAAACATGTAGATTAATTCTGCAATGATTACAAAAATGCATGTTGGGATATTCCATAAATACCAAAAATTGAAAAATGCCATACGAAATGCTCTTTGAGATGAAAAATGTTCACTATCTAATCTTAAACTTTTTTGTCCAAGTACTCTTTGGTATGTATTCTATTATTGATTAGAACAAAAAATATATCAAGAAAAAATAAAAAGAAAGTACATACATAGATGTGCATGTGTGTGTGTTTTAGATTGTATAAGCACATTGTATAATTATTCTAAAAGGATTTTTCCATAAATTCATTTGATTTGTTTTTTAGAATAATTAAACTTTTTTTAAAAATTTAGTGTACATCATAAAATTATTCAATTTACATTAGAAGATTTTTGAAAAAAAATAACTTTGTTTTTCAAAATATCAATTTTTTTTTGTGGTTTTATTATTTTTTTAAAAAAAAATAGTTTCTGGAAACGGCTTTTCCCAGAATTAATTATTTAGATATACTTTCAAAATATAAAATATTTATATTTCATTCCTTATGATTTCTTAAAAAAAAGTAAAGAATAAGAAATAAATACAAAAAAAAATACTTTAAAATAGTTCACAAAACTTTAATTTGTAGAGTTATTTGTCTAAAATCCTTCTTGATTTTTTTATCTAAATAAGATTTTTTTATCTAAATAAGATTTTTCAGATTTCTCATTTTGAAATTAGTTATAGGTTCGTTGAAATAATCATTGAAGGAAACAAAATTGATTTTTTTATCAATGCATTGTACAGTAAAATCTTTCTAAATTCATTGATATATAGGACAACGATCATTTAAAATGATATTATAGAATAACAAACAGTAAAATAAATTTGAATCTTTCTGATAAAGTTTTAATATTTATTAAAATATTTTTATTAGAATTTTTTTTTTAATTTCTCTTTTGATGTTTTTCTTTTATAATTTGAATTAATATATCAACATTTGATCAAACAAAATTTTAATCCAAAATCAATTTTCCTATTTTCAACTTTCTAAACCATAATTGATTATATTTTTATTTAATTGAAATTATTTTTCATTTTATCTTTTTTCATTTCTTATCTTTTTCTTTTTTCTTATCCAAAAGAAAATGATGATAATTGAATCCATAATTATACATCACCAAAAACAAGTTAAATAAGTTGTACTAAAAAAATAAGTCTATAATATTCTATTGGACTTTTTACTAAACACATTATTTTCATTTTTTTTTTATATTTCCCCTTTTAAATCTCAACTGAAAAATCTTCAACTTCATCAATTGTTTTAGATTATTTGAAAATCTAACTTTAAATCAATAAAATTGAAAAATTTAAAAGAATTTTTTGGAATTGTACCTAATTGTTAAAAAAAATCGTAAAATCAAAAAATATTATTTTTTAATTAACTTGTCAAAATAAAAAATGAAAACAAATAATATTTTTTTTAAGGTTGAAAAATCATAATAATAAGTTACTTAAATCCTATTAATCGAGTTATAAATTGGTCAAATTTCTTTTTAAAATTTTATTTTATAGATCAATTAAAATAATTTTTTTTTTTTTTTTTTTTAACTTTTTACTGAAAATATCGGTTATTATACTTCCGAGAGGTAGTGAGTATCCCAAATAATTTTATATGAGTAAATTGGTAATTTTCGTTTTTTTAATAAGAATATCTAATGCCATTGAAATCTATATTGAGAGAGTTCTCGGGATAATGGGATTTCAATGGCACGCAAGATATTCTTCATAAAATAACTAAGATTACCAATTGCGAGTGCTATATTATGGATATTGCACTGGAAATTATGAAGATATAATTTGCGATATTCAGTTGATTTGCACGGACTTGAAAAAACAAAACATAACAAAACTCAATAAACAACAATAAAAATGAAAAAAAGCAAATAAAATTATTTTTTTTCCATATTGAGTCATAAAAAAACCAAATCAATGATCCAACGAATTGAGAAAGAATATTGTTTAAAAAGAAATTTTTAAAAAATGTTATCTTTTCATAAAATTTGTTCATACTTTTTTTAATTCAAAAAAAGTTAATATTTTTTTTTTTTTTTTTTTTTTAGTAAAAGTTGATCATAAATAGAAAATGAAAGATTCTTTACAAACTACAATTCGTTTTCAGTAAAAAATAAAAATAAAAATAAAAAAAGAATAAAATCAGAATTAAAAATTACCTTATATAATTTGTATTCATTATAAAGTGAATGAAATGAAAGTCCCATCAACCAAATTGAAGATAAAAGGAGTGCTAAAGAGATGAAAAAATACGAACTTTTATAGTGAGAAGACGATGAAATAACTTTTTGGCAATCTGTAACATCCGAAAGAATCGAAGCCCTTGTAGATCCACCTCTAATTCGGTAATCATAAGTAATAACGATTTTCCATAATAAACATTTCGGGATCTCTGTTGGGAAAAGGTTTTTTAAATAAAATGTGATTTCACCTTTTTTGAATTTCTTCATAAAATCTAATGATTCGTCAAGATCCCCAGAGAATGGACCTAATGGTTTAATTGGTGTTAGATCATATGTTACTATAATGAATTGAATTTTTAAGATGTAAATATAAATATAGAGAATTAAATATATGGTTTCGGTGTAAAAAGTTGGAAATTAATAATAATAACATATGAAATCTAATATTAATTCTTGGTCTCATTCAAGTAAATTTCTAATTTAAAAATACTTATTACTAATTTACTCTTGAATGATATTTATTTAATTTTTGATTTGAAGTAAACTAATAAAAATAAAACCTTTACTATCTAATAAATTGTGGATATTTTGTAATTTAATAAAATTTTTGTAATACTATTATTTTCTGATTGAAAAATGAAATTTTTTAGTTCACCTTCCTAAATATTTTTCTCGTTTATAAGTTGAAGCAAAATCAAAAGATCTTTACAAAATCCTTTAGAAATGATATTTTTCGGCAATAAATTAAACTTCATTATATAACTTGAAGATTAAATTTTTACTCTGCTAATTTGATTGTAACAGTAATAATTAATCTTCATTTTGGAAATTTGAAATAAAAATTTTCATTTAATAATTGGAAAATAACAGTAAATCAAGAAATTGATTTTACTAGTTTTTATTTTAAGAAAAAAATTTTAAGTCAAATAATTTGGGTTTTTGAATTATAAATTTGAGCTCAAAAATCAGGAAAATCAAAGAAACTTAATTTCCACAATACATAACTCTGAAAATTTTTCTCAAAAAATAGAGTAAATTTTTATTGATCAAAGCAACAAAAAATTTTTTTAAAAAATGAGAAAATTACGAAAAATTTTCAACAAATTGCTTTTCCTAATTTAAAATATACTTGAAACAGAAAGGAATTTACTTTCAAAATTGATTTCGACTTGAGTATACTATCGTCTAGTGAATTCGATTTTTCATTGGAACAAGAAGATAAAAAGCATTGATTTTATTTTGAAACACTAGATTATAGTCTTTGGGCACAAAAATATTTTGATCACCATATTAATAATAAAATGAAAATTTTTTTGATATGATGATAAAGTAAAGCCGTGTGTTGGTTTTTTTTTACCAAAAAGCTTTTCCGGTTGTGAAAATGTTCTCTAAAGAGTTTTCTCCCAAGTTAATTCAAACAAATATTCGAAAAAAAAAAAAAAAAGTTTTAAACTTACTTGTTTCAATTTCATAATTGGATGGTGCAATTGGGTTTAGTTGATCAAATTTTACATTCTTATAACTTTCAACTTTAAATTTTGGTGGTGTGGGTGTTTGGTCTGTCTCATATTGAAATCTAATTATTAAAAAAAATAATTATAAAAAAGTAAAAGATAAAGAAAGAGAAATTGATCGCAAAACGGAAAAAGAATAAAGAGGAACGATTTTTTTAAAAAGATTTTGGAATTTAAATTTTTTAAAATCATTGGGATTCAGTTACTCATAAAAACCAATTGACGACCGAGAAAAATTGTAATAATTTACAACAACATCCTCAATTGAGTCTGTTAATTCTTGTACACTGTAAATGTGTTTTTGAATAAGCCCGTTACTTGTTTCGATATATGTTTTTGTGTATGGAAGAAAGATTTGTGCAAAGAGATCTTCATTTGCAGAATAGTAGGGTGAATAAAGTGATTCGTATTCGATGGTCTATTCAATTTTTGAAAAAAAAACAAAGAAACAAGAGTCTGACGGTTTAATAGTTGAAAAAAAACAAAAAAACGAAAAGAAAGGAAAAGACAAAAAAAAAGTTATATGACATACTTGAACTGTTATTAAAATGACTAATAAAAGGATCAAAAGAAATTTCCAAGGAATACGATGATAGGTAATTAATTTTTGATAAGGTGAAATTGTTAAAAGTTTATGTTCAGGTATTCTTTTACGCTGTAAGCCAAAACAAAAATTATTATCTAAACAAGAAAGCTTCCCATAGCAATCACTAATTGACATGTTCAGGAAAGTAACAAAAAGTTTAAAAAAAATGAAACGGATTGTTAGGAAGAATTAATCTCAATTATATGGAGAGTTATCATTCAAAATAATTCTTTGGTAATTTTCTGATCTTTGGTATATATTTAGTAGTTACTTTTGTTTGCTAAAACTTTGAAAAATTTGTTTTCATAAAATACAACAACATATTAGATCTACTTTTTAGTTGACTATTTCAAAAAAAATCGGATACTGGACTAGTAAAATGGTTTATTTTCCAAAATAAAGTTGATAACCAGATGAAAAAATAGGGGATTATCTCAAAGGAATTCTCATTTTTTTTTTTCAAATAAACTAAATCAAATTTCACTTTTTCTTTTTCTTCTTTTGGATGAATATTTTTTCATATTTGGGATCTGACTCGGAGTTTCTCTTTCGATCTGAAAAAGAAACTGGTTCAAAATTAGAATTTAAATTACAAAAAGAATCAGAAAGAATCACAAAAAAAAGGCCCTTCGGCGAATTAAAGCCAAATTCTTTAACTTTAAACACAAGTCACAAGAAAAAGAAAAAAACAAAAAAACAAATAGTGACAAAATACATAAACAAAAATAAGAATGCTATTCCAATCGAAACAGAGTTTAATAACAGAAAAAGAATAGTTTTTGAACGTAATGAATTCCAACAACAAGAAAAAAGATTACAGAAAGAGAAAAAAGAAAAAGAAAAAGAAAAAGAAATGGAAAAAGAAAAAGAAAAAGAAATAGAAAAAGAAAAAGAAAAAGAAATAGAAAAAGAAAAAGAAATAGAAAACGAAAGCACTCAAAAAAAACAACAACAATCAAACCTCGAGGGATTATTAAAGATCTTGAATGAGCCAGAAAAAGTCAACAAAACAAACATTAATCGACCTTTTAACAAATGTGTCTCAAGGATGTATTGGGTGTGTGACAATCGTAGTGAAATCAAAATTGATTTGGAAGTGATAATGTATTTGCTCAAAATGGGCTCTGATTGCAATTTATCAGACCCCAATGGAGAGCGTTATACTGTGTTTCAAAAGTATGTAAAGGGTATCAACGAAGTAACGGAAGAAATAGAAGAGATTTTATTATATTTGTTTCGCAAAGGAAATGCAGATTTATTCAAAACAAATACCAAGAATAAGAATGCGTTTTATTATTTAACCAAAAAACGAAATTGCTCCAAAATCATTTGGGAAATGCTATTAAATTTTCTCAATCTGCAAGGCATCAAATATGTGAATGTTTTGAGCCAATATGATTTGTATGACTTAGCATTCCACAAAAAGCCCACAATCCAAATTTTAACAAATAACAATTTAGATCATTTCCCATTATTCATCTTTTCTTTACTGAAAAGGGGCGAATATAAATTGCTGTATCAAATACTGGTTGAATTTAATGAAATTGAGAAACAAAATTACCTTTTGACCTCACATTATCTCAATACGAGCGAATTAATTAATATTTCAAAAATCAACGAAAAAACAACTTTAATGAATTCCTTACATATCCTGTGTTTGATGGGGAATGGGGAAATCAACGATGATGATGATGTAAACTATTATAATAATTTCAATACATTTAGTGAGGGCGGGCAATTGATCGATAATATATTAAAATCCAAATGTATCGAAACAATCATTGTGCATAAAAAGGTTGATCCAAATTGTAAAATGATCCTTGGCTTGACGCCTCTCCATTGCCTGTGCTTACAGGGCAACCCACGAATAGAATTAATATTATTTTTAATTGAAAATGGCGCCGATGCAAATTCTGTCGACATTTTCAAATCAACGCCTTTACATTGGTACTGCAACCAACCAAACCCAAATATTGGGATTGTTGAATTGCTCATAAAAAATGGCGCAAATATTAATTCAAAAAATAAAAATGATGAAACTGCCTTGCATTTCCTTTGCGATCGGAACAATCCCAATTATGAATCAATTAAATTTATGATCGACAATGGGGCAAATATTAACCAGAGGGGCAAAGAGAAAACTACCGCATTCCATTGCCTCTGCGATCAGGCCAATAACCCGCCATTTAAAATCGTCAAATTAATGATCGAAAATGGTGCCAATATGAATCTGCAGGATGAAACAGGGGAAACATCAATTCATTCCTTATTTTTAAAAATACAACCAAGTCATAAGATAATTAAATATTTAATTAGACGCGGTGCAAATATCAATATCCAATCTGCGGTTACAAAATACTCGCCATTGCATTATCTCTGCAATAATCAAGCACTCAAATTAAAACATGAACAATACAGATTTAATAATAGTAGCACCGATGAAAACAATTATTTGCTTAGTAATAGAATGTCAAAAAAATTATTAAATTTATTAATTTCAAATAAAATTGATTTTAATTCACAAGACGTTAATTTAGATACACCATTTCATTTCCTATGTAATCAAGAAAACCCTTCATATAAAATAGTCAAAATATTTTTAGAAAATAATGCTAGCATTAATCTCCAGGGGTATTATCAACAAACCCCGTTGCATTGGATTTGCTATCAAGATGATCTCAATTATGATATAATTGAATTATTTCTGAGAACAAATGTTAATGTTCATTTGTTGAATCAAGATAAAAAATCAATTTTGCATTATTTGTGTGGAAATAGTCATAACCCTTCAAAGCGTATAATTGAGTTGCTGATTCTTAAAGGTATAGATGTCAACATTCAAGATGTTAATTTGGATACTTCCTTGCATTTTCTATGTAATAAAGAAAATCATTCCTTTGAATTAATAGAATTATTAATCAATAAAGGCGCTAATATAAATACACAAGGCTATTATCAGCATGCCCCATTACATTGGATTTGCAGCCAAACAAAACCAAATATTGGGATTGTTGAATTGTTCATAAAAAGGGGTGCAGATATTAATATAAAAAATAAAAATAATGACACCCCTCTACATTTAATTTGTCAAAAAATAAACGATTTCAATGAAAATAATGATGTTGATAGTAATATAAATACACCTAATAATAATAATAATAATAATAATAATAATAATAATAATAATAATAATAATAATAATAATAATAATAATAATAGTAATAGTAATAATAATAATGTATATATTAAAGATGATAAAAATAAAATAAGGAAAAAATATAAAAAAATAATTAATCAAAATTTTTTTGAAATAATTAAATTGTTATTAAAAAGCAATGCCAATCTAGGATTGAAAAATAATAGCAATCAAACACCATTTCATATATTATGTAAATGTAAAAATCCAAGGTACAAAATAATTTCTTTTGTAACTCAACAGGGTATCAATTTAAACAGTCTTGATATTCAATCACAAACACCATTATTTTTATTAATTAAAAGTTCAGATAATTTGACCAATAATAAAAAACTGGAGAAATTGTATTTGTTAATTAAATTATTCCTCGATAAGGGTGCTGCCATTACCTTACAAAATTCATTAAAAGTAACTATTTTCCATTTAATATGCAGAAATATTAATAAATATAATAAAAAAATATATTGTGAGATCTTTTTTTTATTAATAAAAAAACTTGAAAATGATCACAAAAATAACAATAAAGATTTTTATCATTCAATTTTCCATTATATGGTAAATAGATTCAATAATTTACCAATCGAAAAATATTCAATTCTATCAATTTTTCTTCGGAGTGGGATTGATCTTAATAAAAAAGATAAAAACAACAAAAATAATACATTTGTACATACATATTTAAAAAAAAAAAATACACCATCAGTAAAGTTGATTGAATTTTTTATTAATAACGGGTTTGACGTTGATCTGACAAACGATAAACTCCAAACACCTTTGCATATAATTGCAAAGAAATTTTTATATAACCATCAAAATGTTAAAAAAAGTAACTATATTGATCTAATCGCGTTATTTTTTAAATACAACGCCAAGATCAATTTACAAAATATTAAAGGCCAAACAATTTTCCACGAAATTTGCTTAAATAATAAGAATTTGCTCTATTATAAAAATTTTATTCAAATATTGATTAATTTTAACAAAACATATTTTTTAAACATTACAAATCATTTGAACCAAACACCTTTGCATTTGTTATGTCTTACTAATCCCAAACCAGTCAAGATTATAGGTGTTTTCCTGGACAATCATGCTAATTTAAACATCCAAGATAAAAATTTAGAAACTCCCTTGCATTTATTGTGTTATACCTGTAATAGCCCAGATTTAATTCAAATTTTTATTCGAAAAGGTGCCAATGTTAATATTATTAATAAAAATAAGTTATCCCCTTTATTTATTTTATGTATAAATAACCCTATTTTGCCTTTAATTAAATTATTTCTTAAAATGGGTGCAGATGTTAATCTTGTTAATGGGCATTCACAGACAATCATGGACATTTTGCAACCAAAAAAAAAAAAACATGAAACAATAATTAATTTTTTAAGAAGAAATGGTGCAAAGCAATATCACCAATTACAAAACAATTTTGTTTTTAACAATTTTTTATAATAATATAATTATTTATAATAATTCAATTATTTGTGCTTATCTCAAATTTATTCAAAACTTGTTTTTATTACATTACCTGAATAAAAAAAAATTTTTATAACATCTATATAACCTTTCTTATAACAAAATTTCCTTTTATATGATGATTTTTTCAATATTTTTTTGAAAAAATATTCTTATAACATGTTATAAATTTTTTAACACATTTTATAACAAACAATTATGTTATAAAAGTTTTTATTATAAAAATATTAGAACATTTTAAATGGATACAACACCTTTACAACACGTTTATAACATGTTATAAAAAACTTTTTTTTATTAGGGTTACCCTTTATTTTTTATTGGTTTTTTTAATTATTCAACCTGAGCAATTTTTTTTTTTTTTTTCTTTTTTTTGTTTATTTTTTTGAATTAATAAAATTCTTAATTTGTCTATGTACTTTAAAAAAATAATAAATATAAAAAATATTAACGAAAAATATAGATATATAGATATATATAGATATATACATAGATTTAAATATCAATTAATTTAAATTTTTATTTTTATTTTTTTAAAATCCAATAATCTAACATGAAATATTTCAAAAAGAGTTTATTTGGATTTATTTCAAAAATGATTGGTATTAATGAATTGAGTTATTGTTAAGGTAAGAATAACTTTCTATTTTTCTCAAGTGAATAAATATATAAAATCAAAATAATTTTGTACTAAAAAAAGAAGAAAATTTTTCAAATTTAAGTTTTTAAAAAGAAATAAAAGCCATGACAAACCATAAACCAATTGGAAAATAATCATTTATTCTTATTATTGAAAAATTGTAAAATTACACTCGAAAGGTCCTTTTGCTTAAATTTACTAAAGAGGATTAAGTCCAAAATTATACATTTTTAAATTATTTAAGGAAAGGATTACCCAGATTATTTTTATGGTGAAAAAAAAAAAAACAAGAAATTGAAATGGCAAAGAAAAAAAAAATAAAAATAAAAGAAATTCAAAAAGTTTTATAGGAAACAATTAGTAAAAAATTAAAAATTAATTACGAATATTGTTTTTCATTACTAATATCCAAAAATCACAACTAGGATACTTTTGATTTGACGAATCGATAATAAGTCATGTATGTTTATTTTGGAGATAGCTTAACTAATTTTTAGAATTTCTGATTTTCTTTTTGATCTGATTTGGTTTAAACCTTTGGTATTTTTTTTTCTTTACTTTTTCGTTTTTATTTTCAAGTAGCCCAGACTATCATGTTTCAGTGTCACAGAATTAGCAAGTAACCAAATGATCTTTTTACTTTTAACTCTTCTTTCATAGAAAATGAAAATTCGATCTAGGAAAAAAATGCAAAAAACATAATTTAAGAATTTTTATATTTTAACAACAATTTATCATCACAAAAGATAATTGATCGGTTTTTTTTTTTTACCTACAACCAATTGCGTTATCAAGATTTAATTATAGATATGTTAACCATATTTGTCAGATCTTTTCATTTAATGTCTAATAATTCATATTGTAAGAAAAGGTTGATTTTCGTTTGTGTAAGTTAATATAAAATTACTCGAGTCAGATCATGTACACTTCAGTTAGTTTCAAATTGAAATCATTGGATTCAGTTCTCAATTGTTAAAATGAAGTCAATTTTATTGAAAAATTAATCAAAAAATGTTCAATTTTGTTAAAATCGAATCATGAAAAAGTTTATTAATTTTGATAATGATTTTTCATTTATTTTTTCATCTCCAAACAGTTAAAATAATAAAAAGGGGAGTTTACTAAAATATTTCAAAAATGTTATTTCACCAAAATATAATGTTTATCAATAAAGATGTTTAAAAGTTTCAATTTTATACTTTAAGATTGAATTTACAAATGATCAAGAAAAATTGATGAAGTTATTGGTTTTTATTGTTGAGATTTAGTAAGGGGTAATACTTTCAAAAAAAAAAATGAAAATAATGTGTTTGGCCAAATATTATAATAAACACAATAGAAAGATATATAAGTTATTTCCAAAAAAGTGTGGCAATATTTTTTTACTTTTTGTAAAAAATCATCTTTGTTAGTGAAGATTTATTTGGTAATTGAGAATACTAAATTAAGTTTAATATTAATACCCATTGGGTTAATGAATTGGGTATTTAATTCAAAATATGTTAGTTGAAATATTTCCAAAAAATGATAAAAAAAAAAAAATAGTATTTTTTTTGGTGAAAACAATATACGATCAATTTCAATAAAAAAGCGGAAATATGGAAAGGGAACAAATGATTTTTTAAACACGAAAACGCAGTTATATGTTTTTAATTATATTGTAAATTTTGTTGAGATTATACAAGTTATGAAAATTATTTTTTCGATCAAAAAGATAATAATAAACACCAATTTTCACAGATAAATAATATCAGATAAAATCGAGATCAGAAATTTTATAAATTTTATTTATGCAATGCAAAACAAAGAAACAAATTGAATTATTATCAAGAATCTATAAATGGTAGTTAATGATTTTATATATTTAAATCCTTGTTTGAAGAATGGGTTACATAAATATATTTTAAAATAAATTTTCCCCACTTTCTTGGAAATAGCGTAACACAATACTAACAAACAAATTGGATTATTTCCAGGAACCTATAAATGGTAGTTAAGGATTTTGTATGTTTAAATACTTTTTTGAAGATTGTGTTTAATAAATATATTTGAAAATATATTTGCCCCACTTTTTTGACAATAGTTTATATATTGTTTTGTTCGTAATAATTTTCTTTTGATCTATAATTTATAGATTGAATTATCAAATTTTTCATATCAATAAGATAAAAATAAAAAAAAAAAAAAGATGAAAGGTAAAAGGAAAAGAAAAAAAAACAGAAAAATAATGAATAATAGGAAATTAACAAACACATTATACCAAAAAAAAAAAATAATAACCAAACTATTTTCGAATCTTAAAAGACAAGTATTTACTCTGAGATTATATTTTCAGAAAGGTGTTTTATTTTTTTATTCTATTAATTTTCAACAAACAGAATCAAAATGTTCTCCACGGTTATTCTATTATCCATAGATATAGTCATTAACAATAACTATTAGAAAGGAAAAAATTTGAAAAAAATTCTTTAACTGGACCTAATTATTATCAAAAAAAGAAATCAAAAATTAGGAGATAGATCAAGAAAGAAGAAAACAGAAGGAAAATTGGAAAAATTGTTTCCAAAAAAATAAGAAAAATTAATTACAAAATTTTTGAGAGTAATTCAAAATAAAAAAAATGCAAACAACTGATAAATTCTCATTAATTATTAAAAATTTTTACTTCAATTTCTATTTCTAAAAATATTCGGACTATTTCTTATCAAACAGTCAACGACAAAGAATATTTTGAAGAACAACTAATTTTCTAGAGTGTTTCTTATCACTTGGCTTCATAAAATACTTTATTCAAAGGTTGAACATAATAATTTTTAAAAAGGAAAATCATGTAAAAATTGTCAAATATAAATTTTAATTTATCAGTATTTCAAACTATTTTTAAAATTCATAAAAACAATCTTTTTTGAATCGAAACAAAAACTCTTATTGCAAAAATTGGATTGTTCTATTCATATTCTAACATGAGAATAAAATGTATTTTTTTGAAAAAATTAAATATACTTTATTCCAAAAAAGTAAATTTCAAAATCTTTTTTCATTCCAAATCTTGACAAGAATCAAAAAGAAGGTTATAATTTCCCCAAAAAAATCAAAACAGAAAAACAATTCAACCATGAACACAACATATTATTCAAAAAAATTCGATTAAAATAATAATTCAAAAATGCAAAAACTAAAAAAATAATTTTATTGAAAAAATTCTCAAATGCCTAATCTTCACGATTGTAACAAGAAAATTAATTCTAAAAAAATATACAAAAAATAAAGGTAAAAGTTTGAAGAAATAGAAAACTAAAAAAAAAAAAAAAAGAAAAAAAAAGAAAGAAAATCTAGGAAATATAAATTAATTTTTTTTTAAGATAAATTGCAAATTTTTTCGGGTATATCTCTCAAGTTTTTGATAATGGTTTCTCTTAAAATATTCTTCAATTCCTCTTTGACTCGATTTATAATTTTTTGTCCAGTCTTTTTGAGAAGTAGTTTTTGTAGTGAGGTCTGCATATTTTGTAAAAAGAGATTTGTTGAGAATAATTTTTTTTGGGATCTTGTTCTTAAAACCAGGATCTGTGGATTCGTATATTTTTGAAAGGTTAGGACACCACCCATGGATATAATTAGGGTTATACAAGTTTAATTTTTCTAATCTCTTCCCCCAAGAAGGCTTTGGCCTTTTGTTCATAAACCCTTTGAGTTCCAATTCAGATATGATTGTTGTATCTTCTCTCTCTTTGGTATGCTTTTCTGCTGAAGAAGAACGAACAGTTTGAAGTTTTGATCTTGCTTGAACAGACAAGGAATTAATGATCTTGTTTTGATCTTTTTTGATCATCGAGATACAATTTGTGTCTTTGAAGTCTTCTTGGGGTGGTGAGGGTTCTAAATAAGAATGTTTGTTTGGTGTACCTAATCTTAAAAGTGCTTGACAACATTGCAAAAGAATTAAGGGATCTTCAAATTGCGAATTCATTGCAATAATTACTGATTTTGGAGACAAAAATAATAATGAGTAATAGGAAAGGAAAGGAAAATGAGAGGGTATAAAAAAAAAAAACAATAGGTATATTAGTTTGTGAAATTTTAAAGTTCAAAATCTATTACTAAAAAAATATGAAAAATAATTTGGAGAAAAAATTAATCAAAGTAATTTTGTGATTTTTTAAAAAGAAAATTTCCCAAAATTTAAGAACAGATAGAAATGCAAAATAAGAACACCCAAGAGTCAGATTGGAAATTCCAGTTAAACAAATAAATCGTTAACTTTCTTTGATTTAAAGCTTTTCTTAATAATGAATTTTTTCATCTTTCGAATTAAAAATACGTAATTTACAAATCAACAGATTTTCGTTCAGGTGTTTGTATTTTGTTCTTCAATTGTAAATCGTAAGGTGTTTGATTAAAATTTAGTGGAAAAAAAGAAAATTCAAATCAGACAAATAATTATCTTATTGTATTAAAGATGAAAAAAAAATTCGCTAAATTTTCTAAAATAATTTAATTGATCCGAATTAATAAGAACAAAATTACATTTAAAGTTCATTTCTGCAATATGTAAAAATTGAGTATTAAAAGTTGAATAAAGCATCTTTTAAACTTCTCTAATGTTTTTAAGTGTTTTAGATATTCACATCAACAGTTGGTATCCTTGCAAGTGTGTATTATGATGAAAACCACTTTATTAGTTAACTCTTTTTCTTAATTGCAAATCTGAAATGGGTATTTTCCTTTTTTGTAACTTTTATTAGATTTTAAATATTAAAAAAATAAATCAAAAAACAAGTCAAAAATATAATTGCAAAATAGAATTTGGTGAAATAAAATAATACATGATGATTGTTAATTGAAAAATAAAAAGATCAAAATTTTTATTCGACTTTCTACAAAAAAAACCTCTCTCAAGAATGAAAACAAATCCTCAAAGTTCACAATTCTAAAAGGGTAATTAAAATTTAAGCTTCATTACATGAATTTAAATTTTGAAATTTCGCATGTTTTTTCAAAGCTTTTTTATGACAGTTGAATAAAAATTTTGTTCACTTTATTTTATAATAAATGGTTTAAAAATGAAAATAGGAATTTTTTTTTTGCTTGAAGAATTGAGAATTGTCAGCCAGACATTGTTGAGTCCAAAAAGTTAAATTGTTATCTTTCCGAGTGCGATTATGATAAATACAAAAGGTGGAATATTATTTTAAGCATTTGAAAATTACAAACTCTACTAATAAATATTATCTTCTAAATTATTAGATTTGGTTGATTTTTGAAGTTGGAATTTATAGTGAGATTAAAAATTTTAAATATTTTTTTTTTACTTTGGAAAAGAAATCAAGAATATTTTTTGAGGAAAAACTATCTTTATTATTTAAATTACCTACTGTCAAAGAATATTTTTCCCAAAAAATATTGAGGTATAAAAAATAAACTCAAGACAATACCCCAACACTCTTCAAAAATTTTATCAAAGATAAAAGGTAAATTTGAAACCTGTAAAAAAATGTTGCTTTTTTTTTTCTATTAAAATTTTGACTTTTTTGATTTTATCTATTTCTCCAGATTTTATTTTGATTTGGGAAAAGCTGTTTTAAAGTTTTCTTTTCGTTTGTTTACAATTAACACTAAAACCCAATTGAAGTACTAATTACTTTTTTGTTTTTTATTTGAGGTAATTATCGCTCTCTTTCAGATCTTGAAAGACCATCGCAACAATATCTGGGGTGAGAGTTAAAATGTAATACTTTAAATAGGTAAAGGGTTTCAAAGAATTGTATATAAAAGGTAATTAAAAATATTGAAAATTTTAGTTTTTATAAATAATCAAAAACAAAACATTTAATTGATACAGAAAACTTTTGAACAAAAAAGCAAATTGGATTTTGATTAATTTATCACTGTTTTACTTACTTTCCACTTAATCTAAAATTTTATATCAAACATTTTCCTAAATTATAACACACTTTAAGATAATTTCGATTCAATAAAAGTAATATAGTTTTGATTTTCGAACCTTTTTAATAGTAATTTTCGAATTTAGATAGTAAAAATAAAGTAATTGGCTAACTGACAAATTTCCACTTTAAAAAAAAACTAAAACTTTAAATTTAACAAGATCTCTCAACTTAACCTGATTTAAAATCAATAATTATCTTGAAAGTCAAAAGTGATGTCTCTACATTCTATCAGATTTGTAAAATCCTTAATAGAAACAGTATTGATATTACTGGTATTTGAATTATAATTGGGAAAAAATTTGGAATTCTGGTTTCCAAATTTTTCTTTTTTACTAAAATAGATTTCAAAGAAGTGGGTTGTTATTTAAAACTCACTTTGCAAAAGAAAATAAAAATGAAGGGATTTTTTTTACCAGTTTATAATTCAAATACCAGTATATTATTTTTCATCAAACTTGTTTATTTTGTCAACCTTTAAATTTCGTATTGAACCTTTACATTCCCGAGATTAATTTTCATTATATAACAGAAAATTTTATCAAAGTTGTAAATACGAAACATATACTGATGAATTCAAAAAAATAAATAAAATTTTTTCAACAATTTCCATTTTATAATTTTAAAGCTTAACATTTAAAACAACACAAGAGAAAGAGTCTTTCTCTTGTCAAACCAATTTTATAAACTTTTTAAAAATTAAAAGAATAAAATATTTTAATCAAAGCTTTTGTAAGAGAAATTTTCGAAAATGGAAAGTGAAATAAATCTTTTTAGATATTTATTTGAATTTGTAAGTAATATTTATTTAATTTATTTATAAGGAACAGTTACAAGCGATCAGATTATATTTGAACATAAAATATTAATGGTTTTCTTAATTAAGGAAGTTTCCTATTAATTGCAATATATTCTCATTGCTTTTTGTTTAGATTCATTGGGTATTAACAGAATATATAAGATAATTCTGGTTTTCTCAATGAGAGTTGATTTCTGAATTTTTCAACCTTTTTATTTTTATCATTTTTTACTTTTATTATTCTTGCCTAATGAAAAAAAAATTAAAAAAAAAATTAAAAAAAGTCTTCATAACTATATTGATTGTTTTCCCATAAAAACACCTTTTAAATTCAAACATCTCTACTTTTTAAAATATAAAAAAATTATCTATTTTTTTCACTTTTTAGAAACTTGGCTTATAATTAACACCATTGGTTAATAAAAGTTCTTTCATCATAATTATTTTCAAAGATATTTTACAATTTAAGTTTAACAATCCAATTTTCCGGGTTTCATGGATATTTTTTTTTAATTGAATAGTAAAACAAAAATTCAAAAACAATTTTTTTCACATTTTTAAGATTATTTTATTATTTAGATTCAAAGGTATATTAAATTTAATAATTATTTCAAATAGATAATCAATGATTTTGACTATTAAAGAATTATTTATTATTGAACATTGAAAAAAAAAATGTTTTTTTGATTTTCAAAATGTATTTTTTCATAGGATACAAAAGAATCGAGTAAATTATATGATTGTGCTCGATTTATTTGAATTCTGGAAAACCTCAAACATTTTTCGTTAGCTTTTCTAGAACCCAAATGAATAGATTAAAATCTATATAATATTTTAAGATATTCTATAAAATTCTGGGAAAATGAAAACTTTGGTTTTCTTGGTTTTCCCGTTTATTTGTAAAATCGATAGATTTTCGTTAGGTTTTTTTGATTTTTCTATTTATTTGGAAAATCGATAGATGTTTAAAATAAAATATCAAAACCTCAAAAAAACCTAGAAAACTTCACAAATTAAATAGAAAACCTCAAAAAAACCTAGAACACTTCACAAATAAAATAGAAAACCTCAAAATACCTAGAAAACTTTACGTATAAAATAGAAAACCTCAAGAAAACCGCTGTTATTTTTTCCATAATTTAAAAAAATTGAGTTAAATTTTTGATTTTACTCTATTCTTTTGAATTCTGGAAAACCTAGACACTTGACGCACCCCCAAGAACTCTTTAGGCACGTTTACTAATTATCATAAGGATTTTTTTTTCTCTATTTTTTTAGTTTTTTTATGAGCATAGCTTTTTCAAAAATATTAGTTATTATCTATTCAAAAAACTATTCTAAAGTTGAATTAAACTAAAATTTTACCTTAATATTTTTAAAATTTTTTTACCACAAAATAGACCTTTTTTTCTAGACTAGAAACTTTTAAAACCATATAACTATTATCAATAATAATTAAAATTTCCAGAAGATTTTTCAGTTCTGGAATGTTGTTTATATTGTGAATAAATGTTTTTTACAAGTATGGAATGTCAATTGAAGGAATACTTTTTTCGAACTTGAAATTTAAAATTTTTATTTTTCATACTAGTGGTTTTATTTTCTATATTCTAGATCTTATTTCATATTTCGAATTCTCAGTTATAAACACACAAAACATATTAAATCTCCAAATGATATTAAAAAATAAATGGGAATTATTGATCAATTTACACAAAGAAAAAAATTCAAAGATAATAAACTGAAACAATTTTAATCTATTTATGAATATAAAACATAATTATATTAAAGAGAAAAAAAAAATTCAAAATGTAAATAGAAATTGGAATATCAAAAGCTCAAAAGGGTGAGATTATCTAATTTTACCATAATAATAGATTTATCCATTTTTTTTTTTTTTCGATTGAAAAACGAAAGGCAAATGAAAGACTAGAATTTTAAATAAGAGAAACTTTATTTTTTTATATAATAATTTTTTGGAAAAATCACATCTGGGGTTTAAAATTATAAAAATGTGGTTTATTTCCAAGTAAGACAAGAAAAAGTAATTAATTGTTCTTTTTTATAAGGTAATTTTCTTTAAAATAATTCAATCTTTAATCGACATCGGGGATTTGGTTCCTCATTTTCATTAAGGGTATTAATTCTTTTTAATGTTATTTTTTTTTTATAGTGGATTTGAAAAAATTACAAATACACATCAGAAATAAAACCATTTATAACTTGAAGTTTTGTAGTTGTTAGAATTTTATCCTTATTTTTTGGTTAAAAGAAAGGGAAAAAAAATGTGAAATTTAATTCCTTAACTCATAGAAAAAATTGTTTAATTGCCAGTAATGTTTTTTTTTTTTTGGCCGTGTGTATTCTCCTTGGCAAATAAAAGATAAAATTTTGAGATCTTTATGTATTGGGCTAAAATATCTAATTCGTAAACTATGTTTCGACTAAATTTACCCAACAATTTTTTCAAATATCAATTATTTTTTATAATTGATTTTAGAAGAATAAAGAAGAAATAAGTAGTATAATAAACACCAAAGAATATTAATACTAATCTATGGAATAAAATGAAAAAATAAATATATTTTCTTTAAAATAGAAAAACTTCAAAGCGTATAGTTCCTACAATTAAAAAAATATTAATATCCATTTTGATCTCCTATTGGAGATCCAAATAAACTTCCAATAGAAATCAAATTGATTTCTCTACAATCATTTTCACACTTCCAATAACATTAAAATAAAAATTTATATCAAGTCAATATCAATCTTGCAAGAAAAAAAAATCACAATGAATTAAATATCAAAAAAAAAAAACGAAAAAAAAAGAAAAAAGCATAAAAAATTTGATGAAATGTGGTAAAATGATTTTTTCAAATCAATTTTTGTATTCAAAGGTCTCTTCTCACCCACTAAAAACATTTTATTCGCCCATTATAACAGACACCTTTGACTGAAAATTGGTTTATAAAAATTCGGGAATAATAACTACTTTCAAAAGTTATTTCTGAAAATATTTGGTAATCTTTTTATTTGTCTACATTCATCAGATAAACCATTATCCAGTAAAATATACACACTTCTAAAATAAGAATTACATGCTTTTAATGGGTTTGAAAGGATATTAGTAGAAAAAATTAAATTTTCGAAATTTTAAAATTGTAAATCATTTTTTAACATTTGGCTTTTTTTTTACTCATTGTTATCATATTTTTTTTTTTTGATATGTAATTGTTATACTTTATTTTTTTTTCTTGCAAGATCGATATTGACTTGATCTAAACTTGTTATTTTAATGTTATTGGAAGTGTGAAAATAACTGTAGAGAAATCAATTTGATTTCTATTGGAAGTTTATTTGGATCTTCTATAGGAGATTAACAATAAACATTGATATTTTTCTCAATTTAAGAACTATACACTTTTATTTTTTAATATTTTTAAGAAATTATAGTGATTTTTGAGTTTAACTACAGATATATACCCGGTCTCAACTATCTTTTTATGTCTCTTATTCTATTTATTGTTTCTTTTATTCTTCGGAGGTAATTTATAAAAAAGAATTGATATTTGAAAAACAATTAGTGGTTTTTTAAGGTTTACAATCCCTGTAATTTGAAAAAAGATTATCTGGTCTAGGGTGTAGTGAATTGTTAATTTGGTTTGTATGATGATCGATTTTGTGCTTGGTATGGGTTTTAATTGTGGTTCAAAATGACACTTTTTGACACATTATTTTTTTTTTTTCCAAAATCCGAAAAGAGTCTAAGATTAATAACGAGAACTTAGGTTATAAAAAAATATGTTTTATGGGTTGTTGATTGAAATTTTTAATTAGGTTTGGTTTTATTTTGGATATTTAAAAAAGATTTTTTTTCATTTAGTTCATTAACAAAAAAGTAAATTAATTTTCTTCGATAACCCAAAAATCAAAATTTATTCTTAAACATCTATCAATCTATTAATCTAAGAATCTTTTCGGATTTCCGAAAAAAATAGATAAATTGTCAAAAATTGCCATTTTGAACCACTCTTAAAATCCATACCAAGCACAAAATCGATCATCATAAGAACCACATAAACAATTCACTACACCCAAGACCAGAGAATCTTTTTTCAGATTTCAGGGATTGCAAACCTTAACAGATATAAAGTTCATACAATTAAATTCTATAGCGAAATATCAAGAGAAACCAAAGATAAATCATTCAAAGTTTTTTAAAGATGAGACAATTCAACTTGACGTTATAATATTAGAATTTTATGTTACTCATGAAAAACAAAAGTAATAAATTATTTTTCAGGTCACACTTTGAATACTAAATATTTAATGACATAGACCAAGCTCAAAAAGTAATTTTACTGATCCTATTTATAAATGGAAAAAACGAGAAAAAATGGACTTTATTAGTTGCTTCCCCCTTAAATTTTCATCAAATATAAATGAATTCATTTTCAAAATTGATTTTAGCCTTAGGTGAGTTATTTGATCTACAAGTGAGTCATATTATTCAAAGTAATATACTGAAAAAATCAGTTAAATATCAAAAAAAGGGTTCGATGATCGTAACAGTATATTTTTGACAATTTTTATATTCTTTAGCCTTGATAAAAATACTATATTTCAACTATCTTTAATACGACCAAATAGGAAAATGAGTGTTAATATAAAGACAATGTTGATGTTTTTTCAGAGATCACAAATAACTGGAATTTTTAAAAGATCAAAAAAACCCAAAATCAAAAAAAAAAAGTAAAAATCTTTATTTGGTCAAACATATTCATCTGTTTTTTTTCTCATTTCAATCTTAATTTAGTTAAGACATAAAAAGTACAAAACTTTTATTCAAGAAAAGTTTGGACCCTAAAAAAACTGTTACAACAATCATTTCTATCCAAGTTTTATTTAATCAAACAACCTATTTCCAAGAATCCTCTTAATTAGTTGAACTCGATTCAAAAATGAAAGAAATTAAGTTTATTCAATAAATCTTTATAATCCTTATACTGGACAATAAATCTTTCAAAACTACTAAACAACCGAACAAAGCCCATTTATAATCCTAAATCTGAAAAAAAGATCTATGAAAATTTAAAAAAATTGTGTCTTTTATTATATTTTTTTGTTTTTTGTTGCAAACTCTAAATTGAAATTTTTAAAATGGGAAATAAACAAAAAAAAAGAAAAATACAAAAAAAAAAACAAAAAGAAAAAAATGAACGAATTAATAAATCACTTCAAGAAGGAAACAATTTTGAAAAAGAGATGAAAGTTAGTTTTTTTTTTTCGCACAAAAAAATCGTTTTTTTTTTTTTGATTTACGATCTTTTTTACTCATTATTTTTAAATTTGCTATTTTCAATCTTCTGTCTCTTTTTTCAATCTGAACAGTTACTAGTTTTAGGTTTGGATTGATCTTTTCTCTTATCTTTTTCTTCTTTTCCAAAATTGATTTTTATTCCTATTTTGGGTTTTTGTCTGTCTTACTGTAAACAAGGAACTGGGGACTCTGGGAAATCTACATTCGTCAAACAAGCACAAATCTTGTTTAAAGATGGGTTTGATGAAAAACAACGAGAAGTTTTTAAACAAGCAATCCGAAATAATCTGATCCTTCACATGAAACTCTTAATCAATGGGGTGTATGACTTTGGTTTAGATCTCTCAAAATCGAATGAAGTATTTAGAAAATCTTTGTTATTTGTTTTTTTGATTTTTAATTTCGAAATTTTCTTTTAATACGATGAATTATTTTTTTTTACCCTTTTGTCTCTTTCTGGATCTTGGGGAAATAAAATCAAAAAATAAAAAATAAAAGAAATTAGCAAAAAGATTTCTAGAAATAAGTGATCGTACACAACCAGACCAACAAATAGCAGAGACAATTTCAAAATTGTGGGAGGACAGCTCAGTTAAAGAAGTCTTTGATCGTAGATCTGAATTACAAATCCCGGACACCGCAAACTATTATTTGGATGCAATTGATCGAATTGTTGAAAAAAATTATCGCCCTACAGATAAGGACATTGTATTCTGTAGAATCCCAACAACGGGAATTAACGAGCTTAAATTTTCTGTACAAGAGCATCCCTGGAGGATTGTTGATGTCGGTGGTCAAAAATCTGAACGTAGAAAATGGATTCATCAATTTGATGATGTGTCGATGATTATTTATGTTGTTGCTATGTCAGAGTATGATCAGAATTTGTATGAAGATGAAAATATTAATAGGTAATAATATACTTTTTTTTTTCTTTTTTTCTGTTCTTCTGTTCTTCGGTTCTTCTTGGTTACATTTTTACTTGTCTTTTACAAGATTTTTTTTTTTATAAACACACAAAACGTGGCAATTTTTGAAATTGAAACGGAAGTGCTGCTCTTTTTTTCGAATTGAACGAATTTTCTGATGATAAACTTAAAAAATTGAGAGATGAAAACACACCTCAGGAAAATTTATTCTTTCATTTTATTTAAAAAAGTTTTGTGAAGCAACAATTCAAAATAAAATAATTTTAAAGAAGATCAACACACATTTTGAGAAAAAGGGATCCACAATTAAAATTTTGCTTCAAAGAAGCAAATGTTTTTTTTAAAAAATCCAAACTGATGAACAGATAAATAAAAAGTTTTGTTCGGACAACCAAGTATTTTAAATTAAATTCTATGATCAACAAAAAGGTGAAATTTCAATATTAACAAGCACCGACTTATTAAAATTAAATTGCTCGCCCTTTTTAAGGGAGTAGCTACACTATAATACTCAATAATAATTTGATAGAGATGAGAGAAGAGTATTTTATTTTAGTCACGTGTGATCATGGATTCTCTAAAAATTTTTTAAAAAAATATTTTGATATTTTTTATTTTAGTAATGTTAACTACTACGTTTGCAATTCAAATTTCAAGTATTTTGTGTTTTTATCTATGGATTTGGTGGTTGTTAAATCTCACATATTTAAATTCAGAGAGATCAAAGAAGGAAAAAATGAATTTTTTACTAAAATTTTCAACCCCATATCTCAAAATGAAAAAGAAGGTTGCGAAAAATCGACTTTTTGTGAAAATTTCACTTTAAAACAATTTTTAGAACCCTTACACATTGTAGGCCATTTTCTATATTATTTTTTTTTTTTGGATTGTGAGTTGATTGGGAGGGTTCTAAAAATTGTTTTCAAATATCAATAAGGAGAAAAGTGAAAATTTTGGATAAATATTCCTTTCTTATTTTGAAATAAAGAGATTTTTGAATAATGAAGACACGATAATTTGTTTGGTATTGGATTAAATCCACTAAAATTCCTCATTTCTAAAAATAGAAAGATCAGTTTTTTCAACTGATACAAAATTTTTTTTTTTCTTAAAAAAATTGACTAAATTTTTAATAAAATTTATACTTCTTTTAGTTTCATCTGTTATCCAATTTAAAATTATATTTTGAATTGTTTTAATAATAAAATCGTAATTTAATAAATTTTGTACCAATTGATTTTTTATCAATTTAAAATAATTTATTTTATCAAATTCTATTATTGATTTATTTTTTGGAAAAATTGTTTTTATTGTAAAAATAAACAAAAAAGAAACAAACTATAATCAACCTGACACCAAAAGATTATTGTGCTTTATTTTAATTTGGTTGAAAAATCGATCAAATATGTACAACAACAATAACTACTATTTTGGATATGTTATTGAATTCCAACCAATTTTAGCATAATATATTATGATTAATAAAAATGCTTTTTCAATTTATAAAAACTTTCTAATTGTGTTCCCTTTTTTTTGAAAAAAAAATACAAATAATAAAAATATTAAAAAATACAATTAAAAATGTCCCATATTCAGAGTTTATAGATAGAAAAGTTTGTTTTAATTGTTTTAATATCTACAATTATCTGGGATATTAAATATCTATTAGAATTTATATAGATCAATATTATGACAACTTTAAATTTAATTGTCTCCTTGATCATAACCACTATATTATCTTTACTAACCAACCTGCTTTCGTACTCACATTCATTTCTTCACAAAGTCACTTAAAAAATTTCAAAAATTAAAATAAACCAAAAATATTGATCATAAAATATTTTTTTACAAAAAATGTTCTCTTTCCGTATTTTTTAAAGGATATATACACACCCAATAACAATACTATAAACACTAATAATTCATTAAAATAGAACCCCTTTTAATAAAACAACAATTGGTATCTTTGGAAGAATGTAAAATAACCTGTAAAACAGTTCGTATTTGTGTTAAATAGGAAATTCAATTTTCATATGCTTTTAAATTTGGGGAAGAAGTTCAATTTTTTTATTATTTTTTGATTTATTTTGATCTGAAAAATTTCATAAAAAGAATAAATAATGATTTTTTATTGTTTATTTCATATTTCATCAAAATAACAATCGAAAAAAAAATCTTTTATTTTTTGATATTTTTATTGTTTTAATATTAATTTTACTTTATCCTTAAATATTATCTTTCATTCCCCCTTTTATTCAATTGGGTAATCTAAAAACTTATTATTTCTTTTTACCTTTATTAAATCTTTAACATTTTTTATTTTTTTTAAAAATTATTAGGATGTACGAAAGTTTAGAATTATTTGATAGTATTGCATCAAATAGAATTTTTACAAGAACAAGTATAATTCTTGTTTTCAATAAGATGGATATTTTTGAAGAAAAAATCAAAAAAACTGATCCAAAAATTTGTTTCAAAAATTATTCTGGTGGATGTGATTTTGAAAAGGCAAAAAAATACATTACAAAACAGTTTATAAAAGTTGTAAAAACAAAAAGAAGAAAAGTTTTCCCTTTTTATACACAAGCAGCTAATTCAAAGTCAATAAAAAAAACTTTTGTAAGTATTTTTCTTTCATTTTTTTTTTTTTTAGTTTTTCTTTTTTAATTTTTTCAGCAATTTGCCAATTTATTATTTCATTGCTAATTTTCTTAAATTTAAAACCTTTTTTATTTTTTATTTTTAAATTCTTGTTAATATACTAATAGGAAACAATTATTGAAACAGTTTTAGAAAATTCAAATATTTAATTACTTTTTAATTCTATATTTTTTTAACATAAATTTTCTGATTTATTATTATTTTTAATTTATTTTTTTTTTGATTTATTAAGAAAAAAATATTAGTTCATTTAATACAAACAATAAAGTTCTTACTTGAATATTAAATAAAAAGAAAAGAAAACCCATTTTAATATTACTTTTAAGTTTGAATTTTTATTTTATTCATTTTATAATTTCAATTGTTCCTTTATTAGTAATATTACTGATAATTTTAAGTAATTTTTTTGTTATCATAAATTTTTAAATATATTTCAAAGTGAAGAAATTTAATATAACACCAGAATTTATAGATAATATGAAAGAAATAATAGTAACAAGAACTTATCAATATATATATATATATATATAAATAAACTGTTTTTCAATTAAAAGGAAAGAAAAAATTTTAAGAATTATTCAGGATTGAATCAAATTAATTGTAGTATCCTTCTTATATATAAGAAACTCTTTAATAAATAAAAAAACACCCAACTGAATCTTTAAAACTCATTAAAACAAAACAATAAAAATTAAAATTAAATATTTTAAAAATTGGTGTGCCCTTTTATTTGAAATGAGAAATCTCGTTTTGCAAATTGTAAAGAAAAAAAAAATATAAGATCAATAAAAACCTCGAAAAAGGCAAATTGAGAAAAAGTTCTTTACATTTTATTCATAATTCTTGACACGTCAAACTTTTGTTCTTTAAAGTCTCCTTTTAAAAATAAAGCATACAATTCATCTGGGTATTTGGTTGGAATTGTTTTTTTCTTTATTTCTCTTTTATTTGTTCCATTCATCAATCCAATAATGGTCTTTCTTAATTTCTGTATCTATTCCATTTGAAATCAAACTTAAACTGTTTCCATTTATACATTGGTAGATTATTTCCTAAATAATTTTCTTCTATCTTGTTTTTTTCATTTTCCAACTGTCTAATACTCATAAATAAAATGTTAAAATGAAAAAAATGAATAATTAAAATGAAAATCACTAATAAGTAATCATCTTATTAACAATTAAATTCAATAGTATTGATGATTTAAGAGTTGTGTACTTATGTTTTAAAAGAGTTTATTTATATATATATATATATATATATATATACCACCTTTCAGTTAAAGGAGCCAGTTTTTTTAAAGAAAGAGAACATATTCTATGAGTTTTATTCATTATTCTTCTTAAAATAAAATTTTCAATTTTAAAATCAAAATCATTTTTTCTCATTTTGGAAAATTTTGTTTTGTTTTTTTTTTTTTTCTTTTTTATTTTTTTTGTTAAAAAGTCAATTTAAATAAAAATTAGGGTTTGAAACCCCAAATAAACATACAAAAAAGTAAGTCTGTGAATTTTCTTTTAAAATGAAAACATTTACAATTAAATAATTTTGTCAATAATGTTAATTTTCTAAAGAAATTGTGAAATTTTGAACAAGAGATTCTAATGAAAGTGGCCTTAAAAAATTTTTTAACAGTTTATTTTATTCTGTTAAATTTCGAGTTTGATTAGGTATTTCTTTTATTTTATGGATATCAGCTCTAATCGGAAGTTATTATTTATCTTATTTCTAAACAATAAATGTTTGGTCGATTCTTAAAAAAAAGTGAAATTTTCATTTCTGGCTATCTCCCTTTAAGTGAAATGGAGTTTAGAAAAAGGTTTTGTAGTAATTTTACAAGTAAAATTTGTTATAAAAAAAAACAATAAAGTAAAAAATTGATTTATTGAATTAATTATGTATGTAATAATATTTCTTTTTAATAATTAAATCATCATGATTTTCAAGATATATCTCTAAAAATATAGTAATTAAAAAAAAAAAAAAAATGAAAAAAAAAAACAAATGATTAATAAAAATAAAAATTCAAAATTCAAATTATTTTATAGAGAGATTTGAAACATATTTAACTGAATTTGCAAGAATTTTATCACCATCAGTTGAAGGATCCCATCTATAACCATCCTGTTCAGTCACTGAATCCGATACAGGATACAAATTAAGTATAACCACCCTTCCCCAATTTTTTTTTTTTCTTGGTACAATTATTAACGGTAATCCATCATTCCATTCACATAATACAGTAAAGTTATTGAAAGATTTCTTTTTCTTCTTCTTCTTTTGAAGGATTGGGTTTTCCTTTTCCTTTTCCTTTTCCTTTTCAATCTCCTTTTCCTTTTCCTTCCCCTTCTGTATTTCATTTTTGATTTCCAACTCCATCCCCTTTTCATTTATATTTTCCATTTCAGCACCATTTAATGAAGTGTTTTCATTTGAATTTTCTTTTAAAATATTTGTCTTATTAAAAATATTTGTTGCTGCTAAATTATCTCCAATAAGATTCTGATTTACAATTTCCTTTTTGCTTTCCCTTTCCCTTTCCCTTATCTCTTGTTGATTTCCCTTTCCATTTTCCCGCCTTTCTTTTTCATTTTTATTTTCAATCTCCTTTTCTTTCCCCTCCCCCATTTCATTTTCTTTCCCATTGCTGTATTCCTTTTCCTCTCCCTTTTCTTTAACTACCAGTTCATCATTCTTTGCCATTCCTGTTTTCATTTTATTTTCCATTTCCACTTCCATTTTATTTTCCATTTTCTTTGTCACCCCCGTTTCCATTTTCGTTTTCGTTTCCGTTTCCATTTCCTTTTCCATTTTCTTTCCCCCTTCTTCTTTTCCTTTTCCGTTTTCATTTTCTTTCACATTTTCATTTTCCTTTTCACCCTTCTTTGCCATTACCGTTTCCATTTCCGTTTCCATTTTCATTTCATCCTTCTTTCCGTTTCCATTTTCTTTTTCATTTCCCTTTCGATTTTCCGTTTTCGTTTCCGTTTCCATTTTCTTTTTCATTTCCATTTCCTTTCCATCTTTTTTTTCATTTTCATTTTCTTTTTCCTTTTCCTCTCCCCTTTCCTTTCCCTTTTCCGTTTCATCAACTTTTTCATCCTCCCTTTCATTTTCCATTTTCTTTTCCATTTCCACTTCATCCTTCTTTCCCTTTCCCTTTTCCATTTCCTTTTCCATTCCGCTTTCATTTTCCTTTCCCATTTTCGTTCCTGTTTCTTCCTCCTCTTTCTTACCATACCCATCTTCCTTTTCATCTTTTTTTTCATCTTGGTCTTCATTACCAATTTGCGTATTTAATTTTTTTTGATCTTTATTAATTAGATTTAACTTTCCATTTTCATTATTTTCTTTTAATAAAAGATTTTTCTTATTTTCGTTTTCTTCATTATTTTTATTTTCATTAATTATATTACCATTATTATTTTCAACATCATTATCTTTTCCCTTCTCAATTTCAATTTCAATTTCAATTTCAATTTCCTTCTCAATTTCAATTTTATTCTCTTTATTATCCAAATTATTTTCATTTTCCATTTTTGTTACACTACTTGAATACTTTCTTGATTCTTTATTTGGAGATAGTTTAAAATCTGGATTAGATGAAGAATTAGGAGAAGATTCTGATGAATCTGAATCGGAAGATAATGAATCCGAATCCGAATCCGATGACGAATCTGAATCGGAAGATTCAGACGAATTTGAAGACGTATATGAGGAAGATGATGATCTATTTTTTTTATTAATCGAATTTAAAAAATTATTATTATTATCATCACCACCATTATTATTATTATTTTTTGCTGAAGTTGATTGATCAAACTCAACTCTATAAGAATAATAGCCACCATTCAAAGAATCAACACCTTTCATCAATTCATGCTCACGATCTATAAAGCGATTCAAAAAGGCAGGCTTTCTTTGAATCAGTTTACCTCTCTTTATTTGAAGTAAGGATAACCATTTATGCTTTGCCCTTTTCTTAGATTTTTTTCCACTGCTAAGATTATTTACTAAAGCAAAAACTGAGCAAATTACCAAACCTTTACCCATTTTAACAAATTTTAACAATAATTTTTGTATTTTATGAGAATTTAAAAACGAAGAATTGGAATAGCAAAAAATAACATCATAATTTTTGATAGATTCGATAGATAGATTCGTCTTAAGGCCATTTAAGTAATCAACAGGCCCTATTAGGGTATCCAATTTTAAATTTTTTTTTATATTTTCAGAATGATCTTTATTTTCTTGTGTGGTTAATAACAAGACCTTAATTTTTTCATTTATGGTGCTTTCATCAAGTTTTAATTTTTTTCTTTTTAAGATCTCATTTTTTGATCCTATCCAATTATTTTGTAAATTAGATTTTGGGGTGAAAGATAATTTTGTACCATCTCTTGAAATTATTGGCTTTGAGCTCGCATTTTGTTTAAAAAGTGATGAAATGTTTTCATTTAACCTTTTTTTAAAAAAATAATTTTTTTTATTGTTGAAAGAATATTAAAATTTAGGATAAATTGTGTTAAAATTAGGAAAATAAATAAGAAAAGATATTGCATAATTTCATGATTCATTGTGAATTTCATAATGAATCATTAACTCGTTATTTTTCTTGATAATAGTTACAAAAACTTTATAATTTTTACAAATATAATTTCCATTGAGATCGTTGCATGCAAAATTCCGAAAAAAGCTTTCCCACACAACCATGGAACAATTTGCCTTGATACTAACAAATAGGTTTTGAGAGAAAAAAGTCAAACAAAAAAAAATATCAAACGAAAATAAAAAAAGATGTTTATATGTTTGAAAGGATCGATTCTGTTTCAAAAAATCAAATCGAGTAAAAACTATCTCGCAAAAGCGTTGATGGGAACTTCAATTTTTCAAAAAACAATTAGAATCAAAACACAACCAAAAAAATAAGAAAAAAACACTACCCGTAATAATCCTCAACTCTTTTATTGAGATTAATCTGATTTATGGAGACAATAGAACAATCCATGTAATTCAATTATCAAAAATCAATTCGAAAATGTGATCTTTTAAAGTTAGTGTTGTTTATTTAAAATGTTTTAAATGATCATCATTTTTTCAGGTTAGAAAATCTTGTGGTTATCTTTCTTTTTCATTTTTAAGTTGGTTAGAAATGTGTTCGAGTTTATGTCTCTAAAAATTTTTTCTGAATTTTTCATTAATAAAATTACAAAAAATGCCATTTTGATCTAAATTGGAGAATATTTTGAAAGATCCTGAGAGTTCTCATTTTAAATGATATTGGATATAAAAGTGTTGAGGCTATTTGATAAATCAGAAACGTAGTCGTTAAATTGATCTTTAGGATCCTTAAAATTTGTTTTGAAATGTAGATTTTTTTCAAAAATTCTTTGGAATTTTTTCCTAATGTCAAGGATGACTTCAATTGATGAGATCAACTTTTTTGACGATATTACTAATCCGATTTTTAGAGAAAACTGAATCATGTTACACGAATATAATTCACCTTCGATAAAAATATATGTTTAATTATCGATAAATCTATGTTTATGTAAAGCCATTAAATATAATTAATATTATTTAATTTTTTCTTCATTCATTATTAAATTTATCTGTTATTAAAAGTCTTTTTTTTTTAAAATACAAAAAAAACAATAATCCAATTAAATACAGATTTTAGAATATTATATTTGTTTTTTTGATTTTACTGTTGTGAAAAAAAAAGTGAGACATGTCAAAATAGTGGTACATTTTTTTAGTGAAATATTAAAAAATTTTAATTTTCAAGATTAGTAATAATGATCAAAACCACCAGAATTTTTAAAAGTTAGTCAGAATTCAAACGAAGATTAAAACCTTTTAAGAAATATAGTATCTAACTTAGATTTACTTAATTTAATACTTTAAATAGTAATAGATATATATATATATATATAAATTCGGGTACATAGTGACCCACTCTGAGAGGTAGTGTTTAGGTTTTTTTTTTAATTTAAAAGAATTGAGTAAAATCAAAGATTTTTCTCGATTCTTTTAAATTAAAAAAAACCTAACGACAGCGAAATACCAATTATTAATCACAGATTGTGGAAATTTTTATTTGTAATCGATAATCTTTCTATCAGGTTTTTGCCCCTCCTGTGAATTCTGGGGAAGTGTCATCAAGTGACGGAGAGTGCCTTTACGTTCCGTTGAGTGTCGTAGAGTGCCTTCAAGTGTCGTCAAGTGCCTAGGTTTTCCAGAATTCAAAAGAATTAAGTGAAATCTTTGATTTAACTCAATTCTTTTAAATTCTGGAAAACCTAACAACGGTGTATAATTTTTAATTTGGTCATGTAAATTATATAATATTTTTTTGCTTTAATATTTTAATTATTTTTCTTCTTCTCTTTTTTATTTAGTAAAATTTCTTTGATTACTCCTTTCTCACAATAAATAAATAAATAAATAAAAATTGAAATTTTCAAAAATTAAATAAAATAAATGAATAAAAAAAAAAAAATAAAAATAAAAAATAAAAAAGAATCAAACTTATTAGTATTTCTAGCTTCTGATGTAGATCTGAGATTGTGCCTTAAAATTGAACGATTAAATATATCTTTAACATTTTTAGAATTGATTGTTGATTTATCCAATTGATTTTTTGAAGAATAAATTTTAAGAATTGAAGATGAATTAAAATTATTTTCAACAAGCTGGGGTAATTGGTGGTGGTGGTGATGATACAAATGAGTGCTATGATTATTGATATTAATAAAATTATTATGAAATTCATTTTGCACAGCATTTTTATTATCCTGCAAATTATTAATATTATTCTGGAGTTGATTTTCATTTTGTGATTGGTTGCCTAGTTCAAATAATTTATTTATTGAATTAATTTCAATAATCCGTGACGAAATTGAACGTCTTCGTTTTGGTGGTGATCCTTTCCAGTTTTGAAGATTATATTTGTTATTATTTGTGATTAAATTACCATCTGCTGGCTCTTTAAACTGTTTGCTATTGATAGTGCCTTGATCGTAATCACTAACTGTCAAGTTTAGGCTATTGCTATTCTTGTTTCTTTTTAGATTTTTGGATGTATTGAAATACAAGGGAAGATTGCTTTGTTTTAAATTACTTCTCGCAATCAATGGGCATTTTAAAAATAAATTAAATAAGTCATTATACGGAATAAGCTCCGTTTTAGCAATTTCGATCAGATCATTTGACTGGAGACTCGAAAAGCTTTGATTAGACAATTGAAACAAATGGTTTAAATAATAATCCAATAATGAATTAATGGATTTTCTTAAATGCTGTGGATCGTTGGGATTGCCTTTTTTTGTTTTTGTTAAATAATTGGCTCGTTCACACAATCTTCGGAATGTGATAATTTCAATTGAATTCTTTAGGCGGGTTTTTTCTGGAGGATCCAAAAAAGGAAAAAGTTCAATAAAAAAGATAATGCTCGATTCGCTTAAGTAGTTCAAGCAATTTTCGATTTGTAATGCTTCGCGCAGATATGTTTGTAAATATTGTGTGACCTTTTTCAAAAGCGGGTGGCAGTCAGGGCCTTTGTTGTGACGCAATTCTTCATTACCTTCTTGGATCTGCTGTTGCTTATGAATTTGGACTTTTTTCTTTTTTTCTTTTTTTGTTTCTTTGTGCAATTGCAAATTTGATAAAGCATTGGACAACCGATCATAAATTATCAAGCATGTTTTTTTAGTAATCCTTGGTAACAAATATTTTAAACACTGCTGTTTCAGTGCGCTGATTCCAAAACGGTGTGAGGCTACAAGTAAATGTGGTGCGTTGAGAAGTGTTAGTCGAATCGGTTTGCAATAGCAATAATCTAAAACAAGCGAAAAGATCGTGGCTGAAATACCTCGAATGAAATATTTTTCTCGAATACACCGGACATTATCACTGTTTTTGCTGTTGAATTCTTCACTTTGTAAATAACCGTCAGAGTAAAACTCTTTCCTAAAGAATGGTGAATTGCTCGACACTATTAGCTTGTGTGCGCGAAAGATTTTTGTTGGTGGGACACTAACAAAAAAATCAATGTCTGTTGAAGTTTCCTCGCTTTTTAAGAGTGGGAAAAGTGATTTTAGGTCCATGGTTCCCTAAATTTCGTTCAAATAATAACTAATTTTTTTTTGGTCAATCCAGAAAAAAAAGAAGTAAATTTATAAAAAATGAAAATATCTTTTTGAAATTCAGTTATTCTTTTTTTTATTTTTAACTAACCTCAATGTAAATAAGTGAACACTAAAGAACAAAAATAAAACAACTTTGAATTTCCTTTGTTGTTCTCAATCAAATTGTTATATGATTTGACAACTCTACAAGCCAATAGTAAAAATTCCTTGTGCTATTATTTTATTTATTGACTTCAATTTGAAATTATGTAATTGCCTTTGATTTGAATTTGGTTTTTATAAACACCAAATTTTTATTATATTTCATTTTCTTTAAAAAATATATTGTTGTTGTTTCAATTAAGGGAATGGTAAACATCAAAAAAATCTTGTAAAATTTAATAGCAAATTCAAAAAAAAGTTTGCCTCATCTTGAAATTGAAAAATGAAAGTACAATCTGATTTTCTACAGAAAACAAACTTACTTTTAAAGCTATTTTCAGACATTAATTATAGTTTTTTAAAAGATTGATCCCATTATCTCATTTTTTGGATCATAGAAAATTCAACAGATTTCAAATTATTTCTAAAAAAAATTATTTTATTTGAAGAATGAAATCTTCTTTTTTTTTGGAAGAAGTTGTACAAAAATAGACTTTGAAAATAAAACTACAAAATTTTGAAATAACCCAGTCCAAAAAATTACTATAATTTTTTAAAAAAATTACAATAATTATTTTTAACCTATAAAAATATAATTTTTTTTCAATGAACAATCCAAATCAATTTTTTCTTTTTATTGTAGTATAAAAAAATCTAAGAAGTACTTACAAACAATGGAATGAAAAATTCTACCAAAACACATATTTAAAACCTAGAAAATTCAACTTTTAATCTCAATAAATACATTTTAATTTGATTATTGATAATTCAATAATTAATTACCCAATTTTAATTCTTTCAGTAATTTATTAATAACACAATGAGTAAATAAAAGAGCCAATAGGTTTTACTTTTTTTTTCTCATTTTTTTTCAAGATTCAAGTAGAATAAAATGAATTCTAATTAATAATTATGTTAAAAAAAAATAATAAATATTAAGAAATAACTGATTAGAATATAAATACTTCCTTTTTTATACTCTTAATATTATAAAAAGAAAATTTCCTGATCGTTTAAATTTCCTGAAATTGCATAAATTATTTGAAATAAAATAAATGATCAATTTTTTCAGGATCTTCAAAGATTCAACGTTTGATTAATTTTTATTGTATATTTAAAAAACATGCTAAAATTTTCAAGGTTTTTTGTTCATATAAACAATTAAAAATACTAAAAGAGAGATTTCTCAAACAAATAAAAATTTTGGAAAATTTTTCTTCTGGTTTTATGGAAAAAACCAAAAAAAAAAAGGATTTGGATCTTTTCACTTTTTTTTTTTTATTTAGAAAAAATGAATCAACGTTTAAGCAAATAGTTACATTTTAACCATTTTTCAAAATTTTAATTGCAAAATAATTACTGAAAAAATATTTTTTGAGTTAACTGGGATATTGAAAATTTGAAACCAGAATATCATTCAGTACCAATAGTGAAAATAACCAATACCAAATTAGAGTTGAATCTTTTATTTTTCGATTTTTGGAACATTTTTTTTTGATTATATTTTTGGCTTTATTAAATATTATTTTGGATGGAGAAATTTGTTAGAGTGAATCTTCGAAATTAAACAAAGAAAATACCAAAAATATATAAATGAGAGATAATTTATTTTAAGTAATTTTTTTTTCTTTTAATCAGAACAAAAAAGATGAATTTATGAAAAAACTTATATAATCAAGATTATTTTGTTTTTTCAATATACATATATTGTGGATGATTTGTTTATTCTTTATCTTCTAAATTCGTACTAATCTCCAAAACAAAAAGGTACAGATTTGTGAATTTTTCTCAACCTATTATTCGATGATATTATTTTTCGATGTAAACCTTATTTGACATATTTAAATTCCAAATTCTTTTTTCAAATATATGGATCAAATTAAAAATATAAACCAAAAATACTGTTTTAAAGATTTAAAAAAAGGATTCAAATTCCAAAAAATAACTCTAAAACTTGAACTCGAATAGAATGAAAAATTTGTTGAGTAATTGAAGAATTAAATTCAAAATTATTTTATTTTTTTCTAATTTAATAGTAAATAAATAATTATAAAATCAAACAATTTTAAATGATAAATCAATATTTCTTTAGAAGAATTGATTAAATATCATATTTTCTTTGACATAAAACTAGAATAAGATGAATTAAATGACAATTATTTATTAAATTCATTTTGAGACTACATTAGAAATAATGAAAAAAGTCTTGTTCAAAAATTTTACAAACAAAAGTATTTCCATAAAGAATTAATAATAAAACCAAATTAAGAAAAGATATTAGATCTAAATAATCAACTTAAGATATAGAAATAGATTATTTTTTTTTTTTCATTTTTCTGTATCAATTTTTTAAAAATTCTCAATTTTCATTTTTTTAGTTGCTATGAAAATATATTAAACTGGGATATTTTCCACTCTTATGTTTATGAAAATATTTTCTAAGTTAGTATATAATGTTTTTTTTAAAAAAAAATTTGTTTTAATTGATATAAATATCTAAATTTGATTAGCATATATGTAAAAACCAACTCTTAATTCACTATTTTTTTCAATAAAGACCTAGTGTCTTTTGCTAAAATTTAAAAAAAGAAAATATAATATTTTCAACCTTTTATTATTTTTCAGATACCAAAATTAAAATCATTTAAAGATTAGTCAAAAGGGTTAGAATCCACTTGTTTATTTCGAGAAAATTCAAATAAATAAAGAAATCATTTGATTATTTGTGAAAAATTGAAATGTCGACTGAATTTTATCCTTGGAAAAATCCAACTCCTTTTTTTCTGTACCAAGTGGAACATAATACACCAAAAAAAACAGTACATTATTAATCCAAAATTCAAATTTAACTATTCTTTCTATGAGTTGTGAAAATATATTTATTTTTTTTATTTATTTTTTTCAACCAAAAAAATATAAAATTTGATTACTTCCACCAATTATTCAAGTTAAAAATGGATTTATTTTCTGGTCTTTATTTGTAATTTTAAAATCCACTTGGTAATAAATAATCTCAAAAAGTCAATCTCATGAATGAAAGCAATTACCAAAGAACTTTGACTATTAAATATTTAATTTATATTAAGCTATTTCCAAAAAAGTGGGGCATTTTTTTTTTTTATTTCATAAAAAATAATCTTTTTTAGTAGAGGTAATAATTAATCAACTATATGAAATTAAGTTTAATATTTATACCGATTGATTCAACCACTTATGTATTTAATTCAAAGAATGTTAGTTGAAATATTCCCAAAAAATGAAAAAAAAAATAGCACTTTTTTTGGTTAAAGCAAAGTACGACCAATTTCAATAAAAAACCGGAAATATGGAAAGGGAACAAATGATTTTTTAAACACCAAAACGCAGTTATATGTTTTTAATTATATTGTAAATTTTGTTGAGATTATACAAGTTATAAAAATATTTTTTTCGATCAAAAAGAAAATAATAAACACCAATTGTCACGCACATAAAAAAATATCCTATAAAATCGAGATCATAAATTTTAATATATTTTATTTCTGCAATATAATACTAAAGACAAATTGAATTATTATCAAGAATCTATAAATGGTGGTCAATTATTTTATATATTAAAATCCTTTTTTGAAGAATGGGTTACATACATATATTTTAAAATAAATTTGCCCCACATTCTTGGAAATAGCTTAGATAATTTTTACTTCAAAAAAGGCAATTAAAAACGTTTTTTCCAATTCTTACTCCCAACAAAATAAAGTTTTATCCTTTAGAATTTAAAATTGAAATCGTAGTTTTCTAAAAAAATTATCCCAAAAAAAAATAAATACTAAATAACTACTTATTTTACGAACAATTATAGTATTTCAAGACATTTCGTTTTTCAAAACAAATCTATTTTGTATAAATCTCTTAGGATCAAAAAACCGAGTATCTAAACTATTTTAACCATGTTATATCCAAATTTCAAAGAAGTAACTCTTCATTCAATCCCAAATAAATAGATTTTTAATAACATTGTCCAAAATAAGAAAAAAAATATTTCAGTTTATTATCTTTTGAATTTTTTTCTTTATTAGTTTATTGATCAACAATTCCCTTTCATTTTACAATATTCACACACGGCTCAATATTATTTTTGGTCTCTATTACTGATAATTAGAAAAAATAAAAAACTACCGAAATTGTAGCGAAAGACATATTAATGTATTTGAAAAAAGAAATGATTTTAATGATTCAATTTATTGACTACAAATAGGTCGTCAAAATTACTAAATTTCATTATTCCCTTAAAATAAAAATAAACAAGTATTTCATTTTTTTTATTTCAAATCTTTTTCTTTCTTTCTTGTTTTATTTTTTTTATTTTTTTTCTTCAATCAAAAAAACAAAAAGAAAATTAAAAAAAATTTCAATGTCACAAAAGATTGACGAAGCACTTAGCAAATATATTAACAACAAGGATCTTGCTGACGTGAAATTTGTTGTAGGATCAACAGAAAAAGTATTTTATGCACACAAAATTGTGATCTCGATGGTCTCAACCTTTTTTAAAAACATCTTTTATTCCAAGGACTGGGAAAACAAGGAAGTTATGGGAGTAACGGAATTGACTTTACCTAACATCGATGCTGAAAGTTTTAAAGTCTTTTTAGAATTTGCGTATCAAAGGCACATCGAAGTCAAGGAAGATCAAATCTTCAAGTTATTGAATGTTGCAGAGAAATTCAAAATCGAAGAATTAAAAAAATATTGTATCGAGATGTACGACAAAACACTAAGCAAAAATAATTGCATCTCATATTATGAATTTGGAAAAAAAAACGGGATCGAAGATTGGACTGAAAAGGCGATGCACTTCATTGAAAAGAATAGTAATTTAATTTTTGAAAATGAAAACTGTTTCCAGAAATTATCACTTGATACCATCAAGACTGTTTTAGGATTGGAAAAGATCTTGGCAAGGGAAATACACATTTTTAAGGCGCTTGTGAGATGGGCAGAATACCAAAAGGAGACCAAGCATAAAGACGATGACAAGGTCACTCTTCAAATCATCTTAAAGGACTTTTTAGAGTTTATCCGTTTGGACCTGATGTCCTTTGACGACCTCCAGGAGATCCAAAAAACGGGGCTGTATTCCAGCGAGAAGGTCCTTGAGTATACCATCCAGCTGTCCAACGATAAGAAACTGAATTTGCGCCCACTAACGAGAGGCGGCATCCAGTTGCGTGACATAAGGGTACTTTTGTTAGGCTCGTGCCGTCGGGGGGTAGCAAGATTGGAGCATTTGAAGGAGTCGATCATGTTTGGCGGGATCCAAAGCGTGACAATAGTCGACATTGGCAACACCTGCCCAGTCTTTGAATTGATGAATGAGTACGACGCCATCGTCCTACGTGGGCGGAACGGATCTGAAATTAACAACTCATCGGTACTTGGAGACAGACTCGCGAGGTACGTCGAAGGCGGTAAAAGCCTAATCGTTATTGCAATCAATACCCTAATCAATAACGAGGGCTATCGAATCAAGGGAAGAATTGTCGACGAGGGCTTTATACCACTTGCCGTCGGAGATAGGGTGCAAGAGGACCAAAGAGAATTGGGCGAGGTGCATTTGCCCGATCACCCAATTATGCATGGCGTTGAAACCTTTAAGGCAAAGGACTACACCCACGTTATTGGCACGCGCGAGCTTAATGGCGGCACTCTCATCGCCTCTTGGAACAACGGCTTCCCATTGATCACAGAAAAAAGAAAAGAAGAGCAATATGGGACAGTTGTCTGTCTAAATTTCCACCCCATTTCAACAAAAATTACCAACGATTGCGGAAAGGCTTGGCTACAAGAAACAGATGGCGCAAAAATCATTTCAAATGCAGCTAACTATGTTTCGATAGAATCTTTTAAATAAGAAAAAAATTCCAAATGTGAATTTTGATAAAGGAAAAAAAAACAAAAAGATTTTCCCATTGATTGATTTTGAAAGTTTTTTGAAACGTTGGAAAATTATTTTTTCAAATACAAATAAATATTTTATTCATACAGTCGTTTTAAAAATGTGAGGACTTTTTTAAAACTTTTAAAAAGTTTTTTATTTTAATAAAGTGAAGGATCAACCTTCAAATGTCATGTAGAGGTTGGAGTTTTCAATGAATGCACTTTTTTTTTAAAAAAAGGTCCTCATTTAATTAAAACAAAAAATTTTAAAAAAGTTTTAATTTTTACAAAATCACAAAAAAAAATGTTTTCACTTTTTTAAAATGACTCATACCAAAATGTTTGTTTGTTTGTTAGTTATTTTGTTTATTTGTTTCTTTCATAATTTTGCTAAATTATTCACAAAAGCTGAAAATTTGATTATTAAAGACAATCTATTATCGTTATGTAAAGAAGTCAGTTTTTAAGAATTATTAAAAATTATTTTTCTATTATAAAAGAAATTAATTCCAATTATACAGTTACAAATATCACCAAAACTAACATTAAAAATCTTCTTTAATTTTATTATTCTACTTTATTAAACATAAACTATATCAGCTCCTTTCCAAAAATTTGGAAACACTTATAATTAAAAATGGGCAGAAAAAAAAAATTCCAGTTTTTTAAAATTTCAGAACTTTAGATTAAAATATGCTGAAACGTGTACGTTCTAAATGAATTCTGAACACACATTACCAAAAACTTTTCTTTTTATATTGGTTAAGATACTTATGCAAAATTTTATCCAAAGATTAAAATACAATTTTTTTTTTGAAAAAAAGTTTTTTTGGGAGTTTTTTTAGGAAATTTTTAAAAAACTCGCATAACAAGGGATTAAAAATATTCATAAGAAGATATTTCTTTAATTATTTTTTTAATCAAGTCAATTATTCTTAATTTGATACCAAAAACTCAGTAAACATGTATAATTTCCCAATAACTCAATACTATTCTTATTGGTGGCATTGTTCGGAAAGCCGGTAATAACAATGGAACTAAGAATAATAAAAAAAATAAATCCTTTTTATTAGAAAAATTATTTAGTGAAATCAACAATAAAAGACCTAAGAGCTTTAACCAATATAAAAGATTTTTATTCGATTGAATCTCAGGAATTAATTTGGAATATACCCCGGTAAGATACCTAGTATTATTTTTTTTTTCTAGTTAATACTTTTAATCCAATTAAAAGAAAAAAGAAATAAAACATAAAAATAAAAATTCATGTTTCAGAAATGTTGAATAGGCTGATGTGTGTTTTCTTTTATTTCAAAAAGTTCATTTTCGTCACAATGCTTTGTTTTTAATAAAGAGATCTAAATTTTGACCAACTATAGAACAAATGAAAAAGGTTTCTTAATTACCTTTTAAAATAGAACTTTATAGATTACGAACCTATATATCCACATGCTTGTAAGAATAAGAATTAGCTTTTGGAAATTTTCTTTTTCTTTCTTTTTTTTTTTAATTTTTTGAATTGAAAGTTACCCAAAAAAAGATTTTCACTATCTCCCAGTAAAAGATACCAACCCGATAGCAAAATCTCGCGTGGGTCACTACTCGACAGATTGTATAGAAATGCAGCTTCAGTTGATTTCAAATGGTTAATTTCGATTCAGTTACCCCAGTTACATAAATCCAGTTCAATTCGTTTAAGATATAATTATTACAAATTTAGTTTTAAGTTAGTCATGACCAAGTCTACCAATTCAGATTTTATGATTTTTTATTCATTGTATCTTCTCCCAAAACTTAAAAAAAAAAAAAAAAAAAGGACCAACCGAAGGAATCTAATGCACCCAAGGAACCCAAATAATAAAAAAAGGGAAATTTGAAAAAAGTAAAAAGTACCAAAAATAAAGAAAATTGAATTTTAACATCGATTTTCGATTCGAAAATTCTTGGAAAAATGCAAAATAATTGCATATGGATAATTTGAGAAAAAAGAAAAAATTAATTGGTAAAATTTTTTCAAAAAGAGCAATAAAAAAAATTTGAAAGAAATAAAACATAAAAAGTAATTGATAGAGATAAGTTAAAATGGTTTATTAAAGAAACAATTATAATTTTTAAAATCACCATTATATTTTTAAAATTACAACCATAATTATTAGAGTAATTTAAATAATAAATTAGATAAAAAACAAATAATATTCATATAATCAACAACCCCAAAAAACATATATATAAAATCACCAAACAATTTTTAACATTTTTTTTGGGTGCTCTCTAGTTTCTTCAAATTGAATTATTTCTGGTTCTGATTGGTTTTCAATTTTCATGATTGATCCTAAATTATTAATAGTTCCACAATAATTGGGAGCAGAGAAAATGGTAACGACTTGCTCGGAATGGTTTAAATTAAATCCTTCTTGAATTAATTGATGAGCTCTTACAATTAAAGATAATTTGTTGATTTTTAAAAATGTTTTGGTAATATTTTCTCCAAAAGTATATCCTGCCCCTCTAAAACTTTGATTAAACCCATCACGTTCATCTGGATCGCTCCACATAAGATCACAAAGTGGCCCAAAAAATGGAATATCCTTAAACCTATCAAGGCTTCGAATATCATCTATTTTGGCAATGTCGGGGGATAATCCGCCATGAATTGCTAAGATCTATAATTAATTGTTTGAAGACAAAGTAAAAAAGAATTAAGAAAATCAAAAAATAATTGTTAATTTGTATTTTTTTCAATAACAAAAAACTGAAAGATAAATTTTTCTTTATGTCTTTTTCGTTTTCTTTTTCTTTTTTTTTTTTTTTGATAAATATTTAAGATTAAAAATTCAGAATAATAAGATCACAATATGATTATTTAATAATTATATTTTAATAAAAAAAATGAAAATGTAATGCTCTATTAAACCTGAATAAAAAAATATTTTTTTTCATTATTAATAATTTTAACAACTTCTTTAAATATGATTTAACATTTAATTTTATCTTCTTTTGTTTCGGCTTAATTTTTATGTAGTTATAAACCATTTTTCATCCAAAGTGGCTCAGTTGTAATGAGTGAATTATCTGCGTTTAAAGGGTTTGAATGGATAATAGAAAACAAAGTTAATCTTTGAAAATTTCAAAATTGAAATCATTTTCTTTTTTCTTTTTTTTTTGATACTTAATATTTTTTTTAACACCTAATTCAGTTGCAAAAAAATTTTTTATTGTAAGATCAATAGTCAATTGGTAAAAACGTGTTATTTAAATGTAACTAAAACAGTGGAAATGATTGTTGAAAAATCAATATTGATTTCTCTTGGAATTTTATTTGGATCTTTGATTTAAGATCAAAATGAATATTACTATTTGGAAAAAAAAGTTCAACTAGGATTTTTAATTGGGAACCATTAATCGAAATCACAGAAAAGTAAGATCAATAAAAAGAAGAAATAAATTAACTTCAAAGAATAATCCATTAGATTATTTTCAATTAAAAAAACAAAAAAAAATTTATAAATCTTTTTTATTATCGAAATACAATGAGTGGTTTTGGAGAGATCTCTAAAAATAGTCAATTTTTTCAACATATTTTTAATAACAGATCAACCAAATAAAAACCCCTTGTCAAAAGATAGTAATAGAAAAACTATTATTTTATTGAATACTTCATTTTATCTTTATCAATTTTTTTTTTTTTTTTATTAACATTGGTCTTACTTTTCATTTTCAGTTTCTATTAATGGTTCCCAATTAAAAATCCGTGTTGAACTTTTTTTCCTTGGGTTTACTTTTTTTCCCGAACGGTTATTGTTTTTTTTCTCAATGTTGAAGCTCAAATAAAATCCTCATAGAAAAATAATATTGATTTCTATGGGAATTATCTCTGGATCTTCAATTGAAGATCAAGATAAACCTTGTTGTTTTTTTCACTTTACCTAAGAATTTGGATTTTTCAATTTTTCAGAAAATATATTGATTGATTAGATTTATTTCATGCCGATATCAACTATTTTCATAATGTGTATAATTCTACTTATTTCTTATTTATTTTTCAAAGGTCAATTATAAAAAATAATTGATATTGGAAAAAAATTTTGAGACCTTTGATAGAAAAAAAGTTAATTTAGAAAAGATTTTTTGAATGAAGTTCTTCATAAAGTTATCAGTAAAACTTTACAAATGAAAAATAAAAAAATTAAAAAGCAAAGAAAAATTGTAAATAGTTTTTTTTTTCAAAAGAAAAAATAAATTTCTAATTGAAAATATTTCAAAAAGAATTTTTTTTTTTGAGTAGTTGGGAAGGTACTGTTAGTTGAAAAAAAAATTTACCAAAGCTTCATTTCTCTTTCCAAAAAATGTTATAATATACATGAAAAGGTATATATTTGTTCACACCTTAAATCAGTTTAATTCTGGTTTTCCCTTTTAGAATCAGTACTTTAATAATTTATTTTAATTCTCGGGATTTTGTTTTTTTTTTTTCTGAAAGCTATAAGAAATATTTTTGTCAATTTATTTTTCAATTAGTTGTAAACAGAGTTTTCGAAAAAAATCGAAAAATCGAATTATTCAAATTAAAAAATATTTAATTTAATGAAAATTATAATTTTCAAAATAAACAAATAATATTAAAAGTTTCTTTAGAATTGAAATGAAATTATTTTTGATTTTTGTTTACAAATGAAATTAAATGTTGAACTCTGGTAATTACAATATATAGTCTTTTTGTAAAGAAAAAATATAAAAAACCTTTCAAAAGAAATCTGTAAAAAAAATTATAAACTTTATATAGTAACTATTTTCATATTTGATTAAAAATTTGTTTGTTAAAAATTTTTTACAACAGATTTAGATTTATGGGGTTAGAGCCTAGCATAAAGAAGTTTAAAATTAAATTATGTTGTTATTGATAATATTTGTAAAATTATTAATTGTCAAAATTGGTCAAATTCTCAATTTTTCAAAAATAATAAATTCTATTGAAATTTATTTTCTGTGGGTATTTAAAACTCCTTTCCAGGTAGGATAATGGTATGTTACAGTATGTTACAGTAGGTTTGGGCTGTATGTATATTATGTTAGGTATTATAGCTATGATTGTAAAAAAAAAAAAAAAAAATTAAGATGGAATAGAAATCAGATAACATGTGTTAAGGGGTAAAAAAAATTGTAACTAAAACCTTGGTGGTTAATATTGGGTTTCGGCAAAATTTAAAAAGTATTTAGTATTGATGGATTTCAACAATCTATGATTTTTAAAAGTTTAAGAAATTAAATACTACCAATGGCCATAAAATAATCTTTTTTTGTTTTTTACGACCATAAACTATTAAAAAGTTTCATACCAATGAAATTAGACGAGATACTCATCAAAAATATTAAAAATTTCAATTTGACCAATTTTGACAATTCACAATATATGTGTAATATTTTGTACTTTGGAATTGTGAATATGACAATTCCCAAAAAATTATAATCTAATCAGAAAGTCAAATAAGATAATTTTTTCAGTGAGATCAAATTGTTTTTTCCATTTTTTTATGGACAACTGAATTTTGATTGATTAATTTGTTTTATTTTAAGAGAAGTCAACTTCCTTATTTTTTCTAAAAGAAAAAGTAAAGAAAAATCATTTTTAAACATAAAAGGGGTAATATAAATAAGGTGAGAATAAATTTTGCATTCAATTTATAATCAAAGTTTTCAAGTCATTAATCAATGGAAATAATACCAGCGTTTTTAGCAACGCTAAATAACTTTTAAACGGAAAATTATACCCTTTAAATCTGGAAATTACTTTTGGAATGGAAAAGAAAACCTTAAAATTCATTTTATTTTTTATATCATAAAAAGTTTTTACCATTTTTATTAATATTTCCATTATTATTACACAATAAATAATCTTTATTCTACTAAATAAAAATATAGATTTTTTGATTTTTTTTAGATAATTCTTTTAGTTAAATCAAAAAATGTTTTATTGAACCTATTGAAAAATATTAGTATTATTTGAAGAAGAAGAATAATAACTATTTAAAATTTTAAAGTCATTTTACAAATTTTACTCTAAAATCGAATTTTTGTTCTAAGATAAAATTCGATTTTTTAAAATAAAATTTTTTAAAAGATATTTGGGAATTTCTTTGTTTTATCCTTAAAATTCAAATTCAATTTTTTTATTCCAAAAATGATTTAAATTGTTATAATGATTCTTGTGAATAAGACCAAACAATTTGTTTGAAACAATAATTTCAAAATTGAAAATTTTTTTACAATTTTTTTTCATTTTTTTGAAAACAAGAAAAAAAACTTTTTTAAAACTGTAAAGAATAAAAAAGTTTTGCTGAAGAGATCTAGATTTAATTGAGAAAATTTTGTTAAACTTGAATCAAATTTTCATTTATTTAATTACCTTTACCTCTAATTAGTTTTATTTGTTGAAAATTTGAATTGAAATATTTTTAATTAAAAATAATAACATAAAATTTAATATTTTTTTTTCAAAATTAATACCCTCCAATATAATTCTTAAAAGTGTGATCTAAACTCAATTCCAAAAAATGTGACACAAAAAAAAATTACATTAATAAAAATATACCCCAAAATACATGATATTTGAACATTAAAATAATAAAAGACCCGAAAATATTTAATTAATACTATTTATATATTTTATAGTAAATTTAAAATTCAATTCGAAAAATAAAAAAGAAAAAATAAAAAAAGTGTGCACCTATTTTTGGAACACGGTTACCAAAAAATCCATTTTTATTGAAAGAAAAATTAATAAAAACTATTAATAGATTCAGCTTGTCTTTTGATAACTAAATCTATCCTTTTAAATATAGAGTTTACTAATTATCTTAGGTTTCCCAACTCAAAGTATTTCATACATTAGTGAAAATTTTAAAAATTCTTCTTCGTTTTTTGGTTACAATTTTTCAGTTTAGTATCCATAAATTCCCAATTGGATTTAAATCTTGTGGAATTGGGGGTCAAGGGTCCAGAACATTACATCCCCGATTTAAGTAAGTTTGAGTTTTTTTTTGAGGTATGTGGACAAGCCCCATCCTTTTGGAAAATCCATTTCAACTCACTATATTCTGAATTAGCGAGTTGAATTTCCTTTGATTTTTTTGATAATATCATTAATAATACATTCAGTATTCACACTTCCATTAATAATAATAAGGTCTGTTTGTAGGCCATGTGTCCTAGCACACCATATCATGATTTTTTTTCAAAAAAAATTTTTCTCGATAAAAAAAGAATCTCTTTTCTTTTTGAGAGAAAAAAAAAAAATTTTTTTTTGTGATCAGAATGAAAACTATTAAATTTCATTTTAAAGTGATTTTGAGATTTTCGAAAAGTTTTGAAAAAAAAAGAAAATTTTTTTTTTATTTGAAAAAAAAGAATACAAAAAAAATCAAAAAAATTATTGAAAATCAAAAATCAAAAAATAATTAAAAAAAAATGATAAATAATTAACTTTAAAATTATTTACATTGATTGTTAATATCTAATGTTTCTATTTAAGAGTCAAATATCACTTTTCTTGGAATTAAATTGATTTTGAAGGTGTGCCCCAATTTTTGGAATTGAGTTTACGTTTTTCAAGAATTAACTTTTTTGTTAATAAAAATAATAGGTTAAGTTTTTTCATTTTATATTGGAAATATATGAAATTTGGATTTCAAAAAATAGGCTCAGAATTAATAAATTGTTTGATTGATGTTAACTCATCCATTTCATTAATCCAAAACACAAATTATAAAAAAATATTTTTAAAAGATCTTGTCAAGATTTCATTTTATTTTTTAAAAATACTACATCCTTAAGGAATAAAATGCTTAATTTTGCTGTGTTTGTTCACTCTTTGAATTAGAGGTTACGAATTTAGTCACTTCAAAATTCTCTCGTTAACAGATAAAGTGTTATTAACACGAAGTCCTTAACAAGAAATCCATAAAGTAAAAATTTTGGTTTTAAGCACAACAGTCGAAAAATTTCAAATTTTTATGAATATTATTCTACTCGCTTTGTGTGAAAAGAATTGGTATCTTAGAAGTTTATGACCTTTCTGATCTTTACCAGACGATATTAAAAAATGAGAAAAAATAAGACAACAAATACAATTTTGAATTGAATGTCATTCCTGAAAATTTTGATATGACATTTTTGTCATCTCAATTAATTATTATTTTTGAGGTTGATTCATGATGGTATTGATTGAGTACGAGTAAGGATAATGTAGGGTTAACAAGGGTATATAAGATTTAAATAAGGCTCGTATAGAAGTAGCTGTTATATGTTTAGTAAATTCAGGTGTGTTAAGTATTGTTCGTAAGTGCACAGTATGCTATGTCTCGGATTTTTTTCGAAGGAAATAAAATGTTTGAGCTCGGTAGGGAAGTTTGAGGTTTGGTTATTTTAGGTTGAATCAAGATTTTTAGGAAATTGTGAGTTGAATAAGATTTGGTTTGGCTATGTAATGTAGGGTATGTGCGTGTAAGATTGGGTATTCGTATGTTATTTTTGGATGTCATTCGGACGACAAAAATGTCATATCAAAATTTTCAGGAATGACATTCAATTCAAAATTGTATTTCTTTTCTTATTTTTTCTCATTTTTTAATATGTCTGGTAAAGGCCAGAAAGGTCATAAACTTCTAAGATATCAATTCTTTTCAGACAAAGCGAGTAGAATAATATTCATAAAAATTTGAAATTTTTCGACTGTTGTGCTTTCAGTCAAAATTTTGTGAAAATTTTTTTTTGAATTTATTGGTTGTAATCGTACAAATTTTGAAAAAAAAACAGGATTTGGGTACAAAAGATATGAAAGCAAATGTCTCAGTATTGATCAAAGAAGATTTTGTCTCCTTTTAAGAAAAATTTCTGAATTATTGTCATTAATTGAGCCTCAAAAATGTACACCAAAAGGAATGGACTGAGGGACTTATTCTTGTACTTTTTTTAAAAAAAATGAAATTAAAATGAAGAATAAAAAGAAAAATTTCAAATAATTACACTATTGTTGATGATCCCTGCAATTGGAAGGTACTCAAACAAATCTGTAAAAATTCTCCACACAGTAATATTTCCATATCTCTCTAAACATTCGTTATAAAAACCATACACCCTGGTAGTTTGCTGGCTTTCATGATTCCTGTTATTGTTTTTTGAAGAAAAAGAAGTACAATTATTTTTATCATTGTTTGAGAAGGAATCAGGTGGGGTGTTAAAACAAGAAAAAAATCGTTAGTTTGGAAACCATTTGTTCTGAATAAAAATCAGCTTTTAAACTTGAGGATTTAGGAAACAAAGAAAAAAAAGAAAAAAAAAAAAGGAAACAAATAATTACCCTCTTAATAATGTAATTCGATCTGGATAACGAACTAATTTAAGGTTTTATATTGAGAACAGTATTTTACAATATAAAAAAAAAAAAAAATGGTACAATAGGGTTAACGAACGACAAAAAGAAACTAAAAAGACCACAAAAAAGAAAAAAAACAAATTATTAATAGGGTGGATCCGATACCTTTTGTAGCAATTAGTAAAGTGATTGTTTCCACAGAAAAAGAACCCCTGTCAACATAGTCACCAAGGAACAAGTATTTTTTATCAGGAACAGATCCGTGTTTGGAGAAAATATGCAAAAGATCTGGGTATTGTCCATGTGTGTCGCCAACAATTATGATTGGTGCAGCAATATTTACAACATTCCCTTCTTTTAGAAAGATTTCTTTAGCTTTTTCACATAATTGATAAATCTCATTTTCCAGTAAGATACCATAGTTTTGCACTTCTTCAATTTGTTGATCGAGAGCGTAGTGAATATTTTTGTGTAAATCGACTTTCTTTGGCTTATTGTTCTTATTTTTTATTTTGTTATTTGATTTTGAGTTGTTATTTGAGTTTGATCGACTTTTTGATTTTTTTCTGTTGTTTTCGATTGGTTTGTTGTTCTTGGTTTGTTTGGTTTTGGTTTTTGTTTTTGTTTTTGTTTTTGATTCTTTTTTATTTTTTTCTTTTTTTCGATCACTTTCTTGATTAGCCTCTTTTTTTTTGTTTCTCTTCTTTTCCTTTTTTTTCGATTTATGACTCATTATAAATTTGAAAAAATAAATTTTGAAAATCGATTTTTCTTCTGATTTGGAGGTTTTGTTCTGCTTTTGCAAGTTTATTGATTTTTTTTTTAAGGGTTATCCTCATATTGATTGAATCAATTGATGAGTTATTCATAGACTATTTTGAGTCCCGAAGAAAAAATCAATAAGCTAGTCTTCAAATAAAAGTTATCAATCTAAATAAATTCTCACTTTTTTCTCTTTTCCTTTAAATTACCAGAGTGTAAACCAAATCTATTTTGATGAATATTACGATTAAGGATCTCAAATTATTTTTCCACAAATTTCAAAGGTTGATATTTGGAATTCAAGAATAAATGATTTATTTTTTTAAATTGATCCCAAAATTTGAAGATTAGCTTTGGAGTATAAATTTCAAATTAATCTTTGAATTTTGTAACATTGGATTATTGTTTTAAATATTCCAAAACTTTTATCACTTCTTAACAGTAAAATAGGATTGAGTTTGATTTTGTCTCAGAGTTGTGGGTATTTTAAATAATGAAGGAGTATCTAAAATAAAGCCACCATGGGTGTCTTAGGAATTAAAACATCAGTGAATTATACTCTATATTTCTTGAGATCCAGAAGAACTATAATATTTCGAAAATTTGGGAATAGATAATTTGGTAAGATCAGATACTTAATTGGAAGATGGTAGTAAAACCCACAACACAAACCAGGTTTTTTCTAATTGAAGTATTGTCTAGTTTCCAATAAAAACATCTGAATAAAGGACTTTGATTAAAAATTGGTTGGGTTGTGGGTTTTACTACCATCTTCCAATTAACTGTCTGATCTCGCTAAAAATAACTATTCATAAAATTTCCAAAAATTTATAGTTCTTCTAAATCTCAAGAAATATAAAGTATAATTCACTGATGTTTTAATTCGTAAGACCCCCATGGGGACTTTATTTTAAATACTCCTTAAACATCCAATCGTTAAAACTTTTTTTAAATTAAGGGTTGATACCCCTGAGTTTTGAATTACATAATTCCAAATTATTTACGATTTTTATAAAAGTAATGGTTGTCTTTGAGTATTATTATCAATTGTTCGTTCCAATTGACTTGGTCAAAAATTAGGTTCTGATCTGATTTGGTGAAATGTTTCAACTATGAAATTCTTGGAATGGATATTTATTTTTAACATTTCATATTTAAGCTATTTACTCATTAATTTGTTGGATATTTAGGTTAGGTTAATGATATTATTAAAATTCAAATGTAAATATGAGAATTTTTTTCTTAAGAAAAATATAAAAAAACTTATATAAAAACATAATGTGATTGTTACATTTTTTAACTAATATATTTAATTTGAAATTTTTATTTTTTTTAATTATCATTTTTTTAAAAACAATAATTTGATTGTTGTATACGATTTTATTGATTTGAATTAAATTTGATGTGTGCTTATTTTTGAACTAATCTAATAAATCAAGAGATATTTGCATCTTATATAAAATCTTTATCACATATTTAGAAAAAAGTTTGGAAGATATGATAATTAATTTGACGATTTTTATTTTAAAAGAATATTCAAAACTATTGAAATTGATTATTTAGCAAATAATATGAAAATTTAAATTTTAATTGTTTTTTTAGTTCAAAATCTTATATTTATCTAAAAAAAAATAAGAAAAAACGAAGAAACTAAAATTTATAAAAATATCTGAATTATTCTGAAAATAGGATTAAGTATTTTGAACAAAAATCAATTAAAATTCAAGTTTTTTTGTCTTTATTTTAATAATATTGTTTTTTTCAAAGGTGCTGAAAAAATTTACAAATATCATTTTATTTTTTTAATTGAACTTGGAAGATAAAATTAGAAAAAAAAAAATAATATTCAAATTAATATATAAATAATATTTCTCGGATGTAAATCCAATAGATTAATGTCTTTTTTTTATTATTTGAAAATGTAATATTGTTTTTCCCCTTTAGAAAAAAACTAAGGTATTCATTTGGATCTTCTATCCAAGATCAAAGAAAATCTTCTAAAAATCGGATAAATTTTATTACAATCATTTTCGCCATTTTAATAACATTAGAACAACACTCTTTTACTTAATGAATATCGGTTTTACACTAAAATAAAAAAATTTGCACAAAAATTATGTAGAAAAAAATAGTAAACAATATAAACTTAAAAAAGTTTATAATGTAAAAAAATGAATTTAATTTTGAAATTTCCAAAACTAACTTTTTTCTTCAATATCCAACCAAACTCTTTAAACAAATGTAATTCACAAATTATAATTGAACTCATTAAAAGGTAAATAAATTAAATAATGTTTTTATTTTAGTTATTAGAAGGATTATTTTGATTTTTAATATGTATTGAATAATATTATTTAAAGTTATTTTATAAATATTTCTATTTTTTAACTTATTTTATTTTGTATCATCTTAAAAGTTTTGATCGTTTTTTCTTAATATTTTGAGGAAATAATCATCTAAAAATCTATTTTTAAAATCAGAATCATCAGAAAAAAATGATAATTTTTACACTATTTACTAAAATATTGACAAAAAAATTATTTAAAATTGATTTTTGTTCCAAATATTTCATTATATTTTCAGAATAATTCAGATTTTTTAAAAATATAGTAGTTTCTTCGTTTTTTCTTATTTTTTTTTCGATAAATAAAAGATTTTGAACTAAATAAAACAATTGAAATTTAAATTTTCATATTATTTGCTAAATAATCAATTTCAATAGTTTTGAATATTCTTTTAAAATAAAAATCATCAAATTAATTATCATGAACTCTAAATTTTTTTCTAAATTTATATTAAAGATTTTAGATTGAATTGAAATATCTCTTGATTTATTATATTAGTTCAAAAATAAGCACACATCAAATTTAATTCAAATCAATAAAATCGTATACAACAATCAAATTATTTTTTTAAAAAAAAATGATAATTAAAAAAAATAAAAATTTCAAATTAAATATATTAGTTAAAAAATGTAACAATCACATTATGTTTTTATATAAGTTTTTTATATTTTCTTAAGAAAAAAATTCTCATATTTACATTTGAATTTTAATAATATCATTAACCTAACCTAAATATCCAACAAATTAATGAGTAAATAGCTTAAATATGAAATGTTAAAAATAAATATCCATTCCAAGAATTTCATAGTTGAAACATTTCACCAAAAGCAAAATTTTTTCCAATTGTACATATGTCGGTAGTATATGTCCCTACGACCCAAAAAACGTTAAAATTCAAAACTGATCAAATACCTTCTATTAAAAAAATTCGTAAAACTAATTGAAAAAATAAAAATAAATAAAGTTTCCATTAAACTTTTTCTTGAAAACATTTTTTGCCAAAATTATTGAATTCAATATGTTGAAATTATGTATAATTTTAAGATACACTATCTTGTTTTAACTCACTTACCAAAAAAAATTCGAAATTATGGGAATTTTATTTTCACAAAAGGCAATAATTTGGTCTTCGAATGTTTTTTTTTTTTTTAAATGATAAAATTAAAAAAAAAAAGTTCAACTAAAAAGATCAACTCTGGAAAAATAACCTAATTTTATATTTAAACTTATTCTTTGATTTCAAAATGTTCTCAACCCCAATTTTTCCAAAAAAAAATATAAAAGTGCACAGTAATTTCAGAAAATATTTTCGATATTCAAAAGTTGAGAGTGTTTTTATTCTAAAAAATTTTATCCCAGTGTTTAATTGAATGAAGTTATAAGGCACGTTTTCGAAAATTATTAATCAGAAAAAAATAGTGCTTAATTTTATTAAGGACATATATTGAGTCTTTAAAATTAAAATCCATTTTTTTCATAGCCCAATATCGCTTCTAATTCAGTGTCTGTGGATTATCAAATACCAAATTAATGATGAAAGTTAATTTCTTGATACTTTGATAATAAAAAAAAAAATTTGTAATTTAAAAAAGAAAATTTAAATTTTTTATTTATTTAATTTAAAAATAAATATTAATATAAATTCAATTAAAGAATTAAAAAGAAAAAAAAAATAATAATAATATTTTAAAGTTCGTCATGGATATTCTTTTTTTCTTGGTTTGTTGTTAAATCTGGGATTGTTATTTTATTTTTTGGTTTTTCACACACAATGGGCGTTAATAAAGTCATTTGGTATTTGCAAATACTAACTTCTTGTACGTTTTTTATTTCATTTTTTAAACCACATTTTAAAAGCACTGTTGTTGATCTATTGGGGCCATTCCAGCACTTATCACCACCTGTGAATTCCATTTGTTCTTTATTAGCTTTGGTATTTTTCTTCTCATTCTCGTTCTCATCCTCATTCTCATTCTCATTGTCATTATCACTATCACTTTCTTGATTTGTTAATCCCCCCCATTGTTTAAAATTACCAAGTTTATAGGTGTTACCATTTTCCTTTTGGGTAACTTTATCAAAAGGACAGACTTCGTATGTGTATTTATTTTCTTTGTATTCAATGCAATTATCAAACAAATAATAAAATTCATTATCAATCCCTAAATCAAGATCACCAATTTTCTCGAATTTTTCTTTTTCTGTTTTTTTGTTTCTTTTTTCTGTAAACATCGAACTTTTTTCTCGAATTATTTTTTTTTTTAAGTCTTCTAATTCTTTTTTTGATGCACCAAAAAACAAATTTTTGAACTCTTTGGTAATTTTTTTAATTTTGGGATCCTTATGAAGGAAACAAAAATCTTTATCATTCTTTTCTTCACTGTTTGCTGTTTCCATATTTTTTGAGACCAGGCGCTCTTGAATCATCTTTTTCAAGACTTTTTTTCGATTTTTTTTTTGGGCATAAATCCATTTCTCACATACCTGTTGTTTTTCTGACATCTTTTCAGATTCTTGTTCTGCCTTTTCATATTCCTCTTTGGTAATTTCAATTTGTTCTTGGAGGTATTGTTTTTTTTCGTTGGTTTCTTTTTGGATTTCTAATCTCAATTTATAGCCTTCTTCTTGGATTTCTTGTTCTTTTAATTGGTCAGAAATCTGATCCAAATATAATTCTTTACAAGTGTTTGTACATTTAACCTTGCCCGACACCTCATCCTCCCCGGAACAGCAATCACAAATGCCGTCATTGACCCTTGAAGATGGTATCAATTTGCTTAACAGCCCTTCGTTGTGACAATAAAAGTTCCCTTTTGGACATGCAGAGGTCCCTGGTTCGTCGCTACCATCTTCGCAATCACAATAATTGTCATTTACATATGACTTTGGTATTGTTTTTGAATTGTCTAAACACGTGAACGTTTTTGGATCAGAATAATGACTAGCAACTAAAACAAATTATAATTAAAAGGAAAAAGCAATAAAAAAAAAAAAAAAAAAAAAAAAAAAAAGCATTTTGGATTCTTTTTTAGAATTGTTGTTGGATTGTTGTATGGTTTAATTGGGAACAAATTGGACTTTACGCGAAGGGTCAATACCAACTATCGCCGCTTGACAACAATAAGAAGATAATGTCAACAACGCTAAAAATAAAAAGAAATTCTTGCAAAAGTAAAACATTTTTCGGGTTGATTTTAAGAGAAAAAATGATTGATCAGTTTGAGAATTTAAGGTGTCGAAGAAGAAAATCAGCATTTTATGAGGTGGGTTGGATTTAAGAGTAAAATTCCAGTCCACAGTTTCTTAATACTGAGAAATTCACAAATATATTTTTATCTTTTTTGTTAACTTTTTCTTTTTTGAAAATGTTTTTATGAGAGCTTTGAAGAGAATATTTTATTGCTTTAAAATATAAAGAAAACTTGTAAAATTGGTTGACAATAGTTCTGTCGAAGGAGAAAAAAATCTTTTGAAAGTTGATTTACAAGATTTTTGATAATCGAAATTGAACCAAAAAAATTAAAATTTTTGAAAACATTTAATGCTTTAGATATATAAAAAAATACTTTTAAATGAAGTTTTTAGTTTTTTCTATTATTTCTTGACTTTTTTTATTTTTTTCTACTCTCACTTCTCTTTTTCTTGCCTTTATTTAGAAATTAATTTTTCTTTTCATTTTTTTAAAGAAAAGATATCATATGTGTTATAATATTACAGAAATGGGAGCTCGTATAAAAAAAGTTCTTATAAAATTTTAGAGTTGCAGAAAGTGTTGTTAAGGAGTTATTTTATACCAAAGAGAAGACTAAGAGCAAAGTATGTTGTTATTGGGTATTAATCAAATAAGAGCTATGGTTTAAATATCTCTAAAAAATTGATTAGTCAATCAGTAATATTTGTTGATCTCATCAATTAAAAATGATCTCTGTATGAGTAAAAAATCCCAACAATTTCAGATAAAAATTTGTATTTCTAAACAAATTAAAAATTTTATTCATCAATATTCAGACTTCAAAGTTGTAAAATACCTTACTTAAAATTGTGGTGAAATGTTGATTAGTTTTTAAAAAAAATCAATTTTTTGAAAAAATTAAATAATTAACCAATAAACCTATTTGACAAATTATTTCTGAAATATTGGTAATATATTAATGTTACAATTCACTTTATCAAAGGGAAACAAAGCCAAACAGTCTTTGAAATTTTTATGTTGATGATTATTGAGTTAATCTTTGAAATTCAAAAATTAGAAAAAATGGTTACTTTTGGAAGATCTAAATATGAATTATTGAACTACAGGAATACGATTATTTTCTTTCTATTTTTAGTTTTGGATTAGGAATTAAAAAAAAGTCTAAAATGAAAATTTTTAATTTGAAACCTTAGTAAAAAATGTTAAAATTTATTGTATAATAATATTTATAAAAGATTTTTTCGAATTCTTTGAGTTATTTAGGCAAATATCATTTATATAGAATTTAACATTTTTGAATTGATAAAAATATCTCCCGACCTTAATCCCTTAAGTACCTATCTCTTACAGGATTCAAAAGAATTGATTCAAATCAAGTTTTTTACTCAATTCTTCCAAATTCTGGAAAAGCAAAAGATTTTTATATTTAATATAAGAGATAAATCGAAAATAAAATTTATTCTCCATTTATTTCTCAAAGTAAAAATTACCAAACTGTAAACAGGACAGTATTTTGTTGAATCACCAATCTTCAATAATAAAAAACAAAAAAAAACTTTTTATGGGATTTCTTAGAAAACTTATTTTCCAAGAAATTATAACTTTTATTTCAGTTTCTTGGATATTTAGTCAATAGTAAGTTGAATAGAACCTAATGATCTTTTGAAATCAAATATAAAAGATATACCTAAAAATTAGATTAATCTTGATGGATGAACTACAATATGCAACCTTTCTAATCCAATGTTGATAATTTATAGAAAATTGATATTTATTATAAAATTGAAAATTTGTCTTTTATTAAAGAGAATATTCAATTTTTATCATTACATTCAATAAAAACTTCAATTTCTATTAACTCTTAATAGTAATTTTTGATTTGTAATAGAAAAAGTAAAAAATAAAATTTCCTAAAGATTAGAAATAACAGAATTCATTGAAACTTAATTGATATTTCTCCGATGATGACATCAAAATGTTTAAACCTGCGTTATTTGCAATTTAGGAAATTAATATCTACAATTAGTGAATATTTTCTTATAAATTTGTTTGGCCTTTTCAAAAAACAAAAAAAAAATGGTTAAAGGAAAAGTACTCTATAACAACAGGACAAAATTTAAAATATGTTATTGATGGCATTCTCTACTTAAAAAATTTGTATTTACCAAGTATCAAAAAATTCTGATCAAAAGAGTAAAGAAACACAAAATTGAATATTTATTTTCTGAGATACATTTTTTTTTGTATTTTTTTCTGAAAAAGAAATCATTTAGAATTTATTCTTTATCTAACATTCAAAAAAATATTATCCTCTTTATTATCAGGTCCGATCTTTTTTATACAACAAAAATTCTTTTTTGCCAGGGATATTAAAGTAAAGATTGTTTTTCTTTTTTGAGAAAATTCTTTTAGTTAACCAAAAAAATGATAAATTAAACGGACTAAAAAATAATTGTATTTTTTAAAAAAGGATAGTAATTATAATTAAAGTTTTAAAGTCATTTAAAAATTTTACTCAGGGATTGTTTTGGTTTTTAAGAAGAAATTCAATTTTTCAAAATAAAATTTTTTTTCAAGATATTAGGGAATAAAGTAAATTTATACTCAAAATTCAAAATAATTTTTTTTATGACAAAAATGATTTAAATTGTTTTAAGATAACTTGAGAGTAAGACCAAACAATTTGTTAAAATTTAATTTTCAAAAGAATAAGTTTACATTTATTTTTTTTTTTTTCATTTTTTGAAAACCATAAAATAACAATTTCACTTCTTAAAGAATAGAATATTTTTGTTTAATAGATCTAAATTTCATTGATAAATTTTAGTTAAAAATATAAATATGTGTTTATTAATTTTTTTATACACTTCAATTATATTTATTGTTTGTTATTTTTATTGAAATTTTTTGAATTAAAAATAATAACCAAATAAAAAATTTGCTTTATAAATTAATTCTTTCCAACATGAAACTAAAAAACTGTTTTCCCATTGTCACAAATTCATTTGATTGTTAAAAAAAATAATAGTTTACTTTTTTTTAGTTTTAAATTGTAAATATGTGAATTTTGGATTTCAAAAAAGAGACCTAAATTTACAATTTGCTTAGTTGAAATTAATTTATCCTTTTCGACAGTTGAAAACAGAAATTTCGATAAAAAAATTCCAAGATTATTGACAAGGTTTCATTTTATTTTCAAAAAATATTACTCCATTAACTTAATTGTTGTGTTCTTCTATTAGAAAATTTATGGTTTATGATGAACTGTCTATATATTTGGTAGTTTTTATAATATGATAATAATTTATAATAGATAAACAATTTTTAGCCCTTGTAAATTTTCATTTCCGGGTAGATAAAGGTTTTACCATTTTAAGAAAGACCATCCCGGTTCAACAGTATTATTTAATTTACAGATATAAATAGATAAAATAGCATGTTTTATTACAATTGGTAAGTTTTTTAATTATTAAGATTACAAATTTGTAAAAAAATATCCGGAATCTAAACTGAAAATATTTTTCATAAAAATAAATAGATCTCTTTTTTAATCTTATTATTATTTAGTATCCAATCAAATTTACAATTGTTGACATATTCAAATCATTTTTTAAAGTTAAATGGTTTATATATTTTAATTATTTTTAATTATAAATATTATTTTGAAGTATTATTTTTATATTTTTTGACATTATTTCTAAAAATCAAGTTTTTTTTTATTGAAAATTATTGGAATAATAATTATTTCAGTAATAAAAAATTTAAAAAAAAGAATTTTTTGGTTATATTTATGAATTATTTATACATAAATTTATTCTTTAAAAAAATGTTCAAAATTTTGATAAATAAACTAATTTATCAATCAAATTTATAAAGATAAATAAAAAAAATTTAGCATAAGAAATTATATAACTAACAAATAAGTATATAATTTTTGAAAAATAAAAAAAAAAATTAATTTTCCTGAATTATTCAATTTGAAATTAAACAAAAATTATTCTGCACCTTCAAATAGTTTTCTATATAGCAACAATTGGAAACAATCTAATTTTTGGAAAAAAAATACCATAGAATCTACACTCAATTACAAAATCAATTATTTATTGATTAAATTTTAGAAAAAAAATTGTGTTATTTTTGTAGAGTCACTCTTTGAATGTTTATAAGATTTCTTAGAGTATTTTTTTAAATTTATCCCTTAAGTAATTATTATCCAAATGAATTTTACCATAATATATATATATCTATATATATATATATATATAGGGTAAGAAAACAACTACAAATTAGATTCTTTTTTTTATATTGGTTTTGCAATGAAAGAAAGTAATTTGTTTTAAAGGGTGAAATAAATGAATTTAGAAGAATAAAACAAGAAAAAATATTTTGTTAATATTTTAGATTTTTTTGAAATTAAAATCCACTAGAAACTTTTGTTTTTTTGTTAATAGAATTTCTGACTAACAAGTTATATTAATTTTTTTTTTGTGTGTTTTTTTAAACTTTGTCAGAGATATCCTATGAATTGATGTTTGTTTTAAAATAATAATTTTTGTAATTAGGATCCTTTTCAATTTTTTTTTATGATTTTCATTTTTGAAATTGGATCCAATGGATTCTATTATTTTTGTAAAGTGAAATTTTTCAATCAATAGAAACTGTAATTAAATTATACAAAATTTTAAGTGGCTTACCACTCGAAAAGTATGGGGTTAATTAAGGGGAAGTGTTTTAACCTAAAAACAAAATTTTATAAACCCCAAAAATATTTACACAAAAATTGAAACCAATTTTACAGAAATTTAAAACTTAAGTATCAAACAAACTCAAACTGCCTGATTTTTCGAAATTATTGATGTTGAAATAAAAAATATACACTTTTTTAACCCAGTTGGAGTTTGTTTGATACAAAATTAATAAAATGAAGGTATAATTGCTTTAAATTTCAGTACAAATATTTCGAAGATACTAATTTTCGATATATAGGATCTTAAGTTATGAGATTTTTCATCAGATTGGAAGAAAGAGTTAACTTACCAAAGGTTTTTCTTAACATTTCTCAAAAGTGAAATACTATATTAACGAAGAAACTTTGTTACAAAAATAAAAAGACTTGAAAATTTATTTCTGAAAATAATTATAAGACTCTAATCCAAAAACGGGATTCTTTTTGTTGTAAATAGAAAGAAGGTTTATTTTAATAAAACAATGATTTATTTTTTTCCATTTTTTTCCTTTATCAATTTCTTTTAATTAGTCTTTAATTTTTGTTCCACTTATTCTTTTTATTTTTTTTATTCGACTTTTTTAAATGGGAAACAATTCGGTACGTTCTCGTTCAACAAATGATTTACAAGATAGTAGCAGTTCAAGAAATCGAAGACATAGGCACAGTCGATCGGAAGGATCACGTACAAGAAGAAACAACCAAAATGAGAACAGAAACCAGGGCATGTATTTCGGGATGAATCCAATAATGTATGGAGGGCAAACAACGAACGGAAGCCAGATGAACCGAAATTTGGCAGAATTGATGGGAATTTCAGTTTCTGAGATGCCACGAAAGCCACCACCAAAAATACATGAAACGACGACTGTGAAGAACAACATTAATTTGAAAAAAAACACTTTAAAATTAATCAGGGTTGGGGATGAAAATTCAAGAAAATTCAAGCTTTCGTTTGACTTTGATACAGGTGTGCCAGTAATATTAAGAATCTTTTGGTGTGCGAATGAATTTGTAAGAAGAAATGATGGCGCAATAGTTTTTAAAAGCTATGCACCAAATTTGACAAAAAATGGAATTTCTTTTAATTTCCCCAAAGGCATTGCACAATCTTTTGAACAAGACGATGAACACGCAATTGACATCACTGATTTTCGTCCACAGCAGCAAAGGTGCTTAATCTATAAATCTTTGCAGCAACTAAAATACGAAATGCGAGTGAAGAAATTCAATACGATCGGAAGACGTAAAACTCACAGTGAGGATCGTAATCATAAACATAAGCATAAGCATAAGCATAAACACAAGAGAAAAGAAAAGCATAAACACCACAAAAAAAAAGATAAAGAAAAAGTAAAAGGAAACGGAAAAGAGAAAGAGAAAATGAAAAAGAAAAAAGAAAAGAAAAAAATCGAGAAAGAGGATTATAATTTATTAGACGATCAAAGCTCTGCTACTGATCCTGAAGAAGAAAAAAAAGTAAAAGTAAAAGAAAAAAAAAAAAAAAAAAAGCACAAGCACAAAAAAAGGAAGAGTACAGATAAGTTAAGGAACAACAATCAAAATGGTATTAGCCAAGGTGCTGGTGAGTTGCCAGAATTAGAAGAAATTTATCCTATAATTATCTGTTTAGAAGGTAATGTGGACAATTTTGAAAGAGAGGATAAGAATGTTTTAAAAAATCCTCAAAGCCAAAGAACTTTTGCTACTTTGGTTTATAATGAAAAATCTAAAAACTTTTCAATCAGAGTAATAAAACAAAAAATTACGGTTCAAGGTAAAACATATTTATTAAAAGAAATTTATGGGCTAGATGGAAACGGAAACGGAAACGGAAATGGAAACGAAAATGGAAATGGAAATGGAAATGGAAATGGAAACGGAAATGGAAACGGGAAGGAAAATGGAAATGGAAATGATTCTCCAAAAACAGATAAAGATAATATTAAAGAATCTAAAAAAAGAGAAAAACAGATAAAAATACAAGAAGATCAATTAAAGAAAAATTCATTTATTGTAAATAATGAAACGAGAAAGGAATGTGTTATTTGCCTCGATGCAGATCCAGATACAACAATTCTACCATGTAGACATTGTTGTATGTGTCATAATTGTGCTGAAATACTGAGAATGAAATCGGATAAATGCCCGATGTGTAGAGGTACCATTAAATCTTTAATACAAATAAATCTTGGTAATAAATCTGAAAACAAATAAATTTAAACATAGTTTCAAACTTAGAATATATATAAAAAATGAAAATTAGATTAATTAATATATATATATATATATTATTATTATTATTTTGATAATTAGAATAAAAAATAAATAAATTTAAATTTTAATGATCAAAAATAACAATTAAAAATAAAAGAAGAAAAATTAATATTATACTTAACTAAAATTATGTATTAATTAAAGTTTAGATATTTTTTACTTTTTTATTTACTTTTGGTTTTTATTTTGAATACAAACTAGGGGTATTCTGCTATTTCTAGAACGATTTAAAAAAAAATAAAAATAAAAAAGTTTATTTCGATTTAATAGAGGTTTTGATGATAACATATATTATCATGATATTAACAATAAAATCGCGATAGTATTAAAAAAATCGCGATTAGTCCAACTTTATCGCTAAAAATCATAAAATCGCGATATTCAACATTATCGCTATATTCTACTTTATCGCGATAAAATGAAAAATTATTTTTTTGAAATCACCTTCAAAAAAATCTCTTGACTTTTACAACACTTTTCCCTTTAATAAATGGTAGAAAGTGTTTGAAAGGGTTGTGGTTTGTCTCCAATTGTTTGAAGGTTTTGAAAGACAAAAAACTTTTATAAACTGAATGAGTTTGTTAAAATGTGGAAAACAAATTTTTTTTCAATTTGTTTTATTTTTCTTTTAACAAAAGTTGAAATCTATTGTGAATTTTATGATCATACTAACCATAATTCACTTCTATAATATACTTGAATATAAAATAGATGTGTTTTTTAACTAGGCGTTATTACCTTCACAATTTTAATAACCAAAAAGAATAAAGAATAATTTTCCTTCTTATTGCTGATCAATTAAATAAAAAACTTTAAGCTCTATTTTTGTTTTCTTTCCAATACAAAGATACTCAAAGAAAAATAAGAAGAAGAAGAGAATAATTGTATCAAAAACCTTAATCGTTCATGATAATGTGAATAGGTTGTAGTGAAAGCTTCTGAAAAGTTATCCAAGTTCTTTCAGCTTTCATAGAATATAGAAAATTTTTTAACCTAATAACACATTCTTTAAAGAACAGATAAAGTGTTGGTTCTTTTAGAAGGCCTTTTATACAACACAATTTACAACCCCAATTTTGACTGAGAAAATATTTTCTTCTCTTTTGTTCTTATTGTTGTTGATCTAAAAGAATGGATAGATTTGTCAACCAAATCAAATTAAAATAAAATACAATGAAAAATCTTTGATCTGATCATTGATTGTATCAAATATACTTTTTGTTGCTTTTTTCAATAGAATAAATTTTTTTCACCTAATCTCTTTATTAATCAAAACAAATTTAATGGTTAAAATATTGCTCAATTAGCCCAAAAACCTCTAAACTATTATATCGTGATTTACTTTTTAATCGCGATATTTTGGCTTTTATCACAATTTTTAAAATAATTATTGTGATTTATAGAATATTGCGATTTATTATATTATCGGGATAATGTTGAATATTGCAATTTTGGGCAATATCTTGTTTTAATCAAAATTATCACGATTGTTGTAACTTTATTGTAAATTAAGCATGATATCATGAAAACCTTTAATATATCAAATAGAAATAGAAAATGTTATGAATAACACAACGAGAATAGATTTTTTGAGATCATATTATTTGTGATTAGCAATTTTTTAAAAAAAAAATTGATTTGACGTTCTTTGTGTTACATATTATATTTTAAAAAATAGATATTATATAATTTCTGTTCTGAAATCCAATTTTTTGATTATTTTATTTTTTATAACATTCTCATCTCAGTTCAAAGTAAAAATGGTAAAATAAAAATATCTAAAAGAAATAATAGGAATTTAGAACCACTTGTAAAGTCCTGAAAAATACCTTGATATTGAGGTAATATTTTTCAAAGAATAATTAAACATTTGAAAATTTTTCACTTATTCATTGTGTTACTTAGAATAATTATTATTGGCTCATAAAAGATCTTTGATCACAATGATTTTTTAAGATATTTTGTAATTTAAGTAGAAAAAACATATTTTCCATTTAGTTTTTTTAAGTTTGATAGTAAAATTTTTGAATAAAAAATATTTATCACAGTCAAGAGGTCAGGGTTCTTATATATCAAAAAAATTTCAAATTATTGAAGTATTTTTTAAATAGGCGACAATTATTTAGACTATTAAAGAATTATTTATTGATTTAAATTGAAAAAAATATTTTTTTTTGTTTTGTATTGTCAAGAAGGGTAAATTATACTCTAAATATCCTTTTACTTGAATTGATTCACAGGCAATGTTAAAGTAAAATTATATATTTTACAGACGTTCAAGAAAAGGACAAACTTCAATTATTATTATATCTCTAAAAAAAAAAACAGAAAAAAATTGATAAAAAAAAAACTAAATGAAAAATGAAAATTTAAAAAGAAGTTTATAAGAAAAAAAATAAATAAAAATAAAAATCAATACTACATTACATTAAGAAATCCAAAAATAATCTCCATAATATTTTTTGTTAATTTAATTAAATTTGATAATTTTCTCATGAGTTTTTGTTGGGGTTCATTATTTAATAATTGTAATTGGTTCTGAGTTCCTTCTTGATCTGATTTGCTTAATAATTTTATTATTTTTGTATTTGTTTTTTTTTTTTGATTTATTTTTACTTTACTCAAACTTTTTTGTTTCTATATCTTGGTTTTAATCGGTAATATATTGATTTTTGTCCTTTATAACTATTCTTCATAATAAATATAAAAGTCGGCCTTAGAAAAAATGAAGAAAAAAAAAAAAATTATTTATTTGTTTATTTTTTTTTCAAAAATTTATTTTTGGAATTTATACCATGTAATTAATAATGAAAAAAAAACCCTACTTAAAAATACAACTATTCTTGAAAATACAACAAATACATCTACTCATTTAGAATTTAGTTACCAAATTCATTTTCCATAATTTCTATTATTAAATTTGTATGCTCTCTAAATGTTAACTTAAAAATACTGTTGATATACAAAATTTAACAAAAAAAAATTTCATTTTATGGATCTAAAATTAACTAATTCACATTGCGCAAGCAAAATACATACATAAACTCATCCTGAAGTAGAGAAAATTTTCATAAATTTTTTAAAAAAAAATAATTTGTTACTAAAAAAATTAACTTTTTTTAACTTTTACTTTTTTTTAATTGTGCAACAACATTTCTATTTGTAGAAGATGTAGTAATAATCAAGACAAACTATTATTTTGAATAAACAATCACAATAATTCTATATTTGAAAAGTTGATATCAAAATTTTGAATTAAAATTTAGTATTATTATCGAAAAAAATATTATTTTTATATTTAAAATTAATATTCAAAATAAATCACTAATAGTTTCATTATTATTTTTATATATTGAAAATATTTTGTTTTTTCAACTAAATGAAGATAAATCGAAATGAAAAAAATAATATTAAAGTTTTTAAACTACTTTTGGGGATTAAATCTTCATAAATCAATATTGAAAAGGATTTATAAACTCAGGATTTAATGTATGAATTGTTATAGTTATTGGAATACTTGTCTTTTAATTTTATGGTAAAGTTAGGAAATAAACTAAAAAAAAAATAAATTCATCATTTTTCTGTGCAAAACAAATGAATAATTATTTGATCTGTGTTATATCAAATACAGTTAGTCCGACTTTTAAGACACAAGTATTTACTGGAATTTAAGGAACATAAAAAAATCTAAATTAATTCACTAAAAATTAAGATTCTTGTAGAATAATTTTGGTCAAAAGAAATTCGTAAAAAAGTGCCTTAATTTGAGATTTTATTGTATAATAAAAGTTTGTTGAAAGTATGTGCCTTTGATAAAGGACCAAATTTAGTGTTTTTTCAGGTAATTAAATAAGTGAAATATAACTCTTATTTTTTTTTTCCAAATACAAATTTTTAGTATAATATTTTATCATCTGGTGAAGTAAATTCTCTCTATATTAATATTATGTTAATTATTACTAATAGATATTATTCACAATATTAAATCAAAATATTAAAATTTTAATAAAAAAAATAAATAACTGATTTGATTGTATTATACAAACATGGATTAACTTTATATTGCCCTAAAGTGGAAATATAAAAAGAATAAATTATTTTGAATAGGTACAAATTTTTACAAATATTGAGTTACAAAATTACCAGAAAAGTAATATAGAACATTGATAACAATATGTTAGACTCTGAGTTCTTATAGAAAAAAAAGAGGAACTGATAACAATTTTTATTAAAAGGTATACATTTTTGGAGTTATCGGAAATGTCTTACTGATATTTGAAATTTTATGTATCAAATTATCTGGTTATTTATCATTTTTTTCAAAACTGAAATACTTACTTTAAATAGGAAGTCAACTTGAACTAATTATTTCATAAAAAGGGGAACTACTGTCAATTGTAAAGTAAAAAGATCAAAATTTTAATTCAGCTTTCTAAAAAAAATAACCGCTCTATAATTTAATTAAACCATCAAAGCCCACATTTCAAAAAAGGGTAGATAATAATTCAAACTTTATTTTAAGCATTAACAATTTGAAATTTTACATGTTTTTATAATATTTTTTTGGAAAGTGAATAATATTTTTGTGTCATTTATTTTACAATAAATAGTAACTAGTAAATTGAGAACGCAAATATCAAAGGATTTCTTTGAAATTTAATCGTAGAAAAAAAAGTAAAAAATGAAAAACAGAAAGCGGAAGTGAATTTTTTTCCCATTTATTATTCAAAGATCAGAATTGCTTTCTGAAATTCAAATAGGATTAAATTTCAACTTGTTATAATTTTTATTCTTAAGAAATATTGGTTTCCTTTAGGATTCTTAGTTTATCCAAAATATAGCAATACATGGTATCAAGAAAAAAGCACAATTTAAATGAATTGAGACTCAGATCTCAAATTAAAATCTATTTCTCTGGAAACTCTATTTGTAAAAGAAAAATAAAATTTGAAAATAAAGTAATTTTTTTTTTTGTATTTAATATCCAAATGAGTTTCTAATCGTGATTTCCGACATTTAGGGTTCCAACAGTATAAAGTTGTGTTTTTTTTTTTTTTTTTTTTCAAAACAAAATTACTTTATATAAATAATATTAAAATAACTCTCTAAAGTATTTTTTCAATGGTTTAACAAAAAAAAAAAATAAATAAAAAAAGATGCTTTGATAAAAAAAATTAATATTCAAATAAAAATTTATTTTAACTGTAAAAAGAAAAAAAAATAAATTAAATTAAAGGAAATGAAATTAATCATTTTCATAATTGTTTAAAGAAGGTAAAAATCCCATTTCTTTTTTATATTCTAATTCTTCTTTCCAGGTTACTCTGTCACTGCCCCAATAAACAGAAGAAGTTCTATTAATGAACTTTTCTTTTGTAGTTTTGAAAATTTCTCTCAAATCACAAGTTCTAACTTCAAAAAAAATTTCATCAGGATCAACTGCCTCTTGCTTTTTTAATGATATTTCCATTTGCTCACCATGTGCCCAATCGGGTGTCTTCCATTGCTGCTGTTGCTGCTGTTGTTGCTGTTGTTGCTGTTGTTGCTGTTGCTGTTGTTGTTGCTGCTGTTGCTGTTGTTGCTGTTGTTGCTGCTGCTGTTGTTTTTGATGATGTTGTTGCTGTTGTTGTTGTATTTCAAGGTTTTTTTTGGTATTTTCTTTCGAATAGTCATTTTCATTCTTATTACTTTTCGCATTTTGTTGTTTTTTTAAAGGCGTGGAATTTTTTTTTCTGTCTTTTTTTAAAATTGATGATTTTTTTTTAATTGCCGAATTATTTTCAATCTTATTTTTTTCGTTTAGTACATTATTTTTTTGTTTTAAGGTGGAATTTTTGGCTTTTAATAAATTTGAAGACTTTTTGATTTTTGGAGTTGTTCCATTTCGTTTCATTTTAGAAATCCGCGTTTGTGAATTACTTTGAAGGGATAGTTTTATTGAGTTTTCACTTTTTTTTCTTTTTGGTAGTGTAGATTTTATGGATTTTTTTTTTAGATTTTTTCTATTTAAAATTCTTTTATTATTTAATGATTTTTTAGTTGTGGTTAGTGACTGTATCGGTGGGTTTTTATTAAAACTTGTTTTCTTAGAATATATTGTTGAGTTTTGTTTTTTAATATTTTCTTTAATCTGTTTGGATTGGTTCGGATTTGTTATTTTATTATTAATTCTTTTTTTTTTTATTTTTTTTATAGTTTTTCTTTTTATCACTTTTCTTTTTGTATTTTTTGTATTTCTCATAATTTCCTTTGTTTCTGTATTATTATTATTATTATTATTTCTAACAGAGGATGGTGTTTTTTTGTTCAGTTTTAAAGACTGGGAAAAAGATCGTTTTTTTTTTTGTTGGTTAAGAGTTGTTCGTTTTTTATTTTTAATTTCATTAGTGTTGGATTTATTGGTAATATTTTTTTTGGTTTTTATTTTTTGAATATTATTTGTCTGTTTATTGGTATTTTTTTTAATTTGTGGATTTCTTTTATTTTTATGTTGAGAGGAAATTGAAGGTTTTTTTGCGTTTTGTTTAATATTTGTTAAGCCATTTAATCTATTTTTATTTTCAATTTTTGATTTTGGCTTGATGGGGTTGGTTTTATATTTTGTTTTCAATTTTGTTATTTTTTTTTGATCTTGGTTCGTTTGGATAATATTTATTTTTTTATTATTTGATGTATTGTCTTGGTTATTATCTTGAAACAATTTTGCTTTAATTTCTTTTGCTTTAATTTTTTTTTTAAGATCATATTCTTTATTCTTTTCTAATACCCTTGGAATAAAACTAGTAATATTTGCAACGAGATTTCCAAATTGTGCTGGGCATAAACTGGCCAAAGCCACTTTTCCTTTGCCAGTTGTATTTGATAGCGTTGGTAAAGCGATGGTTGTATTAGTTAAGGAATTTTTTATTGAATTGCCATTAGTTAAATTCATTGAAGACGTGGTATTATTTAATACTGATTTTGAATTCAGCTGTTGTTTTTGATTTTTTTTTTGCTTTTGTTGACTAAGATTTTTTTCAGAGTTCTTATTTACTATTGGTTTTTTTTTTGTTTGAGGAATTTTCTTTTTATTTAAGGTGGCAATTTGTAATTTTTTTTGTTTAGAAATTTGTGATTTATTTCTTATTTTATTTGGTAGTTTCTGAGAGAATTTTCTTTTTAATTCTTTGTTACTGTGGTTTTTATTGATATTTGATTTCTTTTGAATCTTATTAACTTGAATCTTTTTTTGGTTATCTAAATTTGGTTTTTTTTTTTCTGTTTTATGTGGTTTATTTAATGGTAGTTTTTTTTGGTTCTTCTCTTTAATATTTATTGTTTTTTCCTTTGCCTTATTGATTTTTGTAATTAAAATACTTTTTTTTTTTTGTTTTTTTTCTTTTGTTTCCAAATTTCTTTTGAGATCCAAATCTTTTTGTTCTTTTTTCAATTTGTGTATTTTTTTGATATCCCTTTGAGGAGTTGATTCATTTATTGTTTTTCTATTATCAATTTTTTTGTTTTGGGTGTTTAATTTTGTTATTTTGTTGTTATTATTATTTTGATTTTTTTCTTTTTTTTGAATGGCTTGATTACTTTTAATCACGGCTTCTTTATTATTTTTTGTTTTTGTTGATGTGTTTTTCATTGTTCCCAGTTTTGGATCTTTATTAAAAATAACGGATTTGTTTATTTTCATTAAACTTTGAGAATCTCCTTTTTTTATTTGATTCGCTTTAAATGTTTTTGAAATTCCTTTGTTTTCATTATTATCAGATACTTTGCTCTTGATGATTTGATTTGGTGTTTTAAAAAGTACTTTTTTGTGAAAGTTTTTTTCTTCTTTTTCTTTTTCTTTTTCTTTTACTTCTTTTGTTTCTACTTCTTCTTCTTCTTTTCCATCTCCTTTTTCTTCTTCTTGTTTATGTTCTTCTTCTTCTAATACTTCTTTTTCTTCTTCCTCTTCTTCTACTTCTTTTTCTTCTTCTACTTCTGCGTGTTGTCCTTCTTCTTCTTCTTCTTTTAACAATTTTAATTCTTGATCAGATTCAGATGTTATAATTTCAGATTTATTGTTATCATCTTCTACACCTATTTCTTCTTTTTCTTCATGTATTTTGTTTTGTTTATTAAATTGATCCTCTTCTTCTTTGCTTAATTCTTCTTTTGGTTTAAATTCCATTTTAGTTTTATTTTTTAATTCAAGACTCTTTTTTAATTGGGTGTTTAACTTTGTGTGTTCTAATTTTATTAAATCTTTTTTCTCTTGGTTTAATTTTTCATTTTCGTCTTTGTTTTTGTTTTTGTTTTCTTTTCCAATTAAACCCTCATTTTTTTCTTGTTGTCGGTTCGTTTTGTAATTGGGTTTTGATAATGAGTCTGATTCTTTTTTCATTACATCAATTAATTTTGTGCTGTTATTAAAATCTAAATTTGGTTTTAAATTTTCCTTTGATCCAGAGGAAATCTTGTTTACCAATTTTAATTTGTCTTCTTTTTCTTTTTCATTATCTTCAGATTCATATGGTTCTATTTTCTCTTCACTAATAATATCTTTCTTTATTTCTAATTTGGATTTTTTGTTTGGATTTGGCTCAATTTTTTCTTTTGTTGAATGATCTTGTATTATTGATTTTTGGTTTGTTTTGATTTCTGATTTTTTGTTGCTATCTTTTTCAAAATTTGCAACAATTTCTAATTGTGTTTCTGTTTCAGTTTCTGTACGGGTTTGTTCTGAATGTGATTCGTTGTTAGACGAAAGTTCTGTGGTTGATTCTTCATTTGGGGTATATTCACAATCATTAGATCCAGATTTTTCTTTCTCTGTTTCTTTTCCAGATTGTTCTTTACGATCTGATTCTGAATTTGCTTCTTTGTCTAATTTTAAAGATGTTTGTACTTCTGATTCTGATTTAGATTCTGATTTAGATTCTGATTGGGTTTCTATATTTGATTCTTCATTAGAGGTGGACTCAATATTAGATTCGGATTCTTCCGTACCAGTTTCTGTTCCGGATTGGTCATTACCAACTGTTTCCGATTTTTGTTCTTTTTCTGATTCTGATTCTGATTTAGATTCGGATTGTGTTTCTATATTTGATTCTTCATTAGAGGTGAATTCAATATTAGATTCGGTTTCGTCTATATCTGTTTCTGAATTTTCACTACAATCTTTTTTATCTTGTGAATCTGAATTTATTTGTTTTTCTAATTGTAGATCTTGTTCCGATTCTGATTCTGATTCGGATTGTGATTGTGTTTGTGTTTGTGTTTCGGATCCTTCTTTTAATTGTGATTTGACTTTTTTTTCGGTTTCTGTTTCAGTGCCGGATTGTGATTCGGATTCTTCAGGTTGGCTGTTTCCAGATTCTCGCGTGTCTTCTGTACTTTCGTTTGTTTCTGGTTCTGAATTATGTTCTAATTTTTTTGGTTCTGCCTTTGATTCAATTTTGGATTTATGGCTTTTATCAAATTGTTTGTTTTTTTCTGATTTTTTTTCTTTCTCTGATTCTGATTGGGTTTCTGAATTTGGTTCTTCATTAGAGGTGGACTCGTCGTTAGATTCGGATTTTTTTGTATCTGTTTCTGAATTTTCACTACAATCTTTATTATCTTGTGAATCTGAATTTATTTGTTTTTCTAATTGTAGATCTTGTTGCGATTCTGATTCTGATTCTGATTGTGTTTGTGATTGTGATTGTGTTTGTGTTTGTGTTTCGGATCCTTCTTTTAATTGTGATTTGAGTTTTTTTTCGGTTTCTGTTTCAGTGCCGGATTGTGATTCGGATTCTTCGAGGTGATTGTATCCAGATTCTCGCGTGTCTTCTGTGCTTTCGTTTGTTTCTGATTCTGAATTATGTTCTGGCTTTTCTGGTTCTGCCTTTGATTCAATTTTGGATTTATGGCTTTTATCAAATTGTTTGTTTTTTTCTGATTTTTTTTCTTTCTCTGATTCTGATTCGGGCTGGGTTTCTGTATTTGATTCTTCACTTGAGGCAGATTCAAATTTAAACTCAGATTCTTTTGTATCTGTTTCTGAATTTTCACTGTAATCTGTATTGTGATCTCGTTTTGAATTTTCTTCTTTAACTATTCCTTTAGTTAAACTTTCTTCTTTCACCATTGTTAGTTTTGTTTCTTGGTTGTGTGTTTTTAACTCTGAGTCTGAGTCATGCGCCTTATTAATTTTTAAATTTTGATTTTTGTTTGGTTTAATTTTATTGGTTGCAATTTTTTCTTGGGGATCTGATTCAGAATTTGAAGTCGATTTGACATTTGAATTGAGTGATTGTTCACGATTGTTTTTTATTTTTGATCTCAATGTGTCACTCGACTCAAGTTCTGTTAGGGATGTTAAATTAGAGAAATTATTATTATTATTGTTTCCTTTGTTCTTTTGAGGATCTTTTGAAGTTTTTTGATGTTTAATATTGGTTTTTTTCTTGGCATTATCCTTGTTGGGGGTGCGCTTATCATGACTATCGTTATTTTCTTTGGTTAAAGGGGGTGTTTGTATTGTTGAGCTAATATTTATTTCAATATTTTCTTTATTATTTTGGAGGTTTTGGATTGACAATAATTTAATTGGTTGTTTTAAATTTTTTTGTATTGGGAAATTTTTCTTCCTGAGTTGCTGTAATTTTAGTGTCCAGTTTTTATGATTTTCTTTGACGCTAGACAAATAGTTAGTTCTAGTTTTTGAAATTAAGTGTGTTCTGGGTTGGGGTTGAAGATCACTTTTGGTTGTGTTTTGATTTGAATTTGATATAGTTTCTTGTCCAATGACTTTTTCATTGTTGGAAGAATCTTGAAATAATTTTTGGAGCTTTGTTTTGAATAAGGATGTTGAGTCAGTTTGATTTTTGAAATCTATTCCCAGTTTGTGTTGAGAAGAAGTTATTGGAAGTTCAGGTGTTGATTCCAAAATGAGTGATTGTTCTCGGAGATATTGAATTGAATTGTTTCTTGTTGACAAATCCTTCTCCAATGAAAATTTCTTTTTGTTTATTACTTGTTCTTGTTCTTGTTCTTGTTCTTGTTCTTGTTCTTGTTTATTTTGTAATCTTTCAATTTTGTCAAAAGAATCGACCTTCTTGGTTGAGTTAGTTTTGTGTTTTGGTTGGCCAATGTTGTCATTTTCAAAATTATTTTTACAATTGGGTTTTGGATTAGATTCGGACTCATATCCAGACTCATACTCAGATTTAGACTCAGACTCATATTCGGATTCAGACTCAGACTCCGATTCGTATTCGGATTCAGATTCAGAGTTAGAATTAAACATGGATCCAGACTCGTACTCAGAACCAGACACACACTCAGGTTCAGAAGCAGAAGAAGAAGAAGAAGAAGAAGAAATGGACTCGTATTTTTGATCCAATTCTGGTAAGGAATCTGAAACATAATTACCTTCAAAATTGTGGTCTTGATCTCGGTTTGTGTCAGAATTTGAATTTGGGGTTGTTAAACGGGTTTTCTGGTTGTTTTGTTGCTTCTTTTGATTAAAATTCTTAACCTTCCTTCCAAAGAAAGATTTAAACTTGTTTGTTTCTTGATCTAAAGTTTGTCTTGTTTGTGGAAGACTTGCAACTCTTTTTTTATTTTTTTTGTTTGTTCTATCGGAGGATCTTTGATGTTTCTTTGTTTTTGGTGTTAAACTTTTGAAACGTGAAGTTTTTTGTTCTGTTTTTTTTTTTTCTTTTTCTTTTTTGGTTTCTGTTTTTTCTTTGTTAATTAAATATGTCTTTTCCTTTACTCCTTCTCGAATTGTTTTAACAGAATTACTGTTTTTTATTAATTTAATTTCTCCACTGAATTTTTCGTTCTGTGGTTCATTAAAATCTTTAACTCTAGTAAGTTCTGTAATACTGTGTATGTTATTTTGTTTGGTACAGTTGTCATTTTTTTTAATTTGTGGGGTTTGGTTTGGTTTCTGATGGTTTTTTTTCTTTGATTTGATTATTTTTTTTTTATTTTTTTTTAGACAGATTTTGAAAAAAAAGAGAGTTTCAAAAAAATTTAACGAATAGTTGACAAAAACAAAAAATTTTTAATGATTTAGAAAGAAAGTATTTTCGATGATCTTGGAATTAAGAAGAGAATAAACAAATTCAAAAACAGTTACATTTGTTTCAAAATTACGTTGGTTTTTGTAGGAATTCAACCAGTCAAAATGTGGTTTTAGGTTTGTCGAATAATTATTTTCAAGATGAAATTCGATTGTGTGATTTAGTCTTGTTAGTATTGATGAGATATTAGTTGACATAACATTCACTTGAAAAAAAAAAATATAAAGATTATATTTATGTGAACTTTTGAAGAAAAATAAAAATCCATTTATTTCCTTTATTTCAAGAGTAATTGTCAGGGTGAGAATTGGTTGTGTGTTGTCTTTTTTTTTGTTTCTCACTTTCTTGATTGATTTCTCAAGTGATTATTTTTTTTTTCGTTTGTCTTTGGTTTAACAGTTACTTTCATGTCTTTATTATTTTTCCATTATAGAAACATTTAATTGTATCAGAGAGTTCAAAAAAGAATCTTACAGAAACCTAATAAAAAATATTTCTTTTTGATGATTGTTGGATGATTTTTTTCTTGTTTTTCAATTTCCTTTATCAAATAAAGTTTTCAAATACACCTTACTTCTTTGAAAACTCAATTTATATTTTCTCTTTTATAACCAGATTTTTAAATTGCACTCTAGTTCGAAAACTTGATTTATATTTTCAAAAAACTGGAAAGGATTTGAAAATTTTTTCCCATTTAGAATTCAAATACAAGTAGTGAAATTTGAATCAAATTTAACATTTTTCATTTGAAAATTGAAAGTTAACAACTTTTTCATTGAATATAGTTTTTCTCCATCTCCATTCTGTGAAGAGGAAAAGTTTTTCAAGAAGATTTATTAAATTGTACTGTATTTTTTGAGCTACTGTAGTCAAAATAAAGTGTGCAAAAAAATTACTAAGTGTTTCAACATAAAAAGCATGTTTTTTTTGTTGTTATAGAAGACCTATAGATTAACCAATCAAAGAAACTGATAATAAACCTGAAACAAATATGGTATTGGTTTCTTAAAGTTCTATTATTTAGAAAGAAATTCTAACAATGAAGGATCAAATTGGAAAATTTATCTCAAAAAATAGAGTAAATTTTTGGATTATATTTTTCAAAAAAAACAAATAATTTCAAAAAAATTGAGAAAATTACAATTTTTCAACTAATCGGATTAAGAATTTAAAATTTATTTCAAGAATCAATGATCTTAACTTCAAAACCGTTTTTAACTTGTTCAATATATTCGGCAGTGATTGGATTTTCCATTGAAATAAAAAAAAAAAACATGTATTATATTTGGAAACATCGATTAAAGTCTTTTTGGATGTATTATTTTGATCACTCAATATTCTTTAGTATTCAAAAACAACTAACCATTTAATCTTATTTATAATTCACTTTAGCATTATTCTAAATATATAAAAACTTGATATTTTAAAAATTAAAAAAAAATAAAAACAAAAAATTTGAGAAAAGTGAATCAAAATTTTTAAAATGAGCCTTACTGATTGTTTATTACTGTACTTTCATTGAAAAAAATTTTACAAGAATATTTTTTGTTAATAATTATCTGAATTTATATAAGACCTTACATAGTATCGTTATTCTTTTTGTTTATAAGTCTTTTCGAATATCCTTTTTTTTTTTTTTTTTGCATCATCTCTCTTGTAGTAAAATATCAAAAAAAAAAGAAAAGAAAAACAAAAAAGGATAAAGAAAAAAAAAATCAAAGAAAAAAGAAAAATAAAAAAAAAAAGAAAAAAAAGAATAATTTAAAGAAAAACAAAATAAAAACAAAAATGTTAAAAAGCAAAACAAAAATTTGACAAAAATGAGAAAAAATGATACTGATCTAAAAATTTGACAATATTTTTGTGAAAAAAGTATTATGGGATAAAACCATACCTAACAACTTCCACCAGATTAAAAAGTGGGTCAATTTTTGTAAAAAAATCGTTGGTTTTACATGATACTTTTTTGAGATAATTTCTAAAATTTTAAATTAGAATGATAATTATCAAAAATAAGAGATTAAATATAAAATATCTTTAAAGAATATCATAATAAACCCTGATATAAAAAGTGGTCTTCATAAACAATTTTTTTTTTTAAAATAATTTTCTGAAAAAAAATTGCAATTTTTTAAAAAAAGGAATTTTTTCCAAAAATTTTCTAACATAAACTATTACCAAGAATATTTGACAAATTTCTTTTAAATGATCTATCTGAAGCTTAATTCTTAAATTTTTATTTATCCAAACTACAAAAATACTACCCAGTATTAATTGGTTATTCATAATAATTCAATTTCTTTATTAATAAGACATGGCTTTAATTAAAGAAGTCAAAGTTTTCTTATCAAATTTTTTATTTTATTTACCCGCCGTGAAAATTAGAATTTAAATATTTATTTATTTTTTTTAATGAAAGGAACAATTAAAGAAATTTATACCAAATAAAAAAAAGTGAAGAAAAATAATTAAAATACCAATAAAAAAATATAATACCATTTGCATTACTAATGCAAAACCTAAAACGTCACCTAAATTCAAAAGAAGAGTAAAATCCCGATAGAAAGATTATTAACCCCAAATAAAAATTCCATAACCTGTGATTAATAATTTATATTCCACTGTCTTTAGGTTTTTTTTTTAATTTAAAAGAATCGAGTAAAATCTTTGGTTTTACTCAATTCTTTTGAATAAAAAAAAAAAAAAAAAAAACTAGAAACGATTTCTCAGAGTGGTTTATTATGTACCAGAATTTATATATGTATATATTTGCCTATTTGATCTATTTTTTTGTTTTTAATTTTTTATTATTACTTTTTGTTTATTACCTTAAGAGTAAATTCCCCATTTTATTTATTCTCTTTTCAAAATATTCAATAAATAGTCTCTTCTCTGTTGTTTTTCTTTAAAAAAGATAATAAACAATTTTATTTTATTTTTAAAAATGAAATTGTTCTTTTTTTTGAAATGAAAAAATAAATAAGTTTGTATCTAAGAATTATTTTTAATTAATAAACAAAATTTATTACTTTACCAAACACCCCCCTAGATTATCAGAATTACTTTTTTTTTTTTTTTTTTGGCCTTTGAAGAACAAGTAATTTGGTTCTCTGAAATAAAAAAAATTATTTAACTGGGTTGAAATTGATATACCGTTAATCCCCACTCTTATCAAATATTAATCAACTTCACAATAAAAATTGTTAATTCCTTATAAAATAACTTTAAATATCATATTTTAAATCAAAATTTCTTTTAAAAATACTTCTTAATTTTCTAAATTAGTATAGAAAATAAGAAGATCAGAAAATTGTCAAACTTTTCTTAATAATAAAAAACCATTTCTCAAAATCTTCCCACAATAACTACAATATGATCTTAAACTTTTAAGAGAGTTGATCTCTTTCTTATCGGTCGTTATCAGATTTTTTTACTTAAATTTTTACAAAGCAAAAGGTTTGAGTTTTAAAAAATAAATAGAAATAATATTTATTTTTTGGAAAATTTTAAATCAGTTTTTTTAATTTTTAATTTTGAAATTTATTCGTTTGTATATTTTTAATAATATACAACAGTATAAAAAAAAATAGAAAATGAAACAAAAAAAAGAAAAAAAAAAAATGAAAATAAATCCTTTTGTATCATTATTTTTTTCATAAGAAAAAATACCATTGAATTTCTAATCACACCTTTTTTTAAATAATTTGAATGGTTAAAATATTTTTTCTTTTTAGTGTCTTTGAGGGGCTTTTATTAACATTAAAAAAAAAAAAAAATTTTTTTTATCAAAAAAAAGATCTGTTGATGAAGCATTTATTTAGAAATCTCAAGATTTCTGAGAATAACATTAATTATTCATAAAAATAATTTGATTTTTTTTCTTTTTGGATTGATTAATATCTAAAATCATTTTTTTTTTTTTCCCTCTATAGGATAATCAAGGCTGAATTCTTTATTATTGTTTAATGTACCTATATTAATATTCTTATATCCCATATTAACAGTTGGGAACACTGTAATATCATTTGATTTCTTAATGTGATCGGTTGCATTTTCATCATCCCCCGTCCCATAAAATTCAGTTTTATGCCTTTTTATGCCCTGTATTAATTCTTTTTCCAATTTTTTGATATCTGAAATATTCTCTTCATATATTAAATTAATCACATTATTCCTTTTTTTACTTTTCTCAAAAAGATTATTATAATACATTTTAATATCATTCACGTTTTCGTCAATATATTTAGGTTGATATATTTGAATAAATACAATAGATAACGGATATTTTGAAGTTTCTAATATTGGGTTTTTATATTTGAAATTCCCTTGATTTTTTAACATATAAGAACATTCACAAAATAATACCAAAACGTGGTATTTTTGATAATTATCTTGATTTTTTATTTTATTAATAATTTTTACAAGAATCTTCCGATAATTTGTAATATAATAATTTGTATTATTGTGATAGGATTGATTAATAAATGCACCAGATATCTCTTCAAGCCCAACACATATTTCGTCATTATTTGGGTTTAAATTAAAAATTGGAGCTTTATATGAGCCAATGTTTCTATTTAATCCATATGAACAAATTTTGTTTGAAAAATTATTTTCTAAAAAAATATCAATAATTTTTGGTATTATATTATAAAAAATTTGTTTTGTGGAAAACATAATATTGTTTAAAAAGCGTGAAAAATCAACAGCTAAATATAAAGTGTCTTCTTTTTGATTTTTAACCTCCTGTGTGATTGTCGGAAACAGTTTAATATACCAATTGAGGTATGTTTTTGTTAAATTCAGATTTATGACCTTTTTAATATCTTTGAGAACATACATTTCACTGAAAATTGGTGTGTAGCCATTCTGAAACTGCTATATTAATAAATAATTTTTTTATTACATATTAATGGATAATTTATCATAAGAAATTAGAAAATTTCCATTAAATTTATTTGAAATTTGAAGAGTGATTATTATTGAAATTCTAAACTCCCTTTGAAAAATTGTGACTCACAGGAAATAATAAATTAAAAAAATATATATCCTTTAGTATTCAAGAACAACAAACGATAATTAAATCTGATTTTTTATTCACTTTTTAAATCACTCTAAATATATAAAAGCCCGATATATTAAAAATTAAAAAAAAATAAAACCAAAAATTAAAAAAAAGTGAGTAACAATTTTTGAAATGAACATTATTGATTGTTTATTACTGTACTTTTATTGAAAAAAAGTTGAACAACAAGATTTTTTGTTAATAATTAAATTCATTTTAAAGGACATTACATAGTCTTTATTTTCTTATTGATTATTTGTCTTTACGAAGATCTTTTTTTTTTTCCACTTGATCTTTTGTAAAAAAAAAGTATCGAAAAATAATTAAAAAGAAAAAGAAAAAGAGAAAACAAAAAAAAAATCAAAGAAAAAGAACAAAAGAAGAAAAAGCAAAACAAAAATTTGTAAAATTAGAAAAAATGATACTGATCCAAAAATTTGAAAATATTTTTTTGATTAAGAATATCGGGATAAAACCCTCAAAACAACTTTCATTAACATTATAAATTAAGTTAAAATTTTTGAAAAATAGCTTATTTGTGTTATTATAACCCAAAATAAAACCATTTACACCCCCGAATAAATATTGAATACTTTTATATCAAAACCGATAAATATCATTGTGTAATATATAAAGATCATATATAAAAGCTCTATATTTTATAATATTGGTCAAAGATAGGAAAAATTAATTTTTTTTTTTGAATTTTTTTTGATTTTTAAAGTTTATTTTAATTTTGATCATTTGGATAATTTTTCCTCAATTAAAATTATTAATTTCTTTGAAAATATGTTGTTATTTACCTTGTATTTTTGATAAAACATAACACAATCAATTTAATTAACACTCTAGTTTTTTTTAAGATTACATACCGAATTATTATTTATATTTAAATATTATCTTCTAAATGTTACAAACTATTTTACAAATTTTATCGGATTCCAAAAAGTTTGATAATTCAATTACCAAAATGAAAAATAAAAAAAAAAAAAACAAAATTAAAGAATTATTTTTATAAAAAAGAACTAAAATAATAATTGAAGAAATTGAATTATCATAAGATCTTTTCATAATTTTATTAATACCAAGGTTCTCATTTTCTTATTACTCAAAATAATTTAAACAATTTTGTAATTTACAATAATTATAAAGTAAAATAATTTTTTTTTTTTTTCATATTTTTTTATGAACAAATTTCATTTCATTAAAAAGAAGAGTTATAAAGAAAAAAGATCAAGTTATATAATGTTAATATTATGAGATGAAATGTATCAGTACGAGTTACTCGACAATAAAAAAGAAAGAGCAAAGGAAAAAATATCCAAAGTTTTAAAGCAAATCAGATCAAAAAAGAAATGACAACAATTAAATAATGATCCCCAACAAATGAGCATTCATGATCTAATATCAAATTTAACTAAATTACCCAAAAGTATCGTGGGTATTCTTATTTAAGAATATAATTGTTTGTTAGATTTTTTCTTTTTCTTTTCTTTTTTTTTACCAATTTATTATTCTAAACCTAATTTTTTTTTTTCCTTTTCTTATTTCTTTAGTTTGCTTCATTTTTATAATTAATTTTTAAATAATAATAAAAAGAATTTAGTTACACTTATAAATAATTGTAAAATCTATTATATATATATATATTATATTTTAGGAAATTTAAGTAAAAGAATATCCAAGTGAATCATCCACTTCATCAATAATACTAATAAAAACTTTTTTATTGACCTTTTACATTTATTTTTAAAATTTTTTTTTTTTTTTATTCTCCTAAGTACATACCCATTAAAAATTCTAAAAGTAAAAGTTCTTATTCATTTTTTTTTTTTATAATAATTCTACATTTAACTTTTAAACTTTATAACTGTTGTGGAAAAAAAGTGAAACTGGAAAAAAAGTGAAACACGGTTTTTAATTGGGAACATTACTAAAAATGAAAAGTAAAATCAATAAAAAGAAGAAACCAATTAACTTCAAATAATAACCCATTCTATTATTTTCAATCAACCCAACAAATACAATGTAAATCTACTTGATTTATCGAAATTATTGGCGTGGTTTTGGAGATCTAAAAAATAGTCAATTTTTTGAACAAATTTTTAATAATTGATCAATCAAAGAAAAACCCATACTAAAAGATAGTATTAAAAAAACTGTTATTTTGGCGAATACTTCATTTTGTCTTTATTTATTTATTTATTCTTTTTTTCATTGATCTTACTTTGAATTTTCAGGAAGGTTCCCAATTAAAAACCATGTTTCACTTTTTTTCCACAACGGTAATATTAGTTATGATTCAAAGAAAAAATTCTCGAAATTTTGTTTAATTTTTTCAAAACTATAAAATATTATTTTTATAAGAGTAAAAAATAATGTTATAATATAATTAAGTATCAAGTACAAAACAGTAAATTGTTGATATTTAATATTTTTTTTTTTGATTTTCGTGGGAAATCATTTTCATATTCTATAATAAAAACATTTAACAATTCACTTTTATGAGCAAAACCTTTACAAAAACTTTTCATCTTTATAATACACGAATGGAAAATTTAGGTACAAATTCGGAAAATTTTTTGTTTATATTTCATTTAAAATACCACTATCTTGTTTTCAAAAAATATGATTTAAAATTAATTAATTGATATTCAAAAACCCTTTTAAAATTACTGTTTCAATTTTATTATAATCTCAATTCGTTTGTGCTTCAACTTATCAAACACACTGTTTCAACTCAATTCATAACCATACCATGTGTTTATCCGTTTCTTTTGTTAATAAATCCTTAAATTATGTTTCCCCAAAGTAAAAAAAAGATAAGATTTATTTTATTATTTGTTTTTTTGTAAATGAACAAGACAAAAAAACTAGAAATAAGTTTAGGAGTCAAAAAGATAAATTTAAGGATTTTTGACAGAAAAAAAAAAAAAATAGCTGAATAAAATTATTGACACAGTGGGGACTACTATTTAAAAATATATTTCATTTTGTTTTAAATTTGTGAAAAAAAAATTAAATTATATGATATAATTCTAATTCTAAATTGGCTTCCAATAAATTTGTATTACAATTTGAAAAAAGTCATTAAAAAAAGTTTTATAAAGTGTCCAGGTTTACAATCCCTGAAATTTGAAAAAAGATCGATCAGAGAAGAACCAAATTAAAAATTCACTAAACACAGCACAAGATAATCTTCTTTCCAATTTCAGGGATTGTAAACCTTAATAAAACTGCTTCAAACTTCCAAATTTAACATTTTGTATGTCAATAAAAGATCCTTAAGTCAACAATTTTTTAAAAGAGTTCATTTCTAATAAATTCGAATTTATTTTTGTATTTAAGGCTCTTATTGTTTTTTCTAGGGTCGAAATCGATTTCCTTTTGTATACAGGGATTAAATAGATTTATTGCAATATTGTATGGTTATTGCAACTGAAAAACCACCGGTAAATTCTTTAATGTCACTATTCTGAAATATTTTAAAATAGCTAAAATACAATGGAATAAATATGCAATTTTTTTTTTTTGAAATTCAAAATATTGAAAAATATTTTCTGTTGAAACCACTGAATTTTGACATCAATTTAATTTGTCCATTATTTAAGAACTACGTTTACAATTTACCAAATTGCCTTAATGTACCTTGATCCAATCTCATTTTAAATTGTGATGTCGGGTTCATTCAAATATTCTCAAATTCGGGATCAAAAAATCATTTTCTAATCATTTTTGAAGGAAAAATATAAAAGAAAATTTTAGATACCTAACACCTTAGCACCTTTATTAACAAACGTGGTAATGAAAAAGAAAAATAACCACCATTTTCTTGAATCAAAAATGAAGATCATTTCAAATAGTCTCAATAAGCAACTCTAACTTTCGAAGATCAAATTGCTGATGAGTTTTGATCATTGAATTACTTGAATGTTCCAATATGTAACCACAAATCAGAATAATCCTTTGAAAGCAATTGTGGTTTTATCTTGATTTTTTTGGTCTTTGTTCTTTTTTTTTTTATTTTTTTTTATTTTTTTCTTGGGTTGGAGTTCCCAAGTACTCTTTTAAGGATAATATTAACTCTGTTATACATTTTGAATTGAATTCCATTATCGAACATCCGAAACACTCTGGGTATTTGTGATGTCTTTGAGTGACAATTGTTTTTATGTTTGTTTCTATTATTTCTCACAAAATACAATTGTTAGTTTGAAGATAAATTGGGTTGGGGTGTTCTTGGAAAGGTTTTGGGGTTTTTGGTATTGAAAAGATCTTGTGGAAAATAAAAATTCATAAACAAGTCAAGATTTGGTAATTTAAAGAAAAAGTTAAGTTGATAAAAAATGAAACTATTTTCGAAAACAAGTTTTTTGGTGAATTCCATTCAATACTCACACACCTTTTCAAGCATTTTATCAAATTCTATCTTTGCAGGAAATAACAAACCTGGAAACGAAAAACTATATTTTTTCATTTTTCTCCATTTTGTTTTATAAAAACAATTTTTAGAACCCTATCAACTTGACTCACATATCAAAAATAAATACTAGAAACTTCTCAGCAAGGCCTCAAGGCTTTTCATTTTCACTAAAGAAGAAATTTTCTCAAAAAGTTATTTTATCAATCTTTCTTTTTCATTTTTTGATATGATAGAGAAGACAAATAAATCATAGAAATCACAGAAATCACAGAAATCACAGAAATCACAGAAACAAGGACAGACAGAACCCCCAAAAAAAAAGATTTTTCCTTCTTATACCTGACTGAATAAAAAATTGTGAGATTTACAAACTCCCACCACTCATTAAAATACTTGATATATCAAATTTCAATTGCAAATGGAGTCGTTAAGCAGAAACATAAAATTGATTGTAATATAAAGAAGAAAAAAAAGATTAAATATCAAACCTCTCGGTAGAGCTGTAGACACATAATTTTGTCCCAACTTTCTGATAGGCTATGTTGTAAAGAAAAAGTTTAAACAAAAGTACTTTCAGATATTTGAATAACATAAAATAATAAAAAAAGAAAAAAATTACTTATAACCAGGAATTTCGAATTCAAAGTTGTAACGATATTTATTGTCTCTGAGTGAAATTTCCTTAGTCCTCTTGAATTCTCTACTTTTTTCATAGAAAACAAACACAAATTGAAGGTTAATTTGTCTGGAATAGCCAACCAGTGAAGTTTTATATTCGTTTTTTAAACGAAAGCAAAACTTTGCTGATTTTTGTGGTTTGTCAATTAAATTGGTTTGTGTTTGTTTTTGGGGCTTTTGGATCCCATCGAATCTTTCTTGAGGATCGAATTTTTGGGTTGATAAAACACATAGGCCTAAATCTGTTTGGTTTGTTTTTACATTCCTATTTGAAACGAAATAAAAGATTGGTGTTGAAGTAACAAGATAAAACAAAGGTAATTTAAAAATTAAGAACGAGAAGAAAAAAAAAAAAAAAAAAAAAAAAAAAAAGGAATAAGGAAAAACTTAATTTAAAACTCCTTGGAAAATTTGTTTCTTGTCTTGAAATAATTCTTTATAAGAGAGGTTGACCTCACCTAAATAATAAGTTCTATTGAGATTTAAAAAGTCTACTTCCTTAGATATAGAATAGTAGATTACAACTTTAAGCTTTTTTATCGTTTGTTGATTGTTAGTATTCTGAATGGGATCAAAAGTTGGATCAGATACATTCAAGGGATTTGTTCTTCCAATTTCAATCCAAGAGTTTTTAGAACTTTCAAAAAAAAGGCAAGCAAAGCAATAATTCTTGTTTAAATTCGGTAGTGTATTGCATTTAATGAAGAAATTTTTTTCGTTCATAAAAAATTGTTAGACGAAAGATCTCGAAAATAAGAAAATGAAAGAGATTATAATTTTATTTCTTTGAAACAACTGCTTAAGAAAAAGCTGGATTTCAAACAAACTTGAGTTGGTGATTTGTTTGTTCAATTTTACCGTATATGAGGAATTTGAAATTGTTGATTTTGAAGAATTTATTTAGATTTCGTATGATTAATAAGGATTGTTCGATGTTCAACTATTAACGTCATCAGTAAATATAACAATTAAGTATTGTAATGTGCCCTTAAATTATCTGATTTTGAGTTTTTTATAGCCAGAATTCTACTCAAGTTCAAGCCTATTATTTTTTTTTTATATTTGCAAATACCTGAGAACGAAATCTGATTGTAAAGCAAATTGTAATAATTTTCCAATTAAAAGTCAAAAACAAATAAAGGTACCTAAAAAATAAAAATCTCTTTTCTTGAATTCTTTGTATATCAGAAAAAAAGTAAAAGATAATTTTTTTGTTATTTATGAAACAAATAACAGTATTGTAACATTGTAATCGAACCCATGAAAATTTTTTATTTTAGAAATTATTGAAAAAAAAAAATTCAAAAAATTAATAATATATTATTAAAAAATACTCTATTATAATCCAAAACAAAACAATGAACTATTATAATACTCAAGTTACCGTGTTGTACAATAGATTATCAAAATTTTATTTTATTTTAATTTTTAGATATCTATCAGTAAGTATTGTAAGATATGAGTTACAAATCTAAAATTACTGTGGGACAACTTTTCTAAGTAAAAGTAAAAATTACAGCTGTTCCAAAGCTACCGTGAAATTTTATCAATATCAAATTTTGATGTTGATATAGATTTTTAAATCAAAGAATATAAGAATAAGAAAGTTAATATTGAAAATATTTTTTCAGAAATGAGTTGATAGGAGAAATATTCTTCTTTTGAAGGAAAAATAAAATCATTTTTTAGCGGAAATTTTATGTAGTTTCTAAATGAATTTTTGATGTTTAGAGTCATTTTGGGTTCTGAATTTTTTTTTTTGAAAATCAGAAAAAATTCTTGAATATTGGCTTATTTTAGTAATTTTTTTTTTCAATATGAACTTTATTATTCTTATATTGAACTTTTTAAAAATTTATATCAACACCAAAATTCGATATTGATAAATTTTCACAGTGGTCTTGGATTGACTGTATCTATATTAATAATCACTAATACGCTTTCAAAACATACAACAAAGTAATTAAAAAAAAATAAAAAAAATGATAAATAACTGATAAAAGATAAAACAAAAAAGAAACTCTTTTAGGGAAAAAAGAAAAGATTTTACAATAAAATGATATAATTTTTTTTTTTTTTTTTTTATTAGTTAGTTAAATATATTGGCTTAAAAATGGAAAAATTTCATGATTGAAAATGTATAAAATTAAAAATATCAAAATATTTTTAAATTTTACCATTTGAAAAAAGAAAAATATTTTCTGAAAAGTTATAAAAAAACAAATAATATATAGAAAGATCCCCAATTATAATATTTATATAAATTCACAGATTTTGTTCAAAGATATTTTATACATCCTAGATAAATATTTTTTTACATTTGTAAAGAAACTGATTTCAAAAACTGTAATTCACCTGAAATAATGAATTGAGAAGAAAATTATATTTTCTTTTATATTCAAGCACACTTAATTATTTAGTAGGATTAATAATTCATTTTTTAATCATTTTGAATCTATTTAAAACCCTGATATTTTTAAAAATAAAAATAAATAAATTAGAATTTGTCAGAAGAACACAATGAATTTTTTGTATCTTGAATTTATCTATGTTAAAGTTAAAACACTTGATTTTTTATTTACCAATCTAATTAATCTAAAAGGTAATAAAGATTCTGATATTTACTTTCTTTTTATTAAGATTTTCATAATATATATTTTTTCTTTAGATGATGATATTTCACAAAAAAAAGTATCAAAAAAAAAAAATAAATAAGAAGAAGTCAGAAATAAAAGAAAACAATAGAAAATGTAATAATAATAATAACCGAGAAAAACAATAATTTGATAAATGGAGGAAAACTAGAATTAGTTGGAAATTAAAATAATAAAAATTTTAATTATAAAATTATATTTTATTTTGGTAATAGGATTGAATAAAACACACAAAAGTCTACCCCCAAATATTATGAAGTGGGTTTACATTTTTATAAAATAATTTATGTTATACTCCATTATATTCTTTCTTTCTTTCGTTTTTTTCTTATTCTTCTTCTTCTTTTATTTTAATATTCCGTTTATTGAGTTACAAAAAAATGATTTTAATGATTCAATTTATAATAAATAAAAGAGTAAAAGAGATATAATTTTCAAAAATCCTAACAGTTCAAAATAGCTGGAAATTTTAAAAACAGATACAATCTTGTATTTGGATAATTGCTTTTTTATTTTGTTTTGAGTTTTTTTATCTTCTTCCATATCTGAAATTAATTTTTTTTTTCTAAAATATGTGTTATTTTGTTTTCTCAATTCAGAATTGAGAAGTGTAAGACAAATTGGCTGGTGGATATTTTTTTAAAAAAAAATAAATTTTGGATTTTCAATTGAAAAATTTATTCCCCTTTGCTTAATTACCCAAAAAAATTAAAATATATTTTTTATGGGAGGAAAATAAAACAAAAAATAAATAATAATTACAATAAACGGCTCAAAATCGACATTATTTTCATAGAATATCTTTTTGTATATTGGTTTTACACCCACCAATTTAAAATGGAAAAAAATAAAAAAAATTCCTTTTTTTCACAAAAATTAAAATTAATATTGGTTATTATTGATGACTTAAATATAAAAAAAATAATTATTCATTCTTAATTCAAATCAGTTTTTTATCATTCATCAGAGATTATATACTTCCTCGATCTTTTCATTACTGTGAAAAATACAATTATAAAATTGAAAAAAAAAATTAATTGTTATCAGTAACAGAATACCAATTAAAAACCTTTCCAAAACAAATTTTAAACATGATCGATCTCTAAAAATCAAATAATAAAAAACAAGGGCATTTTTTTTTAGAACTATGTACCATAGAGTGGCACTTGGTATCTAATTTAAATGACTATTAATTATATAATTTTGAAAACAACTGTCTTTGTTTTGAATGTTTCTTTTTTTGTTGCTTTTTGAGATCCCTTGATTTTTTTTTCTCATTTTTCACCTTTCTCATATAAGTTATTATTATCTAAAGAAATATAAAAAATCATTTCCTTTTCAAATATATATGGTATAAAATAACCACAATTAGATTAAATTGAATTAACCTTATTTTATACTTTTAGAAAACAATTTCTTTTATTTAACAATAATTCACCATTTTGGAAATACCCTTTAAGAAATAGTCTGTTTTTTTTTTTAAATTTTTTTTTTTTTTTTAATTGAGATTCTTTTAAATTTTTTTAGAGTAGTGAAAATAATATCTGATATCTAAAAAAAATCCCAGACAAGATTTTTAATTATGAATATTACAGTCAGTTCAACTTTTAAGGCACAAACTTTCAACGAAATTATAATCGACACACTTATTAGAATAATGATGAATGAAATGATACATGCTTAAATATAACATTCAAACAATCAAAAAACAAGAAACAAGAAATAAAATTTATCATTTTACAAATTTTCACATACCTCTATAAAACTCAATCGCTTTTTTTTCAAATAAAGTAGATCTACTCTGCTATCAAATGATTACTTGAGTATTTGATAGGCAGCCATACTTCAATGAACTTGATGTAGGTTTATTACTTGATTCATTGACAAAATTTGGTTATTTAAAAAAAGGATTTGTTTTTAAATAAAAGAAATTACAGGAAAATTTTCCTAATTTTCATAAATAAAAATCTTTTCCATGGGATTTTTTTCATATCAGGTATTTTTTTCACTACCATATTTGATTTTTTTACCATCAAGAAACTAAGGTATTTTTTTTTAGTTATTTGAATTTTATAAACCAAAAGAAGTGTAATTCCAGAATATCCTTTTTTGTCCAATTCACCATTTGGTTATGGATCAAATCCATAAAAATTGACTATACCCTTAAATTCATAATGTTTGAGAGAAAATAAAATTGTCAACATTATTACGTTCTCTGAATTTGATTCAAGGTTTCTCTCTATGAAACTTCGATACGTCCTATGTATTCTAGTTTAAAAATTCAATTCCAGACGATTACTTTCTTCAAGAAGAGATCAAAGAAAATTAGATTGTTGAATTCACCTTTGTAACTTTTGTATGCCAGTAACCCAATGTATTACAAATTTAAAAATTACAACAATATTTTTCGAAATTCACACCAAAAGTCACTTTTCTGAATAACAAAATACACAACAATTCTCTGTAAGGAAATAAAAATCTTTGTTGTGAATAAAAGCAAATAACCAAACAAGTTTTTTCATTTTTTTATCATGTTAAATTGTTTCAAAAGAAAAAAACAACAACCTTCAAACAAGCCTAAAACTTACTCACCATTGTCTGCATGTAAGCTTTTTTATTTTTAATTCCCTACTTTCTTCTTCTTCTTGTTTATTTGAGATACCAAACACACACATTAACAGAGGCATTAAACAAATATTGCCTCTCTTTCAACTACCAAACACAAACCATTTGCCGTAAAAAATAGATGTCTTCACTACCAACCACCTTTTAGGAACCGGAATTATTGCATTGCCTTATGACGTTTATGCTGGAGGAACTCTCCTGTCTGTAATTTTTTTATTATTAGTAACTGTGATTAGCATTATTACAATGATGTATTTGATTGAATCGGAATCGAGGACACAGGCGCTTATGAACGTGCTAGGAGCAAACGAAGGACATTTTTTACAAGGAGAAACAGTGGAAATGGATTTGCTACTCAAAGAAAACTCTTTTGATATTCACAAAGTTCGGAGGAAGGTCTTAAAAATCGAAGACTCCCATCAGATGGGGATTGAGTTTGAAGATGCTATCCAACTAGCAAATTTGTCAGATGAAAAAGAAGAAAAGAATATTTTTGATGAAGAAGAAAAAAAGGAAAAAAAAGATATTGAACAAGAAGAACAAGAACAAGAAGATGAAGATGAAATTGAAGACGAAGAAGAATTTGAAGATCAAGAAATTGAAAAAAAATCACTTCTTACCAACAGTGAAAAACTACCAAATGAAATTAACAATAGAGAAGAATATCAAGGTATTTTTTTACTTCCTTTCCACCCCCCCCCAAAATTTCCCATTCTTCGCTTTTTGATCATGATTAAATTATAAATTGCTTTTTTTGTTCTGCAAACAGAAATATAATTCCAAATATTGTAAAATGAAATTTACTTTGATCAAAAGCATCTAAAGATGCCCCACAAAGAAATTTCACTTTCTGGCAATCTTAATTCACTAACAACTAATCAAAGTCATTCATCTAATTTACTTGATACTCGAAAATATGTTCTGAATAAGAGATCGATTTTCTCTATTATTGATTTATCCCATTTTTTAAAAAAGATCTCTAGAGTAACAAAAAAAAAAAAAATAGAATTGATACAAATGAAAAATACCATGTAAATGGTTTATGGTATAGAAAGGAGTTTACCACTATTAACACAATACTTCTATTTGATTGCTCTGAAGAAATTTTAATCTTCTGAAGTTCAATGCCAAAAATGTTATATTAATGATTAGAGAAAAAAGGGTTTGTAAAATTTTTCTAGATCGACTTGAATGAATCATCAATTTATATCTTGGTGTTGTTCAATTATCGTTTTTTTGATTTCATAAAAATAACTTTCAAATCGATCAAAATACTGGTAAATTCAATAAAAAACATTAAAACGTTTTTTAGTTCAATTTCCATATTATCTAACCTGATAACTTCAAGCTTTGAAAACAGTTCGTTCCAAAGAATATTTTGAAAATCAACCAAGTTACAAGGTTTCTTTAACATTTAAACCAATAAACTCCTTTATTCAATACCCAGGCAAAAAAATTGAAAAAATGTAAATTTAATTAGAAAGTTTCAAATATTTTTTTTTGAATTTATTAGTAATTTTTCAACAAAAAAAAAAATTATAAAAAAAAAAATATCCAGTAAAGGGTATAAAATATAATAAATCCCAATTGAAGAGCGAGAAAACATTTTCATCCATTTAATGTGAAAATACCCACCAAATCCATTTTTTGTCAAATAATGAAACCAATCAAAAGACGGAAACCTCCAAGAATAGATTTTTAAACAAGAAAATTAATTTTTTAAGGTACTTATTTTTTAGTTAAATTTTCTTAGAATTTCAAAAAAAAGCAAGTCAATTTCAGTACTTTAGAATTTCTATGGAATGCTAAAACAACAAAACTTTAGTTATAATTGCAAACTTTACTTAAAATAAGAATTTGATAATTGAGAATAGAGATAAAGTAAATACTTTTATATAATAATTATTATAGTTAATAGACTTGAATTGATAAAGTACTTTTTTGAATACAATAATTAACCAAAGCGAATAACAACATCTTCCAAAAATATCTTTTTATCAAAATAAACCCCATTTCAAAAATTGTGGCTCACCTGGAATAATAAATTGAAATATAAAAAAATATATATTCTTTAGTATTCAAGAACAATTAATTATTTAATCTTATTAATAATTCACTTTTGCATCATTCTAAAGATATTTCTTAATATAACGGGTAACGTTTTTTTTAAAGAATTTGTTTAAATGGATATACATATCTAAATTTGATTATAATATTGTTAAAACACAACTCTTGATTAACTATTTTGGTTCAACAACCCCCCATAATCTTTTGCTAAAAATTGAAAAAAAATAAAAATATTTTCAACTGTTTTTATTATTTTTTAGTTACTAAAATCAAAATAATTTAAAGATCAACCCAAAGGGTGAATTCGTTTATTTTTCTTGAGGAATTTGAAGAAATAAAGAAATAACATTTTATTTTTTTTGTAAAAAAATAAATTTCCTTTGAATTTTTTTCTTGAAAAAATACAACTCCTTTTTTTCTGTACCGAGTGAAACACACACCACCAAAACAAAACAATTTTTAAATCAAAATTGAAATTAAACTATTCTTTCTAAGGGTTGAGAAAACAAATTTCTCTTTTTTTTTATTTTCTTCAACCAAAAAAAGATAAAATCTAAATACTACTAAACATTCAAGTTATAAATGGTTTTATTTTTTTTAAGGTGTGTATTTGTAATTTTTAAAACCCACTTTGGTAATAAATAATCCCAAAAAGTAAATTTCATTAATGAAAATGATTACCAAATCCCCAATGACTATTAAAGATTTAATTTTTTATTATAAAAAGGTTGGATTAGGTGTTTATCAAGGAGATCCTCTTTCCCCTTTAATGTTTGGGTTTATTAGCCATTTTTTAATTGAAAAAAAATTAAACACCTTGCAAAACATGTCCAGATGTTTACAGATGATTTGATTTTAATTATGGAACGACCAATTTCAGAAATTGACAAAAAAATAATTATAATCTTTAAAATTATTCAAGAATTTGGAATGAATCCAAATACTGAGAAAACACTAAAGTCAAAAACTTTATCCTAAATAAAATATTTAGGAATTTGGTTAGAAAAAGAAAAACATTTACAAAAAAACTTTGAAAAAGTAAAAGATAGTTTTAAAAAAATTAAAAAAATTTTTAGCCAACAAAAACTTGCCAATGGAGTAAAATTACAAATGTTTTAATCAATATGTATTAGCCAATTATTTTATGGACTTGTAATTTTTAGTCTAAATCAAAAAGATTTTGACTCGATAGATGTTTGGATAAATAAAAAAAGTAACAAAATTTTTAAAAATAAATTCACACTCTCCAAGAATAATTTATAAAACCGAAGCTAAACTTGACCAAGCCAGAATATCAATTTACAAAAGAAGATATAAACTCAAAAAAAAAATTAGAAATACTAGGGTTTGATAACATTTCACAACAATTAAAATTTTCCAAAAAAAAAAAGATGAAAATATCAATTGTGAAATAAAAAATTTAAAATTACTAAATGCAGATCTAAATAATTTTAGACAAAAGTTAATTATAAATAGTTCTGGATGGAAAGGTCAAGAATATTTAAAAATTATTAGGTATAATAATAATATCAACAAACAGTCGTGCCGTCAAGTGCCGTCAAGTGCCTAGGTTTTTTTTAATTTCTAAAATTAAAAAAAACCTAACTACAATTTTCCAGAATTTAAAAGAATATTAGAAAAATCTTTGATTTTACTCAATTCTTTTGAATTCTGGAAAATCTAATGGCAGTTTTTTTTAATTTAAGAAATAAACTGAAAATTTCACAAATTTTCGGTTTATTTCTTAAATTAAAAAAAACCTAACGGCTGTAAGAGGAAACTAGTTTCCTCCCTTCAAAATAAAAAAAAGAAAGAAAGTGATTGTTTCACCAAAAAGTTTTGGATTACATTGGGGTCACTGTGGAAAGATTTTGGGAAATCCTTTACTAATAATTAGGCAAAGTTTGAAATTTTTTTGATCTTCTTATTTCGAATTTAATTTGGATAAAATATGAAGCATTTTACAAATCAATTAGACTTTAAAAATGTTATTTAAAGTTATTTTAGAAGATTTTAACCAATTTTTTTTGAAAGTTTTTAATCTCATAAATCTTCAAAAGATCGCCGCGCTCAATGATTTACGACATTGGAAAATTAATTATGTTCAAGGAATCCAATTATTTATTCAATAGACGACAATTAAAAAAGTCGATCAATTTTCTCGTAAAGGTTGGAAATTGAATTAATTCCCTTTCTTTGTTTAAAAACAATGTCTAAAATCAAACAACGTTTTTAGTTTTTGGTTTTAAAGAAATCAATCTCATTTTTAAAAAAAATTAAAAATCTTTGGTCTCCTTTTTCTTTGAAAAAAGGAGAAAAGAGACCATTAATAGAAGATTTTTAAAATGAGAAAAAAACATATTTACAAATTTTTGAAAAAAAATTAAAAAAAAAAACATTTTATTTTACGAGGTCAAGTTAAGAAATTTTTAGAGGAATGCTCAAAATGAGTCACTGTTAAGAACACACAATATATTCAGGTTTTTATATTTGATCACCTTCGGATGCTTCTTAACAATCGTGAAATAAAAGGGGAGATAGATACTATTGAAAAGTTGGCTGATCTAGTTTGTCTCTGTATGGATTTTAAACCAAGTTTTATCCCCAATGGAGAAAATGTAAAATTTAACTTCAATCAATGTTTTCAATAACTCCATTGAGAGAGAAAGAATCTTTGAAGAACAAGTTATTCAAAGTATCATTAAAAAACAACAAATTACTTTTTTTGGGCATAATGTGTTTGTTTGTTTTAGTTTGTTTGTTAGATCCTCGAGTTGAAAAAATAAATAGCACCTCATATTGTTTCATTTGTTCAAAAATCACCTTTTATTATATTTACTAGTTTTGGACCCCCTTCCAGACTCAAAATAATGAGCTTGTTCTGGTGCTAAGATTATATTAATGGTCGTTCTTCGAACACCTCAATATCATCTTATATCACTTCGAACAATATAATTTTTTTTGTTCTTCCTGGTTAAACTCGTAACATAACAAGAAGATTGTTTCCAAATCAAAATAATAAACAATTTTATTTATTCAATTATATTTAATAATCCACTTAATTTGAGGGTAACAATTTACGAATAGAAATACTTTTCAAGAAAATATTCTTTGAAATTTTCAAAAAAATTTCCCACTTTTTTGCAAATCTTATATATTTAATCTTTGAATTATTACTAATACACCGGAATAATTAAGATTCTATTATTAATTATTATTTAAAAAGAATCAAATTAAAAAGTATTTCTTTGGATATTGTGTTGAATTTTACAGATTTTAAAAAAAGTAATTTGAGAATTTTTAAATTAATTTCTTGTTTTTTTTTTTTTCTCGTATATTTTTTTTTAAAAATATAAAATGAAAAAATTGATTCAAACAGGTCTAATAAAGAAAAAATATTTTTTTCAAGTTTAAAATAATTATTTTAATTTTTTTGAAATTAAGTATATTTTTTAGATAGATTCATTTTAGAACTTAGGGGATTTATTTTTAAAGTGTATTACATTTTCTACACATAAATAATAAAATTTCATTCTTCTTCAAAGAAAATATTTTTTTTTAAGAAATATTTGAGAGAAATATATTGAATTTTCAACTTTTCGAAAATAAGTCTAACGTTTCAAACTTTTAAAAAAATAATTCATTTCTGGAAATATCATTTAAAACGTAAAATTGGTTGTAATTGAAATCATATTTTTACTTGATTTTTCAATTCCAAGATGTGTAAACATTTATTTTGAATTTTCTATTGAATTTTATTGAATTTTTATGAAGGTTATTGGTCACTTAAAGTTGATATAATTGAATAAACACTACTACTACGATTATTATTATTATTTAAAAACAAAAATAATGAAAAAAAAAATATACAGAATTTTTTGTGATAGAAATGTAATCAATTTAAAAATAATAAAGTAAATTGCATTTAAACAACCATTATTTTATTTTAGAAAAAACAACATATTCAATTTACTGTATCTATAAATCAAAAAATTTATTTATTTATATATATTAATTCACTTTATTATAGATTTGATCAAAAATCCACAATTTGATATTATAAGAAAATATGAAATCATTGATATGTGTAAAATGTTTCTTGGTAAAAAAGGTAAATTTTTATATTTTTTAATGCTCACATTATTTATGTACGGAACTGTTTGGAGCTATGCTGCTGTGTTTGGTTCATCTATTGTCACTCTCTTCCCAATAAAAGCTATAACAAATGGAGATGTTTGGTATGTTTCATTCTCTTTAAATTATTATTTTCATATTTTTCTTTATATGTAACAAAAAACCAACAATTGGTAAAAAATGAATTTTTTTTTTTTTTTATTTTGAAAAGAGGAAATTACTTTTGTCTTACAGTACTAATTTAAAAAATGAATTTTTTGTTTAATATTTGCTTTTCTTATTTATTATCAAAATATGAATAGTTAAAGAATAAATTTTATTTTTAACAATGAAAAAAGAAATAATAAAGATTGAAAAAGTAAAAAAATAATTGATTAATGAATTGTGAAAGATTTATAAAAGATAATTTTCAAAAGAAAAAATATGAAACGCTTTATTCCATTTAATATAATAATAAAATTTGTCAAAAAATGTTTAAATTAGAATTAAATAAAACTGTTCAACTGATTTGGCAAAATTACTTTGCTGTAAAGTTTTGAGTTCTTATTGTTTTTCTAAAAGAATTTTTTTTTTTTTAACTCCTTTCCTTACATTTTAAGAGTGTCTATCTTCAATGATTTCTGAAGTGGCGTTGTAGTAAGATATTCATAATTTTTTTTTAAAGAAAAATTTTGAAATCATAAAATAAATGATTCTAAAAAATGAAAAAATTTACCTCCAAAAAAATTATTTCAAATATAACAAGTCAAAAAATTTATTTACAAAAAAATATTTTATTATTTATTATTATTATTGAAGAAGTTTAAATTACACTCCAGATGTCCTTTTACTTAAATACCCGTTTACTTAAAATGCCTAAAAGGAAGTTTAAGCATAAAATTAATAGATTTCACGATTTTTCAAGGGAAAGACACACTCAATTTTTTTTTATTTTTAAAAAGAAAAATCAAAAAATTGAAAAAAGAAAAAAAAAAAAAAAGAAATTTAAAAAGGGTTTATAAGAAGCAATTGATAAAAAAACAAAACAAAAAAAAATCAATGATATTCTTTTTTTTTTTTTAAGAACACACAAAATCACAGCCACGAAACTTTTGGTTGATTTAATTAAATTTGATAATTGGTCATGAATTGTTCATTTGGGGGTGTAGTTGGTTAATTGTTGTAAATTTCTGTTTTCTTTCTTTGATCTGATTTGCCTCAAAACTTTGGTATTTTTTTGTCTTTGCTTTTTTGATTTTATTTTCAAGTTATTCGTACTTTCGTGTATCCGTATTCAAGTATTAGTAAGTAAACACTTTGATCTTTTTCCTTTGTAACTCTTCTTTTTAAAATAAAGAAGATTCAAAGGGGGGATGGAAAAAAATAAAAAAATAATTTTTGAAAAAATAAGAATTCCATTATAGGATTATCCTTATTTTATGTTATCTGAGGATTAAAAGGTCATATACTAGTCAATAAAAAAATTTCAAAAGTTTGTGAATTAAAGGAAAGACAAAATATGGCAATTTTAGGATTTTTTAAAAAAATTTTAAAACATCATTGATGAATACAAAAACTTTTCGAAATTCACAAACAAAACTATGAAAAATTAAAATCAATTTTTTGTACCTTTTATGCAAAGTTTGCTTTCCACTTTATCCGAAAAATATATTTATATATTTTCACTAAACTCTATTGTGTTTTAAAATGGAGTGTAATGAACCCTCATCAGGTAAAATTTGATTTTCTATCCTTTTCTAGTTAAATTTTCGAATTTGAATAAGGGAAAATCTTTTTACCCAAATGACAAATTTTCGAAAAAAAAAAGCCTAAATTTTAAATTTGAACAACATCTCTTGACTTGATATTCTTTAAAGTTAACAAATGTGTTTTTTAGTTATAAAAATAATATCCACTGTCCATAAAATTACGATAATACTTTATCAAAAACAAATCGAGATAGACATTTACATTAATTTTCATAATTTAGAAGGGTACATTCTAAATAAAAAAAAAAAAAAAAAAAAAAAAAAACCTAATTACTAACTTTGAGTGTTTTGTTCGAACTTCAAAAAATAAATTTCACAAGTAAACTATAGTTTGAAAAACCTGATTAAAAAAATTTGAAAGATATAGGTTTTATTAAATTAAATGTTCATTTTTCTCAAACTTACAAATTTCAAAAAAAAAATACCTTTTTTACAAATACCAATTTGGTAAAATGTGAATGATAAATAAATATATCACTTAGCGCACAGGATTGAATTAAATATCATCAGGTTTAAAATAAAAGATTTAAAATAATATTGATGTGTTAATTAATTTATTTTCTTTTTTGTCTTTAATCCTGATTTTAATTGGAATAAAAAGTTAAAATAGATCAAATATAAAAAAATTTTGTTATTGATTTTTTTTGAATATTAGAAAAAAAAATAATAATTATTCATTGTAATATTTTTTTTAAGATTTTTATATTTTTTTTGAATTTTTTTAAATAAGAAAATTATTATAATAATAGTAATTAAAAACTCAGTACTTTGATTTATTATTAAAAGCAATTAAATAATTTTTTTAAATTTATGATAAAAAAAATAAAAAAAAAATATATTACTGAGAAATTTTAATTTTTTTTTTCATATATAAAATTTCAATAAATATTGAAACAAGAGAAAAAGAAAATTTGTTTATTTGCCGAAATTAAAAGTTTAATATGAATAATTATCTAAAACATCAATTCGAGTAATAAAAAAAATGAGAAAAAAAAATTAAAAAAAATTAGTAAAAATAATTTCCTTTAGCAGTTTGGAATTAAACCAATAAAAACTTATTTACTAGATAAAGTAATTGGTTCTAAATTTAAAAAATAACAAATTAACTATTAAATATTATTCAAAGATAATAAAATAATATGTCTTAATGTACGAGAATAAAGTTTTTTTTTAAAAGAATTTGTTTAAATGGATATAAACATCTAAATTTGATTAGAATATTGTTAAAGCACAACTCTTGATTAACTATTTTGGTTCAACAAACCTCCTGAATCTTTTGATAAAAATTGAAAAAAAAATAAAAATATTTTCAATGTTTTTAATATTTTTTAGTTACCAAAATTAAAATCATTTAAAGATCAGTCAAAAGGGTGAGAATCCACTTGTTTTTCCAAAATTCGAATAAATAAAGAAATAACATTTTATTTTTTTTGTAAAAATTGAAATTTCCTTTGAATTTTTTTCTTTGAAAAAAAAAAACTCCTTTTTTTTCTGTATCGAGGCAAACACTACCAACCAAAATAAAAAACATTTTAAAACCAAAATTGAAATTAAACAAATCTTTTTATGAGAGTCGAGAAAATAAATTTCTCTTTTTTGTTATTTTCTTCAATCAAAAAAAGATAAAATCTAATTACTACCAATCATTCAAGTTATAATTGGTTTTATTTATTTACGATGTGTATATGTAATTTTTAAAACCCACTTGGCGATAAATAATCTCAAAAAGTAAATCTCATTAATGAAAGTGAGTAACAAATCCCCGAGGTCTATTAAATATTTAATTTTTGAATAGAAAATTTTACTTCAAAAAAAGCAATTAAATACTGTTTTCCAGTCTTACTCTAAACTAAATTCCGTTTTATCCTTTAGAATTTGAAATTGAAGTGGTAGATTTTCCAAAAAATATTCTTCCAAAAAAAAATATTAAATACCTTCTTATTTTTCGAAAAATTGTAGTATTTCAAGACATTTTGTTTTTCAAAACAAATCTATTTTAGATAAATCTCTTATGATCAAAAAGCTGGGTAACGAAACTTTTTCAGCCTTGTTAAATTCAAATTTCATAAGTAACTCTTTATTCAATTCCAAATTAATATATTACTAAATTATGTTTTCACAATAAGAAAAAAAAAATTTCAGTTTATTATCTTTTGAATTTTTTTTTCTTTATTAGTTTATTGATCAAGAATTCCCTTTCATTTTATAATGTTCATACACGATTCAATATTATTTTTGGTCTCTATTACTGGAAATTAGAAAAAAGAAAAAATACCGAAATTTTTTTTTTTTTTTTTTATTTTGAAGGGAGGAAATTAATTTCCTCTTACAGCCCTAATTTCTAAATTTTTGTTTAGAAATTTTAACAGAGAATCATAATTTTCTTTATCATTAACAAATGATAAGATGAATAATGAATCTTTATTTTGAATAATATCTTTGATATTATTCTTATTCTTATTATTTATTTGGATTAATTCTTTAATCCAGATTTTTCGATTTTTTTCATAGAACGGGCAATTCCATAAAAAATGATCGATATCTTCATCTATTTCTGTGTTATGGTATTTTTTACACAAGTTGCATGATTTTGTTTTTATTTTATTCTTATCATAAACATAAGAATATCTGTTTAAATAATTTGTGAAGTTTCGTAGTTTTAAAATTGAAGTTGATCCTTTCCATTTTAAATATTTTTTGTCGTTAGGTTTTTTTTAATTTGAGAAATGAAAAGAAAATTTAAGAAATTTTTTTTTCATTTCTCAAATTAAAAAAAACCTAGACACGACTGTTTATTTATTTTATTGTTATATCTAATTATTTTTAAATATTCTTGACCTTTCCATCCAGAACAATTTATTATCAAGTTTTCTCTAAATTGGTTTAGATTTAATTCTAATAATTTTAAGTTATCTATTTCCCAATTTATATTTTCATTATCCTTTTTTGAAAATTTTAAAATTTTGGATATAGGTCCAAAACCAAGAATTCTTAATTTTTTTTTGAGTTTATATCTTCTTTTATATATTGAAATTCTGACTTGGTCAATTTTTGCTTCAGTTTTATAGATTATTCTTGGGGAATGTGGATTAATTTTTAAGAATTTTGTTATCTTTTTATTTATCCAAACATCAATTGAGTCGAAATCTTTTTGAGTTAGATTAAATATAACTAATCCATAAAATAATTGGCTAATACATATTGATTTAAACATTTGTAATTTTACTCCATTTGCTAAATTTTGTTGGTTGAAAATCATCTTTATTTTTTTGAAGTTACTTTTAACTTTTTCGAAGTTTTTTTTTAAATGTTTCCCTTTTTCTAAAAAATACCGAAATTGTAGCGAAAGACATATAACCTTAACCAAGAAAACAATAATTTTTTTTTTGTCTAAATTATTTGGTTGGTTAAAAATTGAAAACAATCTTTGTGAAAATTGAATTTTTCAGTCTAAATTATTCCTGTTATTGGAAAATAATTTTTGATCCAAGATCTCTTAATTACTAATAATGCTTTTTATTTTGTTAAAGTATGTAAAAAGTAAAAATTTAGCAAATGTTGAATTTTTTTTTGAAAATTTTTTTTAATGAACTTGGCTTCGATCGAGATATTTTGATGCCTCTCTTAAAAACTCTTTTGGTCGCACTTTTTTAAAATTAATTTATCTTATATGGTATATTTCAAATATAAAAAACACATTCCAAAATAAAAATGAAAATTTCAAAGATTTTCAAGTTTTTGTAAAAAAATTATTTCCTCCTGATTTTTTTTTTTTCTTTTTCTCTTTTTAATTTCAAGTATTCTTATTTTTTTTTATTTATTCTTTTCTTTTTTTAAAACTCATATTAAATATAAATAAAAAAAAAAAATCATAAATAGTGATATTGATGGAAATTTTAGTCAAAATTGTGAAAATAACTATATTGTATATCTATTTCTGTTTGCATTAATTGTGATACCAATTTCATGTTTAGATTTAACTGATCAAAAAATCATTCAAATTATTTTATGTATTTTTAGATATGTTGCGCTTTTATCAATAATCATTACAATCACTGTAGCTATGGGAAAAAAAAAAAATCCCTATGCAAATAGTAATTCAAGTATTGCGCCAGGAAGCAAATTAATCAAATGGAGTGGGATTGATTTAATTTTCACTGCTGGTATTTTTACTCAGTGTAGTCACCATAGTATAACAATTATTGCAGAGCCTGTGGATAATAAAAGAAAATTAAGAAATGTATTTTCAGCTTCATTAACTTCAACCTTTTTATTTTATTCTATAGTTGGTGTATTGTGCTCGATGTTTTTTGGAAAGCACACAAATACTGTTATCACTTTAAATTGGATGGATTATACTGATGAGCAAGAATATGCACCAACTTGGGCTTCCATCATCAAATATATCATCATTATGTTTCCCATATTTGATTTAATTTCCGTATTTCCTTTAAAGGTGGTTACTTTAGGTACAGGGATGCAAACACTTTGGTATCCAAACTCGATTGGAAAAACCGATCGTAGATCAAAAGTAATTAAAATTGTATTTAGGCTTATTGGCTCAATCCCCCCAATTATTGGTGCAATGATCATTAAAGAACTGCCAATAATTTTATTTTTTGTTGGTGTATGTGGTTGTTTTATAGGGTTTATTATACCCGCTTGGTTGCAATTAAAATCAAAATCAATATCTAAAATTGTTTTTCAAAAAGAGAAAACACCTTATTCAAATCGTACAAACAAAAATTCCATAATTTGGACAACAATGGTTTTTGGCATAGTTGCTTTATTTGCTTCAATGATCTGTTCAATCATTAACCTTTATAAAAAATATGATAAAAAAACATAATTCCTTGGTATCTATTCATAATATTTTTGAATCATTCATTCTTTAAAAATTAAATCAAAATGGTATTTTTAATAAAAATTAAATTTTGAAATATTTTTTTAAAAAAAAAATTAAATAAAAAATTTTATTTATTTCTGAAAATAAATAACTAAATTTTTTTGTTGATTTGTTTGGTTTTCTCACAAAATATAAACTACTTCTCCAGTAAAGGGAAATTAGTTGTAATGGATGAAATTATATGTGTTTAAAGGGTTTGAATGGATATTATGCGAAAAAATTTATTTTTGGAAATTTTCAAAATTAAAATCATTTTTTCACATTTTTGCACATTTTTGCATACTTTTGATAATTAATTATGTTAATTGACAAAATTTTTTTATTGCAAACCCCATAATCACAAGATTTAAGTGAGTTATTCTAATGTTATTGGAGCAGTGTAAATGATTCAATAAAAATCTTATTGATTTCTATTCAAATTTTATTTGGATCTGCAATAGAAGACCAAAATGAACCTTCGTTGTTTTTCTCAATGGATCATAAGAATTTGAGGTTTTTCTATTTTTATAAAAAAATATGTGAATATTTAGTTTTATTTCATACGTGTATCAACTATTCTTTGATATGTGTTATTAGACTTATTTCTAATTTATTCTTGAAAGGTCAATTATAATAATTGATATTTGAAAAATCTTTTTGGCAATTTGGGCAGAAACAAAGTTTATTTTTCAGAAGATAAATATATTTGAAATTTTTTTGCTTAAAAATTTTGATCAAAAATCCAAATATAAATTAATTATTTTGCACTTCAAAATTAATTAAATATTCAATTTTTTTCTACTAAATTAAAAAAATCTCGAAAAAATTGATGTTAATTGATATATTTAATACCTTTTTGAAAAGTTCAAAAATCAACATATTTTTAATGGATCAAAGTGGGCAAGTAAATTTTATGAATTTTGAGTACCATCCCTAATATGAAACTAAATTATTCAAATCCTTCCTTTAACTAAATATATTAATATTTTAATAAATACTAGAGTATCATATATCTCAGTATAAGATATTTAGAGTACCAATTAAAAAATGTCAATTTAAAAAATGAAAAAATTGATCAAGAAATAATAAATAACAATTAATAATTTCTTGATTTATCTATAACATTTTATATAATTACTTCTTTTAATTGGTTTTATTTTTAATTCTTAATAGAAAATCAGTTTTTATTTAAAAAATTTCTAATTGATAAATTCTTTCTCTTTTTTAAGACTTTACAAAATTAATTTTAATTTCTATTTTCATATAATTCATCTAATTCTGGTACTGGTTCATAAAATAAGGTATTTATTGAATTCAACATTGTAAATAAATATTTATTGGAGGAGTTTGTTTGATTTGATAATTTTTTATTCAATTAAATTGAAAACTTGAAATAATTTTGAATTTTGCTTGAAATTCTTTCTAAATTTTACTTTTCTTTTTGGTTGAATCTTTTGTAACTGTTTTTTATTTTTCAATAATTCAATTATTTTACTTTCAAATTTTAATAATGTATTTTTTTTTTGGCTTTTTTAGTTTAATAAAAATATTTGAAAAAAGAATTTTGAAAACTTGTAAAAAAAATTTATTCATGAAATAATAATAAATAGTAATGCACCAGAAACTCAAGACAATCCCTTTTTTTTGGTTCTTATAAATTAAGAAGATAAAGAAAATAAATTTTAAAAAAAAATGTCTTTGTTTTTTTTTCATTCTAGATTTCCACAAATTTATTTAATAAGTTGATCTTCCTTTTTTTAGTCTCCTATAAGAAAATCTTTTTTTTAGCTACAAATCCTAAAGAAATTCATTATCTTGTGATTTGACTAGCTAAACAAACTCATCTCAAGTTTAACCTTGATAAAGTTAAAAATTTTTTTAAAAAATTAATTCATATCCTACAACAATAAAATACACCTAGGGGCTAAAAATTCATTTCTTTAAAGCGGTTTAACATTACCAATTATTGTATAGATTAGAAATATTTGATCTAACCCTAGAAAATTTCAATTCAATTGGTGTATAGATAAATAAAAAAATAACAAAATCTTTATTAATAAATCCACACTCTGCAAATATATTTATATATAACTGAAGCAAAAATTAACTCTACAAGAATAATTAAAATGAATTCTATCATTTTTTATATAATGCTAAAAAAATAAATTTTCAAGATTGAAAAAGTATTATAAAAAGTTAGTTTTTTGTTTTATTATTCTGATATTTTTTGTTGCATTTTTGAGTTTAAGTCAGGTAATTTTTTAAAAAAAAAGTTTTAAATAAATCCTAGTTTAATTCATTTAAAAGTTCTAAATAAAGATATATTTTATTTATAAGAATTCAAAAGAATTATCTAGAAAATATTATCGCACTTTTTTTTAGATAAAAATAAAAGAGTATTATTCTATTTTTTAATTTTTAAAAAGTTACTCAAACATTTCTACAGGGAAGAAAGGAAAAGAATAGAATAAATAAAACTGGTTAAAAATATTGAAGTTATATTATCAAATATAATGAAGGACTTTTTAAAAGATATCACATTGATTTTAATTAATTTATATAAAAAATACTTATTAAATCTTAAAGTCTCTTTTCTAAACAGAAATTTGAAAAAAAAAATACTTATTTAGAAATTTTTTTGTTTTTTGAGTTCTCTAGAATATTTAGATTTAGAGAATATTTGTTGATAAAATTATATTCAAATAATTGCAAAATATAATACAAATAAAATTTGAAAATATTTAATATATGATTTAGTCTTAGATCTCGAAAAAAAAAAAATTATATAAATTCTCAAAATTTAATTTCTTTTTTAATATTGTCTCTGAAATTTTAATTGTACATATTCGTAAAATAAAAGTTTTTCTTTTTTATTATTTAAATTTGAAGAATCTAGAACTGAAGGGTACCAAAATAATTTTTAATAAATTACCATATATTTCAATTTCAGTCGTTGTTATGGTGTTTCCACACTGTTAAGAATTGAATAAAATATATAATTTTACTCTATTTTTTAAAATCAAAAAAAAAAAACTAACGGAAACAATCGAATTTTTATTACTATCTTTTTAATGAAAAAAAAAAAAAAAAAGGTGGTGAGGATTTTTTGTAGTTATATGCGAAAAAAATCTTGTTTGACATTTCTTTTCTTTACCAATTTTTGTTTATATTTAAACATAATTTTTATATTAGAAAAACAATTTTGGATTATTATATATTTTAATGGTAAGTTAGGAATGGTTATACAAAAAATTTTAATCATAAAAAATATTATAAAGAAAAATAATAATTAAAATATTCATGTGTATTCATTTTTAAGAATTTAGAAATTCAAAGCAAATATAAGAGAAACATATTTGTCTATAGAAGAGTAAATAATAAAAAGAAGAAAAAAAACTAGATCTTTTCTTCTTCTTCTAATTCTATTTCTTCAACTATATCAGAAGTATTTCCTGTTCTCTGTAAAGTATCTAATATTTGATGAGAAATTAAACGAATTTGTTCATCTTTATCTTGTAAATAATTTTTTACTAAATGAAAAATTCTGAAATTTTCCATTAACGAAATTAATTTTCCATTTTTTGATTGTATAATTTGGTTTATTATTGTGAGAGTTGAAAATAAAATCTCAAGATTTACATGCTTTTTTTTTTGTAAAAAATTTGCGAATAATTTAATTCCAATAGCTGTATTAATCCAAATACAATGTTCATACTGTGCCTTTGTGTTCCAAATTCTTATCATTTTAATTAACAAATGGAAGTTTTCATTTGAAATATAATTGATTTTTGAATTAGCAATATCTATTATTAATTTGAGAAGATCCGAGTTAAACAATTCACCGATAAAGTGCTCCCCTCTTAAGGAAATCTGGAAAATAATTTGAATGAATTTTTGATATAGTAAGGGTGTAAATTTTATTTCAAGTATCTGTAATAAGACTTGTAATAATTTGAATTCTAAAATTTGTGAAAGTTGGTTGGCACTGCATTTACCTATAATAATTAATATAGTATCCAAGATTTGAATCTGTTGCTTATATTGAATTAATTCCGTGTTTATGAGGAGAGATAAAAGATTATTTATTACCTGCTCCGATAAAAATAAAGAAATTGCATTCTTTTGTATTGACAAAGCTTCAATTCCCTTACATGAATTTTTTTTGATTATATCATCATCAATTTGTAAAAGTGAATTAAATATTTGAATGATACTTTTAAGAAGTGGACCATGATATAAAAACGAAGCTCCCTTGCAAATATTTAAAAGTAACCATGTTCCACACCTTATAATATTTACTGGGTATTCTTGAGAAAAAAAATTCAGAATTGATTTTATAAAATTATTTTCAACTAATTCAGCACAGTATCTATTTGAATCTTCAACTAATAAGAAACGAAAATAAAATAAAATAAATAAAATTTTTAATCATGAAAATCCATTTTTTTTTCAGTTAAAAAAAAAAAAAAAAAAAATTGTATAGCAAAAGGTTCTATAAGCTACCACATTGATATAAAATTAAGAAAAAATAATAACAAGAATATTTTTTATTATTAAATGTCACTTATTGTTAGAATGGTTCATTTTTCAAAAATATTATTTTTCTTTTGATTTATTAAAAATATGAGATTACTAGTCTATATTATGTATGTTAAACATATTCAGGAATAAAGTAAAGATGCACAAATACAAAATTAAAAAAAAAAAAAAAATGAACAATAAAATCTGAAAAGTAAATGAAACATTTATTTGCCAATTCTTGAATGATCAAGACAATAAACAAGAAAATTTTAATAAATACTAATTCGAGGTTTTGATGAAATAACAGATTATCATGATATTAGAAATAAATTTGTGACAATATTGAGAAATCACGATTAGTCCGACTTTATCGTAATTAATCCAGCCTTATTGTGAAAAATCATAAAATCATGAGAATTCATAAAATTGCGATAATTCATAAAATCGTATGACCATTCTGGAAAAAAAATGTCAAATCGGTTTTAATTTTCAAATCTATACTAATGGTAAAATAGAAGAAAGTGTTCTCATTTTCAGTTATTTTTTAATGTCTTTTTTTTGTTCATTTTAAAACAAAAACCAAGTCCAAAAATTAGATTGATTTTTGTAATCAAAATAGAATTGAAAACATCACATAAAACCAAAATTTAAGCATGTTCAATTTACCATAATTTGAGATTTAATTTTAAAACTTAGTAAAATTGAATTTTTTGGGATTTTTTGATGCAATGCTTTTTTCATCATGTGAAATTGACTTTAAGATTTAAAACAATAGGTATTAATCAAGTTCGGGCAATTTCAATTTCATATATCTTCATTGATCAGTGAACAATAAGTAAAAAAATATTTTGAAAAATTTCCCTTTTTACTACTATTTTACAATTAAAACCGATTGGGCATTTTTTTTCCATTTGACAATTTTTTTTCCAGAATGGTTAAGGGAGTAGTCATTTTTGAAAATAAAATGAAATCTTGTCAAGATCTTCAAAAAAGGTTTTTTTTGTAATTTGTGTTTTAGCTTATGAAATAGATGAGTTAGCCTCATTTAAACAATTTATTGATTTGAGTCTCTTTTTTGAAATTCAAAATTCACATATTTCCAATATAAAACTCAAAAAAGTAACCTATTATTTTGTTTAACAATTCAGTTAATTCTTGAAAATGAGAAAACATATTTTTCGTTTTATGTTGGAAAGTATTGATTTTGAAAGCAAATTTTTTATTTGGTGTTTCTTTTTCTTTGATTAATATTTCAATTCAAATCTTAGCCAATAAAACTAATTGTGGTATCGAGGTGATTCAATAAATGAATATTTGGTAGAAGCTTAACTACAGTTTATCAATTAAATTGAGATCTAGTAAACAAAAAAAAATTTTTCTTTAAGGTTTTGAAAAAGTTGTTTTCAGGTTTTCAAAAAATGAAAAAAAATTGCAAGAAAAATATTTTTAACAAATTGTTTGGTCTTATTCACAAGAATCCTTATAACAATTCAATTCATTTTTGGCAGAAAAAAAATGATTTTGAATTTTGAGGATAAAATTAATTAATTCCCAAATATCTTCAAAAAAATTTTATTTTGAAAAATCGAATTTTATCTTAAAACAAAAACAAAATTTCTGGGTAAAAATTTTACATGACTTTAAAACTTTGATTATTATAACTACCCTTAAAAAAATATAATTATTTTTTAATGCGTTGAATATATCAATTTTTTGGTTAACCAAAAGTTTTATCTCAAAAAAGAAAAAAAAAATTATATTAATATTCCTGGTAACAAAGACTTGGTATAGTATAATAATGATCAAAATTACAATAAACAGGGTTAAAAGTAGTTAAATTGTGAGAGAAAAAATGAATCTAAATCTTTTCTTATTCAGAAAAAATGGAAATAAAAAATTGATCTCACTAAACTAATTTTCTTTTTTGGGTTTCTTAGTCGATCAGAATTTTTTGACACTTGACATATACAAAATTTGTAAGTAGAGAATACCACCAATAACATATTTTAAAATTTTACCTTGTTGTTGTAGAAGACTAATCCCTTAAAACGAAAATTATTTTTTTTTTATTACAATCGTTTTAAATAAGTGAAGACTTTTTTAAAACTTGTATCAAGTTTTCTATTTGGAAAAAGTGAAAACTTTTTTGGTATTAAAACTTTTTTAAAAATTTTAAGTTTTGAAAAGTGATTGCTGAACTTTAAATATCATATAGATATTGAGGTGAGAAGGAAAACGCTTTTTTAAAAAAAGTCTTCTCGTTATTAAAACAGAAAATTTTTTAAAAAAGTTTTAATTCTGACAATTTCATAAAAAATACAACTAACTCACTTAGCTCTTGGATTAAAAAATGGTGAACAAATTCTTTGATTTTTTTGATCAGAACCTTAAAAATGATTGAAAAAAATAAAAAAAAAAAAAAAGTTACCAATATTAGTTAAGCATAGCAGAACCTATTCATAATCAATAAAACAAAACAAAAAAAATATGATTTAAAGAATGATTTTAAAGGGTTGTGTGTTGATTATTAACAAAAACACAATTAGGCAAGTTTCAAATGGGGGAATGTTATTTACATTTTCGATTAATTCAAAATCGTCGATCGTCGAAATCAGTTCAGTTAAAACTTTTAAAATCCCAGCCTTAACAAGCTTTTCTGTATGTTCTTCTGTGCTCATTAAAATATTATTTAAAATACATAAAGCGTCAGACTTTTGTTGTTGAAGTTTTCAAAATTAAGCCCATTTCAAAAAAGAAGAAAGTTAATAAAAAAAAAAAAAAAAAATGCAACGGTTAGTTCAGAAGGTTTTTTTCAGAAAGACAATCGAATTTCGGATTTAAGGAAACAACAAAAAGACAAAAAAAATAGTAAAGTAAAGAAAGAAGATACAAGTAAACACTCGTTTGTTTGAGTCTCGAGAAAGTTTGTTAAAACAGCTTCAATTCCATTTAAAAAAAATATGTCAATTGGGGAAGGCTTCATTGATGAGAGCAATTTTAAATCTTCAAGGCACTCACTTAAGGCAATCTCGTCATTTTCATAATTTGAAAGATACTGAATAAGTTGAGGAATTTGATCTCGCTTTTCTTGTGGTTAAAAAATTAAATAAAAGAAAAATGATAAAAAAAACATTTCTGTCTTATAAGTGGAAATTCTTGTCCAAGAACAAAATCAAAAATCATTTTTTGATGATTACCTTTTCAAAAGCAGTTTGTGATTGTTCAAAATTCTGAAGTGAAAATACTCTTTTTTCGTTCATTAAGTTTTCTCTTTTTGAAACAGAATTGAAGATCGTTTGTTTTGATCTTTTTTCAATAGAATATAATCTATTTGTTTTTTTTTTAAAATTTTTTTTTCGTTTTGAGAGCTTCTCGGAAAAATTGCTCATGGTTGAAATTGGACCCAATGTTTTTCTGAAACTCTATTAGAATTTTTTTTGATTTAAATTATAATTTTTGCTTAATTTGAGAAAGTAAATTGGAAGAAAGAGATTACAAAAAAATGTAATTTATGGTTCGTTTTCTTGATCTGAAGTTAAGTGTCACATCTCTCAAATGGTATGAGGTTTCGGTATTTACTTTAACATATTTTTACTTTTGAAAAATACAAGAGTTAGGTTTACAGTCTTAAGGGATTAGTGTCAACTAATAAGAAGTCTATGATCAAAGTATGTTGTTATTAGGTGCTAACTACATTAGTGATACATGGTTTGAATGTCTCTAAAGAATCAATTATTCAAGTACTACTATTTGTTGATCTAATCAATTAAAAATGGATCAATGTCTAAGTTAAAAAACCCAACAATTTGAGAAACAAATCTGTATTTCACCACAAATTTAATGGTTGAATTATCAATATTCAGACTCCAAAGTTGGAAAATATATTTCTAAAATTTATGGCGAAATGTAGATTACTGTTGAGAGAAAAATGTTGGACACAGAAAAATGTTTGGCACCATTTTTAATTGGGAACATTAGTAAAATTGAAAATCAAATCCTATTTGTAACTAGGTGAATTTTATATAAATCCAGGTTTAAAGGTGTTACAAGTTCATTAATCTGTGGTTTGTGTAGAATACCCATTTTAATGGTTGACAAGTAAAGTAGATAACGCAATTTTAACAAAAATCCAAATTTTAGTAAAGTTTACTATTAATTCTGAAAATGGTAATTTTTAAACTTGCTTTAGATTATGAGAGATAAGGTTTTGTAAAAGTAGAATTTCATTAATTGTTATTCTAATAAGTAGATTATTGTAATTTTCTTTAGTTAATTCACAAACGATTGAAATTAAAAATCATTTTCAGTAATGTTCCCAATTAAAAACTATTGTACAACTATTTTTCTCTTTCCAACATTTTTCTCTCAACAGTTAATAGCTCAAAAAATTCAATTTTTATTTAAAAATAAAATAATTAACTAGTATAGATTTTTTTGACAAATAATTTCTGAAATATTGTAAATATATTGATGTTACAATTAGATTTATCAAAAGCAAACAAAATTAATCAGTCTTTGGGTTTTTCTGTTTTTGATTATGGAGTTAATCTTTGTGATTAAAAAAATTTAAAAAAAGTTACTTTAAGAAGTTCTAAATCTAAATTATTAAACTACTGGAATACTCTTATTTTGGGTTTCTATTTTTAGATTTGGTAAAGAAATTAAAAAAAAATTTCTAAATGAAAATTTTTTATAGTGATAATTAGTCAAAAATGTAATATTTTATTGTGCAATAGGATTTAAAATAGATTTTTTAGAATCATTTGAAAGTATTTGAGCCATGGTGCACTTATAACATTTACACCCAATTAAAAAAAACTTTGGTTATAGAGAAATCTATGGTGATGCTAATCCCATAAAAAAGAGAGTTTTTGGAAATATTGTTGAGGATTAAAAGTGTCAAAAAAAAACAATTAATTGATTAAAGAGAGAATTTTGAAGTGACTAAATTCGAAACCTCTAATTTGAAGAGTAAATAAAATAGGCACAGTAATTAGAAGTAATTTAAACTTATTTTACTTTTCTAAAATAAGATTTAAAGGATAAAAAATAATGAATCTCTAAAAAAAAAAAATGAAAGAAGACAAAATGACGAATACAGTAAAAAACCAATTCTCATAATGAAAATTTTATCACAAAAGCAAATAAGAAATATTAATTAAATGTCTTAAAATATCATTTCTAATTGATTTTTTGAAAATATTGGGTTTTTTCAGCTAATAATTAATTAATTGAATTTTGGAAATTGAAGTAAAAATTTTCTTTTTTTAATTGGAAAATAATATTAAAAAAAAATACTAATAAAAAATAGATCAGAAAAAAATTAAATTTCTTGAGATTCAAATAAATTTATGTGAATCTCTGATATGAAATCATTTGAGTATGATATGTTCTTCCCTTAAAAATGTTTTATCAGATTGGCCAAAAAATATTTAAAAATAAATTCTGCACTTTCTTTGATTTTCATTTCTTTAAACAATTCAACAGTATCTTTGGGACAATGATATTAAAGTAAAAAAAAATTGTTTTTTTATTCCTTTTTTTTTCATTATTTGATGTTTTTTTCATATCTTTTATATCCCCAGATAAAAAGGCTAATATCATATATTTTTCTAGATATAATATGAAAACCTTTTCTAGTCTACTCCTTTCCCCCCATTTGTACATATATCTTTTCAACCATTTAATGGGGATTTTAGTTTTAAAAAAGTCGGTTGTGGTTTCACCTTTTAGGTGTGGCTGTTTTTCATGATGGTTGTCTCGAAATTAGCTTTTTTTGCAAAAATCCTTTTTATATCCAGTTTTCATAATCTTGTAAGATTATTTCTTTATGGATTTTTTTCATTTGGTATGAGTCTCATGGGGTCTTTTCTTGGTTTCAGGCAAATATTTTATTTTCCTCTGTTTCACCAGCCAACATTCTTCTATTTTTTCTATTTTAAATCTTCTATTAGATTATCTTGGTTTGATGTTTTAATATCTTGGTGTAATTAGTTTTTCTTTTAGGTGTAAGGTTTTATATAGGTTTAGTTAAGGTTTCCAATTCAAATATTCAGTTGTATTTTTTATATTTTGATTATAGTTTTTCTTTTTTTTTTTTTTTTTTACATACATTTCTCTTTACCCTCTGTTTCTGTTTCATCCCGATTTAAAATATTCATTTTTCTTATTTTATAAAAAGTTTTATTTGGGAAAAAGTTAAAAAAATCAAAATAATCCAAGATCCTTGGGTAAATCATTGAATATTTCTTCCTATTCTCTTGACTCATTAAATTTAAAGTGTATTAATATAAAAGTCGACTAACAATTATTAAAAATGTTAATTGTTTTTTAAAAATTTCCTATTAAAATACAAATAAGAAAGAAAATAAATAATACACATTAGATAATGATTGATATCCCGACGAAATAAAACAAATAAATCAATATATTTTATTTAAAAATTGAAAATACTCAAATTCTTATTCTTAATTGGGAAAAATCAAAAAGAAGGTGTTTTTTGATCTCCTACTGGTATTTGAATAATAAATAAGAAACAATTTTCACTTCATTTATCATACTTTTCTTTTGGAAGTATAGTCACCAAAACAAGGTAGGTTTGGATGTGTGGTCTCTATTTTGGAAAAACAACAAAGTTCATTTTGATATCCACTTTATGATCAAATAAGATTCCAATAGAAATAAATTTATTTTTTCTAATATCATTTCCACCGTTTCAATAACATTGAAATAACAGGGTTTTGCTAAGTGGCTATAAATCTTGCAATAAAAAAAATATATACAGCCGTACCAAGTCTACCATAAATTTTTCAATAAAACAAAATTGATTTTTCTATTCTTATTTTCCATTTTCACAAAATTCGGAAATAAGAGCTATTATTCAAAAAAAATTTTTTAATAAATGATCTTTTATTTAAATTTCTGAAACATCAAAATAAAAAAATATCAATATTTAGGGATCTTTAAAAATTTACCTATTTTGAACAATATTTTATAGTGCTTCAAGAATCTTCTAATTTTTTATTTTGATGTTTCAGAAATTTAAATAAAAGATCATTTATTAAAAAATTTTTTTTGAATAATAGCTCTTATTTCCGAATTTTGTGAAAATGGAAAATAAGAATAGAAAAATCAATTTTGTTTTATTGAAAAATTTATGGTAGACTTGGAAATAAGGTAATAAAAGAATTAGGTAACCAGAAAAAAAAGAAAAAAGAAAACAGAAAACGTACAAAAATGTGAAAAAATGAATTTAATTTTGAAATTTCCAATTTCAATTTTTTCAACTTCTAAGAGCATTCAAACCCTTTAAACACGTTTAATTCAATCAATTACAGACTACTCCACTTTTACAACAGAGTAGTTTATATCAAAAAAAATATTTAAGACAATTTACCTATTGTGACTTTTCGGGTCTAATTATTTTCAAAATATAAAAAAACAATAATAAAATGAAAAAAAAAAAAATTTATATAATTTTATTTATAAAATCTTTTCCTTTATTATCAAATATTAAATAGAATTAAAAATTAAAAAAATGAACAAATATATAAATATCAAAAGAAATAAATGAAAATAAATAATTGATATTATTAATATCATTTTTCTACAAATTATTTTTTTGATACAAGATCAAAGAATAATTTTCCTGGCATTCTTTTCGATTCCCAATTAGTGATCAGATCGATGGGCTTTGCATTTTGTTTACAAATCTTCCAATTAGTTCTTTTCCCAGAATCACTCATAAAAATTGTATATTTTGAATGATCGTCTATCAAAAGTTTTCTACAAATCATGTGCACAAGTATTCTGGGGGTAGTTGCTTGTTCAATTTTTAACATTTTGTAGGAGTCGTCTTCCAAATAGACTTTGCCTAGAATGAAATCCTTTGAGACGATATGGCCACCTTCACTCATGATGTGTTTTTTATCTTTAAAGACAATCTTGGTTTTTTCATAATCCAAATCCGTAAATTTCTGCAGGGTTGTCCAAACCTTCGAATTGTTATCAAAAACATGATCGATCTCCCCGACCTGTTCAACGAGCACGTATTCGTCGAGATTCGTAATCATTTCTTTCTCGCAAACCATAACGATCAAGTCATAAATAATTTGAAGATCATTGATTGGTAATACTTTGTGCATTCCGTTACGGAGATAGACATAAACAAAGGCCTTTTTGGTGGTCTTTTTTTTTTTGATATTTTTTTTTTCCTTAAAAACAAGTTTTGTTTTTTCATAATCCAAATCCCTAAATTTCTCTAAAGTTGTCCAGACATTCGAATTGTTATGGAAGACACGATCAAAGTCTTTTTCATTTTCGACGAGCACATAATCGTCTTTGTTTGTAATCATTTCTTTCTCACAGACCATATTGATTATATCACTAACTTTATGAAGATCATTGATTGATAGCACTTTGTGCATATCATTTTCAAGAAAGACATAAAGAAATCCCTTTTTGGTGGCCTTTTGTTTTTCATTGTCAATTTTGTTTTCATTTTCGGTTTTTGTCACATTTTCTTGTGAAACATTTGTATTGGGTACCTCGGGTACTTTTCTTCGCCCTTGTCCTTGTCCTTGTCCTTGTCCTCGTCCTCGTCCTCTTCCTCTTTGTGGGATTTGTGGTAATACACCTCGCCCTCTTCCCCTTCCTCCTCTTTGAGGGATTTTTGGTAATTGTATACTTTCACTCCCTTTATTTTCGTCCAGTTTATTGTCAATTTTTTTTTGTTGTAAATTTTGATTCTTGTTTATTTCACCATTATTTTGTTTTTCAATTTCATTTTTTTTTGGGGGGGGTGTGTTTGGTGGTAAAGGCAGACTTTTTCTTAAAGTTTTTTTCCCTCTTTTTTTTCTTTTTTTTGTTTCCTTTTGAATTATTGTTTCTGGTTCTGGTAAGATATCTGGCAAGGAATCTGGTTCTGGTAAGATATCTGGCAAGGAGTCTGGTTCGGGTAGTATTTCTGGCAAGGATTCTGGTTCGGGTAGGATATCGGGCAATGAATCTGGTTCGGGTAAGATATCTGGCAAGGATTCTGGTTCGGGTAGGATATCGGGCAATGAATCTGGTTCGGGTAAGATATCGGGCAAGGATTCTGGTTCGGGTAAGATTTCGGGCAAGGATTCTGGTTCTGGTAGGATTTCGGGCAAGGACTCTGTTTCGGGTAAGATATCGGGCAAGGAGTCTGGTTCGGGTAAGATATCTGGTAATGATTCTGGTTCGGGTATGAGATCAGGTAATGTTTCTGGTTCTGGCAATGTTTCAGGCAATGTTTCTGGTTCGGGTACGATATCGGGTAAGGATTCTGTTTCGTTTTCTATTTCTGTTAATGTTTCTGGTTCCTTAATTGTTTCGTTTTCTTTGGTTGTTTCGTTTTCTTTGGTTGTTTCGTTTTCTTTGGTTGTTTCGTCGTTTAATTTATCTTGTTGTTCATTAGTTTCTAATTCTTGATCATCGTTAAGTTTTATAAAATCAAGGAAAAGATTGATGTTTGATTTAAGGGAGTCGCATTGTTGGTTGAATAGATCCATTAGTTCGATAACTTTTTCGAATGCCTCGTTATTGTTTTGGTCTGAAATTATGGTATTACATTGATCAGACAAATCTAAAATCGTGTCAACAAGCTCTTTGGAAGGCTTTTCTGTCGCCATTTGGCATTTGTTTTCCAATTCTTTGGGATCTATTTGGCTCAAGATCACCATTTCTTCGTCTGCAAGGAGAGAATTTTCAACAATGTCCTCGCCTATTGACGCAAGCGTTAGTGTGATTTCGTCGATTTGTTTTTCATTGTTTTCTTCTAATGAAACAAGAAGTTTGTCCATAAACGTGTTCCCATTTTCGATTAACTTTAAAATTTTTTGATGTGGAGATTCTCCTATTGATTGTTTTTTTTTTTTTTTTGTTTTTTAAGTGCAATTAAATGGAAAGAAGGTTTTTTTGGTTAAAAAAAAATTTAAACAAGAAAACAAAAGATAAAGAATAAACAGAGAGCCAAGTATTGGTGCATTTGTAAATGTTTATTGGATTCAAAAAATCATTTGTTAAAGCTTTTTTTTTTTTATTATTATTTTGACACCAACAAAAACAAAGTGACTCAGATGAATAAAAAGAAATCTAATTACCTAAAGTACTCATTAAAAAAAAATGATTTTAATTTGATAAAGTGAATTAATTAATAAACTAAAAAAAGAAAATGAATTTTTAAATCCAAATTTTTTTTTTGGATCCTTTTATTTCATTGGTTTATTTGAATGTTCATTGTGTCTTCATAATTTGACACTTTTGTAGAAAATATAAATTAAAATTTTAATATTTGCACTATTTGATTTGAAAATTAATTGTATCAAAACCAAAAAAGTTGACTTAAAAAAAAATTCTCTTTTTTTATTTTATTATTTAATAAAGATGACAAAAAATTTATTTGGAGTTGTTATACTCCCTCAGTTTGGTGAAATATGTTCCTATTGAAAAATTGATTGTTCAGTATTAATTGGAAACTGAAGGGTGTTTTTGACTCTTCTCAAGATATTAAAAAAAAGTTTGTGTGCTTTTTTTGTTCTCAAACGCGGTTGCGTTTTGAACCATTTTTGTTTTAGAAAACGAATACACTGTGTCAAATAATATATTTTTGAGTTTTTTTTTTTTTTTTTCAGTTGTTAAAAAAAGATATTAGGTCTTTTATTTGAAAAAGGAAAACAAAAAACTCACTTTTCTATTCATAGTAAAATAAATAGTGCAAAATTTTCGTTTTTTTTTTATCAAAAAGTTTTTTACAAATCCAATTGAAACACATCAATCAGAAAAACATTTGAGTTGTTCGTTTTCCTTTTTGAGACCTGAGACTTGAATGGGTGACTTTTCAGTGAAAGTAAATTGGAAAAAATTTTCACTTGACGAAGATATTTAGAAATTAAATGGATCAAATTTAACGGAATTTCATTTATTTTAATTCTAAAATCAACCATCTTTTAAGATTCCTCGATAGGTAATAGAGTCGTAATGTTCAATTTGGGATCAATAAAGTTAACAAAATTTTCATTCAACTTTCCAAAAAAGATTTTATAAATCATGCAACCTAGCAAATTTTTAATTTAATGAAAATTATTCTAAAATTATTTGTTTCCCTTTTTGCAGTGCAGACTTTGAAATTTTTTAAATCTTGAGAGGTGAATTTTTTGGAAAACTGAATGAATTTTTTGATCTTTTTATTTTATAATTATTGGTATCAAAAAAAAAGGAAGTGAACAATCAAAGAATAACCAAAATTTGCAATTTATTTTTTCTTAAAATATAATACTAAAAAAAAAAGAAGTTGGAATTAAATTGTTTCCTATTTATTCCTTAAAGAATGGTATGAAATTTCAAGAAAAAGATTGGGTTTTGTAGTCTCAATTATTTTGTTTCGGACTTTTAATTGTACAGTAAACGAAAAAATCTGACAGTAAATTGAATAATAAATTCCAAAAAATAATTTTTCTGTAGCATGAAATTTCAAACCCTATTAAAAGTCTGCTCACTATAAAACCAGAATTACATCTAAAATCCATTTTCAGAAAAGAATTATTGTTTTACAAAGATCGATCCATTTTTCTCATTTTTGTAAAAGCCTATAATCTAACTATTTCTGAATTATTTCTAAAAAAATTATTATCATTGAATTAGAAAGAATTCTTATGATTGGAAAGGAATTAGACAAGAGTATACTTGAAAAAAGAAGAAGAACAGAGCTTGAAATTAAATCAGGATAAAAAATCTACTTAATTTTCAAAAAAATTAGAATAATTATTTTAAACTTGGAAAAAATCTAATTTCTTGACACAAAGAACAATAAGATATCAATTTTTGCATTTTTATACAAATAACAAAAAAAAGTGAAAAAATAACCTAAAGATGGAATGCAAGATTCTCCCAAAAATACTTTTTAAAAACCTGTAAAATTCAAATTGTAAACAAAACTGTTATGGAAAAAATTGGAACACAGAAAAAAAGTGGGATGATTATTTTGTCAAAAATAAAAAAGTTAATTTCCAACATTAGTAAAAGTGATCAAAACTACCAGAATTTTTAGAAGATAACAAGAATTCAAATAGAGATTAAAATCATTTAAGGAATATAGTATCTAACTTAGATAATCATTATTTCAATTTCATCAAGATCTGTCAAGTAGAATGTCTTAAAAATAGAATTATTAATTTTTTATTTGGAAAAAAGTGGCAAAAAACGAGTAAAAAGTACATTTTTTGGAAAATTTCTATCTGGTAAATTACGACTTTCAGAGTACATTAGTGTAAATATAGAATGTTGAAAAAAGGGGAGTTTTTACTATTTTTGAGACAAATAAAGAGTTCCATGAATTTATCCAAATTTTGGTAATACTATTATTTTCAAATTAAAAAATGCAAATTTTTATTTCACTTTCAAGAATATTTTTCTCGTTTAAAAGTTGAAAGAAAACCCAGAGATAGTTACAAAATCTTTTAGAAATGATATTTTTCGGCAATAAACTAAACTTTTTTAGACAACTCGATTGATAAAAATTTTTACTTTGTGAATTTGGTTGACGCAACAGTTATAATTAATATCTATTTTGGATTTTGAAATAAAAATTTTCACTTATTAATTGGAAAATAACAGTAGTAAATATAATGTCTAATTATCTTAATAGACTAATAATAATTTTAATCAAAAAACAGTTTTAACACCAATCTTTTGATTTTTTTAAAAAAATAATTTCTCAAACAAAGGTAATGACATTCATCATAAGATTTTATATTGAAACCCCATTCATACTGAAAAATAAAAGCGTTGTTTCCTTTACTATTAACAAAAATTTGGATAAATACATGGAACTCTTTATTTGTCTCTAAAATTGTAAAAACTCTATTTTTTTCAACATTCTATATTTACACTTGGGTAATCCTTAATATTTAATCTGAATTATTTTATGTGTACTTGGGAAAAATTTGCTTCATGTTAAGTTAAAACATATGTGAAAAAAGACCAATATCTACTTTTTTGATTTTTCATTACAAATCTTAAGAGAACCTGAAAACTTTATTTTTTTAAAAAAATAGCATTGAGTGCTGAGATTAAGGATTAAAGGTCAAAAAAATAGATATAAAATTCAAAGAACTAACCCAAGAAATAATTATTTTTAAAATATCATTTAAAATGTCAAAGATAAAAATGAGTCATAATTCTTTATTTCTGTGAAGATTGATTTATATGATAAAAAATTGATTTTTAAGACATTCTTTTTCAAATATCTTGAGTAAATTGAAATAACAGTAAAATACCATTGATGCCAAACTTCTTAAATCCCTTTAAACTTTATTTGAATTCATATCATCTTCACAAAATTCTGACAGTTTTGATCATTTTTACAGATGTTAGTAATTAAATGTTGAATTTTTGACAAAATAAGATACCTTACTTTATTTCCTTGTCCCAATTTTTTCGCCAATGGTAAGGAAATACTTATTAATTTGATTATTTTTTTATGAATAGTTAATAATCAAATAATATTTTTTTCAGTAATTTGATAATAAACAATAGATTAAAAATGGTTATTTAACTGGATTCTTATATCCAATTTAAGGAATATCTTCAAATAAATAAAATTAATTTCGGTTTCCAATCCTTGGAATTTGAAAAAAAAATTATCATATCTCTTGTGTGAAGAATTGTTAATACCTTCTGAGCTGATTGATCTTGCACTTTGCATTGGTTTTAATAATGTTTCAAAAAGGTAATTTTTGCATATTTATTTATTTATTTTTCCGAAATATGAATTTGGATAAGATAGGAATAACCGATCTGTATGTATTTAAGAATTAGTTTTGAACATTAGGCCATTGATTGAAGTATATATTTATATTTCCCTTTTACTCAATTAACTAAAAAAAAAAAAAATTAAAAAACTTGAAAAACTCCAAATAAAACTAAATTTAATTGAAAATTTCAATATACGACCCAATAATACATTTTTTTACAGTCAGTTTCACTTTTAAGGCACAAACTTTCAACGAAATTTAAGGCACAAAAAAAATCTCAACTTAAAGCACAAAATTCAAATACTAGTAAAAATAAATTGTAAAAAAAAAATAATTCTGAATTTTGTGCCTTAATTTGAGATTTTTTTGTGTCTTAAATTTCGTTGAAAGTTTGTGCCTTAAAAGTGAAACTGACTGTATAACTTCATTTCCAGCCAATTAATCAACACTCTTCAATTTATTTTTTTGAAAAAAAAAAATTGTTAAAAATTGCAATTTTAAACCACTAATAAAACCCATGCCAATTAAAAAACGATCAGCTCAGAAACAAATTAATAAGTCTCCCCACCAAATATAAGGTTTTTTTTAAATTTTAAGGGCTATGAACCTTCATTAAATAATTCTACTGTTGCCAAAATAATTCTTGTAGAAAAATTCAATCTTTCAAAACTGGGAAAATTTTTTCCAAAAAAAAATCTCTAAATTTTGTATTTTTGAAATAAATTCATCTAATAAACATTATTATACAGAACAATTTTGAAAAAGATTTTCAAAATTATTAGATATTTATTGGTAATTGAAAAAAAAATAAAAAATTCCATTAATATATTTTTCATTTTAAATTGTAAATTTTTTTTTTGAATTTATGGAGAGATTATTTTAATCTATTTTTTTAATGGTCAAAAGAAATTGTATTTTTAAATTTTAAAATACAATCAAAGATTTGTTTCAGAATACATCGTTGAATTAAATTGAAAAACTGGACACTTTTTCTGTTTTTGGTACATTTTTTTTCATTTTATTTATATTCCATATTTGAGTTTGAAGATACGTTCCCTGTTTTTTTCTACAAATTGTTATAACATTTACAATTTTTTCATTCTTTGATGTTTGATATACAGTTCATTCATTGTAACTTGTTCCAAAAAATAAATAATAATAACTCTATAAAAGATTTTTTTTTCAGAAGCCGATAATTTTGAAAAAGGTGGGTATTTGAATCTTAATGAATTAGTTCAATAGTTATCATTTCTTAATTACATAAAATTATCATAACGTTGAAAAAATAATTTATACAAGTTGCATAACTGGTACCCAATGTATTGTTTTGGTGAATTTACTTTTTAGGATTTTATTTTTCCGTGTAGTGGTGTTACACATAAAAAACAGGTTTCCTTTGTTTTTTAGAGAAGACCTATACATCAATAGAAAAAAGACCCTAAAATAAACCCTAAAAAAATATGGTATTAGTTTCTTAAAGTTCTATTATTTTAAAAAGTAATTCTAAAAATGAGGATCAAATTGCAAAATTTATCTTAAAAAATAGATTTAAATGTTGAGAATATTATGGAAAATTTTCAACTAATTGGCATGAATAATTCAAATTTTACTGAAAATAACGAGACCTTTACTTTCAAAATTGATTTGAACTTAGGTATACTATTTCGTAGTAGATAGGATGTTGCCTTGGTACAAGAAGAAAAAAAAGCACGGCTAATATTTTGAAATACGGATTAGTGTCTTTGGGCACGCTTTATTCGCATCAGTGTACTTATACTTTAATTATAAATAGTAACCAATTCAACTTCATTTTTAATTAACTTTTTCAAATAAGTTTTGATACAAATTACAACCTACTTCTTTGACAACTCTTTTTAGAAAAGAAAAATATGGAAAAGGAATGAAAATTTTTTCCCATTTAGAATTCAAATACCATTATTACAGATTTTCAGTAATTTGTATTGACGAATTACTCATTTTTTTAAGATTTAAAGAGCTTGATTTTAAATTTCAGAATCATTAATTAAAATAATTATCACATTGGAATAACCTCGATTTTTTTTTGGAAATTCTTTAGTAATATGTCCCTACGAACCAAAAAACACAAAAAATGAAAAACTGATCAAATACTTTCCATTAATACAATTAAAAAAACAAAATGATAAAATAAAAATAAATAAAGTTTCAATTTAGCTTTTTCTTGAAAACATTTTTTACCAAAAATCATTGAATTCAAACTTGAAATTATGTATATTTTTAGATACACTATCTTGTTTAAACTCAATTACAAAAACAAATTCTAAATTATGGGGATTTTCTTTTCACAAAAGGCACTAATTTGGTCTTCGAATGTTTTTTTTAGTTTTAAATGGTAAAATAAAAAAAAAGTTAAACTAAAAGGATAAACTCTCTGGAAAAGCATTCTAATTTAATATATTAACTTATTCTTTGATTTCAAACTTTTCTCAACCCCAATTTTTCAAAAAAAAATAAAAAAGTGCACAGTAATTCCAAAAAATATTTTAGATATTCAAAAGTTGAGAGTGTTTTTATTCTAAAAAAATTTATCCCAGTGGTTAATTGAATTAAGTATGAAACTTAGATTTCGAAAAATATTAATCAGGAAAAAATAGTGCTTAATTTTATTAAGGACATATACCAATTTTGATAAAATTTTATATATGATTTTATTATCCCAAACACTAATAGATTTATAACAATAAAAATGTGAGATCTATCAGTTCTTCAAAATATTCAATTGATAGTATTTATGTCAAAAATAATCCCATTAGCTAATCTCAAAAACCATCCTATAATTTTGATTTCCTTTAATTCTGAATGAATTCCTTTTGATCTACTAATTCAATTTAATTTTCGTAGAAATCATTTTGAGTTTTTTATTTAACAAAAATTTGATTTTTAAATTTATCTGTCAAAGTAAAAACTTTTCTGAAAATCAAAAGTAATTTTTGACAAATAAAGAAATGCAAAAGTAACCAAATTTTCAAAGAGATACGATAAAAATAATCTTATAAACTGATACCCAACAACAACTATAACAACACAGTTTCTTTAAATATTGCTTTAGTTTTGAAATATTTTAAAGAAAAGATGAATTATTATCGAATGAAGAAACACTAAACATTTCAAATAAGAGATTAACTTTATTTGGAATTTAAAAAAAAGTCACACTTAAAGATCAACCCATTAAAGAGAAGAAATTCACCCAAAAATTCGACTCTTTATAAAAATAACAAATTGTTTCCAAACAGAGGAAATTGTATTGAAAATTTTAATCTCGTCAAATACAATCATTTTTTTCATTTTTCACAAGAGAAACTATTTTCAAATTTCTTATAAAATACGATGTGTGAAGCCGATACCCAACCTATCTTTATTTGTGATCCCTTTGATCCCAAAACAAAACCAACTGATATTGTACTATCAAACAACTCCCACACAATCAAAAGCACAACCACACAATGGAAAACAATTCGGGGGACGACTATAATGAAAACTGGCAAGTTTAATTTCCGTTTTAAGATCGATGAAGTTCCTTCCAGTACGACTGCAACTATGATTGGTGTATGTAGCCCAACTTGTAAATCAATTGCATACCAACACATAACTGGTTATGTGTTTTATGGCTACAATGGAAATAAATATCACAACAGCAGGTATAAATTTTTTCTCTTTTTTTTTTATCTTTTTTTTATCTTTTTTTTTTCTTTTTTTTTTTTCTCACTTTTCGCTTTCTCTTTTTTACTTAATTTTTTTTTCTTGTTAATAGAGATAGTACTTATGGTGGCAAATGGAAAAAAGGAGATGTAGTTGGAATGTTTGTAGACATGGACAAAAAAACAATAAGATTTGAGCTTAACGGAAAAGACTATGGCATTGCATATTCAAATATTTCAAATGAAACGATACTATCTGTCGACATGTACTACACCGGAGAACAAATTACCATTTTTTAAAGATTTCTTGTTGAAAGCAAATTTCGAAAGTATTTGGATTTTTTCGTTATTTTTTCTTTCTTTTTTTATCACCTCCATTTTTTATTAAGACTATTTGGTTTGGTTTGGTTTGATTTGGTATATAGATCTTTATTGTTTCCAATCTTTGTTGGGAAGTCAATAAAAGATACATTGTTCAAAAATGTAATTTTGTCGGAGTAATTGACTGTTTTTGATCAAAGAACTATAAACACCTTTTTACCTTAATAAATAAACAAATTTTTTCCTCCTTGTTTTACAGTTTCCAAACCAATTTTCAACAATAAATACTTTGAAAAAAAAAGTTATTTCTTGTTTTCTAATATTTTACATATCTTTTTTCGTTTTTCTTTTTACTTTTTTTGAAATTTTTGTTTTTTCACACAGAACAGCTTTTTATTTTTTTTGGCTGGCTATTCAATTCTAAAGAAAAATAATAATTTGGATCTCATAGTTCAATAGAGAAGAAACAAATGAATGAAATATCGTCACAATAGGTTTGTCTATAATCAAGTGTGTTCTGTAATATAAGTAAATTTTATAAAGTGCAACATCGTTAACTTGGATTCTGTGAATATAAAAAATCTATTACAAATATTATTGAACAAGATATTATTAAGTTTTTTTACTAAGGATTCACTATTTAAAAATTTTCATTTTTTTTTTTTTTAATTCCTTTTCAAAATCTAAAGATTGAAACTCAAAAATAAAAATAGTATTCTAATATTTAAAAAATTCAGATTTAGAACTTTATAAAGTATCTCTTTTTTCATTTTTTAAATTTCAAAGGCTAATACAATAATTATCCTGATAAAAATCCTAAATATTGATTATTTTTGTTTCCATTTTATAAAGCCAGTTGTAAGATCAATATATTTCCAATATTTCACAAAATAATTTGTCAAAAAAATTTATTGGTTAATTATTTAATTTTTAAAAAAAAACGAATTTTTTAGTAACTTAATCTATATTTCGCCACATATTTAAGAAAGATATTTTACAACAATGTAGTCTGAATATTGATGATTCATTCCTTTAAATTTGTGGCGAAATGTATATTTTTTTCTGAAATTCTCGGGTTTTTGACAAATACAAGGGATCTTTTTGAATTGACGAGATTACTAATCTTGAATCTTTTTCAAACAAAATGGCATACCTCTCAAATCATCAATAATATTGAATTTGATAGTTAATAAGATAATTACTCATTAATGATTTGCATTTTAATTTTTCATTTTTTTTATATTTATCGTTTTTTTTTTTTTTTTTTTTTTTTTTTTTTTTTATTTATGGATATTGAATAATTAAAAAATGAAAAAACAAGATAAGAAGAAATCAATTTGAAAACCAATCAGCCAGTATAAAAATAAAAATAGTAAAAGTTTGATTTTGAATGAGCTAGATATAGGAATTAAGAAAAGATCATTATTTGAAAGAAGTAATTTTCTATGAAAAATGAAAAAAAAAAAAAAATGATTACTAAAAACAAAGACATAAAAAAGATAAAGAAAAGCAATATATAAAATTCAGTAAAAAAATAATCAAACATCAGTAAAAACTTTACTAAACAAAAAATATTTTTTTTGTACCCCATTTGCTAAATTGTTTGGTGGTTATTTTCCTTTATCTAGAAAATACCCGATCAAAACCGTATTTTATCTTCCTTAAGATGTCGAAATATGTAACCAATTATAGATCAAATATATTATGTTTCTTTATTAGTTTTTAAATTAGAAGCTAATAGAAAGTTTTTATCTAAACTTTGTTTCAGTAAAAGTGGGTATACAAAAAAAAGAATTTTTTTTCAAATATCAAATATTTTTTATAAATGACATTCTAAGATTAAATAAGAAATAAGGAGAATGATAAACATCAAAGAATAGTTGATAAAAGGTCTTGAATAAAACTAAAAAATCAATAGATTTTGTTAAAAATTGAAAAACTCTAATTCTTAGATACCCATTTGAGAAAAACAAGAATATTCGTTTTGAACTTCTACTGGTAATTGAATAATAAATATGATACAATTTTCACTTCATTTTCCATACTTTTCTTTTAGAAATCAAGTCCCCAAACAAAGTAGGTTGGTATTTGTGGTCTCTATTTTGGAAAAGGAAATGGAAATATTGAGAAAAAAAACAATGTTCGTTTTGATATCAAATTGAAGATCCAAATAAAATTTCAATAGAAATAGATATGAATTATCTACAATCATTTTCACACTTTCAATAACCTTAGAATAACATGTTTTTACCAAGTAACTACAGATCTTGCAATAAAAAAAAAATTTTTGCAAATGAATTAGGTGTCTAAAAAAAAAATCGAAAAAAAAAAACAAAAATGTGTAGAAATGCGAAAAATTGATTTAAATTTTTAAAATTTTCAAAATAAATTTTTTCTTCTAATATCCATTCAAACCCTTTAAAATATGTAATTCATCCATTATTACTGAACCCCTTTGGCTGAAAAATGGTTGTTAAAGAGATGATTTTTTTAATATTACAAAGTTGTTGCTTTAATTTTTTTTATAAGTTTGTTTTTTTTTTAATAGCAAATATCTAAAATCTTTTTTTTGCTAAAACTGAGTTGAATTATCAACTGGATATATTCTGCTTAAAGGTAGATTCAATTCACTTAAGTTTGGTTTCAAATTGCTTCGGTTGGTTTCAAATCTCCTAAGTTTCATCAAACTCAGATAATCGGATTCAACTTCATTCGGTTAGGTGAAGTTTGTTTAAGATCTAATTGCCTAACTTTACTAATTGTTATAAAGATTTTTTATCACCTTTACCTTCATTCAAATACTTAAAAGAAATACGAAAAGAGGAGGAAACCCAAACAACTAAAAAAAAAGGGAATTTGGAAAAAGTAAAAACTTAAATAATAATTTTTTTTTTTTTTTTTCATCGAATACAACATAAAAAGATAAATCATAATAAAAAAATTATTAAAGTATGACAAAAAATATTATTTAATTTAGATTTTTCGGTTTATTGAAAAAAAAATTAGTTATTTATTTATTAATTTATTTAGAAAAGAAAAATAAAAAAAATATATAATCAAGTTTAATATTTAATAAAAAAAAAAAAAAAAAAAAAAATACAATATAGTTTTTATAGAAAAAAACTTTCTAAAATCATAAATAGATAATAAATACCAAAGAAAGAGAATAATTATTAATAAATAAATAATAAAAAAAAAGCGAAAAAAAAAAAAAAAAAAAAAAAAATAATAATAAAAAAAAGTTTATCAAAAATATATTCTAATAAAAAAAAAAATTCAAAAAATTTAAAAAAAAAAAAAAAAAATTGTTTTGATCAAAATTATTCTGTTATAAAACGAATTAAATTTTTAACTTCATCAATAAATTTTTTACTATTGCCAACTTTCCAAATGAAATGTATCAAAACCCCCCATTTCCGCACCCTTTTTGTATCCCATTGATTTAATTGTTGAGAAATTTGTTGCTCGGTTTTGAATAATTTTTCTAAAGATTCATTTTCAGAAATTTTATTTTTATTATTATTATTATTATTATTTTTGGTACCGATCAACAAATTTCTGCTTAAAATTTTGATAATCTTTTCAAATTTACATTCTTCAATTTTAATTCTGATTTTAATTTTTCTAATTTTGCCCTCAAGAATGTTTAACGAGGGATAGCTCCAAGTGAAATTACAAATGGATAATGCTGTTTGCAATTGCACGATTACGTCAAGCAAGGACGCCGAGCTAACTGCGATCATTGTGTCTTGGCAAATGTAAACAGGGATGTTTTGGTTTTGCTCCAATCTTTTCCAGAGCCCCCTCTTTGCAATTTTGAGCTGCTGCTTCAATTTTTTATTTAATTTCTTTTGCTCCTTTTTATTGAGCACTTGGTTGAACCACCCGTTGTTTTCTTCAATCTGGCCATAGATCTCCTGCTGGTCTTTGTTATGAAAGGATTCCTGTCTGTAAATTTTGCCCTTTCGGTGAAATAGCGGGCTACCAAAGATCTGATCTTGTTGTTTGCTATTATTAATTTGCTCTTTGAAATTTTTGGCAAGCATTTCCTCTTCGTTATCGTTCACATTGCTGTCATGGCTTGAATTAAACTTTTCCATAAAGTTTGTTAAAAATGGTGGGCTATGTGTTCTTGATCTTGTTTTTTGTTTTTTATTTTGATGATTATTATTTTGATTATTAATTTGGATGGATTTGCTTTGTGTTTTTTTTGAAGATTTATTGCCCTTGCCCATATCATTATAAATATTAATGTTACTACTCTTCGTAGTGTTCGAGGACGTATTATTCAAAGAAAAATTCTGTTGATTTTTTGAATTCGAATATCTAATGTCGTCCATAAAGATCCCTTGGCCTGTAAAATATTGTTCCTCTTCGTCGCTGTTCAACTCCTGACTCAAGTTTTCGTCAGTTTCTTTGGAGAACTTGCTATCTGAAAATTCATCAACAAAATCAATGTTGGAACTTAAGATTGAAGGTGTGATCCTTGGTGAATTTTTTTTGTTTTTCTTTTTATTTTCCTTGTTATTTTTCTTATTAATTTTTTTTTTTTTTTTTTTCTTCTTCTTCATCTTGCTATTGATTTTCTTTTTGATTTGTCTCGTCCTTATTTTTTTTTTAAAGCCATTTGGTGGCGAAATGATTGATTTTTTATTGTTACCACGTAAATTGTCATTGATGCCCAAATCTAAAGTCGTCACCTTATTGATAATTTCTGAAAAGTCGTTATAATCAATATCATTCTCCTTTTCAGTTAACTTGACTAATTGTTGTAATTCTAAGACAGTGCTTTGATCGACATTTGTATTTTTGATTTCAATTTTATCCAAATTTTTTGAATCGCTTACAGATTTCCTTCTCATGGTAATTGGCGATTTCTTAGTTCGCCCATTTGGTAGGCTTCCCCTTCTTTTTTGCTTTTTTGTTTTTTTTTTTTTGATCTTCAAATTTGTAATTTTGTCTTCTTTTTGTTGTCTTTTTCTAAACAGTTCATAAAATATTTTGATCGAATTAATTTGATCAGATTTTAATGCTTCAATTAATTTCTTGGAATTGACCCATTCAATGACTTCAAGTTGTTCTAATATTTCGTTATCAATTTGCTCTTCAGTAAAGGGGGCCTTTAAATTCTTTCCATAATCATAAGGTGGGCTTGGCGAGATATAATTATGTGGGAAATTGTAAGTAAACCATGGGTGCCTTTTGATTTGCTTTAAAGTGATTCTTAAATTGGGATCAACAGTCAGCATCCTTTGAATTAAATCCTTTTCGCTTTCTTCTAATTGCTCTGCAAATGTGAATTTGCCACTTTTGACAACATTAATTAATTCAGGGTATGTTTTTTCATCAAATGGCAAACACCCATTACGCAACGCATATAATATTACACCGCAGCTCCAGATATCAGATTTTTGCCCATCATACCCTTTTCCCTATTATTATGAATTAATTATTTTATTATTTGTTTTTTGATATTTTTTATTTTTTTTATTTTTTATTTGTTTTATATTTTGGGATTGATTAAAGATTTTGGAATCAGAAAATGAAAGTATAAAAATTAATTAATGAAAATTTTCTTTTGAGTTAATATTTTTAAGAATTTTTTTTTTTTTTACCTTTAAAACTTCAGGAGAAACATAATGTGGTGACCCACAGGATGTTTGTAACAATCCACCAACTTCCATTACCCTTGCCATCCCAAAATCTGCAATTTTAACATTTTTGTTTTTATCCAACAATAAATTTTCTGGTTTCAAATCTCGATGTGTAATCGAAAAGGAGTGAATATGCTCCAGTCCATAAATAATTTGTTGAAAAAATATTCTTGATTCATGGCTTGATACTCTGCCACATTCAACAATATAATCAAACAATTCCCCTATAATTTATTTATTAATGAATTCATTTATTAGTTAGTTTATTTATTAATTAGTTTATTAATTTATTAATTGGTTTATAATTTATTTATTTATTTATTAATTAATTTATTTATTTATCTAGTATTAATTAATTAATTTGTTTGTTTATGAATTTATTTTGAAAGGGAAAAAAAAGTAAAATGATTTTTTTAAATATATCATTATATTTTTACAATTTTTCAAAATGTGAAACAGAATAGGAAATACAGTTTCAATTCTAATTACTAGAATAGCAATATAAATTTTTGAATTGAAGTACATTTTTACTTTATTTATTTTTTGTTTTTCAAATCGGTTTTAAAAGAAATAAATTGGCATTCAGAAGTACATCCTTAAATCTTTTTTATTTTAAATAATTGAATAAAATTATTGAAAATTAAATAAAAGACCAATTTTATTTTCTGATTTTCTTGTAAATATTTGGTCTATTATTCTTGAATTTTTAAAAATAAGATTAAATTCTAAATGTTATTTACACATGAAAACTATCAGAATTTACTCAAAGTGAGATTTCATAAAAATAAAAACTGTTTTGCAAATTTTCGTTTTTTATTTAAAATTCAAAAATCCAAACAAAAAAGGATCTGATCTTTTTTAGTGAAAATTAATTGTTAAAAAAAAGAATTCTTTTTAAATATGATAACTCATTTATCTAAAGTTGATAAATGTGGTTTATTTATCAAGTATGATTGATTGATTGTAAAAATAAGTGTTCTGTTAACTTTGGTCATAAAAATAAATAATTGATATTAATCAAATAAGGTTATTCATATTCTATGATCTGTGAATATTTCTTTTATGTGTAACAACATATTTCTAGACTTAAAAGAAGGTTGAGCGTAGAGATAGTGTTCAAATTTAAAATTTAGGTTTTATTTTAGAATTTTTGTATTTTGGGTAAAATTCTTTTTTAACTAATCGAAATTTGAAATTTACCTAAAAAAGGTTTGAAAATCAAAATTCCATTTCTGACTGATCTATCCAAATTATTTCCAATCACCATATAGTTTACTTTGGGTATCCCCATATACAAAAAAAATAATTTAGATAGATCTAGTAGAAATATCAAAAAAAAAATTCGATTTTATAATTTCCCTTGTTTTGTTGGAGAATTAAAAAGTTTTTTTGGATCAATTATTGTAGTGAAAAAAATACTGGACATGAAAACAATCCATGACAAGATTTTTAATTGTTAATATTAGGAAAATTTTTGTGTAATGGCAAATATTTTAAATCAAATCCTTATTATAAATAACCAATTTTTATATGAACCTAGTGATAAGCCTACCTAAAGTTTATTAAAGTAAACTGTATATAGAATACTCAAATAATTGTTTGATAGCTAAAGTAGATCAACTTTTTTTGAAAAACAATCGGGTTTTAAAGAGGTTTACTAGAGTTTGGAAAATGATAATTTTTATTCTTGTTTTTTGATTGATTGAGTGGTGTTTCAAACAAGTGTAATTTAGTTAATCATCCTTTTAATAAGTGAGTGAGTTATAATTTTAAAAAGTTTGTTTCTTAAAAATAAAAGGATTTGATTTTTCATAATAAACGGAATTACACAACAATTTTGCTAATATTCACAATTAAAAATCTTGTCAGGGATTTTTTTTACTACTACTGATAAATTCTAATAAATTTCAAAAAATTTTTAGTTCAATTTCCATTTCTATAAATATTCAGAAATTTCTTATCAAACATTCCCTGACAAAGAATATTTTGAAGAACAGCTAATTTTACAGAGTTTTCTTAACACTTGACTTCATAAAATGCTTTATTAAAAGCTTGAACATAATAATTTCAAAAAGGAAAATTAAGTAAAAATGTCCAAACATAAATTGCAATTTATCAGTATTACCAATTTTCAGAAAAATCAAATAAAATCGTAACATTTGCAATATTTTTAGTTTCCTTTAATTGACATTCTTTTTAATCATTTCTTTTTATTAAGGTATCGTATTTTATTCCCCTAGAATATAAAATGTGAACAGTCCTTCAGAAAAATATCGGTAAAATCTAAAATCAAAATTTTTCATTTAATCGTAGTGAAATTACAGTTTTGATAATTTATTAGCTTCTTCAAAATAGAGTTTTGAAAAAACCAACAAGAAAAATATGTTTAGTTTGGGACTTGCGAAATTTTCTAAAAACCGAAAAAGTAAGCTCTTCTCAAAAAGAAGTGTGTAATGAAAAGGATAATCGTTTTTTTGCTTTTGCAAATTTTCAAATAAAATAATTTTTTTAAAGCAATCCTGTTATTATTTTATTTTAAAGAAAAAAGGAAATTCTATTTGAATTGGGCGTCTTCAAATAAGTGGAGACACATCTTTTTTTTTTGTTGTTTCCCTGAAAAAAGTGTCGACAAGTTCTGTGCAAAATCGATGAGAACGTTAATAATTTGCCAATTTTTCTGATTGTTAAATTTGTTAGGAAATACAATTCGATCTTCTTGTAAAACAAAAAAACAAAGCCTAAGTTCTTTTCAATTTTAACCTAACAAAAATATTAAAGAATTAGAAAAAATATAAAAATAAAAAAGAAAGATTTACCTCCTGATACATATTCTAAAACTAAGAAAAGATAAGCTTTTGTTTCAAACACTTCGTAAATACGAAGGATGCTTGGGTGTTTGATTAGCCTTTGAACAGCAATTTCTCTTCTCACTTTATTCATCATGTTTTCCTGTGAATTAAGCTGACTTTTTGAAAGTATTTTTATAGCAGCTTTTTGGCCAGTTTCCTTATGAACAGCGAGTTTGACTTGTGGAAGTTTGCAAGAGTGAAAAGAAACAAAAAGAAATTCAGGAATTTTGAAGATTTTATCAAGCGAAGGAAAAAAATGTTAAATAAAAAAGGATAATGAAAAAGAACTTTTATTTAGATTTTTGGGGTTTTTGCATTAAAAAAAAAAAGAGTTTAAAAAATTAATACCTTTTGAGTAGCTTCCACTTCCAAGTGTACGGCCTTTTTTTTGAAGTTCAAAAATGAAAAAAACGATTGAGGAGAACAATATGTAAGTATTGGGTTTATAAAAACAAAAAAAAAAAATTGATAAAAGATCGATTTTGAAACAAGTACCAATCAAATATGGGCCAACAGTTTTTATAGACATTTTGAGATTCCAAACACAATGAAAATGATTATGAATAAAAAAAGAAAAAATAATCAAAGAAAGTTGAAAAAATAAGTTCCAATTTGAAAATTTTGTCAAAAAAAAAAAGTAAAAAATTGTAAATTGAAGACATATAGAGAATTGTTTCTAATTTGATATATACTTTGTACTTTCAAATAATAGAATTTCTCATTGACTATAGATTGGTTTTGAGAACATTCTATTATACCAAACAGAGTTATTTTGGAAATAGAATTCGCTTTGTTTCAAAAGAATGTTTTCTTTTTTTTCTAAATTTATGTTTTTTGCTTTTTGAAATTGGAAATATTTTTTGGATTAATCCCAAAAGATCCATATTGATTATTTTTGGTAAACTAAACTAAAAAATAGTATTTGCTGAGTAATAACGTAACTGAGGAGCTTTGTTTTTCTTCAAACTTTAGAATTTCTAAAAAAAAGTATTCAGAAGATTGTGAAAACAACCAAAGAATTTTAGTTAAATTTTGAAGACTTTATCAGGTAAAATTTATTTTCGACTTTTTTGCGCTGTCTTTGATCATGTTTTTCAAAGGGGTCGAAAATTAATATCTAAAATTACTTTTAAATCTTTTGACTACCTTTTTTATTCCTGTTATCGCAAAAGAAGAAATCAGTGATTGAATTCAAAGTATTTGAAATCCTCCTTTGAATTTAAATATTTTTGTAACAATTTTTTGTTGTTAAGGACTGTCATATAAATTTGATAAAAAGTCTAAAAACTTGGGATCCAATCCTTTTCAAAATTAAGTAGTACTATTTGTCTCAAAATGGATGAAACAAAATTTTTAAACATCTTATCAAAAACAGGTTTTAAAATTCAAGTTAAAATTTCAAATTTTGATATAATCTAAAAATCAACTTAAATAATTAAATCCCCTTTGAGAATTGAGAGGCTTTGATGATTTATTTTAAATCTTGGGATTTTTTTTTTTAAGAAAGCTGAAGGAAAATATTGATCTTTTTATTTTTGAATTAACTGGAATGTTCATCGAAAGTAATCTCCAATTTGGATCAAAAAATCATTTTCTATGTAATTTATTGAATGAAAAATGAAAAATAAATTTTTTGATAGGTAAACTCGAACACCCTTATTAATAAACTTGTCAACTATAAAATAAAATTATCTATGTTTTTCTTGACTAAAGAAATGAAGGATATTAAAGATTCTCAATAAACAACTCTAACTTTTGAAGCCCACATTTCACATGAATTCTGAATCATCATGTTACATGAATTGTTCTATTGTCTCTTCAAATCTTCAAATTCTTAAAAAGAATTCTGACTATCTCTTTGTTTTTGGGTTTAAGTTTTGATTTAAACATCTTATTTTTTTTCTTGGATTGAAGTTCTCAAGAAACTCTTTCAATATTAACTATTTCCTCTCTTTGTTCTTTTAACTGAATCCATATTACAAAACAACCAAAAACTTTTAATTTATCTTTATATGATTTTTTTTATTGGTTTTTCAAAGTAAAATTATCAAAAATACTTGATATATGAAAAAAAAATGGGATTATGAGACAAAAAAAGTTAAAAGATCCATACCTAAAAAAAATATTTCTTTTTCTTTTTAGATCTTTTCTTTTTCCAATCATATATCTAATTCAATAGTTTTTAGAAATTCAAAGATAAAATCAAATATATGATTAATAACTTGATGTTTTCAGAAAATTTTGTATAATGAATTAGATTTCTTTAAAAAGTTTATATAGATTTATGATTTTTATGAAATTAAATGTTTTTTAGGTTAAATCTATTCTGTATTTTTTGTTTCTATTTATGGAGAAAAAATTTAAATTAAATTATTTTTTATATATATTCCCTTTTTAATTACGAGTAATTGTTGTGAATTTTCTCCATTAACAAAAGACAAGTAATCAAGAATAAAAAGGGAGTTATGAAATTGCACTTTATTGATTTCAAAAAATCTAAATAACAATATATATATATATATATATATATATATATATTTATATATATGAAACCTTAATAACAAAATGAAACAAACAAAACACAGTTCTACAGTATTCTAAATTTCAAAAAAAAGTCAAATTTTATGCAAAATAAAATCTTTTAATTTTTTATATTTCTAAATTCTTCAATTTATTTGATTTATAATAAATTGTTTTTTTTTCAGCACGTTATTTATTTTATTCGATTTAATCTAATTTGTGGTTATTTTATTAATAAGATCTAATGTGATTTAGTAAGGATTTTATAACACCCTTGGCATAAAAATTACATATTTAAAAAATTTCTAAAAAATCAAAAAAAAAAAATCTAAAAGATCTTAGATATCACTAAAGAGTGACACTCCGAAACGTACATATTTGTTTTCAAATTTATATTTCACAACCAATCTAATTTAAAATTAAGTATTACTTTTTTGCAATTTTTTTATAAAAATTTATTATTTTTGATTGTTGATTTTTTGAAATTGATTGTATATCACAGATTGATTATTTTGTAATATAAATTGGGTTTATAAAATTACCTTTTTTTTTTCGATTTCAAAAAATTATTTTTCAAATAACGATTAGAACCTTAATAATAAAACTATAAGGTCACTTTATCAAATTTAATTATAATAAATTTCTAGCATCTTTGATATTTTATTATGTCAACTTTTTAATAAAAAATCAGATATAGTTAAGGTTTCATTTCTTATTTATATAGTCTGTAATCGAATTTTTAAGAATAGTAAATAAAAAAAATTATCAAGTTCTTTGTCAAAAGATTCAAAATTAATAAATTATTAATCCATGAACTTTATATTTTATCAAATTCGGTCAAAAAAACCCCCAAGGAATCAAAAACATCATATTATTTTTTTTCAAAAATACCCAAAGTTAAAAATTTCAAATTAAATTAAAATTTTAAGAAAAGATATTATAATAGAAAGTTCTCCTTCCTAATTGATCTTTGAATCAAATTTTAATTTGCCTTAACATGGATTTGATGAAAAAAACATTTTTTTTTTTCTAAATTCTTTATTGAATATTTTTATCTTCACAATTCTACATCATGTCCAATAAATTTAACACTATTTTTTGACTTTATTTGACATTAAGTTTAATTACTGATCACAAGATCTCTCGATTCCATTCTAATATTTAACCAAATCATCCCCATAAATGACAGATTAGTATTAATAAATCACAAACTATTTGTATGATTTATTTTGTTAATAAGAATTCTCAATCATTCATTGTAAAATGATGTTCGTGGTGTATGAGTCTTGATGAAGTGAAATTAGATATGTTAGGTATTTTATAGAATTTGTATCATTTTTTATGATAAAAAAATAAAAAGAAAGGGAATCAAAAAATTGAGTTTCAGTCCAAGCAAAACCTCAATCATTATTTTTTCCAAAATTCAAAAAAATAACTAAATTTTTTTATAATCTTTATATTTCTTTTGTTTTTTTTTTGTTCATTTGTTTTATAGAACGAACATTCACAAATAACTCATCTGATAAAATATTAAAATGTAACAAGATTGAAACCCATAGAATTTTCACAAATCTTCTTTTTTTCAAAATTTTCCTCGATTTTTTTTCTCTTTTTTTTGGTTTTGAAAAAGTTGAAACTATCGATAATGCAAAGTCCAAAAGGATCGCACATTTAATGATATGAATTTTTGTTAGGAACTATGATATTTCAAGCATAAATTGTCATTTGATTATTATTTTTTCCCAACGTAAAGATCTGTAAGCTTAATTTCAAAAATATGGGAAGATTTTTCATCAGAAAAAAATTAGTTTAATTGCTTTTTTTTTTTGAATAATAAGGTATTATACTAAATTTTTTACAGATAATAGCCAATATAGATTAATAAATAAAAGTGTTGTATAATCATTGTATTTTTTGAAAGACAAATGAAAAAAGAAAAAAATAATTATAAAAAAGTTTGCCCCTAATTTTGAAATTTGGCTTACATACCACTCCCCTGTCAGTTTCTATGATTTCTATGTTACCAAAGAGTGATCATATTGAAATAAAAAAAAAAAAAAAAAAAATTATATAAATTATTTATTTTTTTGGTGGATTCAATTTATAATTCAAAATAGGTGATTTTTTTTGCACTAAAATTTCTTATTTGATTTGAGAATACAGAAGAAAAAAATTTTTTATATGTAATCATTATCAAACTTTTTATCCAATAATGCAAAGATAAATTTTTTTGAAAATATAAAAAAAAATTAACAAAAGTATTATATATATATATATATCAGTATAATTAAGAAATTGATAAAAACCAAATGGTATTAAGGCAGAATTAATTTTTGATATAAAAATATCTCAAATGGCTGTTTTTCTTTTTTATATAACTGACAGAAAATAGATAAAAAATTAACAACAACCAGAGTCCTGATTTTTATCTTCATGGGAAAATTCTTCAAACTCTCCAAGATTTTCTACAATTTTATCTTTTTTTGTTGAAGAATTTGACTTCTCGATCTTATTATCTAAAACATAATCTAACAAAAATTCAATAGAATTTGATATATTTTGATCTGTTTTGGCACTTGTTTCAAACCAACCAATATAACCTTGTTCCTCACAAATCTTATCCATGCCCTTTTTTGTTTTATTCCAACTACTTTCTTCATCTACCAAATCTATTTTATTTGCACACAAGACTACTGGTATGGGCGAATTTGTATTTGTTCGTACCTTTTCATCAATATCCTTTTTCCATTCATTTATTACTTCAAAAGAAGATCGGCTGTCAACATCAAAAACAAGTAAAGCTGCAACAGAATCTCTATAATAAACCCTTGTCATATGCCTAAACATTTCTTGTCCTATATAAACAAATTTAAAGCAAATATTTAAAAATGTACCAGGTTTCAAAAGAACATAAAAAATCATTTATTTAATTATATTTTTTAGTAAAAAAAAAAAAAAAAAAAAATGATGATAAATTAATCTTTTCAAAAGTTAGAATAAATTTTTTAAAACAATATTAAATATTATAATAAATTGAAATGAATTCGCCAATAAAAATGTTTTAATAACTTTATTTATATGATTATTAGGCTTAATTTAAACACTAGACGATCATTCAATTTTTTGTGTTTATTAACTATTTGAATTAGAAGGTACAAACTTAAAAACTCTAAAAATCCATCTTTAACATATAAAGTGCTTTTAAGAGTAAATACTGGACAACAAGTCCAATAAAATCTCTTTTTAAGTTCTTTATTTTTTCCATTTTTTTCCTTGGCCGAATTTTCTTTGTATTAGGAAGAATAGAGTTACAAAGTAAAATAGATCAAGTGGTTACTTACTAATACCGAAGATACTGAAACGCGAAAGTACGAATAACTTGAAAAAAAAAAGCAAAGGCAAAAAATACTAAAGGTTTTAATCAAATCAGATCAAAGAAAGAAAAATTAGAAATTACAACAATTAAACAACAATGACCCCCAAATGAACCTTCATGATCAATTATCAAATTAAATTAAATTAACCAAAAGTATAGTGGCTGTAATTCTGGGTGTTCTTAATTAAATGATAGAATAGCATTGATTTTTTTTCGATTTTTTTTAACCAATTGCTCCTTATAAACTTTTTTTAAATTTTTTTTTTTTTTCTTTCCAATTTTTTGTTTTTGCTTTTTTAAACATAAAAAAAAAATTGGGTATGCCTTTCCCTTGAACAATCGTGAAATCTATGATTTTACACTTAAATTACCTTTGAGGAAATATAAATAAAAGGGAATTTAGAGTGTAATTTACGCTTCTTTAGTAATAATAAAAAAACAACAAGGAATTTTTTTTAAAGAATTTGAAAAAAGTTTTTAAAAAAAATCGAAAAGTTAATTAAGGACATTGTGATAAATGTAAGGTATTTCCAAAAAAGTGGGGCATTTTTTTTTTAAACATTTCATAAAAAAACATCTTTGTTAGTGGAGGTATTTGTTAATTGACAATACCAAATTAAGTTTAATATTAATACCGATTGAAGCAATGACTTGGGTATTTATTTCAAAATATATTTGATGAAATATTTCCAAAAAATGAGAAAAAAAAAAAATAGCACTTTTTTCGGAGAAAACAATGGTACAACAAATTTCAATAAAAAAATGAAAATGTGGAAAGGGTACAAATTATTTTTAAACAATCAAATGTAGTTATATTTTTTCAATTCTATTTGAAAATTTGTTGAGATTAAACGAGTTATGAAAACGATTTTTTCTATCAAAAAGAAAATAATAAACACCAATTTTCACACCCTTAATAAAAATATAAGATAAAATCGAGATCAACAAATTTAATATCTTTTCTTATGTAATACAATACTAAGAAACAAATTGAATTATTCTTAAGAATATATAAATGGTTGTTAATGATTTTGGATGTTTAAATACTTTTTTGAAGATTGAGTTTAATATGTATATTTGAAAATAAATTTTCCCCAGTTTTTTGGAAATAGCTTAATCCTGTGTTTTGGGGTTAAAACCTTAATTTATTCTTAATAGAAATTTCAACTTATGAAAGTTTAATGAAAATTGAAGTTAAATCGTGCGTACAAGGTTTAAAATGGCTGTATAATTGGGTATTTAATTTCATGAATATTTATTCAGTAGAGTGAAATAAAACAACAATATTTAGATCCAAAATGATCGTTCAAACATTTACATTTTTGATTTTTTTAAACTTTTTACTTTTTACAAATTCCTTTTTTAAGTTGTTTGCGTTCCTTCGGTTTCCCTCCGCTTTTTGTTTTTTTAAATTTTTAGAAGGAGTCACTAAAAGGGATAAAAAATTTTTTTTTAAAAATTAATAAAATTGTTCATGATCAGATCTTAAACAAACTGAATCATATTGGAGATACCTGAAGGAACTGAAGATAACTGAATTCAACTGAAGGGGTTTCAAATTAAACTGAACTGACATAAATCAAATTTCGGCACAATCTGCCCATTTGGCAACTGTACTGATCGAATGTTGTCTATTTGATATCTTGTAATGCAATTTTGTGAAAACAAGCTTTGGGAAACTTTAACGCAAAACAAATAATATAAAAAAAAACAAACCTTAATAAAAAAATAATTTTAAAACAATCATATAAGATATATAGAACAAAAATCTTGTGTATATTGTACTTTTTGAATAAAAAAATGATAATAACCTTTTTTATAGCATGTTAAAAATATTATTATTTTAAAATCTTGAAAAAATAATAAAAATTGTAGATATTTAATTAATATTCGTTTAAAAAAAAGTTTTTTTTAATGATAATTTTACCATTTAAAACTGTTTTCTAACAAATTTTTTAATACAGAAACATTTTTAGCAAGATGTGTGATGTATTATATATATTTTTATTCTATTAATATCCTTAAGTTATAACATCTTTTATAACATGTTTTATCTTGTATAACACCAACAAAACAAGTGACAAAATTTAAAAACGCGTTTTATCAAACAAAACAAAAAAAATGTTTTAAAATTTGTTCATTTTTTGATAACATGTTATAGATGTTATTTTTAATATTTAGAGGGGTTTCTTTTAAATTTTATAACACTTTGAACATTTATAACACCTCTATATCGCAAATATAACATTTTATATTTTTTATTATTATTAGGGAACTAACAGTGAAAATCAAAATTCAGATGGTTGAAAAAACCAAGAAATTAATTGTTTTTGATCAATTAAAACTATTAGTAAAAATTCAAAAAAAGTAAATTCCCAGTTTTATAGATAAATATAGAAACCGTTGAGTACACATTAACCATTTTAAACAGATATTGTTGAAATATCCTAAATCTATCATTTTTAACCCTTTGGTAAATGTAGAAATGAAAAAAAATCTCAAATCTGAAAAATTAATTGGTAACTTTGTAAAGATTAATGTCTAATTTATTTTCAATTATTTCTAAGTTATATCCTAAATTGGTGTGAAAACATCTATTATGATAACTACATTGTTTTTAAATTCATAAAATAAGTGTTTTATTTCCTTTAGATGGTTGCTTTAATAGTTTTATCAATATTTTACATTGAGTCAAACTACCCGCGTTCAGAGTAAAAAACCAGTGTATCAAATAAAAGCTGTGCTTTTTTTTCTTTTTTTTTCTTGTTCTGATACAACATCTAGTTGAGTTCACAATAGTATATCTACAGTAAAATATATTTTGAAGATACACTCCTTGATATTTTGAGAGAGTTTTAATTTATTAAAAGAATTAGTAAGGCAATTTTTCGTAATTTTTTTAGAATTTTCCCAAATTTTTGTTTTTTTTTATTCTTTATTAACAGCCTTTTCAAAAATTAACACTATTTTTGTAACCAAATTTTGATTGTTTCATTTTTAATATATTTATTGAGTGAATAGCAATTTTTTTATTTTTTTGTTTTATAAAAATTAACTCTATTTTTTGAGAACTATTTTCTATTTGCTCCTTCATTTTAAGATATTTTTTAATGGCAGAACTTTAAGAAACCAATATGATATTTACTTTTTGTTTACCATTGGTTTCGTTGATCATTTAATGCTTAGACTTTAAAGATAAAAGAATCACGGATTTTGTCTTGAAAACACGCATTTTACCAAGCCTGCACGGATTATTTCAGCAACAGTAGATTTAAATTTGGAACTTTGAATATAATATTTTTTTTATAAATTTAACTTAAATAAATGTAAATTCAAAACAACCAAACCCTTTTCTTGAAATTAAAATACATTGAAGTATTTTAAATTGATAAAAATGATTCTGATTTGTAAAATTTAATATCAAAATTAGATTTCTTTATGAGTTTTCAGTCATTTTCTCTATTATTTTTTCAGATGAGGGGATTTTTTTTTGATTTCTACATTTATCAAAGAGTTAAAAAGTTATATATTTAGGATATTTAAACAATATCACAATGAAAATGGTTGATGTGTACTCAATAGTTAATATATTTTATGTATAAAACTGAAAAAAATTTTCGAATTTTTACTAATATTTTTAATTGATCAGAAACAATGAAATTTCCTGGTTTTAGGTTTGGTAGTTACTATTTGTTTCAAAATAAATTGAAAAAAATTTTCGTTCAGCTTTCCAAAAAAAATTGATTTATAAATCATAGTGACTTTTCAAATTTTTAATTCTTAAAATCAGGCTTTTATTATTAATTTCCTTCTTTCAGAATTGGGAACTTTGATGATTTATTTTAATTTTTGGGTTGGTTATTTTTTTGGAAAATTGAATGAATATTTTGATCTTTTTATTTTCCAATTAACAGTAATTACCAATGTTTTAATAAAGATTAGCAAAATTAATTTGGAAAATTTTCGTTATTCATCAAATCTTTGAAAAAGATCTTTGTTGCTCCGAAAATTACTGAAGAGTAACGATGGTTCAGTCAACCGAAAGAAAATATTTTTCATTTATTAATTTGAAAATTGTTGTACATCCGAACGTGGGGCAATCAAGTATAATTATTGGAACAAAATCACAAAAAATGCAAGTTGTTGTAAAGTATTAATTTTCAGAAAGAAAATCTTTCCTCTCTGAGGTTGCGTTGTGTTAAGGGGCTAGTCTCTATTTTTTTTTTTTTTTTTGACCAATTTCTAAATAAGGATTCCTTATCGAGAAATATGTTTAATACTGATTAAGATAAATATCTGAAAATTTTCACTTCATTTTCAGTTTTTTGTACTTTTTTTTATGTAGCTTTGAGTAAATTATTTTATTGGACTAATCTTTAGAAACTTTGTTTAATTGCTTAGGCTTAAAAGATTCTTTCTCTTGAGTTGTTTTAAAAGTTGTGGTTATTGATTACAAAAATAGTAATTCAATTAAATATTTTCTTAAATCTATTGGAATTTAATAGTGTTGAAATAAACAGGGATTTTCAAATCTAAGTAATTGACAGAAAATTTTTCTTCGTCCCTAATAAATATCTGTTTCAAAAATTGAATAGAAATTAGTCCCTTAATAAAAAGTTTGTAAGAATTTTTTAAGTTGCTTGTTGAAATGGAAATTAAAGAATCACAAAAGGTGTGCACGTAAAAAAAAAAATTGTGCAAATATTGGTTTGATTTAACATTAGCACCCAAATTGTTGGCGTTAATCGTTAAAGCGAAAAGATTCTCAAAGGAATTATGAGAAACGAGTAAAAAAAAGAAATTATTTTCTTTTTGGAGAAATGGAAAGGAATAATTAACAAAATTCATCTGAAAAATATTTACCAGCAATGTCCCAAAGTTGAAGTTTGATAATTTCATTATCCCTTTTTAGATCTTTCATAAAAAAGTCAACACCAATCTTTTGTTAAATGTTTTTGTGGGTTAACCACCAAAAAAGAAGGAAAAAGAAAAAATAAGAAAAAAAGTTAAATCGTATTTGAAAAGAAAAACCAATGTTGGTGATCTCACGTTTGATCCATGCAAATCAAAGAACAAGAACAAAAACAAGAACAAGAAAAAGAAAAACAAAGAAAATTAAAGTAATTACTGTAGCTTTATATGAATTGGAAAATACATTGTTTGTATATCTTTGGATTATCGAAGTCTTTCCGGCGCCTATAGTTTTTGGGAAAGGGTTTGAATGATACAAACAAATTTACATTTGGAACAAATCGAAAAAAGAAATTAAGAGAGAATATCATACCCATATCCTATTCATTTCAACAAAATTTGGAATTCAAGTTAAAAATAAGTTTTTTTTTTGTTTTTTTTTGTTTTTTTTTTCGTTCTTCTTTAATTTGTTGATCCCTTCGGCAATTGATTAATAAAAAAGATAAATGAGAAATAAGAGTAAAATTGATTACCCCAACTACAATAAATTTAAATCTCCGTTCCTTTTCGTCATTTTGATCTGACATTTATTATTTTAGACGTTTGAAATTCAAATAAAAAAACGAAAAAATAAAAATAACTTTAGTTCTTTTGTTGGGAATCAAATTGGAAACTGTTTCTCTTGTGTTGTTGTAAATTTCATGAAATGAGTCAAATTAATATTCTTGACATCTTTCTTTTTGTTAACTTTATTGGAAAAATTTTTTTTTGATATTTTACTCTTGTTTCAAGAACTTGTGTTAACTAAAGCAACATTGTGATTCGAATTAAAAGTTGTGTTATCTTTTTTTTAATAAGTTTATACATTCAAAGATTAAAGAAATGAAGAATAAATAATAAGTAAATTGGTTTCTGAAGAAATTTCATTAAAAAAGAAATTTTCAAAATGAATGTTTAAAGGTTGATATTTGAATAAGAAATATGGAAAAGTATTTTCAATTCATTTCACTTCCTTTTCTTTAACAATAAGAGACTTTCAAAGGAGCTAAGGTTGTAATTTGTGATCTCAGTTTATTTGTTAAGTACTTTTTTTGTTGAATATCTCGGGTAAACATTGTTAAGCAAAGAATCCTATATGAAAGATAGATTTTGAGAATTGGAAAACAATAATCAGAGGAAAATTTATTCCACATATTTTTTGAAATAAGAGTACATAATATTTCTTTAATTCAAAGATACAATTTTGAAAAAGTTTGAGATAAAAAACAACAAAATTTGGAAAAATAGGGATAAATGGTGAAAAAATTTTTAAGGAACTAGTAACTCTTATTTATTTTTTTTCCAAAAGGTAATAGAGGAATTATTTACACAAGGATACAATTAAACCCGTTATTCAAACTCATTTATCAACTTTTGAGAAATGAATTATCATTTTTAAAGAATTCATATTCCCAATTAATTTTTCAGTCAAAAGATCTTGATTCTTTTTGTTTTGGATTTTTTGATCAAATTAGAAAAAGAAACATTTGTAAAAAATTTTTATTTGGATGAAATCTCACTTTTGGTGAGTCCTGAAAATCTGTTTGAACAAATAACCTTGAACATTTAATCTTATTTTAGAAATACAATAAAAATAAATCAAATATTGAATCTTTGTAGATCTAAAATAAATGATCCTTTATTTTATTCACAAATAATTATTAATTTTCTTAAATTTAAAAGATTAGGTAATATTATTTTTCAAATACCCATGAAATAAACAATGAACTATAAGTATTAAATTCAGTTATTTGATAATATCTATTTTTTTTATTATTACAAATATTTATTTGATTTCTCTTAATTTGTTTGAAAATCTTTAAAAAATTGGGAAATAATTGTAAATTCTATTGACACCTTTATCTTTGTGTTGTCATTAATAACTCACTGATGAAAATATGTTTGGGTTATTAATTATTGATTATAAATATTTTCAAATTAAAAAGTATTTCTTTAGATTCTAAGTTGAAATTTTCAGGTTTTCAAAAAGTATTTCGGGAGAATTTTTAATTTGATTAGTTTGGTTTTTTTTTCTCCTTGTATATGTCCCTACTACCCTAAAAACACTAAAAATCGAAAAATGATCAAATACCTTTCATTAAAAAAATTAAAAAAACAAAATGAAAAAATAAAAATAAATAAAGTTTCCATTTAATACTTTCTTGAAAATATTTTTTGCCAAAAATCATTGAATTCAAATTTGAAATTATATATACTTTTATATTCACTATCTTATTTTAACTCATTTACTAAAACAAATTCTAAATTCTGGGAATTTTATTTTCACAAAAGGGACTAATTTGGTCTTCAAATGTTTTTTTTTTTTATTATTTTTAAATGGCAAAATTAAAAAAAAGTCCAACTAAAAAGATAAACTCTCTGGAAATTTATTCTAATTTAATATATTAATTTATTCCTTGATTTCGAAATTTTCTCAACCCAATTTTTCAAAAAAATAAAAAAAAAGGGTACAGTAATTTCAAAAAATATTTTAGTTATTCAAAAGTTGAAAGTGTTTTTATTCTAAAAAAATTTATCCCAGTGTTTAATTGAATTAATTTATAAGCTAGATTTCGAAAAATATTAATCAAAAAACAATAATGCTTAATTTTATTAAGAACATATTTTTGTTAAATAAAAAGAAAAAATTGATTTGTACTGTTCTTTGATCAAAATATTATTTTTTTTCTATTTTAAAATAATTATTGTACTTTTTTTGAAATCAAGTATATGATTTATTCTGAGTTAGAAAAGAACTTAGTTGTTTTATTTATAAAGAATATTTTGGTACACTTCCTTTACAGACAATAATATTTCTTCTTAAAAAGGGAAAATTTTTTTTTTTGGAATAATTCCGAATATTGTTAAATTTTGAATTTTGAAAAATGAGGAAAATGGATCAAACTTTTTCAAAACAATAATTTATTTCTGAAAAATCACATTAAAAGTAAGTTTGTCTTTTGTAGTAATTATATTTTCACATTGTTTTTCAATTTCAAGATTTTAGGGAATTTTTTTTTGAATTTGGTATTAAATTTACTTTAGATTTCTTTTTTGGTTTACTATATGATCATGAAAAAAATTTTTGATAAAAAATTTGACAATTTGATAATTTTACCCTTTTTAATAACTTCATTAATCATAAACACTATTAGTTAATAAAAGATCTTGTATCAATTAAATTATTTTTGGAAATATATTTTATAATTAAATTTGGAAAATTCAATTTTTCGGGTTGTCTTAATATTTTTTTCAAATTTAAAAGTCAAAAAATTTGAATATTTTTTTCTTCATATTTAAGCTTTTAGAATTATTTATTTTAAAAGAATTTGAAATTTAATAAATATCTTTCAAATAGGATAATCAATTATTTTGACTATTAAAGAATTATTTATTGATATAAATCGAAAAAAAAATATTTTTTTTTTGATTTTCCGTTAGGTTTTCTTGTTTTTCTGTTTTATTCGTAAAATCAATAGATTTTATACATAAAACAGAAAACCTCAAGAAAACCTTGGTTATCTTTTAAATTCTGGAAAATCTCAAAAAGCCCTAGAACACCTCACAGATAAAATAGAAAACCTCAAGAAAAACTAGGACACTCTACGAACACTTTCTTGAGATTTTCCAGAACTTAAAAAGAATAGAGTAAAAAGAGTAGATTTAATTGTACTCTACAGCACTATATAGACATGGTAATAATTGACTTAAGGAATTTTTTTCTCTATTTCAGTTTTATTAGATTAAGAATACACCATTTTCAAAACTATTCATTATTATCTATCAAAGAAATATCTTCAAGTTGAATTAAACAAAATTGAATCCTTCCGTTTATTTGGAATTTCTTACCCAAAAAATAAACACCTTTTTTTCTCGACTAGAGACTTTTAAAAAAAGATGGATATATTAACAACAATAAATGCACAAGACTCATGAATTTGAAGTTCTATAATTTTGATTATATTGTGAATCTAATTCATAATTTAAGATGAAAGGTTAATGAACGTAGTAGTTTTGTCGAAATATTTTTTTTCAATTTTATTTTTTCATGCTAGTATCCACTATGATTTTATTTTAAAATTTTCCCAAAGAAAGTTATTACAAATTTTTGATTTCAAAATTTAAAGCGTCTCGTGGTTTTCAAAAAAAAAAAAAAATACTTCTGTGCTCTATTTGAAAAAAAAATCTATAAAATTTTCATTTATCCATTCCAAAAAAAAAAAACACAAAATACGAAGAATTTCAATAAACTATTAAACCACCCCTGATACTAAAAGGTAAAATAATACAAAACCCCAATTTAATGTATTCAAAAGTTAAAATTTTAGTAGATCTTTAGAAGAGATTTTTTGGAAAGTTTAAAAGAAAATAATGTTTAAGGGATCAGTCTTCTACGACAACAATGCAAAATTTTAAAATAAGTTATTGGTGGTATTCTCTACTTATAAATTTTGTATATGCCAAGTTTCAAAAAATTATGATCGACTAAGAAACCCTTAAAAGAAAATTAGTTTAGTCAGATCAATTTTTTATTTCCATCTTATCTGAAAAAGAAAACTATTAAATTCATTTTATTTCTCACATTATAACAAGTTTTTACCCCGTTTATTGCCATTCTGATCATTATTAAACTACAAAAAATCTTTTTTACCAGTAATATTAATATAAAGATTTTTTTTCATTTTTGTGATAAAACTTTTGGTTAACCAAACAATTGATATATTCAACAGACTAAAAAATAATTGTATTTTTTTAAGAAGGATAGTAATATTAATCAAAGTTTTCAAGTCATTTAAAAATTTTACTTCTGAAATTTTGTTTTTGTTTTAAGACGAAATTCGATTTTTCAAAATAAAATTTTCTTGAAGATATTTGGGAATTATTTAATTTTATCCTCAAAATTCAAAATCATTTTTTTTCTACCAAAAATGATTTGAATTGTTATAAGGATTCTTGTGAATAAGACCAAACAATTTGTTTAAAAAAATCCCTCAAAATTGAAAATTTTTTTGCAATTTTTTTTCATTTTATTAAAATCAGAAAACAACTTTTTCAAAACCTTAAAGAAAAAAATTTTTTTTTGCATAATAGATCTCAATTTAATTGATCAACTGTAATTAAGCTTCTACCAAATATTCATTTATTGAATCACCTATACTTCAATTAGTTTTATTGGCTAAGATGTGAGTTGAAATATTCATCAAAGAAAAAGAAACACCAAATAAAAAATTTGCTTTCAAAATCAATACTTTCCAACATAAAACGAAAAATATGTTTTCCCATTTTCAAGAATTAACTTAATTGTTAAACAAAATAATAGGTTATTTTTTTGAGTTTTATATTGGAAATATGTGAATCCTGGATTTCAAAAAAGAGACTCGATTTAATAAATTGTTTAAATGAGGTTAAGTAATCCATTTCATAAGTCGAAACACAAATTATCAAAACAAAATCTTTTCAAGATCTTGAAAAGATTTCATTTTATTTTGAAAAAATACTACTCCCTTAAACTTTTTTTCAACTAATCAGGAACAATGGGAAAAAATAAAATTGATCTCTCAACAATTCTTCGGTAATGTTAGTCACAATTAAAACTGCAAAAATCAAAAAACGTACTTACACCCTTATTATTTTTTCTTTTTAAATTCATAAAGGGTATAAAAAAAGAAGGCTAAAACATTAAAGTTTGAAAAAACAAAAAAAAATAAAAAATAAACAAATATAGATTTATTACAAAAATTAACAAATAGAGAGAACTGTATTGATTTTTTTTATGTTCCAATTTCTCACAATTGTTAATTTTGTTGAATTTTGAAAGAAAAAAAAAAGAAATAACTAAATTAAATAAAAATAAGAAGAAATTACATTCTCCGGTTAGAGGCAAGCTTTTTTCGATCCGAGAAGAATTTCATTTCATAACCAGACAAAACCGAGTTAAGGTCATTAACGTAGCTGTGTTTTTGAAAAGAAAAATAATCGATGGTAGGAAAAAACAAAGTTATAAAAGAAGAAAAAAATTTCGTTTAAGGATCAATAGCCGTAAAAAAAAAGATGATTACAAAAGAAAAAAGAAATAAAGGCAAAAGATGATTTCAAACTTTTTAGGGGATTTTGTTTTTTCTTGATAAGTACCACTAAGGATTAACCACAATACAAGAGAAAGGCTTATTATAAACCCTAGGCCTGATATAAAAGTTAATAATCGGTTCTATGTTATTTTTTGGAAAGTTTGTTGATTAAAAAAATAAGAAAGAAAAAAAAAAAAAAATTAAAGGCAAAAAGATGAACCGATTGTTGATAACAAACTTAACAACAAAAAAAAAAAAAAAAACAGAAAGAAAAGTAAAGGCTGATCAAGAATTCTAAAGAAAGAAATTACCAAAAGTAAAATGTTTGTGATTGAAAAGTTGTAAAAATATGTGACTAACAAAAAAGAACCAAATGCGAGATAAATGCTATAACGAAGTAATTTTCTAAAAAACTTTTTAACATTAATTGCTTGATCGAGTCTATTCCGAATATGATACTCAAAACCAGCCACGTCTTTCCATTGCTTTTTTGATAATCGAACCCTTCTTCTCATTTGGTTGATATTCAAGACTACTTTGGAATTCAAAAGAAGAAAAAATGATTGATTGGTTTATCGGCAAAAGATGGTTTGATTTTGAAGTAGTTTTTTCCTATTTGAGTTGTAAGTGAGCTGGGGTTTTTATTATGGAGACAAGTGCATGGATAAATTTACTTGATAATTTGAAAAAGATCTATTCTAACTTTTTTTTCCAAGTTTTCTTATTGATAATACTTTATTAAGGGTTTAATTCCAAAATTTCAAATACAGTCTTTTTTCAATTGCCCACTTTTGGACCAAGTCTTGGTTTGTCAAAACCATATTGTTAATGTTCAAAACTAATTAAATATTTTATCAACAGTTAAAAATGTTGAAACAAGAAGATCTATTTTTCAGAAAAAAAGCGAGATATTAAACAAAAGTTCAACATGATTTTAAGTTGGTAACCAGTACAAAAAATTAAGGGCTATCTAAAAAAAGTAACCAAAGGGATCTTCGGAATTAAAACATCAGTGAATTAAACTCTATATTTCTTGCGATCCAGAAGAACTATAAAATTTCAAAAATTTGGGAATAGATAATTTGGCAAGATCAGAAACTTAATTGGAAGATGGTAGTATTTTCCACCGTGTGGAATCGTGTTTCTTCTAATTGAAGTATTGTCTAGTTTCCAATAAAAACCTCTGAAAAATAGACTTAGATTAAAAAATGGTAGGCCTATGGGTTTTACTACCATCAACCAATTAAATGTTTGATCTGGCCAATAACTATTCCTAAATTTTTCAATTTTTATAGTTCTTCTGGATTTAAAGAGATAAAGAGTCCAATTCACTGATGTTTTAATTATTAAAACCCCTGCTTTGGCTTTATGTTTGATAATCCTAAATATCACTTTTTTATTCATATTATATTGATGTTAACTTTTCTCTACAGTGGAGCTATTGAATTTAATGTGTGTTGAGTCAAGAGATCTTGTTATCTTTTTGCATTGGTTTTGGAATTTTTGAAATTGAAGAAATTTTTGATTTTTTTTCTTGAAGTCACATATCATTAGATGAGAAAAGAAACAGACAATTAACAGAATAGGTAATTAAGATAGTAAGTACATCTACTAATTTTGAGTACCACATTCTACAAAAATAAATTATTCAAATCCTTTCTTTAACCAAATATATAAATATTTTAATAAATACAGAAACGAATATATCCTATTATACTATATATTCTTTCCGAATAAATCATGGAATTCATAAAAATGAAAAGATTGATAAAAAAAAAAATAAATAAAAAGTCGTTTATTTCTTGATAGTATCTATCGTTTTTGTTACATTTACTTCTTCTTTACTTGATTTTATTTTTAATTCTTCATGGAAAAACTTTGGTTAATTTTTGATAACCAAATTACTTATTTCAAAAGAAATTTCCCAAAAATCAATATAAAAATATTATTTTCATTTAATTCATCTAATCCCAGTTTTGATTCAGAAAATAGGATTTTTTTTAAAATTATTCATAAGAAATAAAGATTTATTCGACAAATTTATTTAATTTTCTAATTATTTATTTTCAATTAAATTAAAAACTCAAAATAATTCTAATTTCATAATAATAATATTATAATAATTTTTATTTTTTCTGTTGATTTAATGTTATTGTGTTCTTTTTTGATTTTAACAATTCAATTCTTTGAATTAAATATTTCAAAAGGTATTATTGGTTTTGTTTTTATTTGATAAAAATATTTGAAAAAAGAATTTTGAAAACAAAATTTGTCAAAAATGTTTTTTAAAATAATAATAAATAATATGTAGGTTGAGAAATTCCAAGCTATAATATTATTTTATTCATCCAAATTAAAAACATAAAAAAATTCTTTGAAAATATATTTAAAAAAAAATTTTGTAAAATAATAGTTCTGGAGTGATGGAAAACAATTACACTATTTATTTGTATTCTCATCCAAATGAAGAAGATAAAGAAAAAAACCAAATTTAAATAAAACCAAAAATTTAATTAAAAAAATGTTCAAAAAATCGCAAAATGAAAGACTCAACTCTAATTTACTTTCGTTCTTTTCACAAATATAGAAGCGGTTGTTATTTTGGTTTCAAAGTTTCATAATCGCATTGTAACTCAAAAAAATCTTTTTTCAGTAATATTTTTACAATTAAAAATTTTCAATTAGGTAAAATGTTACTACTTTCTTAAGAAAACGCCATTTTTTCTTTCGCGTTTCTTGATAAAATTGTAAATATTCAATTAACAAAAATATTTGATACTGTTAATTGGAAAATTACTAGATCAAATTTTTCATTCAGTTTTCCAAAAATAAACACATCACAAAAGAATTACAATAAATCTTCAACACCTCCCATTCTAAACAGAAAAAATTAATGATAAAAATTGATTTAGGGAATTCTTTAATTTAAATATTATATGTCTTCAGATATAATTTTGGAAAGCTGAATGGGCATTTTCTTTCATTTATTTTACAACAAATCGTAAGAATTCTAATTTTCAAAATATCCAATTTTCAAAATAATCCAATCCTTTCTTTAGTTATAAATTTTTTAAATGATTTAAATTTCTTCAATTTAAAAATAATTATTTTCATTCAGTAGAAAAGCGATTTAATTAAATATAATATTGTTTGTTGTTTTTTTTGAACACTCTCTATTTTCAAGGTAAGGTTTTTGGAAAATTCTTTGATAAAAAAAAGCTTATTTGAGAAAGGAAAAAATGAATGAAAAAATTTTTGCTATCTCTTCAATGAAAAACGGATATTTTGAGAAAAAAGAACCAACAAGCACCAACCAATATCCTAATTAAATCTTTTTGAATAAATATTATTTTCCAATTAATAAATGCAAATTTTTAGTTCACATTCCAAAATATTTCTCTGTATAAAAGCTGAAGAAAAACCAAAGGATCTTTACAACTTGGTTTAGAAATGAAATTTTTAAACAATAACATCTAACTTCCTTAGTTAACTCAAAGACAAAATTTTTACTCTGCTAATTTGATTGTTGTAGTAATAATTAATATTCATTCTTGAAAATTGAAATAAAAATTTTCTTTTATTAATTGGAAAATAATAGTATAATATTGTGAATCAAACCTTAAAAATTTAGAAGTGTTGCGGTTAGGTACTTTTTAATATATCAAGATCTATTTTAAGTCTCGTCCCGAGGTTTTGGTTTTGAATTGTTTGTATGCACTCATAAAAATTTCTAATTTTTTAATGTATTTGAAAACAAATTATTTTCAATAGAATTAACCAATCCTATAAGTTAAATATTTTCGACAACACACAATCACCCACTATTGCTATCCTTATTGTAGCAGACATTAACCACATTTCAAAGTTAATTATTATCATTTTTTTAAATATTCTCTCTTCTTGGTTTCTCTTTAATTAGGCTTTTCAAAAAGAAATGGAAGTTGAAACAAATCATCTTGATCAGATCAATGATCTCCAAATGAACCATACTGGAACGTTATTAGCTACCTGTTCTATTGATTGTATGATTAAAATCTTCAAAATAGAGAATGAATCACAAAAATTACTAACAAAACTCCAAGGGTAAATCTTTTTATTCATTTTTTTTAATAAAATTTTTTTTGTTTGTTGTTGTTAGGAACCGAATAAAATGTATGGTTTACTTTCTCAAAATGTTAAATTTTTTTAAAATTGTTCTTCAAAACTCAAAGACACAAAGCACCAGTTTGGAAAGTAAGATGGGCAAATCCCAAATTTGGAACGATGATCGCTTCTTGTAGTGAAGACGGGTGTGTGATCGTTTGGGGAGAAAGCAATGGGGTTTGGAAACAATACTTTTCAACAACGAATTTTTCATCTTCGGTGAATTCAATAGACTGGTCGCCATACCAATATGGTTTAATTCTTGCTTGTGGTACTCTAAACGACGAAATTGTGGTTATTACTCGAGGCGAAAGGCAATGGAGCGAAACAAAATGGAATTCCTTACAAAATGGGGTGCACTGTGTCTGTTGGGCACCGTTTGTTCCTGAAGGGTCATTAACTGGATCAAGTGGGCCTGTAATGAAAACCAAAAAGTAAATTATTCAACCTTTTTCACAAAAAACGAAAAACAAATAATTATTCTTGTTTTTTTACTTGGAAAATGTAAAGGACTTTAGAACAATTAAAAAATGAAAATAAATTGAATTAAAAGACTGAAAAAAATATCCATACATGAAAATAATCCCTGAAAAGATTTTTAATTGTTAATATTAGGGACAATTGTATGTGTAATTGCTTTTATTTATAATTAAATCCTTTATTTAAGGAAATAAGTTCATTTTACAGTACTGTTAATTGTAAAATAAATCGGACAAAATTTTCATTCATCGTTCCAAAAAAAATCTTTGAAATAATCTTTGAAAATCGAATTATTTTTCAACCATATAATGTGTTTAACGTGGTTAGAGGATCGGGACTATCAAAATTTTGTATTCAAAGGATTTTTTAAATCATAATTTAATTTTGGAAAGATAAATGAAAATTTTGTCCGATTTATTTTTCAATTAATAGTATGTTAAATAACCCGTGTTGGGTTTTTAATTTGTGTTTTTGAAAATTGTTTGTATTGTTTTTGTAAATAATTGTTGTTTTTTTTTTAAAAGATTGTTTTTTTGTTTTTAATTGTGGTTTTTAAAATTTTATATCAATTTCCTTAAAAATACAGTACAGTAAAACTGTTTTTTCCAAATTAAACAGTATTTACAATAGTACTTTTTACCAAATCATTGTTATCACAACATTCCAACTTCATTCATCTATTTTTGAACTACTCAATCAAATTTTTACAAACTTGTTACCAAAATCTAAAATCATCAAATCTTTCAATTTGATCGGAAAAAAAACCAAAGAAAAAAGAGACAAAGATTTTTCTGAAAAAGTTTTGTATCCATCTAAATGTGCAAAAATGATTTCAAAAATTTTCTAGTTTTTTTGAAAAATGAAATCATCCAAAAATTTCATTTTATTTTCAATTTTTAACTTTAGCCAATAGCCTTAAAATCATTATATGTAATTGGTGAACTTTTATTTATTTAACAAGTTCAATTTTGTGATGTTTATTGTGGTAACCAAGAATCCTAGATGAAACAATATTCCAGAATAGAAATTAAAGTTAATTAGCCAAAATTTTTCTCCGGATTAATAAGATTCAACATGAGCATTGGCTAAATAAATTAAAAATAAAATTTATATAATAATGAGAGTGAATTATATCTCTCAAAATATCAATTCTCATTGATTAGAAAAAGATCTTTGGGTTTTTTATTCAATTCAAAAAAAAATTATTTTGATGGATCTTTAAAAAAAATTTTTGATTATATCTTGACGAATGTTAAGTATTATGTTCAAACTATGCTTCTTTTCGAAAAATTAACATACCATTGAAAATTTTTAATCTCAATTAACAATTAAAAACAAAAAACACTATTTAACAATTTTCAAAACAACAATTAAAAACCAAAAAATTCCAAAACAACAATAAAAAGTTGAAAAAAAATATTTATTGAAGTCAACACGGATTATTTAACAAACTATACCATTTTGAAAAATTTTAAATGTGTAAAAACATTACTGAAAAAATTTTTTTGAGTACCACCAGATACTGAAACTTTGGAACCAAAACACCATTTGCTGCTATACTTGTGGAACGAACCCAAAGTAATTCAGAGTTGAGTCTTTCATTTTGCGATTTTTTGAACATTTTTTTAATTAAATTTTTGGTTTTATTTAAATTTGGTTTTAAATCTGGAAATGTGTTTATATGAATGAGTGAAATTATTCAAAGAGTAAACCAAAAAAATAGACACCGAAAGGTGTGTATTTGAAACCAATATTTTCTTTTAGAATACCAAACAAGAAAGATCACCTTTCCAATTAAATTTGTTGAAATCAAGAATGAAAAAAAAAAAAATTGATAAAAGCCTATTTTCCAATATTTGTTTTCTTTTTCTTCTTGATTTGTATGAATCCAAATAATTTATAACCTTGGATTTCTCGACCATTACTAAATATTATTATTTTACAAAACATTTTTTTAACAAATTTGCTTTCAAAATTCTTTTTTCAAATATTTTTATCAAACAAAGCCAAAACAAAGAATATTATTTCAAAAAATACGAACAAGAATTGAATTCTCGAAATCAAAAAGTAGTTACAAAAGATTCAACCCAAAATAAAAGAAAAATTTAGAAAAAAATTTCAATCAGATTCAGAATTATTTTGAGTTTTCAATTTAATGGAAAATAAATAATTATAAAATCAAACGAATAAATCCAATAAATCCTTATTCTCTAGATGAATAATTTAAAAAAACATCCTATTTTCTGAACCAAATCTGAGAATTAATAGAACCAAATGAAAATAGAGCTTTTTAAATTCATTTTGGAAAATTTTTTTAGAAATAAAAAGTAATTTGTTTCTCAAATATTTTCCAAACAAAAAGTTATTCCATGAAGAATTAAAAAAAAAACCAAATTAAGAAAAAGTAATTGTATCAAATGCTCACAGACAAGATCAAGAAATAAATGATTTTTTATTTATTTTTTCAAGCTCAATCTTTTTCATTTTTTTGATTTGCATTTTTTAGTTTGTATGAAAATATATTAAACTAGGATATATTACACTTCAGTATTTGTTAAAATATCAATATATTTGGTTAAAGAAATGATTTGAATTATTCAGTTTTGTATAAATGATGGTACTCAATTTTTTGAAAAATGTACTTACTCCCTTAAATCAAGTATCAGATCAAAGAGTTTTATTGTGTATTTTATTTTATTCAATTTAGTGGACATACCGATCGATACTTTTAGATCAACATCATTAATGAAAAATACGAATAAATAGTTTCTCAGTTAATCTTGGTGTTGGAAATTTCCTTGAATAAAAGGAGTTTCTAAAACAACCAACCCTTTATTTATTCTTTAAATATGCGTTCTCTTGGGTTAAAAAACTTTCTTTATTATATTCAAACTTAAAGGATTTGTATAACTTTTCAAAATCTTTCACAATAACCTAGCAACACTAATCACTAATTACTAATATTGTTTGAAAAACTTGTCTTCTTCTTTTTATTCTTCTCTTCTTCTCATATCTATATTGTAAAGAAAACAAAACCAAGGTTTAATGGTTTTTTTTATGATTGATCACCAATAAGAAGGAAGATTACTCTTTCTTCTTTTTGACCATTTAACTGGTGAAGTGAATAACCACCATTTTAAAAAAAGAAAAACACATCTATTATATTTCCTTAATAAAATTAAGCACTATTTTTTTCTGATTAATATTTTTCGAAATCTAAGTTTCATACTTAATTCAATTAACCACTGGGATAATTTTTTTTAGAATAAAAACACTCTCAACTTTTGAATATCAAAATTATTTTTTGAAATTACTGTGCACTTTTTTATTTTTTTTTTGAAAAATTGGGGTTGAGAAAAGTTTGAAATCAAAGAATAAGTTAATATATTAAATTAGAATGCTTTTCCAGAGAGTTTATCCTTTTAGTTTAACTTTTTTTTAATTTTACCATTTAAAACTAAAAAAAACATTTGAGGACCAAATTAGTGCCTTTTGTGAAAAGAAAATTCCCCAGAATTTAGAATTTGTTTTAGTAAATGAGTTAAAACAAGAGACTGAATCTAAAAATATACATAATTTCAAGTGTGAATTCAATGATTTTGGCAAAAAAAGTTTTCAAGAAAAAGTTAAATTGAAACTTTATTTATTTTTATTTTATCATTTTGTTTTTTTAATTGTATTAATGGAAAGTATTTGATCAGTTTTTCATTTTTAGTGTTTTTTGGTTCGTAGGGACATATATTCAAGTACATTGTTTTTAATAGATGATTATTTGTTTGATCATAAAATTCGTTTTGAGATTTTACTTTTGCTAAAAAATAAAAAAAATTGAAAAAAAAAGTTTATTTTCCACTAAAATAGTTCCATTCCGTTGATAAAAATTTTCTGTCTTTCAAAACTTTCAAACACTTGAAGATAATTCACAACAATTGCAAACACTTTCTAACATTTTTAAAGGGGGGAAGCGTTTTTAAAGTGTCAAGGCTTTGTAAAAGTCATGGGAATTTTTTGTAAGGTGATTACAAAAAAATTTTTTCTTTTTTGCGATATCACCATTTTATGATTTTTCGATATAATGATTTTTCGCAATAAAGTAAGTCTAATGGCGATTTTTTTTTTATATTATCACGAATTTTTTACTAATATTGTGATAATTCATGCGATCATTAAAAACTCTAAAATATTCATCAAAAGGATATAATATATATCTATATATCCATTAGCACCCAGATTGAGATAAATTTCATCAAGTTTAAAATAAAAGATTTAAAATTGTGTGATATACTAATATATTAATTTTCTTATTTGTCTTTAATCCAGATTTTAAATATAATAAAATGTCGAAATAGTTCAAAGATAAAAATAGTTATGTTATGGTATTATTTTTTTGAAATTTAAAAAAAAAAATAATAATTTATTCATTTTTACCTTTTTTTTAAAGATTTTTATTTTTATTTATTATTTTTTTAATAAAGAAATTGTATTACAATAATAGTAATTCAAAACACAGTACATTGATTTATTAATAATAAATATCGATAATATTGTTAATTTTATGATAAATAAAATAAAAAAAAAAAGATATAACGAGAAATTTTAATTTTTTTAGTCAAAATTTCAATAAATATTAAATCAAGAGAAAAATTAAATTGATTTCTATTGGCCAAAATCATTAGTTTAATATGAATAATATTCTAAAACTTTTATATAATCAATAGTCAATACTTGAACAAAACAAAAAAAATAAAATAAAATAATGTCATATAATACATTGGAATTAAATCAATAAAAACTTTTTTAATCGAGAAAATAATCATACCTGAATTTAAAAAAGAAATAAAAAATAACTTTTAAATATTATTCAAAGATAATAAAAAATCTTAGAAACGAAGAATTTTTTTTTATTTTGTTATTGGTAACAATTTGAAAAAAGATCTTTGTGAAAATTGAATTTTTCAATTTAAATTAATCCATATATTTTAAAATAATTTTTAATCTATGCTCTCTTATTCAATAATATTGTTTGTTTTCTGTCTAGATTTTAAACAGTCAAAAATTAAAAAATAGTTAAAATTATAAAAAAAAAATCAAATATTAATCGGACTCAAACTGTTTACCATATAATTTAAAATTAAAAAATTATTTGTTTAAAAAACTGACAAAATTTTAAAATTAAAAAAAATTTGATTTTTGAGATATTATTAATAAAAAGAATTCATCATATATATTATCATTAGTAAGTGATAATAAAATTTGTGATTCTTTAACAAAATTTCTAAAAAAAAGTTTAGAAATTAGGGCACACAGGAGAAAAGCAATTTTCTCTCTTCAAAAATAAAAAAAAAAAAAAAAATTTGATTTTTTATTGAAATTTAATTTATTTTTTTTTTTATTATTTTAATTATTTAGAATCAAATATGTATATTTCTATTGACTGGCCATAAATAGATAAAACGAATTTTCTATGTGATTTCAAAATATCTTATATCATGAATAAAATATTTAAACAAGTGTTTAGGCAATTTTAGGGTACAAAGTACCCCAAAAAAAATTCAAGTAAAGAATGATGAGTTTTACTCATTAAAACTAAGAAAGTTTTTGATGTTTTTACAAACTCTTCAAAAAACAAAAATTTATTATTGGATTAATTTCATGGAAAAATAATGAAATCACAAATAATTTAAAAAAATAATTTTTCAAATGTTGAAAAATTTTTTTCAAGCTATTTTTTTATTGTATGTAAACTATACAATTTTTAATTATAAAATTTTCTTTCGAAGATAATCGTTTATAAATTTTGTATCTTAGAACTCTTTTCATAACAATTCAAATTAAAAATTTTATTTCAAAGGCACTTAGTATATTTGGGGTTCTAAGGGATATATATATATTTACAAACAAATAACAAATTAATTTATAAAAATCCTAATTTATACATCAAAAACTCTCTCTTACCCCATCCACTCCCTACTTTCTATTTTTTTCTCTCTCTATAAATATATCTTTTTATCTTTTTTTTTTTTTCTGTTTGCTTATCCTATTTTATTTTCGTTTTTTTAATTTATTTTATTGATATTATTTTTTCGATTTCATTGTATTTATAAAGGTGTATAGCATCTGGTGGACAAGATGGGGTTATTAAGATTTGGGGTTTTCATCAAAAAGATGGTTGGATTCTTGAAGAATCTTTAATTGGACATACGGATCTTATAAGTAGTATCGAATGGTGTAAATCAATTGGAATGCCGAGATCACTTCTTGCAAGTGGCTCTCATGACAAATCAGTTATTGTCTGGTCTCAGGAAATATCCCAAAAAACTATAAAAAAACAAAGTTTCCAATTTGAGGAACAAAAACAAAAACAACAACAACAACAAACTCAATTTTATAAATGGAAACAACAAAAATTACCCAAATTTTCTGATATTATATGGAATATTTCCTGGTCACTGGCAGGGAATTTACTTGCTGTTAGTTCAGGAAACAATAACGTTACACTTTGGGAAGAAAATAAGGATGGCGAATGGATACAAGTTTATCAAGAAAAATAAATGTTTCAAAGACTCTCAGATTTTTCATCTTTTTGGAATTTCGAAGGTGAATTAAAATTTATATCAATTGATAAACAATTTTTTTTAATTCTTTAATTATTTTTGTTGATTTATTTTTATTAATCCTTTTTGAAGTTATAAATAAATATTATAAAAAATGATTTAATAGCCAAAAATAAATTATGTGATCGAATTAAAATTTTAAAAATGTTTTGATTTGAATCATTCTATGTTTTTAGATTATTAAATAAATAAAATTTTATAATTATACTACTCATATACTTTTATTTTTCAACATTGTCTTTTATTCCTTAAATTTTATATACAAATTAATCCATTATTTCCTAAAAAGTTAGCAAATTTATTTTTCAGCAATTACCAGATTTTTGTGAAATTTTTAATATGAATCAAATTTTTTTGTTGATATAGATTCTTAAAAAGTTGAATATCAGGAGAAAAAAGCTTATATTGAAAAAAAAAAATCCATCAATGAGTTAATAAGTAAAAATAATCTAATATGATCAAAAAAATTTCATTTTTTTTAGAATAAATTTATATCGACTTTCTTAATGAATTTTCGATGTTTGGATTCATTTTGCGCTTCTAAAAATTTATTTTTTGAAAATCAGATAAAATTCTTGAATAAGGACTAACTTAGGAATTTTTTTTCCTCGATATGAGCTTTATTATTCACATATTCAACTTTTTTAGAATCTATATCAACATCAAAAGTTGATTCATATAAAAAATTGACTCGGCCTTGTAAATACTATTAAAATGTTTGTTTAAACTAAATATGCATTTTCAAACTAAAGGAATCAGTTTTCTATCCAACAAACCAAAATATGAAAATATGTTATCGGTTATATTCTCTTAACAAATATTTTCGATGTTGGGTTCCAAAAAAATTCTGATCTAAGAAGAAACTCTGATAAGAAAATTTATTAAGTCGGATAATTATTTTTTTTCCCTTTTTTTTTCAAAAAGGATAACAATTAAATTCATTTTATTTCTGACATTACGAAAAGTTTTTACCTTGTTTATTGCAATTTTCATCATTATTTCACTGTGGATAGTTTTTATTGTCTGAATATTAACTATTTTTTTTTCTTTTTTGGGATAATTCTTTTGGTAAACAAAAAAAATCGGTTTCTTCAACCAATTTAAAAAAAAAAAAATAAATTATTTTAAGAATTATAGTTATAAAAATTAAATTTTCAAAAAGTAATTTATAAAATTTTACCTCAAAATTCAAAATTATTATTATTTATTACTAAAAATGATTCTAATTTTTATAATTATTCTTGTTTATAAGACCAAAAAATTTGTTAAAAAATTTTTAAAAATTTTTTTATAATTTTTTAATACTTTTTTTTTTTTTGTTTTTTGGAAACCAGTGTCTCTATAGTCCAATTAAATTCTTATGGTTAATCAAGATTACTTATATGAATTTCATGTTAAGTGTTTATTTATCAGAATTTTGAATCAAGATGATCTTGTTGTAATGATAAAATGATTTTTAAAACTCTCTAGTCTAGAAAAAAATGTCTTTTTTGGGGTAGAATTTTTAAATCAATACAAAAATGATTTCCCAAAAATTGACGAGTTGGGTAAATTTTTTTAAGTAAAATACTAAACCAAAATTCCAAAATTTTCCATACATTGAAAATAGTTCAAGAATCAAATTAATGTAATTTTATTCATATTGTAAATAATTTTGATTTTTGAAAAATAAGAAAAGCATTTTTTCATCTTGAGTTTTTTGTTTTAACTTTGAATTTTTATTGAATTCGCTAACGATTTTTCCTTCGATCCATAATTTTTTTCAAATATTTGATATTCTGTTAAAATTGAGTTATTCGAAAGAATCAAACTCAAATAAAAATAGTTCATGGTATCCAAACCTTTGATAATTTAATATTTCAAATTGAGTGTAAATATATTTACGAATGTTTTTTTTGTATATTCTCCAAAATTTTTAAACCGCCGATAATTTATTTTTATTAATAATTTTTTATTTTTAGTCTATTATTATAATTTCTGGACAATTTTTAATATTTCATTTAGTGAATGGTTTTAATTTGGTATTTCTTATAGAATTTATTTAATAATTTTTTTTTCAAAATAATTGGAATTTTGGAGTATTAAAATGCTAGAATTGGTGTTTATATCTTTTTCTTTTTCTAACCACTATTTATAGTACAACTCTGAAAAAAAAAAATAGTTTGTGCCACTTTTAAGATAGAAATTTTTAACACAAGTTCAATTTCAATATAATTTACAATTAAGAGGTCTTATTGCTCCAAAATATTTGATAATAGAAAATAAAATCCCAGCATTCTTTCTTGATCATAATTATAAAATCCAAAATTTCTTTATGTTATAATACCTTACATAAAAAAAAAAAAATGAATTCTTTTCATCTAATCAATTATATGTTATTTATACACCCTTGATTTAGAAGATTGATTTGTTTTTGATTGTTCTGGGGTTGATTTATGTAATTTTTTGTAGTATTGAAATCCAAATTTTTGTTGGTATTTCAACCCAGTAATATCAAATTTTGATTGTTACAAACACACTTGAAGTTTATTTGTGAAAATACTTTCAGATTTAGAGAAATTTAAAAAACAAATTATTTTGATAAATAAAAATTAATAAAAAAATTGAAAAAAAAGAATACAAAAATTTTATGAAAAAGATTTGAACCTTAAAAACATATCCTTTGCTGAGATAACAACACTCCCATTTTTGATACTTCTCAATCCAATATTTAATTTTTTCAACTTCCAAATCCCAAATTTCTCATTTTATTATCCAAATCAAAATTTTCAAGAATAAGGGTTTACTACACTTTCTTTTCTAGTTTTCGAGAGTTTACAGTTGAGCCCTTTATATACTCGAAAAGAAATGAAGTTGTAGCCACTTGGGTATTTTTGGTAACCAACATTAATTTTGATTTTACCTTGAAAGGTTTGAAAAAAACCCCAAAGGTTTTTATTAAAAACATTCACAAACCATCCCAAAATATGCAAGATTTTGACTTTTAATAAAGAAATAATCGATTAGATGACTTTTTATTGTTCACTCACTGTACTTCAATTATTTCTCAGATGAAAATTTGGTTGGGACTTTATACCTAATCATTTTTGAAAGCTGAAATAAATAATTTTTCATAAGGAATTGAGAGAGATTATATGAAATTGGTTAGGGTGAATTTTGATCAAATAAAGTGAAAAATAGAACAAAATAAACGTTTGTAATTTGTTTTACCTTTTGACAGATGCTATTTGCAAAATTATTTAAGAAAATTTCATTTTTACATTTTTTAACTATTGCCATCTCTTCTTTTTCACTCAATTCTTTCCAAGAAAAAAACAAAAAGAATAAAAAAGAATAAAAAAAAACTAAAAAATGGATCCATTGTATATTCTTGAAATCGGAGCACACACAACAAAATTTGGATTATTTTCGACTGCCAAGCCAAAACACGTTCTACAAAGTGTCACTGGTGTGTGCAAGTTAGAAGAAAAAAAAAACAAAAAAGTGTATGGCAAAGAAATCGATGAGAACCTGTCTGGCATTATCGTTGAGCCAATCATTCGACCAACATTTTCTGGTGTTCTTATTGATTGGGATCAATTGGAAGAGTTTATCGATTATTTACTTGTCCAAGCGGAGAAGGATGGCATCGAAAGGAGCGATTTGGAAATTTTAAATTCACGCTCTCCATATTTTAAAGACAAGGACGACGAAACACTCACGGAGATAATGTTTGAAAAGTTTGGCATTGATTCGTTCAATAATGGAAGACAGCCCCTGTTTTCCTTAATATCTTCGAGTACCGTCACGGGTCTCTTGGTGGACATTGGTGAATTAACAACACGGGTCACACCATATTACAAGGGCACCATTATGTACCACTACGCAGACGATTTCTCTGTTGGCGGGGCGCATTTGTCACAATACTTGTCCCAATTAATGAGCGATGAGGGGCTCTATTTGAATGACTATGAAGGAGAAAAATTGCTGAACGATTTTAAGTCGAACCATAGCTTTGCAGGCATGACGGAGGAATTGGAAGAGAAGTACTCGACTTTTATCAACATTATCAATAGTGAATCCAACAACGAGAAAAAAAAAAACGAACAAAAGAACATCGATGAGATCTTTGTTCGACTCAAAAAAATGATCGAATTTAAAAAATTAAGAGAAAATTGCATATTTACTGATTTCGCTGGGAGGAAATACTCCATTTCCAAAACTACAAGCCAATTTGTAGAGCCTTTGTTTCAACCTGGCATAATTGGCAAAACAGAAGAGGGCTTACAGAATACCATCTCAAAAGTGATCAAGAATTGTGATCTCAACATTCGTGGTGATTTGGTGAATAACATCGTGTTCACAGGCTCCACAGCAAGAATTGGTGGGATACAAGACCGCTTATTCTTTGAATTGCAACAACTGATGCCACAAAACGCCAAAATTGGGTTTTATGGTTCAACAGACGAATCTCTGTCATATTTTAGTTGGTTAGGTGGATGCTTGTGTGGTAGACTTTGGAGAGAAAACAATTCCTTTTTAATAGATAAACATACTTATCAAGAAGAAGGCAAACAAATAGTTCATGAAAAAATTATTGAATCAGTGTTCTAAATTTTCATCCCTTCCTTCTTTACTTTTTTACTTTTTTACTTTTTTACTTTTTTACTTCTTTCTCTTTGCCTATTTCATTCTTTCTTCCTTTCTGAATAATTATTTCTTTTTTAATATAAAAGTGACTAAATTTTATATTTTTGTTCTTGTTTATCAATTTAAAATTTTTTTTCTTTTAGAAACAAGGATTATCACTTTTTTTTTTGGATTGGTTTTTTTTTTTCAAAAATGAATTCAAAATAATAATTCAGTAAAAAAATTGTAAAATTTTATTTTATAGTAGTGAAAAAAATACCCTTATATGAAAATAATCCCTGACAAGATTTTTAATTGTGAATATTCGGAAAATTATTGTGTAATTCCATTTATTTAAAATCAAATCCTTTTTTTTTTACAGAATCAAACTTTTTAAAATTATAACTCACCCACTTATTAGAAGGATGATTAATTAAATAACACTTACTTCAAAACATAATTCTATCAAAAAAAAAAAGAATAAAAAATACCTTTTTCCAAACTCTAGCAAACCTTTCTAAAACTCTATTTTTTTCAAAAAAGTTGATCTATACTTAAGCTATCAAACAATTAAAATGAGTATTCTATAAACACCCTCACTTTAATGAACTTTAGATAGGTTTATTACTTGGCTTATCAAAAAATTGGTTATAAAAAGGATTTGATTTTAAATAAACCAAATTACACAATAATTTTCCTAATATTCACAATTACAAATCTTATTTGAATTATATTCAGGTTTGGTATAATTTCCATTACAATAAATATAAAATGGTGTTGAAAAGCAAAATTTTCCGAATATATTTCAAATTATTTTTCGCTGATTCATAAAAATATATGTAATTGAAATTACTCAAACTGATTTAAATCTTTTAGAGACCCCTTAAATCCAATTTCAGATGAATGAAAAAATCATTACAACAAAAAATACTAAAAAAGTATATTTTACTAATGTTTACAATTATTAAATCAATATTTGAATAGATGAGCATGCTTATAATTTATTTGTAATGTGATGTTTCGAAATCTATTTTTATTCTAATTACCAATTTTTTTTTTTTTTATTTGGTTTTTGTTTAATAATGAAGGAAAAAAGAAATCTAAAAAAATATTATTTTGAAAACAATAACCTTAACATCCTTTTTTAGAATTAAAACCAATTTGACATTTTTTTTCCAGAATGACAATTTTTTTTGGAAAGATAAGTTTACCAGTTAGTCATCTTCCAAGGAGAAGCTTAAGATTAAAGTAAGTAGTTATTTGGAGTAAATCGCATTAGTGCCACCATAGTTCCACTGACAAAAAAATTGATTAGTAAAGTGGTAATATTTGATGATCCACAATAAATCAAAAATGATTCATAGTATTAGTAAAAAACCCAAGAATTTCCGAAAAAAAATGTGTTTCAGCAAAAAATATAAAAGTTTGAATTCTCAGTATTAAGACTCCAAAGTTACACAATATCTTTGTTTACTATGTATCTAAATGAATATGAATTTCTAAAAAAATCTTTTTAAAAAAAATATCAAGAATAAACTAATGGATTCTTTTTCCAAATCATTTTGAAGGCATTGGTTATATATTAAAGTTGGAAGTAGTTTTATAAATGGGAAAAAAAACTAATCAGTTTTGGGTTTTTAAGTTGATGATTATTATGTTAAACTTTGAAATTAAAAAATCTGAAGAAAATAGTTATTTTTGGAAGTTCTGAAGATTAATTTATACTACTGTAATACAATTATTTTGAGTTTCAACTTTTAGATTTTAAAAATGAGTTAAAAAATGAGAAATTTCAAAATGAAAATTTTTAATAGTGAAAATTAGTTTAAAAATCTAATAATTTATTGTGCAATAAAATTTATAATAGATTTTTGAACCATTAAACCATGTAAAACTAATGTAATTTACACCAAATAACAATATACTTTGAAAAAATACGAATCTAGGATGTAATAAATTTCTAAAAATTTAATTATTTTTTGTTCTGTTTGAAGGTTTATAATCCACAGAACAAGGGAAAAGAGTATATTTATGTTAAGTGTAAGGAAATTTTATTATGGTTCTTATTTAATCAATATTTAACTTCATTATGTAATTTAAAGGATTAAATTAAGAATTTTATTTGGGAAAAAAATTTCAACATGAAAAAATGAATAACCTGATTTTTATTGGTAAACTCGCTGAAATTAAACAGTATAATAAATAAAAAGAAGATAACAATTAAAATGAAAAAAAATCATCCATTAATTAGTTTTAATCAAATCAATAAACTATTTCCAAGAAAGTGGAGCAAATTTATTTTAAAATATATCTATTAAAATCAATATTCAAAAAAGTATTTAAATGTCCAAAATCATTAACTGCTATTAATTGATTCTTGATAATAAAATAATTCAATTTATTTTTTAGTATTGTATTACATAAATAAAATAGATTAAATTTTCTGATCTCAGTTTTATCTGTTATTTTTAAGGGGTTAAAATTGGTGTTTATTATTTTCCTTTTGATTGAAAAAATCGTTATCATAACTTATTTAACCTCAACAAATTTCAAATAGAATTAATATCATATAAATACATTTTATTGTTTAAAAAATCAAATTTAACCTTTCCATATTAACTGTTTTTTTTTTTTTTGAAATTGGTCGTTCTTGTTTTCACCAAAAAAAAGTGCTATTTTTTTTTCCATTTTTGGGAAATATTTCAAAATACTTAAACTAAAATTCAAAATTTTCCACATAGCTAAAACGCTACAAACAATCACAATAATACACTTTCATTGAAATTGGAGATAATTTTGATTTTTGTAAAATATGAAAATCATTTTTTCATCTTTTCGTTTTTGTTTTCATTTCATTGTTTGAATTACGTAATTTACTTCTTTCGATCAAAATTTTTTTTTAACCATTGATATTAGGTTATAGCCAAGTTTTACCAAATGGAAGAACTCAAATAAAATTAGTTGGTAGTATCTAACCATTTGATCGATCAATATTCCTAATAGAATTTCAACAAATTTACTAATGTATTTTTTTGTTTTGCTCTCTCCAAAATTTTTAACACACCCATGATTTATTTATATTGATAATTATTTATTTATTGTTTTGTGAGTATTGTAATTTATAAAAAAGTGTTAACATTTCAATTAGTGAATGGTTCTAATTTGATAAATCTTCTTGAATTGATTAAATAAGTTTTTTTTCTTCACAAATCGAATTTTGGTGTGTTAAAAATTTTGAATTGGGGTTTATTTTGAAATAAATACCTTAGTCATTGATTCGAACGGTCTTAATATTAAACTTAATTTTTTATCGTCAATTAACAAATACCTTCACTAAGAAAGATGATATTTTATGAAATGTAAAAAAAAAATGCCCCACTTTTTTGGAAATACCTTATATCTCTAATAAAAAAATGTTTTTATAACATGTTATAAACATGTTGTAAAGGTGTTATAAACGTCTAAAATGTTATAAAATTTTATAATAAAAACTTTTATAACATAAATATTTGTTATAAAATCTGTTATACAAATTGTAACATGTTTTAAGCCCGTTATAAGAATATTTTTTCAAAAAATATTGAAAAAATCATCATGTAAAAGGAAATTTTGTTATCAAAATGTTATATAGATGTTTTTAAAAAATTTTTTTTATTAGGGTATTCAATTTAAATCTGCTTTCGTTATCGAAATTTTGACAGTTTATTTGGAGATCTCAAAAATACTCATTTTTTAAAATATTTTTTAGTGATATAATCAATCAGAGATAAACATTTACTAAAAGATAGTATTAAAAAAATAGTTATTGGGATGAATACTCTATTTTTTCTTTTATTATTGTTTTTAAAAGATTATATTACTTGTTCTTACTTACTAATTCTAGGATGTTTGCCAATTAAAAATAGGGCATTTTTTTTTTTTTTTTTTCATGTTGAACTTTTTTTCATCGGGATAAATTCATTTGTTACCAACTCTGAAACTCCCTTAAATTTGATAATAAGCTGAAGATTGAGTAAATACGAACAAAAAAAAAATAACTTAACACCTAAAATCAAGATTATCTAATTCCCTTGTTTAAAGGGATCTTAAACTTAAATACACAATTAAATATATATTCAAATGTAATATTTATTCATATTAGCAGAAATATATCGATTTTTTTTTTTAAAATGCAGTTAAGTTCTTGATAATTTTCCAAAAATCTAAAACCTTAAACTTGACTATGTTAAGGAAATTATTTTTAAGGGTTTAGCCATTCAGGCTAGAAATATTTTTCTGAAATGGAAAAAAATAAAATCTTGAAATTTTTATATGAGTGGCCTAAAAAACTAACCAAAAACTAACGAAGTTGTAAAGTGTAATCAATCTCCAAAAATAAAAAATCAAAAAATATTACATTTTTTGAAAAAAGATTCAAAGATCTAGACCCAAATTCCAATTTGAATCATTGTAATTATAATATTGAAAAAATTATGTTTTAGTTTTGAAGTGTAGCTTATTGGTGATTTTTGAGAACTAGAAGATTTTTTTATCATTTTTTGCATTTTTCAAAGGAGTTATTTTTATCTCAAGAATGATACAAAATATTTACTTATCAAAGACAGAGAGTTAGAAAATTACAACAAATTAGATTAAATTAAATTAAATTGATTGTGTACTTATGAAAAAAATTGGTTTTAAATCAAAGTAATTTAAGTGTTTGGAAATTTAAAATAAGAAGGAAGTGAATTTTTTTTTTAACATTAATTTTTCATATGTATTTTTGAATTTGAGATACTATTATTTTTTTTTGTTTTTTGAATTTTTGGATTAAACTCTTTTTTTGTTGTTGTTTGAATTTTTGTTTTTAGTTTCTTGAAACTTTTTTTTTGGTTAATCTTTTTTTTTTAATTGAAGGCCATATGAATTTTTTTTTTTTGTTATCTATTTTTGTCTCCGAATATCCTATAAATTTATTTTATTTTGTTATTTTGGATTTTTTTGATTTTTTTTTAATTTAATTTTTTGTGAATGATTTCTCAATTTTTTTTTTGATTAAATTAAAATTTTGTGAATTGAGAAACATTTGAAACATCTATTTTGTTAATTATTACTATTTCTAAATTTAAATTTTTTTAATTCAAAAATCTTTTGTTACTTTTTTTTGATTGTATTTTTTGTTCATGAGATTCTTTTAAACTTTTTTTGGTTATTTGAATTTTTATAAATTAATGCTATTATATCTTGTTTTTTAATTGAATTTTTTGTTCAATGATCCCTCAATTTGTTTTTGATTAATGAATATTTTTCAAAAGGCATACTTTAAAAATTTTTTTTTTGTTATTTGAATTTTGAAAATCAAAAGAAGTTCAATTTTACAATACCCTAAAAGGGTATTGTAAAACCCTTGAGTATGGATAAAATCCACAGTAAATAACTAGACCCTTAAATTAAAAAAATGAGAGAATATTCCAAAAAAATAATTTTTAAATTTCACTTTTTAGATAATACACAAAAGTAATATTCTCAAAAACAGAATAGTATATTCATAAAATCTCCCCTGGAAGTTGATTTAATGACCGTTCTCAAACTTATCATTTTATCTATCTTTTTTTTTAATTTTTTTTTTTTTTAAAAACTAACAACAAAGATCTTTTGTGATGGTATTTTTTGTTTTAGTCTTTAGTTCTTCTTTTGAAATTCTCAATTTTTTGTTTTATAATTTATCAACTTAATGCTGTTAAAAAATAGGGAAACTCACACAAGGTAATTAAATATTTTTTTTTTTAATCTCCAAAAAACAAACTGTTTTTAAAAAAAAACCCTTTGTCCACTTCATAATTTAAATTAATTCTTAACCCACCTAAAAAAAGAATGACTCACGAATGAAAAAATTGAAGAAACAAAAAAAAAAAAGAAATAAGAAAATCGAAAAACAAACAAAAAAAGATAAAAAAAGAATGAAAAATCAGATCAAGCTCCTACTTTTAGGCACTGGGGAATCAGGTAAAACCACAGTTGTCAAACAAATGCAAATTCTTTACAAAGATGGCTTTAATGAAGAAACTCAAATTTTGTTTCGTGATGCCATTCGAAATAATATTAGGACATCCATGGAATTATTGCTTGACATTGCTGATACCTTAGATCTTCGACTCAAAAAATCAAACCAAGTAAATATTTTAAATCCTTTTGTTTTTCCTTCACCTGAACCTTCTTGTTCTAACTTATTGGCCACCAATAATTGATTACTCCTTAAACCACAAACGATACTAAAACCTTGTAAAATCATTTTAATTTCATTGTAGGTTGTTGCTGAAACATTTACTCGCTTAAATTCGACTTACAACGAAGACAATATCCTTTCTGAAGAAATGGTTCAATGTATCATTTCTCTGTGGAGTGATCCTGCAATTAAAACCGCTTATAAACAAAGATTTAATTTTCAAATCCCAGACAACATAAATGTGTAATTACTCTTGTTTCCTCTTAAAAATCGATTTCTTTTTTCTCATTTTACCCCAAACACAAAACCCTAAACATAATTCTTAAAAAGACATACAAAAAACAACAGTGACAATCTTCAGAATTGTTGTTTGTATTTCCAAAATTTTTACCAGTTTTTTTTTTCGAGATACTGATAAATTCAAATAAATTAAATAAAATTTTTTTATTCAATTTCCATTTTTGTAATCCCATAACCTCAACTTTTAAAACAACATAGGAGAAAGAGCCTTTCTCTTGTCAAACCAATTTTACAAAGTTTCTAAAAATTAAACCAATAAAATACTTTATTTAAAGCTATGTGTAACAAAAAATTCTAAAAAGGGAAAATGAAATAAAAATTTTTAGATATTTATTTGAATTTATCAGTAATTCTGAAGGATCTCTTTCATTCATACAAAAATGAAAAAATTTGTATTTAATACAAAACGTTTGTTGAAAAATTGACAAAACGAAATTTTATGGATGTTAAGAACTACGTTTACAATTGATCAATTTGTCTCAACACCTTTTGACCCAATCTCATTTAAAACACAGAGTAATGATCTTGGAAATATTTTCCAATTTGGATCAAAAAATCATTTTATGTCATTTTTTTTATGAAAAATGAAAAAGAAATTTTGAGATACGTAAACTCGAACACCCTTGTTAAGGATTGTAAAAATGAAAAAGAAAAATAATCACGATTTTTTATCATTATAAAAAACGAAGATCAGTCCAAAAAAACAACTCCAACTCTAACTTTCGAAGATCACAATTCTCTAAGATTTTTGAATGTTGGGTTCCTTGTTTTGTTCTAGTAATTCGTAAACTAGACTAATCCATAAAAAAGGGGTTGAGTGTTTCTCTTGTTTTTTGTTTGGTTCTTGTTGTTTTTCCTTGAATAAATCTCACACCATGAATAAGAGGAGATTGTCTCCTCGAATTGTTTTTGGAACAACATGATCCATGTTAAACGCAAAATATTGTTTTTTTTTATATTTCTTTGTCAAAGTTTTCTTCGTTTGGATCGTTTCTCTCAAATCCCAATTGGTGTATCAAGGAAAATTGGCGTGGTGTGTTGTGGGAAAGATTTGGTGGTTCTTTTCATTCAAGTATCTTTTGAAAATTAATTTTACAAAAATTAGTCAGTTTTTTTTATTTAAAAAAAAAATATTGTGTCAGTTGAGAAAAAATGATCTTTTCGATTTTTGGAAATGAGGATTTTAGTGGATTTGATATAATACCAAACACATTATCGTACCTATTAACCAATTTGTTCTTTGTTTGGAAATAAAAAAGAACCTTTCAACAATAATTCATCAAAATTTTCCAATTTTCTCCATTTTGAACTTTTAGGTTTAAGTGGCAAACCTTCTCATCTTCTCTCACAGATCACAAATAAATCAAAGAAGCATCTAATCATCGTCTCCAGGTTTGCCACTTAAACCTAAAAAGTTATTTTCTCCAAAAGTTGTTTTTTCGCAACCTTCTTTGTTATTTTGAGATACGCTGAGAGACAACTTGAGTTAAAAAATGTCTTTTTTTTCTACTTACATCTCATTGAATAAATAATTGCCAGAGTTACTAACCGACAGAATCATCTTTTATCACACGGGGCATCAAATTCCAATACCAAACGTAGTCCTTAAAACCCAAATAACCTTGTCATCAATCTTTTAAAAATTTTTTTTTACTTTTTTACAAAAAACTACAAACAATCACATGTCCTTCACACTTTTCTCCAATTTCAAAACCTTAAGAAGCAATTTAAAATGGTGAAAATCTTTGTCAAAAATGAGATTTTTTGGGGGTTTTGACAAATTTTTAAAAGAAAAAATTCCATTCCTTTGAAATAACCAATTAACCCTTAATTTACACAAATGTTTTCAAAAAGTTTTCACAAATGTTGCTTAAACTGTATACGACACTCTTTATAGGGTCTAATCACTTTCCATGAATTTGCTTGATCTCAAAGAGTAGTTTACCGGCCAAAGTATATATATATATATAAAATTGAACTTTTTTTGGTTGACAAAATTCAAATAACAAAAAAATAATTTCACCTAGGATTTCATTAGCAAAAATCCAAATAACAAAAAAAAAAAATTTCAAAGTATGCCTTTTAAACTGTTCCTTAATCAAAAACAAATTGAGGGATCATTGAACAAAAAATTCAATTAAAAAAAAACATTTAATAGAATTAATTTATAAAAATTCAAATAACCAAAAAAAGTTTAAAAGAATCTCATGGACAAAAAATACAATCAAAAAAAAGTAATAAAAGATTTTTGAATTTAAAAAATTTAAATTTAGAAAAAATTACATTTAACAAAAAAGATGTTTCAAATGTTTCTCAATTCCCAAAATTTTAATTTTAGAAAAAAAAAAATCAAACTTTTTCTTGTTTTAGATTCTCACAAGCCTAACTTTCTTCAATTTGAAACATATTTATTTTCTTTCAGTACAAAATTATTAAAGTTTATTTAATACAATTTACAGCGACCAAAAAACCTATCACTCTCATGAAAAAAATTTTTCAAAAAAAAAATTAAACATTTGCTAAAATTTCACTTTTTAATAATTTCACTGATAATAAAAACTATTGGCTAATAAGAGATCTTTGACCAAAAATTATTTATAAAGATATTCTAAAAATTTAATCTGAAAAATCCAATTTTACAGGTACTATTAAGATTTTTTTTCAATTTAATAGTAAAAAAATTGAATAATTTTTTTTCACGCCTAAGTAGTTAAAATAATATTTTTTAAAAGCAATTTAAATTTAATAAATATCTTTTAAATCGGGAATTAATTATTTTGACTATTAAAGAATTATTTATCGTTTTAAATAGAAAATAATAATATATATATATATATATATATATTTGGTTTTCGGTTAGGTTTTTTGTATTTTTTGAAATAAACAGAAAACTAAATAAATTTTCGGTTTATTACAAAAAGTAAAAAAAAAACCTAATGAAAATCTATTGATTTTCCAAATAAGTAAAAAACTCAAAAAAACCTAGAATACTTTACAAATAAAACAGAAAACCTCAGGAAAACATTGGTTATCTTTTGAATTCAAGAAAAGCTTGGCACTTGACGGACACTATCGTTAGTTTTTTTTTTAATTTTTGAAATAAACAGAAAATTAAATAAATTTTCTGTTTATTTCAAAAAGTAAAAAAAAAGCTATTAGCTTTTCCAGAATTCAAAAGAATAGATAAAAATCAAAGATTTTACTCAATTCTTTTAACCCCAAGAAAATCTAGGCATTAGATTTTCTTGAGTTTTCTGTTTATTTGGAAAATCAATAGATTTTATACATAAAACAGAAAACCTCAAGAAAACCTTGGTTATCTTTTAAATTCTGGAAAATCTCAAAAAACCCTAGAACACTTCACAGATAAAAGAGAAAACCTCAAGAAAAGCTTGACACTCTACGGCGCTCTATTGGCATGGAATATTTTTCATCGGTTATTTTTTTTTTTCCATATTTAAGTTTACTGAAATAAATAGAGGATTTTCAAAACTATTAGTTATTATCTATTCAAAAAAATATCCGAAAGCCGAATTTTACTAAAATTCATCCTTCACATACAATTAAAAATTTTAACCACAAAATAATTCTTTTTTCTCGACTAGAGAGTTTTAAAAACTTGTAGTGCTACTAAAAACAATAAATACGACAACATCAAGTTTTTTATACACTGAAATAGTGATTATATTTTGAATAAACTTTCATTACTAAGATGAAATGCTAAGAAAGTAATAGTTTTGTCTAACTAAAAAATTTCAATTTTATGTTTTCATACAAGTGGTGTCTCAAATAAAACACAAACTTTTTTTTTTTTCTTCTTGTTCCAATATAACATCTAATTCATTACTCAATTGTATTCCCAAGGTCAAATTAAATTTGAAAGATAAACTCTTTGATTTTTTTCGTAAATTTTAAAAAACCGAATTGACTTTGTTAAAAATTTTTCGGTATTTTCTCAGTTTTTTATAATTTGCTGTTTTTTTTTGATATTAAAAAATTTTCTCAAAAATGAACTCTATTTTTTGAGATAAATTTTCTAATTTGATCCTTTATTTTATGAATTTATTTTTTAATAAGAAAACTTTAAGAAACCAATACCATATTTACTTATAGTTTATTGTCAGTTTCATTAATCATTTAAGAGGTAATTTTTCTTGAAAAAAGAAGCAGGTATTTTTATTGAAATACATGTTAAAAAATTTTTTCATGGACTATTTTAACAACACTAATCCCTTTTTTTCAGAAATTAAACGAGAATACCGAACAAAATTTATTGTTGAACAAAACGATTCGACAACATTTGTAATGTAAACTAAATTCAATTTTTTTTTTAACAAATAAAATAAGTTTCAAATAGTTCCAACAACTGTGTATATTTTAGACGCTCTTTGAATTGGAAGCCACAAATTTAGTCAATTCTAAATTTTTTCTCATTACCAAACTAAATCACTCTTTAATTTAACCCTTAACAATAAATAAAAAAAAAAATTCCAAATATTTAATGGTGTTTCTATTTTAAACTCTCGTTGAATTGGAATCCACAAATTTAGTCACTTCTAAATTTTATCTCATTACCACACTAAATGAATCTTTCATTTAACCCTTAACTATAAATCCGAAAATACAAAAAATTGAGTTTTTTTTTATTATTTTTTATTTTGAGTGTGTCCAAATTTTTGAAATGGGAAATAACAATAAATTCCAAAAATTTTGACCCACTTAAAATAATTGAAAGAATAACAATACCACACTTTCAATTAAATTCGGAAAATAATTTTGAATTTACAAACTATTTCATTTTATTTTCTTTTCTTTTTTTTTTTTTTCATTTCCTTTTTTCCAGTTAAGTAATTTGTTTTGTTAGATTGTGAAATTTTTTTTCAATGTTTGATAATGAAGGTTAAAGTTGAGTTCAGTTAAATACAAAAATCAAACAAGATATGTTGATAGTATCTCAAATATTTGATCGATACATGGTTGTTCGTTAAATTTCAACAAATTTACCAATAAATTCTTTTATTCAGCTCATTTCTTAATTTTGGATACACCAAATTTTTATTTTTTTGTTTTATTTCTTTTTCTTTTTTTTAGATAAAAAGGATTATTAATAAAAGTATTACTAACGGGCAACTTTAATGTGATTTTATATTAGGTTTTGAAAGATAAAAAATTGAGATTCATTTTTTGCCTATTTTTGATTAAGGGTGTTTCAAAATTTTTGGAATGGGGTTTATAATTAATCTTTCAATAGATAAAAAATTTTTTTTCTAATTTTTACTTTTAAATTAAAGATTGTTATCAATAGATAACTTGAAGAAACTTAAATTTTCATTTTTTGTTATACATGGTTTGAATTACAAAATATATATATATATATATATATATATATATATATATAACACCTTATAATTGAATTTAAGGGGGCAACTGGATGGTTTGAATTTTTTAAAAAAAAATCTCATTTAGAAAATCAAGGAAAAATTAGATTCTTATTATTTATTTTTCGGGTTATCAGTAAACATTCATTATAAAAGTGTTAATTTATGAGTTTTTATTCACAAAGCTATACTTCTTGTTTTTTTGGTTTTTCATGTTAATTCTTTGAAAATTAAGTTAAGTAACTTCGTGTTATTTATGAAAGCTCAAACAGGGAGTGGGGGTTTTGAGAAATCACAAATTGTTTTTTTCATTTTTTGTTTTAACAAATAAGAAAAAGGTAATTACAACTGGTGATATTAATGAAGAATAAATTAATTACAGCGGTATAAAGAATAGCGTAAAGTCTAAAATTACAAAAAAAAAAAAAAAATAAAACAATCCCTTAACAAATTTGTTTTAGATCTTAAAAGTACAAAAAAAACTCAAGAGTATTTGGTGATAAAATGTGGGAAACTATATATTATCAAGTAAAATCAATTATAATAATCATGAATAAATTTTAAAATTACTTAATCGGAATTTAGAGTATTTAGAAAAAAATTAGAGTTTAGAAGGTCAAATTTTCAAATAAAAAAAGAGAGGAAGAAGAAAAAATAATTCCTTTACAATATTTATTATTTTTAATTAAAAGTATTTATAAATTGAAAAAAAAAAAAAAAAAAAAAGATATTCTAATGTACACATTGCTTTAGATCAAAGAACGTGTATTAGAAACCAATCTTTAAAGTGGGGGTTAAAGATTTGTTTATAGAAATATTCAACTCAAATATTTCTGATTACAAAGTATTTTATTGTTCTGTGAAGCAGTTTTTTATCTATATAACAATAAAAAATTCAGAATTCTTTAAAAATTTTATTACAAATGATCTATTTTATCTTTTTATTTTGTTTTATTTTACTCATAAACTAATTTACCAATTACTGAGGTATTACCTTTATTTCTTTTGTAATGTCTTATTTCAATATAATAGATACTTCGATAATGTTATCGAAATTTCAAAACATGGATACAAGCCAAGCGATCAAGATATTTTAGGATGTAGAATACCAACCACTGGTGTTAATGAAATATCTTTTCAAGTAAAAGATTTGATTTGGAGGTAAGTATTTCATTTTGATTTTTTTTTTTTTTTTTTTCGGGATTTAGTGTGTTACAGACAAATAAAATTTTCAACTTTTTTTATTATTCTTAATTTGAAGGAGAGAACTTGGTGAAATAATACAATCTTTCGGTTTTTTAAATTCTTGTTTTAGTTTTGAAAATTTTTAGAAAATCAACACCAAAACAAGAATTAAAAAAAAAAAAAAAAAACAAGGCGTTCTACTACACGATTACAATACTAATTTCCAAATCCTTTTTTAGAAATTCCAGAAACTTACAACTATTAAAGAACCTTTTTTCGATAAAAAATTTTTAAATAAACTCTAATTCAAAAATTTTTGTTCCTTAAAAAAAAAATGGTAATTATTATTGAAGAAATGTCAATTACACTCTAGATATTTCTTTATTTAAATTTCTAAAAAGAAATTAAAGCTAAAAATAGTCAATTAACAATTATTCAATGGAATGGCCTATGCTAATTATATTTATGTTTTAACAAAAACAAAAAATTGAAAAAAGAAAAAGAAAAAAAAAAAAATAAGAAATTTTAAAAAGGGTTTATTAGGAACAATTGTTAAAAAATCAAAAAAAAAAAAAAATACTATCTTTAATTAAAAACTTCTAAAATCACATTACGGTACTTTTGGTTGGTTTAATAATTTGATAATTGATCACGAATGTTCATTTGGTTGTATCGTTGTTTAATTGTTCTAATTTCTAATTTCTCTTATTTGATCATTTTTGTTTAAAACCTTTGGTATTTTTTTGTCTTTGCTTTTTTGTTTTTATTTTCAAGTTACTCGTACTTTAGTGTTTCAGTTTATAGTATTAACAAGTAACAACTTGATCCATTTTCCTTTGTAACTCTTCTACCCAATATAAAGAAGACTCAGCCAAGGGGAGAATGGAAAAAAATAAAAAAATAGGTTTTTAAAACCGTTTATTAAAAGAAATTGGTAAGATGGAAAAAAAACACAAAGCTATTTTTAATTAAGAACATTCAAAAAAACAGTAATGATAGTTTTGGTTAATTTAGTTTAATTTGATATGTGATCATGAATGTTCATTTGAAGTAGATGTTCAATTGTTGTAATTTCTTTTTTACTTTTTGATCTTGTTTTTTTTTTTAACCATTGGTATTTTTTGCCTTTTCTTTTTAGTTTTTCATTTTAAAGTTATTCATATTGCTGTTTGTTAGTGTTACAGTATTGGCAATTAACCACTTGTTCTTTAGCCTTTTTAACTCTTCTTTCCGAGATAAAAAAAATTCAACCAGAGAAAAAAATGGAAAAAAATAAATTAATTCAATTGTTTTTAAAAGAATAAACTAATAAAAGATTGTTTAGAAATAAGAGAAAAAATAAACTTAATATTAGAGTTGATATCAATTAAAAGAAATACCCGAACAAACCTTAAATTTTCCAAAAAAAATAAAATGTTGAAAAAAATTTGTACCCCTTTCATTTAAAACATCTCGTGCAAAATTTCCCAATTTCTTTGGAAAATTAAAATTGTTGACTATAAGATTTTTTAATAACAAATGTATTTATTTTAAAAGAAATTACATTGCCTCATTTTTCTTAATGTTGATATGGATTTTCAAAACATTTTTTTTGGAATTAACTTTTTTAAAAAAAAAGAAAAAAACAATTAAAAAAAAGAAAAAATTTGAAAAAAGCAAAAAAAAGAAAAAAAAAATTTGGATAAATTAGAAAAAATGATTAGATCTTAAAATTGAAAATTTATTTTGAGAAGAATATTAGGATAAAACTCATGAAATTTGTTCTATTTGTTCTATAAAACTGTTGTATCTTTACCTGAAAAAGATTTTATTTTTAAATTTTTCATGTAAATATCGGATTATTTATTTGTTTGTTTTATTTTATTTTTGAAAATCTTCAGATCCTATTAAACCTATTAGATATAAAATCATAATTTCTGAATAAAAACATTAAAATATTTGAATTGTGATAAATAAATGTAATTAATAAAAAATAAAAATTTTTATAACAATGCCTCTAATAAAATTAATTGAATTTTAATAGAATTATCGATGTTGGTGGACAAAGAAATGAAAGAAGAAAGTGGATTCATCAATTTGAAGAAGTTTTATTATTTATATATGTTGTGGCAATAAACGAATACAACCAAAATTTATTTGAGGATGAAGGTGTTAATAGGTTACAAGAATCATTAAAATTGTTTACAAAAATTGCAAATAACGAATATTTTAGACACACAAATTGTATTCTGTTATTAAACAAGATGGATTTATTTACAGAAAAAATTATAAAATACAATTTAAATGTGTGCTTTCCAGATTATAAAGGGGGGCTTGACTATGAAAAGGCTCTTTTATTCATCACAAAAAAATTTGAAAAACCTTCAAAAAATTTAAAACGTAAAATTTATCTCCACCAAAGTTGCGCAACAAATACTGAAAATGTAATATTTTTTTTTTTTTTTTTGTATTTTTATTTACATTTAGCAAACAATTAATTCTTAATCTTGTTTTTCTTTTTTTATCGTCGTTCTCGCATTATTTTTTAAATTATCCCTTTTAATTTTTATTACCACAAAGATAAATTTTATATTTTATAGTGTTAAAGAAATAGTTACAAAAGAATTTCTCAAAACCTTTGAATTTATATAAATTTTATCAAGCTGGCATTTTTTTTCTGGTATATATGCCCGAAACGAGACACAACGGATAATATTTATTTAATAGTCATAAAAATATTATTATATATAAAAAAAAAACAATACCGAATTTGTAATTATAAACAAAATAATTTTTAGAAAAAAATTATAATTTTTTTATTTCCTTAAAAACAATTATTCATATTATTTTTTTCATAGTTATTCTGTTTTATTAAATCATTAATTTTTTTCTTCTTTGTAACTGTTTAATTGTTTTGAATAATAATAATTTTGAATAATTTTAGAGACAGATTTGAATTTAGTTTAAGTGGTGAGTTTCACAATAAATTTGGCCGGAATTAAAGTATGTTGTAATTTGGTGTAAATGATATTAGTGTTAAATTACTCACAAGACTCTATTATAAATATTAGGTAGTAATAAATTATCAATTTTATACTTAGTATCACAAAAATTAAAAATTGTCCTTTTAAAAATTTTTTATTGTAATTCCTTTTCAAAATATAAAAATAGAAACCCAAAATAATAGAATTTCAGTGGTTTATAATAAACATATTTATAGTATACAAGAGTAACTATTATTTCATTTTTTTAATTTCAATAATTAATTTAATAATTATTAACCTAAAACCCCCAAAAACGTTTTTTTGTTTTGTTTCTTGATTTATAAGCTGATGGTATTATCAATATAATATCAATATTTTAGAAATAATTTGTCAATAAATATATAAGTTAATTATTTAAATTTTTACAAATATACATTTTCTTCAATATTAATCTATATTTTGAAAAAAATTTAAGAACAATATTTTCCACCTTTGGAAAATCAAGTATTGATGATTCAGCCTTTAAAAGTTATTCTATAAACCAGATTTTTTTCTCAAAAATTCTGGAATTTTTTATAATACAATGGATCATTTTTAATTGATAATAACCATAAATATTACTTTTTTTTTAATCGAATTTTTAAAGGCATTTGAAAGACGGGGCACTAATGATTATAACATTTAATAACAAAATATTTTAATTATAGGTTTCTCTTTTTCTAAAGTTAATCCCTTAAGGATGATATTTTAAAAAAAAAACAAAAATCGGGAATTTCTATTGAATAATATTGTGATAAAGAATAATCGAGGCGAACTGGATAGTTCAACAAAAGTCAAAATATAAAATAAAAGCTTAATTTTTTTGATGAATCAATTTTCATAAACAAGAAGTTTTCAAAGTTTAAATTTATTTGAGGATTTGGGGATATTTTTTGTTAAGGCACAATAAAATTAGAAAAATTGTGATATTTTAGAAAATCATGACATTCAATAATATCGCGATAATCGATATTATTGTGATACTATGAAAAACCACGAAATTCTATAAAATCGAGATAATATACCAAATCACAATAAAGTTACAAAAAGCACGGTAATTGTTTAAAAATCGTGATAAATCAAAAATATCGAGATTAAAAAGTAATAGTGATCTAATAGTTGATAACTTTCAGGTTCAAATTCAACAATATTTTTAATGATAAAAATTTTGTTTGATCAAAAAAAAACATATTATAAGAAAAAAAGTTATTCTTTGAAAAAACAACAAAAAAGATACTTGATCAAATCAAGGATCAGATTAAAGAGTACTATTGTGCTTTCATTTTGTTTGGTTGACAAACCTATCGATTGATTGATCCTTTTAGATCAGCAATAAGAACTAAATAGAAATAAATATTTTCTCATTTAAAACTGTTGTGTTGTAAATTGCCTTGAATAAAAGACCTTCTATGACAACCAACCCTTCACCCATTCTTTAAAGTATGTATTTTTAGGTTACAACATTTTCAATATTCTCCAAAATCTGAAAGGAATTGGATAACTTTTCAAAATCTTTCTCAACACCCTTGTCAGATGATCACCAATTATTAAGATTTTTTGTACAATTGTTGTCTTCTTCTTATTCTTCTTCTTATTTGAGCATCTTTGTTTTGGACAGAAAACACGAACTAGAGTTTAAAAGGTTTTTTTTATGATCAATCACCAATTAGAAGGAAAATTATTCTTTATTCTTTTTGGTTATTTAAACTTGTGGAGGTAATAACACTGTTTTAAGAAAACACATCTATTTTATATTCAAGTATATTGTTGAAGTGAATTATTATTAGTTTGATCAAAAAATTCACAGGAGATTTTAACTTTAAGTTAAAAAAATTAAAAGAAAAAATTTTTTTCACTCCACTACAAACAAACTCCTTCCGTTTAAAGTTTTCTTTCTTTCAAAACTTTCAAACTATTGGAGACAATTGACAATACTTTCAAACAGTTTCTAAACATTTTTAAAGACGGAAAGTGTTGTAAAAGTCTCAACGATTTGTAAAATTAATGGAATTTTTTGTAAGGTGATTGTAAAAAATAATTTTCCATTTTATCGCGATAATGTGGATTTTTTGTGATACTATTTGTTGCAAAATAAATGGAACAAAATTTTCATTTAGCTTTCCAAAAAAGGGTTATATAAATCATGTAACCTTTCAATTTTTTAATTCCAGTATATCAGCTTAAATGATTAATTTTCTGAGATAATTTGGCGGACTTTGATGTTTTTTTTAATTCTTGGGATGTGATAATTTTGGAAAGCTGAATGAAAATTTTGATCTTTTTATTTTACAATTAACAGTAAAGTAGGACTAATCGCGATTTTTTTCAAATAATTGTGAATTAATTGATAACATCATAATAATATATGTTATCATCAAAACCTCTTTAAATTTCAATTTTTTCTAAAGATCTTGGATTTTTCATCGTTTGACTAACTAATAATCTAAGAAATAATTTTGAACAATAAACTTTTTAAATAATAATTTAAAACATTAAATTCGTCTTTTTTAATCCATTAATTACCAGTGAAATAGAGTCTATCATCATTACCTCTGAGATTTTTTTTACAAAAAAATATAATATTAAGTGCTTTTATGGATACTTCAATAAAATAAGTGACTTTGGAATTAGAAATTAAATATTTTTAGATATTTAATCTAATAAATTTGTAATAAGTGTGGCGTAGCATTTAAAAAGGAGTTTAATTGGCAATATTAATTAAAATACAAAACATAAAAAAAAAAAAAACAAATCTATTTTTTTATCAAATTGTATATATATACATTGGATGTGTGTGTGTGTGTGTGTGTGACTGTGTGCTTATTTGTATGTGTATATATAGCTGTGGGTATGTGTTAGTGTGTGAAATATGGGTATCTATTGGGTGAACTAAAACCCCCAAAAAGAAACTCATATTTCAGAATTGAAAAGAAGATAGTAAGCTGAATTTTGATCCCAAAGTTATTCAATTAATTAAATTCATTCCCCAAATATAACAAAAATTCTTCTCCAAAATTTGATTTTTGAATTCTGTCTGACATCTGATGATTGTGGTGATTTTGATTATTTTGCACTTTACATTCTTCTTCCCAATTCTGAGGTACATTTGAAGTCGCGATTATTTGCCAAGTTTCCCAATCGCAATATACGTCATCACATCCGTCAACTAATAATTCTTCTCCGTTGTAGAGTACTTTTACATATTTCTCTGATCCGTCAACCCAAGTTTCCAATTCGACATGAGAGCCGTATTGTGGGTATTTGAGTTTCTGCCAAAAATGAGCGGACATCATAAAAGGAGCGATCGAGGAATCATGGCCGGAATAAATTATGAATTTTTTGTCGAGTTTATCCTCAAAGAAGTCCTGAATATTATCGACAACTTTTTGCACAAGGTGTGCTGCATTCAAACGGTACACAGACTGGTTACCATGAAATGACGAGTACTCATAGAGCATCTGTTCCCTTAGTTCGTCTACGGTTTGATCATCAATACCGTCGGGAAACGACAGATTGTGCATCTTTCGGCACCACATTGTGTCAGAGATCTGGCCAAGTCTCTTTTTCATTAAATTGTCAACACCAAACGCGCTGTTGACACGATCAATTAATGACTGGATCGTTTTTTCATGTTTTTCAAATTTTTCAGAATGGAAGATCTCTTTATACAGCTGGCCTAATCTTGGGCAGCGATCCCAGTTTGTAGAAATAAAGGAACTCATCGGGTCGCTGGTGCAAACATCAATAATGTTTTGAATTTCATTTCTGTTTGCTGTTTGGTTCAGCGGATAGAGCCCTAACATCAAGGACTGGACAGACTGCTTTGTTCGATCGATGTCCGTTGATTTGATCAAGATGAGATCATTATCAAAATGATCTGGTAGAAATTGTAATTGATCAACATATTTGGTTCTTAACAATTCCCCAACAGACCTTAGTTGTTCGCTTCCTATTGTTGTCAATTGGCCCTTTCCACAGTTGCCATAGAAATATTCACGATTGCCGAGGTATTCCTTTCGATAAACCCGTGAGAGCGATCTTGGATTATCGCCGGATTGGGAAGGAGCATAATATATTTTGGCTTGGCATTTCCAAACAGCTTCTTTTGTTAAACGGTGAAGCGGTGTTCTGTCCCCGTGACTATATTTCAAATTTCGTTTTTAATTTAGTGTTGAAACCAAAGGTTTAATTTTTTTATTTGGTTTTGTTTTTTTTTTTTTTTCAGAGTATATTTACCGATGTATAACTTGCACAAATCTTAGTTCTCTTTCTGTTTGGCCAAATTGGAAAACTAAAAATAAGAAAAATACAATTTGTATTAAATTCATAACTGGAACTTTAATAGGCAAGAAAAAATGAAATGATTTGGTCTAAAAAGTGTAAATAAATTTTTCATATAAGGTGTTCTGAGAGAACTAAATAGACTTTCAATTTTTTATTTCGGTGTTCTTGTTCATTATCAGTTTAAGGCACATATATTCGAATCTCAAAATTGATTTTTTCAATCAAGATCAGGGTAATCCAAATTTTCTGCTGTCTGGGGTTGAAAAATAATACACAACGAAGTAAACCCAAAACAACTAATTATTTGTGTGTTATGGAAAGTCGATATATTGAAAGATTGAGGAATTTTTTGAGTTTTTCGGAAAATTAAACGAAAAGATTTTGAGAAATTAAACAATTTTTGTATTTCTGAAATAAAATCCTAATTTAAAATCATTTTTTACAACCTAAAACCAACCTGAAACTCTAGACGGTATTAAGGGTATTTGTATACTTACACCTAAACTCAATAATACTACAAAATAAATTGGAATGAAGGTGCAGCTATAAATGTGTCTTTGAAGCTTTTCGAGGTGAATTTCAAATTTGAAAAAGATAAAAAGATTTATCAAAATTTCAAAGTTTAAGGTAAAAAACCAAAATTTAAAATTTTATCAAGATTTCTTGAATCAACATTCTTTTTGGTCAATAAAATCTAATTTTCATAAAAATAAATAGTTCTATCAACAAAATTCATGAATTCTTGAATACTATTATTGTCCAATTAAAAAATGAAATTTTTTGTTTACATTCCAAAATATTTTTCTAATTTATAAGTGGAAGTAAAACCAAAAGATCTTGAAAAAATCGTTTCGAAATGATATTTTTAGACAATAAATTAAAGTTCCTGTGTATACTTTAAGACAAAATTTTTATTCTTCAAATTTGATTGTAGCAGTAATAATTAATCTTCATTTTGGAAACTTGAAATAACAATTTTCATTTATTAATTGGAAAATAATAGTATTGATAAATTTAAAGATATTTAAATAAAATTTTTAGTTCAATTTCCCATTTTGTAATCTATTAACTCAACTTTTAAAACAGTTTTTTAGAAAGAATATTTTTGAAGGAAAAACCAATTTTACAAAGTTTTTTAACATTTAAACCAATAAAATATTATTATTCCTACCTTGTGTAAAAAAATTTGTAAAATGGAAAATGAAGCGAAAATTTACAGATATTTATTGGAATTTATCAGTAATGTTTAAAGATATTAAGAGATTAATGTCTACCAAAGAGAAGATCAAGTTTAAAGTATGTTTTTATTATGTGTTAACCACACTAGTTCTACAAGGTTCAAATATCTCTCAAAAATCGATTAGTAAAGTAGTAATATTTCTTGATCTCATCAATGAAAAATGATCCATTGTATTATAAAAAATCGAACAATTTCAGAAAAAAAGTTGTATTTTACCACAAATTTGAGAGGTTTTATTATCTATATACAGACTTCAAAGTCACAAAATAACTTTCTTGAATTTGTGGCAAAATGTAGGTTAATAGCTAAAAAATTCAGTTGTTTAAAAATTAAATAATTAATGAATAGATTTTTTTTACCAATAACTTCAGACTGTATTGGAAATATATTGTTTTTACAATTAGTTTTATCAAAAACAAACAAAACTAATGAGTTGTAAGGTTCTTATGTTGTTGTATTATTGAGTTAATCTTTGAAATTAAAAAAAAAAAAAAAAAACAGTTATCTTTGAAAGTTCTAAAGACAAACTACAAATCACCGGAATACTGTATTTTGGGGAACTATTTTTATATTTGAAAAAAGAAAAAAATTATTCAAAAATTAGAATTTTCAATTGGTGATAATTACCAAAAAATGTAATAATTTATTATGAAATAAGATTTTTAATAGATTTAGTAGAGCTGTTTGAAGAATTTATCACTAATATCATTTAGGTCGAATTAAAAAATTTGTTGATTATAGAAAAATATATGGTGGTGGAAATCCTTTAATCCCTGTAACTGGAAAAATTTTTATCTTGTATTGGGTATAAGAACATGATATTTTGGTTATTAGCTAATCAATCTTCAAATTTGTATTAATTTGAAAGTGATATAAGAGTTGTTAAAAAAAATATCATGTTCAAATACCCACCACAACATAATCTTTTTTCCATTTCTAGAGATTGTAAAAATAAATAGAACATATATCTAATCCAAATAATTCAAGTTGAATTTTCCCAAAATGGATTTAGGGAACTAATAACCAGAAAATTTACTAAATGGTTCCATATCTTAAAAGAATAGATATTTCATTAAAACAAAACCATATATTATGGAAAGTAAAAAGATAATTTTTTATATACATACTTGTAGCAATTCAAAAAATCACTTCAAAAAGTGATTGCTAAAAAGTTCTTAAACCTTTAAATCCATTTTTTTGACTCTTTGTATTAAATTCTTTGAACAAAACTATAAAAAAATTTTTTTTAGTATAGTAGTGAAAAAAATAACTGACATGAAGAAAATCCCAGAAAAAATTTTTAATTTTGAATATTTTGTAAATTGTTGTGTACTTTCTTTAATTTAAAACCAAATATTTTTTTTTTCAGAATAAAAATTTTACAATTATAACTCAAATACTTATTAGAATGATGATTAATGAAATTATACTTTTTCTAAATACCAATTAAACAATCAAAAAATAAGTATAAAAATTATCATTTTCCAAACTCTCATAAACTTGGATAAAACTCTATTGTTTTTTTTTATTTTTTTTTTCAAAAAATGTTTTATATACTTATGATGTCATACAATTACTTGAGTATTCTTTAGACTCTTTACTTTACTGAAGTTTAGGTGGGTTTATTATTTAGTTCATATAAAATTTATTTGTACCTAAAAATGTTTTGTTTAATATATTTACATTAAAACAACAATTTTACTAATATTCACGATAAAAAATGTGTCCAGTATTATTTTGACTAATTTTCTTTTATTTTCATGGATTTGTGAATTTTGTGAAATAGGGTTGAGATATATAAAACATGATTAACAATTTTTTTTGAAATTTTTTAGAATTTTAAATGATAATATTCACAAAATGATTAAATTAGCCAATTCTTTTTAATAAATGATTAAATTTCCAATGATGTCTGAAACTTTGTAATAAAGTAGTTCTCTAATTGTAATTTTTTAAAATATCAATTTCATCAAGATCGTTCAATGTGGTTGTCTTAAGAAACAAATAGGTTAATTATTTGGATTCTAAATGGTGATACAGTAGATTAAATAGTAAATTTACAGGCAAACCAATATCTTGGTCATTGCTTATTTTAAAAATAATTCTTGATATTTGATTTGATTAATTTTGTGAGTACTTGAAAATAAATCGATTCTATTTTTTTTTTTTTTTTTGTTAATAAAGAATATCAATTCATGAAAATTACCTCAAGTAGTTAATTTTTTTTATTTAATTTAAGAAATTAATAGACAAGTTCTTATATATTCTTTTTATTTATTAAATAAAAAAAAAACACAATTTTGTTTTTCTAGAACTCAAAAAAATGGAGAAAAATATAAGTTTTTACTCAATTCATTAGGATTCTGGAAAACCTCGTCACTTGGTAGCATTTTTCGTTTGATTTTTTTGAGTTTATGGAAATTCTGGAAAATCAATAGTTTTTCGTAAGGTTTTTTTGAGTTTTCGATTTATTTGGAAAATCAATAGATTTTCTTTTGGTTTTTTTTTACTTTATGTTATAAACCGAAAATTTATTAAAATTTTCTGTTTATTTCAAAAAGTAAAAAAAAGCCTAGAACACTTAAAGAATAAAATAGAAAACATCAAAAAACCCTAGAACGCTTCACGAATAAATAGAAAACTCAAAAAAACCTAACGAAAATCAATAGATTTTCCAAATAAAATAGAAAACCACAAAAAAACCTATACAGTCAGTTTCACTTTTAAGGTACAAACTAGCAACGAAATTTAAGGAACAAAAAAATTTCAAATTAAGGCACAAAATTTTGAAATTTTTTATTTAGCAATTTATTTTACTAGAATCTGAATTTTGTGCCTTAATTTGAGATTTTTATTGTGCCTTAAATTTCGTTGAAAGTTTGTGCCTTAAAAGTGGAACTGACTGTAACACTTCACAAATAAAACATCAAACCTCACGAAAACCTTGGTTATCTTTTAAATTGTGGAAATTTTAAGTACTTGACTACACTCCACAACACTTCCTTTATTTTTTAAAAAAATTTAGAGCATTTTATCGGAAAGTGAAATGCTGGCAAGATTGTATTCCATGGGGTATCTTTACTTTGAAAAGAGGAAAAGGTACATTATTTTTGAACAAATACAAGAAAATTGAAACGAAAAAAAAACATTTTGAAATTTTATTAATAACATAAGTGAATAAATATATCCCAATTTCTCAAGATGCATTTTTCTTCTTTTTTAATTATTAGTTAGAATATGTATATATATATATATATATATATATATATATATTATATTATATTTGAAAATAATAAAGTTCTGTAACAATTAAAAAGAAAAACAAATTAAAAAATAATAATAATAATAATAAGAATAATAATAATAATAAATAATAATAATAAAATAAAAATAAAATAATAATAATAATAATAATAATAATACTGTAATTTTCAAAGAGAGAAAAAGATAAAAATTTTAAAAGTGTCTATTTAAAATTTTCAAAACAAGTTGTTAAACCCTTTTATGGATACTTTATACCATTCTAAGTTTTCCCTTTTTGAAAATTACTTTTAAAAATTATAATCACAATATTTTCTCTTCTAAAAAAGAGAGAGAGGGAATGAGAGAATGAGAGAATGGGAATGAAAACTAACCTATGGTAAAAACAATTGGGTCATACATAAAAAAAATCTACAAAAATAAAATAGGAAAATTAACATTATATCATCACCACACCTTGTAAAATCGGTAGCAAAGCAAAAGAAGGGGGGAAATAAAAAAAAAACGATTTAAAATTCTGATGAGTAGCTTCGAGTTATGATATTTTCATCAAAATTCGAATTAATTAATAAATCAGAATTATACCAAGTTTCCATGTGCTTATCATCAAACAAGTTGGAAAATAATGTCTGTGTTGTGTGTAATTCATCATAATTATAATTTTGAATTTCTAAGGTTTCTAGTTCAAATTTTCCAAAATCGTTTGTATCAAAAAAATCAGGAGAAGAAACTGTTGCATCGAAAAGATCAGTCCCCTGTAATTCTGAAGAAGAATTTTTTTGGTGTGCAATTTGGAATGATTTGTTGTGATTTCCTACGAATTTAATTGATGGTCCTTGGGCGATCTTTTGCTTGTTAGTATTAATATTAATAATATCAGTAGGATTGGTTTTTGGATTTGTTTCGATAAAAGTATTATTATGAAGAGTGTTTACTTCGTGTTTGTATTGTATGGGTTGATGACATTGAAGAGATAACGCTCCCTGGTTGTTATTTTCATTAATACCCAAGTTGTAATTTAATAAAGGCCATGAATAAGAGTTATTATTTGATCTTATTGGTTGACTTTGTGAAATCTTGGGTTTTTTTTTATTGGTTTTTCTTTTGGTCATGTTATGAGTATCATTAAAAGTGTGACCTCTTTGGGAATTTAATTGTTTAATTTGTTCTAAAAATCTCTCATTCTTTTGATCAAAATATTGTTGTTTCTGTAAAAGAATCGCTGAAATATTCGAGAGCTGTTTTAAGATTTCTCCGTTTTTCTGTTGGCTATCTGGATTATTGCTGTTAAAAACCTTCTTCTGATCACCAGAACCATTTTGCCTGTGAACGTTGGTATGAAATTTTCCTTCGGATATTCGATCAAAGGCTTTAATAGATTGGATTCTTCTTAAGACTGTTTGGTAGATTTGTTCTCTTGTATTTTGCATTTTTGTATTTCTTTCGTTGTGTTTCTGGTGAAGTTCATAAAATTTTTGATTTAAGGTAAACAATTTTAAAAGTAATAGTCGTTTGTGTTGGTGTGATTTTAAGATTGTAGAAGAATACTTCTTGATGTCTGGTAATACCTCAGACTGGTAATGGTTCAGATGGTATTTGCCCGTTATAGGGTTTTTCACAATCAACTTTAATAATCGATAAATCTTTAACACAACCGAAACCCTTTGTTTTAAAAACCCAGTTTTTCTCGTCAATTCTTCTCCTGTGTAAGTTTCTTTTTAATTGTTTGTGTGAAATAAAATTTTGGTTTTTTTTTTGAAATATAAAGTAAATTATTTGAGGAAAGAACTGAAAGTCGATTTTTTATTTTATAAAAAGCACTCAATTTATAAATTTGTGGAATGGAAATATATTACCCTTTTTAAGCAGTTGGATGATTTTAAATGTTAGAACACCAATTGTTTTTTGTGATCTTGAGTTTTCAAGCACCTCGATTTCTTGTAATCTGTGTAGGTGAGATTTCTTTAATGCCTTTTCGTCATTCTCTGGATCCTTTGTCTCGGTCCCCATAAAAACAGAAGACCAGACCCTACCGAGATAATACTTTTTTTTAAAGGTACGATCTTTAGAGGTAGCTAAATTCGACTTGGGCTTTTTTCGTGATTTCAGGGGATGAAGAAATACCCTGTTTTGCATAAACAGCTGTTGAACTACACCCAACTTTTTTCGTTGGTCTTGGCTCAGTTTATGATAATCCAGCCCCAAATGTTGTACATATTTTTTAAGTTTTCTATTCGGCCGGATTGTTGATGTTACAGGAGTTGTTGAATATAAAAAATTTCCATACGACCAAAATAGTTCATAAAAAGTATCATCGATCATGTAATATTATAGACTAATAAATAGTAAAGAAAAAATGTAATTTTTTCAAGGCTCCAACAAGAAAAAAATAAAAGAAAATTGATTCTTTTTCAGAAAATGTTTGAAATCAGGGATCTTTTATGGTGAAAACAAAAATGTTTTAAAAATCAACTTTCTAACATTTTGAGTAAAAAGGAAAAAAATTTCGAAAAACAGGCTGAAAGTTTTTCCCCATTTTATGTATTTTTCTTATTTTTATTTTTTTTGACGTGAAAAATGATACAACGAAAAGGAGACTGATAAACTTGTCCTTCATTAATTTAAAAAAAAAATCAAAAGACAAAAAAGTAATTTATATCAAATTCAGAGATTACCTCATTATTTTTTAGAAAACTGAGCAATAATTAATTTCGAAATCCATAAGAAAGAACATTTTATTTCTATTTTAGAAAATCTTTTAATTGATTGAGTAAATAATCTGAATAGGTAACAATACCCCCATCCCATTTTTATTTGGAAAACTGTCAATAAGACTTCACTTGTTTGGTACCTTTTTTTTGATTTTATTTTTTAAAAAGTTGTATTTGAGACTTTTTATCTGATTAAAATTCTTTTGTAAAATACAATTTAAAATAGAAAGGGGGCAGAGTTACTTCAAAAAAGAAACCACAAAGATCTTATTTTTCAGTGTTTATTTAACAGCAAACAATTTTTTAATTTTCTAAATATGGTAAATTGAACAACCTGAAATCAGCGAATAAGTGCTTTTAAAAACCTTTCTATATATCTCAAAAATAATTTATAAACTCAATTGATCTCATTTCAAATAATCTTTAAATAATTTTGTATCTCACTTTTTGCAAATTACTACTTTATTTTTATTTTTATTTTTTTTGAATAAAAACCACTTAAATCGAAGATCTGGTTAAAAATTGAATCAAAATCTAATGAAAAAAATGATCTCATTAGTTTTTAATTTTAATCGTTTAAAAATCGATTATAAATGGTAATTGTTTTTTTTAAAGTGAATAGGAGAAGAGTTCATTCGACAAATAAAAAATTACATAAACAACTTCTCTTTGAAAATGAGAGTTAATTAAAATTTTCTCAAAAGAAGAGTTGAAAGTTAAAAGAGAAAACTATTCTGAAACACTTTACTGGGCACTGTTCTATGAATATAGAGAACTATTTTTGTACTAATAATAAAGAAAGACTGAATTTGCAAAAAAGATTGGAAAATATTTTCACTTCATTTTCCAAATAGAGTTTAAGAAGTTGACTGTTGTCACTCGGAACTCTATTTTAACAAAAAGAAGTTATTTTTTTACTAATTTTTGATACAAATTCAGGTATCCTATTCAAACTCAAGGAAAGAGTTAAAAGATACCACTTTTCAATTGTTAAGTAATGGTACTTGAGTAACTTTGAAAATCAGAAAAATATTTCGAAGAATTGACTTTTGGATCAAATCGGAACGAGAAATTATTGGAATAAACATCTAGTTTTTTCTAAACCAAGACTGAAAAAAAATTTAACTCCTTACCAGAGTACAAATAATTATTGTTGTGGGTATGATGTTGGTCTGAAAAATGTTTTTAAGATTAACTCCGGTGAATAATCAAATAGATAAAATTTAATTTAATAAGAATATTTGAAATATAAATATATCAAAATTCAGGATTATAATCTTTTTGCCAATTCTGAAATCAGAGTATCTTTTAACGTTCTTAAACTCCATCGTGGTATAACATGAAAAAGGACTGAATAATAAATACACAGATCAGAAAATCCCACTTATTTTTTAGGATATCCCTATTTAATAGAAGAAAAAAGTCAAAATATGCTTAAAGATTTTACCATTAATTATCCAACAATCCTAAAGACAAAGAAATGGTAAAATTTTTGTAAAGTGTGATCTTAGTAAACTTTTTTAAGGATTTTAATAAAAAAATGAAAGCACTTAAATGCAACTATGCTATTATTATTGGAGTTAGTGTGTAACTTTTCAATTTTCAATTTTAATTCGCCAAAATCAATTGGTCTTGACATTTGGAAAAAAAAACTTCAACAGGTTTTTAAATTGGAAAACTTGTATAAAATTAAAATCAGGATCAGTTTATAAAATAAAAATAAAAGATAAAGATCAAATGGAGGATCCAGTTCATAAATAGATTTTTCTAATACTATCTTTTTAGTAAGGTTTTTCTTTGATTGATCTATTATTTCAAATTTGTTGAAAAAATTGATTATTTTCGAGATCTTCAAATTTACTCTATTAATTTTTTGTTGAAGTGTCCTAATAAATTGTGTTTGTTAGTTTGGTTGGTATTTAAATATGGAATTATTATTTGGAGATTTATTTGGTTTCTTTTGATTGATTTTACTTTTTGTTTTTTGCTAAATCTTTCCCATTAAAAAGTGCTTTTTTAACTATTTTACTTTTTTTCTCAATTACATAATGGCTAGTTTCAAATAAGTTTGATAAATTAGTTAAATCATCAAACAACATTATTTTTGTTTTTCATTGTTCTCTCAAAAGCTTTTAATCATTTTAATTGACTATTTTTTTTTTTAAAAGTGTTTGAAAAGTGGAAATTTTAATTTTATTAGAACATTATGAAATTTAAGAAAATTTATTTTAAAACACTCTGTTTCACTTTTAAGGCACAAACTTTCAACGAAATTTAAGGCACAAAAAAAATCTCAAATTTAGACACAAAATTTGGAATTTTATATTTTACAATTTATTTTTACTAGAATTTGAATTTTGTGCCTTAATTAGAGATTTTTATTGTACCTTAAATTTCGTTGAAAGTTTGTGCCTTAAAAGTGAAACTGACTGTAATTATTTGACTTTCTTGTTTTTAAAAAGAATCGAATATATTTTGTTCACAATTGCTTATTTCAGATGAGCGGACAATATTTATAATAGTATTTATTTTCTAATAAAATCCTTTTGAAAAATTTAAAAAGTACCAATAATGGTTGGTCTTTGTAGAATATTACCAATTTACAATACTAGTTGTTGCAAAAGAAATGGAATAAAATTTTCATTTGGCTTTCCAAAAAAAGGCTTATTTCAAACAATCGAACTTATCAAATTTTTAATTCTTAAAACCAGTTTAAATTATAATTTACCTCTTAGTATTTTGTTCTTAGATAATAATTATGATCTTTTTATTTTGTAATGAACAGTAAGAAATCCGATCAAGAAAAATTTTAAATTCCCAGAATTATAAATTTTAATATTTATTTTGGATTACAGTCGGTTTCACTTTTAAGACACAAACTTTCAACGAAATTTAAGGCACAAAAAAATCTCAAATTAAGGCACAAAATTTGGAATTTTTTTTTTACAATTTATTTTTCTAGAATTTGGATTTTGTGCTTTAATTTTAGATTTTTTTTGTGCCTTAAATTTCGTTGAAAGTTTGTGTCTTAAAAGTGAAACTGTCTGTAATAGAGATAAAGAGTAATTTTCGACCATGTTTATCACCCTTATAACCCCCTCAATCTGACTTTTTTTTCAATAATTATTAAACTTTATTTATAATTTCTTTTAATGTTATTCATTAGAAATTTTTTATAGATTTGTTTGTTATTTACTATATTTTCAGAAAATATTTTTATCCAATCCCATTTATAATGAGAAATCAGGTGTTTTAAATTTGAAATCGTGGACCAAAAAATCATTTTTTAAATCTTTTCAAATGAAAAAATGATAAATAAATTTTGGAATATATAAATTTGAACAGATTTATTATAATTATGAATATCAAAAAGAAAAATAATGACTATTTTAAAGCAGAAAAAAATAAGATAAATTACACCACCACTCCAATAAACAAATACAACTTTAAAATATCACATTTCATAAGATTTTTGAGAATCGAGTCACTTTTGTCTAGATTACCCGAACTCTTACATTTTCAAAAATAATAATCATTTTATAAATAAAATATTTTTATTTCTTGTATATTTTTTTTAGTTTTAGGTATTTTTTATCTTTAATTGAAGTTCCAAAGAACATTTACAAGGAAAATATTTAATTTATTTTAAGATTGGATAAAATCCCCATTACCACACTCTCAATTTTTTGATATTTTTTTCAAGTGAAAATATAGTATTTTATTTTTATTTTTTCTCACTTATACAATTTTTTATTTCAAGAAAAATTGGAAAAAAAGTTTTCTGAGGGGTGGGTTTTGGGAATTTTGTCTTTAATTGTCTTAATGAAAATATATTTTGTAAAAAATATACAGAAATTTTAATTTTTTTTTCAAAAAAATAAAAAAGTTCATATTTTTAAAATAAAATTTACAACCAGTTCAACTTCTAAGATACAAACGCCCACCTGAATTTACTACCTAAAAAAATTTTTGAATTAAGACAAAAAATTTTCCATATTTTTTTTTATAAATTATTTAAGTAGAATCTGGATTTTATGTCTTAATTTGATTTAATTTTGTGCGTTTAATTTTATTTAAAAGTATGTGTCTTAAAAAGTAGAACTGATTAAAATAATCTGATACAGTCAGTTTCACTTTTAAGGCACAAACTTTCAACGAAATTTTAGGCACAAAAAAAATCTAAAATTAAAGCACAAAATTCAAATTCTAGTAAAAATAAATTGTAAAAAAAAAATTCCAAATGTTGTGCCTTAATTTGGGATTTTTTTGTGCCTTAAATTTCCTGGATAGTTTGTGCCTTAAAAGTGAAACTGACTGTATAAAAATTTGAAAATTTATTTTGAGAGGGTTATTGAATAAAATTCACATAATTTGTTCTATTAATCCAACAAAATCAGATCCTATGATTGAAAAGTATTTTAATGTTGATAGAGAATATTTATAAAATTTTGGACTTTTCAATGTTTATGAATTTATCCTTAAATGCCAAACAATTTAATCCTTTAAAGTTAATGACAACAACAAAAAATCAAAAAAAATCCTCAAAAGTTACCATGTTTGTTTAAATTTTACCAAATTGGAAAAATTCTTAGAAAATAAATATAGCCCCACCCCTTTACTTTTTTCGACCTAAATTGAATAATTAGAAAAAAAGTCATCCTTTCTCCTATAAAAGAAAAGTTAATATTAAACTTTTCAAAAATTGAGTTTTATTCCAAATAATATAACTTATTTTCAGAGTTTTGTTTTGATATTTAGGCAACTTACATAATTTCATTTTTTAATTTTTACCAATCCAAAAAACTATTTATAAATCCCACACCCATTTAAATTTAAATTAAAAATTTATCATCCATGAAATGACCCATTTAGGCTTACGAAACCAATGGTTAAAATTTAATGTGAAATTTAACTGATTAACCTCCACTCCCAACAATCATATATTATCATTTTTCATTTTGAATTGAATATTTTGATTTTTTCTTTGGCAATTGTTAAAATAACCTCGGTATACTTTTTTTAATCTGTGTTTCAATTTAAAAATAATTTTTCTTTCTCTCGAAGGTATATAAATTAAACAGACAAAGAATAACAGAAAAAACAATAAGCAAAGAAAAAATTCATTTTATGAAAGTTATCTGATTAAAAAAAAATTCTAAAAATGAAGAATCAAATTAGAAAATTTTTCTCAAAAAATAGAGTTAATACATAGAAAATTTCTGATCTCTAAAAAAAAGAAAAAATTACCAAAAATTTTAATAATTATTATTCACAATTTATAATATGACCTTAATAAAATTAAGCACTATTTTTTTCTGATTAATATTTTTCAAAATCGAACTTATAAGTTCAATCAATTAAACACTGGGATAAAATTTTTTTGAATAAAAACACTCTCAACTTTTGAATATCGAAAATATTTTTTGAAATTTCTGTACACTTTTTTATTTTTTTTTGAAAAATTGAGATTATCAAAATTTAGAAAACAAATAACAAGTTAAAATATTGAATTAGAATGCTTTTCCAGAGATTTTACCTTTTTAGTTGAAGTTTTTTTTTAATTTTACCTTTTAAAAATAAAAAAAAACATTTGAGGACCAAATTAGTCCCTTTTGTGAAAATAAAATTCCCATAATTTAGAATTTGTTTTAGTAAATAAGCCGAAATAAGAGAGTGTATCTAAAAGCATATATAATTTCAACTTTTCAATTCAATGATTTTGGCAAATCATAATTTCAAGAAAAATTTAAATAGAAACTTAATTTATTTTAATTTTTTCATTTTGTTTTTTTTAATTTTTTTAATCGAAGGTATTTGATCAGTTTTCAATTTTTAGTGTTTTTTTTTGTTCGTAGGGGCATATAATCGTAATACCGTAAATAAACCTTTAAAATTGATTTAATTGTTTATATGTCTATACTATTGAATCAGATATAAAATTGTGCAAGAAAAACTAGGCAAGGTTTTTATTTTGAAACTAGTTTTCTTATATGAACATGTGGATTTTTTGTTAATTGTGGAATAAAAAAAGTATGAGTTTTATTCTCTCAAATCAATCTTTTAAACACTAGAATACATTGTGGTAAGTGGGAATTTACCAAAGAACAAAAAATGAAAAGGGAAAAAAAAAACTATATATTTATCAGAAAATATTTTATTTTGATTGATTTGGTAATTTTGAAGGGAAGAATGATATTATATAGTTGTCAAATAGAGAAATATATATATACCCTTTCAATTTTTTTTAAAAAAACTTTTTAAAATGAAAGTTGAAACAATTTTGTTTTTTCAAAAAAAAAAAACAAGAAATTGTTTAAAAAATTGAAAAAAAGAAAAAGAAAAATTATCAAAGTAGAAAATTTTAATAATTTTGAAATATAGTAATAAAATTATTTATTTTTTTTTAATTCTGAAAATGTTTATTGTATTTTATATATACAGAGTAAAAAGCTTTGATATATTGACTTTAGATTCTTTTTTTTTTTTTTAAAGACATATGTTTTTATACCAATAATGCCACAACCCTAATAACAATTTCAAGAAAATATCCATATTTACGATAAGTTATTGTTTATTTCCAGAACTATAATAGTTATAATGGTGACAATGATAATAATATGGATAATTGCAACAGCAATATATTAATAATAAAAATTAATAGTAATTTTTTTTTTTTTTAGTTATTTGATCTATCTGTAATCTGATCTTTCATTTCAATATTATTTTCTAGATCTGATTCGTCAATTGAATTATGTGATAAAAGTGAATCTGTGTCGTGCTCATAAAAAGCACCATTGTTTTGAATTTTAATTTCTTTTTGCACTGTCGAAGCTGGCAAAATGGAATAGGTATAAAATAATAAATATACATTATATATTGTATAAGTCGCCATAAATTCACCAGAGGTGTTTTTAATTTTAGTAATAAATCTTCCATATATTGTAAGGATCGTAAAGATCAAAACTAAAAAAGCCAAAGAAAAAAACAAACAAAATCTTTTTTTCTGTTGTGGTGAATTTCCTATTTTTTTAAAACTTCTAATTGTTACAAAGATAGACCACAGGAAATAAATCCCATATAAACAGATTATAATAATTTCAATAACAAAAAATCCTGGGATGTCGTGTGCTGCCTCATACTGTGGATCGTCCATTGGATGTATTTGACTCCAAATATATATAATGAAAAATAAAAACCACAAGATCGCTAAGGGGATACATTTGGGTAAATAGAATTTTGAAAATGTTCTTTCATGGGCTTGTAAACGAATTCCATCCAAATTGCACAACCAAAATCCGCTAATAGTAATCAAAAATGTTGCTGTAAAAATACCATTTAAAAAGGAGACAAGTCTTGAATGTGATAGAATTATTGTCGGGTAAATTGGATTGTTAAAAAAAATTAATAATAACAATAACCAGCATATCCATTTTTGTTCAATATTAAGATTACTGTAAGCAATTTTTTTGATTTTTTTTAAAAAATATGAAATCGATATTATTGTAATGATTAAAAAAGTATATCTCATAAATAATTCAAAATAGGTCATGGATTTATTAATAAAATGAAACTATGGTGGATTTAGAATAGATATAAGGAATTTTTATTATAAAAAAGTTTATTTTTAAAATAAGAGATGATAAATTTGTATTCGGAAAATTTAAATTTCTTATTTTACTTACCTCAATATAAAGATCTTCCAATGATGGGTGTTCTTCATTTAAATTTACATTGAATTCTAAATGATAATTTTTATAATGTAAATAAGGTTCATAAACCAACGTGTGCTCAGTGCAATTGGAATTTGGCTATTGGAATAAATAAATATTAAACGATAAAAATATATAATTAAGAAAAAATAAAAATGAGTTGATAAGTTATTTCAAAAAAAAGCAGAGTAAATTGTTTTTTAAATATATTTATGAAAATCAATTTTGGTATAAATTATTTAAATTTTCAAAATTATTATTAATCATAAATTTAATTCTTAATAATAATTAAATTTGTTTTTTTATAAAGTATTATACGAATAAAAGATATTTAAAGTTTCTGATCACAATTTTATATCGGATATTTTTTCAGAAAAAGAATTTTGGTTGCTATTTGTTACTTTTCTATCATAATAATTTTTTTTCTAATATATTTAATCACAAAAAAATGAGAATAGAATAGAAAAAAAGTATAACAGTAGTATATTGCTTAAAAAATCATTTGGTGGATTACGATATTGTCATTTTTTTACTAAATTTTTTGTTACTTGTTTTTTATAAAAAAGTGTTTAATTTTTTTTGTTTCACTTTTTGAGTAATATTTTGATGAAAATCTTTTGAAATATGTACAATAGAAATTGGCCCAATTCGTATTATATTCTTATTTAATTGCTATTATACCCATTTACAAAAATAAATATTTGAAAAGAGAGTATTCCAATGAAATATAAAAAAAAAAATGTCACACTTTTCAGGGATCTGATAATGAAACAGTAGTAATCACACACCAACTTATAATCCAAAGGCTGGACACTTGAATTGCTTTATAACCACCTTATTTCTGGCTGTTGATCATTTTCTCACAAAAATCACCACATGTAATCTTTCATTTCAAATCGGGATGAGGCTTCATAGAATCGCAACTAATTTCTTTGAAGAAATTGTCTAAATAATTTAGAATCTTTTTGACAACTATAAAAACGAGTAGGAATTGGAACAAAAAGCTTCACAATTTATGAAGTGGTGGATTTAATTTTAGAGAGAATTGTCTAGTTTCGCTCTCTCACTTGGTTCAACAATATTTCTTATTCAAATTAAGTATTTATAAAGTGCCGTAGAGTGCTTTAGAGTATCACCGAGTAACTATCATTGTGTCAAGTTTTTCCAAAATTCAAAAGAATTGAATTAAATCAAAGACTTTCATCTATTTCTTTTAATTCATAGAAAAGCTGATCTAGGTTTTATTGTTTTTTTTTATTTTTGTTTTGTTTTGTATTGAAAATCTATTGATTTTCAGAATTACACAAAAATTTTTAAAAAAAATACAATGTGGTTTGTTTTTACTTTAAGAAATAAACTGAAAATTAAATATATTTTTGGTTAATTTCTGAATAAAAAAAAAACCTAACTTTCAGTATTTTCAAGTGTCGTAGAGTACCATCAAATGCCTAGCTTTTTTTTTAATTGAAGAAATTTTCTTTTAATTTCTAAATTTTTTTTTTATTTCAAAATCAAAAAAAAAGTTAACGGCAGTTTTCCAGAAGCTCTAAAAAAGAGGATAAAATCAAATATTTTACCAATTCTTTTAAATTCTGAGACACCAAACAGCGCTTCCAACTCGTAGAATTCAACAACCCATTCTATATGTATACTTATATTTCTTTTTTTTTTTAGTTCGATAATATCTTTTCAATTCTAATTAATTTTATTATTTATTCTTTGATTAAATTTTATTAATTTTTCTAAATAAAGAAGAAATAAGTTATTTAATTTATTTTTTAATTTAAATTTCTTTTTATTTACTGAAATTATCATATTTTCTATTTTAAATTCTGTTTTGTAAATAAGAATTGGTGCATTTCTGTATATTTTACATATTTCAGTAATACATGAATTAATCCAAGAATTTAAATAATTTATCGTTTTTATTTGATAATTAAAAATTTCTAATCCATATGTCAATTGACTTAATATAAAAGATTTTAAATAATCTAATTTTTAAACTATTATTCAGAGAATTGTTATTGAATAATTGTTTGCAGTTGTTATATGTTTCTTTAGATTTTTTTAAATTATAAACTATATGTAAAATTTTATCTAAATAAATACCCAAATATTTAATTTTTTTAAAATCTTTAGATATAAATGTTTTATCTCTATTAGGTTTTAATCCAAATTGAATAATAATTTCATATATTGAATTTGATTTTTGATTTACTTGGATTTTATTTCCTTTTATAATTAGGATTAAATCATCTGGAAACATTTGACAATGATTTGTTAATGGTATAATTTTTAATAAAAGAAAATGGGAAATTAGAGCAAATAAAATGGGAGACAATGGGTCTACTTGGAATATACCAAGCCCAATAAATCCAATTGCTTATTATTTTATATTTCAAAAGTGTAAAATTTCTTCACTTAGAAACAAATTGTTTTCTTTAAATACCAAATCAATTTAATTCAATTTAATCTAATACATGGTTATTTTGTTGCCCTCTAAATTTGACAGAAAAAGGATTTTGTAGCTTTCTTTAAAAAAATAACTCATTTGAGAAATGAAAAAAATGAAAAAAAAAAATATTGGAGATCTCGAAAAGCGCAAAAGATAGACACTTTGAAACCTACATAGTTGTATTAAACGTTATAATGAAGAACCGATATAAATTGGAAAATGGGTGTATCTCTTTGACACTTTTTTTAAAAAAATGTTATCGTTTTTGATTGTTGATTTTTGGAGATCGATTGTACCTTGCAATTTGGTTAGTTTTTTCATTGGTATTAAGTACTGATAAAAATTCCAAAAAATTATTTTTCGCCTTAAGTGTCGAGTCATTACGGTGAAATTTTTTATTCTGAAATGGAAAAAAACTTTTTAGTAATTTTATGGAGGACCTAACACCAATCAAAAACCAACCAATCTATGATGTAAGAACGATCTCAAAAAATCAACAACCAAAAATGAGGGCATTTTTAAAAAAAAGCGCCAAAGAGTGACACTCAATTTCCAATTAGAATGGTTGTGAATTACAATTTTGAAAACAACAATGTCAGTTTTGAAGTGTCCCTCTTGGGCGCTTTTTGAGATCTCGGTGACTTTTTTTTTCTTTTTTTTCTTTTTTCAAATGAGTTATTTTTATTGAAAGAATATTACATAATCCTTACTTGGTCAAGTTTAGAGGGTTACAAAATAACCACAAATCAGACTAAATCGAATAAAATTGATTGCGAAATACAAGAAAGCAATTTGTTTTAAATTAAAGAAATTTAAACCTTTTGAAAAAGAAAATGAGAATTTTTTTTTTAAATTTTGATTTTTTGAAATTGAGAACTCTTTTTCTTCGTTGAATTTTTTGTCAAAGAGATCCAATGGAATTTTTTTTTTTGTTATTTGATTTTTGTCAACCAAAAGAAGGGCTATTTCACAATACCCTTTTTGGTCTCAGGTCACCCCTTGAGTATGGAGCCTTTTCACGGTGAATGACTAGACCCTTAACCCTTATAAAAAAAGGTTTTGATTACATGCTATAAGCCTGTTATAAGGTTTTGTAAACGTTTAAAATGTTATAATATTTTATAATAACAACTTTTATAACTTAGGTGTTTGTTAAAAAATGTATTTGTAACATTTTAACATGTAAGAAGAATATTTTTTTCAAAAAATATTAAAAAAATCATCAGACAAAAGGAAATTTTGTAATTGAAATGTTCTAGAGATGTTTGAAAATTTTTTTTTAATAACTGGTATTTGAATTATAAATGGGAAAATACTTTCACTTCCTTTTCCTTTACAAACAGAGTTTCCAAAAGAGGTAGGTTGTAATTTGTTGACTTTATGACAAAAAGGAAATTGTAAACCAAGTGAAAATTTTTCCTATTTTGAATTCAAATACCAGTAAGGTAAAATTTCGGTCCCTTAAAGTTTCCCAATTTTCAAATTTTTAATACAAGTTTGAATAGTATCAATTTTGTTTATTATTTCTAAAGTAGTGTTTCTTGATTACTGTTCAAGATCCTTTTTTTCTTTTATTGTTTTGGTTATTTTTTTCGTTTTTCTACAAACAAAAAATTTCAAACAATGAAAATTCCAATTTTTCTTAAAGAGAAGTTTATTGGTGAAATTTCTGATGAACTCAAAAGAAGTGAAATGTTTCCTGATGTACCCTCTCTTTGAAATCTTTATCAATTTGTTTTTCACAGAATAACATTTGCTTGATTGGTTTTTTTCTTTTGGTGAGTTAATAAACAAACCAGATCAAATTTTTAAACAGTTTTATTTGTTTTGATACCAGAGAAAATTGGAATTTAAGATTCTCCGAATGACAGCCTCAACTAACGCTTTGTTAAATAAAAGAAATGGGAGCGGTTTATTTTAAAAAATAAATAATAAAGAAAATACAAACCAGGCAATTGATTTTTCGTATGTGGTTCGTAGAAGAAATTTTTTGCCATTGCTTATATGAATTGTTGAAGTTGTTTATGCCATACAAATCCAAGGTAAAATTTGACACCATGCTTTCTTCTTTTGGTCCATTATTTTGGAAATGGAGATTAACAAACAAGAATTGGTTAAGACGATTTAGCTTGACAATTGTGACGCTTTCCGAAAAGTTACTCAATGTTATGTCTCTTTTGAAGTGCAATTCTTTTGTTTTGTAGACTTCTGGTCCTGTAAAACCGACAAAAATACCTGCAATAATGAAGATAAAAAATAACAGAAAGAAAAAAACAAAGTGCCTTTTCTTCCAGTGGTCAACTTTTGTTTCCATTTTTATTTCACTCATTGATTAAGGTCAACTTGATTTTTATTCTGTTTAGAAATAATGGAAAAAAAATAATTCATTTTTCACATTTTTTCAAAGTTTAATTTATTATTATTTCTCTTCAAAATTGGATATTTTTTAATGCTATTTTATTTTATACACATTTTTGTTGAATGAAATAGCGTTTTTTTTCCTTTACTTTGATTCTTTTTCTTGTATTTTTATTTTTAAACTTTTTGTGAAAAGTAAGCAAGAAGTTTCTGTGAGGGTTTATATTTTAGTTTTCAAAGCGAATTTGTGTTTGAGTTTTTGAAAATTTACTTCAAATAACTTTATGATCTTGTTTTCCAAAAATATGGAAATATTATTTTTTAAACAAAAAGGATAAATTCAAAAAATGTAAACACACTTTTCTTTCATTTCCGTTTTCTCAACATTGGTAACTCTTCTTACAAAATATTTCATCTCGAAGAATTTTCCATAAATTAAGTAATTTTGTAAAGGTTCTTTGCATTTAAGCCAATCAAATTCTTATCTGAGAACTAGATTACTGTTAATTTCAAAATAAAAAGATCAAAATTTTCATTTGGTTTTCCAAAAAAATCACTTTCCAAAGAATTAAAAACAAATCATCAAAGACCTCAATTCTAAAGACAGAAATTAATAATTTAAGATTGCTTTTCAGATTTAAAAAATTGAAATGTTATATGACTTATTCAATTCTTTTGGTTTGGTTGGTTGTATGAAAATTTTGTTCAATTTATTTTGTTACAAATAGTACAAATCGAAATTAAGGTAAATGAAATAGCTTTTTTATAATGTAATTTTTTGGATTGGCATGAAACTTGATTCCTAAAGAGTTAAAGTTTGTTTTAATGGGATTCTGAAGATTGTAGTTCTTCTTTGTACTAATTGAGATAAAAAGATCTATGTAAAATAGTATCGAACACAACATTATTTATCATTTTTTTTTAAGATACTAGTAACTCGTGGGTATTTTGTCTAAATAGAGAGTATTCTATCATAGATAAAGAATCAAATCAATTTTGTCCTCTATGTTTTAAACATGAACAGAAAGAAATAATAGAAAATATTAATCATTTTTTATGGGTACTATTGCAAACAATAAAAATTGGAAATGGAGTTTTTCTCTTTGACGGTTTTTTTTTAAAAAAATGTACTTGTTTTTGATTGTAAATTTTTTGAGATCGATAGTACATCAAAGATTGAGTTGTTTTTAATTAGTGTTAGGTACTAATAAAAATTATAAATTTTTTTTTCCCCATAGCAATAATTCTTTTTTGATATATTAACTTGGTCTTTAAATGGTAAATAAAACACTAAAGCCATCAAATTGCCTCTGGGTAGAGATATGTTGATGTTTGTATTTATATATAAATAAACATAATATATATATATATATAAAAAAGGCTCACAAGATTTTTAATTATTAATATTTGGAAAATTTATGTGTAATTGCAAATATTTAAAGTAATTTTTTTTTTTATAGAATCAATTTTTTTATGAACTTAGCAATAAACCTATCTAAAGTTCATTAAAAGTGAGGTGTCTCGAGAATACTTGAGTTATTGTTTGATAGCCTAAGTAGATCAACTTTTTTTTGAAAAAACAATAGAATTTTATCGAGTTTTGCTTGTGTTTAGAAAATGATAATTTTTATTTCTTATTTTTTGATTGATTGAATAGTGTTTTGAATAACTTTAATTTAATTAATCATCATTCTAATAAGTTTAATAGTTATAATTTTAAAATTTTGTTTCATAACATGAGGATTTGATTTTAAATAAAAGATATTATACTGCAATTGTCTTAATAATCATAATCAAAAAGCTTTTAAGGGGGTAGCTACCCTATAAGACATCATAAAAATTTGAGAGGGCTGAGACAAGAGTATTTTATTTTAGTGGCGTGTGATCGTAGATTCTCTAAAAATTTATTTTAAAAAAATTATTTGTTATTTTTTTTTTTAATAATGTTCAACAATAAAAAAAAAGAGAATATATTGATAAAATAGTTTTGATTTTTTTTTTTTGTTATTTTTATCAACTTAATTCAAAAAAAAATACACACAGTTTAAACAGTTGGAAGAATAAGAATAGTATGATTTACATCCAATTAGGAAGTTATTTTAATTCAATAAACTTTCATTTTTTGTCTTTTTTGTTTTTGTTTTCATTTTCAATTTTTTAGTTACGAAATCTGTTCTATTAGATCTGTAATTTTTTTGTTCGATGGTTGATAGAATGTTAGTGCCACGTTTCTTAAATTGAAAAATCATATACAATTGGTCCATTAGTATCTTATCATTTGATCGATCAACAATTGTTGGTGTAATTTCAACAAATTTACCAATATATTTTATCTTCATACTCTTTCATTTCAGCTCGAATTATTATTTTCGATACACAATTTTTTTTTTTGTTTCATATTGTTTTCTTTTATTTGGAAGAAAAGGATTACATATAAAAACATGAATACTATGTTACTTACATGTTGTTTTATATTAGATTTGGAAAAATATAATAAATTGAATTTTTGTTTTCCTATTTTTAATTTTCTGATTTGTCCAAATTTTTGGAATGGGGTTTAGTTTTTTTTTTTTTGGGAGAAGATAATTGTAAATTCTTAGAATAAAACTTATAGCTGTTTTGTGGTTTATAATTTGATAGAATAAAAGCATATTCGCTTCTCCAATTCCACCAAACCCAACTATTTCAAATCCTAAAAAGTAATGTTTTGGGATAATTATTATTTTATGGAATCCTTAGAGCTATTTAAACACCATTCATATTTCATTTTGTACTTATCTCGATTTTAATGTTTTTGTTCATTTTTAAACAAATACATTAATCCCAAATGTCACTGATAAAAAAATATTTCTAAATACTTTTTGTTGTAATAATTTAAAAAATTCAAAAATGATGAAAAAAGAAAAATGAAAAAATAAAAATACCACTAAAGAATGTTGAGATAAGGATAAAAGATAAGTCATTTAACATTTGAAATACTATTTTAAGCAATTCAACCCAACATTCTATTGTGGAAATTTCTTTGAGACTTTTGATAAAAAAAATTTAAAAAATCTAATGAATGAAGTACTTTAAATAATAAAAATCAATGAGTTAACCAGAGAAAAAAAAGTTATTTTCTGATCATTTTCAAAATTGCAAAAAGTGAAAAGTTTTCCTTTACTGTGGCTACTACCTTAAGGGATTTTTTTCATTTCAAGGTCTTTTTTTTTACTACTATATATATTTAAACCCTATTTCAAAATCAGTGGTCGATTAAAAATCAAATTTTGAAAATAAATATTTTTATAAATTGAAGTTATCTATTATAATAAAAAATACTATTTAAATATTCATTTCTAAAACTTGAAATATTTGTTTTTTATCTCAAAATAAAAGGTAATAAATGACAAAATAATTTCGAAAATTATTTGAATTTTAGTTTATATATATAGTAGTAAAAAAAAATACCCCCAGATGAAAAAAAAACAGAAAAGAAAAGAGAGAAAAAGATAGATTACTAAAGATATAAAGACGGAATTTTAGCATTATAAAATACTCCATTTCTTTTGAGATCTCATAAAAAAATCACATCAAGATTTATGAAATTCAATATTATTAATAAAAAAAATTCTCAACCACCAAAATACAATAAATACCTTTTATATTTACACAAATATCTTTTACTACATAATAAAGGGAATTTTTGTTTGGAAAAAGTACAAATTCCATAAACCAAAGAGATTTAGAATAAATATTATATACAAAGATCTCGAACAAACTAGATTCAAAAGGAGAATTCAACAATTAAGAATCTAAGTGTGATTCGTTCAGAAGTAAAGTAAATGAAATGTGTAATTTGAAGTACGCTTGGTTGAAAGATAGTTCAAAAGGGCAATGGCTTAGAATGATAAAAATTAGTTTTTTATATAGTGAGCAAAATAATGCTTACCAACAGCTATAATCCGTGTTTCCAAATAGAATCCATGCTTTTTTTTTCTTCTTGTTACAATTTAACTTCCGATCAACTACCAGTAGTATATCTAAGTTCAAATCAATTTTATTGATAAACTCTATCAAGTTTTAAGTAAATTTTAAATTCTTGATTCAATATTTGAAAATTTTTTGAAAATTTTTGTTTGTTTCATTTTTTGAGATTGAGGAAAAAAAATTCTTAAAAATTTACTCTATTTTTTGTGAATAAATTTCGAATTTTCTCTAAATTTTATAATAGTTTTTTTATATGTGAACTTTTTGAAATTAATACCATTTTTATTTTATGTTTATTATTGGTTCTATGAACATTTAATGTTTAGGCCTTGATAACAAAAAAAAAAAGTGCTTTATTAAAAATCACAGATCAATCTTTTCTGAAGGGGTTATTTATTACAATAATAGATTGAGAAATTCCAAAAAAAAACAAAAATATAAATTTTTTACAAGATCTCTTGACTCAATATTCCTTTATTTCATTAAAAATAAAGCTGGTAAGAAAGGTAGTTTTTCATGAGAATACAATAATTGAATTCCTTCAAAAGTATAAAAATAATAAGAATATTCGAACTTTAATAAGATTGTCAACTTTTTTGAAAAATGAAGAATATTTTGTGACAAAAAATTGGAGTTAGTGTGTTTTCTGTCAACTAAAGTTACTTTTTTTATAAATAAAAACAACAATTTAAAAAGGAAATTATTTTGTGAATAACTCGGAATTTTAAACTCGTTGGATTTAGAATGTTGTTGAATTGTTTAGGAGATCTCTCTAAAATGTTGATTTCGAAATAATTTGTCAAATAAAAATATGGTATTCAAAATTAACGGTGATTAAATTTTCACCAATTTTCTTTGAGTTTTATAATGATATCAGAACTTAAATTCGGGTTTCCAAGTTCTCCAAATATAAACTCTAGACCAATTCAAAGGATCAACCAATTAAATAGAGATCATAAATTACAATTTATTTAAAACTAAATGGATCAAAAGTAAACAGAAACATCGTGAAAATATTTTAACTTTTTTGTTAAACTCCAATAAAGTTTTTGGGATTGTGAAACCACAAAATATACTTTTTACTTGAATAACTACTTTTGAATCTTTTTCTTGAGTAAAAAGTAAAAGACAAGATCATGTAAAAAACAATTTTTCATTATCAGTCTTTTACTTTCATTATTTAAGATTGGCAAATAGAAAAAATGAATAGTATTCAGATTTAATAAAAATTCCACCACTGTAACAACAAACAAACGAGTCAATTTCATAGTTAATTCTTTTAATTGTCATAAAGTCAATAAAAATCAATATATCATTTCACTTAAACTAAAAAAATAAAAAGAAAACCTATCAAATTTTTCCATGTTTATTAGAAATATTTGACTCTTTTTTGGATCACGAAAACATTCTTATTATTCAAAGAAATTTATTGTCTAACACAGGCCAATTGAAAGGGAAGTGAAAAATCTGTTCGTTAAGCTTAATAGTCAATCTAATTTTTAAAGATTTTGCTTATTTCTAAATTCATTTTTTTTAAACTTTGAATTTTAAACAATATGAACAAACTCTATATCAGAATTGTCTCTGCCGAAGGATTACATGGTGCTGATCTTGGTGGTAAAGTATGAAATGAACCTTTTATTTTTTTTCTCCTTTTTATATTTTCCTTTCTTTTATTTTTCTTCTTCTTATTCTCTTGTTGTTTTTTTATTTTCTTTGAATTTTTTCCTTCTCTTCTGTAACGAAAACAAAAATAGTCCGATCCATTTTGTAGACTTAGCATTAATGGAAAAGAAATCCCTGACAAAATCAAAAAGAAAGGTAAAATTTTTGATGGAGAAACTAAAATCATCAAAAAAACTGTATCACCAGTCTGGAACGAAACCTTTGTTCTTTATGTTACCCCAGGAAACGAAAATAGTGATCATCTTTTAATTCAAATTTTTGATCACGATAAAGTTTGTTTTTTATTTCTTTCTTGAGAGAACAAAATTCTCGTTTTTTTAACCAAAAATTACCAATTTGTCAAATCTTTCAATCTATACCCTGTTTTAAATTCAATTTTTTGATCACTTTTTTTAATTTTTTACTTGATTTTTTTCCCTATTCTATTTTTATAGTTATCCAAAAATGATTCTTTAGGTGGTGTCAAAATTCCACTTTCCGATCTCCTTAGCGGACAACCAGTATCCGGGTATTTGATCTTTCCCCTTTTTTTTAAAAAAAGCCTATTTAAATTAGAACTTGCAACTAAAATACTTTTCTGAATTTTTGTTTTTTATTCTTTTTCTTATCTCTACCTTTAAAACACAAAGCGCATATAAAGTTGTACCACTTAAAAAAGAAAAAGCAAAAGGAAAAATCCATTTGAAACTCCACTATTGCCCAATTGGCGTTCCATTCCAAACCAAAGAATTTTAAGTGATGAAATATTGTTGTGAATTTTCAATTTTATAAGAATTGTACTAATCAAAAAAGAATATAGTTTGACAACCGATAATTATTTGAAAAATTAAAATCCAAAAAAAAAATAATTTTTAAGAAAAGAAAATTAATGATTTTTTTGTGTTCACCTTTTAATACCCTTAAAAATAAAGTTCATTTGATCGATATTTTCTATTATGTTTTATTTATCTTTAATTTTTTAGATCATCTCCTTGGAGACAGGGAAGTAGTACCCTAGTTACGCAGTACTTTCAATTTTTAACTTGTAAAAGAAGGAAATATCTTTAGAGTATTGTTATTTCATTTGATTTTTAATTAAGGTTTACAATCCCTGAAATTTTTCAAAAAGATTATCTTGTGCTGAGAGTAGTTAATTGTTAATTTGATTCTTATCTGATCGATCTTATGCTCGGTATGGGTTTTAATAGTGTTTCAAAATGGCAATTATTGACAATTATTTTATTTTTTTTCCAAAATCCGAATTGAAGAGTGTTAGATTAATTCGTCAGAACTTAAGTTATAAAAAAAGGTAGTTTGTCGTTTTTTGATTGAAATTTTTAATTAAGTTTGGTTTTATTGAGAGCTTTTAAAAAAAAGTTTTTTTTTCCGTTAGATAATTGACAAAAATGTAAATCTAAATTTTCTTCTACAACCCTACAAAAATCAAAATTTATTCTTAATTTCTTACCCATATATTAATATTACTCTCTTCAATTCGGATTTTGGAAAAAAAATAAAATAATTGTCAATAATTGCCATTTTGAAACACTATTAAAACCCATACCGAGCATAAGATCGATCATATAAGAATCAAATTAACAATTTACTACTCTCAGCACAAGATAATCTTTTTTCAAATTTCAGGGATTGTAAACATTAAGGATTATCCGAATTGTCTACTTGGTGGATACTATTTTTAAGTGTAGAAACATATTTATGGGCTTAAAAGAAACTTGATCTTATAGATCTTGCTAAATCTAAAATTTAGAGTGTTTTTTGGAAATTTTTGAGTTTGGAAAAGTCATTTTTAGGTTGAATTTAACATCTTTGTTATTTTCTCTTGACAAATCTTGATAGTATTCTTGAAAAAATAAAGAATTCCTTGCTTTCTTCTCTGGTGTCTCTAAATTGGTTTTTTTGAGACTGAAAAAAATTTTTGGGTTAATTTTGTTTTGTTGGGTATTTATAAGCTAAGTGCATTGATTAGGTTTCTGGACTTTTTTTTTTTTTCGATCTTTGGGATCTTGAAACCCATTCTATTTCCTTTCCTTTTATTGAGAGTTTTGTTAGGGTTAGTAGAATAATTCTCCCAACAAAGTAACAATACCTCAAAATCAACTGATTGGGTTGTTTAACATTAGGTGGTGGTTTGAGAAACTTAACAAGCATTCCTTTAGACAGGTGTCTTTAATATTTTTTACTTTTGTAATGCTATTCAATCTCAACCACAAACTTGATGAATTGGTAAAATAGAGAAATTTTAGTCTTTAATGGTAATTGCTTCGATCCTTTTGTGTTGGGAAATGGAATTTTAATTGTTGTTTATATTGCCCTTTCTACACAACAAACCCAAAATATAAAATCCCACTTGATGGTTTTGTGTTCCTTTGAAAAAATGCTTTGTGTTTTTACAAATTAAAAAAAAATTTAAAAGTTAGAACAAAAAAAACAACAAAAAAAAACTCTTTTGTAATTATTTAAAGCACAAAACCAATTCAAGACTTCAAAATAGCATTGCAAAAATTTCTGATCCTTCACGAAATTGAAAAAAAATCCCCTTCGTCAAATCCAGAAATTTTCTCTCAAAATTTTCGACTTCCAAAATGATATTGTGAAAATGTCACTCCACTTTATATTGAAGTATGTTAGAGATTGTGGTGAGTCTAGCCACCCATTTGAAAAGAAAGTGAAGTGACATTTTCACAATATCAAAAAAAAATAGCATTTTATTTTTGCCTTGCTTTGTTGGGATTTTTCGAAAAGTTTTTGGATCAATAAATGATTTTAGTCAAAATCTTAAAATGCTAAAAATTGGCAATATTTTGACTTTCCCTCTATTCCTTGGATTTTAAAGGTCTTAATCTATTTACTACACTGTATTTCAATGCTCACAGATCATAAAATTCAGATATTTCTAAAATCAGCAGAGTTTATTTAAAAAAAAAAAAATAAATGATATATTGTTAGTCACTTTTTCAAAAAAAGATATTTGTGTGAAATTTAAAGATCTTCATTTTTGACTTTTTTTAACAAATTTAAAGGTACAGTCAGTTTCACTTTTAAGACACAAACTTTCTACGAAATTTAAAGCACAAAAAAAATCTCAAATTAAAGCACAATTTTTTGGAATTTTAATTTTCACAAATTATTTTACTAGAATTTGAATTTTGTGCCTTAATTTGAGATTTTTATTGTACCTTAAATTTCGTTGAAAGTTTGTGTCTTAAAAGTGAAACTGACTGTATTGAAATAAGTTTTTTTAGCTTTTTATTTTAAGGAATCATGTTCATTTTCCCATTTTTGAATTTTTTAATTATAAGAAAAATATCGAAAAAATGATTTTTCAACATCATGAGATATTGAAACTTTGAAATTTCAACTACCATTCACCACTCTATTTTTGGAAAGAAATCGAACCCATAGTAATTCAGAGTTGAATCTTTCATTTTTCAATTTTTTGTACAATTTTTTGGTTATATTAAATTTTTGGTTTTTTTAAATTTGTTTTGGATCTCAAATTGTATTTAAACTAACAAGATCAATTAGAATGAAAAAATAAAAAAAGTATTTCTTGGAATGTTATACTTTTTAAAATAAAACTTTTCTATTTAAAGACTCTAAAAGAAAGATCACCTCTCCAAATAAACTTGTTGAAATCAAGAAATGGAAAAAATAATATTCAAAGTACCAACAGTTCCATTTTTAAGAAGCAAACTTTTCAAAATAATTTAAGGTAAAAAAAATCTCAAATTAAGCACAAAATTAAAAGTATAATTAAATCATTTGTGAAAAAAAATTCCAAAAAATGTTCTTTAATTTGTGATTTTTTTTTTGTGCCTTAATTCTTTTCAAAGTTTGTGTCTTAAAAGTGAACTTGCTGTATATTTAAAGGTATTTTGTTTATAATCTTGATTTGGATGGGAATAAACAAGGGTCTACTTGATACTTCACTGCACCCGTTCAAATAAATTAGTTTTTATTGACAAAAAATTTTAATTACATGTTGTTTTCAAATCCTTTTTTTCAAATCCTTTTATCAAAATAATCCAAAAAATAAAGAATATGATTTCAAAGATTAAAGTTTGAGCCTTAAAAGTGAAACTGACGGTATTGAAACCAAAACAACAACTTTTGAAAACTTCAACCCAAAGAAATTGAAAATATTGTGAAAAAAATTGTAAAGGAAAAATTCTAAATCTTTGGGTTTTTTATTTCAAATCATAATTTCAACTCAAAATTTTGTCAATCAAAATCCCTTTTTTTTTTGTCGTATCCAAATTCTTTTCAATAATTTTACATTTTACAGTCAGTTTCACTTTTAAGGCACAAACTTTCAACGGAATTTAAGGCACAAAAAAAATCTCAAATTAAAGCACAAAATTCAAATTCTAGTAAAAATCATTTGTAAAAATATAAATTCGAAATCTTGTGCCTTAATTTGAGATTTTTTTGTGCCTTAAATTTCGTTGAAAGTTTGTGCCTTAAAAGTGAAACTGACTGTACTTAAATTGTGCGAATTTATCAAAAATTATTTTGATGGGTTCAAGTTTAATAGTTAAAAAAAAAAGTTATTCTTGGGTCCTGGCCTCCCTAAGAAAAAAAAAACCAGAAACTTTGTTTTAATTCTTTAATTCAAAAAAATAATAATAATACATAATTAAAGAATAATATCTTTGATATTATTCGATTAAAGACTCATTTTTTATCTTATCATTGGTTAATGATCGAGAAAAATTTGAATCTTCATTGAAATTTCTAAACAAAGATTTAGAAATTAGGAAAGTTCTCTAGCTCGTCATCAAGTGACTTGCTTATATTTTTTTAATTTAATGTACTTAGTAAAAAAAAAAAAAAAAACAGATTTTATTCAATTATTTTCAATTCTAAAATAGCAATTAAGAGTTCCTAGCTTTTTTTTTTTAAAATTATGAAATAAACAAAAAAGTAAAAAAAAAATTTGTTTTTTTTCTAAAATTAAAAAAGCCTAATTTCTGGAAGAGGAAATTAATTATCTCCCTTCAAAATAATAAAAAAAAAAAAAAAAAAGATTTTTTAATTTGCCTTGAAATGATAGGAAAATTCATTAAAGCTGCTTATCAAAACATGATTTTTTTTAATAATATAAGCAACTTGTAAAATTGAAATATTTTGACTTTACTTTTACAGTCAGTTTCACTTTTAAGGCACAAACTTTCAACGAAAATTAAGGCACAAAAAAAAAACTCAAATTAAGGCACAAAATTTCGAATTTTTTTATTTTACAATTTATTTTACTATAATTTGAATTTTGTGCCTTAATTTGAGATTTTTTTTGTGCCTTAAATTTCGTTGAAAGTTTGTGCCTTAAAAGTGAAACTGGCTGTATTGAGAATCTTTTAAATCATTTTAAGCCGTTTGTACACCATATTTAAATTGTTGTTGAGTAGAAAACATGAATTTTCCGGATTTTAATTAATATTTCTAAAACTCGTCTTTTTAGCTTTGAATGGGAGAAAATTTCTACTAATTATCCTTTTTTTTTCAATTCTATCATTCTTTTAAGGATTCCAAGTTCACCCAAATATCTTCAAGGCATAATCCCTAATAATAAACAAAACAAAAAAATAGAGATGACAAAAATACAACCATTTTTTTTGAATATCTCTTTTTAAAAAAAAAATCAAAATAAGAAAATGTATTTTATTTTTCGTGTAATTTCAAAAACCCAGTAAAAAAAAATTTTTTTTTCTTATTTTCTATTTTGAATTTTTTTCAACAAAAAAACATATTTGAACCTTTTATACAAATACTCAAATACTTATTCTTGGTTGTAACAATATTTGAATCGATAAAACCTTATTCAAAAAAAGTAAAACAAAGCTAATTATTACTGCTGTTTTGGGTGAATTTTGTGCCCATTAAGACAACAGACAAATTTTTTTGAGTTTTCTCTTTGCCCTATAGGTGTATTGTTACTATAATGAAACAATTGTTGTAGTCAAAAAATATCAAAAGTTTATCTAAAACAACAATAATTTCCATTTTTTTTCTCTTTTTAATTTTCTCAATTCCTTTAATTTCCGAAAAAAAAAACAAAAATGTTCTCAGAAGAAACAGAACGAATTAAAAAAATCAGATCAAAATACAGGCAGCCTTCAGTTGATATTATTATGAAGCTTCAGTTAAAAAAAATGACAAAAGGAAAGATGTTTATACAAGTAATGAAAAACGGAAAAATTGCTCATACATTTATTAAATTAAATCAAGATCTCAAAGCTGTTGTAAGCGGCCCCAATCTAAGGGGTCCCTTTAAAACAATTCTTTCTATTTCAAATATTGGTAGTATTACAAAAGATCCTCAACAAATCAAAACAAAAAAATTGGATCAAAAATTAATAAACTTTCTTTTCATCATCAACGACAAACAAACAAAACCACTTCATACATTTGTTGCTCAAAATGAAAAGGTATTGTGTTTTTTTTTTTCAAATTGTTTTCGTTGTTCATTTATTCTCTTTTTTCGTTTCTTTTTTATTTAAATTTTTTTCTTTTTTTAACAACTGGAATTTTTTTCATTTAAATCTCAACAAACAAATTCACAAACAAACAAACAAACAAATAAATAAAATTTATTTCTAATACACTTTGACTTTTCTTCTTATTCTTATTCTTATTCTTCTTCAACAGCAATTTGCAAATTGGTCTGATGGATTTCGTTATTTAATTGGAAAGCCAATAGAAGAAAGCATAACACAAAATGCCATTGATGAATTAATTGATGTTGATACAGAAATTGAACTTTTTGATTCACCAAAAATCCCTCCAGTTTTACCTCCTCCTCCAATTGACTTGAATTTTAAAGTTAAAACAACAGAATTCTTATAATATTTAAAACAAGCAAAGATGAAATTAAAGCAAAAAAAAAAAAAAACAATAAATAAGCATCAATCAATAAAATTAACAATCATTGAATTGATTTACACATGTGCTTAAACCCTTTTTAAATCAAAAAGTAGATTGTTTCCCTTCGCATGTTTTTTTTTTTTCTTTTTTCAATTTTACTTCCCATTAAATAAACCTAATCCACAATTTATTATTTATACTAAATGGTTTAGTGTCACCATATATCCGTCTATTATTAATGTATATTGAAATAAAAAGTAAACCATATTACTACTCCATAGTTCCAATGGTTCTAAAAAAATCTCTAATAATTATTATTGCACAATAAATTATTTCATTTTTTACTAATGATCACAATTCAAAATTGTTTATTTGTCAAATTTTTTTATTTTTCCTTTTCCAAATCAAAAAAGAGAGAAACTCAAATAATTGTATTATGTCAGTATTTAAAAACCAATATTTAGAACTTCCCAAAAGTATATATTTTTTTAATTTTTTAATTTCAAGATTTACTCAATAAAAATAGATTAAAAACCTAAAGATTGATTAAATTAATTTCTTTTAATGAAACTTGTTGCTTTTCAATTTATTTTCAAGATATATGAAAAGAGACTATTTCCCAGTCAACGTGACCCAGTTGCTGTATAGATGCATTGACTCTGTTTAAAGGGGTAAAATCGATATTAGAAGAAAAAAATTTATTTTGGAAATTTCAAAATTGAAATCAATTTTTTACGATTTTTAGATTATTTTGCTTTACTTTTTTTCAATTTTTTTTTAAAATATAATTGTTATGTAAATTTTTTTTATTGTAAGATATATATGCACTCTGGTTAAAATGTTCTCTTTAAATATTATTGAAACGGTGGATATGATTGTAGAGAAATACTATCTATTTCTATTAGGTTTTTATTTGATCTTAAATTAAAGATCAATTTGAACCTTCTTATTTTTCTTAATTGTTACCCAAGAATTTGGGTTTTTTCATTTTAAAGAAAATATATTGAATTGTTCATATTTGCTATTAATCAATATCAACAATTATTTGATACATATTATTCTATTTATTGTTGATTTGTCCTTCCAAAGGTCATTTATAAAAAAAATATTCATATTTGGAATATTATTTTGAGTCAGTTTAATAGAAACAATTTATATAAACCCCATTTCAAAATCATTCGCCTATTAAAAATTTAATTTTAAAAATAAATATTTTTATAAATTGAAGTTATCTATTTTAATAAAAATATTACTATTTTGATATTCAGTTGTAGACACCCGAAATATTTGTTTTTTGTATAAAAATAAAATAAATAAAATAAAATAAAATTGGGCCATTTATGATGAAATTTAGTTTATTTAATAATGATGAAAAGAGTAATAGTATAATAAATTAGAGAATCAGTGGGTGGGTATCATCAACAATATACTATTTGTAGTTTTATCATTTTCAAATTGATCTTAATAGAAGATAAAAAGAATTAAAATTCATTAAATTTATCATTATTAAGAAAAAAAAAACATTAAAAAAAGACTGTATTTTTTATATTTATTGTGTTCTTTATTTCGACTTTGATTTTTTTACTTATGTAATTGGTTTTTAGTGATTTTAAACTCATATAAAGTTATATGTTATAATTCTGAACATGTGTTAGCCCAAGATTCAATTCTTATTAATATCTCAAAATATTGACCAATTTTATTGTTTTGGCACATTGTTCTAAAAAAAAAAGTTAAACTCAATATAAAAATTATTATTAGATTTTTTTTGAAAAATCAAAAATTTAATTGTTTAGATTAGTAAAAATAATCCAATAGACCATAATTTATCAAAAGTTAATAATATTAGAAATGTGGGATAAAACCTTTTAATTAATATAACATCTAATTTAATTCCACTTGATATCAGTTTCATCGTAATGTTTCTAGAGGAAAAATATATGGATTATCAACTTTTTCTATTATTCAACTAAATCAAACCAGAAAATAAAATTAACATTATTATAATTGTTTCATTTGAATGTTTATTGTGATGATAATTTCTAGGTTGGGTAATTTGAATTTTTTTGTCAATTAAATTTTAAATTTTTCAAAAAAAAACAGTTATAATACTTTTTATATTGTGTTTAACATTTGATATTTAATTTTATTGTGATAAAAAATGATTTAATAAGATTTCCATCTAAAAATTTTAATTCAAAATTAGTCACCCCGAGATTGTTTTGTCTTAATAAAAATAGAGTTTTTCACCAGTGCCGATAGAAAATAATACAATTATAACTTGTAGATTATTTTGAGAGTGTTCATTTACTAGATATGGCTTGTCCTAAAAATCTACTTTTTACATATTTTTGTTACTATTTATCATTAAAAATAAATTATTGGATTTATACGAATTTGACTTGAATCCTTTTGATCAGATTAAGAGAACCAATATTAGATTATAATAACTTTCCACGTATTTTATCCCCTTTTGAATTCTGAAAATCTTAAAAAATTCTTTAAATTTGATCATTTTTATAAATTTTTACAATCAAAATTTATTAAAATCAATAAAAAATTGTGTACAAGCTTTTATTTTATTTCTCACCTTTTTTTTCACAAGATTTAATTCAATTCTCTTGTTTGAAATTGGTGTTATATGCGTTTGAGTAACTTTAATTTCAGTAACATTATTGATCAATTATAAATAAGCGAAAAAATTTATTTTTAAGGACTATGTTTGCAATTTAACAATTTTTCTTAATACAATTTATTCAAATCTCATTTAAAAAAGAAAGGAATAATCTTTAAAATATTCTCCAATTTGGATCAAAAAAATCATTTTATGCTGTATTTTAAATGAAAAATTCAGAAAAACAATTGAGATAACTGAACTCCAACATCTTGTTAAAGAACGTGTAAATTAAAAAAAAATAATAGTCACTCTTTATTAACATTAAAAACACTCTCAATAAACACCTTTAAATCTAAATGATTTTAAATATAAATGATTGTAAATCTAAATGATTAAGAAAATTAGATATATTGATTTTTGAAGTGTCGTGAAAACAATACAGCGTTTCCAGTCATACAATGAAAATTTATCAGGCATAGAAATTGGTTATCTAAACTAGATTTCAAAAATATTAATTCACTTTAAAATGTTATTGGAAGCTGTTTTGAGAGTTTAATTCAGTATTCTTCTCAAAAAAATATTTTCAAATTTTTGGATCATAATCAAAATTTGAATTTTGCAAATTTTAGTTTTGCTTATTAAAATTTTTGTTTTTCTTTTGTTTTTCTTTTTCTTTTTCTTTTTCTTATTCTTTTCCTTTACCTTTTTCTTTTTCTTTTACTTTGAAAAATTTTTATTTTTATTTTCTTTTTCTTTTAAAAAAGATCATGTGGAAAAAAAAAGAGATCTTCGAAAAGACAAATAATCACTATGAAAATTGAGAATATGTAATTTATTTGAAAATGGATTTAATTATTCATAAAAAATCTTGTTGTTCAACTTTTTTTCAGTGAAAGTTCAATAAATAAAAAATAGGTATTTCTGATTTCAAAAATTGTGAAAAACTTTTTTTTAGTTTTTGATTATATTTTTTTTTTCAATTTTTAATATATCAGGTTTTTATATATTTAGAATGACTTAAAAGTTAATTATAAATCATTTTTAGTTATTAATTGTTATTGACTAAGAAATGATAATTTTTTTTTTTTCGATTTATTATTTCAGGTGAGTTACAATAAAAGAAATTGGTGGTTATTATAAAATTGTGTTTTTAGAAATCAAAAATTCAATTTCTCTCCTAAGATAAAATTTTCAACTCTCTTACTTCATTCGTGTTGATTTTTTTTGTAAAAATAAAGATAAAAATTACATTTTCTCAAAAGAAACCATGTAAATCGCAGAAACTTGAAAGTTTTTTTCGATCTGCGAATTTAAATTGTTTAAATCATAAGATTTTAAAAAAAATTGGGAATTGAAAATACATATTAATTTGGGTTTATTTATTAATTTTTTTGTCAATTTCCAAAACTAAAAAAACTAAAAAATGGATAACCTATTTTTTAATCTTCTGATATTTTTATGGGAAAATTATTAAATTTCAATTTTGGTCAAATTCTCATTGTTTTCCCAATATTCAATTCCATTTAAAAATGTGGGTATTCAGAACACCCTTTACAAGTAGGTTGCGGTATTTTATGGATGATTAGAGTAGGATTGGGTGGTTTGATGGTTATGTTGGAAAATTTTGACAAAGTTTTTGAAAAAAAAAATAATTAAGATTACCAATTAGACTTTTATAACTTGTTTTAAGGGTTAAAAAAATTACCACTTAACTTTGTGTTAAAATTGATTTTCAAACAAATTTTTTAAAATATTTAATACTGATGATTTCAAGATTTTGAATATTCTCCACAATTTAAGTAATAAAATACTACCAATTGCAAAATAATCTTTTTGATTTTTCCACTCACAATTATAAAAAAAAATTAAAAACCATCATATCAATGAAAATAATCAATAAACTTTTCAAAAATATTTAAAAATTCTATTTGACAAAATTTGAAATTAAATAATATACCTTAAATTTTATGGTTTGTGGTGAGCTTGAAAAACCATTTTATTGTTTTTCATACAAGATAAAATATTCAGAATAGAAAATCAATTCCAAGTCTTATAAAATTCCAATGTTAGGGGTGGGAGGGCTGTATTATTTATTACAAAGGGTGTGTCCTTTTATATTGTTTACTTTGGTTTTTCCTTGAATTAAATCACCCCGCCATGATTAATAGGAGAGTTTATGCTCGAATTGCTTGTGGATATACATAAACCAGGCCAAACATTCTTTTTATTTTTTTAGGCTTTTTTGATAAAATTTTTATTTGTTTGTTTTGTTTCTCTCAAACCCTAATTTGTTGTATCAAGAAAAATTGTGTTGTAGTTTTTCTGGTAAAGGTTTTGAAGAATTTTTCATTCAAAGAATCTTTTGGAAATTAAATTTGAAAAAATTTGTTAGTTTTTTTTATTAAAAAAATATTGTGAAAGTTGAAAAAACTGATCTTTCTTTTTTCGGAAATGGGAATTTTTGTGGAATTAAGGGAATACCAAATCAATTACCCTTCCATAATTCAAAAAAAAATTTGATTTAAAATAACAAAGATACTAGTCTTCCTAAATTTTAACTTTTCTCATTATTGGCCTTTGAAAACAATTTTTAGAACCCTCTCAACTGAACCCATAATCTCTAAAAAAAAAAAAAAAAAAATTTGAAAATGGCAACAATGTGAAAGAGTTCTAAAAATTGACATAGAAGGAAATTTACTTAAAAAGTCAATTTTTGCCAACCTTCTTTTTCATTTTTCTAACCTAACCGACAAATTTTGAAAAAATTTGACATTTTTTCCTTATACTATCTCACTGAATAATAATTTGTGAGATTTAACAAGTGCCAAAACCTGATAAAAAACACCCTAGTTTAAATTTTTATTGTACATGTAGTTTTTTATATAAAATTTAATATTAATTTAAGGTTTAAAAATTCGTGACATTATGAGAAAAAAAAGTTAAATCGGATTGTTAACCGGGAACATTAATAGAACCTGCAAACAAAAAGTAAAATCATCTAATAGCAGGAACAAATCATCCCTCAAAAAATAACAAATTGTATTATTTTAAGGGAATCAATTAAAAGAAGAAACCAATTATCTTCAAATTATTATCCTTTATCTGATTTTCAATACAACCAACCAAAGCAATGTAAATATCCGATCTTTACAAAATCCAATTTGAGTAGTTTTAGAGCTCCGAAAAATATTCAACTTTTTGTAATATTCTTAATGATAAAAGTATCAAAGAAATCTCTTGCATAACGGCAGTTTTTAAAAAAAACTACTATCGGTTTTCATCCTTCATTTTGTCTTTAATGAATGATTTTTTCTTTTATTAATTTATCTAATTTTTCATTATCTCTATTTTGCAAATTAAAAATCGTGTTTTTACTTTTTTTCCTTTTTCACTTTTTTATATCAAATCGTAATATTTTTTTAACTAAATAGATCTTATTTCCATCTATTCTTTTGTTCTATTCTGGAGAAAAACCTTGGTTGTATTTAATTTTTTTGTGTAGAATCTCTTGTAAAAAACAACTATAGGAAGATCCATTTTTTTTTTTTTTTTTCGGGATGATTTCAATTGTGACAGACGAGGAAACAGCAAAATAAGAATTTAAAAATTATATGAACAAAATTTTCAACAAACTTTCCAAAACAGAACAAAAAAATGAATTTTTTTTTAATTAATATTAAAAGTCCAAAACTCGAAAAGAGTAAATTCTGATTATAAATAAGATATAGCATCTTCAAGGCACTAATTTTTGATTTGATTTATTGCCACAATTTAGAACAATTGGGATTTACTAATGAAAATTTTTTTCTTTGTTAATAAAGGTTAGTGGAATGAAATTTTGTTTCTTGGCCAATTTCAAATGTTTTCAAAATAGAGTGAACTTGAAACTTTCAGAAATTTTATTTTTATTTTCATTTCAGACAACAACACGTCATACACCATGATAGAGAAAGAATTTTCAAGCAAAACCTCAATTAGGATTGAGATAGGTAATTGATTGATTGACTCTGTAAGGATGAGTTAATTGAAACTTCTTTTTCACATTTGAAACCAACCGTTTATTGTGCAGAGAATTGATTTCAAATTTTGAGAGAACAAAACTGATTTACATGTTTTAAATGATTTTACAGGTCTTTTCAAAAGACTAAAGAGAGAAAAATTAAAAAAAAATGTGTTATTTATTCAAAAAAAAAAATTCTGTTAATTTTCATTCAATAACCTATTCCACAACAGGTTCGTGATACTTTACCAACTCTATAGCATTGTGATTCCAAAATCACACAAATAAAAAAAAAAATCTGTAATCAAAAGACAAATCCCTAATTCCCAAAACTGTGTACAAATATTTGGTCCTAATTGAAAAGTTGGCTTTTTTTGACTATTTTTTCATTAAATTATAAAAAAATAAAAAAATAATAATGATTAACTATTGATCAATTTTTCCTCAAAATCAAGGAACGTTTAAGGTATTCGTTTGTGGATGAGAATTTTGTGAAAAAAGAAAACCTTTTTGCTACAAAACAATTTTGAGAATTTTTTAGATTTATTTTTTTTAAAAATAATTTTTGAGAAAGTTTTAAAAAAATTTGTAAAGAAATTGGACATTTTCTAACTTTTATGAAACCAACAAAAGAGTTTCTTAAAAAAAAAAAAGGAGACTACCACACAAACTTTGGATCTGCAAAACCAAAATCTCGCCACAGACACCAACACAAGCTGATTCCAATTTGTAGTTTACAACCAGACTTCAGCAAAGGAAGAATGATCGATCGGGCAAACACTTATAACTGTCGAAACCATTCTATCGTTGGGGTGCGGTATGAGAGCCTAAAATTTAAGAGAACGAAACGGGTGTATACGTTTCCACAAACGAAATTACAGAAAACAAAATTCCGCAACGACAAAAAGCTAATTCACCAGCGTTTACGATCAATACCAAAAAAGGATCCGCTTTCTGAGTATCTGAAAACATTCCACAATTTTTATAAGACCTGTATTTTTTTACCACTCGAAGAATCTTCTCCAAACACAAGAAGAAAGCACGCGCAGACACCCATTTCCAAAACAGTTTTGTCACACCAACCAAATGGGAAATTGCGGTACGACAATTTGCAGGAACAAATAACTCAACTCCAGTTTGTCATGATGATAAGCAAAATTAAACAGCACATAAACGCAATAAAAGCGATTGTGCGGAAGAACAGTAATTGCCGTTTTGAATATACAGTGACTTTGTCTTTAAACGACATTCAAAATCTCATGAAAAATCTGATTAAACAATCCAATTTTCTACATAAAAAATTACTTGAGCAAATTTAGTTTTTTGTTGGAAAAGTTTGTATATTTTTTGATTTATTGCTTTTTTGTTTTTTTGATTATTATTTTTAGTTCAAGTAATATTCAACAAATGCAATTTTATTCATTCGGATTTGTTTAAATAAATATTAAATTTTCTTTGTTTTTTTTTTTTTTTTTTTTTTTTTTTTTTCAAATTTAAACCTTTTTGTGAGAAAATATAAAGTAAAGATAGTGTATTCGAATTAAACAGAGCCTAACTGTTAATCGTTCTCCGTTAGAACAATCTTAGAATCACTACTGATAAATTCAAATAAAGAGACAATATTTTTTACTGTTGTTAAAATAAAGCGTGTTGAATAGTTTAATTCGTGTTTCAAAATTAAAATGCGTGTTTTTTTATTTATAGAAGCACTATACATCAACTGATCAAAGAAACCAACAACTAACCCTAATTAGGTATGTTTTTGGTTTCTTAAAGTTCTATTATTTAAACAGAAATTCAAAAAATGAAGGATCAAATTGCAAAATTTATCTCAAAAAAACCAATTAATCGTCAGAAAAACAAAAAAAATTTCAGAAAACTGAGAAGATTATGAAAATTTTCAATAAAATGTATTAATAATTTAAATTTTACTAAGAATATCAAAGTGTTTACTTTCAAAATTGATTTGAACTTGAGTATACTATTTGGTAGTAAAAATGGATTTTACATGGAAACAAGAAAAAAAAAAAGCACCAATTATATTTTGAAACACGTCTTATTGTCGTTTTTGACGAATTTTTTTTACATGCTGTACTTCTATTCCAATTTTTTTAAATCTTTTAACTTCAACTATTAAAACAGTTATTGACAAAGACCATTTTGAAGATCAACTGCTTTTACAAATTTTTTTAACATTTAAACCAATAATAGTCTTTATTCAAAAATAAGGCAAAATAATTTCCAAAAAAGGATTTAATGTTGTCAACCCTTTATTTGCATTTACCAGTAATTTATTCTAATACAATTTGACACTGATAAAAGGAAATTTCAAGAATTAAAATTAAACTTCAAGTTCCTGAAAGGAAGATTAATTAAATGAGGTGGAGTTCATCGGAAATTGTTTATTAATTTGATTATACTGGTATTTCAAGAATAAATGGGAAGGAATATTCACTTTCTTTTCTATATTTTTTTTTATATAATTAGAGTTTTCCAAGAAGTGGGTTGTAATTTGTGGTTTCATTGGAAAAAGGAAATCGAAAATGAAGTGAAAATTTTTCCCATTTAAAATTCAAACACCAGTAAATGGGAAAAAATTTTCACTTCCTTTAGCATATTTTTCTTTTATAAATTGAGTTCTCATGGAAGTAGGTTTTAATTTGTAGCTTTGTTTGAAAAAGTTAAATATATGGAATAGGAAGTGAAAATTTTGCACTTTTTTTATTTCAAATGACACTATTATTAAGTGATGAATATTTTTTAGTATAAGGACAGGGTTTTCAGGTGAAAAAGGCGAAATTGTCAATTAAAAACTCACTTAAAAGAGTTCAATAATTTCCATAAAATTTATTGAATGAGAATTTCTTATATCAAAAATCAGAAATTTTTATAATTCCAACAATTAACCCAATTTACCTTCTCTATATGCTACCAAAATTTAATTTTTCAATTTCTCAATCTCCGATTAGAAATCTTGAAAAAAAAAAAAATTATTCAATATCTGTTACAATTATTTATTAGAGTTCATTTTGAAGTGTTGGGACGTTTTAAAATTCGGTATTGGACTGAAAATCCCTTAAAAATTATTTTTTTTTTTAACAAAATTTACTTTCACTTTTCTTTTAGAAATTTGTTTTTTTATTTATTGTGTTTTTAACTTTGAAATTAGTAATTTTTTGGGCAAATTTCGTGAGATTAAAAATTCTTTTTGAGAGTAAATGAAAAACCACACAGAACGTAGCTCTCTCAAAGGGTGGGAACATAGTCCTTAAAAGATTAGAAAAAAAATGGAAAAGTTTGAAACAAGAATTTTCTTCAATTTACAAAAAAACGATTTCTAAAACTTATGCTTAATCTTTCACCCTGTTTTGGGCTGAAGCAAACATCGTTATGGGTTGGATATTTCGTTGGTATGGATTAAGTTAGTGAAAATCCTGTTTCTTGGTCTAGAGGAATAATATAATAATATAATATTCTATTTAATAACTGATCGTCTTTATATTTTTAGTATTAAATACAGTGATCAAAATAAAGCGTGCACAACGACTATAATCCATGTTTCAAAAGATTATCCTTGCTTTTTTTTCTTCCTGTACCAAGGCAACATCCAATCTACTACCAAATAGTATACCTAAGTTCAAATCGATTTTGAAAGTAAACCCCTAGATATTTTCTGTAAAATTTCAATTATGAAAAAACAGTTTGTTCAAATTAGTTGAATATTTTCCATAATTTTCTCAACTTTTTTGAATTTTTTTGTTTGATGAATTAAATTTTATGAAAAATTTTCTTATTTTTTAGGATAAATTTTGCAAATTGATCTTCATTTTTAGAATTTCTTTTTAAATAAGAGAACTTTAGGAAAACAACATCTATTTTTTTAGGGTTTATTATTGGTTTCTTTGATAGTTTGAGATATATGTCTTCTATAAAAAAAAACACGCTTTTTATTTTGAAATACACATTAACTTTTTTTGCACGCTATATTTTTGACTACAGTATAGTGGTGTAAAAAACCCATGTTGACAACCTTTAACACATTACAAATTTTAACTCAAGTTTTTTTTTCAGACTTGGGTATTTGAAGATAGGATGACAAATGTATATTCTTGGTTCGGATTTAAATTGGGTTGAGCGGTTAGATCTTTGATTATTCGGAACCGTTCAATAATATTCAATGATTTTGTTTCCAAAATTTCGTCATAATTTGCTAAATTTCAGAGATAAAATGATTTTTTATAAAAAATTCAAAAAATGAAATTTTGCTCATTTTTTTGTCAAAAAATTATATGATAATCTTTCCATATCTTCATAATTCTTTTTTAAAATTCATTGAAAGAACCCTATTTCTTGTTTATCTACTCCTGTCATCCCATAGATTCTGCTATTTTATTTATAGAATCAGCCAATATTCTTTTATATGGCTTAAATGTTAGTAATGTGTTAAAATAAAAAAATATGGTTTATTCACAACGCTGTAATTTATGAAATTTATAACTTTTTAGAAAAATAAAAAATTTTTTTTTTAGATTGAAGAAATAAAATCTATTTAAAAAATATTACATACATTTAAGATCAATAAAACAATTTGAAAATAGATAGGATTTTTTATTTTTGATTGTCTCTTTTAAGAACTTTTAAAAATTTCAATTTTAAGATACACTGGACTTTGTTAAAACTATTTTCTCATTTATTTTAAAAACAATCAAAACTTTTTTAGAATTAACACTTTTGTCCAGTTTTTGTTTTCCAAAAGTAATTTTAAAAAAAAAAAAAGCTAAAAATGTGAGATAGAGTTCGTTGTCTCATTGTTTAATGGATAAACAATTGTTGACGAAATTTCCAAAAATTTATCAATACAATTTTTTGTTCAGCTCGTTTCAGTATTTTGGACTAAAAGATTTTTTTTTTTCGTTTTATATTTTTTTTCTTTTCTTTGTATGAAAATGAAATTAAAATTCAATACTTCTAATGACTGTATCTATTTAGACTAATCGCTGATTAGAAGCCTCAAATTTAATCACTTCAAAATTCTCTCTTTAACATATCAGATGAGGTTTCCTTTAACCCCTAACAACAAACCCAGTGTATTTTTTTGTTTTGCTCATCTCCAAAATTTATGATACATGGATTTTTTTTTTTTGTTTTTTATTTTTCTTTTTATATTTGGATCATAATGATTACATATAAAAACATCAATACTCAGTAACTTAAATCTGTTTTATATTTCGGTTTCGAAAAATAAAATAAAGTAGATTTTTTTTATGCTTAAATTTTATTTTGGGTATATGTAAATTTTTGAAATGGGGTTTATATACAATCGTGATAATTGGTTTTTATCAATTGAAAATTTATAATTAAAATTAGATTACCAGCTAGAATTTGTAAATTTATGTTAACTTTTTGTAATTTTCAATTTGAAATAAAGTCCAATAGATATAAAAATTAAAAAACAATATTTTTTAATATTTTTTTTTCAATATTTTGATTTATTTTCAAATTTTTTAAATAGAAAATTTATTATTATTATACCAAAAAGATTTTCTACCAAAAGCAAAAAAACACAAAATAAAATAGAATTTATTGTAAAATTAAAATTGATTTTAAAAAGAAATTCTTCCAATTCAAAACCCAAATAATAGAATTTATGGGACTGGATTGTTTTTCATTTTTTCACTATAAATGAATTATTTTTTTGAACAACGTTTATTGAAAGAAGTAAACAAAAAAAAAATGATATTTTTTGATCTTTTCATTTTTTATTGATTTTTGATTACTAATCAAAATATTCAATAATTTTTTCAATTTTACCAATTATAAGTTGAATTTCCATCTGATCTAAAACGATCAATCGAGTTGAAGATTTTGTAGTTGAAATTTAAAAGAGGAAATTTTAAAAAAAAATAAAAAAAAATTCTTTAAGGATAATTCCTTTTTATATTTAAACTAAATTTCATAATAAATGGCCTAATTTTTAGTGATTTTTTATTTTATTTTTTATTATTTTACTTTGGATGAAAAAAAATAGTTCTTGTGTATATAACAGGATATTAAAATAACAATTTTTTTATTATAATTGATAACTTCGATTTATAATAATATTTATTTTCAAAATTTGATTGATAATATCCCAATGATTTTGAAATGGAGTTTTTATATATATATAAGCCCCATCCAAAAATGTGGGGCAAAAAAATATCCATCAATATAAGAATAAATTCTTTATTCAGTTATTAAACTCAAAACTTTAGACAAAAAAAAACGAAGCCATTAATAATAATAAAACTCTTGATTAAAATTTGTGTTTATTGATCAAAGTTCGAAGAATAAAAAATAAAAATAAAAAAAAAAAAATTGCCCCTAATTTTTGGAAAAAGATCCAAAATTAGTAATGTCTATTTAACAATCTTTAGTTCGATCTTTTCAATTTTTTTTTTTTGATAATGTGTAAAATCATACTTCAATATATTTTTGATTTGATCTTTAGATTTTTTGTTTTTCATTTGATCATTAACTTTTTGTTTTTCCCATTAACTTTTTTTGTGTTTTTTTTTTTTTTTTTTTTTTTCTTTTTTAAAACATTTAAAAAAAGCAAACTGAATGAAAAAAAAAAAAAAACCTTTTTATTTTTTCTTGTTTTTTTGTTTATCTCACCTCTTTAATTGAAGTGTACAACTGTTCTGAGCAATTTTTCCACCAAATTCCATCGAAGTCAACTCAATTGTTTAGAATCAAAAGAATTTTTGGTTGATTTCTTATCACATCTCTTCTGAACTTTGTTAAATTTTGGACAATAATAATAACAAAGTAAAAAATGAAAAAAATGAAGAATTCGAAAAAATAATGAAATGAGAAATTTGACTCTATTATTTTTTCAAAATTAAAAATTTTGCAAAATAATTTTAATTCAAAAAAAAATATTTAGAATCCATTAATAAAACTTCAAAATACAAGAAATTAAGTACGATATGTTAAAAAACATATTATTGTTGTACATTTTGTATAAGTGAATTAATATTAAGAAATAATCATTGAAATAAAAAATGCCCTATATTATTGGAAATAGCTTATATATATATATATATCATGTATTTTTTTCATATAATACCTTTTAAATCGATTTTAATGAATACTACACCCGGGAGTACTTGTAAATAAATTTCACCCATTTACAGTACCACTGTTTCTACTAAACAAAATCATTGAAATTATTTCTTTAACCATATACCTGGATATTTTAATAAATATGAGAGTTGGATCTACTATTATTAAAAAAAATTACATACCAATTAAAAAACACAAATACAAAAAAATGCATAAATTTCATTTAAATAAATAAAAAATAAAAAATAAAAAAAGAAAATTATAGTACAAGATATTGAAAATATATAAATGGTTGTTTAAAATCAAGATTTTTTTTATCAAATATTGATATATTGATACCAATTATCAAAGAAAAACTCGAAAACGGATTGAAAATAATCCCCCCCCTTTTTAAATATTTTCATAAATATTTAATTTTCTAATAAATATTATAAGTTGCTTTTCCCCTTCTTAGAAAAATCTAAATTTATTTGATTATAATTGTATTATATCTATCTTTGGTCACATAAAAATTTCAAATATTTTGATTATTTTAACAAGACATTTTAAAGTCTTAAAAATTCTAGATATTACAATATAATAAATCTAGCAATATTCAATAATGGTTGTCAATGGTAATAATATAAAGATAAAATTTACAATATTATAAAGTAAGTTCCACTTTGAGAACACAACCTTTCAACTAAATTAAAGTAACTAAAAATTCTCAAAGATACACTTTATTGATTTTTTTTTTTACACAAATTATTTTAATAGAATTCGAATTTTATATTTTACTAATTATTTTTTTGGATTTTATTTTTTGATCAAAGTTTTTCTCTTAAAAGTGGAACTGATTATATTGAAAAAAAATAATAGTATTAAACGGGTTCATGCTTTTTGGATGATTTCAAAATATTTTGAATAACTAAAATTTTGTGTGACCCAAAATCAGTTCTTTGAAAAAAAAAAATAAATGAAAAAAGAAACTTTATTAAATCAAGGACCAGTTCAAGATTTTTGTTGTATTTTGTTTGTATTTGATTGAAAAATTGATTGGTTATGATCAACACTAATAAATAAAGATAATTAAATAATTTATCAATATATTATTATAAATCACTGTGTAGAAAAATTATAATAAAAGTAACAATTCTTAAGGTATTATTTCAAAGAATATTATGTTTTCTTTGATTATAATCGTGTTTATTTTCTCTCTGAAACTTTAAAGGAGATCTGTAGCTTTTCATTAGTTTTTCCAATAACATAGCTACATTCATTATCACCAATTATATCTTTTTTGTACATTTGTTTTCTTCTTGTTATTCTTCTTCTCATATCTTTGCATTCTACAGAAAAATCAAACGGGAGTTAGAATTTTTTTTTTAAATAGATATTTATGTAAGAAAAAAAAATTCTTTTTCTTCTTTTGGGTTATTTTAAAGTGAAGTTTATATCATCCATTTTTAAAAACCATATCCATTTTATATTCAAGTATATTGTTGAAAATAATGATTATTAGTTTGATGATAATATTCCTATGAGAATTCTACTTTTTTAAAAAATAAAAGAATCAAAGTAATTTGTTCTGTTTAATAGTTTATAAATTTAGATTTTTCATTAAACGATTAATTATATTTCTTATTTTTGTCTCAAAAATTATAATTTTTTTTAAAATTAAATAATTTACAAGTGGATTTTTTTACAAAATAATTTGAAATATTCAATATATGTCCCTATAGCCTAAAAAAAAAAAATACAAATTAAAAACTGATCAAATACCCCCCATTAAAAAAATTATCCAAAACAAAATGAAAAAATAAAAATAAATTAACTGTTGAGAGAAAAATGTTGGACACAGAAAAATGGTTGTAAACCATTTTTAATTGGAAACATTAGTAAAATTGAAAATCAAATCCTATTGATAACTAGGTGATTTCTATCTAAATCCAGGTTTAATGGTGTTGCAAGTTCATTAATCTGTGTTGTGTTTAGAATACTCATTTGAATGGTTGATAACTAAAGTAGATCAGGCTATTTTAACAAAAATCCAAATTATAGTAAAATTTACTATTAAATCTGAAAATGGTAATTTTTAAACTTGCTTTAGACTATAAGAGATAAGGTTTTGAAAAAGTAGAATTACATTATTCGTTATTCTAATAAGTAGATTATTGTTATTTTCTTTAGTTATTTCACAAACGATTGAAATTAAAAATCATTTTCAGTAATATTCCCAATTAAAATTGCTTTTTAACCATTTTTCTGTTTCCAACATTTTTCTGTCTACAGTAAGTTTCTATTTAACCTTTTCTTGAAATTATTTTTTGCCAAAATCAACAATTCAAAGTTGAAATTATATATACTTTTTAGAATCACTATCTTGTTTTAACTCATTTACTAAAACATATTCTAAATTATGGGAATTTTATTTTCACAAAAGGGACTAATTTGGTCTTCTAATGGTTTTTTTATTTGTAAATGGTAAAAATTAAAAAAAAATTCAACTAAAAAGATAAACTCTCTGGAAAAGTATTCTTATTTAATATATTAACTTATTCTTTGATTTCAAAATTTTCTCAACCCCAATTTTTCAAAAAAAAATAAAAAAGTTCATACTAAATTCAAAAATATTTTTGATATTCAAAAGTTGGGAGTGTTTTTATTCTAAAAAATTTTATACCAGTGTTTAATTGAATTAAGTTATAAGGCTAGATTTTGAAAAATATTAATCAGAAAAAAAATAGTCCATAATTTTATTAAGGACATATATTGAAAATACAACTTAGATCCCAATTCAAAATTAATGAACTTCCATAATTCTTCTTTTGAAAAAAAAAAAAAAAAAATTGAATTAGGGTTTATTTTCCAATTATAAAACAAAAAAATTATATATATTCTTCTCTCTCTCTCTCTCTCTCTTTTTAATCACAAAACAAAGTTTTTTCTTATGGTTTCTCGATTAATTAAAACTATTAAAAAAAATTTTTTTTCTTCAAATGTACATTTTGGCTGGAATTTAATTTATTTTCAGTCTTTTTCTTAAAATTTAAATGCCATTTATCAAAAACACAAATAATAAGATTGATTAAAGTTTTATAACTTCCCATTTCTCATCATCTTTTATTTCATCCCATATATGCTCATCGATTTGAAATCTTGACTTAATATTGTCTGTTTGATTTTCCTCAATTTTTGTATGATTAAGATTTATTTGATCGTCTTGATCAGTTAAAATAATATTATCAAATTCATTATCTTGTTCATTATCATCGATTTTAATAATAGTCAAGTTGTTTTTTGTTTGATTTGTTAAACTTGCCTGTTGCCTTTCAAGTTTTTTTTTAACTTCATTTTCCCATCGAGAATAATTAATGATTAATAAAACAAACTCAATAAATCTATTACGGCTAACCATAGCATTTTCAATTTCATGTTCTGTGACAATAATAGGCGAAATTGTTGTTTGTGTTAGCGATTGCTTACCATAATTTGTTACCCAGTCGTGCTTTTGAATCTCACTAATTATCATTCTGTTTTCAGGTTTTTTTTCAAGAAGCCCAATTAGCAAATCTTTTAATTTTGGTGATGTATTTGGTGGGAATTTTAACCTATTTTTTTAATTATAAGCAGAGTATATTATCAAGATTAGCATTTGGAACATTATATTAATTGAGTGTTTTTTTTTTTTTTTTTTTTTTTTTTGTTTGACTCATTGTTATAAGTAGTATATTAAATATTTGACAATTCGGAATATATCATAAAAATCCACCATAATATATATATATATATATTCTAAAACCAATTTATAAAGAAATTAATTTGTTTAGCGTCATAGATATATAGTTTTTAATATATTACCAGTATATATATTTTTGTGTTATTTTGATGAAAATCTTGTCTATCCTTTTCAAACAGTTAAGAAAGAAAATTTGAGAAAAATATAATACCTTGAATTTTCGATCAAATCAAATAGTTCGAAAACATCAAAACTTTCAAAGGGTAATTTTCCAAACATCATATTATACAAAGTTACACCAACAGCCCAAATATCTTGAGCTTTGCCAGAAAAATTATCATCACCAGCACATACTTCTGGTGAAAAAAATGCGGGTGTGCCAGCAGTGCCTCTTAAATTATCTGTTTTATCAAATAATTCGGAAACTCCAAAATCACAAATTTTTACCATTCCTTTTTCATCAAGTAATAAATTTTCAGGTTTTATATCACGATGAATAATACCATGGAAATGCAAATATTCTAACCCTAGTATCATGTCTCTGAAATATTTCCTAACCTTTTCTGTGTTTTCTTCGGATTCATAAGCTTTGATAGAAGGTAATGTACCACCTATTACATCACAAAAAAAAAAATTATTCAATAAAAAAGAAATGAGTAATTCACAAATAATTTTTTTCAATATTATGAAAAAAAAAAAAAAAAAAGGATTATTGTCCATAGTATTTTTCTTTTTATTAGGCTTCACAACATTATATATATATACGTATGTATGTATTTACATTAAGGATATTTTGGCCAAAAGCAAAAAAAAAAAAAAAAAAAAGTTATTATAATAGCAAATCAATTTTAAAAAGAAATTTTACAAATTCAGAACTTCAATAAAAGGATTTTAGAAACGTATTTTTTTTAATTTTTCCACCTTAGAAACTTATTTTTTTTTTTTTTTTTGAATGAATTTTTGTTTTTTTGACAAGTTATTAAATAATATTTTTTTTGAAGGGATTTTTTTTTGATAAATGTAATTCTAAAATAATTTTTTATGTGTTTTTTCAGATTTTTTTTTTACAATGGGGTTACTATTGGAAAAATACGTTGTAATTTTTTGAATTTTATCTATTGAAAGTTGAATTTTCAATTTATCAAAAACTATCGATGAAGTTGAAGACTGTTTTGGTGAATTTAAAAGGGGAAATTCTACCAAAAAAAAAAAAAAAATGAAAATGATTTGTGCCGTGAAAATCCCTTTCGAACATTATTGGGTATTTTTTTTTGTAAAACAGGTTAACTGGTTTCGGATGAATAAAATATGGATCCAGTTATCATCATTTTATTTTTGATAAGATAAATTTCATTTAAGAAAAAAATGAAAAATAATTTAAAGTAAAAATATAAAAAATTCAAAGTTTAAGGTGTTGGAAATAGGTGAATTGATTTTGGATTCTTAGGTTTTCTCGTCAAATATGGATATATCGACTATAACTATAAAAGAAAATTTATCAAAAAATAAATTGAAACAAAATTCTTTCTTAAAATATTTTGATAAATATAGAGATCTATCAAAAAGGTTCAAAAATACAGTTTTTTTTTTCATAAAAAATCTATTTATTCATGATTATTATTTTATGTTTCAATGAATTTATAAATATTTTTTTTGTGTAATGAATTAAGTAAAAAATTGATTTGGATTGCTTTAATGAATAATGATATAAATGAACCTATTATCAATTTCCAAATGAGAAATGAGAATAATCCCATTTAGATATCAAAAAAAAAATAAAAAGGAAGGATTATACGACAAATAAATCTACAATTAAAAAGTTTTATGAACGATTTGAAATTTATTTTTTTTATAAAAATTATTTCTTATTCTTTTAATGTTTGTAGCAATCATAAGAAATTAAATATAAGTATAAATATATTATATTTTGAAGAATTATTTTAAAAATTGATTTTGTAAAAAGGGATGTCCAAAAACGTTTATTTTTAAAAAAAATGTAAATCTCAAAAAAAAAAGATAATTTTATGGGAAAAAAATATTTTTCCAAAAAATCTCCGAATGTGTGTAGATCTAATATATATAAATAGAACATTAATAGTAATTACAGGGATTACAGGATAAAAGGTTAAAACTTATTGGAACTGTTCATTCAAAGAAAAAAATGAAAAATTTTGGATTAAAGAATTAACCGGAATAAATTCAAATTAATAAAAAACCAAAGAATAATATCTTTGGTATTATTCAAAATAAAGAATTATTATTCATTATATCCTTAGTAAACGATAAAGATAATTATCATTTATTATTAAAATTTCCAAACAAAAATTTTAGAAAATCGGGAAGTGGCGTATAGTACTGTAGAGTGTCAGGTTTTCTTGAGGTTTTCTCAAATTAAAAAAAAAAATTAATAATTTTTTTTATTTCAAAAAGTAAACAGAAAATTCAATTGTATTGTTCTTGAATTTAAAAGAATTGAATTAAATTTTTTATTTTACTCAATTCTTTGGAATTCTGGAAAACCTACCGTTAGCTTTTTTTTAATTTGAGAAATAAAAAGAAAATTTTTGAAATTTTCTTTTAATTTCTTAAAATAAAAAAAAGCTAGGCACTTGACGGCACTTGACAGACACTTTTCATTAATTTTTTATTTAATTTTTGAAATAAACTGAAGAAATTTTAATTTTTGGTTTATTTCGAAAAGTAAGAAAACATAACGGCGGTGTCACGGATTTTCCAGAATTCCAAAGAATTGAGTAAAATCAAAAATTTGATTCAATTCTTTTAAATTTTGGAAAGCTACTGGTGGTTTTGTGTGGTTTTCTGTTTTAGTCTGTTAATTGTTCTAGGTTTTTTTGAGGTTTTCTATTTTATTTGTGAAGTGTTCTAGGTTTTTTTTTTTACTTTAGAAATAAACCCAAAATTTATTAAAATTTCGGTTTATTTCTAAAGTAAAAAAAGCCAAACGAAAATCTATTGATTTTCCAAATAATTAGAAAACTCAAAAAAACCTAACGAAAATCTATCGATTTTTGGAATAAACAGAAAACTCGAGAAAAGTTAAGGATTAAGTGTCGTCAAGTGCCTAGGTTTTCTGGAATTCTTGTTTGAAATAAAAAGAAAATTTCAAAAATTTTTGGTTTATTTCTTAAATTACAAAATACCTAAAGATTATAAAAAAAAAAAAAAAATTAATTTCCTCACTTCAAAATAAAAAGAAAAAAAATAATTTTATTTTTGAATTTTCAAAATCTTCAATTCAAAGATTTTGTTTTAAGCATTAAATTAAACTCTCTGAATGAAATCATCATTAATCAAATAACTTTCTTTCTTATTTTAACAACTTTTTAATTTTATTTTCCACAGCCGTTGAAATCACAGAAGCGAGTCACATTTCAGTATTTAGCCTTTATAGAAAGGATCTAATTATTAATCTTTTTTTATTTGAATTTTTTGAGTTGAACTTATTTTGTAAATATGTCATTGTGGAAAATAACTATTTTAAGGGAGTAGCTACACCATAAGACATGATAATAATTTGAGAGAGGTGAGATAAGAACATTTTATATTAGTGGCGTGTGATCGTAGATTCTCTAAAAATTTTTTTAAAAAAATTATTTGATATTTTTTTTTTAGTAAGGTTAAACAATAAAATAATTGAGATTATATTGATAAAATAGTTTTTTTTTTTTTTTTTTTCAAATAAACTTAATTCCATTAATTTGGGGACAGTTCAAACAGTTGGAAAAATAACAATAACATGATTTACATCCAATTGGGAAATTAATTTTGATTCAACAAACTATTTCATTTTTTGTCTTTTTCTGTTTTGTTTTAATATTCATTTTTTCAGTAACTTAATCTGTTTCGTTAGATCCGAAAATTTTTTAATCAATGGTTGATAGATGGTTACAGTTGAGTTTCTTAAATTGAAAAATCCACATACAATCTTTGCATGGTATCTTCTCATTTGATCGATCAACCATTGTTGGTGTAATTTCAACAAATCTACCAATATATTTTTTGTTCAAACTCTTTCTATTATTTTGGACATCACCTATTTTGATTTTTTTGTTTTATATTTTTTACTTTTATTTGGATGAAAATGATAACTTAAAAAACATTAATACTATGTTACTTAAATATGGTTTTATATTACATTTGGAAAAATATAATAAATTGAGTTTTTGTTTTCCTATTTGGGATTTTAGATGTGTCAAAATTTTTGGAATGCGGTTTAGTTTTTTTTTTGGGAGAAGATAATTTCAGATTCTTTGAATAAAACTTCTAACTATTTTGTGGATTAAACTTTGATAACATATAATCATACTAACTTCTCCAATTCCACTAAACGCAATGATTTAAAATCCTAACAAGTAATAATTTGACTTAATTATTTTTTTTTTGGAATCTTCTAGCTATTTAAGTCCGATTTATGTTTCCTTTTATGATTCTCTCAATTGTAATGTTGTTGTTCATTTTAAACAAAATCCATTAATCCCAAATGTCACTGAGAAAAAAATATTTCTAATTGTTTATGTTGTCAGGATTAAAAAAATCTCAAAAATGATGAAAAATTAAAAAATGAAAAAATTAAATGCCACAATAGAATGTTGAGAGAAGAATAAAAGATAAGTTATTCAACATTCAAAACACTATTTTTTGCAATTCAACTCAACATTCTATTGTGGCAATTTCTTTGAGTTTTGAAAAAAAAATTTGAAAAATCTAATGAATGAAGTACTTTAAATAATAAAAATCAACGAGTTACAAACAAAGTAAAAAATGTTATTTTCTGATCCTTTTCAGAATTGCAAAAAGGTGAAAAATTTTTCTTTACCGTGGCTACTCCCTTAATAATCATTTTTTAGAAATTGTATTTTTGTAATTATTGTTAAAATAATTTTATTTCAAAAATAAATAATAAAATTTTCAATTAGTTAAAGATTTCATCAATTCAATATAAAATTAAACTAACTTTTCTTAAGATTCCGATTCTGAATGAGAGAAAATAATAAATAATAATAATAATTGTTTGTATATTTGAGGCAAAATAATTTTAAAAAACATTATTGTTACTCTTTTTGCTTTATTCATAATTTCATCTTTAGATTAACTGATTTTTTGTCACCATTATTTTGAGAGATCTGTCACAGTAAATGGAAAATCTATGACTGGGTATAAGAACATATTGGAATCTTATAGCATAATGGGGGGGTAACAGTCCCCTTAAGGGTTTAGTCATTACAGTTAAAAATAATTTTCTGAAATGGATTAAAAAATTTTTTTGTATTTTTTATACTGGTATTTGAATTACAAATGGGAACAATTTTCACTTCATTGTTCTATATTTTCTTATTGCAAATAGAGTTTTAATATAACCCACTTCTTTGAGAATTCAATTTGTATAAGAAAGAATGGAAATTGTAAAAGTGAAGTGAAAATTATTTCCCATTTAGAATTCAAATACCAGTAAGTGCCTAACACCAATCAAAAACAAACCAACATAAGTGATGTAAGATCGATCTCTTAAAATCAACAATTAAAAAAGAGGAAATTTTCAAAAAAGTCAAAGGGAGACACTTGATTTCCAATTTGAGTCGCCGTAATATAAAATTTTGTAAATAGCTGTGTTGATTTTGAAGAGTCGCTCTTTGGCTCTTTTTGAGATCTCGAAGATTCTCAAATATATTTTCAACTATACTCAAATGAGTTCTTTTTTTCTCAAGAATGTTACAAAATCCTTACTTTGTCAAATATAGAGGGTTACAAAATAACCACAAATTAGATTAAATCGAATTAAATTGATTATATACTTTTAGAAAACAATTTGTTTTACATTAAAGAAATTTAATCATTTAGAAAATATAAAATAAGAAGAAACTATTTTTTTTTTTTAATTGGGTTTTTTATCATTAGAGTTTTCTTTGAAACTTTTTTTTTGTTCATTGAATTTTATGTCATGGGATCTTATGAAATTTTGTTATTTTTTTTTTATTTGAATTTTTGTCTAATTTTGATCTTGGAATCTTTTTTCTTTTTGCATTTATGTAAATAAGATCTTGCCAACTTAAATTCTTTGAATTTTTTTTTGTTTTTTGAATTTTGTCATTGGATCCTATGAATATTTTTGATGTTAACACAAACAAGAAAATTAGAGAGCCTTACCTGGAACAAATTCCATAACAAGATAAATCAAATCAGATTTTGGATCATTAATTACTTCATATAGTTTTACAATATTGGCATGATTTAATTTTTTCATAATTGCAATTTCCCTTTTAACATTATCAAATGCTGTTTTTCTCCTTCCTTTCTTTTTTTTTTTTAATAACCTTTTGTTCATTATTTTGATTGCATAATATTCGTTTCCTCTTTTCGCTTTTTTCACCTTTCCGTATGATCCTTTGCCAAGCGATCCTGTAATTTGATAATCATTTATCATCTTTGTTGATTGATCTCTTGTTACTGATACAATCTTGGATTCTTTGACCTTGAGTGGTGAATTTTTTCCTTCTCTTTCTCTTTTGACTTTTAGATTAAAAAGTAGTTGAAAATTAATTACAGAATTTAAAGTTGAGAGAAAAGATTTTTTTTTGAACGATAGCTTGTTACAGATAAACCTTTAAGAAATCTTTTTTCTTTTATTTTGAAATGAAAAAAAAGTTTTACGCTTCCCCCAGCTTGAATTATCGTTTGGTGATTGATTTTTTATCTTTTTTATGACTTTCTTTCTTTCCATTTAACTCTCAAGAAACTTTTTGATCAACACAATATTAAAATGAAAAAATGAAATATCATTTTAAATTTTAAGAGAGAAATCCTTCAAAATTATTTTTTTAAGGAGCGAAACCTAAAAAATTTAGAATATACTTTGTAGTTGTCAAATATTTTGTTGGTTAGAGTGATTATAATCTGGTCTGGTGGAATTTTCTTATTATTTTAAAAATGGAAAAATAAAATTTCTTTTTCGTTTTTTATTGTAAAAGAAGTATAAATTAAATTCTAGTAAAGTGATCTTATACTTAAATTTCCGGTCAAAAAGTTAATCGTGTAAATCAGGGAATTTCACAATTATTCGTTACTGAAAATAATTTCAAACTGTTTTGGTTAAAATTATTTCATAAAGGTTTTTTTTTCTTTCATTAGATTAAAAAATATCAAGAAATCTTTTTCATAGGTGCATAACCCATAAATAAAAATCAATATTTTCAATAATTTTCCTTTCTGTTCTCATTATAAATATAATTTTCAAAATTCATTTGAATTTTTATTTATTATATCATAAGATCTATTTAAGTAATTAGTAACTGTACTAAATTGTAGAATAGTTTAGCTAAATTCATTACTTTGGATATAGTGCCAAGTTGATAAAATAAGTAATATAAAACAAAATTTCATAATAAATAACCCATTTTTTTTACTTTTTTTTTATTTTATTTTTAGATGAAAAACAAATATTTCTAGTATATCGAACTGACTTTCATAATAGTAATTTTTTTTTATTAGGATAGATAACTTCAATTTATATTAATATTTATTTTCAAATTTTGATTTTTAATGGGCCAATGACTTTGAAATATCGTTTATTTGTATGGATAGGATGATATTTATAGCACACAGAAAGTTAAATATTTTCACGATTGTCAAAAATATAAAGTAACTTATGTGGGTTATTAATTGTTGAAATCTGTATATTTTATATAAAAAAAATATTATTTGAAAAAAAAAATCAAAATAAAATACATAGAATTCTAAAAAGTTTTTTATAGTCATTCTTTTTTAGATGGTTAATTCTTAAATAATTATTAAATTATACTAAAATAATGAAAATTAATTACCTCCAATTGCAAAATGAACTTTTTCTAAATTATATCATAACTTAAAAGTTATTTTCAACACCCTCTTTAAACTCTAAAAATGATGAAACTGGTCAATAACAACACCTTTTCAATTCTATCTTTTTAAAATAAAAAAAAAATAACTTGTTAATTAAGATATAAAGAAAATTCACATTTCCTATTATCCATATGGAACTTCTTTTTATTATATTTAGAGATGTTAAGTAACAATTCAAATATTTATTTCTCAAAAAAAAAAAAAAAAAAAAAAAAAAAAAAAAAAGAGAGAGAAAGAGAGAGAAAATCTATAATACTCATAATCAGTGTAGTATTATATAACAAATATCTTTTATCTTGGAAAAATAAATTCAAATATGCTTAGAAAAAGGGTTATTGATTCTGATTTTTTTAGCATATATTTCCAAAAAGGGGGGAAGTGATATAATTTTGGTGAATTAAAGTCAGTTCCACTTTTAAGACACAAAATTTCAACTACATTTAATGTGCAAAAAAATCTTCTATCATGGTATAAATATGTATTCTAGTAAAATAATGTCAATTAAAATAATTCCAAATTTTTTTATTTTAATTTGAGATTTTTTAGGTCACAAATTTTGTTGAAAATTTATGTCTTAAAAGTGAAATTGGTTGTATATCAAATTCATATCACCTTTATCAAACAATCAGTATAGTTTATTGTTTCTTTTTAAATGTTTTTAATAAAATTGGCAAGGTTTTCTTTGATTGTTGCAAGTTTTAATATGTTAAACTCAAAATATCATTTCTATTCACAGCACTTAAATTTTATGTTAATTCACAGAAATAATCAATATTGTCAAACTTTTTCTGTACCATCAGATCACCAATCATCTTTAAATTAGGAATTAAAATTTGAAAGAGGTAAGACAAAGTACATCAGCATTACAGGAAAATATTTATTTTTCAAAGGTCAAGTTGTCATACTTTGGTCTATTGTATTATAAAACGTATATTTGGAATATTTAATTTATCGTTAAAAAGGTGATTAATTTTTTTTTTTTGGTAATTTTCTCTCTTTGAACATCTTTTTCAGTTTGATAATTTGTTTTTTATGTTATTTTGTAAATTTTAGATTTTAGAAAACCATAAGGTGGATAAAAAACAATAATTCATCAAAAACGGAAAGATAAATATCCATTTTCCACTTAACCGCATTATTTCTGATCGTTTACCTATTTCTTAAAGTTACAAAATCTAAAAGTTGTATTTTTAATTAAAAATAGGACTTATACTTTTGAAAGCTTTTAATTCTTTGAAGAAATTGTTTGACCGATATGAATCAATTACGATTATAAAAATCGAACCTAAACGAAATTGGTATAAAACCCTTCTCGATTTATGGAGTTGATTGAGTTTTTAGGAGAAATTCCCACATTCTCTCTCACTGGGTTCAACAATATATCTAAATAAATTTTGGGATTCAGAAAGTGCCACCAAATACCCACAAGTTGGTCCAATACATTAGAGTACCTAGGTTTTATTGGGGTTTTCTGTTTTATATACAAAATCTATCGATTGTCCTAATAAACAGATAACTTAAGAAAACCCAATAACACTTTAACGGAATTCAAAGAAATTGAGAAACATTGTTAATTATACTCCATTCTAATAAATTCTGCAAACTAACAGGGGTTTTTTTATAATTTCAGAAATTAAAATAAAATTTTTGATTTATTATATTCTCTGAAATTATAAAAAAATCAGAGAAAAAGGGTGAACTTTTTTTACTCACTCTTAAATGAAAAAAAAAGAATAATTTTTTGTACATTTTATTTAGTAACTTCTCTTTAACTTTCAGATCAAAGAGTCAACTTTTCTAACATTCATTCAAATTTTTTTCCAGTTTCTTTCAGAACATAAGTCTTGGAAAAGTTATTAAATTATCAATCGTCCTCCAAAACAATCGAGAAGATGAAAAACAAAATCTTGTTAAAAATCCTAATTCCTTCAAATTTGTTTTAAAAACTTGTAACCAGAGAAAATATTCGATAAAGTGAATCAATTATCATGAATGGAAATGTTGTGATTAAAAACAATACACTTTTTCTACTGGTATTTGAATTTTAAGTAGGAAAAATTTTCACTGCATTTTCAATTTCCTTTTTCAATCAAATACACAAATTACAACCTATCTCTTTGAAAACTCTTTTTATAAAAGAAAAATACTTATAAAAAGTGAAAATTTTAGCCCATTCATAATTCAAATACGAATAAATGAAATATCATAAGTTGTTATTTTTAAAAAACTCAAAAAGGCGAATGGACTAAAAAACCTTTCTCAAATTCATTCTGATATTTAAAAAAATATTATAAGTTTACACAATTTATTTCAACTGTTGGAATAGGATTTTAATTTTTTTCTTTTTCATTTTGATATTTGAAAAATCAATTTTTCAAGATCAGAAATTGAAAACTATTAACCAGACTCGAAGAGCGTATAACACTTGGAAAATGAATTTAAATTTAAATTTAAAACGAATACTGAAAAATCGTTTACTAAAAAAAAGTAAGCCAATTATCTAAAAAGATAATTTTTAAAAAAATGAAAGTAGAAGAAATAATTGCTAAAAATATTCGAAAAGTTTCCAAAAAAAGCAGCACCTATTCTTAACTGCTAAACCAACCAAGACAGAACAAAAAAAAACTTTTCCGGTAATTTCCCAAAAAAAGAATTATTTTTTTCTTCTAAATCACAAATTATTTTTTTATTTAATAAATCACCAAATTCTTCCATTAGTGATTTCGTTTCAACAAAAACAATAATGTCTTCAAGTAATTCAAGTTCAACTGATTCAAGTTCAACAGACTCTTCATCAAGTTCATCTGAAAAAAATAATTTTGATATGTCTCAATTTGTAGAAGACGTTAATGAAAAGATCGAGATCGAGATCGAAAAACCAAAAACCAAAATCAAAAAGCCTGAAAAAAAGAAAGCCAAAGGACGTTCAACAAATTCACCAAAAAAAAGAAATAATTTTTTTACCATAAGTAGAGGAGGCAAGGCGCAATTCAAAGGAAAACAAAACGAATTTCTAAAAAGAGGTGTTTCGATACCAAGATTTGCAACAGGTAATTTTTTCTTAAACACTTTTTTCAAAATATTCTCTTTCGATCTTTATTTTTAATTTGTTTCAAGTTCGTTGTTTAACAAATAAAAAAGAGAAAAATCAAAAATTTTTTTTTTTTCTTTCTTTTAAAATTTTTTTTCTGTTTACAACAAAAGAAAAAAATTTCTTATCAACTTTTCATAAAAGCTCTACAACTTTTTCTTTGAATCATTTTTGATTTAAAACTTTTCAACAAAACCAAAACAACAACTAAATTAAAAACGAAAAACAAAAACAAAAAACAAAAACAAAAAACAAAAACAAAAAACAAAAACAAAAAATTAAAAACAAAAAACAAAAAACAAAACCAAAAAAACAAAAAACAAAAAACAAAAAACAAAAAACAAAAAACAAAAACTAAAACAAAATACAAACAAACCCAAACTACACAAAAGTAAAACAGCCAAAGAATTTAAAAACAGTTCAAACGATGGCAAAAATCTCGAATGTTGATCCAAACAAATTAAGTACTCATGATCATTTGATTAGTACTGCCTATAACAAAAAGTTTGTCGAGCTAACCCAGCACGAAAGGAACTCTTTACAAAAGAATTTCACGTCTTTAACAAATGAAGAGATCCAAGAAGGCGAGCAACCAAACCGAAAGAAGGCTTTAAAAAAGGAAGTCCAAGAAAGGTTTGCAGGCGGTAACACGAGCTTTGACTCTTTAGTTATTGCGCCAAATGGCTCGATTATCAGTGGAATTTTACAATTTTCTGTTAAGGAATTTAATATCGTCTCCTTTGGTGTTGCCAAAATTTGTATCAGCTACAAACAGCCCTTATTAAAAATTCATCTCAGTAAAGACGATAACAAAGTGTTACGATTACAAATTAACAAAACAACCAAGCTCTTATTTATCTTGAATAATGACCAACAGAGGTTTTTAGTTTGGAAAACCTTCTTAATGTATAAAACATACAACTCAAACGAGGTCGAAAACTTCCGAATCAGCGGATCAATTTTAGGAAACAAATCGGAGATATCTGCAATTTCACTTCGGTGTTGGACGAAAGGAATAGCCAAATTGGAATTATTATTATTAGATCCACAAAAGGAAAATGAGAACAAGAATAAAACGAAAAAAAAAAAGAAAAAAGAAAAAGAAAAAGAAAAAGAAAACGAAAATGAAAATAAAATAAATTTAAATAATTACCAAGAAATACCAATTTTTTTAGAAGTCACATTAAAGAATATCATAATTAAAAAAAAATCAGGATTAATTTTAGGAAAATATTCTTGGGAAGATAGGGTTATTCAATTTGAACAAAATGAAAAAAGAGAAGACTTTCTGAATTTAACAGTTTCCAAAATCAGTAGCGATTTAAATAATTTATCGTTTGATTTTGAAAAAAATGAAGAACAGGATATCGAAACAAAGTTAATCAAGGACTATTTAATTAATTGCCGAAATATTACGAAAGTGAAGTTAGTATTATCTTGTCTGTCTAGCTTTAGTAATGCCAATATTGATCAAGATGATAACGACTTTTTTTTGTCCTTTGGGCAATTAGAAGGGGTGAATGTTGAACTATTAAATAACAATGAAAACAACAACAACAACGATTATAGTCTAGATCTATCTGGAAGTAAAACGGATAGCGACGAGGAAACAGATGAAGATACTTCCGACAATGAAATAACAATACAAAAAAAGACTAAAAAAAAGCAAAAGGATAAAAAAACAAAATTGGGGATTGAATTGAATTCAATTTCAGATTCTGATGAAGATGGATTAGAAATCAAAAAGAACCCGTTAGTCCAAAATAAAAAGCAAAAAAGAAAAAAAAAATCTGGTGCTGATGAAAAAACCTTTGTTTTTAAAATCATCGACAAAAAAAAGCAATACTTAGGAAATGGACAAATTATTATCAATTCAAAGAAAATGACTGTGCATGCCATTGATGAGCACTTCACGTTAAAAGGGGTCAAAAGCACGCGATTTTATTTCCATCAAAAGAACCAACAATTGGGTTGTCTGAATGTGAATAAGGATTTAAAAATATTTCTTTATCTTGAAGACGAAAAGGAAAGGAAGCAATTACAAAAAATGTTTAAGAAATTGCCATCCAAATATGACAAGTTAATTGATCATACGATTGGAGAGGAAGAACAATTAATTTCAACGGATTCTGAGGTTGATCTTGATCAATGGTCTGACAACGATCCAATTAATTTACAAAACAAAACCTATGATGTCTATTTCTTGAATTCCGACGTCACCGCGAAGGGGCTCGGGACAATTAAATTAATGAAAACAAAATTAGTCATCAGAGAGCCCGATGCCGAAAAGCTGAATGCACAATATAAAAAAACCACAAAATTGTTTACACACCCAAGTAAAAATGACATTTTAAGAATTGTGATTAACGAAAGTGATATTTTTTATATCAAATTTGATTCGTTCACTTCAAGAAATCAATTTTTAGATGAGCACAAGGAATTTCTTGAGAATTTTAACAATAGAGAAAATTCTAGTCAGAACAAAAGCAAAAAGGGCAATAAGGAGAAGGGCTACTTAGATAACGTGAAAAGGCATAAAAGAAAGAAAAACGATATAAGTACTTTAACCCTGGGAAGAAGGAAAAAGAAATTAACAGAAGAAAATAATTCAAAGGATAACGATGGCGATAAGCCAAGCGAGACAGACAAAAAGATCTTCAAGGTATTTGATTATTTCAACAAACCAAAAATTGCTAAAAAGTATGAAATAACAATGCAATTGCCAATAATGAAATTGAAAGAATTATTCGGCAAGAATGTCAAGCTGCCATCCAAATATATCAAGAAATCTAAAAAGTTGATCAAAGGCGACAAATATACCGAATTTGAATATTTCCTCTTGGATAGCTATCAATTTATCCATTCCATTTTATTGCTATCCAAAATTAAAGGCATCATAAGCACATTTCGAGCGCTTGTTTATCTTTTCGAAGAAAACGATGCCGCTGTGCCATTATTGCAATATTTTATTAAAATGGATCTGGAAAATTGCCAGAACCCAACCTTTTTATTTAGCGAGACAGATATCTCGAACCAACTGTGGATTTCATTCTGTAAACTGCCCTATAATGTGAGGTATGTGAGAAGAACTCTAAGACCTGCATTTAGAGAAATTAACCAATTAGAAGGCAATCTTAAAAAGCAATTGAAGGCGAAGAAAATAGACAGCATGCCATCCAAGGAAGAATTGATCTTACAAAAAATAGATATTATTTTTGAAGCCATCATTAATTCCAGGGCAATGGTTCCAAACCAATTAATCGCCATACTTGAATCCATTAAAGAAAACTTGCTTTCAAAGTTCGTGAACGAAACATACCCGGTGCTGTATAAACTAGTCCTATCATATTTATTTAATGAGGCAATATCAAGCCCAATTGATTGGTGGATGCTTGAAAAAAAAAATTTCAAGAAAAATAAAAAATTCATCGACACTTTATCAAATGTATCCAATTCCTTTGTGACAGGCGAACCAATAAAACAAAAAGAATACCTAAGCAAAGAACTTAATCAATATATTGAAAAAAAATCCAAATTCATTAAATTCTTTATCAATTCAATGTCTACTGTAAAAGAAGGTGGCAGAAAGGCTCCAAAGGTTCCATTACAATCCAATTGTTACCCAATATGCCTCGGAATAATACACGATTTTTCAGAAAGACAAAGAGCAGATATATTAACTAAATTAGATACCATACTAACAAAAAGGGAAAAAAAAATTAAAAAGAAAATTGAAAATGATTTAACTTCAATAATGAACGATCTTCCTTCAGCTCCTAATTATTTTAAAAAACTCTAAGTCTTTGTGATTTTTTTTTTTTTATTTTGATTTTTTTTTATATTTTTGATTTTCGTGACATAAAAAGAAAACAAATAAACTTTATTCATTAAGCATTATGAAAAAACAATTTATTTTATTGATTTTTTTTTTTTTTTAATGTTAATCAACAAAATTCCATAATAAACTATTTTTCAAAAATTTTGACTCTCTTTATAATGTTAATGGAAGTCGTTTTGAGTTTTATTATGGTATTCTTATCAAAAAAATATTTATAATTTTTGGATCAGAATAATTTTTTGTAATTTTGTAAATTTTTGATATGCTTTTTCAAATTTTTTTTTTCTTTTGTTTTTTTTTTCAATTTCTTTTTTTTTTTTTTTTTTTGATTTTTTTTTTTTGGTACTTTTTTTTTTATTTTTGATACTTTTTTTTTGCTTAAGTTAATGTGGAAAAAAAAAAGAGTGCTTCGAAAATACAAATAATAACTAACAAAATTAAGACTCTGTAATGTCGTTTAAAATGTCATTTAATTATTATTAAACAATCTTCTTGTTAACTTTTTTTTCAGTGAAAGTTCAGTAATAAAAAATCTGTAAGGCTCATTTCAAAAATTGTTACTCTCTTTTTTTTAGTTTTTGGTTTTATTTTTTTTTAAATTTTTAAAATATCAGGCTTTACTATATTTGGAATGACTTAAAAGTGAATTAATAAACTTATTTAATTATTTTTTTTTCTTGAATACAAGAGTATATATATATATATATATATATATTCCTTAGCACTTGGGATTTGCCTAAATTTCATCAAGTTTTTTAAATTAGATTTAAATTGATATTGATCTACTAATATATTAATTTTCTTATTTGTCTTTAATCCAGATTTGAATTATAATAAAAAGTCAAAATAGTTCAAAGATAAAGTAGTTAAGTTATTTATTTTTTTTTTGAAATTGAAAAAAAAAATAATAATTATTCATTTTTACATTTTTTTTTAAAGATTTTTATTTTTATTTTATTTTTTTAAATCAGTAATTTTATTACATTAATATTAATTCAAAACTCAACACGTTAATTTATTAATAATAACCACCATACAATTTTGCTAATTTTATGATAAAAAAAAATAAATAAAAAAATAAATTTCTTTTAAATTTAATTTTTTTTAAGAAAAAATTTCAATAAATATCCAATTAAGAGAAAAATGAAATTTATTTCTTTAGGCCAAAATTAAATTTTTTAATATGATTAATTTTCTAAAACTTTTATTTAAGCAATAGATAATAATGGAAAATCAAAAAAAAAAAAAAAATTGTAAAATAATTTCAATTTATTAAATTGGAATAAAACAAATATAAATTACTTTTTAATCGATAAAATATTTATACCTAAATTTAAAATAAAATAAAAAATAACTCTTAAATATTATTCCAATATAATAAAATAATCTCCAAAACCAAAATTTTTTATTGCATTTTGTTATTGATAAAAATTTGAATAATATATTTGCGATATTTGGATTTTTCCTTAATAAATTAATCCAGATCTTGTTAAATAAGTTCTGATATATGGCCTCTAATTCAATAATATTGTTTATTTTATGTCTAGATTTTAAAAAGTCAAAAATTAAAAAATTGTAAAAAATAAAAAAAAAAAAATCAATTATTAATCTGACTCGAACTATTACCCAAATCATTTAAAATTGAAAAAAAATCTTGTTGAAAAAATCTTAAAATTTTGCAATGAAAAAAAATTTGATTTTTTATTCTAATTTAATTTATATTTTTTTTTATCTTTAAATTATTTAGAATCTATTATAGATATTGATATTGAATAGTAATCATTAGATAAAACAAATTTTCTATGTGATGTTATAATAACTTTTATAATGAATAAATTATTTAATCAAGCATTTTAGGCAATTTTGGGGTGAAAAGGTGCCAAAAAAATTTCCAGTAAAGTATGATGTGTGTTAAATGTTAAAACTAAGAGGTTTTTGATGTCTAGACAAACTTTTCAAAAAAAAAAAAAAATTATTTTGACAAAATTTGGAAAAATAATAAAATCACAATAACCAAAAAAAAATTCCCAATGTTGAAAATTTTTTTTCAAGTAATTTTTTTATTTTAAGTAACTATAAAATTTTTAATTATAAAATTTTCTTTCTAAGATAATTTTTTATTAATTCTATATCTTATAATCCTTTGATAACATTTCAAATTAAATTTTTGTTTGAAAACTTTTTAGGTTATTTGGAGTGCTAAGGGATATATATTCCATATATAATTTCATATGGGTTAGAATTTTTGTCATTATCTTTATTTGAACCACTTAGATAAACAAAATTCTATTTATTTAGATTATTTAGATACAAAATTATTAAATTTTTTTTTATTGAACTAAATGTATCATGAAAGGGGCTTGGTTTATCCCATTGAGAACTTTTATCACCTATTTTATTTCCTCTTATTCGATATTTTCTTTTATTAATAATATATCCCTAACCAAGAATTGCCAGATGTTTTTACATGATTTAATCTGTATCATAATTAGAAATAAAATACATTAATTTAAATAATTCCATTCAATATTAGAAAGGATTGTTTGTTTTAAAAACAGATGAAAAAAATTTTTCATTCGACTTTCCAAAAAAAAGATTTAAAAATCGTAGTAATATTTCAAATTTTAATTCCATAAAGAAGCTTAAATTATTATTTTCCAGTTTAGAGAATTATGAACTTTGATGATTTTATTTTAGAGATTTGTTTTTTTTTTGCTAAGCTGAATGAAAATTCTGATCATTTTATTTTGTAATTATCATTATTCTTCAATTTATTTCTTTATTGGTAGTAAGGAGTAATTCAATGATATTTACAAGAGTAAAAAAAGAGAAAAAGAAAAATAATAAAAATAAAAAAATCATATGCTTGATCTGATGAAAAAAATATCAACTGATATTATTTTTTTTTGGAATTAGAATGAATGGGATAAAATCAATTAGCCACCCAACACTATTGAAAATTAAAAAAAAAAAAAACATCTAAATTTATTGTTAAAGTAATAAAACCAAATGAAAATCACTAGAAAGTTAGAATAAAATAACAAAAATTAGTTACTTGGCCGAACTCTACGACATGCGAAAAAAATATTTCACAATAATAAAAAAACAAATTTCTTTATTTACAAATCAAAGATATCTAAATTATCCCTCAAGTTCAACTATTTAAAAAATTCAGAACATTTACTCCTTCCTAAAAAATATACTACTATGTAATAAATAAACATTAAAATAATTTTTTTCGATTATGTTTAATATATGAACAGAAAGAAATAATACAAAATATAAATCACTTTCTATGGGTATGTTAGACTTTAAAAAAAAGATAGATCAATATTTTAAAAAGAATTAAAAGAACTAAATCTTAATGAAATAATTTTAAACCAAAAAAGTTTAAAATTATTTTCATTTATTAAGAATCGTAAAATCAAATTATTTTACTTTTATTTTTCTGAAAGAAAATTTAAGTATTAGAACAACTAGAGTGTTATTTAAACTTATTTAATAATAATAAAAAATTGAAATTTTAATTTTGGGTTTATTTTAATATAAGAATAACATTTTTTTTTATAAAAAAAAAAATGTGAATATCCTTTCATTACAAAAAGAAATTTTTTAAACAAATAACAATAAGAATTCATATTGAATTTAAAAATAGAAAGTGAAAAGAACAAAATTCAGAAAAAATGAAGAAATAAATATAAAGTACAACAATCAATAATTTAACTTATAATTGTATTCATATTTCAAATTTCTACTTGATTTTTTTTTTTTTTTATTAAAATTATAATAATCCAATTTCTGGTAGATTGTTGTTGATAATCAAATTTGAAAATTTATTTCAAAAGGATTGTTTCATTCAAAATATTAATCTTGATTTGCTTGGTATTCACATAAAATTGCATACACAGGCAAAGTTAAATATCTATTATAAACTGTATATGAATTATGATTTAATGTTGTTCCCTTTAATCCATGAATTGAATCATAAAATCCAGAATTTATAATAGATATAAAATCGTCCTGTGGTGATTTTAAACGTTTTTCTCTTCCACAAATAACCCGAGATAAGAAAAATACAATTCTTATTTTATCTTTTAGCTCTTTTTGTGTGTCGAAAAATGGTTTGAAGCATTGCGACGATTCTGCATGAAAATATAATCCATTTCCAAAATCGCTCCATACTAAAGGTGATGACTTGAGTTTTTTAGGTATTTTAAAACCATCTAATTTTGAAGAAAAAAATAATTTTAAAAATAGTAAGAAAATAATTAGGTTAAGTTGTATATTTAATTCATAAAATTTGAAAATTTAATAGAGAAATAATTTCAGAAAAATGAAAATTTTTATAATTTTTTTATTTATTTTTTTTGAGTTTACTTATTTTGTATTAAAAAAAAAATTTTTTTTTTTTATTTAAAAAGTAGAGAATAAGAAAAATTAAACTTTATTGTTTCTGATCTAACAAACAATTACTCAAAATAGAAGATATTTTTGAACCAAATATCAAGGTATAATGAAAGTATTTTTGATTTTTTAACATTTCCCCCATAGCCGAATCTTCTTTATATTGGGAAGAAGAGTTAAAATGGAAAAAGATCAAGTGGTTACTTTCTAATACTGAAGATACTGGAACACAAAAGTACAAATAACTTGAAAAGAAAATACGAAAAAATGCAAAGACAAAAAATACAAAAGGGTTTGTGGTAAATCAGATCAAAAAAAAAATAGAAATTACAACAATTAGACAACAATACCCAAATGAACATTCATGATAAATTATCAAATTAAATTAAAAAAACCAAAAGTACCGTGGCTGTGTTTTGGGGTATTCTTAATTAAAGATAATTCTGTTTTTTTTTTTTTTTTTTGATTTTTTACCAATTTCTTCTTAGAAACTCTTTTTAAAATTTCAAATTTTTTTTTTTCTTTTTCTTTTTTCAATTTTTTGTTTTTGCTTTTTAAACAAAAACAAAAATTTGGGTGTGTCTTGTCCTTGAATAAATCGTGAATTCAATGATTTTACGCTTAAATTACCATTGATGAAATTTAAGTAAAAGGACATTTAGAGTGTAATTTACACTTCTTCAATAATAAAATAAAATAAAATGAAAGTTGTTTTACGCATTTGGTTAAGTACACTGATGGCACCTATTGGCACGAATAAGTATAATTATACTTGATTTAAACATTTAAGGGAGTAATGAAAAAATTGTTTCTCTTGATCAAAAATCTGTAATTAATGAATATTAGATCAGAAGTCCTTCATAAAAAGTAAAATTTGTAAAGAAAAGTAGATAATTCAAAAATTTGTTTCGTAGAACACTAATAGATTTATTAACTTGTGTTTTGTCGAAAAACACACAATTCAAGATTATATTATACAGGGGTTTGATATATAGCAAAACTCTTATTTTCTTAAATTCATCAGAGTTATTGAATAATTTTTTTTTTTTAAGATTAATTAAATTTTAATTTTTTTTTACAGTCATTTTAAAAAAGTAAAGACTTTTTTTTTAAGTGATGATCAGAATTAAAACTTTGCTAAAGTTTTAAAAAAGTCCTCACAGTTGTAAAATGGCTGTAACAATGAAAAAAACTAATTATTTTTAATACTGTAAAAATCAAATTACTCTAATTAAAATTTAATCTCAAAGTTCAAAAGGAAGATTTATTAAATCTCTAAAAATATCATTACTAATTTTGTTAAAATAATGGTGTTTTTTCAACTAATTGATAGTAAAGTATTTTTGATTTTGAAATAAAAATTTTACTGTTTGGGAAAAAAATTTAAACAAGATTTTTAATTGAGAACATTAATAGAATCACAGAAACCTAAAATGAAAAGCAAGATCAATTAATAAAAGAAAAAATAAATGATTAAAGAAAAAATGGATAATTCAACACAATAAATGTTTTTATAATATAGTAGTGAAAAAAATACCTAGAAATGAAAAAAATCCCTGTACAAGATTTTTCATTGTGAATATTAGGAAAATTGTTGTGTAATTTCTTTAATTTTAAATCAAATCCTTTTTTTTTTTAAGAATCAAACTTTTAAAATGATAACTCACTTATTAGAATGATGATTAATGAAATTACACTTGTTCGAAACAATATTCAATCAATAAAAAAACAAGAAATAAAATTTATCATTTTACGAATTCTAGCAAACCTCTATAAAACCGAATTGTTTTTTCAAAAAAAGTTGATCTACTTATGCTATCAAACAATTACTAGAGTACTCTATAGACACACTACTTTAATGAACTTTGGGCAGGCTTATTACTTAGGTTCATAAAAAATTTGGTTATTTATAAAAAGGATTTGATTGAAAATATTTGTAATTTGACAACAATTTTGCTAATACTATTATTTTCCAATGAAAAAATGAAAATGTTTAATTCACATTCCAAAATATTTCGCTAACCTATAAGTCGAAGTAAAACCAATGATCTCTACAACATCGTTTAGAAATGATATTTTGAGGTAATATATTAAACTTCCTTATCGAACCCGAAGACAAAATTTTTACTCTGGTAATTTGATTGTAACAGTAATAATTAATATTCATTTTGGAAATTGAAATAAAAATTTTCATTTATTAATTGGAAAATAACAGTATTGACAATTAAAAATCTTGTCTGGGATTTTTTTCATTTCTAGGTATTTTTTTCACTACTATAATATCTTTTGGTCATGGTTTTTTTTTGATTGATCAATTCATTAAAAATATGTTGAAAAAATTGATCTATTTTTGATATTTCTAAAAAACCTAATCCAATTTGATATCTAGAAGATTCAAATTGTTTTTGTTTATTTGATTGGAAATAATATAATGAATTATTCTTTGAATTTAATTCATTTCTTATTTTAATTGATTTTTTTTTTTGTTTGCAGGTTTCTGTGATTCTATTAAGGATTATCCGAATTTTATGGTTAGTGGATACTATTTTTCCACCTAGTAACATATTTATAGACTTAAAAGAAACTTGATCTTAATGATCTTGCTAATATGTAAATTTAGGTTTTTTTTTGGAAAATTTAGAGTTTGGTAAAGCCATTTTTAGGTTGAATTTAACATCTTTGTTATTTTCTCTTCACAAATCTTGATAGTATTCTTGAAAAAATAAAGAATTCCTTGCTTTCTTCTTTGGTGTATCTAAATTGACTTATTTGATGCTGATTTTTTTTTGGGTTAGTTTTGTTTGGTTGAGTATTCAAAAGCTAAGTGTATTGATTTAGTTAAAGGGGTTGTTAAGCATTCCCCAAAACTTTTCTTTTCCAATCACTTCTGAGTTGTATTTGAATTAAAAAGTCGGTTGTTGACTTTTTTTTTTTACTTATTTATTTTTTTGAATGCTCAAATCCAAATTATTCTCAACAAATTTTGAAGAAAAAAATTTCATTAGGAAAATGTCACTCCAATTTCTTTTCAAGTATGTTAGAGTGTAGTGAGAGAGTATAAATATACTTGAAAAGAAAGTGGAGTGGCATTTTCTTAATATCAAAAAAATAGCTTTTTAGTTTTGCCTTGTTTTGTTTGGGAAATTCAATAAGTTTTTGGATCAATAAATGATTTTCAAGCAAAATCTAAAAAATTCCAAAAATTGCAAAAATTGCAAAAATTGCAATATTTTGACTTTTCCTCAATTCATTGTCTTTTAAAGATTTTTTTCTGTTTATAGTATTTTATTTCAACCCCCACAGAGCATAAAATTCGAATAGTCCTTAATGTTCCCAATTAAAAATCGTGTTTAAATTTTTTTCCCGATTGGTTAATTTATTAATTGAAAAATGACACAAGTAATAAATTCCTTGCTATTGAACATAAATCTTGATAAACTTTAAATTTATTATCTAGTTGGTAGTGTGTTAATTCGTTATTTATTTTAAAATGAGTGTTTGCAAAAAATTCAGGACAAACAGCAAACAACAAAATAAAAAAAAAAATGAAATTGAAAATAAATCTTCAAAAAAAAAAATAAAAAAACCAAAAGACAAACCTTTGGCGATTGAACAAGAAGAACAGTTCTTCAAATTACAATTTAATTTTTTTTTAAATTCACATTTAGAAATTGAAGCAGACCATAGCATTCTTTCATTGACAACACCAAAACGATCATTGGATATTTGTTGTTCCATTTGATTATAATTTTGGGTAAGATCTTTGTTCATCATTAAGACAACATTTTGGACATTTAATTTCTCACGGATGTTTTGCATCTCATTATTTTCCCAAGACTCATCAAAGTATGCAAGCGCCCTCCTATAATCTTTTGATTTTGGCTTAAGTTTGTAAGTCTTAAAATTCTCCTCTGAATTGTATTTTAGTGTACCATTGGAAATGGAAATGGAAATGGAAATGGAAATAAAAAAAGGAAAAAAAAAAGAGTTGTAAATTAAAAAAAAGCCGAAAAAAAATGTGTAAAATTGAAAAATAAAAACTTTGATTCTGTGCATCGATCCACTTTTTTCCAGCAAAGACCCTAAAGGGCCAATTTCCTTCAATTTTGTGTTGGTAGCTATTTCGCATTAATTGCACTAATTCTTTTTCAAAAATTTTACCACAATACCTACACGTCTGCACAGATGAATCGGTATTATATTGTACTTCTTTTCTGCACTTGGGGTTATTACAAAAAATTGAAAACCATTTCCCGGCACGCTCGAGATACTGTTTTTCAACAAGCTGGTAGTCTTCAAAAAGCTTTTCAGGAATTTCGATCAGCTGCAATCTCCGGGTTTCAACAAAGGAATTCATACAAACTGGGCAGGACATTAGCTGCTTCTGTGCAACACAGCGTGTTAATTCGACACGTGCGCATTCGCGACACAGCATGTGGTTACAATGATTCTCACCAAGTTTGTCGGGTCTGTTAATTAAAAAGATTTGTCTCCTCGATGTTATGGTGTTACATAACGCACACAAAATCTTGTTATTTAAATGTTTCTTTTTGCGAAGCAGCTGCGATTGGTCTTCCAAATTGGTTAACATTTTTTTTTGTAATTCGATTTCCTTTTCGTATTTCTTCTGTTGATCTGTTTCCTTTCCAATGTGCTTTTGAATCGTTAGTAAGTCTTGTTTGGATTCTTGGAATAAATTCGTTTTTTTTGAAGAGTTGACCATTTCAAATTTTTTTGTGTTTTTGATCTGCTCCAATTCATTTGTTTGCTTTTGAAGGATCCGTAAAGAGTTCTCAAGCAGTTTTAATGAGAGACCCTGATCAAAGTATTTTAATAATTCTTCATCAATATATTCGATCGACTCAAGTTTTGCTTTGATTTCATTTCTTAATTCTTTTTTGCTCATAGTGGCTGTTTTGTTTATTTTTTATTTTTTTTTTTTTCGTTGGTTTAATACAAAGGAAAAGGTGGACTTAAAGTAGTTGAAAGAACAGTTTTAAAAACTTAAGTTTCGTTTTGGCGAAAAAAAAAACACAAGAAAGATGAGATAAAAAAATGTTAAAAATGAAATTAAAACCTAACAATTCTAGAATTCCTTATATATCCCTTCGTCTTTAAGTTTGTTGCCAAAAATCCAAGGTATGTATTTTTGCAATAAAGATATTAATAAGTACTTTATGTGAAGAGAAACTAAAAAAAATCTTTCAAGTAAATCCAACAGCAAATTCAGAAATGGAATTTCACATCTTGAAATTGAAAAAAGGAGTAAAAATATGATGACCACAAAAACCAAACTCACTTTTAATTCTATTTACCAAAAATGAATTATTGTTTTTATAAGTTTGATCCATTTTTTTCATTTTTTAAAAAGTTCAAAATTCAATATATTTCAGATTTTTTCAAAAAAAATTATTTTTGTTGAAAGAAGAAAGAAATCTTGTTGTTAGTGAAGGAATTGTACACAAAAAATCAATTTAAAAAAATAAAATCATACTTTTTGAAATAAACCAAGTTTAAAAAATCTAATTCATTTCAAAAACATTACTATAATTATTAAAAACTTCAAAAAAATATAATTTTTTAAAATCCACAGAACATTTCGAATAATTTTTTACTTTTTTTGAACAAAAAATATGCAAAAAAATTTTGAAATAATCAAATTAAAAATTCTCCCAAAATACCTTTTTTAAAACTTGGAAAATTCAACTTAAAACCTTAAGGAATTACTTTTTTAATTTGATTATTTTCAATCAAATATTTAATAAACCAAAATTTAATTATTTTGGTAAATTAGCAATAACCCAATCTTAATTTAAGTATACCAGTAATAACCCAAAGACTAGAGGTATCAATCGAATTTCCAATTATTTATCAATTGTTTAAAGATCATCAAACAAATAAAAAGAATTCAAATTAATAATTCAAATAAAAAAAAAAATAATAAATATTATCAAATAACCGATTTTAATAACAATTCATTCCTTGTTAGTACTGTGGATATTTGAAAAGAAATTATTGCCTAATAATTTAAATTTCAAGAAATTTTTAAAATTTTGTGAATAAAAAATAAGATCAATTGTTTTCTGATCTTGAAGGACTCAATATCTGATTAATTTTTCTGTATTCTTGCAAAATACGATTTGAAGTGTTGTATATTATTTATATAGAAAAACTCTCTGATATTATTAAAAGTGAGATTTCTTCAAAATTTAAATGTTTTTGCAAATTCTTCTTTTTCTTGTTTAGATACAAAAATCCAAAATCAAAGAAGGATCTAATCTTTTGACTGAAAACTTCATTGGAAAAAAATGAACTCTTTTAAAATTATAACTCCTTTCTCTTTAAAGTTGATAAATGAGGTTATACATACGCTTAAATTGTATCCTTGTGTAAAATATTATCTAATACCTTTGAAAAAAAAAATAAAAAACTAAATTAAGTTTATGAATTAATTAAGGTTCAAGTTCTCCAAATCATTTCTTCAAATATATTATAAAAATATTTTTTTTTGGATTGTTCAAGCTAAGTACTTTCTTTTATCCAAATATTAAAATAAATTATATTTTTATAAAAAAATGATATTAATTTTTATTTATTTTTTAATCGAGGAGTTTTTAATACCTCTTATTTACCGTAATGTTTTTTTAATTTAAGAAATAAACCAACATTTGATTAAATTTTTAATTTATTTCTTATAGTAAAAAAAAAAACCCCAGGCACTTCCTGAATTCCTAAATTTTTCTTTATAAATTTTAATAAAGACTCAAAAATTCTTCTATTATACACTAGCGATAAAAAATATATTGGGTCTTTTTTTATGATAATATTAAAAATATTATTATTTTTTAATATATTAGATATTGAATTTATTTTAATTCAGATATCTTAATTTTAAGATTATTTTCATGTGATGGGTAATTCTCTAGAAAATGTTCCTAATCTTCAATGATATCCAATTTTTATACAGTCAGTTTCACTTTTAAGGCACAAACTTTCAACGAAATTTAAGGCACAAAAAAAATCTCAAATTAAGGCACAAAATTCAAATACTAGTAAAAATAAATTATAAAAAAAAAATTCCAAATTTTGTGCCTTAATTTGAGATTTTTTTGTGCCTTAAATTTGGTTCAAAGTTTGTGCCTTAAAAGTGAAACTGACTGTAATTTTTTGAATAATTTGCAAAATTTTGATTTATCTTTGTTCAGAACATGAGAAACTCTGTTTAGATAAAAAATGTTATCAATTGATTTTTTTTCTTTTTTTTTTCTTCTAATTTAATAAACTCACTCGTCAAGCTCTTTAAAATAGACCTTATCAAACATTTTTTTAATTATTTTTTCATTTCAATCAGTTATCACTAGTTTTTGAATAATAAATGTAAAAAGTTTTTAAAAATGATTTTCGTGATTTTTTTTTCTTTTCTTAGATAAAGAGTGTTTTCAAAACTACATAGTTTGGAATTAGTGATCTCAATTTGAAAAAGGAAAATCAAAATGAATTGAAAATAATATTGGTATATTTGACTAATTATAATTATATCAAATTACTACTAACCCAATAAAATCCAATTATTCCATTCTAAATCAACAAAACTTAATAATTACTTTTATTATTAGTTGGTTTTTTAGAATATATTAAAAAGTAAAAATTTATCTTCTATAAAAATAATTTATATTTTAATCTTGAAAAAAGATCATACAAACCTTAATCAATCTGATATATTATAAATTTTACAATATTTATAACTTAATTCGAAAAATTTATCTCTAAAAATACTTTTTTTTGAAATTTTATTTTTTTAAATTAAATGAAAAAAAAAAACAACTTACCCATTAGAGTATTAAAAAGTGTAATTCATTTATAAAATTATTACAGCTGTTCCAAGAATAGATTGAAAAATTTTAATTATCAAATTTTAATGTAAATATCGTTTAATAAAAACTTGAAAATGGAAAATAAGTAAACTTAATTAAACAATATTTTTTCATAAATGAGTTGATCTGAAAAATATTTTTCTAATCTTATGGGAAATAATTTTATTTTTTAAGAGGAAATTTTAAGTTGTTTCTCAATGAATTTTCAATGTTTAGAGTCATTTTGGGTTCTGAATATTTTATTTTTTGAAAATAAGAAAAAATTCTTGAATATTGACTCTTTAGGAATTTTTTCACATATGAGCATAATTATTCTCATGTTCAACTTTTGAAAAATCCATATCAACATCAAAAGTTGATATTGAAAAAATTTCACGGTAGGATTGGAGAGATTGCAATACAGAATTTAAATAATATTCGTACAGCCGTTCCAACCCTACTGTGGAATCTATCATAACTAGAAAAATTTTTTTCTATCTCATACTTTCCTTTATAATAACAGGGTTTTATGATTATATAATAGCCTATAACAAACACTGAACTTTTTTAATGGAACTAAAAATTTCTGAGAGAGAATATTACAATTGGAATTTTTTCCAACAAACCTTCAAGATGATAAATAATTTAGAAACATTTTCGGGTTTTTGGTTGATTCTTAATTTCTAAATACCTTAAAATCAAAAGGCAAGAATATTCTAAAGAAATCATTAAATTCTATCTTCGATCTTTGGGAATTTTGTTTTGATTTTTTAAATATATTCGAAAAACAACAAGATTTTTATTCGCTGTCATTCAAATAAGAAATTTATTAAAAAAACCTATGACAAACCATAAAATGTATATGACAGTGTATAACATAATTTTTTTTTCTATTTAATGGAGCCAAAAGGTTACAGCCATTCCAAGGCTACCCTAAAATATTAAATAAAATACAATTGAGTTTTCTCTTCTTATTTTCCATTTTCAAAATATTTGGAAATAAGAGTTATTATTCAAAGAAAATTTTAATAAATGAGCTATTAATCAAAAATTTGAAGATTCATAGAGAAACTCAAGATCACTTGAAACTTAAAAATTATCGGTCCAAAAAAGCTCAAAAAAAATATCAATATTTACTGATCTTTAAAAATTTACCATTTTTGAACAATATTTTAAAGTGCTTCAAGAACCTTCAAAATTTTTTTTTGATGTTTCCAAAATTTTGAATAATAGCTCATTTATTAAAATTTTCTTTGAATAATAACTCTTATTTCCAAATATTTTGAAAATGGAAAATAAGAACGAAAACTCAATTGTATTTTATTTAATATTTTATGGTAGCCTTGAAAAGACTGTAATTTCTATGTTTATCAAATTTCATGGTAGATTTGGAACTACTGGGATATAAAAAACAAATAATAGTTACATTGAAAAGTCTCTATTTTTGTGACTGTCTACTCAATTGAAAAAAAAAATTGAACAATATGGAAGAAAGAATTAATCCAGATGATCTAAAATAAGAAAAAATTAGAGAATAATATCATTATATCATTCAAAATAACCGATCATTATTTTGTTTTATTATTGATAAATGATTAAGGAAATTATGATTATTTATAATTCTATTCAAAAAATTACAAATTAGGGATATATCGCCTAGTGACCAAGTTTCTAGCTTTTCCAGAATCGAAAAGAATGTAGTACGTAGAGTCCAGTAGAGTTTAAATTTTCCTGAATTCAAAAAAATAGAAAATCATTTTTGATTTTACTCGATTCTTTTAAATTCTTGAAAAATTAAAGGTTTTTTTTTATTTTTTGAAACAAACGAAAAATTTATTTAATTTTCAGTTTATTTCAAAAATTAAATATAAAACCTAACAACTGAAAAATGAAATTCCCCCCCGGCTCCCTGTTCTAAATAAGGAAAAAAAAAAAATCATATTTTTATAATTTTGATAAAATAAATTTCAAAATTTTAAAAAAAAAAAATTAATTATAAAATTCTACATTTTGGATTTTATTTTCCAGAGAAATATTGAAAAAATTAATTTTATATTTCATTAAATTAATTAAAAAAAACACAGAAAAAAAGAAAACAGAAAAAAAAAAAAAGAAAAAAATGAAAAAGAAAGAAATAATTTTTCAAAAAACCAAGTAACTTGTATTTTTTTGTTAGTTATTGGTTTTTATTATAATTATTATATAAAAAAAAAAAACAATTCACAAAAAAGGTTAAATTAAAAGATTTTTTTCAAAAGAAAACAAATTATAAATTTCCAATATTTCTAACCAAATTTTGCAATATTATATCCTTAATTGATTCAAAAACGAATTTTACATTTGTTGTATCTGTTGCGCAAGTAAAATGTGAATAAATTTCTTTATTTTTATTTGAATTTTTTTCAATAAATTTATTTTTGATATATTCTCTTGATTTTTTTTCATCTAACCCATCTTTATAATCTGGAAAGCAAATGCTGATATCGTGCTTTTTTATTTTTTTCTTAAATAGATCAATTTTGTTTAAAAATAAAATAATTGGGGTCTTTTGGAACCATTTTGAATTAATGGTTGATTCAAATAATGATAAGCTTTCATGCATTCGATTAACCTTTTGATCCTCAAATAATTGTTGATTATATTCACTAATTGAACTAATGTATAATAAAGATGTGATTTCTTCAAAACAGGAAATCCATTTTTTTCTTTCACTTCGTTGTCCACCAACGTCAATAATTCTTCAGTTAATAATATGGATTAGAAATTATACAATAAATATCAATGAATATAGAGATTTATTTTTTAAAAAAAGCACAATTAATGTTTAATAAACAAGTATTTTTTATATATATAAACGAATATCAAAGAACATTTCCTGATCAAAACTTACGTAAATTTGAAATCATCCATAGAAAAATTTGTTTGATTAATTCCTGAGGTACGTACTCTACAAAGCAAAATATCTTCATCTGTAGGGAGATGATTTGGTTCTGCAATTGTTTTTAATTTATTATAATAACTATTTGGAATTATAATTTGGAGATTGAAAAAGATAGAAATTAATATAGAAAAAAAATAATAAAAATTAGTTATTAATTCGTGACTTTTTTCATAATAATATTCATGATTTATATTTTTAGAATTTACAATAAAATGTTTCCAAATAAATAAAATTAAACAGAGTTTAATTTTTCAGATAAAATAAACAGAATTTTATCTTTTATTAGACTATGATTCTCTTACTATCATTTAAAACGAATCATAAAAAGGCTATTTTAAAGAAAATAAAAATAATCATTTAAAATAAATAAAGTTTGTAATTCCTATTGTTTTTTAAAATATAAAAAATCCCAAATCAAAATACTCCCCAAAATATAACATTATCTTCCTAAAATGATAAATACTCTATCTCATATTTAGATATTTTCATTGACTTTCCTGATGAATTGAAAGACTATTCTAAACTATAATAAAGGTCAATAACAATTTCAAATACTAAAAAAGATTTCAAGCAAAATTGAAAAAAGGTACCAATATAAATTTGGATCTTCAACTTGATTAATCTGGTTTGAATAAATTAAAAAAAAATGATCTCAAGTATCTCTTTTACAATTATCAATTTAAATGAAACAATAATTTTTTTTTTCTTTTCAAACTCAATTTAATTAGTTAATTTCAGATTGATATTTTGTGTATGTTAAGTAGTCATTGGAAAATGAACACTTTTTTTTTTCAAACTAGGAGAAATGTTGGAAAAAACGATTTTTAAAATTGAAAAAAAATTATTCTAACTAATTTTTTCTCAAAAATTAAAAACAATTTTCTCTTTTTAAATCAAAGAATCAAAAACAAATAAGAAAAATTAAAAATAATTTTTTTTTTCAACAATACTTACAAATCCATGTTTTCTGGTATATGGAATTCATTGCGCTTTTTGAATGCCTGTTGAATTAATTCGTCATTCCAAAGAGTTGTTAAATCTTCCGCAAGTTTTGGTGATATGTCAAAATCAAATTTTATATCTAATATTTTGTCTGCAATCGTTTTTGAATTCCCTTTTAATTCCCCTAATTGTAAAGAATCAATTGCAAAAATTAATATTTTCATATTTTCGATGATATTTGAATTGATAACATCATGATAATAGATTCGTTGTTTTTGTGTAAATCCATTGTTATATATAATTCTCATCTGATTCACAATAGTTGATTTCCCAGAATCTCCAGTTCCTAAACATTTTTTAAAAAAAATATAGAAAAGATTAAATTTATTAAAAATTAAAGGATTGTCAAATATTCGAAAATTAGTAAATTTATCAAATTATTTTCACTTTGATCGATAGAAATTTTTTTCTTGATATTTAATAACTTAATTTATCTTGAATTTTTAAACAAGATTTTGAGAAAAAAAAAAAATGTTGACTTTTAACACATACAGATATGGTAAACATTAAAAAGACAAATGGGTCGGTTGTTAAATAAAGAATTGGAAAGAAGGGAAATAAAATAATTTGCAAAAAAAAATTAGATAATTGTGATCAATCCAAAATTTTCATTCTACTTTCCAAAAATTTTACAGGTATCAAAATCAAATTTAAAATTTGAATTCTGTAAACGTGTTGTATTCTTAGGAGTTCCCTTTTCGAAATATGATGATTTTGTGACTTTTTCGAATATATTATTTTATTTGAAAATTTTTATCCTTTTATTGAAGACTAAAAACAGTTCCCAAGATCAGAAAAGAAGGGTAAAATTAAATCCTAAAATACTCATTTAAAATTGATTATGTATAAAGATCAAGACATTTTGGAACTTGGAATTTTTCAAATAATATGTAAAGATCTCAATCAAAAGATATAGCAATGTAATTATTCTTTCAAAAAAGTGCGAATAAATTGAATTTAGAATTGTGACGAGAAAAGATCTCGTTAGTTTGGAAATTACAAATAAGTTACTTTTGAAAGTATATTTTACATACAATATTTTGGGAAGGATGAATAAACATTCTTCTTTTAACAAAAATCTGATCCAGTGAAACAACCTTCACATTCGCTTGTGGGAAGAAAAAGTGAAGTATGTCAAAGTTCGTTTCAACAAAAGTGGCGAATATTTAAAGAAGAATTATACAAAAAAAATGAGAATTTCAAACCAAGAAGGAGTAAATTTATTTTGTTTGCTTGTTCCACTTCAACTTGCTTCAGTTTTTTTTCAATCTTGTGGTTATATTGGAATTCAAAATCGTTTGACTTAGAGTTTAAGCAGCCCATTAGAATAAATAATAATAAATAAATAAATAAATAAAGGTTTTGAAAAAATCTTCGAAAAAAAAATAAAATTAACTTTTGAATAAAACAAATAAACTGTTAACTGATCAATTAAAAAGCGAAAATGAAAAAAGAGAAATTGAAAAAAGGCAAATTAAGAAGTTAATTAGTTAATATGAAACTTTTTAAAAAGAAAAAAATAATTCTTACTGTCAAAAAAAAAAAAATTTTTTTTTTTTCAAGAAATAATTAACTCTTGGAGAACTTCAGATCTAATTTCATGACTGTACCTCAAATTTGAGTTTTGGAAACAATTAAAAATATTTTTCCAAAAACATCTTTTATTTTCATTTTATTCGAAAGAAAATGAATGACCAAATCTCGAAGATCATTTCAGAAATTATTGTTTCTCAATCTTGTCAGTTTTAGAAAAATAACTTGTTGCAAGTAAATTTTGTTGTAAATATTCAAAATGAAAAATTCATGATCATTGAATGTCGATTGATTTCAAGAATTCACTTTGATCAGTTGATATTCTTTAATTCAAACCCTCAAATAAGATTATTTTGGTGTCAAATTAGATTGAAGTTTTTTTCAATCTAATCATCCACTCTGATCAAAATAAAACATAAATAATTAAGGTTTGTTTAAATAATAGAAAATGTTTAATGTAAAATCTTCTTATGGGTTGTTGATGTCATGATTTTTTAAATTCTAAATTGAAGTAAATATTTTAATTTTCGAAAATAATTGAATATAGAACAGATTTTGAATAATAAAAAGATTTGTACTAGAAGATATCATATTCCATTGATCTATTAATGACTGATCTTTATTTTCTGAAAAAAATTTAATAAAAGAAAAAAATTTTTTTTTAAACGACATTTTAAATGTTTTTTCGTCTATTTTTGAAAAACATTTAGTTTAACTTTAATTAGCTTTTCGATCAAAAGAAACCTCAGTTATTTGATCAAAGAAGTCAAGGATTAATTTTGAAAAAGATGACCAAATTTGGATAATTTAATTGTATTGATTGATTGTATTCCGCTCGTTTCAATTTGAGAAATCATATTTCTTGTAAAATTATGTACACAAAAATTACTTTATTTTTTTTTAAAATAAATTGAGAATAATTATCAAAACTTGAAAAAAAAAATTTTTTGAAAAGTATTCAATAAGGATTAAATACAAATAAGAACCAAGGTGTGACTAAGATTGATACTTATTTTTTTTTGAATTCGTTTTGATTAAAAAAATCAATATTTGCGAATAATTGTTATTTTTTCATTTACTTTTGTCAGAAGTGGAAAGAAAAAAAATAGTGTTGTTAATCTGTGAGTGATAGAATTCCAAAAATTTTTGAAACCATTTTTATAAGTTAAACTTTTGACTAATAAAATGATAAAAAAAGTTTGAAAAAATGTGATCAGAACAAGAAAAACAAACCGAAATAGTTTTTCTTCAAAAACTTTCAAAGATCAATTTGAGATGCTTCAATAGAACAGTTAAAAATGATGTAACTATAACACCACCTTTCATTTTTTTAATCCTTATGTTTGTTTGATCAGATTTTAAAGCGGAAAAAATCGTTCAATAATTTGATGACTGATTCAAAGTCCTCGAATTAATTCTTCTTGATCTTTACTTGATTCTAATTGTGAATGGAAAAATTTAATTTTTGCAGATTTCTCTAAATTATTTGCAAACTGAAAGAAATAAAACTTTTAATTAAAAAAAGATTTTTTTGATATCACCCGAATAAAAAACATCATTGTGTTGCTGAGTGTTTCATTTTTATAAAAATTTGTCTTAAAATTTGTGGGTTGAAAGGATTAGGTATATTTTTCCTTTTTCCAAAATTTTAATTGTGGAAATATTTCTGAAAGAAGATTTTTTGAGTGCCACCCGATATTGAAACTTTGAAACCAAAATACCATTCGCAACTAAATTTATGAAAAGAATCAAAGTAATTCAGAGTTGAATCTTTCATTTTTCGATTTTTTGAAAATTTTTTTTTTTTTCAATTTTGGGTTTTATTAAATTAGGTTTTGGATCGAGATTTGATTCCTCAAAATGTTCGAAATTGGTCAAAGAATAAACTAAAAAAAAATAGTGATGTAAGAAGGTGGGTATTTGAAACAGATATTATCTTTTAGAAGACCGTACAAGAAAGAGAACTTTTCGAATAAATTTGTTTAAAATAAAGAATAAAACAAAAATTAATTCAAGTTTATTTTGGATAAGATGTTTATTTATTTATTTATCTTCCTAATTTGGAAGAATCCAAACAAACCATTATCTTGTGTTTCAATCCATTACATTTAGTATTTTTTTAATCAAACATTTTTGATACAAATTTTTGATTAAAATTTGTTTTTCCTGGTTTTTCATTTAAAACCCAACTTATAAAACAAATAATAATTGAACTAAAAAATACTAAAAAATTGTAAAAAACGATTTCTGAATAATTTGAGTTTTTTTTATTAATTTGTGTTTTTCAAAAAAATATGTTACTTTTTAGATAAATACTTTGATGAAAAAAAGCAATTGTAAATTTTAAGTAAGAACAAAACTTCTATTCTAAATAGTATATCATCAATACAAAAGTTTCTTTGGGTTACAATAAATATCCCAAGAACATATCAATTCTTGGGACTATTTTATTTATTGTTAGTGAGTCATACAATGATTTTTCAAATTTTTAACCAAAAAAAGTTGTTTTTTTTTTTTTCATGTTACAAAAAGTTGAATTTTATATTTTTAAATATCTTAGTCTTATGTGATTTTATTTTCATAGAAGTGTCTTTTGAAGAAAATAAATAAAAAATAATTTTGATTCTTTTTTTCTTTTTCTTTTATCCAAACTCCTTTTTTACAAGTTGTTTGGTTACTTGATCGGATTTTTTTTTTTTTTTTTTTTTTGTTTTTAAAAAACTGTTTCAAGGGGTTGAAAGGCATTTTATATAAAAATGTTAAACATAATCTAAAAAAAGTGCATGATGAGGGTTCTCTGATTCAAAAAAATTATTGAAATATGTTAATTATTCTTGGGGTACAGTTGAACTATGAAATTTTATTGTTATTTGACATTTCAAAACATAAAAAGCTCATTTTCAACAATTTTTTTGAATCTCTGTACCCATAGTACTCTTTTTTTTTTTTTTTTTTTTTTAATAATTCTTAAGAATTTATAGACAAATTCACAATTAAATCTTAAACACACTATACTTGTTATGATTCTATTTTACCTAAAGTAAATTGGACTAAAGAGACTTTAATTTAACTTATATGATTTCAAACCAACCCAAATGAACCAAATTAAATCTTTATGTTCAATCAATCCATTTATTACTTGTCTTGCTTGAGAAATAATGAGTTATCTCCTTTTAAGATTTTATGAAAACAAGATTTGGGAAACTTTCAAAAAAATAATAAAAAAAAACGAAACCAAAAAAAAAAAAAAAAAACAATCAAAGTTACTTAGAATAAAATTTAGAAAACAATTTTTTTTTCTTAAAAACTCCATCACTTTAAAGTTGTACCCTAGAAAGCAAATTTACTAGTTTAAATCTGAATAAAGTAATATATTTGTTTTCTTTTATATGGTGTAAAATATTAGAACATTTATGATAATTAATGTTTTGGTGATTTTTAAACTGGTTTATCAAAGAAAACAGGCAACAACCAATTCAACACTATGGGCACAAAAAAAAAAAAAAAACAAGAACTAAACAATTTTTTTACTTTTTTTTTTTTATTTATTTTTTTAGAAAACTAAATTAAGATTCAAATACTTCTGATGACTAACTCTATTGTTAGATACTCTTTGAATTAGAAGTTACAAATTTAGTCACTTAAAAACTCTCTCTTTAACAGATTAAGAGATATTGGGCACTTAACCTTTACCAATAAAGCCTAAGAATTTCTTTAATTTCTATATTTTCTTTCTCTAATTCTTTATCTCTTTATATATAAAGAAAAATTTTTTTATTCGTTTTTCAAAGGAAAGATAACTTATAAGTTATAATCTTTTCTACGTTATAAACAGGTTAAAATATTCTTACTAAATTTAATATTTAAGGAAGTGCCCTCAAGTACTGTAGAGTGCCTAGCTTTTCCAGGATTCAAAAATATGGAGACAAATCTTTGATTTTACTCGATTTTTTTTTAATCTAGAAAAAGCTAATGGCGGTTTGTTTCAAATTTGATAAATAAAAAGAAAATTAAATAAATTTTTATTCCATTTCTTCAATTAAAAAAAAATCTAAGGTTGATCTTCTTGAGTTTTATTATTTTGTCTGTTAAGTGTTCTAGGTTTTTTTTTTGAGGTTTTCTATTCTATTTCACTGCAATTTTAACTTTGACCAATCTGGAAAAAAAATTGAAAGGAAGAAACAGATAATTTAATTGGAAAAAAAAAAAAAAAAAAAAATCAGAAAAGAATTTTGTTAAAAAAAGAAAATTATATTCAAATTAAATGTAGATTAATTTTATTGTTATTCTTCAAATAATTTGAACTGTTACAAAATTTTTTAAATTTTATTTTAGATAAAGATATCATAAATTAATCAAAACTTTCTAGCCTTTCAGAAATATAATCATTATTATGGTTTCTTTTTCTAATAATATCCCAAAAAAAAATTACTTTTTTTCAGTTCGATCTTTATTTTAAATTTTAAAAATAATAAAGAAAAAAATATTTTCAAGAACATTCTTTAATATTTGTAAAATTAATTTTAAAATTATTGAAAAAATATAACTTTAATACCATAAAGATTTAAAAGACTTTTTTTTCTCTTTTTTTTTTGATATTATTTTTCAAAATTTAGAATTTGGAAATACTTGGGTTTATTAGTTTGTAATTGATACTAAACTTTGTTTCAGTCAAAGGAGCCCAATATTTTTTTCAAATATCAATTATTTATAATTAAACCTTAAACAACAAATAAGAAATACTAGTATAAGTAAAACCAAAGAATAGCTGATATTCTATATAAAGTAAAACTAATAATTCAATAGATTTTTTCTTCAAAATAGAAAACTAAAATTATTAAGGGTATATTAAAGAAAAAACAACAGTTTTTTATTTTGATCTCCAATTGAAGATCCAAATAAAATATCACTAGAAATCAATACCATTTCTCTACAAACATTTTCACTGTTTCAGTAACAATAGAATCACACATTTTTACCAAGTGACTATCGATCTTGCAATAAAAAAAAAATTTGCAAATGAACTATATTTTCAAGAATAAATTAAAAAAAAAAAAAAATGTGAAAAACTGGTTTCATTTTTGAAAATTTCCAAAATGAATTTTCTTCTAATCTTCCTTCCAAACACTTTAAACACATGTAATTCACCACAAACTGGGCTCCTTTGACTAGAAAATGGTTTATTTTGATAACATTAAAAAAAAAAAAAAATTCCCGTCTTGTTCTCCAAATATACATTTCCAATATAAAAATATAATATAATTAAAAAGAATAAATAAAATAGTTTTGATTTGATGAATAACGATGTTTTATTTTGATTTTCAGTGGTAATCAATCTTTGATATATTATCAGTTTCATACCACTAAATTGTTAATTCCAAATAAGGTTCTAATGAAATAAAATACCAAGAAAAGGTACTAAACAAATAATTTATATTAATTTTTTTTTTTTTCCGTCTTTCTTTAAAATTGTAAGAAAAAAGGAAAAAAAAAGAAATTCATTTCAAACTATTTAATTTCTATAAAAGGAGATTTCCTCCGGTTCGTTACATATTAATAAAAGCTTGGTACTAATTTCAAAAGAAATAATTCTAAAAATGTAATATAAAATTAATTGTAAAATGAAAAACAGCATAATATAAAGATATAAAAGAAAAAAAAAGAAAAGGGTTTATAATAACAAAGAGACGGGGAAAGAGAAAGGAAAGCGAAGAAAAAGAAGAAAAAAATTGAAAAAAGAAAAACGAATCTTATAATGTGTGTCTTATTTTTGTTGATATCCTAATTGTTTGACTTTTTTTAAAATATGTTTACCAAATCTGCAATTGCGTACATCCTCTAGGTGATGTAAAATTTTTTTGATTAATAATTTTTTTTGTTTTGGATTTGATTGATCGATTAGTTGTTGAATAACATAATTGCCGAATTTGTCTTTCATTAAATTGATTAAATTGTTCGAATTATTGTTTAGAATCAAATGAATTATTTTGGACCTCTGTTGGTTGTCACCATAAATGATAATTTTTTCGACAATGTTTGAAGCAAATTTGTGTATTGACAATTGCATTAATTGGTTGTTAACAATTTGGAAAATCATTTTTTGTTCGTTTTTTGTTCCAAATTCCAAAAGATTTTGAACAATATAATTTCCATATTGATCCTTAATTAACACCCCAAGGTTTAATACGATTTCATTTTTCACGTCATCAAAGTATTCGCCCCTGTAGTTTTTCAAGAGGCATTGAATTGTGCGGCATCCAAATGGGTGTTTGGAAAGCGGTATTAAGTGGTTAATTAGATTTAAGACAATTATGGACCTTATTTCATCTGATAAGCATTGGATGCATTTTTGAATAACATGGTTGCCATTTTGATCTTTTGCTAAATTGTAGCTTTGGTGTGAAATTTCGTTTACAATGGTTTGCTTTGCTCTTAAGGAGCCATATTGGATTGCCTTTTGAATAATTCGGCATGAATACATACCAGTGGATAATTCGTATATTTTCCCTTTTATGGTGTCAATAATTGTTTGAATTTGTTCTGGTAGTCCTAGTTTTTAAATAATAATAAAAAGAAAAAAAAAAAAGTATTTCATAGAGATGATAATGTTGTTGAATTGGTATTAAAAAAGAAAAGGGAAAGGGGAAAAAAGGAAAAAGGAAAAAGGAAAAAAAAACGAAAAGAAAAGAAAAAAGATAAAAGATGAAAGATAAAAGATAAAAGATAAAAGGATAAAAAAAAAAAAAGAAAAAAAGAAAAAAAGAAAAAAATTACCAATTTCTAAAAATTTTTGAATAACATAATTCCCAAAAACATTTTTCATTAAAAAAAATAATTTCGATAAAACATGAATAAAAAATGTACGTTTTTCTTTATCCGAAGCATTTTCTAATTTTTTTTGAATAAATCTTGATCCTAATTGATCAGTGCTAAATTCCAAAATATTATTTGACAATTGGGATAATTCAATTTTTTCGAATTCGTCGGGATTGTTCAAAAATTGTGAAAGTAAAGAATCTGTTTCTTGTTCTGATCCTTTAATTTTTTCAATATATTTATTTTTTTTATTATTTTGTTTTTCTTTTGTTTCTATTTGATTTTTTTTTTTTTTTTTTTTTGTTGTTGTTGTTGTTGTTGTTGTTGCTGCTGCTGCTGTTGTTGTTCAAAAATAATATTTTGAAAATTTGGATAATTTTGATAATTATTTTCAAGATTACTACTATTTGATTTTTGAGGATTTGCATAATAATGGTAGCCCTTTTTTTGATTTAAATAATAACTGTTTCTCTCTTTATCAATGTATTGTGGTTGATATACCCCATTATATGGAACTGGATATTGATTTTGATAAAAAGGTGGATAATAGCCATTATAATTATAGTTATAATTTGTCAAATGATAATTGTTATGATATTGCTGTGGCAATACTCTTGGTTGATACGGGTATTGTAATTGTGAATTTTCTGTATAATCATTTTGAAAATTTATATTTCTTTTAAAATTTCCATTTTTGTTCTTAAAAACCGTTGTTGTTTGATTTCCTTGTTTTTGGGTTTGGGCTTTTCCTGTTTCTTTTCCGATTTGTTGTTTTTTTACTTTTCGATCTTTTTTAATCATTAAATTGGAATTACTTTTTTTATTTTGATTTTGTTTGTTTTTTTGTTTATTATTAATTTTTTTTGTAACTTTATTTAATTTTGATTTTGGTTCTTTTATATGAAAATCCATTTTGGTTCGAAAGTTACTCTTCATAGTATTGTTGTCATCATCTATTTTGTAAAAGAAAAGGGTGAGTTAATTAAAATATTATATATTAGTGAGAATTAATTTTTTTTTTTTTTTTTTAAGGGAGGAGTTTTTAGTTCCTCTTGTTTGCCCGAATTCCTAAATTGTGCTTTAGAAATTTTAAAAATTATTAGAATTTTCAATTAGGAATACAATTTGTTGAAATTTTTCGTAATTATCTCAATTGTTTTGGAATTTTTTGATTTTTCTTTTCCATTTACTTTTTTTGAGTTACCTTTTTTTTTCTCTAAAATGAATTTTTTTTTTTAAGACTATTTTAATCTATTTGTTAAAAAAAAACGTGGAATATTACGCTCCTAGAACTGTTTAGCGCACATTATAAGATCACATATAAGGTATAAAATAAGTAAAATAATATCAAAAAAAAAAAAAACAATAAGGCACAAAAAAAGATTTTCCATAATAACAATCATACTTTTTGTTTTTTCAACTCTCAAATAATAATTGAAAAAAAAAAAATATGTGCCTTATATTCAAGAATTGTACTTTAGGAAAATATGAAAAAAAATGTGCCTTATTTTTTTATTTGGAGTGTGAGTTAAAAAGTCAACATTCTGTAAAATTCAATACAAGTAACCAAATTTTTTTTTTACATTTTTTAGAATTTACTCGTATTTGATATTTGAAATGAGACAATATTTCAGCTGATGATTAACTTTTTACAATTATGAAATATTAATTCCATTTTTTTGATTATTAATTCACTCTTCATATAGTTTTGTATACCGAATAAAAAATTACCAAACAAATAAACTGGGATAACAAATTGCAATACATTTCTTTGGAAACTCTTGGTTAAAAAAAAGAGGAAAAAGTAGAAAAATCAAGTGAAAATTTTTTTCCCATTTATTATTCAAATAACAGTATCAGTCGTTTTGTTTTTTTGAAATCCCAATCAAAGTTTTTTTCAATTGGTGAACACAACTTACTAGGTCTTACTGTTGAGAGAAAAATGTTGGACAGAGAAAAATAGTTGGACAGCAATTTTAATTGGGAACATTACTGAAAATGATTTTTAATTTCAATCGTTTGTGAAATAACTAAAGAAAATAACAATAATCTACTTATTAGAATAACGAATAATGTAATTCTACTTTTTCAAAACCTTATCTCTTATAGTCTAAAGCAAGTTTAAAAATTACCATTTTCAGATTTAATAGTAAACTTTACTACAACTTGGATTTTTGTTAAAATAGCCTGATCTACTTTAGTTGTCAACCATTCAAATGAGTATTCTGCACAAACCACAGATTAATGAACTTGTAACACCTTTAAACCTGGATTTATATAAAATTCACCTAGTTATCAATAGGATTTGATTTTCAATTTTACAAATGTTCTCAATTAAAAATGGTGTCCAACCATTTTTCTGTGTCCAACATTTTTCTCTCAACAGTTATCAAATTTTGTTGATGTGCATTGAAGGATTTGTACCACAAAAAGAAACAGATAATTAAAAAGAAAAATCAAAAAACAAAAAGAAAAAAAAATTTACCGTTTGCTTGTTCGAAATTCAATTGAGAAGAACTAAACAAGTCAATATCTGAAGAAAGAAGTTTACGTGATTTCTTGAAGTTTGGCAAACGGGAAGTTTTACTGTATTGATACTTGTTGTAGTTTTTGTTTTCTTGATCAAGATTGTTCTCATGCCATATATTTCCACGTGATATTCTGGCACTATTGGGGACAAGGCATTCTTTGTAGTTACTAATTTGAAGTTTTGGGGGTGCTGTTATTTTTGCCTTTGATTTTTTTTTTGTTGTTGTTGTTGTTGTTGTTGTTGTTGTTGTTGTTGTTGTTTTTGAATTTGTTTTTGAATGTGCTTCCTTTTTGCGAAAGATTTTGTTTTTCGTCGCTTTATTGTTCAAATGCAGATCTTTGTTAGAAGACAGATCACCGAAACTTGAAAAAAGGTTCAAAGGCTTTATTGCTCTCGCAGATTGTACTAACCTGGGTGACCAATTTTTTGTTGGGTTGCTTTTGGGGTTTGTTTGAATTTTTAAATGGCTAAAGGAAGTACGCTTAATGTTGGCAAGTGTTTGTCTTTGGTTCTTGGGCTTGACAATTTTTATTTTTTTAAATCCACGAAGGGTCGGCTTTGATGTTGTTGGGCTTAATGCTAAATTCCCAAGTAGTTCCATTTTCTTTTTGTCACAAGACAGTAAAGTTAAATTGCTTGGTTTGTTTTTTTGTTGAAGATCTAATCTCTTTCTCAAATTTCGATGTGATTTTTGTTCAGGGTTTGTATTGGAATAATTTTGTATTACCTCAGTCATAACTCAAGTGTTGGTTCTGATTTTGGTTTTGTGGTTGAAACGTTAGAATGGTGTTTGTTTTGGAAATATTATGTTTTGATTAGAAAAATGCAAAAAGAAGAAAAATGAAAAGCAACAGAATACCTAGAAATTGCTCAGAAACTAGAAAATATTTCTTTTCTATTTACAGTTTTTTTTTCATTATTTGAACTTTCTTGGAACAGCAATGAAGAAAGAAAGCTTTTAATTTTAATTCATATTCAATGAAAGGTTTTAAAAAAAGTTTGTTTTGAAAAAGTAACATTTAAAAAGTACAGTGTGCAATGTTAGTCCAAGGAAAACGAATAAAAAAAAATTGTAATTTGATTCGACTTTTTTTAGAATTTTCTATTTTTGGGCCGTTAGTTATTTTTCTTTGTGAAAGCATTTGCAAAAAAGAAATAGATCACTTTTTAAAAAAGATTTTTTGTTCAAATTATATTAATTCTCACATACAAACAGTTTATATTTCCTGAGAAAATGGTTGGTTCTCTGAAGAACACTTTGAATTCCTCTTTGACTGTATTTTTTTTTTATGATTATTTACCAAAAACAGTCTCATTGGGGGTATTGATTGTAAAACATAATCTCAATATTTGTTTATTTGGATAATTTTTTTTAAAGCAAGAATGACAAACAAATTGAAAAATAAAGTCTTTCTTTGTTTTTTTTATTACTTTAATCTTGGGTAAATGTAAATGAGTGGGAGATTGATGAAAATGTTCATAAAGTCTATTTTTTGTAAAATATTTGCTTTTTTACTCATTTTTTTGATTTTTGGTTCATAACGAAGAAGATTGATTTTTTTTTCAAAAAACTTTGTATTTTAAGGTTTACAATCCCTGTAATTTGAAAAAAGATTATCTGGTCGAGGGTATCCTTTTTGACCACTTTTTAATTTGGTTCTTAGCTGATCGATCTTGTGCTTGGGTTGGGTTTTAATAGTTGTTCAATACAGTCAGTTCCACTTTTAAGGCACAAACTTTCAACGAAATTTAAGGCACAAAAAAAAATCTCAAATTAAAGCACAAAATTCAGATTCTAGTAAAAATAAATTGTAAATTTAAAAATTCGAAATCTTGTACCTAAATTTGAGATAATTTTGTGCCTTAAATTTCGTTGCTAGTTTGTGCCTTAAAAGTGAAACTGACTGTAGTAGTAATTTTTGACAATTTATTTTTTTTTTTTTAAGAAATCCGAATTGAAGAGTGTAAGACTAATTTGTTGGAACTTAAGTTAGAAAAAAATGTTGTTTGTTGGTTGTTGATTGAAATTTTTAATTAGGTTTGGGTTTATTCGAATTTTTTTTTCATTTAGTTGATTGACAAAAAAGTTACTTTAAATTTGAATCAACAACCCAAAAATCAAAATTTATTCTTACACATCTACCAATATATTTTCCTTACACTCTTCAATTCGGATTTCGGAAAAAAAAAATAAAATAAATTGTCAAAAATTGCCATTTTGAACAACTATTAAAACCCATACCAAGCTTAAGATCGATCAGCTAAGAACCAAATTAACAATTTACTACATCAAACACAAGATAATCTTTTTTCAAATATCAGGGATGGTAAACCTTAAACTATGTTCAATTCTTAAAAAACTAAAAATATTGGTTTTAGGTCTTATTGGAGAAAGGACTTTTATAAATAAATTTTTACTTATATCAAGAAGAAATTTGACTGAAGTTCCTTTTCATTATTATAACTCAATTCAACATGTCGCTTTGAGAGATTGAGGCACCTTTTGGAAACTATTTTTCAAAAATTTTGACTCACTTTATAAGGTTAATGGGAGTTGTTTTGAGGGTTTATTACAGTATTCTTTACAAAAAATATTTTCAAATTTTTGGATCAGAATCATTTTTTCTAATTTTGCAAATTTTAGTTTTGCTTTTTCTTTTCTTTTTCTTTTTCTTTTTCTTTTGCAAATTTTTGTTTTTCTTTTGTTTTTCTTTTTCTTTTTCTTTTTACTTTTTTTTGAAAAATTTTTCTTTTTTTTTTTTTTTTTTAAAAGATCATGTGGAAAAAAAAAAAGAGATCTTCCAAAAGATAAATAATCACTAAGAAAAGTGAGACTATGTAATGTCTTTGAAAATGGATTTAATTATTCATAAAAAATCTTGTTATTCAACTTTTTTTCAGTGAAAGTTCAGTAATAAAAAATCCATAATGCTTATTTCAAAAATTGTGACTCACTTTTTTTTAGTTTTTGGTTTTATTTTTTTTTAATTTTTAATATATCAGGCTTTTATAGATTTAGAATGACTTAAAAGTGAATTACAAATCATATTTAGTTATTAATTGTTATTGAATACTAAAGGATAATTTTTTTTTTTCGATTTATTATTTCAGGTGAGTCACAATTTTTGAAAAAAAGTTTAGTTTTTGATTTTTGAAGTTTTTCTTTTCTTTTTGTGGACTTTTTATTTTCAGATTTTTTATTGTTCAGGTTTGCTGATTAACAAAGAAACATTTTAGTAAATTCGTCTTGGGAACAAAGTTAAAAAATTCTTTTTAGAATTTCAGAATAAAATAAAGCGTCTCTAGGTATCCATTTGAGAACATATTATCAATGTGGATGGGTGTATGACCAAAATTATTTTATTGTATATAATTGGCAAACATCATAGTTTAACCCTTTTTTGTTTTTCAGAATTCCAAAATAATTTATTTGTTTGTCTAAAATAAAGGGATATATATATATATATAACATGTTATAAACATGTTATAGTGTGTTAAATAATGCAAAACGTGTTATTTACCAAGTTATTTTTAAAGTATCAAAAAAATCATCAGTTAAAACGAAATTTCCCTAATAAAAAATATTTTACATATGCTCTGCAAATTTTTTGTAATATGATAAATATTTTAAAAAAGTTTTTTTTTTTATCCTTATATTTTTTCTTTCTTTCTTACACAAAAATTTATGGTTAACAATGCCAGGGACAAAAAAATGAACCATCTTCCAAACCTAATCAAAAAAAAACTAACAAAAATAATTAAAAGCTACAGAATAAATGTAATTACTCTTTTTTTTTTTTTTTTATTTTTTTATTCATTGTTACTTGTATTCCTAAAATAGAGTCCATATTATCATTTTTCAAATTGCTTATTTTTTTTTAACTTTTTTTATGAATAATATTACTAAAATATATATTGATAGATAGATATTAGTTTTTCCCATATTTTTTCAAAATCTTTTTTTTTTTTTTGATAAAAAATCAAATTGAAAATAAATGTAAAAATTAAACAAAAATTTAATTAAAAAAGTAATTCTTAGAAAAAATAATCCAAAACTTTATTAATCTAACTTATCAAAATTATATTTTTTTTCTATTTTTGTCAAGAATTTTTCATAAGCTCTAAGGTTTAGAAAACTGAAGGAAATATATGAAAAATTATCATTAAAAATAGAAAAAGAAAATACTAAAATTATTAAATATATAAATTTGGTTTTCGAAAGTGATACTTTTTAATGGGGTTCAAAGGTTTTTCCATATTCAAAAAAAAATTGAGTAAAATCAAAATTTTTTGTGAATCTTTTTATATTTAAAAAAAAAAACAAATTATAGTAGAACGCCAATTTATTAATCAAAGTTTGTCGAATTTTTATTTATGATTGATAATCTTTTTGGAAGATTTCGATCCACTCTCTAAAAATAATGTGAAAGTTTTCGAAACTGCTACTGATTCCCCATTAACTTTCTAGGATTTTTGAAAAATGAAAGAACTAAGTAAACTTGTTTTTTTGTTTCCTTTTTTTCAAATTTACGAAAAAAACGGATAATATAGATAATTTTCAATTTTTTCAAATAAATTGTGTTATTATTATTCCAATTAAAATATTTTCATAATTTCTCTTATTTTTTTTTTTTTTTTTTCCATTTTAATAAATTTATTTGAATTATTCTTTTTAATAAATGAATAAACCAATCAATTAATCTGTATTTTTATTAATAAATTTAACAAATATTTCGGTTTTCGGACTAGCTAATATGACTTTTTTTATTAAAAATACAGTAACTACCCTTAAAACATGTTGATTCAAGAGTTATTTTTATAATATAATATTTTTTTATATTGTTTTAGATGTTATTTAGAAAATTTTTTTATCAATTTAGAAATTTTATAGACAAAAATTTTTATCAAAATTTAAAACTTGATATTTAAACTTTTAAAATTTTCTTAAGAGTAAAATTTATAAAACAGTTTTTTTTTAATATTTTTTATTTGAGAAAAAATTATTTTCACAATCACAGACTTGAATTTTCTACTTGAACACTTTTCAAAATCAAAAAAATAGTTAAATTCAATTATTTAACCACATTAAAAAAATATTTTAAGGTTTTATGCTATCAGAAGAAGACATTGACAGATATAGTAGAAACTAAATGAAATAATAGGTTAACAAAATTGCTTTGAATACAATATCTATTTATTCGAGAATTCAGAAAAAGTTTTAATTTTAATAAATATTTTTTGACTTCTGATCAACTTCTTGAAAAAAAAAGCAAAAATGACAATTTATTAGCTTTTTATATCATGCCAAAAATTGATAAATCAGTTTTATTTACCAATTTGTGATGTTTCAACCTTGTAATAACCTAGAATTTGGATAATACTATAATTATTTTTGTATTTTTTTTCTCATAGGTTTATTTGAAAAAATTTATTAAAATTTAGAAATATTTATTTATTTATTTATTGCGAGAAAGGAATAATAAAAGAAAATTTACCAAATAAAAAAGAAAAGAATAAAAATACTTATGATATTAAAGTACAAAAATATTATTATCATTTACATGACCAAATTAATAATTATCCACTGTCGTTAAGTTTTCCAGGATTTAAAAGAATTGAGTAAAATCCTTGATTTTACTAAATTATTTCGAATTCTGGAAAAACACCTATAGCCCTTTTTTAATTTGAGAAATAAAAAGAAAATTTCTAAAATTTTCTTTTAATTTCTTAAATTAAAAAAAAAAAACTACCTTTATTTTTTTCTTGAGTTTTCTGTTTTATCTGTCAAAATCGATAAATTTTCGTTAGTTTTTTTTGAGTTTTCTATTTGAAAAATAAATAGATTTTCAATAGTTTTTCTTGGGTTTTCTATTTATTTATAAAATCAATAGAATTTCTCAATAAAATAGAAAACATCAAAAAAAACCTAGAAAACTTCACAAATAAAACAGAAAACCTCAAGAAAACTTATGCACTCAACGGTACTCGGCGAAACTTCTCCTGAAACGGGATGAGTAAAAACCCAACAGTAAGATTATCACTAATAAATAAAAATTCATAAACTGTGATTAATAAATTGGAATTCCAATACTCCAAAGAGTGGGACAATATGTACCCGAATTGATATATATTTTTTACTATTTTAGGAATTTTTTATTTTCAATTTTTTTCTAATTACGTTAAGTTTTCTGACCATAAAATTTACAAATATTATTAATGGGAATAAATAAATTTACGAATATCGTTAATTATTTTGAAATCCATAAAACTAATAATTTTTTTATAATACAGCCAGTTCTATTTTGAAGGCACACAATTAAAACGAAATTCAAGGCACATAATATTCTCAAATTAAGGCACATTTTTTGTAATTTTTTATTTTACCAATATATTTTACTAGAATCTGAATTTTGTGCCTTAATTTGAGATTTTTATTCTGACTTAAATTTCGTTGCAGTTTGTGCCTTAAAAGTGGAACTGACTGTAATTATTTTAAAATAATTTTAAAGGACTTTATTTAGTATCTAATTGATGATTTCATCTTGAAAAAAAAATTGTTTTCAAAATATTTTCAAAAAAAATTACTCAATTTATGGGAGCATTGCTATTATACCAGTAGTTGGTTGATCAGATTTTTTTTCAAATTATTATAAATATTTATTCTATACTAAAATTTGAAAACAGACAATGAAAAATAAAATATATAAATGAAGAAAATATTTCATTAAATTAATTCAACAAAAATGATAATAGAATTAAATTTTAATTTTTTTTGATTAAAAATAAATTTCAAGTTATTTATCCTTTCTCTATTTTTATTCAAATTACTTGATATTTTGAAAAAAAAAATTCAAATAAAAAATTTTTTTACTGATTCTTCTCTTAAGAAAATTTCAAAAGTACCAAAATCAGTTTTAAATTGTTATTAAAATTTTTATTTATAAAATTTAAAAAAATTAGAAAAAGATTTCTATATAACATTTAAAAACAATATAGCAAAATATCACCAGATGACATACCCTTTGAAAAGTTAAAAATGAAATTTATGATTTCGAGATACCTTAATCCGGATTTTATTTAAAATTGACTCAATCAAGTCACCAAAATATATTTTTCAAACAAAATGATCTATTTTCAATTAAGAAAATCTCACAAAAATATTAATATTTAACCAAAAATTTCGATCTTGATGAACTATTTTTGTACAATATTGAAATTATCATATCACTAGGCAGTTATAACTTCTTTGAATGAGATACTCCATAAGAATGCCAAAATCCTGATCATATTATTCAAATTGAAAAGTAAATATGAAACTTTACTCAGATATAAGTGTGAATTAAATTCTAAAACCAAGACATTCTTCAAACAAAAACCGAAAAAAAAAATCAAACCTTCCAAAAAAACTCACTTTTCGAATCGCTTTTCATGATTTGGAAAGTTTTTAGAAAGCTTGAAAATTGTCGAAAAGCTATTGAAAGTCATTGGATTTTTGGGGCGAATAAACTGTTCCAAATCATTTTTTACCCATTCATTTCTTGAAAAAATAAAAAACAAAATGTATCTTTATCATTTGACTCTCCAAAAAGCAACTGCTATTACAAATGCTGTTTGTGGGAACTTTTCATCAGAACAAGATCAAGATCTGGTCGTTTCGCATGGGAAAACACTTGAGATTATGAGAATTAATAATGAAGGGCATTTAAAATCGTTTGGGGGGATTGAAGTTTTTGGGTTTGTGCGTTCGATGGTGACTTTCCGTTTACCTGGAAACACAAAAGACCTACTATTCGTTGGCACTGATTCGGGTGCAATTACTTTGCTTGAGTTTAATAAAGATCGATCCACATTTACCTCTGTTCACGAAGAGCACTTTGGCAAGTCCGGCTGTCGGAGGATTGTACCAGGAGAATACTTGGCATCCGATCCAAAAGGTAGAGCAGTAATGATCGCTTCTGTGGAAAGGGCAAGATTGGTGTATACCCTTAACAGGGATTCGGGCACGGGAAGAGTAATTATTTCTTCACCGTTAGAGGCGCACAAACCTCGGACAATCTTGTTTGATGTCATTGGTGTTGATGTGGGCTTTGAGAATCCAATTTTTGCTTGTTTAGAATCAGACTATTCAAAGCAACAATTCGAACAAAATCTCGACAAGCCACAAAAAGAATTAGCTTTTTACGAGCTTGATCTTGGTCTGAATCATGTAATTCGGAAATGGGCCGAAGACGTTGATCCAATGTCAAATATGCTTATTGCTGGTAAATGATTCTAATTTTTTTTATTTTTTTTTGTTTTGTTTTTCTTCATCTTTTACTTTTTTTTCTTTTTCTTTTTCTTTTTCTTTTTCTGCTCACATGGCTAAATTTTCATTATCAATGCCAAAAAAGTCCATTTTTCATTTCCCAGCATCCCCTAAAAATTGATAAATTATGTAAAACAAAACTTGGTTACTTTGTCAGAAATATTGATTTTTTTTCACAAAACACCAACACATTACTTTGAAATTATTTATAACTGAGGTACAATGGAAAGAGAAATTATTTTGTAATAAAGTCATTTTAAAAAAGTGTGAAAAAAAAGTTTTCAAAAGAATTCTTAAAAACAGATAACAAACTTAATGGACTAGTAAACTAAAAAAAAAATCTTCAAGTAAATTTAATAGCAAACCCAAAAAAAATTTACCGCATCTTGAAATTGAAAAATAAAGTAAAAATCTGATTACTACAAAACCAAACTTACCTTTAAAGCTATTTTCAGACATTAATTATAGTTTTTAAAAGTTTGATCCATTTTTCTCATTTTTAAAAAGTTCAAAATTCAACATATTTCCAAATTATTTCCAAAAAAAAATCTTTTCATTGAAAAAGAAAGAAATCTTATTATCTATGAAGGAAGTACACAAAAATACAATTTAAAAATGAAACCACCAAGTTTTGAAATAACTCAGGATAAAAAATCTACTTGATTCCAAAAAAATTACAATAATTATTGTAAACAATCTAAAAAATATAATTTTTTGATTCAAAGAACAGTTTCAAATCAATTTTTTCTCTTTATTGGATAAAAAAAAATCTGAGAAAAACAACCAAACCATTCAGATAAAAATTTCTTCCAAAACATTTTTTGAAAACTTGGCTTATTCAACTTATACCCTAAAGAAATACTTTTCAATTTGATTATTTATAATTAATAATTAATAACCCAAGCTTTAAATGTAAGTTAGTAATAACACAAAGATTAAATTTCTCAATAGGCTTTATTTTTATTTCTCAATTTTTTAAAGAATTTCAAACAAATAAAACAAATTCAAATTTATAATTCTAATCAAAAAAAAATTAATTAATATTCTAAAATAACTGATTTTAATACTAATAGTTCGTTGTTAATACTCTTAATATTTGAAAAAGAATATTACCTAATCTTTTAAAATCCAAGAAATTTTAATAAATATTTGTAAATAAAATAAATGATCAATTTTTTTCGGATCTTCAAGGATTCAATATTTGATTTATTTTTCAGATATTTTTAAAATAAGGTTTAAAGTTTCAAAAGTTATTTGTTCATACAAACTCTCAGAAATTGCTAAAACTCAGATTTCATAAAAATAAAAATTGATTGGTAAATTTTTCTTTTTGGTTTTTCAATTCAAAAATTCCAAATCAAAAAGGAGATCCAGATCTTTCTACTGAAAATTTAATTGGGAAAATGAACTTCTTTAAAAATGATAATTAATCTCTCTCAAGGTTGATAAATTAAGTTGTCTATCTGGTCTTAATTGTATCCTTGTGTTAAGAATTGCTCTGTTACCTTTGGGATTAAAAAAACAATAAGAGTTACTAGTACCTTAAACACATTTTAAAGTATACTGCTATAGTTAAATTGTCAGAATTAAAAATTTATCCCAAAGTTCTAATAGGAAGTTTAATTAAGTCCTAAATTATAAAATCATCATTTCTAATTGATTTTGTGAAGATCTTTTACTTATTCAAATAAAAAATCAGTGAAATAATGGGAACTTGAAATATAACTTTTTACTTGATTTTAAGAAGATCTTTGTGATTCATTCAACTAATAATCTGTAAAATATTTTGGAAATTGAAATCAAAATTTTCCTTTCTTAATTGTAAAGTAACAGTATCTCTAAAACAGTTGACAAACTTCAGTATACCTATTTTCAGGCGTATCTTCTTTAGGACTAAACACAGAGATATATCTACAGATCAACATAAGAAAAAAATTTGATATTTCCACGTTCTAAAATTAAAAAATAATTATCATTTTCTAAATAATAATGATGAGCCAAGCTGATGGTAACATGAATTCTCAAGCTATTAACAATAAATACTCGGTAATATGAATCTTGATTTTTTAAACTTTTTTGTGAATTGAAAAAGATATCATCAAATCCTCAAATAATCGAAAATTTTTTATATATTCTAAAGAATTACTTTGAATTATTAAAATTGAGTAATCTTTTGAAAGTTGAAAAAAATCCTTTTTAAACATATTTCATCAGAGAAAAAATCAGAAATTTTTTTATGATTTTCAGTTTCTTGATAAAAGAAACTAAAAAAAAACAAATTCATTCAAATCCTTTTTTTTTAAAAAAAAAAAATAAAAGAATAAAATATAAAAAGAAAAACTTATCTAATTCACAAATAATCAATGAAAATAATATTTTTATTCTTTTCATAAATTTATTAATAACTTCTCCACCACCCCCCTTTTCTTTATCTTCTTCAATGAATTATATTTCACTTTATAGTACCTGGTGGTAAAAATGGGCCCGGCGGTGTATTGGTTTGCAGCGAAGGAATAATTACTTTTATGAATGAAGAACATGATGAAATTGTAGCAAAAATACCAAGAAGAGAAAACCAATCGAAAAGTGAAAAGGAAAAAGATGTTTTTGTAATTTCATCAACTTTACATAAACAAAAAGACAGTTTTTTTATTTTAATTCAAACAGAATATGGCGATATATTTAAATTAACCATAGATCATGAAGATGATGAAGTAAATAAATTAAATATTACATATTTTGATACACTTTCAGTTTCTGTTTCAATGTGCATTTTTAAAAAGGGTTTTTTGTTTGTTGCCTCGGAATCGGGCAATCACTATTTATACCAAATACAAAGTTTAGGGGATGAAGAAGACGAAGAAGATGAAAATGCTCTAATAGAAATTAAAAAAGAAGAAGAAAACGAAAATGAAAAAGAAAAAGAAGAAAATAAAAATAAGCAACTTTTATTTAAGCCACATTTATTAAAAAATTTACTCCAAATTGACGAAATTGAAAATTTAGCACCATTAATGAACTCAAAATTTATTGATTTAAATAGAGAAGGAATTCCTCAATTATTGTGCCTTTCTGGTAAAGCAAATAAGTAAATTTCTTTCTTTCTTGATTATTAATTTTTTTTTTAGTAAATAAATTTTGGTTATTAATTATTTATCTGTCTATTTCTATCTACCCATCTATCCTTCCTTCCTTCCTACTCCCTGTATATCTATCCACCTATCTACCTACTATGACATTTAATAAACCCAAAATGAAACAATTAATAATTCAAAAGTTCTACATTTAGAATTTTAAGACATGGATTATCTGTAAGCGAAATAGCAATCTCAGATATCCCTTCAAAAGGTATGAAAATATGGACTTTAAAATCAAGTACGGAAACAGACTATGATCGATTTATTATAATTTCTTTAAAAACGTCAACTATGGTACTTGAAATTGGTGAAATGGTCTCGCAAATTGAAGACAAAAGAATTAAAGGGGATGTATATACTTTAGATTTAATAATGATGGAGAATGATTCCGTTATTCAAATTCATGAAAATGGCATTAGACAAACAAAAAAAAACCGAAAACCAAGAAATTGGAAAACTCCAAATAATAAAAGAATAACCCAAACTGCAGTCAATGAAAGGCAAGTGGCAATCTCTTTAGAAGGCGGCGATATTATTTATTTTGAACTTCAACAGGATGGTAATTTAAGAGATATGGACACAATTAATTTAGAAGAAGAGATTGTCTGTTTAGATATTGCCCCGATTACTGGCAATAGATTAAGATCTTCGCATTTAGCTGTTGGCACTGCAGAAACGTCCTCAATTAGGATCTTAAGTCTTAACCCCGGTGACTCATTAAAACAATTAAGTTTACAAGCATTGATAGCAACGCCCTTTAGTGTCAAAATAATTGAAACGAATTTAAACACATCAATAAAGGCCTTTGATAATGAAGATGAAGATGACGACGATGAGGAAGGAAATGAGAAGGAAAAGGAAAAATCAACGATCAATTCAAGTTCTGGTTCATTGTTTTTGAATATTGGACTCGAAAACGGGATCTATATTCGATCGGCATTAAATAAAATCACAGGTGAAATTTCTGATACTCGGACGAGGTATTTAGGGATCCAGCCTGTCAAATTAATCCGAATCTTAGTTGCCCAAAAGCAAGCAATACTTGCATTAAGTGAAAGGTGTTGGTTATGTTATCATTTCCAGGGGCGCTTTAATGAAACTCCAATTTCCTATTTCCCCTTGACTCACGCTTCATCGTTCTGCTCTGCGCATTGCGAAGAGGGTATTGTTGGTGTCAGTGGGAACCTATTACGAATTTTTTATATTGAAAGATACGGTAAGAATTTTAGTGAAACAACCACAAATTTAAATTTCACGCCCAGAAAAATGGATATACACCCCATTACAGGTTATACAGTTTTAATTGAAAGAGATTATAACCAAATAAGTCTATCTGAAACAGAAAAGATTTTATCAACATTAAATTTTGATCAAAATTCTGGGGAAAAAAACCAAAATATAGAAGAAGTGGCAATGGAAATCGAAGGAGAAGAAGAAAAAAACGATGAGGATGAGGAAGAGGAAGAGGATGAGGACGAAGAAGAAAGGGAGTTTTTAATTGCAAAATACAAAAAGGAATATGTTAGATCTTTTAAGCCAAATGAACATCAATGGAGTTCTTGTATCAGAGTTTACAATGCGCTATCTGGAGAAACCATCCATCTACTTGAACTGGAACCAAAAGAAGTCGCATTTTCAATTTGTATTTGCACCTTTGATAAAGTGAAAAACGAAATTTTTGTTGTTGTCGGCGTCGGAATAAATCCACAATTAAACACAAGAAAAAATGAAGGAGGCTCCATCCACTTATATAGGATGATTGAAAACAAAAAATTGGAATTGGTACATAAAACAGCAGTGCCCGATATACCATATGCCATTAAAGGATATCATGGCAAATTATTAGTTGGGTTCGGTAAAACCTTAAGATTATATGATCATGGTATTAAAAAGCTATTAAGGAAATGCGAAAATGTAAATTTCCCCAATTTCATCACACAAATAGAATATCAAGGAAACAGAATATATGTTGGCGATCTCATCGAGGGGATAATAATAGTCAAATATATCTCTGATCAAAATCAATTTGAAATTCTTGCTGATGAAACATTACCTCATTATTTAACAAATTTCGAAGTTTTGGATCATAATAAAATCGCAGGATCTGATAAATTTGGACAAATGTGGGTCTCGAAAGCGCCGAAAGAAATGAAAAATACTAAAGAGGTTGATCAAAATAAATTAACAATTAGAAAAGAATATTTAAATACCTCAATAAACAATTTAGAAACGGTCGCTAATTTTCATGTAGGCGAAATGATTATATCCTTACAGAAAATAACTTTTGGCAAAACAGAATGCTTGTTTTATACAACAATTTTAGGTACAATAGGTGTGTTCATGCCCTTTTCTTCACGTGAAGATGTCGATTTCTTTTCACAATTGGAAATGCAATTAAGAGAGGAATGCCCATCTTTGTGTGGTAATAGACATATCAAATGGAGATCCTTTTATGTCCCTGTGAAAAGTGTCATCGATGGCGACTTTTGTGAAAAATTCGGTGAAATGAATAAGAAAAAACAAGAAAAAGTTGCTTCAGCTTTAGATTCGCAAATAAATGAAATATTAAAACGATTGGAAGAATTTAGAAAAAGTATATTTTAAATTTTAATATTTTTTGAAAGATTTTTAAAATATTTTTTTACTTTTTTTTTTTTATTTTTATTTTTTTAAATGCTATTTTTTTTATTTGTTTTCTATTGATTTATTTATTTTATAACAAAAATCATAAAAATTATGAATAATAAATCATTTATCATTTTGAATTTTTTTATTGGTTTTTCACAAATCATTTGGAATTATTTAAAAGAATCCAAATAACAATCTAAATCATTTTTGTCCAGAAAAAAAATTGATTTTGAATGTTTTGGATAAGATTACAAAATTCCCAAATATCTTCAAGAAAATTTTATTTTGAAAAAATTCATATTTCATATTAAAATAAAAACACAGTTTCTGAATAAAATTTGTCAATGTATTTGTAAAAAGTATTGATTAAAACTATCATTTTTAAAGAAGAAGGTTCATTTTACCTTTTTTGAAAAATTTTTAATTAAATGAAAATTCCCAAATGAAAAAGATTTTTAGAAGGTCAGAGATATTGAAACTTTGAAACCAAAAAATCTTTTGTTGCTATATTTGTAAAAAACGAACCCAAAGTAATCCGGAGCGGAATCTTTAATTTTTCGATTTTTTGTAACATTTTTTTTTAATTAGATTTTTGAATGCGAAAAATATGTTCTTGGGAATTCTTGAAATTAATCCAAGAATAAATCAAGTAAACCAAAAAAAAATATAAGGATTGGTGTATATATTAAACATATCTTTTCTTTTTGAAGTCCAAACAAGAAAGATCACCTTTTCAGATAAATTTGTTGAAATTAAGAACGAAAAAAAATACAATTTGACCAAATCTATTTTGGAAGATTATGTTTTCTTTATCTTCTTAATTTGGTCAGAGAATAAACAAGTAATTGCCTTGGATTTCATACCCCTTCCTAATTATTGTTTTTTTGATAAAAACCTGTTTTTGAGAAATTTTCCTTCAAAATTTTTTTTACAAATATTTTTATCAAACAAAACAAAAAACAAGAAACACTATTTCAAAAATTAAAATAAAGAAATTGAATTTTTGATATCAAAAAACAGTTTCAAAATATTCAACCCAAAAAAAGAAAAAGAAAAATTGAGATAAATATAAAAATGATTCCATCGGATTCTGAATTATTTGTGTTTTTATTTTCAATTTAATCTAAAAATAAATTATTTTAATACCAAAAAAAATTTACAAATAAATCGTTATTTCTGAAGAAGAATTCAAAAAATACCCTATTTTCTGAATCACATCTAAATTAGATAAATTCATGAAAATTAGTGGTAAAAATTTATGTTAGAAATTCTTCAGAAATAAAAAGTAATTTGTTTCTAAAAAAAATCATCAAAAAAAAATTTTTTTCATTCAAAATGAAAAATAAAACCAAGGACAAAAAAAGTCAATAATATAAAATGCGACAGATAAGATCAATAAATAAATGATTTTTATTTATTTTTTTTTTGATCAATATTAGATTTATTTTGATTTACATTTTTTCATTATATGTAACTATTTTTTTATCAGGATATATTCCACTCACCTATTTTTTATTAAAATATTCATTTATTAAGATAAAGAAATAATTTTAATGATTCCGTTTCTAATAAAATATGTTACTCAAAAGTGGTAAAATGCACTATCTACTTTCACAAGTTAGCTTAGATTGATAAACCAAACTTTCAAACATAAAATAAAAAATAAAAAAATAAATAAATCTAATTAACCAATAAAAAGAGAAATAATTATTTTAATTTTATTTATAAGAAAAAATGAATAGTAATCAAAAAATATACAATAAAAATTAGAAATATGATCGATTTAAAATTAGTTGAATTTTTTATTTTAAATATTTAAAAGAAGTGTGTTTATTTTTTTTGTCAAAAGAGATAATGGTTCAGTGATAAAATTACCAACTTAAAATCCAAAGTTCTTTTGCTAGATTACATTAACCACATTATTTTTTGTAATTTTCTCAAAAAGTTACAAAAAACCACCAAGATATAATTTTAGTTAAAAATCGAGCTTATCACTTCATAGAGCCACTAATTCTTTTAAGAAATCATCTGACAGATTTAGAATCTTTTTTTGGGCTAAAAATCAAATTGAATGAAAATTAGAAAAAAATCTCTCTTGATTTATAGAGAGGGATCCAATTCTTGGGAGAAATGTCCAGATTCGCTCTCTCACTGCGTTCAACATATCTCTAATTCAAATAAGGGGTTTGGGATAAACCGCAGATTCCCTCGAGTACTGTAGAATGCCTATTTTTTTTTTTTTTTTAATTTCAGAAATGGGGAATTGTAAAAATGTGGTAAATAATCGAAAATGGAAAACAGTCGAATTTTTTCAAAAAGTCGAAAATCAAAGAAAATAAACTTTTAATGGTGTTTGTTTTTGTTCCTTAACATTACTAATTATTGATATTTCAGGTAAATTATTAATTTTATTTTCAAGAACATAAAAAAATCAAATTATTTTCAAAATAAGTAAAAATAATTCAATATTTTTGATGTTTTCTTTTTTTTTGTAGAAACATAAAAATAATAGAAAAAGAGAAAGTCAATTTTAAAAAATAAAAACCTTTTAAATTAAAAGCCATCTTTGAATTATGATAATCTTAATCAAACAATCTACTTCTGAGGAATTTTAATTTGAAAAATTTTATTTCAAGTATTAATTTTTTTGTTTTTTTTTATAAAATTTAATTCAGATTTTTTAGAAAACTATTCATTTTGCAGAAAAATTTCAGATCAGGTAAAGTTGATTATTACACAGAATCTTTTTGTTCGATTTGTAAAAAATTAATGATTTTAAAAACCCGATTTACTTTTAAAGAGGTATTTTGAGTATAAAAGGAAAAAATCGGATTTTGAAAATCATTTGTTTTTTTAAACGTCTTTTTTCAAGCAAGAAAAAACAGCAATCTATGTTAGGAAGCAAATGGTTCAAAAATTCAGAGAATTAAAAATGGAAAACAATTCATCATTGCAAGATTTACTAATGGAAGAATTTTTCAAACACAATAAAATGCAAGTTGTAATTTTTTCAAAAAGAAAAGAAAAGAAAAGAAAGAAATTTTAGTTCATAAATGAAAAATTAAAGAACAAATTTTTTTTTGGAAACTGAATTGAATGACACGAATGTGTTTAGCAACTATAGGTCTTCTAATAAAAAAAAATTCCAAAACGATTACTTTTCAAAAAATAATTGAAAAAATAAAAGAACAAAAGTGTGGAAAAATAATATTTTTTATTGTCTGGCTTAAGATCTAATTTACTTGGAATTTCAAGTGTTTATTATTCCATTCCAAGTAACTTTTATTTTGTCATTGAGATCTTTCAATGAAATTTTTTTCTTTATTTTTGTTTTTATTTTTTTCCTAATTTTTTTGGAAAAAAATTGTAATTGAACTTTTCCAAAAAAGATGAAAATAAAAAAAAAAGCAAAAACTCCGGAGTTTTTGTTTTTATACCTTACGTAAGTGCTTTAAAAAACAATTACCAAGAGTATTAAAGAGAGATGAAATTTTTAAGAGATTTTGGAACATTTCTCTGTTTTTTTCCTGTTGTGATAAAATTAAATCGAAAAAAAGAGTATGTACATCATTTAAACAATAATCTTTATGATTTGGGATATGTTTTAAAAAATTTGAATATTTTCCATTTTTGAGTATTTACAGGCATTTTTTTCGGGATTCAATTAAATAAAAAAAAAATTATTTAAATTTTCTTTCTTGGATTAAAAAAAAAATAACCACGATTTGTCATAATTGAAAAGAATTGAGTAAAAACCCAGATTTTTGATAATTCTTTAAAATTAAAAAAAAAACTAACAGTGGTTTTCTTGAGGTTTTCTGTTTTATTCTGGAAATCCATTGATTTTCAAAATAAAGAGAAAATTCGAAAAAAGTTAAAGGTGATTTTTTTTTGAAATTTTAAAAATGGTATTGATAACCCTAGTAAAAATGATCCAATTCATCAGAATTTTTTCAAGTTAATAAGAATCCAAATGCTGATTAAAAATATTTAAAAAGTATGGCATCTGATTTTAGATTATCTGTGATTTTAATTCAATCAAGATTGTTCAAGTAGATTGTAGTAATAACATGTACACTTAATTTTATGAATGAAATCTGAATATAAAAATCAAGATTTTTCACTATTTTGTATCTTTGTCATTTTAAATTCTGTTTGAAAAATAAGTGTTTATAGGTTCAGTAATATGGATTTTATATCTATACATCTGGACATTTGATACTTAATCTTGATATTTCATTCTATTTTTTTTAAAAAAAATATTTTTTCAGTTTTTATTAAGATTTGCAATTAAAAAAGGAAAATTCAAAATAAATCATTTTCACATTTGGTTTATCTTAATAAGAATAGAGTTTTTCTCAAGTACCTACACAATAAAGACAATTAAATATTAAGGGTTATTTCTGAGAGTTTTAATTTATGAGATATGAATTGCCTTAAAAATATACTTTTTACTGGTTTTTGTTAATATTTACCATTAAAAATTAACTATTTAATTTTAAGACATTCTACTTGAACAATCTTGATTGAATTAAAATCACAGATAATCTAAAATCAGATGCCATACTTTTTAAATATTTTTAATCAGCATTTGGATTCTTATTAACTTGAAAAAATTCTGATTAATTGGATCATTTTTACTAGGGTTATCAATAACCATTTTTAAAATTTCAAAAAAAATCGCCATTAGCTTTATTCGAATTTTCTCCTTATTCTGAAAATCAATAGATTTCCAGAATAAAACAAAAAACCTCAAGAAAACCACTGTTAGTTTTTTTTTTAATTTAAAAGAATTATCAAAAATCTGGGTTTTTACTCAATTCTTTTGAATTCTGGAAAACCGCCGTTAGGTTTTTTTTAATTTGAGAAATAAAAAGAAATTGAAGGAATTTTCTTTTAATTTCTAAAATTAGAAAAAAAATCTAACAAAAAGTGCCGTAGAGTGCCTAATTTTTTTTTTTTTTAATTTGAGAAATAAAAAGAAATTGAAGGAATTTTCTTTTAATTTCTAAAATTAGTTAAAAACCTAGGCACTTTACGACACTCTACGGCGCTTCACGATACTCTACTGTAATATAAGACATTATACACTTACAAAAATCTAGATATGATTCCACAGAGAATAATCAAAATCTTGAATAATTTTGAGATTGAAATATTTTTGGAATAATGTGCAAAATTATTCAGATCACAAATAAAAATAATTTTTAAGAAAATCGAAAAATCATTGATTTTGATTATGATATTACTTCAGATTAGAATAGCCCCTTGTGAGATTAATACATTTTTTCTGAAAAGTATTGTTGTTTATACAAGTATTTTTATATCACAATTAAAATATTTTTCATACTGTTTGAGAAATTAATTTATCTTTGTCTCAAAATTATTAAAAAAATATTTGACTTTTTTGGGATTGTTGGTAAAACATTTTTCCAAAAATGCAAAAAATATAAGTTTTATTGACTTTGATATTACCAAATTAAATTAATTTATAAAAATTAAGTTTTAATAAAAAACAAAATTATATTTTTACTAAAAAATACTAAATTTAGCCTTATTTTTCGATAACTAAAGTTAAAATAAAATACAGTTTCTTTATGGTTAAATTCTAAATAAATTAGCATTGTTATTCCCTTTTCTTTGATTCAGAGAATTAGGTTAATTTAATAGTAATGAATATCCAAGATCCATTTCACCAACTGAATGATTTGAAGAAAAAATAGATTTTTCGAAACAAAGTGATCAAATTTTTGAAGGTTCAAAATTTGAATGTCATAATTCACCAATTGTAAATGTCTAAATAATTAACAAACAATTGAAAAATTATGATATAAGAAAAAAAATACTCGTCGAATCATAAAAATAATAAGAATGATAATAAGAAAGATCTCACTTAATCAATAGTAAATGCTAAATTATATTTTGTTTCAAAATTGAATTATTAGTTAATTAAATTTAAAGAATATTTTTTTTTTTATAAAAAGTAAATAATTTTCAATGTACTATAACAAACCTTAGTAAGTTCGAGATCTATTGTTTTAGAAAAGTACAAGTACTCCTGTAACGAAAAATGCACGACTATAAGGGTGATCGAAAAATAACTTTGCACCGTTTATTAAAAATTAACCGAGCACAAATGAACCATGGACTTTATCGAATTTAAGTGTTACGTTTCAGTAATAGTAAAAGTACAATAAAATTGAAAATGATTATGACAATGCTCAAGATTTTATCAATAAAAACGCCTATTGTTAGAGTACTGGTAATGGTAATGGTAATGGTAATGGTAATGGTAATGGTAATGGTAATGGTAATGGTAATGGTAATGGTAATGGTAATGGTAATGGTAATGTATAGTTATGGCAATAGTACTGATAATGAAAATGAGAATGTCTTGTTATGGCAATAGCACTGAGAATGAAAATGAGAATAGTATTTGTAAAAAGAGTGAGAACAGTAATTCTTTCAAGAACAATGATTAAAATGCAGATTTATGGACGAGATCTTTCATTTGTACTTGTAACAGAAAAGAACAAATATTGGCTCTCTAAAATATGTTTTAATTTTTTTTTTTTTTTTTTTTTTTTATAAAAAAGATTTTAAAATACAAGATTTAAAAATTAAATGAAATATAGTATTTTGCAAGACTTTGAGATTAGTAACTATTTATAAATTTGGTATTTTATGCGAGATATTTAGTGGTTGAAATAGATTTGGAATAAGAGATTTTGAGTCTCAAAGTTTTGTTTGTTGCTATATAATAGCCATATGTATATATATAAAGAGTAGAAAAAAAATATAATAAAAAAAATAAAAAAAAAATCCAAGATCAAGAATATTAAATTATTAAAGATAAGGAAAAAAAAATATTAATTAGTTAATTAATTTGTTTTTCAGTTAAAAACTTATAAATTGAGATTAATATCTTGTGTTATGAATAAAAAATAAAAAGAACTTATACAGTAAGAGAAGAAAAATAACATTGAATAATTAAATAAAGAGTGACAGAAAAAAAAAGAATAAAAACAAAAAAATTTTTTGAAATACGAAATAAGGGATCATAATAATTTCAAGTATCAAATCCAGTCTGATATAAATGTTAGTAGTTCTTAGTCTGGTTCTTTGTTTCTATTTGATGAATTTTCTATTTACTTTTCTTCAGATGAATTTAAGGTTTCTTTTTTGTCATCATTTTCTGAATTTTTCTTTTTATCATTTGGAGAAAAATCTTCTTCATCTTTTTGTTTATTATTATCTGGTGAGAGGGATCTTGGTGATTCGTTTGATCTTCGTTTAGGTGATTGGCTTTTGTTATTACCTCTTTCATTTCTAGATGGCGAAAGGCTGGTACTTTTTCTTTCTCTTTCTTTTTCATTTGATCTTTCTTTTTCTCTGGATCTATCTTTTTCGTTTGATCTTTCTTTTTCTCTTGATCTATCTTTTTCTCTGGATCTTTCTTTTTCACTTGATCTGTCTTTTTCTCTGGATCTTTCTTTTTCATTTGATCTTTCTTTTTCTCTGGATCTTTCTTTTTCTCTTGATCTATCTCTTTCTCTTGATCTATCTCTTTCTCTTGATCTATCTCTTTCTCTATGTCTGTCTTTATCCCTAGATCTATCTCTTCTGCTTGATCTTCTTCGTTCTCTCGATCTATCTCTTTCTCTTGATCGATCTCTTCTAATTGATCTTCTTTCTCTATATCTATCTCTTTCCCTAGATCTATCTCTTCTGCTTGATCTTCTTCGTTCTCTAGATCGATCTTTTTCTCTTGATCTATCTCGATCTCTTCTACTTCTTGATCTATTTGGACTACGATCACTATTAAAGACATATATAACGATGTTCGAAAAAAAAATTGTTTTGAAGTTGAATAATTTTTAATCTAGTCCCGTTATACTTGTCTCAGAAAAAAATTGTGATGTTTTTTTCTGAAAGGTATGAAAAAGTCATGACTTCGAAATTATTTTTTAAAAAAAAATTTATTTAGGTACCCTATTCTTTGATTTTTTTTTTCATAAAAAAATGTTTTTATCAAAATAAGTTTCAAAACAAAAAACCTCATGACTTTTACAAAGCTTATCACTTTTAAAAAGTATATCCCCTTTAAAAGTTTTGGGGAGGTCTTTGAAGGGTTTGTAAATTATCTGAAAGTGTTTGAAAGTTTTGAAAAGGCTCAAAGCTTGATAAAAGTCATGATATTTTTGGTAGTGTTTTATTTTAAAATGAACGTGGAGTTCGTAATTCAATAAATTCGCATTGTAGGAAATGATGGGATGAACTTTGAAACTTACAAATGTTAAACATTATGGATTTTTATGTTAATACCTAATGAATATTATTCTAGAATTTCCAACAGTTACAGATAACTAAACTAAGAATGTTCATTTTAAAAATAGGTACACACTTATTTTTATTCTGAGTTCAATTTTGTGTTTAGTCTAATTTTATATTAAAGAAGAAGAAAATAATATTTATTTTGATTATTCACAAGCTTATATATACCTAGAAATATAATAGAAGAAATAATTTTTGAGTAAATATTGATTAATAATAAATAAGTAATTTTTTTTGCCCCTATCTTTGAATTCGGGTTTATTAGAAAATCTGGAAGAATATAATTCAAATTCAAATTGGTATATTATTAATTCTCATTTTTTTAAATTGTTTATTCTGTATTCTAAAAATTATATGGGTGCGATTTTAAACCAAAGTTAAAAATTGGAATTAGGCTTGTGAAAAGTATATTTTGTTTACATCTATTTTAAAAAAGTGAGTACTTTTTTTTTAATTTTAATTGTAATTTTGTTTTTTTTTTCAAAGTTCTTCAAATTAACATTAAATGAAGAAAATATTTTTTTTTTTTCCTTTCATTTATAAAAATAATTTCTTGCTTTTCTTTTAATATCCTCTGTTTGTATTTTCCAGTTATTCAAAGAAAAGTTATCGTTTTTATTTATAATACTGTTAAAGTTATAATAAGGATAAAAATTACCAAATAAAGTTTGGTCGTTCTGACAAACAGGAGGTTATATCTTTTAATATTACCTCTTTTCAGTTCAATAAAAAGAAAAATGAAAATATTTTTTTTTTATGTATCTTTTTTTAAAAAAATTTTCAATAATTATTGGTAGGGTGACATGATTGATAAATTCAAAATTGAGAATTGTTTTGTTTTCTTTTTTTTTTATCATTTAAAGAATAACAATTTTAAATTTTAGTAGAATTAATATTTTATACATTATAAATTAGTAAAATTGTTTTAAAAAAGTGTAACAATAATTTTCTTTAATAAAAATCTAAAAATTGCTGATTGGTGTTTGTCATCTTTTTTATATAGCAGGGAAAAAAATACCGGACAAAATTTTTAATTGTGAATATTAGTAAAATTTTTGTGTAATTTCATTTATTTTTAATCAAATCCTTATTATTAATAACCAATTTTTTTATGAGATTAGTAATAAGCCTACCTAAAGTTCATCAAAGTAAGGTGTCTCTATAATACTCAAGTAATTGTTTGATAGTCTAAGTAGATCAACTTTTTTTGAAAAACAATCCAGTTTTATAGAGGTTTACTAGAGTTTGGAAAATGATAATTTTTATTCTTGTTTTTTGATTGGTTGAATGGTGTTTTTAACAAGTGCGATTTCTTTAATCATCATTCTAATAAGTGGGGGAGTTATAATTTAAAAAGTTTGATTCTTAAAAAAAGGAATTTGATTGTAAATAAATGAAATTACACAAAAATTTTACTAATATTCACAATTAAAAATCTTGGTAGGGATTTTTTTCATGTCCGGTATTTTTTTCACTACTTTACATACTTTTTGAAAAACTTTTTTTGAGACTTTTTTAAGAGAGTAAGCACATTCTACCAATTTTGAGGACCACCGTTTATGCGAAACCGAATAATTCAAATTATTTCTTTTTAACCAAATACATTAATATTTTAATAAATATGAGAGTGTGTAATATATCCTAGTATAATATATTTACATCCCAATTAAAAAATGGAAATCATAATAATGAAAAAATTGAACAAGAAAAAATAAAAAAAAATCATATATTTCTTGATCTTCTAAGAAACATTTGATACAATTACTTCTTTCTTTACTTGGGTTTATTTTTACTGATAATTGCAAAATAAAAAGATCAAAATTTTCATTCAGCTTTCCAAAAAAATTACATCTCCAAGAATCTTTATAAATCATCAAAGTTCCCAATTCTAAAAGGGTAAATTAATAATTTAAGATGGTTTACAGAATTATAGAATTGGAAATGTTACCTGATGATAAAACCCTTTGGAAAGCTGAATGAAAATTTTGTTCCCTTTATTTTGCAACAAATAGTAATTCTGAATGGAAAAACTTTTTATTGGAAAATTTTTGATTATAAATTTACTGATTATTTTCTAAAGAAAGAGATTTCTTAAATGAATTTAAAAATTCCTATTTTCATTTAATTCATCTAATTCTCATTTTGGTTCAGAAAAATAGGATATTTTTTGAATTCTTTTTTAGAAATAAAGATTAATTGAATGAATTTGTTTGATTTGATAATTATTTATTTTAGATTCAATTGAAAACTCAAAAATAATTCTGAATCTGATTGAATTTTTTTCTAAAATTTTTTTTGATTTTGGTTGAACTTTTTTTAGTTGTTTTTTGATTTCGAGAATTAAATTCTTGTTCTTATTTTTTGAAATAATAATCTTGGTTTTGACTTAGTTTGACAAAAATATTTGAAATTAGAATTTTGAAAACAACTTTGTCACAAAATGGATTTTTTTTGCTAAAATAATAAAAAATAGTAATGGGGTTGAGAAATTCAAGATAATGGTTTGTTTTGATTCTTTCCAAATTCAGAAGACAAAGAAAAAACATCTTCAAAAATAGGCTTTTATCGATTTGTTTTTTTTCTTTGATTTAAACAAGTTTCTCTGGAAAGGTGATCTTTGGTTTTTAGTCTTCTAAAAGAAAATATTTTGGTTTAAAATACACACCTTTTGGGGAATATTTTTTTGGTTTACTGTTTGATTAATTTCACTCATTGGTATAAACACGTCTCTAGATCCAAAACCAAATTTAATAAAACCATGAATTTTATCAAAAAAAATGTTTCAAAAAACAAAAAATGAAAGACTCAACTCTGAATTACTTTGGGTTCGCTTTCTCGAAATTTTAGCAGATGTCTTTTTGATTTCAAAGTTTCAATATCTGCTGGCACTCAAAAAATCTTTTTTCATTATGGTTCACACAATTAAAATTTTTTTAAATGGTAAAATGTACTTATTCTCTTAAAATGATATTAAAATAATGTTAAAAAGAAAAGTTACATTTTGAACAAAAAGAAGAAAATTAAAGTTAAGGAGTGAAAACACCAACAAAAAAAAAAAAAAAAAAAAAATTATTTTTTTTAAAGAGGAAAATAACAACAAGAAATAATCAACTTACGATCTGTCTCTTCTATGTCTATATCTTGGAGATCGGCTTCTGCGTGGCGAAGGTGTTCTTGAATTATAGTGTCTGTTTCTATTGTTATTTAAAAAATGTTAACGTACCAACCAAAAGATTTAATTTTGATGATTATATTTTTGTGTTATTCAGTCTGGTCCAAAAAAAAAAAAAAAAAAAAAAGGAAATTAATTACCTTGAGTAACGTTGAGTAACACTAATAATTGGTTTTGAGGAGTTCGTGAAAAAAAAGTAGTAGTGTTAAATACAAATTATTGAAGAATAAATAATGGTTTGTATTTTTGGAAATTTGAAAAAAAAAAAAAAAAAATAAAAAAAAATCTTACCGTTTTGGTGGTTTACCCGACCATTCAACGGAAACTGTTCTATAATCAATTACGGTTTTGTCTATGAAATTTGCAAAATAAATGGAAAAAAGATCGTAAATACGTAACAAGAAGAATCAAAACAAACAATAAAAAAAAAATAAAGAAAAGGGATTTGTTTTACTGAATTTTTTAATAGCATATTCACCATCATCACGACTATTTTTCAATTAAAGAATAAAAAGTCCAAGTTTCATTTTTGAAAATTAGGTAACCGTATTATTCATTAATAATAAAAAGAAAAAAAGATTTGTTACTTTTTAAATTCTATAAATGCAAAACCATTTGGTCTTCCTTTTTTTTCGTGAAAAGGAATGTCAATTTGAAGAATGTCACCACACTCAGAAAAAATTTTTCTATTGGACGTTTTAAAAAGAGGTTTATTGAGAAAAGAAAAGAGAAAAAAAAAGAAAAAAAAATTAAAATAAAAAAGGCTTTTTCTTTTTTAATAACAAAAGAAAAATTAGTAATTTACCTCAAATCATTTGTGGTTGTGTTGAAAGATAAATTTCCTACCCAAACAGTATTTTTTGATTTTCTGGATTGATACATTTTTGACAATTAAAAAAGGAAGAACAGAAATAAAAAGTGAAAAATGAATTTTATTTTGGCTATATTAAGAAAAATTCAATTGAACCAATCAAAAAAATTTTAGGTTATATAAAAAATCACAAAACCAATAATTTAAAAGAGTTGAAAATCAATATATTTTCCAATCGAAAAAATCTAAAACACTATTAAAAATTTAAAAAATAAATTAGTAAAAGGATGGTAAAAAAAAGTTTATTTCAAATTTATTATTGATGAGGAAAATGGTTTATACTTCAAATTGATTAAGAATAAAAATTAGAAAAGATTTTTATTCCAATTCTTCCCATATTTTATAAATGTTTAATCAAACCTCTGAATAAAACAATTGAATATTTCGAATAACGATGAATTCTATTTATTCATAAAAAAGGAGACGAACAAGTAGTTTGTAATTACAACCCAATAACTAGAAATCACAGTATACCAATATTATTTATTAAAAATATTAGATCGATTAATTGAATTTTGTTAGGAATTTATTCATAAATCACAATTTGATTTTTGGAAAAAAATTGATATTTACTTTGCTGTATTAAATTTAAAAAAACTTATAATAAGATAAAATTAAATGATGAAAATGATAAAAAAAATATTATAATGATTTATAGAGAAAAATTTTTTGATTCAATCAGTTTTAAAATAATTCAAAAAACAATAAAAAAATTATTTAAAATAAAATTATCAGAACTTTTTTATTAATTTATTATCAACAGCGAAGGGCTTGGTGTCTTCCAATTAGATCCATCATAACCAATAATATTTACTCTTACTTCACATTTTCTTTTATCAAAAATTATACCAATAACTAATCATCAAAGTCAAATGATTGTAGATGATTTAATTTTAATTATAAAATGAAATATATTTCCTATAGATAAGAAAAATTTAAAATTCAATATATGAAATAATAACTCAATTTGAATGAAAATCCAATAAAGACAAAACACAAATTTCAAACAAGATTTATCAAAGATTAAATATTTAGGTATTCACTTGAAAAAAATTTCTCATTTAATATATAATCTGAAAAAGGCTAAAGAAACTTTTAATAACTGTAAAAATTTTTTATAAATAATTTATACAGAAATTATTCAAAAATTAGATTTTTTAAACCTTTTATAATAAGCCTATTGACACATGGGTTTGAAATATATAAATATGGAAAATACGAACCCCACACCATATGAAATCTTGGATAAATTCATGTATTGCTGAAATACATAAAATAAACAGAAACACACTAATTCGTATCTATAAAATCGAATTTCAAAAATGAAAATTTGATAATTTTTGCTAATTAAAAAAAATTTAAATTCAAAGATAAATTTGGACGTTTATATATTTCTAATTTTGAAAAATTAATAAAATAAAATCAAAAAATCAATAATAAAATTAATTGAAATTCAAAAAAATTAACCTAAAGATTCTACAAAAAAGAAATTATGATTAAAAATATACGAGTTGCTAAATTTTACCAGTTGTGGGTGTTTTTAGTTTTTTTTTTAAATTTTAAAATGAAAAAGAAAATTTAAATTTTTTTTATTTTTATTTTTAATTCTGGAAACAGCTTTCAGGTTTTTGTTTGAGTTTTCTGTTTATCTGTAAAATCAACAGAGATAAACAAAAAAAAACAAAAAACCAGCAAAAAAACACAGTTAGGTTTTCCAGAATTTAAAAGAATGGGGTAAAATCAAGATTTATCACAATTATTTTGAATTCTGGAAAATCAAGACACTCCATGACACTCTAAGTCTCATTACCATACATGAACCCCCCCCCCCACACACACAAGAATATTTTTAAATAAATAATAAAAAACCAAAATAAAGACCATTCCAAAAATTTGGATACACCCAAAATCAAAAATAGGCAAAAAAAAAATCAATTTATTGTATTTTTCCAAACAAAATATAAAACAACATTTAAGTTAACAAGTATTAATTTTTTAATTAGTAATCATTTTAATCCAAATAAAAGAAAAAAATATAAAACTCAGAAATAAAAACAGGTGTGTCCAATATAATGATACGAGCGGAACAAAAAATGTATTGGTAAATTTGTTGAATTTTATTTATTTATTTATTTATTGTGAAAAAGGAGTAATCAAAGAAAATTTACTAAATAAAAAAAGAGAAGAAGAAAAATAATTAAAACATTAAAAGTAAAAAAATATTATTATCATTTACAAAACCAAATTAAAAATTATCCACGTCCTGAAACAGGAGGAGTAAAAACCCGATAGAAAGATTATTAATAATAAGATTCCACAAACTGTGATTAATAAATTGGTATTCCACGACTTCGAAAAGTGGGGCACTAATAAATTTGTTGAAATTTCACCAACAATTCTTGATCGATCAAATGTTAAGAGGCCATTCAATTAATTGTATGTGGATTTTCCAATTTAACAAACTCAACACTAACCTTCTATCAACCATTAAAAAAAAATTTTCGAGATCAAACAAAACAGATTACGTAACTACAGAAAAGGAAAACAAAAAACAAAACAAAAAATTTAAAAAATAAAATAGTTTGTAAAATTAAAAATCTTTCCAAATTGAATTTAAAGTGCATTAATGATGTTCTTTCCACTGTTTAAACTGTGTACAAATTTTTGGAATCTAGTTTTCTTTATTTGTAACCTAAAAATATTTAAGTCATCCTTCGAGTTCATTATTTTTAAAATTGAGGATTTTTACGAATTGCTTAAATAGATATTACTCTGTAATAAATAAAAACTCAAATAAATTTTGCCCTCTATGCTTAAAAGGTAAGCAAAAGGAAAATAATTAAATACTGATCATTTTTTATGGGTATGTTCTTCCTATAGAAAAAGATAGAATAATATTTTATAACAAACAAAAAGAATTTAACTTTAATGAAATAATTTGTAAATAGATAATTCAAGACTATTTTTGTTAATTAACAATCGTGAAATCGTTGATTTTCCACTTAAATTTCTGAAATGAAATTTAAGTATAAGAGCATCTAGAGTCTAAATTGAAACTTCTTCCTCAATAAAAAATAAAAATAAAAAAAAATATAAAAAAAAAAATAAAAAAAAAAAAAAATGAAAAAATTTCAAAAAATTAAAACTCAAAAACGTTGATATTGTCCATCTCTAAATCTATTGTTAAATCAAATAAAAAAAAATAATATGTAGCATAACTCTGATATTTTATTCATAATTGATTATAATATGAATTATCCCCAAATAGACTTCATATATTTTGTTAATCTTTAGAATAAACAAAATGTTTAAGAAGAATTCTAAAAAAAAATTTTTTTTTGCTGCAGAATCATACATTTATATATTCAGGTGAAAAAGTGGAAGTGATAAAGCGAGAATAATTAAGGTTTATTCTTTTCTTTCTTTTCTTTTTCTTTTTTTTTTTTGTTTTTTCAAACATTTGGTAAGTTTATATTATTAGATATTTTCAATTATTTCCAAAAATTTTAAAATCACAGTATCTAAACCAAATTTAAATTTTTAGAAATGATTATTGTTATTGTTATTGTTATTGTTATTGTTATTATTGTTATTATTATTATCATTGTTATTATTATTATTATTATTATTATTATTATTATTATTATTATTATCATTATTATTATCATTATTATCATTATCATTAGTATTAATATTTTTATTATTATTTTTATTCCTTTCAAGTTTTGAAAATAATTTTTTTAATTTATTTTCGTCTTCCAATAATTTGGTTAATCCATATGAAAGTGGATTTTTATCAATACAGAATGTTTGTAAAAACAGAATTTTTGAAAGGAAATTTACAGGAATTTCTGTAATTATATTCTTTGAAAGATCTAAATATGTCAATTTTTTCAAAACATCTATTTCTTTTGGTATTATATTAATAATATTATTTTGAAGTTGGATTTTTTTTAAAGATTCCATTGCAAAAAGGAAATCAGGAACCTGTTTAATTAAATTATAAGAAAGGTTAATTCTCTTTAAGTTGGTGAGCTGTGAAATAAAATAAGGAATAACTTTAATTCTATTTTTAGAAAAATTCAAAATTTTTAAACTTTTTGAATTTATGATTGTGCATGGAATGCTTTTGATTAAATTTTGAGAAAGGTTAAGTCTTGTTAATTGCATTAAATTTATAAATTTGAAATTTATACTTGATAAATTGTTGTGTTTTAAACTTAAGGTTTGTAAATTTATTAATTCGGATAATTTCATTGGTATTTTTTGAATTTCACAATTTTCTAATTTTAAAATCTTTAAATTTTTCAATTTTGAAATTTCCGTTGGTATCTCCATAATTTGGCAGTCAATTATTTCTAAAATAGTTAATTGATTTTTTTTAAAAATAATTGTTGGCATTTTTTGAATTCCAACACTTTGGATATGTAAATATTGCAATTTTATAAAATTATTTAGATTAATCCGATCTTCTCTGAGATAAGGCAAATTAAATAAATGTAATTTTGAAAAGGGTAATTGCTCCCGTTTGATGTCTAAGCAATCTAAATTCAAATATCGTTTCCCTGTAATTATTAGTTCCTCTTTATTGTTCTCGTTTCCTTTGTCTTCAACACAATCCTTTTTTTGTCTTTTCCTTTGTTTTTTCCCCCCTTTCCCCCTTTTTTTATCAATTTTTTTTTGTTGCCCATGTTTGTGTTTCTTTTTGATTTTATTTACAATTTCTTTTTTAATATCAATTTCCCAGTAAAGTGTATTTTCATTAAATCTATAGGTATTTGGATTTTGGAATTCTTTATCTTTTTCTAATTCTGAATTATCATTCTGAATTTTATTTTTTATGAATTCCTCGTTATTACCAATTTCAATTTCAATTTCGATTCTTTTTTGTTCTTTATTATTTCCATTTCCAATATTCGTTTCTTCATCCTTATCCTTATCCTTTTCTTTTTCTTTTTCTTTTCCTTTTTCCTTTTTTTTTTTTTTTTTTTTTTTTTCTTTTTTGTTTTCTTTTTTGTTTTTTTTTTCGTTTTCATTTTTTTTTCCTTTTCCTTTTCCTTTTCCTTTTCCTTTTTCTTTTTCTTTTTCTTTTTCTTTTCCCCTTTCGTTTTCGTTTTCGTTTTCGTTTTCGTTTTCGTTTTCGTTTTCATTTTTTTTTCCTTTTTCTTTTCCATTTTCCTTTTCTTTTTCCTTATCATTTCCCTTTTTTTTTTTTTTTTCATTTTCTTTTTTCCTTTTCAAATCTTTATTACCACCATTATGAATTTCATTTTCTTCATCATCCTTTAATTTTTTATGATCATTTTGGATTTCATTGTTTCCAAATTCATTTCTATTCTTTTGAATTTCAAAATTATTATTCTCTTTTTCTTTATTATTGCCAATTTTATTCTTTTTTTTTGGTTTGTTTTTATTCCGGGTTTTCTTTTTGAACTCAACAGCATTGATAATTTTATTAATATTTTTATTTAATTTGTTATTACTTTTTTTCGAGATTTCCAATGTTAAAACTTTATCAAATATATCTTTAACAAGTACTTTGACATATTGCTTTTTATCTTTTTGATAATGAAAATTATTCAATTTCTTTTTCAAATAATTTTTATTATTCGATTCTAATAAATCTATATACTCGTGAAATAAATTTAAATCACTTTTTTTTGGATCGATTGAATCTTTATTCTTAAGGCTGTAATTCTTATTACATTCTTCTTTAATATTGAACAAGTTATTTGGATTTAAAAACTGTGTTTCAAAATCGTTTTGTTCTGTTAATAATCTGTTTTGGAATGCATTTTGAAATTTTTGATCCAAGTTTTTCAATTCTTCTTTCATATGTTCCTTATTCTTTTCATCAAGTTTAATTGGATCAATTTTTGATAAATCAAATATATTATTAATCTTTATTAGTTTTTTTTTGAGTCGAATATGATTTTTATTTTTATATAATATTATATTAGCCTTTTTAAGAAATTTCTTTTTCTTTTTATAACTTTCATCATTGCTATTATTATATAAACTATATTGGCTTTTATTGGCTTTGCTATTCTTTTTCTGTTTTTTGAAATCAAATTTCTTCCAAAAGGGGTTTCCATTTATTAATAAAAATAACAACTGATTCTTCAAATTAATCAATTGGAATGGGAACGCTTTAATTAAATTGCCATAGAGATCAAGATTTAATAAATTAGATAATTGTGAAATTTCTAAAGGCAATTTTGATATTAAATTATAAGGCAACAGGAGGTGAATTAGTTTTTTCAAGTTTGCAATTTTTTTAGGTATTTTCAAAATACCATTCCCACCCAAGTTTAAATATTGTAATTTATTGCACTCTAAAATGGAATTAGGGAACTTGGTTAACAAATTATTCGCAATTGATAGCGAATAAAGATTCTCCTTTGGTAACCAAACCTTTTGGAATTTTTTGAATCGATTATTTGTCAAATCAAGAATTTTCAGATTTGTTAACTTTGTAAACGATTCAGTGATTGCCTGTAAATAATTGTTTTGAAGATCTAAAACTTGCAATTTCGCTAAGATAGTTAGTGATAATAAATTGTCCTCAAGTTTGCAGTTTCGGAGTTTTAATTTTTTTAAATTAAGAAGACCATGGATTTCTAAAGGTATGCCACCTTGGTTAAAATTATTATTTGATAGGTCGAGAGAAACCAAATTTTCGAGATTCAAAATACTTAAAGGGATCGCTTTCAATTTGCAATTCTGTAAATAAAGCAACTTTAACCAACGTAGAGACGATACGCCTTCGGGAAATGTATTTTGGAAGCAATTGTTTGACAAATTAAGACTTGTCAATGAAGAGATCAAAGATAATGATTTTGGTGCCTCATGGAATAAAGCAGGTGGCAAAGATTCGTCATTTGAAAAGTACCCTTGCGTCGACAGAGATTTGATTTGTTTAAATCTACACGAATGAAGGAAGTCCGTGAAAAGGCTTACCAATTGGAGAATCCTTTTTTTTTCATCCTTTTTGATTTTGTTCTTCGATAAAATTTTCTTTAATGGGCCAATCCTTTCTCTGTTTTTTAAAATGTTTTTCATTGTAAAATTGCGTTTGTTTGTATTCTTGGAGTTTCGAACAAACAATTTAGTTTTACCTTTGGAGCTTTCTAATTTAAAACTTTTCTTTTTGTTGGAAATATTTTTTTTTTGGTATTCTTTTTTGTTGGGTAATTTTTTTCTTTTTTTTTTGGAGGGTTTTTTCTTATTTTTATTTTTCTCCTCTTCGTTTTTGTTTTCTTTTTCATTTTCTTGTTCTTGTTCTTGTTCTTTTTTTTTTTCTTGTTCTTTTTCTTTTTCTTTTTCTTTTTCTTTTTCATCTTGATTTTTGTTCTCGTTCTGGAAATGTAATTCATCATTTGAAAAGATACTTTCAATTACTTCAGGTTCATTAGCCAAAAAGATCTCACTCAAGTCATCAGAGTCTGTAGAAGATCGTAAATATGAAGATGTGTTTGACTGTGAATCATTTTGTGGCTGTTTTAGAATTTTTTCTGCCCAAATGCTACACTCTTGATCGCTTGCACATAAAAATTTATATCTTTTACCTTCACTATCTAACAATTGAAACACATTGGTAGACTTTAATATTTCTTGAATACTGGAAAACAAAATAGTCTCGAGTGGGATTGTTTGGTCATCTTGTTTCAGATAATGTTCCATTTGAGAATTTCTGATCCTATAGAACCCTTCTTTCCATTGGTTTGTTTTTTGATCAAATTGCTTTAAAGTCCCAGAGTGTTCTTGACTCATGACAAACAAATATTTTTTGGGCAAGTAGAATAAAATGGAAAAAATTAATTTTTCGATCTCAAATTCTTGAGTTTTAGAGAATGAGTCTCTTTAAAATTTCTGATTTGTTGAAGAGACTTTTTGTTTGAAAAAACAATTGTTAAGAAATTTCTTTAAGGGACACGTTGATCTGAGGACTATTTACAATTATTTTTTTGAGATCAAATAAATTATATTTTACGGATAATTTTTTTTCTTGTAAAAATATCTTAGGTGCTTTTAAAAAAAAACGTTTGTGTAAATTTCCGGATAAACTTAATAAGTACTGTTTCCATTAATAAAAAATATTATTTTTGAAACATTGTAATAAGTATTTTTTATTTGTGTTACATATTTTGAAAGTGTTATGAAAATTTGAGAGAAACTTATTCTAGATTAATAAAATCGTTTATAATATTTTCAAAAAAAAAGAACAAATTTATAACATTATTTTTTTTAGCATTATTATTAAAAATGGTCAAATTTATAGAGTTTTCCTGACTTTATAGTAGTTACTACTGTCCCAATCATAACACAAAAATTTATTTGATTTGTAAATTGATTTTATATTTCAATTTTTTTTCTTTTTAAAAAAAATCTAATTTGGTTTGGAAAGTTCATCAAAAACTACAAATTTTAGAATTCAAGAAAAAAAAATATATTTTCTATTTTTTTGTTTTAGAAATAGCAAATGAAATTAATGAAAAAAACTATAATTAATGTGGGTCTTCGATATTCATAAATGGTTCAAATATATTAATTTAAACAATTTGAAAACTAAAGTTACAAAAATATTGTCAAGTTTACTTGATTTCTATCTTTTGAAATCTAATTATTGTATTTATTGATTACTTACATAAATAACTTTAATTATGTATTTGGAATTGAAATTTTTTATTTTATGATCCAAGAGAAATTTATTTATTATTTTGTAAATATAAAAGATAATTTCAAAACTTAAAATAAAAAAAATGTTAATTCTAAAATTTTCATTGGAGTTAAAATGCTAAATAAAATTTTCTAACAAGTTACTTCCTGTTTTTAATTACAGCCAGTTCGACTTTTAAGACACAAACTTTTACTAAATTTAAGGTACAATAAAAAATCTCAAATTACGTCACAAAATTCGGATTCTAGTAAAATAATTTGTAAAAAACAAAAATTCCAAGAAATGTGTCTTAATTTGAGATTTTTTTGTTACTTAAATGTCGTTGAAAGTTTGTGCCTTAAATTTGAAACTGGCTGTATATTAATAAAAATATTATTTCAAATATGAAAAATCTAATTTATTATACTTTTTTGATTCGCTGTAATTAAAGAGAAATATTATTACTTCATATTTTACCCATTAACAAAATTTGAAAAAGTATTTTTCTCATGTTTGTTTATTTATTGAGATAAAAGAACAATTAAAGAAAATTTTATCAAAATTACAAAAAGAGAAGAAGAAAAATAATTAAAATAATAAAACAAAAAATAATAATATTATTTGAAAGACCAAATTAAAAATATATCTACTCTAATCAGGTTTTTGTTTTACTTTTAGAAATAAAATGATTTATTTTTGTTTTTTTATTTTCATTTCTTTAATTAAAAAAAACCTAGACACATTTATTGAACTTTTTCAGAATTTAAAAAAATATAGTTAAATCTTAGATTTTATTTCTTTTATTAAAAAAAAAAAAAATCACCATTAGGTTTTACAGAATTCTAAGAAATTAGAAGTAAATTTCAAAAATTTTCAGTTTATTTCTCTTGAATTTTAAAAAAAAAGTTGTTAACTTTTCTTAAATTTTTGGCTATTTTGAAAATTGATAAATTTTCAAAATAAAACAAAAATTAAAAAAACTAATTGTGATTGGCAGGATTCAAAAAATTCATATAAATCATGATTTTTACTCTATTATTTTAAATACTAAAAAACTTAGACACTTGAAAGTACTCAAAAAAACTTTTAGACACTTTTACAGAATTTAAATGTTGGGGTAAAACCCATAAAATACTTATCAATAAGAAAGTAAAATTCTATACAGTCAGTTTCACTTTTAAGGTACAAACTTTCAACGAAATTTAAGGCACAAAAAAATTTCAAATTAAGACACAAAATTTGGAATTTTTTTTTTTACAATTTATTTTTACTAGAATTTGAATTTTGTGCCTTAATTTGAGATTTTTTTTTGTGCCTTAAATTTCGTTGAAAGTTTGTGTCTTAAAAGTGAAACTTACTGTATTCTGTAATTAATAATTGATATTCAGCAATAGTTCCGTTTTTTTTTTAATTTAAAAGAATCGAGTAAAATTTTTAGTTTTATAAATTCTTTTATATCAAACAAAACCTAGGTATTACATCTCAAAGTGTATCACCAAATACCCGAAATTATATATATATATATATATATATATATATACGGTAATATTTAGATTTTTTTTGTTTTCAATTTATTATTATTATTATTTTTCTTTATTACCTCAAGTTGTTTAATCATTAGAGCTATGATGAAAAATTACTGACAAGAACAATAAATTTCATGATTTTGATTAATAATATAAAATAATTTATGTGTATTTTTGATTGGAATAACTTTACTATAAAGTTTTTTTTCTATATTTTTTGATATTTTTTTTTTCATTTAAACCTGATAAAAAGTATTTTTCTCACGAGCGAAAAAAAAAAAATAGTAATTTTCCCCTTTGATTAAAAAATGTGGAATATCTAATTATTAATAGTTTGAAAGAATAACAGGTTTTTAACAATTCGAAATATCTTTTTAATAAAAATTTCTCGGGTTATTTAAAAGAATTACTTATGAAAACTTTGAGATAAGGTATATCAGAAAGGCACTAGTTATTGTAAATAAAAATTTGTTATACAAATTGTATTTTTGTTGAAAATTTTTTTTCTATTCTATTTTTACAAGTACCTAAATCTTGTTTTCGCAAAATACCAGTTTATATACTGACACAATAGCAAAAAAAAAAACTGTTCAAAAACCTTTCCAACAAATTATGGAAATGTTATTTCAGATGAAAAGTTGATTAGCTCGCTTTTTTTTCATTGGATTTGTCAAGTTCAGTTTTTTTCAACTATCATCAGAACAGGTTCAGTTTGTTTACGATCTAATACTACAACAGTTTATTAATTCTAAAATTAAAAAAAAAAAAAAATAACTATTTTGTATATTTCAACCAAGTTAAAGAAAAGAAGCGAAGTACAACCCAACAAATACGTAAACAAGTGGGAAAAAGAAAATAGGATAACAAATCATATTTATCATTTTTATTTTCCTTTTTTTTTTTTTCAATTTAAAAATTTATCATTATTCTTCAGAAAAAAAAATTTAGTCCTTCGGTCATAAATAAACCATCTTCCAAAATATGGACAAACCCAAAATCAAAAATAGGCAAAAAAAAAATATTTCAATTTATTATATTTTTTCACAACATAATATAAAACTACATTGAAGTTGCCCATTATTAATGTATTTATTAGTAACAATTATCATCCAAATAAAAGAAAAAAATATAAAATAGAAAAATAAACATCGGTGTATTAAAAATAATGATATGAGCAAAACAAAAAAAGGTATTGGTAAATTTGAAGAAATTTCACCATCAATTCTTTATAGATCAAATGTTAAGATACCATCGATTAATTGTATTTGGATTTTTCATTTAAAAAACTCAACATTAACCCTTCTATCAACAATTGGAAAAAATCCCAGATCTAACGAAACATATTATGTTAACGAAAAAAAAGAAATGAAAATAAAACAGAAATGACAAAAAATGAAATAGTTTGTAAAATCAAAAATTATTTCCAAATTGAATGTAAACTGTTGTATTGTCATTTTTTCCTCTGCTTAAACCGTGTCAAAATTTTTGGAATTTAGTTTCAATTCCGAAATTTAATCTTTTTATTCATAATATAAATTTAAATGATTTAGTGTAACTAAATAGAATACAAACCCCCCCCTTTTTTTTTTTTGAAATCAAAAACTTTATTATGAAATCTAAACATAGTTTAATCTTAATTGTACAATAATAAAATTTATATATCAAAAAAAAACAATTATAAAAATTAATATGTAGTATTAAATTTATTTTTTCACAGAAAAAAAGAAAAGAAAAGAAAAGAAAAAATAAGGGTGTAACAATAATGGTAATGTTATTTTTATTTTTATTTTTAACATTATTTATTTTTTCTTTCTTGATTTATTTTTTCTTTTTTTCTTTGATTGGTGAGTTATTTGCATTTTCTCAATCACATCATACATGAATTTGGAAACTTTTTTCTTTGTTCTTTTAGAAATTTTATTGGAAAAGTTTTGTTTTTTGTGTTTTTTTTTTTCTTTTGCGAATAATTTCTCTGAAATTTTTACACTTAAATTTGAAAAATCTTTGTGTGGTATTTGATTTTTTCTTTCTGCATTTTTGAATTTTTTTTTTACATATTTATACAAAGACTTTTTAAATTTCTCTTCGTTTTTCATTTGCCGTTTTTCATTTTTTTTCATTTTTTTTCTTTTGTTTTTTTTTTTTTTAGATTTTGGTGAGGAATTTTTGATTCTTTTTCTAGACTTTGAATTGCGAAGAGTGGTTCTATTGTCACTATCTTCAAATAATGAATCTTCATCGTCATTAGTAATATTATAAGTATAAATATCATCATCATCATCATCATCATCATCATTTTTCTTTCTTTTCTTGTTTTTTTTTTTTTTCTTATTTTTATTTTTTGTTTTTGGATTAAGTTCCTCTAATTGTAAATCCAAATCTTCATCTTCATATTCATCTTCCTCATCGTCTTCAATCATATTTTGCTGTTTTAATGATCTATTTTGAATTAAAATATCATGATTATTATATTCTTCATCACTGGGATGATATTCTTCATCATTTTCTTCTCCAGTATCACTTGAATTTTTAAAATTTTTCTTTTCTTCAAAATATTCTCTTTCATTTTCTATAATTGCATTATTGTTAATATTATTACTCACATTCACATTTTTATTTTTATCCCCAATAACGTTGCCATTGTAATCATCATTATAGTTATTATCATTTTTCAAATGATCATCATTATGCTCGATATAAGAATCATCTTTGTTATCATTATCTATCTCATCCTCATCATCGTCTTCATCCACATTATCTTCTTCAGTGTCATCTTCATATTCGATTTCTTCGTCATTTACAATAAAATCATCCAGTTGATAATCATCTTCTTCGAATTCATCTTCTGAAGAATACTCATTTCTATTTGGTCTCCTATTCCTATTTCTTTGAGTTGATCTTTTGTTTTTCCTATTATTTTTTAATTTAGATTTTGAACCATTTTTTTTCAGATCCCTTCCATTGCTTATATTATCATCATTTTCGTTTTCGTTTTCATTATCATATTCATCGTTACGCCCGGTATTTCTTTTTATTATTTTTTTCTTATTAAAGGTATCCTTTGGGAAATTACGTTCTCTGGAGGTGAATTTCTTGTATCTTGATTCCCTTCGATGAATCTCCTTTGTTCTTTCTTGCTCAATATTATTTTTTCGAAAACGATCAGCTATCCCAGAAAATTTTCTCCATCCTCTTCTTTTTGCAAATCCTCTTTTTAAGCTACTTTTTGATAAATTAATTACTGATGAAAATTTTGGTTCATTGTCGTTTTCTGTTTTTTCCGAATTATCTTGTTTTTTGCTTTTTTCGTTCATTCCGTTTTGTACCTTTTGCCTTTTGTTTGTGAAGTAATCCGGAGATTTATTCTCGTTTGGCTTTGAATTTATTTTTATTTCTTTATTATTGCCATTATCTTTTTTGTCTGTTTTTTCATAATTTTTATTTTTTCCATTATTGCTTTTATCAGTTTGGACTTGGGTTTGAGTTTGGATCTCAATTGAAGAATTGATATCTTTTAATACTAAAGTTTCGTTTTTCTTTCTTTTTGTTTTAATGATTTCAATTTTATTAATATCCAATATTTTTTTTGGTTCATCTATAATTTCTCCTTCTTCGGTTTCTTTTTTATTCATTTTATTATTGCTTGATTGAATTTCTTTATTTTTAATTAAATTTTTATTTTGAATATCATTTTCGTTTTTGTTTTTATTATCATTTGTAGTTATGTTTTCTTTTTCATTTAGATTTTCATTTTCATTGTCTTTTTCGTTTTCGTTTTCGTTTTGTTTATCATTTTCCTTTGTACTTATGTTTTCCTTTTTGTTTATATTTGTATTTTCAATTTCATTTTCGATTTCTATTTGGTTTGTATTTCCAAAGTCTTGATTATTATCTTTTGTTTCAATCCCCCAACCTTTTTCAGATGATGTTTTACTAATTTCCCAAGAGTCTTCATTAAATTCATTTTCATTTTGAAATATATCTTTTTTAATTTCTTTTCGTACTTTTATTTCTTGTAATTTATTTATTTTTTTGTTTATTATGTCATTTGTTTTGAATTCGACATTATTCGTTTTCTTATTAGTTTTATCATAATTTTGATTATTTTCAATATAGTTTGATTTATTAAATTGGAATCCCTTTTTTTGTTTCTGTTTATATTTTGGCACATATAAAGAATGGATTTTTTTTGACAATTCTGCTGTCTGGAAGAATCTGTTAAGTGAAGACGCTGATCCTATTTGAAGTTTTTGTGATCTATTATTTTGTTCATTATTTTTTTTAATTTTATTATTATTAATATTCAGATAATTATTTTGATCTTCATTTTCATTAATATCTTCATTTTCATTAACTTCGTCGTCGTCATCTGAATAAATTTTCATTTCATTTTCTATTTTGTTTTTAATTATTTCATTAGAATTTTTGTACTCGTATTTTTCTTGCTTCTTTCCTTCTTTATATTCTTCTTTGCTTTGGGCTTCTTCTTCTTCTTCAAATAGATTAACATTTTCTTGAGTTATATTTTCTTCATTCTGTATGATACGATTATTTCTTTTTGTCTCTTCAATTGTTGATTGGTTGTTAATGATATTTTTATTATAAATTGGAATTATCTTTTTTTGTGTTTGTTTTTCTTTGACAATTTTGGTTTTATTTGAAATACCTATTCCATTTTTTATTTCTTTGTCCAGTATTATTGGAAATCCTTGTTGTTTTTCCGTTTCACTTATTATTTTTTTAAAACAATTCTGACTGTTTAAGTCATTTAAATTCTGTTGCTTTTTATTTTCGTTTGAATATATGGTTGCACTATTATTGTTTTTATTTGCAATTGGTAATTCAATTATCATATTTGCTTTTTCAATTTCGTTTTCTTTTTCATTTTCCTTTGCTTCTTCTTTTTCTTCATCTTTTTCAGTTTCTTCTTTTTTTTTATTTTCAATTTCAATTTTCATTTGGTTTGGGTTTACATTCTCTTTTTTCTCTTCGACTTTTTCTTTTTCTATTTTCTCTTCTACTTTTTCGTTTTCTTTTTCATTTTCCTTTGCTTCTTCTTTTTCTTTTTCTACCTTTTGTTTTTCTTTTACGCATTTGTCAAAATTTTGAATTTTGTTTTCTTTTTCTTTTTTTAATTCGTTAGGTTCCTTTATATTTTGAACAGCATTATTCAAATGTTGAGTCACACAATTACTAACTATATTGTTTTCATGAAGTTTGTTGTTTGTTTCTTCAATTTTTTGATCATTGTTCATTTTTTAGGTTTTGTTTTCTTTTGTAAAAGCCAAAAGAAAAAAGTAAAAAAAATGAAGTATGCAAAACTGAGGGGCTCTTTATTGCAAAACAAAACTTAACAATCTCAAAATCTCTGAAACAAATCATAGTCAAAGATTTTTTACAGATTTCTATATAGTATTGAAAAAAATACCTGACAGTTAAAATAATCTCCGACAGATTATTTTAATTGTAAATATTTGTGAATATGATTTTTTTAATTATAAAATATTTCCTCCAAATCCTTTTTATAACTAACCAAAATTTTTATGAACTGTAGAATAACTCCCCCCTAAAGTTCATTAAAGTGGGGGTGTCTAGTGAGTACTTATTTAATGTTTGATAGCTAAAGTAGATCAACTTTTTTTGAAAAAACAATTCGGTATTTTTGAGGGTTACTATGCATTGAGAAAAAGATATTTTTTTTATTCTTGTTTTTTGAGTGATCATATGGTGCTTTAAACAAGTCTAATTTCAATAATCATCATTCTAATAAGTGAGTGCCGATTTCAAATTTATAAAGTTTGATTCTGAACAAAAGAATTTATTTTAAATCAAAGAAATTTTATATCAATTTTCTTCAAATTATCAATTAAAAATTGTGTTTGGGATTATTTTTCTCTCTGGTATTTTTTTCAATACAATAATTTACAGTCTGACTTTTACAAAATTTTTTGGAAAGGGTTACGATATTGTGTAATTTTTTCTTCAAGGCTCATATTTTTTTGTCCAATTTGTCCGGGATGAAAATATTGTTATATTTATTTTTCATCAAATAGCACAACCAATATCAGAAATTGTTGATTTATATTTGTTTTGAGAAAATATTTTTTTCAATTCTTGAGAATTAATGATATTCATTCATTTCATATTTACCTCTTGTATTTGGTGGTATACCCTTTGGAAAATAAAAATTCTTAAAATTTACACTCTCTTTGAAAAACGTATGCACACTTATATATATATATATAAATATCCTTTAAATATAAATTTACTTGTAAACAAAATATTTTCTATAAAAATATTAGTCCTTTTACCTTCATTTGATACATTTTCGTCGAAAAAGTCAAAATTGACTTATTTTTACTTAAAATAAAGAGACTGTAATATATATATATATATATATATATATATATATATATATACTACAAATAAATAAATATAAATTTAGAAAAAGGATATTTGTTTGAAAATTTTATAAAATAAATCTCATTTAGGGTTTAACCAATCCAAGTTCAAAAGTGAAACTGACTGTAGTAAAATATAATTTTAAAGTATTTTGAATAAAATAAATGGGTTTTTATGTGTTTTTTAGATTTAAAATGAAAATTATGAAATTTTACCACCAAATTTTTACATAATTTATAAATTTGAAAATTTAGGAAAATTGTTGAAACTGTAAAAGATTTTAAGATTTTTGTCAAAAAAGAAATTCTAAGAGTTTAAATTTAACTGAAATAATATAAAAATTTCAAAATTATTTTTATATCTAAGAATTCCTTTTTTTTTCAGCTGAAAAATTATCCACTTAAATATTAACGTATTAAATATACAAATTCATCAATTTTTGTTGAATCATTGTCAATTTGACTTTAAATTAATAAAATTGAAAAATTCAATGATCATAGAGATTATAACCCAATTTTTAAAAAAGGAATTGAAAGAATACAATAAATTATATTTTGGTTAAACTTTCGAATAAATATTATGTTTATAGTGGAAAAATGTAAAAAAAAAAATTGTTAAAATCTTATTATTTTAGTTCTTAATTTGTTAGATGTGTTTTAAAGGAAGTGGATACATATTACCATTTTTAAAAATTTATTTGTGAGAACTTATTGAAAAAACTTTTTTGAGTTTCACAAGATATTGAAACTTTGAAACCTAAATATCATTGCTGCTCTATTTATAAAAAGAAATACAAACCAAAGTAAATTAGAGTTGAATCTAAATGTTTAAAAAATGTAAAAATTTTATTAAATTGAATTTTTGATTTTATTAAATGAGCTTTTGGGATCTAGAGATGTGTTTTTGATGATATTCAAAATTAAAAATTAAATAAAATAATTAAAAAAAATAGACCCTAAAAGGTGTATATTTAAACCAAATCTTTTATTTTTGAAAACCAAGTCAAAAAGATCAACTTTCAAGATAAATTTATCGAAATCAATAATGAAAAAAATTATTCAAATGATATTTTCGAAGATTGTTTTTCTTTATCTTCTTAATTTGATGAATCCAAACAATTCATTACCTTGGATTTCTCTCATTCCCATTACTATTTATTATTATTTTAAAAAAACATTTTTTTACAAATTTGCTTTTAAAATAATTATAGAAATTCTTTTTATCAAACTTAGGGAAAAAAAAGAATTTGGTTTAAAGATTAAAGTAAAGAAGTTATATTTTTAAAATTAAAAAAACAGTTAAAAAAGTTCAAATCTAAAGAAAAAGAAAACTCGAGAAATAATTTCAATTAGAATACAGAATTTTGCTTGGGTTTTAAATTTAATTGAAAATAAATAATTATCAAATCAAACAAACACAGCAATAAATTATTTATTTGGGATGAAGAATTTTAAAAATATCCATTTTTTTGAACAAAAATTAGGATAAGATAAATTAAATGAAAATAGGAATTTTAAAATTCATTTTTGAAATTTTTTTATAATTACCAGTAATATTTTAACCAAAAATTTTCCAAACAAAAGTTTTTCTATTCAATTTTAAAAATATAACCAAGTAAAGAAGTAGTAATTTTATCAAAGTTTATAGATAAGATCAATAAATAAATTATTTTTTGATTATTAATTTCTTGATCTAATTCATTTTTTCATATCCATTTTTGAATTGGTATGTAAATATATTAAACTAAAACATTTTCAACTCTCAAATCATTAAAAAATTAATAAATTTTATTAAAGATTTGATTTAAAGAATTCAGTTTCACATAATTCATGGTACTCAAAATTTGTCAAAATGTACATACGTAAGGTTTTCCAGAATTTAAAAGAATTGAGTTAAATCTTTAATTTTTCTCTATTCTTTTGAATTCTGGAAAAGATAGGTACTCTTCGGTACTTGATGGCACTCTACGGCATTTGAGGCAGTTTTAGTTAGGTTTTTTAACATTTATAAGAATATAGTAAAATCTTTGATTTTACTCAAAATTCAAAAGAATTTTGAAAAAGTTAGATAATTGGCAGCACTTTACGGCACTCTAAGACACCCCACAAAAATATTTCACAATAATAAAATATCAAAACTATTATTTATTTAAAACCCAAAGATATTTAAGTTATCCATCAAGTTCAACAATCCTAAAATTTTGAGAATTTACTAATTACCTAAATAGATATTATTATGTAATCAATAAAAGCTCATTTCAATTTTGTCCTTTATGTTTAAAACATGAACAGAAAGAAATAATAGAAAATATTAATCATTTTTATATGGGTATGTTCTTCCTATGAATAAAATAGATTAATTTTTCAAAATAAACTAAAATTCAAAATTTTCCACAGAGTTAAAACGTTCCAAACAATCAAAATAATACAATTTCATTGAAATTAGAGATAATTTTGATTTTTGAAAAATATGGAAATCATTTTTTCATCTTTTAGTTTTTGATTTTCATTCCATTGTTTGAATTACGTAATTTGTTTCGTTGGATCAAAATTTTTTTCAAAAAATTGATATTAGGTTAAAGTCAAGTTGTTACAAATAGAAGAACTCAAATAAAATTAGTTGTTAGTATCTAACCATTTGATCGATCAATATTCCTAATAGAATTTAAACAAATTTACCAATGTATTTTTTTGTTTTGCTCTCTCCAAAATTTTTAACACATCCATGATTTATTTGTATGGATAATTATTTATTTATTGTTTTGTGAGTATTGTAATTTATAAACAAGTGTTAACATTTCAATTAGTAAATGGTTCTAATTTGGTAAATCTTCTTGAATTGATTAAATAAGTTTTTTTTTTCACAAATCGAATTTTAGTGTGTTAAAAATTTTGAATTAGGGTTTAAATTAAAATAAATAAATATTTAATGAATTAATTTTAAACTGTGATAGTTTGAAATTATTTTTATTAATTAATAATCGTGAAATCTATAATTTTTCACTTAAATTTCTGAAAGGGAATTTAAGTCTAAGGGCAATTAGAGTGTAATTTACACTTCTTCAATAATAAAAAAAAAGCAACCACTTTTTTTTTTTTCCTTTGTAACTCTTCTTTTCAAGAATAAAGAAATTTAGCTCTTGAAAAAATGTAAATAGCAAATTAGTTAAGATCAAATTGCTGTTTAATTTTCAATAATTCAGACTCAAGATTACATTGATCATTTAATTGGTAATATTCAACAGAATCAGACAATTCTTCAACAATTAATTCTGGATCATCGTCAGCTGTTAATTCAATTGAATTGGTATAAAAATATTTGATTAAAATTTCCAAGCTTTCGATTGTTTTATTCGAATAATCTTTAACTTTGTTTGTATTATCTTTTTCATTAACATTATCAAACATTTCCCGAAACAACCCGCTTCTCGCCAATAAAATGAATTTGTGAACTGGTATTTCTTCATAATTTCCCTCTTCATCCTCATCCTCGTCCTCGTCCTCATCCTCATCATCATCAATTTTAACCAAAATTTTAAAATCCTTTGAATCATCATCCTTGTAGAGCTGGGCAATATCCTTTTCAAGTGTATTATCCACAGATGGTGGGAAAGTTAATTGCAAGGCATTAAAAGTTTGTTCAAGTTTTTCGTTATCTGAGATCTCATCATGATAAATCCATTTCAAAAAACTCAATGTTTGTTCTTTGTTGATTGATTTTTCTCCAAATAATTTGTTTTGGATTTGCTCGATTGTTAATTTGGTTCTGCATTCGAGAAGGGACTTGTGAACTGGGATTTTGTTTCCCAAGGTTCCAATTTCGTAATCACAAAATTTTTTAGATTCAAATAAAAGCTCAAGATCTCTGGAAAGTGTATTTTTGAAATCAAGATAAAGAAAGCTAAAAGTTGTTCCACTGGCAATTCGGATCATGTCTTTTGAGCCCAAATATTGTTTAAAAAAAGTTGGTAAGCTGATTTTTTTTGGAATTTTGTTGTTTTTAATTTCTTCTGTTGGGTAGTTGTTGGAAGAAAAACCCCACCCATACAATTCATTTTGGTCTGTCAAAATCAAAGTTCGGCTTGTTCCTGTTGCCAATTGGACAGCTTTCTTATCCTTTAGTTGTGGTATTAAGGTAAAAATCATTTTTCTGACATCGTGTCCATTTGTTGCCTGTTGGCCGCAGCTATAGGTTTGTCCTTTGTTTGTGATTAAAATGGTGTGGTAACTACATGACCTGACAGTCAGGATATCCGATCCTTTAAAGTTTTTCACAGCAGTGGGTGAACTTTGCGCAACAGTAGAGCCAATACCTGACTCTCCATAAGTGTTGTTTCCACAGGAATACAAAAGATCAGGTTTGCTTGTTGTGAAAAAGAAATTCATTGCATAGATTCCTCCAAAGATTCTGCTGACCTTGTCTTGGATATGAATAGGCATTGGTTCTTGGCCTCCGTTTTTGCCAATGCCAAGCCTCCCTGAACCGTTCGATCCTATGGCATACAATTGGTCTCCATTACAAATATAATACACAGAGCAGGAGCCCATGATAAGCGAATCAACAAACAATTTCTTTTCTTCGAAAAATGTTACATATCTGATCTTTTCAAAAGTGCTTTGGTCTGCATCAAGAAGAGGTACTTCTTTATAATTGTTAGAATTGGCCAAAGACCAAACCTTGCCCGACTCAGTTAAAATTTGATAGGTTTCATAACTTGCATCAATGTCTTTGATTGTTTCGTTTTTGGGTAATTGGTATTTCCTTTTCTCCTTATTTACTTCATAAAACTCCAATTTGTTTGGCTTTTTCCAAACAAGAAAGTTGGTGTTGTTTCCACAGACGATCTTTTTTATTGTTTGGGTTTTTTTGATTTTGGTTTCGGTCCATTTGGGTAAATTGTTGTTGTTTTCTTTGGTAACGGAACTGAATTGTCTTGATCCAGTAAGATAAACAGAGGACTCCTTTGACATTTTTGATAAAACACAAATAACTGAGAAAAAATATTGTTTGATGTTAAAAAAATGATTCCATTTTACTTATCTGATATACAATAAAATTGAAAAATGTCAGGTTAGACAAAACTACTTTTCACTAATCTTTCAACTTGAATAATAGACTTTATTTATAATATACTCTAGTCAAAATAGAACGTACAAAAAAATTTATTACATCACTTTCATGAAAAAATTTAAACATTTGCTTATTTTTCACTTTATAATAAATACACTTATTATAAACGCTATTGGCTAATAAAAGATCTTGGATCAAAGTTTATTTTTGAAGATATATTACAATAAAAGTTGATAAATCCATTTTTCCTGTATTATTTTTTTCTAATTTAAGGGACTAGTAAACATAAAAAAAATCTTTAAGTAGAATTCAGAGCAAAATAAAAAAAATTTTATCGCTTCTTGAAATTTCAAAACTAAGTAAAAATCTGATAACTACAATACAAAAATTACTTTTAATGCTCTTTTCAGAAATGAATTATTGTTTTTAAAAAGTCAGATCCATTTTTTCTCATTTTTGAAAAATTCAAAATTCAGCATATTTCTGAATTATTTAAAAAAAATTATTTTCTTAGCAAGAAGATTGAAATCTTATTGCATATAAAGGAAATGTACAAAAATACACTTTAAAAATGAAATAACTAAGTTCTAAAATAACTCAGTTTCAAAAATCTACTTAATTTCAAAAAAAATACAAAAATTATTTTAAACTTGTAAAAAAAAATAATTTTTTGATTCAAAGAACAGTTCAAATCAATTTTTACGATTTATTGAATAAAAAAATCTGAGAAAAAGAACCAAACAAAGAAATTAAAAATTCTCCCAAAATACTTTTTTAAAAACTGAAAAATTCAACTTCTAATCAAAAGAAATACTTTTCAATTTGATTATTTATAATCCATAATAAAAAACTCAAACTTAATTATTTCAGTAAGCCATCAACAACACAAACATTAAATGTATCAAATAGACTTGATAATTATTTCTCAATTTTTTAAAGATTTTCAAACAAATAAAACAATTCAAATGCATATTTTGATTAAAAAAATAATAATAGATATTATCAAATAACTGATTTTAATACAAACGATTCCTTGTTTATACTTGGTATTTGAAAAAGGATATTGACTAGTCTTTCAAATTTCAAGAAATTTAATAACTATTTGTAAATAAAATAAATGAACTATTTTTTTAGATCTTCAAGGATACAATATCTGATTTATTTTTATTATATTTTTAAAATAAGATTAAATTTTCAAACTTTATTTGTTCATAAAGACTCTTAAATCACGAAAAGTGAGATTTCTTCATATTTAAATTTTTTTGCAAATTTTTATTTTTCTAATTAGATCCAAAAATACCAACAAAAAAGTATCTTGATCTTTGTACTGAAAATTTCATTGGAAAAATGAAATCTTCTAAAAATGATTATTCATTTCTCCCAAAAGTTGATAAATGAAGTTATGAATCGGATTTAATTGTATCCTTATGTAAATAATTACTCTATTGACTTTGATAAAAAAAAATAGATAAGAGTTACTAGTCCCTTAAGAGTTTATTCCATTTTAATAGGAAAAAATTTGAATATTTTTATTTTAACAGTTAAGAGTTTATATTCATATGAAATTATAAAATTATTTTAAATTTAATAAATATCTTTCAAATGGATAATCAATTATTTTGACTATTATGGAATTATTTATTGATATAAATTGAAAAAAATTATTTTTTTTTTTTGATTTTACGTTAGGTTTTTTTTAATTTTTAAAATAAACAGAAAATTGGACAAAATTTCTGTTTATTTCAAAAAGTAAAAAAAACAAGGTTAACTTTTTATGAGTTTTCTGTTTATTTGGAAAATCGATAGATTTTACAAATAAAACAGAAAACCACAAGAAAAGCTAGGCACTTGAAGGCACTCTACGGACACTTCAGATAATTATCATCAGTAATTTTTTTTCTCTGTTTCAGTCTTATTAGATGAGCACAATGTTTTCAAAACTATTCGTTATTATCTATAAAACCCAAATCTCCAAGTTGAATTAAACTATAATTCATTCTTTAGTTTATTTGGAATTTTTTACCCGAAAAATGCCTTTTTTTCTAGACTAGAAACTTTTAAAAATCGTAGTTATACTAAAAACAATAAATACAATAGTCTCATGAATTTAAAGTTCTGGAATTTTGATTATATTGTGAATAAATTTATTATTGAAGATGAAAGATTAATGGATAGTGTAGTTTTGTCTAATTTTTTTTTTTTTCAATTTTATTTTTTCATGCTAGTAGTGTTTCAAAATTAAAAGTGTGTTTTTTGGTTATATGGGACCTATACATCAACCAATAAAAGAAACTGATAATAAACCCTAAATAAATATGGTATTGGTTTCCTAAAGTTCTATTATTTTAAAATAAAGTAAAAAAAATGAAGGATCAAATTACAAAATTTATCTCAAAAAATAGAGTAAATTTTTAAGAAAATTTTAATCATAAAAAAAACAAAAAAATATAGAGAAAATTGAGAATATTTTATGTAAAATTTTCAACTATTTGCATGAATAATTTAAATTATTCAGACAAATAACCAGGCATATACTTTCAAAATTGATTTGAACTTAGGTATACTATTTGGTAGTAGATTGGATGTTGCCTTATTACAAGAAGAAAAAAAAAGTACTGATTATTTTGAAACACAGATTAAGGTCTTTGTGTATGCTTTAATTTGATCACTGTAATCAAAATTTCAAAACTTCAAATTCAAGATGCTATTATATAATTGTTGTCAGTATAACTACGATTTGTAAAAGTCTCTAGTCTTGAAAAAAGGTTTATTTTGGGGGTTAAAATTTTTAAATGGAAGCAACAAACAATAATACTTAAATTCAACTTTAGGATATTGTTTTGATTAAATAATAAACATTAGTTTTGAAAACACTCTACTCTTCTAAAAAAACTCACATACAGAAAAAGAACAACTGGTGATAACTATTCTGTTTCCGTTATGTTTTCGAGAATTCATAAGAACAGAGAAAAATCAAAGATTTTGCTCTATTCTTTTAAATTCTCTACAACCTACAACTTTTTTTTTTACTTTTTGAAATAAACGGAAAATTTATTAAATTTTCTGTTTATTTCAAAAAATAAAAAAAAATCGAAGGGAAAAATCAAAAAAAAAAAATATTTTTTCAATTTATATAAATAAATAATTCTTTAATAGAAAAATAATGGTTATCCATTTGAAAGGTATTTATTAAATTTAAAACACTTTTAAAATAAATTAAATTTCATGATAAATGGTAAATTTTTTTTTCAATTTTTTTTCAACTTTTTTTTATTTTATTTTTAGATGAAAAACAAATATTTCGAGTGTTTAGAACTGAATATTTATATTGTGATTTTTTTTAATGATAATCGATAACTTCAATTTATAAAAATATATATTTTCAAATTTTGATTTTTTGTGGACCAATGATTTTGAAATGGAGTTTATATGATTATAACCTCTTAAATGTGAAAAAAAAAATTCAAATTATTTACTATTAAGGGATTAGTGTCGCCATAGATTTCTCTAGAATCAAAGTATGTTGCAATTGGGTGTAAATGGTATTAGTACCCAATGACTCTAATAGCTCAAAAAAATCTATTTTAAATCTTATTACAAAATAAATTATTAGATTTTTAACTAAGGATCACTATTAAGGACTATTCGAATTTCATGCTCTGTGAAGGTTGAAATAAAATACTATAAACAGAGAAAAAGCTTTAAAAGACAATGGATTGAGGAAAAGTCAAAATATTGCAATTTTGGGAATTTTTGGAATTTTTTAGATTTGGCTTGATAATCATTTATTGATCCAAAAACTTTTTGAATTTCCCGAACAAAACAAGACAAAACTAAAAAGCTATTTTTTTTGATATTAAGAAAATGCCAATCCATTTTCTTTTCAAGTATATTTATACTCTCTCACTACACTCTAACATACTTGAAAAGAAAGTAGAGTGACATTTTTGTTATGAAATTTTTTTCTTCAGAATTTGTTGAGAATAATTTGGATTTGATGAAGGAAAATTGTTTTTTTTCCTAACTCAAAATTTTCCAAAAAAAACTTAAATTTTTCAAGTTAGTAAGATCCCTTAGAACAAGTTTCTTTTAAGTCTATAAATATGTTACTAGGTGGAAAAATAGTGACCACTAACCATAAAATTCGACTAATCCTTCAAGATTTTCATTTAGAAATTTTTTTAAAATCTTTTACTAAATCTAAAATTATAAAATCCAAGAATAATATTCTAGTATCTAATAATTCATTTTTAGAACTTCCGAAAGTAACTATTTTTATACTTTTTTAATTTCAAAGTTTAACTCAATAATAATCAACATAAAAACCCAAAGACTGATTAGTTTGGTTTCATTTTTATAAAGCTTATTGTAAAATCAATGTATTTCCAATATTTCATAAGTAATTTGTCTAAAAAATCTATAGAGTTAATTATTTAATTATTTTAAATAAATTGAATTTTTTAACTACTAATCTACATTTCGCCATAAATTTAAGAAATATATTTTGCAACTTTGTAGTCAGAATATTGATAAATCAACCTTTAAATTTGTGATGAAATGTAGATTTTTTTCTGAAATTGTTGAGTTTTTAACTAATATATAGATCATTTTTTATTGATGAGATCAACAAATATTATTACTTGACTAATCGATTTTTTTAGTTATATTCGATCCATATAAAACTAATGTTTTTAGTCCCAATACAAGATAATCTTTTTTCCAGTTTCAGGGATTGTAAACCTTAAATTAGAAAAAAATAATACAGTAAAAATGGATATATCAACTTTTATTGTAAAATATCTCAAAAAATAATATTTGATCCAAGATCTTTTATTAACCAATAGTGTGTATTATAACTGAGGTTATCAAAAAGTAATAAATTAGTAAATGTTTAATTTTTTTTTGAAAAAATTTTTTCAGTGTAATGCAATGAAAAACCAACCAACTTATAATGTAGGATCGATCTGAAAAAATCAAGAAAAAAGAGGATATTTTTAGAAAAAAGAGCCAAAGAGTGACACTCAATTTCCAATTAAAATGGTTTTGAATTAAAAATTTGAAAACAGCTATGTCAGTTTGAAGTGTTGTTCTTTGGCGCTTTTTGAGATCTCAAAGATTTTTTCTTTCTTTTTTTTTAATTTTTCAAATGAGTTATTTTAATCCCAAGAATATTACATAACTAATATTTGGTTAAATTTAGAGGGTTAGCAAATAATCACAAACCCAGATTAAATATAATCAAATTGATTGCGAACTTCAAGAAAACACTCTGTTTTAAATTAAAGAAATTTAACCATTTGGAAATATAAAAAAGAGAAAAGATCTTGTTTTTTTTGGATTTTTAATCAATTGATTTTACTTGACCCTTTTGAAACAATTTTTTTTTTATTTCATTTAAATATTTTACTTTTCAATTTTTTGCTTTTGTATTTTTAAACATTTATATATCCCTTAGCACCCCAAATAACCTAAAAACCTTTCAAACAAAAATTTTAATTTGAAATGTTATCAAAGGATAATAAGGTATAGAATTAATAAAGAATTATCTTAGAAAGAAAATTTTATAATTAAAAATTATATAGTTACTTACAATAAAAAAATAACTTGAAAAAAATTTTTCAACATTGTTAATTTTTTTTTGGTTATTGTGATTTTATTATTTTTTAATCCAAATTTTGTCAAAATAAATTTTTTTTTTTTTTTTTTGAAAAGTTTGTCTAGACATCAAAAACCTCTTAGTTTTAACATTTAAAACACATCATATTTTACTGGAAATTTTTTTGGCACCTTTTCACCCCAAAATTGACTAAAATGCTTGATTAAATAATTTATTCATTAAAAAAGTTATTATGGCATCACATCGAAAATTTGTTTTATCTACTGATTACTATTCAATATCAATATCTATATTAGATTCTAAATAATTTAAAGATAAAAAAAAATATAAATCAAATTAGAAAAAAAATCAAATTTTTTTTCATTGCAAAATTTGTGAAATTTTTTCAACAAGATTTTTTTTCAATTTTATATGATTTGGCCAATAGTTCGAGTCAGATTAATAATTGATTTTTTTTTTATTTTTTACAATTTTTTAATTTTTGAATTTTTAAAATCTAGACATAAAATAAACAAAATTGTTGAATTAGAGGCCATATATCAGAACTTATTTAACAAGATCTGGATTAATTTATTCAGGAAAAATCCAAATATCGCAAATATATTATTCAAATTTTTATCAATAACAAAATGCAATAAAAAAATTTTGGTTTTGGAGATTATTTTATTATATTAGAATAATATTTAAGAGTTGATTTTTATTTTATTTTAAATTTAGGTATAAATATTTTATCGATTAAAAAGTAATTTATATTTGTTTTATACCAATTTAATAAATTGAAATTATTTTACAATTTTTTTTTTTTTTTTGATTTTCAATTATTATCTATGGCTTAAATAAAAGTTTTAGAAAATTAATCATTTTAAAAATTTAATTTTGGCCTTAAGAAATAAATTTCATTTTTCTCTTAATTGGATATTTATTGAAATTTTTTCTTAAAAAAAAATTAAATTTCAAAGTAATTTATTTTTTTATTTATTTTTTTTTATCATAAAATTAGCAAAATTGTTTGGTGGTTATTATTAATAAATTAATGTGTTGAGTTTTGAATTAATATTAATGTAATAAAATTTCTGATTTAAAAAAATAAAATAAAAATAAAAATCTTTAAAAAAAATGTAAAAATGAATAATTATTATTTTTTTTTTCAATTTCAAAAAAAAAAAATCAATAACTTAACTACTTTCTCTTTGGACTATTTTGACTTTTTATTATAATTTAAATCTGGATTAAAGACAAATAAGAAAATTAATATATTAGTAGATCAATATCATTTTAAATCTAATTTATAAAAACTTGATGAAATTTAGGCAAATCGGGGTGCTAAGGGATATATATATATATATATATATATTCAAGGAAAAATTGTTAAATATATATTTTTATACTCAAATTATTTTTGAGGGAATATAAGTAAAAGAGAAAATTTGATTGTAATTTGTACATAATCAATAATAAATAATTAAAATATTTTTTTTTTCTGTGAAATTTGTATTTTAAGTAGTTTATTTTTGAAGTAATATTGTATTTTTTTCATTAATTGTTTAAATAAAAATACGAAAAATTTGGGAAATAGAAAATTTAAAATTAATAAATGCAGATCTAAATAATTTTAGACAAAGTTAATTATAAATATTTCTGGATGGAAAGGTCTAGAATATTTAAAAATTATTAGGTATAATAATAATATCAACAAAAATTCGTGTCGAAAAGAGCCGTAGAGTGCCTTAGAGTATCATAGAGTCCCTATATTTTTTTAAAAATTTCTGAAATAAAATGTAAAATTTTTAAATTTTCTTTTAATTTCTAAAATTAAAAAAAACCTAACTGTAATTTTTTTGAGTTTTCTATTTTATTTGTGAATTTTTCTTGATTTTTTTTTTACTTTTTCAAATAAACAAAAAAATTTGTTAAATGTTCAGTTTATTTCAAAAATTCAAAAAAAACTAACGAAAAAACATAGATTTTCTAAATTAAAGCGAAATCTTCAAAAAAACCTAGAAAACTTCACAAATAAAATAGAAAACTCAAAAAAAAAAAAGAAAATCTATTGATTTTCCAAATAAACAGTAAATTCAAGAAAAAATAACTCCCATTTTCCAGAATTTAAAAGAATGGAGAAAAATCAAAGATTTTAGTCAATTCTTTTGAATTCTTGAAAAGTAAGGGCCATTTTTTTAATTAAAGAACTAAACAGATAATTTAATAAATTCTCTGGTTCTTTCTTAAATTAAAAAAAACCTAACAACCAAAATAATTAAAATGGAAGGGTTCTACTTCCATTTTAAAATTAAAAAGTTTCACAAATTATCTTTATAGATATTCATCTGTTTATGATAAAAATAAATTAAAAACAAAATTTGGCAACTTATGTAAAAATCATTCTAATCGGGAAATAATAGAAGATATCGATCATTTTCTTTGGGACCGTGTCTTCAAGTGCCGTAGAGTGCCTAGTTTTTTTTTAATTTCAGAAATAAAAAGTAAAATTTTGAAATTTTATTTTAATTTCTAAAATTAAAAAAAAAACTAAAGGTGGTTTTCTTGATGTTTTCTATTTTATTTGTTAAATCTATCAATTTTCTTTCAGTTTTTTTTTACTTTTTGAAATAAACCGAAAATTTATTAAAATTTTCGGTTTATTTCAAAAAGTAAAAAAAACCTAGAATACTTCACAAATAAACAGTTAACTCAAGAAAACTTCAACATTCTTTTCTAGAATTTAAAGGAATGGAGAAAAATCAAAGATTTAATTCAATTCTTTTGAATTCTGGAAAAGCTAACAGTAGATTTTTTTAATTTAAGAAATAAACAGAAAATTAAATAAATTTTCTGTTTCGTTCTTAAATTAAAAAAAAACTAACGAGGCAAATTCCACAGAAAAAATCGAAAATTTTGGATTAAGGAATTAATTCAAATAAACAAAAATAATAAACAATTAAAGAATAATTCTTGATATTATTCGGAATAAAAGCTCATATTTATTTTATCATTGATTAATGATCAAGTAAATTATAACTCTTTGTTAAAATTTCTAAACAAAAACTTTCAAATTAGGTCTGTAAGAGGAAACTAGTTTCCTCCCTTCAAAATAAAAAAAAAAAGACAAAAAATTAATTATCATTGCTTTAATGAAATAATATTTCATCAATATATTACTAATTTTTAAATAACAAATTCGAGAAATAAACTAATTTCAATAATAGAGGGCCCAAATTTTTTTATTGAAAATTTTTATTATTCGTTAAATAATTAATTCAAATAATATATAAATTAATTATTTGAATGTTATTTCATAATACAGTCAGTTTCACTTTTAAGGCACAAACTTTCAACGAAATTTAAGTCACAAAAAAAATCTCAAATTAAGGCACATTTTTTGGAATTTTAATTTTTACAATTTATTTTACTAGAAGCTGAATTTTGTGCTTTAATTTGAGATTTTTTTTGTGCCTTAAATTTCGTTGAAAGTTTGTGCCTTAAAAGTGAAACTGACTGTAATTAATAGTAATTGAGATAAAATTAATTAAAATTAATATTTTAAATTAATATTTTGAATTTTTAAAGATTTTCTCAAAAAAATTTTCAATTGGAAAGAAATTTTAATTTTATATTTTTTTTTCATTTTTTTCATTTTTTCTTTTTATTTTCTTTTTGATTCATTTTCTGATTTTGGATATTGAATTTTTTACTAATATTTTTTACATGTTAGAGAATTATCGAAATAATTTAAATGAAAGAGAAATTCGATTAAATATAATACTATTATATGAAGAGGGGTTAAGTCAAAGAAAAATTGCAGAAAGATTGAATATAACAAGAAAAAAAGTTAGATATTGGATAAAAAAATTTCAAATAAAAAAGTATTTTTTTCTTTTTTCTTTTTTTTTTTACTTTTTTTCTTTCTTACTTTTTTTTTTTTTTTTTTTTTTTTTTTTTTTTTTTTGCTTTTTTTAGTACGTTAGAAAATACATATTCAACAGGTCGAAAAAGAAAACAAAACGAGGAAACAAAAATTCTTATTGAAAAAATTACAAAAGATAATCGTAAAATGAGTTGCAAAAAAATTAAAATCTTTTTTATCAAATAACCACAATATAAATCTATCAACAACAACAATTTACAATATTAGAAAAGAACTTAAATTTAATTTTTTTATTACCAAAAAAAAAGAACACTGCTAACAAATAAACAAAAAAGAAAAAAGATTAAAATTTGCAAAAAAATATCTCAACAATCCTATTGATTGGAAGAAAGTGATTTTTACAGATGAAAAATGGTTTTATTTTTCTGGTTTAAAAAGAAAAATTTGGAGACAAACTGGTGAAAGAGATGGTATGTTTTTTTTTTTTTTTTTTTTTTTTTAATTCATCTCATTTTTTTTGAATATTTAAAATAACAAGTTAATTCTCTTCATTCAATTTTGCAAAAAAAATTAAAATAAATAAAAAATTTTAAATATTTTTTTTATAATAGATTCAGTTTTTTGAGAGGTTTACTAAATTTATACCAAAAGTAATGTTTTTTGGTGGAATAAATTATTCATATCAATCAACATTAATTAAGTGTCCAAAAATAGTAAACTCGGAATCTTATCAAAAAAAACATTATTTCCAGAAGTAAAATTTTTTCTGGAATGGATAATCTTTTTGTAAAAAACAATGGATATTGATGCAAGATGGAGCTACTTCGCATACATCAATATCAACAAAAGAGTATCTGAAAAAGAAATGTAATGTTTTAAAAAAAATGGCCACCCAACTCACCGGATTTAAATCCAATTGAACATTTATGGGGGATTATGGACAAAAAAAATAAGTGACGAGACACCTAAAACAAAAAACCAATTAATTAAAAAAATGTAGACAAGTTTGGAATAATATTGAATGGGAAATAATAGAAAATCTTTGCAATTCAATGAAAAAAAGATTAAGATTGGTAATAGAATTAAAAGAGGAATGCATTAATGGCTTTTATTAATTTGAAAAAATTACAAAAAAGAAGGGCCCAAAAAAAAAAAATTTTATTTTTAAATATATTTTTTTTTATTTTTTATAAAAAGTTAATTCGAAATAAATAAAAACTCAACAAATATAATTTAGATTATTTAATTTTTATTTTAATTGTTTTAAATATTCGTTAATTAATTATTATTTTTTTTGTTATTATTTTGTGGGCCCCACTTTTTTGAATCTAGTTTATAATTTAAATTTAAAGTATTTTAAGAAGAATTAGAGAAAGATCGTTCTACAATAAAAAGTTCTTTGGACTTGTTTAAAAATATTATTATTATTATTTTAAATTATTTCATATTTATTATTTGTTTTTTGCAATTATATAGTGTTATTGAGAGAGATAAATATAAAATAACTTGAATAAATATCTCAAAATTGATTTTATCAAGTGAAGTATTCAGAAAATAATTTTTATAAGAATAATAATCTTAAAAAAATAATTTTTGTACATAATTACCAAATATTTAGATATATGTAATAATAAATATAAAATTAGAAAAACGATATTTGTTTGAAAATTTTAAAAAAATAAATCTTCTTTAGGGATTATCATTTCCAAGTTCAAATTCTAAAAAAAATTGCAACTTGTACAATAAAATTTGAAAGAATATTTAACAAAATCAACAGAATATGTTATGAGTTTTACAGATTTGGAATGAAAACTATGAAAAGGTAAAAACATTTTTTAAAATGATCAAAATAATTGAAAATTTATGAAAATTGTTGAAACTGTAAAAGATTTTGAAATTTTTAATAATAAAAGAAATTCAAAGTTTCTAAATTTAACTGAAATTATTTAAAATTTTTAAAAAATATTTTTAGATACAATTTCGTATTTTCTCAGCTCAAAAATTAGACTCTAAATATAAACGTAAAAAAAAAACTCTTCAAATTTATAAATTTTTGTTGATAAATTAAAAATTTGACTTTAAATTGATAAAATTGAAAAAATCACACTATTTTTAGAGAGTATAATTCAATTGTTGATTAAAAAATGTAATTATTACAATAAATTATTTTTTGATTAAATTTTCATCAAAATATTTTTTTTTAAGTTAGATAAATGAAAAAAACTAAATTGATATAATCCAATTATTTTAGTTCTTAATTTGTCAAATTTATCTTTAAGGGTGGAAGTACATTTTTCATTTTTTGAGTGCCTCCATTTATGTGAAACTGAATTCTTCAAATTATTTCTTTAACCAAATACATTGATATTTTCATAAATAATAGAGTGGAATATATCGTAGTATAAGATATTTTCATACCAATAAAAAAATTTAAATCAATAAAATGAAAAAATTAATCAAAATTCATAAATATTAGAGTGAAATATATCTTAGTATAAGATATTTTCATACCAATAAAAAAACTGAAATCAAAAAAATGAAAAAATTCATCAAAAAAAAATTAATAAAAATCCTATATTACTTGATCTTATCTATAATATTTGATACAATTATTTATACTTTATTTGGTTTTATCTTTAATTCTTTATGAAAAAAATTTTGTTTGGAAAATTTTTAAAAAAAACAATTTACTTTTATTACGACAGAATTTTCAAAATGAATTTAAAAATCCTATTTTCATTTAATTCATCTAATTCTAGTTTTAATTCAGAAAATCAGATATTTTTTTTCATTTTTCTTGAGAATAAGGGTTTATTGGACAAATTCGTTTGATTTTATAATTATTTATTTTCTATTAAAATGAGAACTCAAAAAAATACTGAATCTGATTGTAATTTTTTCTTGAATTTCTCAATTATTTTGATTTGAATCTTTTGTAACTGTTTTTTTGATTCCAAGAATTCAACCCCTCTATTTTAATTTTTGAAATAGTATTCTTGGTTTTGACTTGTTTTGATAAAAAATATTTGAAAAAAGAATTTTGAAAGCAAATTTGTCACAAAATGTTTTTTAAAATAATAATAAATTGTAATGGGGTGAGAAATTCAAGTAAAAAAAATAGTTTTTTTTATACAATCTAAGAAGATAAAGAAAATCAATCTTCAAAAATAGGCTTTTATCGATTTATTTTTTTTTTCATTCTTGATTTCAACAAATTTATTTGGAATGCAGATCTTTCGTGTTTTGTCTCTAAAAGAAAATATTTGTTTCAAATGCACACCTTTTCGGGTATATTTTTTTTTGGTTTACTGTTTGGTTAATTTTCAATAGTCAGTATAAATACATCTCTAGATACAAAACCAAATTTAATAAAACCATGAATTTTATCAAAAAAAATGGTTCAAAAAATTGAAAAATTTAAGATTCAACTCTGTATTACTTTGATTCCATTCACGAATAGACTAGTGAATGGTGATTTTGGTTTCAAAGTTCCAATATCTGGTGGCACTCAAAAAATATTTTTCAAGTAAGGTTTACACAATTATAATTTTTCAAAATGGTAGAATGTACTTACTCCCTTAAAATCGATTTTTGATTTCAATAAATTAATTTTGTTTTTTTTTATTATTTATTATCCAAAATCTTGGTAATGTACTTGCAATAAAAAAGCAAGATGGAAATATAGTAAAAAAACAAATAATTTTTTTGTCTTTTTTATTGATGTATGAAGAGATCAAAGAGCCTCTATAACAATTGTGTACTAATAGTAAACTAGAAAGTTAGATGCTGATATATATATTGGAATAGGGAATTTTCCAAGTTTTTTATTGGTTGAAATAACAAAAGTGAAAAAATAAAAAGTAAAATTAAAAAAAAGAATTAAAGCAATTTGAATTAAAAAAAAGCAATTGAAAAAACAAATATAAAAAATTTTGAAAGTATATTTTAATAGGCAATTGGTAAAAAATAGAATTAAAACCAATGCCAGGCTTATATTAAGAACACTCAAAATCATAATCATGATACTTTTATTTAAAATTTTCTCGTTTATGATTTTAAGTAATCGTGAAATGTAAGTTGAGAAGGAGTTTGTTCTGTAAATTACAAATTTTTTTCTTGTTCATTAAAATTTGTTTGCTTTATGTTGTCAATTGTTGTCTGTATATCTTTTTTTTTAAGTTACTCAGACTGTAATGTTTTAGCATTTCAGTAAGTAGGTAACCTCTTTTTTTTTATTTTTTTTCCTTTGTAACTCTTCTTTTCAAGAATAAAGAAATTTAGCTCTTGAAAAAATGTAAATAGCAAATTAGTTAAGATCAAATTGCTGTTTAATTTTCAATAATTCAGACTCAAGATTACATTGATCATTTAATTGGTAATATTCAACAGAATCAGACAATTCTTCAACAATTAATTCTGGATCATCGTCAGCTGTTAATTCAATTGAATTGGTATAAAAATATTTGATTAAAATTTCCAAGCTTTCGATTGTTTTATTCGAATAATCTTTAACTTTGTTTGTATTATCTTTTTCATTAACATTATCAAACATTTCCCGAAACAACCCGCTTCTCGCCAATAAAATGAATTTGTGAACTGGTATTTCTTCATAATTTCCCTCTTCATCCTCATCCTCGTCCTCGTCCTCATCCTCATCATCATCAATTTTAACCAAAATTTTAAAATCCTTTGAATCATCATCCTTGTAGAGCTGGGCAATATCCTTTTCAAGTGTATTATCCACAGATGGTGGGAAAGTTAATTGCAAGGCATTAAAAAGTTTGTTCAAGTTTTTCGTTATCTGAGATCTCATCATGATAAATCCATTTCAAAAAACTCAATGTTTGTTCTTTGTTGATTGATTTTTCTCCAAATAATTTGTTTTGGATTTGCTCGATTGTTAATTTGGTTCTGCATTCGAGAAGGGACTTGTGAACTGGGATTTTGTTTCCCAAGGTTCCAATTTCGTAATCACAAAATTTTTTAGATTCAAATAAAAGCTCAAGATCTCTGGAAAGTGTATTTTTGAAATCAAGATAAAGAAAGCTAAAAGTTGTTCCACTGGCAATTCGGATCATGTCTTTTGAGCCCAAATATTGTTTAAAAAAAGTTGGTAAGCTGATTTTTTTTGGAATTTTGTTGTTTTTAATTTCTTCTGTTGGGTAGTTGTTGGAAGAAAAACCCCACACATACAATTCATTTTGGTCTGTCAAAATCAAAGTTCGGCTTGTTCCTGTTGCCAATTGGACAGCTTTCTTATCCTTTAGTTGTGGTATTAAGGTAAAAATCATTTTTTGGACATCCTGTCCATTTGTTGCCTGTTGGCCGCAGCTATAGGTTTGTCCTTTGTTTGTGATTAAAATGGTGTGGTAACTACATGACCTGACAGTCAGGATATCCGATCCTTTAAAGTTTTTCACAGCAGTGGGTGAACTTTGCGCAACAGCAGAGCCAATACCTAACTCTCCAAAACTGTTGTTTCCACAGGAATACAAAAGATCAGGTTTGCTTGTTGTGAAAAAGAAATTCATTGCATAGATTCCTCCAAAGATTCTGCTGACCTTGTCTTGGATATGAATAGGCATTGGTTCTTGGCCACTGTTTTTGCCAATGCCAAGCCTCCCTGAACCGTTCGATCCTATGGCATACAATTGGTCTCCATTACAAATATAATACACAGAGCAGGAGCCCATGATAAGTGAATCAACAAACAATTTCTTTTCTTCGAAAAATGTTACATATCTGATCTTTTCAAAAGTGCTTTGGTCTGCATCAAGAAGAGGTACTTCTTTATAATTGTTAGAATTGGCCAAAGACCAAACCTTGCCCGACTCAGTTAAAATTTGATAGGTTTCATAACTTGCATCAATGTCTTTGATTGTTTCGTTTTTGGGTAATTGGTATTTCCTTTTCTTCTCATTTTTTTGATAAAACTCCAATTTGTTTGGCTTTTTCCAAACAAGAAAGTTGGTGTTGTTTCCACAGACGATCTTTTTTATTGTTTGGGTTTTTTTGATTTTGGTTTCGGTCCATTTGGGTAAATTGTTGTTGTTTTCTTTGGTAACGGAACTGAATTGTCTTGACCCAGTAAGATAAACAGAGGACTCCTTTGACATTTTTGATAAAACACAAATAACTGAGAAAAAATATTGTTTGATGTTAAAAAAATGATTCCGTTTGTGGAATTTTAAGAATCTCTAGAATTTAAAATGTGAACTTAAAAAGATTAAAATTGTTCAAATGAAATCAGTTCATATCAACACTTTTTTTTTGTTAAAGTTACGATTTCAAATAATTTTTCAAAAAACAAATAATAACTGGAAATACATTAACCCTTCTGTAAAAAAAAGTGTAGTGAGGAAAAAAGTACAGCACTGATCCTAGAATAAGAAACATGACAAAAAAAAAAAGTAAAATCAATTCAAAAAAGAAACCAATTATCTTTAATAATTATCTGTTATTTTATTTTCAATCCAACTCAATTAACACAATTTAAACATACTTTATTATCGAAATTGTTGTTAAGAAGATTTTGTGTATCCCAAAAATAGTCAATTTTTTCAACAAATTTTTCAATGATTGATCTATCAAATGAAAAAAAACATCTGAAAAGATAGTATAAGAGAACTGGTATTGTGTTCTGAGTAATCAGTTTTGTCTCTAATTATTGATTTTTTCTTTTATTAATTAATCTTAATTTTAATTTTCCGGTTCGATTAAGGTTCTGATTTAATTACCAGGTTTATCTTTTTTTTCCATTTTTTTTTGATATATTTTTCAAGGGTTATGTTTCTTTTTTCGATTGGTTCTTTCCAAATTTGAATTTAAAATTCAAACAAATAGGCATTGATCACTTTTTTTGAGAAAACAAATATATCATATCTTATATTCATGATTTCATTATTTTTTAAAATTATCAATAATGTTTTTTTTTTTTTTTTTATTTTGAAGGGAGGAAACTAGTTTCCTCTTACAGCCCTTAGGTTTTCCATAATTTAAAAGAATTGAGTAAAATCAAAGATTCTTCTCTATTCTTTTGAATTCTGGAAAACCGCCTTTTGCTTTTTTTTTAATTTAAGAAATATAAAGAAAATTTCAACAAATTTTCTGTTTATTTCTTAAATTAAAAAAAAGCTAGGCACTTTTCCTAATTTCTAAATTTTTGTTTAGAAATTTTAATAAAGAGTCAAAATTTTCTTTATCTTTAGCCAATGATAAAATATATAATGAGTCTTTATTTTGAATAATACCAAAGATTTAATTGCTTATTATTTTTATTTATTTGAATTAATTCCTTAATCAAAATTTTTCGATTTTTTCCATGTAATGGGCAGTCCCATAGAAAATGATCGATATCTTGTATTATTTCCTGATTAGAATGATTTTCACATAAGTTGCAGAATTTTGTTTTTAATTTATTTTTATCATAAACATAATGATATCTGTTTAGATAATTTGTGAATATTTCTTAATTTTAAAATGGAAGTTGAGCCTACCCATTTTAATTATTTTGGTTGTTAGATTTTTTTTTAATTTAAGAAAGAACAGAAAATTTATTTAATTTTCTGTTTATTTCTTAAATTAAAAAAAAACCCTGTTAACTTTTCCAGAATTCAAAAGAATTGAGTAAAACCTTTAATTTTTCTCTATTTTTTTGAATTCTGGAAAATCTACGTATTTCATGGACACTTCAAATAGGTTTTCCAGAATTTAAAAGAATAGAGTAAAATCTTTAATTTTTTTCTATTCCTTTGGATTTTGTAAAACTACGGCTAGATTTTCTTGAGTTTTCTGTTTATTTGAAAAATCTATTGATTTTACAAATAAAACAGAAAACCTCAAGAAAACCTAGGCACTTGACGGCACTTGACGGCACGACTGTTTGTTGATATTGTTATTGTAATTAATATTTTTTAAATATTCTTGATCTTTCCACCCAGAACTATTTATAATTAACTTTTGTCTAAAAGCATTTAGGTCTACATTTAATAATTTTTAAATAACCTATTTCCCAATTAATATTTTCATCCTTTTTCTTGGAAAATTAAAATTATCAATAATTGAGAAAAATATTAAAACAAACTGATATTATGGATAACAATAAAAAGATTTCAAAAACTTAACTCTGGAACTATTATGGCGAAATAGTAGATGTAAAAAAAAGTGATGATTTTTTTTGAAGTTTTTAAAACTATAATTGAGATAAATTAGTAAAATTGTTTATAGTCACCAAATATTTTTTTTTTATAAATTAAGACAAACTAAATCCATTATTGGAGTCTTTTACAGATATTTTCATCTCATTTTAGCTTTTCTACCTTTCAATTTCATCAGAGTTGTCTTAGAGGATAGTATTAAAAATTAAATATTTTTTTTTTTAATTCGAAATGAAGGTGTCTCGAATTAGGGAAAAAAGAATATTTTTAGTACAATCCATATCTTTAAAATTAAGGATATTCGTAATCATCCATAATATTTAACCAGATTAAGTTTTTATGTAAAGTAGTGAAAAAAATACTGAATATGAAAATAACCCCTGACAAGATTTTTAATTTACAATATTTGGAAAAGTGTTTTGTAATTTCTTTTATTTTCAATTAAATCCTTTTTATCAATAACCAAATTTTTTAGGAATCAAGTAATAAACCTACCTAAAGTCGATTAAAGTAGGGAATCTATAGAATACTCAAGTAATTGTTTGATAATAGTAGTATAAAAACTTTTTTTTTTTAAAAAAAAAATAGAGTTTTATCGAGCTTTACGAAACAATTTGGAAAATTGTAATTTTTATTCTTGTTTTTTGATTAACTGGATGGCCTTTTGAATAAGCAAGATTTCATTAATCACCATTCAAATACGTGAGTGAGTTTAAATTTAAAAAGTTTGATTCTTAAAAAAAGGATTTGATCTTAAATAAAAGAAATTATAAAACACCTTTCCTTATATTCATAATTAACAAACTTGAGAGGGATTTTTTTATTTCTAGGTATTTTTTTCACTACTATATTTGATTAAAAAACACTCTTTTTATTAAATAAAAATACAATTATGAAACAATAAAATTGAGAATTTCAAGTTTGAGAAAAAGAATAAGTTAATTAACTTTTCATACATGTTAATCGAGTTTATTTACTATATAATCAAAATCAATGAAATTAAAATTCTTGAGGGTGTTGCATTCGTTGATTTTAGTATTTAAAACTTGTTTTAAAAGTATCTAGTTAAGAAAATAGGGTGTTTATTGTGTAGAAAATGTTAAAGAATTGGGAATATGAGTATTACTTTAATTCAAACTATTGGAGAACTAATTTAAATTATAATACAGTCAGTTTCACTTTTAAGACACAAACTTTCAACGAAATTTAAGGCACAAAAAAAATCTCAAATTAAGGCACAAAATACAAATTCTAGTAAAATAAATTATAAAAATAATAATTCCATATTTTGTGCCTTAAATTTCGTTGAAAGTTTGTGTCTTAAAAGTGGAACTGACTGTAACTGATATTTTTAAAAAGGTTTTAATCATCTCTTAAATTTATATATTGGAAAAAATAACTAATAATATATATGAATTGCCCTAGGTTTTGAAGAATTTTTAAAAAAATCAGTAAAAACAAGGTTTTTACAATATTCTTTTGAATTCTAGAAAGACATCATAATCTTTTCTCGGGGGTTGTTTTATTCGTAAAATATTGTAACTTTCAAAACTAAAATAGAAGGCCCACCTAAAGGTTTCTTAGGCTCTTTTTTATTTCCGAAATAACCTGAAAAATAAATTTATTTTTTAATAATTTCTAAAATTAAAACAAAGCTAACAGCGGTTTTCCAGAATTCCAAAGAATCGAACACAATCTATCATTTAGTTTATCCTTTTAAATTCTGGGTAATCTAAAGAAAGAAAAACGTCAATTGCCTTCAAGTACCGAGATTTTCTTGATATTTTCTATTTTATTTGTGAAGTGTTCTAGGTTTTTTTGAGGTTATCTATTTTATTTATGAAGTTTTCTTATGTTTTTTTGAGGTTTTCTATTTTATTTGTGAAGTGTTATAGGTTTTTTTTACTTTTTGAAATAAACAGAAAATTTTAATAAATTTTCGGTTTATTTCCAAAAGTAAAAAAAACCTAACGAAAACTTTCCACATAAATAGAAAACTCAAAAAAACCTAATGAAAATTAGCAGATTTCACAAATAAATAGAAAACTCAAAAAAAACTAACGGAATATTCGTAAGAGGAAATTAATTTCCTCCCTTCACTGTTAAAAAAAAAAAAAAAATCAAACTCAAAAATTCATTACTGGTATTTGAATTATAAATAGGAAAAAATTTCACTTCATTTTGAATTTCCTTTTTCTAACAACACCACAGATTACAAACTATTTTTTTGAAAACTCCATTGGCAAAAGAAAAATATGGAAAAAAAGGTGAACTTTTTAACACATTTAGAATTCAAATACGATTAAAAAAAATGTTAAAAAAAACTGAAAAGTGATCGATCCAACTCTGATTTACTTTGGGTTCGCTTTTTTTTCACAAAAAGAACCACAAATGATAATTTTTGTTTCAAAGTTTCAATATTTTATGGCACCCAAAAATTCTTTTTTCAATATGGTTCTCGCTATGAAAAATTTCTAAAATAGACAATTCTTACTGTTTCTTGAAAAAAAATGATATTTTTAATAGACCCATGCAAAATTATATCCTATCCCCCCCCCCCCCTCCCCTCCCTAAAAGTATTAGAAACAATATGTGTTATTGTCTTGATCTTTACAATCAAATATAAATTTAAAAATTTTTAATTAGATATAAATAAAAAAAGAGAAGAAATTTTCACTTCATATCCTTTTCATTTGTTTCGAAAAAGAGTTTTTCAAAGAAATTTATTATTAGTTGTGCAATTTCTATTAATTTAGTTTGGTCCCTTTTTGTTTGTGTAAGTATGGGTATATATCAATTGGGCTAACAATCCTAAAAGAAAGTCTATTTTGAAGAATTTGAAAAAAGATCATTCACCAAAATTTTATTGTTTGAACTATTTAAGGGTTATATTTTTCGGTGAAAACAGTAAAATAATGGATAAAATCACCCTTGAAAGACTTATGTAATCCAACTAATATTTGTCCAAGGAGAATTTCTCTTTGAAAAAATGTGAAATTTTCATATTTTCAACAATTTTCACAATTTTTACCTTGTTAGATCTTCCAAAATTTTGATTTTGATATTTTAGAATTTCCTTTTCAACTTTCTGAACTCAAGTAATTCCTCTAGAGACTGTTCTGAATATTTTTTACATTAGCTTTTACAAGTTTGAAGTGATCTCAAATTTGAGCTTGAACTTGAAAATCCCAAAAAGCCATTTTTTAGCAATTATTTTTTTTGTTATTTTCAATTTTCCTTTTCATTGAAAAACAAAGAAAAAAAGTCTGAGTGAAAAGGTAAAAAGGACAAAAAATATTGTTTTTTTTTTTTGTACACATTCTTCTGTGTGAAAATTTTTTGTGAGAATCGAAAGTGAAATATCACAATTACTCAACACTCTCAAGGGGGGGAACGTAGTCCTTAAATGAAAGAACTAATAAATGTTTTTTTCATTAATTGCCCACTCTGTTTTGTTATGATCAAGAAAAAAAAATGATTTGGATAATGTGGGCACTGAGAATTTTAAAATCTAAGAGCCATTATTGATTTAATATTTGTCCTTAAATTTTCAGAAAACAATAATTTTTTGACATTTAATGCAATGAAAGAAGAAAAAAAATGATCACTTAAAGGATTAGTATTGTTAGACTGACTTTTAGATTGGAAAAATTTGAGAATAAACATTTAAAAAACTAGCAAGATCATTTTTCAAAAAAGTGCACAAATGGAAAGGGTTAACAACAAACCAAAATTTGCAATTGACAATTGGTCAAATAAAAAAACAGTTGTCTTAATAATAGTCTTTATATGTTCCCTGTCTTTAAGTGTTATTATTGGGCTTTGTGGTCCATCATCAACAATCCAAAAAGATCTGGAATTCCCAATCAAACCAGATACAGAAGGAATTAAATATCGGGTAAGTATAAAGTTTTTAAGCCACCTAAATAAGGAACTGCAAATCTCTACCACCTTTGGTAATAAAAACGATTATGCTGTTAATGCAAAGTTGGATATTGAAACACAACTGTTTGGAAATTTTAGTCGTAAAAAATTGGATGTTTATACTTGGATCAAATTGAGCAAAACAGTACACCAGAGAACTTTTAATTGTAGAGTAAGTGTCAACTTTAGTTTAGGTTTTGGTTACAGATCAGAGATACCAAGCTCACAATACAGGAAATAACAAAAATGTTTTTTTGCATATTTAACTTATAATATAATTTCTCATTTAAAATTCCTCATAATAATTTACAATCAAAAAATTTGATCATTTTAAGCCCTCGAAAAACTGCACAACTCACCAACTTGTTTACCAACCGTATTTGAATTACAATCACTATCGGCTTGTTACAATTTTTACCAATCAATATCTGGGTAAAATGTTTGATAGGCTATACTTTCATGTAACTTTCTTTATTTTATCTTCTTTTTTTGCTTTTGTGAAAAAAAAGGTTTGTGGCTGTTAAAATAACTTGTGGAGAATTGTAAATCCTGTGTTTCAAATTCAAAAACTGTGTTTCTTTTTTCTGTTTTCTAAAAACTTACACACTAAATGATCAAAGAAACCAACAACAAATCATAAGAAAATATATTCTTTGTTTATTAGTGTTTTATTATTTTAAAAGAAATTCCTCAAATGGTTGATCAAACAAGAATTCTCAAAAAAAAAAAAAAAAAAAAAAAAAGACAATTAAAGGTTGACAACCCCTGAAAAAAATAAAAAGTATATCTCGTGTCGAGTAAGGGTACTTTAGAATTTGGTTCTTAGCTGATTGATCTTCAATTTCCTTTTAATTTTAATAGTTGTTCAAAAAAGCTATTTTTAACAATTTATTTTTTTATTTTTCCGAAATCCGAATTGAAGAGTATAAGAATATATGTTGGAAGATGATTAATAATCAATTGTGATTTTTTGTATTGTCAAATGAAATATTTCAATTCCCTTTTATTCAATTAACTATACTGATAAATTCAAACAACTATCGAAAAATTTTTACTTGATTTTCTTTTTGTTAATTTTTTTAAACTCGCTATCAATAAAGCATTTTATTGGTTTAAATGTTTAGAAACTTTTTAAAATTGGTTTAACTTATAAAAATTCATTCTCTTGGACTGTTTTAAAAGTTGAGTTAATTATAGGTTACAAAGGTAAAACTGAACTAAAAATTTTATTATTTTGATTTAAATTTATCTGTACTCAAAAAAATAAATTTTTTACAAAGATCAAAATAAAACCAAAACCTAAACAAAAATTTCAATTGACAAACTACAAAAAAAACATTTTTTTATAACTTATTTACCATGTATTCGTCTTACATTCTACAATTTGGATTTTGGAAAAATAACAAAATAAATTGCCAAAAATAGCTTTTTTGAGCAACTGTTAAAATTAAAAGGAAATTGAAGATCAATCAGCTAAGAACCAAATTATCAAGCTTAAACAATAGATAAAAGACATTTTTTTTTACCGGTTTCATGAGTTCTAAACCTTAAAAGATAATTTGATTTTTTAAAGAAAAAAAATTTTTCCTGAAAATCGAGAAAATTGAATAATTAAGAACAACTTTAATCAAATTATATTCATAATTAATAATTATCTCAAAACATCAAAGAATTTACTTCAAAATTAATTTGACCTTACTTATATTTTTTGATACTGAATTGGATGATATATGGTTACATTTAAAAAAAAAAAAAAAAAAAAAAAAAACTGGTTTTTGTTTGAGACACAGGCTTTAAATTCTGGGTACATTCATTTTTGATCATTGTAAATTCCATTGATTAATTTTAGAATATTTCGAATGTGACTCAAAAAACTATGAGAATTTCAGGATAAAATTTGGATAAGCGGGATACAACCTGTAAAAATTTATTTTTTGTTCAAATACAAAAAAAATCAAAAATTTCAATTGTTTTAAAAAACCATTTTTTAATACAAAAAAACCTAAATTATAAAAGATTAAGTTTCTTAATATTTAAAAATCTTTTTTAAAATTATTATTTATTTTGTTTATTTTTGAAGATCAATTAGTAAATAAAACAAAAATGTTTCTAATAAAAAAATAGTGCAAATTCTCCAAAAAATTATCAACTGTTTTATTGATCAAACTTTTTAATATTGATAATAAATGAAATAATCACCATTTTTAATAATATTGCAATTTAATTTAATTTAATCTATTTCTCTATTTTAAGATAAAAAGGTAAAAAAAATTACCCAATTGCTTTTTTTTTTGTTATTCAATCTAAGTACGATACTATCAAAAGATAGAACCCCCTGTTTACCAGAACTATAAAATATTCTTGATTAGTTTTTATCTCCATTCTAACTTTGAGAGTATTATAAATTAAATGCTATTTTATTCATTAAATAATTGGAAATAATAAATAGAGAATTATGAGAAAAGTAAGAAATTATTTTGATAGTTGAAAAAGTATAATTAAAAAATAACAATTAAGAAAAAGTCATAGATACTTTCAACTGATACACACACACACATACACACACACATACACACACACACACACACACACACACACACACACACACACACACACACACACACACACACACACATATATATATATATATATATATATATATACCTCACGAAACCCTAAATACCCAAATCACCTTTGAAATAAAATTTTTAATTTGAATTATTATCAAAGGATTATAAGATATAGAATTTATAAACAATTATATTAAAAAGAAAATTTTATAATTAAAAATTGTATAGAAATCTACATTAAAAAAAATAGTTTGATAAAAATATTCAATATTTAAAAAATTTTCCAAACTTTTAATTAATTCATTATTTTTCAATTGAAATTTCGCCTAAAAAAAATATTTTTTTTTTTTGATTTTTGGAAAAGTTTGTCTACACATCAAAAAATTTTTAGTCTTAATGATTAAAACACATCATACTTTACTATAATTTTTTTTTGTCATTTTCACCTCAAAATTGACTAAAATGCTTGATTAAATAATTTATACATTATCAAAGATTTTTAAATATAACATAGAAAATTTGTTTCATCGATTGATTACTATTCAATATCCGTATATATCTTTCGTTCTAAATAATTAAAAAATAAAAAAAATATAAATTAAATTTGAAAAAAAAAATAATATTTTTTTTTTTATAAAATTTGAAAAATTTTTTCAACAATAATTTTTTTAAATTTAAATTTTTTGTTCATCAGTTCGAGTCAGATTAATAATTGATATTTTTTTCAAATTTTTTAGACTTTTTTGATTTTTACTTTTTAAAATCTAGACAATTGACAAATAATAATATTGAAAATAAACATCAAAAATCAAAAATTAATTTTATCAATTCAGATTAATTTAGATTAATAAATTCAAATTTTCATCAAGATTTTTTTATCATTTTTACTAATAACAAAATTCCATAAAAAATTTCTTGGTTTCCAAGGTTATTTTATTATCTTTAAATAATATTTAAAAGTTAATATATTTTATTTATCATTAAAATTCGATTACGTTATCTATTAAAGAAGTTTTTATTGTTTTAATTCAAATATATTTGAGAATTTGACGATATCTTTGTTGAGTTACAAGAAAGTTTGAAAAATTACAATTATTATTATCAAACCACGATATATATATATATATTCATAGAAAAAAGTGATAATCAATAATATTGGGAGAATATCACAAATCACAATAATCTCTAAAATCTCTTTAATTGTCTAAAAATCATGATAAATGTCAAAATATTCTGATAAAAATTTAATCTAAATATAATAGTTGATGACTTTTAGGGCTAATTCAACATTATATTTTTAAATTGAAAAATATATTTGATCAAAAAATGGATCCTTGGAAAAAAAGTTATTCTTTTTTTTTTTTAAAAAAAAAAGATATTATTGATTCAATCAAGGATCATATTAAGTTTTTTCATGTTATTTTTTTTTGGGTTTGGTTTGGTTGAATAATCCATCAATAATTCCTTTTAGATCAACAACAATAATAACTAAAGGTAAATAAATAGTTTCTCACTCAATTATGGTGTTGTAAAAAGCGTTGAATAAAAAGTCTTCTGAAACAACCAACCCTTAACGCATTTTTTAAAGAATGTATATTTGGGTTAAAACATTTTCGCTATTCTAAGAAAGCTGAAAGAAGATGGATAACCTTTTCAAAAGCTTTTATAATAACATAGATACATTATCATCAATTATTAAGATTTTTTTAAATTTGTTTTCTTTTTGGTATTATCTTCATATCAAACTGAAAAGACAGAAAATACAACTAGAGATTTAAAGGGTTTTCAATTGATCCATAACCAATAAGAAGGAAAATTCCACTTTCTTCTTTTTTGTTATTTAACTTGTGAAGGTAATAATTCCATTTCAAAAAACGCATCTATTTTATATTCAAGTATATTGTTAAAATGGTTTATTATTTATTTGATCAAAAAAATTCACAGGAGATTTTAGAAACGTTTTAAAAAAAATGAAAAGAAAACTGTTTTTATCTACAAAAAATAAGCTGCCTTTAATAATACTTTGGGATTTTCAGAACTTTCAAACACTTGAGAGACACTTTACAACCTTTCAAAATTTTTCAAAATTTTTCAAACATTTTTAAATAGGAAAAGTGTTGTAAACATCTCAAAGATTTGTAAAATTCATCGGATTTTAAGGTAATGATATTCCAAAAGATAATTTTCTTATTTTCTCAATAATTTTTTCTGATTTTTATTTTATCGAGATTTTATACTTTTTCATCATAAAGTGTAATAATCGCGATTTTTATGATTTTTCGCGATAATGTTGAATATCGCGATAAAGTTGAACTAAACGGGATTTTTTCAGATGATCACGGATTTATTACTGATATAGTGAAAATACATGTTATCATCCAAACCTCTATTAAATAAAATTATTTTTTTAAAGATTTTTTTTTTTTTTTTTTTATTACCCAAAATGATTTTTTAGAAAATTATTCATGTTAAAGTTTTAATATTAGCCTAAATAAATGAATCTCGTTTTTTTCTTGATTCGAGGATATTCATTTAAAATTTTGACCCTAAAAATAAAATAAAAAACAAATAATTAGTATCATTTTTACTTTACCCTAAAATCATAAAATTTTCAAATTTGTTTAATGGTTATTAGTAATAAGTTAATGTATTGAGTTTTGAATTACTATAATAATAATAAATTTTCTAATTTTAAAAAAATTCTAAAAAAAAAAATAAAACTCCAAAAAAAACTGTTAAATAGATCATTATATTGTTTTCCAAGATCCAAAAAAAAAAAAAAAAAAAAAAAAAAATCAATCCTTACTAATTTATCTTGGAACTAAACCCCAATTCAATATTTTTAATACACTAAAATTCGATTTATGAAAAAAAAAAACAAACCATATTTAATCAATTCAAGAAGATTTACCAAATTAGAGCTATTCACTAATTGGAATGTTAACACTTTTTGATAAATTACAATACTCAGAAAACAATAAATAAATAATTATCAATACAAATAAATCAATGTATGTTAAAATTTTTGGAGTGAGCAAAACAAAAAAAATTGATTAGTAAATTTGTTTAAATTCTATTAGTAATTATTGATCGATCAAATGGTTAGATACAACCAATTAATTCTATTTGAGTTCTTCTATTTGAAACAACTCAACTTTAACATAATATCAATTGTTCAAAAAAAAATTGATCGAACGAAACAAATTACGAAATTCAAACAATGAACTGAAAACCAAAACTAAAAGATGAAAAAATAATTTTCATATTTTAAAAAAATCAAAATTATCTCCAATTTGAATGAAATTGTATTATTTTGATTATTTTAAACGTTTTAGCATTGTGGAAAATTTTGAATTTTAGTTTATATTAACTATTTATTGAAGTTAAAAGTAGGATTAACAATAAATAACAAAAGAAAATTGATTAACATATCATTACCGATTTTTATTTTCATTTTAAACTTGAATAAATCTGCTTGATTACGGAATACATAGGAATATTAGGAATTATTTTAACTATTTTTTATTTTATATTTTTTATTTTTTATTTTTATTGTTATGAACCCCTCATTAAATTAAGTTAATGATATAAAAAGATAAATGAATTGGATACCAGAGAAAATTCAATACAAGTAATTTTTTATCTTTAAAAATTATGTATTATTTATTTATTTATTTATTTATTATTAGTTTACGTATGTTAATAGAAATATGGTATATTATGAAGTTTTCTTTCGATATTCATGTTTGCTAATACAATTAATTTTTATGGTCTATTATATTTGGAAAACAAAGGGTTATTCTTTTAAGAAATTCCACTTTAGACAAAAATGTATAGTGACTTTGCTCTTTTTATTGTTATTCTTTAATAACCCATTACACCCTGCAATAGTTTATGACCACACATTAGGCATTCGGTTATTTGATGCAATAACTAAAATTACTTTTTATTTAATATTATGCTTCTTTTGGCTCATTATTACTGATAGTTACAGAATTGTATGATTATTTTAAAAGTGTATTTTATATATTTTTATGTTTATTGATTATTTTTACATTTTAAATAATTTTTTATTTTCTTTTTAATTGTTAAATCTAAAAGGAACAAAGGAAAAGAAAATATAAAAGATATTATTTCCCACGTTTCTTCCCACTTTTTTTAATTTGGGTAATTCGGATAATGCTATATCTTAAAGTTTGGAACAATCAAATGAAAGATCCCCAAACAGAAGAAGATAATGATATACCTGGTTTCAAAGGCGTAGAAATTGCAATATTTGTCTTGGAGCTGGTTTATGTTTTATGGATTTTTTCTTCATATTTAATGACAATTGTATATATATTAAAAAAGAAGTATAATTCAACAAACGAAGAAGAAAAATATTTTTCGAATCAGGCTACAAAAAACTTTTTCTATTTCTTTATTTTAACTTTAATTGTTTACATCATTATTATTTTATTTTATTTGGACTTAATTGTTCCTAAATTCCAATCAAATTCATTTAATATTACCTTTGTTTATGTATCAATCAATTTATATATTTATTATTTAACAATGGGTTATACACCATGTGTAAGCTTAAGCCACATGTCAAATGAAAAAAAAATTATTGAAAGGTTAGAAAAATATGGCGAAACCGAAAAATTAAATGAAGGATCAGATATTGATAATATTGATTTAAATACTGATGAAATTATATTAAATGGTGAAAATTTCCAAACTCCATTAGAATCAGATCAAAATAATGAAAATGAAACAAATTCAGAATTAGAACTATTAGAAAAAGACCTTTCCAGATCAAATTCAAGAAACAATTCAGAAACTGTTGAAAACAATTAATTAAATAATAATAACAGTAACAATAATAACTTGGACAATTTAAACTGAAATTTTCTTTAATAACCCTTTACATCTAGAGAAAGCGGAAATAATTTAAATTGTTACACAAAAAATAATATAAATTATTCCGATATTCTTTTGTTTTTGTTTCATTACTTAACTATATTTTAATAGTTATTTATGTTTTATAATAATAATAATTAAATCGTTTTTATTTGGTGATTTATTTTTATCATTAATAATGAAATTGAAATACATTGATAACTATTTGTAAATCTTCTCTAGAAATTTCTTTTAATTTTTACTAAAATTAAAAATTTATTATCAAAACAATTTTTTATAGAAATTTTTTTGTGGATGTTTTTTTTTTTTTTTAAGGAATTCTTTGAGATTAGAAAGATTGTATTATTTTTACTTTTTGAGTTTTTTATTATTTTAATTTGTCAAATTAATAAACACTTACTTTTTTAAACAATCAATGAAACTTGGTAAACAAACATATTTACTTGTTTTATCAGAAATCATTATGATTTTTAAATTCTGGAAAACTGTAGTTAGGTTTAATTGGGTTTTCTGTTTATTGTCAAAATCAATAGATTTTCGTTAGGTTTTTTTACTTTAGAAATAAAACAGAAAACCTCAAAAAAACCTAGAACATTTAACAAATAAACAGAAAACCTCAAAAAAACCTCCATTAGTTTTTTTTTTAATTTAAGAAATAAATCGAAAATTAAATAAATTTTAGGTTAATAACTTAAATTAAAAAGAAATGGCTGTTAGAGGAAATTACACCCCTCTATTATAATAAAAAAAAAGATTATTTTTTTCAAATTTAAAATGATTTAATATTTAATCTTTTTATTATAAACTCAATTCCAAAAAATGGGGCACACCTTCAAAATCAATTTAATTCCAAAAAAAGTGATATTTAACTATTAAATAGCAACATTAGATATTAAAATCAATGTAAATAATTTTAAAGTTAATTATTTATCATTTTTTTCCATTATTTTTTGATTTTTGATTTTTTTTGTATTCTTTTTTTTTCAAATGAAAAAAAAAATAAAATTTTTTACAAAACTTTTCGAAAATCTCAAAATCACTATAAAATGAAATTTAAAAGTTTTCTTTCTGATCACAAAAAAAATTTTTTTCTCTCTCAAAAAGAAAAAAGATTCTTTTTTTATTGAGAAAAAAATTTTTTGAAAAAAAATCTTGATATGGGGTGCTATAGTACATGTCCTACAAACCGACCTTATTATCATTAATGGAAGTGTGGATACTGAATGTATTATTAATGATATTATCAAAAAAAATCAAATGTAATTCAACTCGCTAATTCAGAATATGGTGAGTTGAAATTGATTTTCCAAAAGGATGGAGCTTGTCCACATACTTCAAAAAAAAACTCAAATTTACTTAAATCAGGGATGTAATGTTCTTGACCCTTGACCCCCAATTCCATAGATTTAAATCCAATTGGTAGTTTATGGATACTAAACTGAAAAATTGTAACCAAAAAACGAAGAAGAATTTTTAAAATTTTCACTAATGTATGGAATACTTTGAGTTGGGAAACCTAAGAAGATTAGTAAATTCTATATTTAAAAGGATATATTTAGTTATCAAAAGATAAGCTGAATCTATTAATAGTTTTTATTAATTTTTCTTTGAATAAAATTGGATTTTTTGGTAACCATGTTCCAAAAATAGGGGCACACTTTTTTTTATTTTTTCTTTTTTATTTTTCGAATTGAATTTTAAATTTACTATAATATATATAAATAGTATTAATTAAATATTTTCAGGTCTGTTATTATTTTAATTGACAAATATCATGTATTTTGGAGTATATTTTTATTGATGTAATTTTTTTTTGTGTCCCATTTTTTGGAATTGGGTTTAATATTTTCAAAAGAGTATTAAATTTTCGATTTTATTTGTTTATCTAACCCATTAGAAGTTACAAAAAGTGGGATTTCCTCAAAATAAAGAAATTTTGAAAAATTTTTCTTTTTCTAATATGATCTAAAAATCTCAAAAACAAAACTGATCTTATCTTTTTACTGAAAATTTAATTGGAAAAAATGAGTTCTTTTTGAAAGTGAGAATCCTTTTCTTTGAAGTTGATAAAGGACTTTATTAAGTAAGTTTAATTAAATTCTAGTTTAAATAAGAAAATTTTACAATAGAAGATATAAAAAAATAAATAAATCAGTGCCACTAAACCCTTAAAACAAAATTTAAATTTAAAATGTGAAAAAGTATGAAAAAAGAAAATGTTTAATTTCAGGTTCGATTAAATTAATTTTTTCATCTCCCATTTCATCATTTTTAAGTAATAAATTTTATTTACAATGCAAAAACTAATAAAAAACTTCAAATTCTTGGGAGGGTTTTATTAGTTATTGTTAATATTCCTACCATTTTAGAAATTCTAGTACTAAGAAATAAAGTACTTATCTGGGTGAAAAATATTTTTAATTCTTATACAAAAGGATTATAAAAATTTTATTTTAATTCAACTTGGAAATATTTACTTTGAGAAATAATAACTAATCATTTTAAAAATATTACACTTCTAATAAAACTGAAACAGTAAAAAAAATATTTACAATGATAAATAGTATGTGTTCTAGTTTTTCCAGAATTCAAAAAATACAAGAAAAATCATTGATTTTACTCTATTATTTTAAATTCTGGGAAACCTAACAAAAGTGTTGTCAAGTGCCTATCTTTTCCAGGGATTCAAGTGTAGATTTTTGTTCATTTAAGAAATAAACTAAAAATTTCGTAAATTTTCTTTGTATTTCTTAAATTAAAAAAAAACATAATTGCGGTATTCTTGAGGTTTTCTTATTTTAATCTGTTCTAGGGTTTTTTTGAGGTTTTCTATTTTATTTCTGAAGTGTTCGAGGTTTTTTTATTTTTGGGATAAACAGTAAATTTTAATAAATTTTTGGTTTAAATCATAAAGTAAAAAAAACCTAACGAAAATTTATTGATTTACCAAATACAATAGAAAAAGTAAAAAAAAGCCTAATAAAAATCTATTGATTTTTCAAATAGAAAACTCAAAAAATCCAAACGAAAATCTATCGATTTTGACAATAAACAGAAAACTCAATTAAACCTAACTACATTTTTCAAGAATTCAAAAGTATAGAGCAAAATAGATGATTTCACTTAATTCTTTTAATACTTTAAAAGTTAACTATGGTTATTTTTTTTTTAAAAAAATTAACACAAAATTTATTAAATTTTCAGTTTGTTTTTTACCAATTAAAAAAAAACTTATGAAACTATCCGTTGGGTGCCATAAAGTACCATATAGTACCTAGATTTATCATAATTCAAAAGAATAGAGAAAAATCTTTGATTTAACTTGATTGTTTTAAATTCTGGAAAACCTAACTAAAGTATCCATCGATTGCCTAGATTTATCATAATTCAAACGAATAGAGTAAAATCAAATAGATTTTACTCAATTCTTTTAAATTCTGAAAAACCTAACGGCAGTTTTTTTTCAACTTGTGGGAATAAAAAGAAAAGTTGAGTAATTTTTCTTTTCATTTCAAAATTTAAAAAAATGATAATGGGAAATCAAAAAAATAAATATTTTAAACAAATTTAACAATAAATAATTTTTTAATAGTCAAAATAATTAATTATCTATTTAAAAGGTATTTATTAAATATAAAATATTTTGAAAGGTAATAAAATAAACATATAACTGTGAGATAAAAATAATACTTTTTTTTTCATTACTATTAAATATAAAAAACAAATATTAATAGAACCTGGAAAAGTAGATTTTTAAACAAAAAATAGTAAAATATCTCTAAAAATAATATTTGGTATAAAGATCTCTGATTAACTAATAATTATTATTTTAAGTCAAGTTATTAAAAAGTGAAAAATTAACAAATCTTTATCTTTTTTTTTCAAAAAATTTTCAGGATCCTATTAACAAATACTCTTAAGGCTGTCTACGCAGGTTGTTTACATCACCAAATATAAATTATTTAATTTCTTATTTAAAAAAATATATTTAAATTGTTTTTGTTCAAATAATTGATACTGATGTAATAGACTTTTCTTTCACTTTCAAATATTTCTTTTTATAATTGATTTTACTTTTTGTTCTCAGGTTCTATTAAGTTTTACATTGAAAAGTGTGTTAAAATACCTTTTCCATTTGAATTTTATTTTTCTATCAAGATCCATTGCTGTGATTTTGTAGATCACAAAAATAGTTAATTTTTTCAACAAATCTTTCATAATTATCAAGCAAAGAATAATCCCATACTAAAAGATAGTATTAAAAAAACTGTTATCGTGCTGAATCATCCATTTTGCCTTTATTTATTTATTTATTCTTTTTATTAGCTGATCTTACTTTTCATTTTCGGGTTATATTAAAGCACCAATTGATAAATTCTGTTGTACTTGCAACCAAGTAGAGAATTTTTTTCAAAGGATTTTACTTGAATTTCCAAACAGAAAAAATTCGTATATTTCAGCAACTGTACCCTTCCAAGCTATGTTCTTAAAAAACGACAAAGAAATGAAACAAATATAATTAGGAACATGATTAAATCACAATGTAAAAATTTTCATTTTTTCTTTTTATAACTTTATTTTAATACTTTTATTCTTCTCTTCAAAAAATGACTGACAAACAAAAAACCACATCAGAAAAAGTATTTGAAGCACTGGAAGAAGACGACGAATTTGAAGAATTTGAACAGGGTAATTCTATCGATCACTATTATTTCTAAACTTGTCTTCAATTCTTGTTGTTACTAATTAGCTGCCTATTACTTTTTTTTCAAAATTAACAAACATTTTCTCTTTTTTATTTAGATTGGAGCGAGAATGAAAAAGATAATGAAAATCAAGTTTTAACGAGAGACGACTGGGACGAAGACGACATTGAGGACGAATTAGTCCAACAATTAAGGGTTTGAATTCCTTTTCTCTTGTTTTTTTTTAATTTCTTGTTTTTTAAAGTTTTTTTTTTTTATTTTTTTTTGGCATCTTTTTCTTTTTTCCTTTCTTTTTTCTTCTAAAAAACTAAAAAACAAAAAATTTGATTCTTTTAGGTTGAACTTCAAAAATCTAGCGAAAAATAAGAATTAAAACAAATTTTCAATTCTACCAAATATGAATTATTTTACAAACATTCTTTTGATATCTAAGAGAAAAAAAAAATCAACAGATAAGAAAAGGTGATAAATTTATCTTTTCAAAACAATTTGTTTGTTTTTACAAACAGATCAAAACAAACAAAAAAATAAAAAAAAAAAAAATCAATTAACTCCTTAACCAAAATGTTATACTTTGCTTTGTCTTTTCCTCTTTTATTTTTTTCCTCTTTTTTTGGATTTTACTTTTATTCTTTCTTTTTTTTTTTTTCTTCTCTTGTAAAAACTGAAATTTGAACATCTACTTTCATGAATAATAAACGAATAATAACCACCACAAACCAAAATTTAAAGTTTACTGATGTATTTGATTAAAGGGATTTTTGAAATAATTTTTTTTAAGCTTGCTGATCTTTGGAATTTAAAAGGGTTAAAATTTCGGCTGTTTTTCAATGATTTTTTAATTCTTCACTCTGACTTTCATTTGGGATTTTTAGTGTACCCAATATAGAGGACAAACAAAGCAACAAGCAAATATAGAGAGAATCCATAATTACAATCAATTTCTTTGGACTATTTTTTACTTGATAAAATATTGAAAATGAAGTCAAAATTTTCTCCCGTTTATTACTGTATCTGAAAATTAAATCGGATACGATATCATCTGATTATCTTTTTTTTCAATTCCAAAATATTTGCTTTGATTTACACTTATTAGCCCACCCACCAAGATCAAAATATACAGCATAAAAAAAAAACAAGCAAATAAAAAGAGAGTCATAAATCACAACCAATTCTGATTTGAACTTCCATTATCAGAAAATAAAAAATATGGAAAAGGAAGTGAAAATTTTTTCCCCATTTATTATTCAAATACCAGGAAAGGATTTGTCCGACTTTGAAAAATTGGAAATTCCAAACATGAAAAGGCACCTTGTTTTCATCAAAATATTTTATCCAAGTACCAGATCTTAATATACATATTACAAAATTAATTATTTAATTTGCTACTCTCTTTAAAAATGAAAATTTGTCAAAGCAAAAAAGAAAAAAAGAGCATTTGTTTCCTAAATGAACTTGGAAATATTTTCGGTCTGATTCAACATATCAAATTTAAAATTATTATAGTTACTTGTTTTTTTTCCAATAAAAATCCTTGATTAAATAGTTATATGTTTGTTTTGATCTACATTCGTCCCAAAATACTACAAAAAAAAAGAATAAATAAAAAAGAATAATTTTATGTCTAAAAATACTATGTAAATGAAAATTTGTTTTACTTTTTTTAAAACTAATTTTTCAAGCGAAAACTTTTTAATATCTACACTTTGAAATAAAATTATTAATTAAAAATGATCCATTAGATCAGAAATAATTTTTAAAGGTATTTCTCAAATTATTTTTTAAATTCAATTTTACAGGTTCTATTGAAGATTATTTTCAGAAATTTAATAGTAAAAAATTTGAATATTTTTTTGTCAGACTTAAGAGGTTATTTTATTCTTTTAAAAGTATTTTAAATCCGATTAAGATATTTCAAATAGGGAATCAATTATTTTGACTATTAAAGAATTATTTATTGATTTCATTTAAAAATGAATATTTTTTGTTTTTGAATTTTCCAACCTTTTTTTTTAACTATTGAGAGTTTTATAAGATTTATGATAATACTCTTCTCTTCTCAAGAAAAAAAAAAAAAATATTCAGAATGTTTATTATTGAAGAAGTGTAAATTACACTCTGAATGTCCCTTTAGTTAAATTTCCTTAAAGGGGGTATAAGTGTAAAAGACTTGATTTTAAGAGTGTTCAAGAGTTAAACATTCCCACATTTTCATTATTGCTAGAAAGTAAAAACAATAATTTTATAATAAATGAAAAAAAAAAAAAAAAATAGGTTTTTAAAACGGTTTATTAGAAGAAATTTTTAAAAAGGAAAATAGAAACAAAAACCAAAAATTTAGGTTTATATATCTTAATATATATCGAGACAATGTTTTTTTTAAAAATATTTTGTTTTTATGAAAATATTTATCTCCATTGAATTACGATATTGCTTAATTCAATTTTTGACCCTATTTTAGTTCAACAAACCCAACAGAATATTTTGCTAAAAATTGAAAACAAAAAAAAAAAAATATTTTTATACTTAATTATTTTTTTAATTGCATCTATCATCAAATGGTTTTCAAGATGAGTCAATAAGGGTTTGGGGTTTTGCATTTTTTTCTTAGAAATTCAAAGAACTAAAAAAAAACTTTATTTTGAAGAAAAAAGAAATGTAATTGCAATTATTTTCTTGGATAGATATAACGATTTTTTTCTTTATTAAGTGGTATTCGCATCACCATTATAAAACTATTTTAAAACAAAATATAAATTAAACTTTTCTTTCTATGTGCTGAGAAAATAAATTTTTCTTTTTTGTTCTTTTCTTCAACCAAAAAAAAGTTAAAATATAATAACTACTAAACATTCAATTTATTAAAGGATTTTCTTCCCTTCATATATTTGTAATTTTCCAAACTCATTTGGTAATAAATAACCCCAAAAAGTAAATCTCATTAATGAAAATGAGTACCAAATTCCCAATTTATATTCAATATTTATTATTTTTTAAATAAAATTTCTTTTCAAAGGAAGCAATCAAATACTTTTTCTCGTACCTTCTAAATTAAATAATGTTTTTCATTCTTTAGAATCAGAATTTTTTTTATTTTTGAGTCGTTAATAAAATTCATGAATAAAAATTTAGGAATTCGGGAACACAAGAGGGATGAATAACTCCTCCCTTTAATAATAATAAGAATAAGAATAAAAAGAATTCGAAGTTGTTTATGGTGTTATTCAAAAAATTGTTACAATTAAAAATAATTACCTTCTTATGTTTCGAAAAATTGTCTTATTTCAAGCCTTTTCGTTTTTCAAAACAAATCTAACCTAGATAAATCTACTCTTGTCAAAAAAACTTATTTCCTATAAATGTTGAAGCAATAAAATTCAAATTTCAACATGTAATCTTGATTCGATTCCAAATTAATAGATTTTTAATAATGTTTTTATAATGAATTAAAAAATGTTTCAGTTTATTATCTTTAAATTTATTCTCTTTTTATTTTGTTGATCAACAATTCCAATTCAATTTTTAATATATGTACAAGGTTAAACATTATTTTTGGAGTCGATTACTGGAAATTAGAAAAAATAAAAAATATCTAAATAGCAGCAAAAGACATATAGAATAATTATAAAAAAAAAAAAAAAACAAATAATACAATTCTAACATTTGATTAATAACATCTAACAGTACGTACACAATATATTTGGGTAATTTCAATGGAAAATGGTTAAATGTAGTATAATTAAAACAGTCATAAGAATTTCGATATGATGATTTCATTGGGTTTATTAATAATTATGCAATTTTTGAAAATAAAAATCATTTATTCATTTTTTAGTTTTTTTTTTTATATTGTATTTTATTCTTCTTACAGATCTATTAGTTTTTATTCATTACATTTTTTTTTTCTGGCATCATTGATATTTGGTTAAAGTTGAGTTCATATTAATAGTTGAACTTAAATAAAATTGGTTTATGTTAATAATCTAGTTAATCGATCAATAATTGTTTATAAAATTTAAACAAATTTACCAATATTTTAATTTTTTGCTCATTGAACCAAATGAGTATTTTTTGGAAATTCTTTAATAATGAACCAATTTTGATAAATAAAATTTTCTTTTTGATTTTATTATCCCAAATACTATTAGATTTATAAGAAGAAAACTGTTAGGAATATCAGTTCTTCAAAATATTATTTAAAGGGTTATAAAAGTAAAAATAATACCATTCGCCAATCTCAAAAAAAATCCAATAATTTGTATTCTTAGATATCTGAAATAAATTTCGTCAAAGTTGGAATTCATTTTGAGTATTATTCAACTCTAATTCAATTTTTTAAATTTATTTTTCAGTTTACAAACTTATTAAAAATCTCAAAATCAATTTTTCAAAAATTAAAAATCCAAAAGAAACTAAATTTTCAAAGAGAGACAATAAAAATAATCTCCAAAACTCACATCAAACAACAACTATAATAACATACCTCTTTAAGTATTGCTTTCGTTTTGAAACATTTCGAAGATAAGATAAATTATTTCCTAATGAAGAAACATTAAAATTGAAAAACGAAAAACTTTTTTAGTTAAAAAAAAACTTTCCATACTTTAATGATCAGATTTAATTAAATTAAACTCACCCAAACATTCTTTTCTTTATAAAAATAACAAATTAATTCCAAATAGAGGAAAAATAAACCACAAATTTTTTAATCAAGGTCATTTCATTTTTCTACTCTTTATTTCAGAAATAATTTTCCTTTTATCATCAAATGACTGACGAACAACTTGACTGTGCTTTAGATCTTAATAGAAGACTTCCACCTACAAACGTAGAAGATAATCTTGCAGGTTTGATTGACTTGGTCCCAGATTTAACTGAAGATCTTCTTAACGCTATTGACCAACCCCTTAAAGTTGCAACAGATAACGGCTATGGTCGTGACTATTTACTTTGTGATTACAACAGAGATGGTGACTCTTTTAGGTAAATGAAATTACCACCATTTGTTTTTTTTTCCAATCTTCGGCTTGTTTATTGGCTTACCCAAACAATTTCTCCCACAAAACTTTTTTTTAATGCTTTTTTCTTTTTTTAAAAATTTTTTGAATACCAACCTAAAACGTAAAGATCTCCTTGGTCAAATCAATATTTCCCAAAACTCAAAGACGGTGCACTTCCTTCAAAAAAATTAAGAGACTTAGAGGTTCAAGCAAACGAAATGTTTGATGTTTATCGTGATTTGTAAATTTTTTTTTTTTTTTTTTTTTTTTTCCCTCTTTTCTTTCTTTTAATGAATGAGTTCCATTGAAAAACAATACCACAATTTTCTCTTCTAATTTTGAAATCATAATTTGAACTTCGTTAGATATTATGAAGGAGGGGTATCAAGTGTCTATATGTGGGACACTGAAGACGGTTTTGCAGCCTGTGTTTTAATTAAAAAAGTTGGAGAACAAAACGTAAAAAAACCAATCCAGGGAGTATGGGATTCTATCCATGTCATCGATGTTACCGATCAAGGAAGAAGTGCTCTTTATAAAACTGTATCAACAGTTATGCTTTCTATGATTACAGAACAAAAAGAATCTGGTTCAATTAACCTTTCAGGTTCTATGACTAAAGAAGTAAAAATTTTTTTTCTTTTTTCTCCTTTTTTTTTTTTTTTTCTTTTTTTATTAATTATTTTTTTTTTTCTTTTTGATTTATTATTTTTTTTTTCTTTGTAACTAATTATTTTTTTTTTTTTCTTTTTTATTAATTATTTTTAATTCTTTTTTTAATTTTTTCTTTTTTTATTGTTACCACCAAACAAAGTATGAAACTGATTTAAAAGTCGAAGATCAATCCAGTCATCTTATTAATATGGGTAAAGTTGTTGAAGACATGGAATCAAAACTCAGAAACACTTTAGATCAGATTTATTTTGGAAAATCTTTTGATATTATTAATGACTTACGTTCTATGAACGGTCTCAAAGTTGATCGAAAAAGAAAGGAAGAACAACAAAAAGTTTTCCAAAATATTGTTAATTCTGGAAATAATTAAATTAATCTTTGGCATTCTCATTTTTTTATTTTTTTACAAATTTTCAAATTCAATAACAACATCTTTAGTTTTTGTTAAAGAAAAATCTTTACATTATTAATCACAGATTCTTTTTTATTCAGTTTTTTTGAAAATTAAAATAAATGATATTTGTTCTTTTTTAATCGTACAATAATAATCAACTTTAAACCATTTGATTTGTTAAATTTTTTTCTTTTTTTTTTTTTAAATTCATTTTTTTGTTGAAATTGCTTCAGGCTCATTGAAAGTTAACATTATTAATCGTTAGTTAATTTTCAGTAATGCTAAAATTAATGGACAAGGAAAATAAAGATTAAACTTAACTCAGATATTTTCAAAAAAAGTTAGACAATTTTTTTTTAGTTTTCAATAAAAAATAATCTTTGTTTTTGGAGAAATTTCTTAATTTGGAAATACCAAATTAAGTCAAATAGTAATACTTATTAAATCAACATATATTATATTTATTTTTAAAAATATGGTAAAATTCAAAATATTTATAAAAAATGGAAAAAAAGATTGCTTTTTTTTTGGGAGAAAAAAATGTAAGACCAATTTCAATAAAAAAACCGGGCAATATGGAAAGTGTACAAATGATTTTTTAAACTTTAAATTACAGTTAGAAGTTTTTTGTTCTATTAGATATTCTAATTAGGATTAAATAAGTTCGGAAAAATTTTTAAGATCAAAAAGAAAAAAAAAAACAAAAAAACAAGAAATTCAAGAGAATTGAAATGTTAGAAAAGGGTTAATTTCTACAACAAGAAATAATATATTAACTGATTTACTTGATTAAATAATTGAAATTTAAATGAAAGTAAATAAATATTTTATGAAAAGATTAATGATTATTATCATTGAAATAGAAAAAAATGATTATTGGTAAATCCTATAATTAATAATAATATATCTAAAGATTACTAAATATAAATCCAAAATAACTTTCCAAATTCAAAAAAAAATATCTTATGGCGCTAGTTATTTACTATGAATTTGCTTCATACCCAAGGAATGGTTTTGAAATAAAAAATTGTATAATGAAATTTTACTTTTTTTGGTTGACAAAGTGTAAATAACAAAAAAAAAATAATTTCTTACGATCTCATTGGTAAAAAATTCAATTATTATAAAAAAATTAAAACGTATTTTCAATTTTAAAAAATTCAATTATAAAAAAAGAAAGTACTTTTTTCATATTTTAAATTTCCAAAAGGTTAAATATCTTCAATTTAGAACAAATTGCTTTCTTTAAGTATATAAAAAATCTAAACTGTATTTCAAATATTTCGAGTACATGAAATAATTAGTTGTTAAAAAAATATTTTATTTAGAAGCAAAGAACAAAAAACAATGAAAACTTATTTACAATTCACTTTTAAATCATTCTAATTATATAAAAACTGATGGTTTTTTTTTTTAAAAAAAAAATAAAACCAAAAACTTCGAAACTGTAAGTCAAAATTTTATGATATTAATATTAAGGATTTTTTATACTTGATAATGATGAAAAAAGATAAACAACAATATTTTTTATGAATAATTGTTCAATTCATTTTAAAAGACATTACATCGTCGAAATTTTCTTAGTGAGTTATTATTTTTCTTTTCAAAATCTTTTTTTTTTAACTTGATCTTTTGTAAAAAAAAAGTATCTAAAACAAAAAAAAAACGAAAAAGAAAAAAATAAAAGGAATCAAAAAAGAAAGGAAAAGTGTTTCAAAAAAAAAAGAAAAAGAAAAACATAAGAAAAAAAAATTGAAAAACTTATACAAAAAATTGAATAATTAGAAAAAAGGATTCTGATTCAAAAAATCGAAATTATTTTTTTTGATAAGAATACATTACTACAGTCAGTTTCACTTTTAAGGCACAAACTTTCAACAAAATTTAAAGTACAAAAAAATTTCAAATTTAGGCACAAAATTTGGAATTTTTAATTTTTACAATTTATTTTACTAGAATCCAAAATTTTGTACCTTAATTTGAGATTTTTTTTGTGCCATAAATTTCGTTGAAAGTTTGTACCTTAAAAGTGAAACTGACTGTATTTCTTCAAAAGCAATTCGATTAACATTATGAAGTGAGTTAAAATTCTTGTAAAAAAGTTTAATTCGATTTAATCTAATCTATGTTCGTTTTAGAACAATAGAAATTTGGCAAGTTAGTATTTGGTAACAATTTAGAGATAAAAAAAACTCATTTGAAAAATGAAAAAAATTAAAAGTGAAATTCAAATTTTACCATTAAAATGGGTATATTGGTTCAATAGTTGCTAAAAATTAGTCCAAAAAAAATATTTTTTTAAGTTTTGGAAAATTTTGTGGTTTTTCAATCAAAAGCTATGTTCTGTAATATTCAATTCAAAGGAAAAAATCGAAAAAATATTTTCTTTTCTTTTTTTTGTATTTTTTAAATTATTGTAGTATATCTAAAATAGATTCCAAACACCTGTAATTCATTTTGTAACAGGAAAATTAAAAGATCTTGAATTTAGAAGTATTTGTTGATACTATTTAAATAAACCTTTCTATTTATTTTTAATCCGATTCTTATTCTATTGTTTTAAAACCAAAAGTATTTATAAATGATTTGATTTCTTTTAAGTTCTCTTACATTAAATAGTTTTGGAAATTCTTTATAGTCTTTATATTTTTTTTTGAACAAATAGATATTATATATTTATCAATGTATTAAACGTTTATTCTTCCTATTGTGGTTTTAAAAATAGGTTATTACTATGATATTTGTACTTTTTTATTTTCAAGTGATTTTTTTTTTTTTTTTTTATTTTGTATAACCGTGATTGTATATTAATTCTCTTTATTTTGGAAATTTTTTAACATTTTTTTTATTTGGGTTCTCTTTTAACTTTTAATTCATTGATGAATTATTTTAATGTGTAGAATACTGTTTTTAAATTTCCAAATAAATAAAAATTAATATCTTTTTCATCGTGAAATTTTTGAAATGGGAATTTTCATATTAAAAATTAAAAAAGATTCAAATTATCTTTCTAAATCCAAAAAAAAAACTTCGGGTGTTATATTTTCATTATTTAATAAATTTTAAAATTTTTTGATCACATTTAACATTTTTTGAGATAAAAAAAAACTTTATTTTTATCATAAAGTTTGTAAACAAGAATATTCTTATTTTCAGAATCAAGAACTAAAATGAATTTGATTTTTAAGATTCTTTTCCCAATTTCTCAATTTAGGAAAGAATATTTTTGAAATTTTTTGAAAAAGTTAAATCGAATCAAAACTAATTAAAATATCAACATCTAAAACTTAATTCCTCATTTTTGATTAATTATCAATGTTTATATTATTACTTCATTAACAAATTTGGTCTTGATAAAAAAAATTACAAAAAAATGTTTTTTTAACAACTATTGAGGTATTATAATCGATCTAGGTGAAATCTAAAATTAAAATTAGTTGTTGTTCTAATAAAAATTGCACTGATACTAACAGATCCCTTGTCTCTAAAAAATGTGATTTTAATAAAAAAGTACTATTTGTCGATCCTCGTCAATGAAAATAGATCTATGTATTGGTAAAAAAACCCAACAATTTCAGAAAAAAATCTCTATTTAGCCACAAATTAAAAGTACCAACTACCAATATCAAGACTTTGAAAGTTACAAAATATCTATTTTGAGATTTATGGCGATACGTAAATTAGTTTTTAAAAATTTCATATTTTTTTTAAATAATTTTATAACCAATCTAGTCTTTTTACAAAATATTTCTCATATATTGGAAATATAATGATATTACACTTAGATTTATAAAAATTAAACAAAACTTACTAGTCTTTGTGGTTTTTTTCGGTTGATTTTTATTATGTATAATCTTGAAAATCAAAAAAAAAATGAAAAAATAGTTACTTTTGGAAGTTTAAATATGAATTATTAAATACTGGAATAATATTATTTTGAGGTTACAATTTTTAGATTTGGATAAGATATTAAAAACAATTTCCAATATGAAAAATTATAATTGTAATCATGAGTAAAAAATGCAATAATTTATTCTTGCAATAAGATTTAAAATAGATTTTTTCGAGACATGTGAACTTCATATTAGGAATATCATTAACAGAGTTTTATTTTTGATAAAATCGATTAAGATGCCATTAGATATAACCTACTAGTATTTGAATTATAAATGGAAAAAAATTTTCACTTCATTTTTGTTTTCCTTTTTCAAATTGAGTTTTTCCAGGAATTATACCCTACTTTTTTGGAAACACAATTTATAAAAAAAAATCTGGAATAGAAAGTGAAAATTATTTACTAAATCTAATTCAAATATCTATATGAAAATTCTATTCATTTGTGGAGTAAAAAAAGAAGCAATTTAAGTAACTTCAAGGTTCAAACTCATAAACTATGTGATATTTTAAAGTTAGAGTCGTTTATTGAAAGTGTTTTAGATGAACATCATTAAAAATGTTAAAGATATTTGGGTTACTGATCAATTCAAATAATGTGAATAAAATTTATAAATCAATTTCCATTTTTGTAATCTAGGAGCTAAACTTTGAAAAAAACTCAAGAGAAAGAATCTTATGATAGATCAAACCAATTTTAAAAAGTTTTCATAGCACTTAACACAAAAGATGACTTTCATCAAAATATGTGTAAAATAATTTCAAAAATGGAAATAGAATTAAAAATTTTCAGAGATTTATTTGAATTTATCGGCATAAAAAGGAAAAAATTTTCACCTCCTACTCCAGATAGTTCTTTTATAAATTGTGTTTCCAAAAAAGTAGGGTATAATTCCTGGAAAAACTCAATTTAAAAAAGGAAAACAAAAATGAAGTGAAAGTTTTTTCCCTTTCATAATTCAAAGAACTGTATAAAATTTATAGAAAGTTACAGATCGAACAAGAAAAAAACCAAAATAGCAATTAATTACACCTAACACAAGATATTTTTCTTACAACTTTGAAAATTATTCTTTCTTAACAGAATTTTATTCCATTAATTTTTCAATAACAAATAAATATCGTAAGGACTTAGTTGACCAATAAGTGTTCTTTCCCGTGGTTGAAAATTGGAAATCAAAGAATCCTAGAATTTTATTCCCATTTTTTCCTTTTTTTCATTTTTTTCAAAACATTGTTTGAATTCAAATTATTTGAATGAGTTCCAAAAAAAGAAAAGGATCAAAGGCAATAAAAAGAAAAAAAAAATCCCAAAAATCAAAAAAAAAGCAACTAAAGGTAAAGGCACTTTTTAAATATGATTCTGGGCAAAAAGGTATGTTAAGTTTTAATGAGCTTGATACGATCCTTGTTCTTGAAAAAAATAAATCAGGATGGTGGTTTGGGGAGTTTAATAACACAACTGGCTATTTTCCTTCAAATTATGTCAAAGTAATTTCCTCAAAACAAATGGCAAAAACTCCAAATAAAGGTTTGGATCCACAACATTCTTAAAAAGAATAAATATAAAAAAAAAAAAAATACAAAAAAGTCAATTAATTTTTTTCTTCGTTAATTTTTCACTTAAAAAATAATTTCAACAAAAACAAATTAACAAAAATAAAAAAAAACAAAAAACAATAGAACTTCAAAACATTGTGAAAGAAATCTTTGATGAGCTCCAAAAAAAAATTGATCAAGAAACACAAAAGACACAAAAAAATTTCCGAAATACGAAGGAAAAAAATGTCTCTGTAACATCAGAGAAATTGGTAAGGGCATGTGAAATTCGAAAGACACTTTCAAAAGAGCTGAGTTCAAGTAACGAAAATTTACTCGAATTCTTGGACGACTTTGTAGAGTCCAGTGAGACAAGCCACCCATTTATTAAACATTTGGTTGAAAAAAAATCACCATTGATCAAGACTTTAAAAAAACGGCAAACCAGATCGACAAATAAGCTTGCCACAATCGTAAGAAAGTCAAGTAGCCTTCGATCTGGGGAAACAATTTCTCAAATGAAAAAGACAAAAAAAAATTTACAGTCAAGATTCGATCAAGCACAGGACTTACCACAAGAATTGCCACAAGATTTGCCACAAGATTTACCTCTAGACTTGCCACAAGATTTACCTCTAGACTTGCCTCAAAATTTACCTGATCTCGATGATTTAGAGGGCATCCCTGAATTACCAGAAATGGACGACCTTCCTGAGGATTTGGAAAGACAAATTACACTTGAAGGAAACCCAAGTAAAATATTTTTTTTCTATTCCTACTTTTTGTCATTTCTATTTTTTTTTTTTTTTTTGATGATTTTCTAAAAGCTATCCAACATTTTTCGAAAAATTACACAACAAATCCCTCTCATTCCCAAAATGTAATTTTGAAAAGAACAAAAAGATTGTGAAAAGGAATCATCTAACTTTCTTTTTTTTTTTTCCCAAAGCTTTCGAAAGACATTCTTCCCAAAGTAGTTGTCTTTAAAATGATTCACTATGAAACAATTTTGAATGTAAAGACAGTTATTTTTGTCTCTATTGTTTTGGCTCACAAGTTAGATCAAAGTTCTAATCCTGAGTTGTAACTGAAAAACTGAAAAGGTGCAATTACTTTCAAGTGGGATAGATATTCTTATCCATGAACCTTTTTATTGCTCTTAAGGGTCTAGTCACTACCGTGGGTTTGCTTCATACTTGTAGAGTGGATGAATCACAAAAAATGATATTGTGAAGTTCCTCTTCTTTTGGTTCAAAAATTAAAAAGAAATTCTAGACAAGATTATATGTCTCTCAATGAAAAGAAATTTCAATTTTTAAAAAAATTTCACAGTACCTTAAGAACAAAATTCAAATAACATTAAAAAAAAATTTCACTTAGATCAATTTCAAAAAATTCAAAAAAAACAACCACAAGTTTCTCATAAGCAAAAATTTCAAAAAAAAAATTTACATTTAAAAAGTTGGTAAAAAATAAAAAAATCTTTTACTGGTTTTAAATTTCCAAATGGCTAAATTTCTCCAATTCGGAATAAAACCTTTTCTTTGAGTACTAAATCAATTTAAATCAACTTAATCTAATTTGTGGTTGTTTTATAATCCTTTATATTTGACAAATAAGTGATTTTGTTTGATTCTTTTTTTAAAAATTTTACATTTGAGAAATTAAAAAAATGAACAAAAAAAAACATCACCGAGATCTCAAAAAAAAAAATCAAGGGAAACACTTAAAACTAACATATTTGTATACACAATTATAACTAATAATGATTCAAATTGGAAATGGACTTTCTCTCTTTGAGTTTTTTTTCTAAAAATTATCCTCGGTTTTTATTTTTGATTTTTAGAAATATATTATACATTACACACAGCATCATTTTAATCGGCATTTGGTTCTCAGAAAAATTAAAAAAAAATTTTAATCTATTTCAAAAAATTGTTTTTCACCATAATGACGAGAACCTTAAAAGGACTATTTCTTGAGAATAATAATCATCACTTTTTTGAAGTTTGGGGGTATTCAAAAACAAGCAATGACGCTCATTAGAACTAAAATAAGTAAAAAATATTCGGTTGCATATGCTAAATTGAAAAAAAAAAAAAAATGAAATAGAACACACAACAACTAAAAACTCAATTTATTATTACTTCTATTATTTTTATTGTTATTGTGAATGAGGAAAAAAATTTCTCCCCATTTTAATTTTCTAGTTTCATTAATTTTGATCTTTAAAGAACAAATTTAAATTTACTTATCTCTATTATATTTCAGAAACAGCTCCTTTTCAAAGATTTCAAATTAGGCATGCATTATCTTTGCTTTTAAATAATAATTTGAAGTTTAAAACATCATTGAAATCAAAAGAAAAATAAGAAGGAAAATAAGATCAGTATTTGTTCCTTTTAATATTGAAAAACCAAAAAGAAATTTTTTTCAAATACTTTTACAAAAAAAAAGCGTTATAAATGCTCTTTTGTTTGGAGATAGGGCCTTATTATATTTATTACTTTAAGTACTTCAGCATATCATGATTATAGTTTCTTGTTACAGGAACTTTCAAATTTGCAATAAAATGATAACGTATGAGTTTATTGTATTATGTGTGCTTGGACTCTTCCGAAAAAAATATATCTTAACTTGAGAACCCTCTCATTTTTTAAAAGCTGAAGAATATTTTAAAATAAAATAATCACTGTTCTGTATTGGTCTAAGAAAGAAATACAATACATAATGGTAAATGCTAATTTTAATAAAAATAAAGAAAAAACACTAAAAACTTCATATAGGCACACCACTCCCAATTATTATTGTTATTAATTTTTTTTTCTCAATCTTTTTTTAAATTTTCTCTCAAAAATTATTTGTAAGAATTATACTATAAAAAATTGAGAATAAAATTAAATTATAAACTAATGTTTTTTTAATAGTAAAAAACAAAAATCACTATTAACATTTGAAAAAATAATCAGTTAAAGGGTTTCAAAAAATTGAGAATTTAAAAAATATTATTGGTGATGAAAATAACCTAGATTTAAACCCATTTGAAAAAAACAAAATTATAAAAAAATATCTTATAACAATTCAGAATATTTTTAAATAATTGGTTAATTAACTCTCATAAGAATAATATTCCAGATATCAAAAAAGATCATTTTTATTTTTATTTTATTTATTGTTTAAGGAAGGAGTTTTTAATTTCTTTTATATTCTCTAATTCCTAAATTTTTATTTCGAAATTTTTTCAAAGACTTTTAAATATTAAAAAGATCAATTTTATTTATTCATAAAAAATGAAATGGATGTGTAGCTTGAAATTATCGACCTATTTCTATTCATCAAAGTTTACCAAGATTATTTCTAAAAATGTTATATAAACAAATTGAAACATATTGGGATTTTATTCATAAATTTCAATTTGGTCTTCGGAAAAAAATATGATACTCATATTGTTGTATTAATTTTTTTAAAAAAATATATATAATAAGACAAAATCAAATAATGAAAATGAAAAGAAATATGTTCTGTTTAAATTTCTGAAAGGAAATTGAAGTGTAAGGGAAGTACCGTAGAGTACCGTAGAGTACTGTCCAGTGCCGTCAAGTGCCGTCAAGTGCCGTAGAGTGCCGTAGAGTGCCGTAGAGTGCCGTAGAGTGCCTTTTGAGGTTTTCTGTTTTATTAGTAAAATCTATCGATTTTCGTTAGGTTTTTTTTACTTTTCGAAATAAACCGAAAATTTATTAAAATTTTCTGTTTATTTCAAAAAGTAAAAAAAACCTAGAACACTTCACAAATAAACAGAAAACTCAAGAAAAGCTAACGGAGTTTTTTTTAATTTGAGAAATATAACGAAAATTTATTAAATTTTCTTTTTATTTCTAAGATTAAAAAAAACTAATGGTGATTTTCCAAATTTAAAAGAATTGATTCGAAACTTAGATTTGACTCTATTCTTTTGAATTCTGGAAAACCTAACGGCAATTTTTATAGATTACAAGTTTTTATTTATGAAGTGTTTTAGGTTTTTTTTACTTTAGAAATAAACAAAAAATTTTAATAAATTTTCGGTTTATTTCTAAAGTAAAAAAAACCTAACGAAAATATATATTTATTTTCTTATAAAACAGAAAACTCAAGAAAACCTAACGGGGCGGGTTTTTTTAATTTCAAAAAACAAAAAAAACTTAACTGAATATAGAGTGCACTTTATACCTGTTCAATAAAAAAAATAAATAATAAAAAATTCATGTTTTCAATTCATTTTAATATTTCAATTAAACTTGTTCTTTTAACAAAAACCTAAAAATCATTGATTCAGAAAATATTTCATAATCTTTCTTCAGAATTTAAAAATACTTTAGAATCAAAGTGTTTAATGGAATAAGGAAAATTTCAAACGAAAATTCATCATTGTATTTTATTGAAAATGATTTACCTTCATTTTTATTTGTTTTTTTTCGATTTGAGAATAAATCAAAAGTTCGCAAATCAAAATTCTAAAAAAATTTTTTGATAGGATTCAATTTTATCAAAATGTTTAAAATGGTATAAAAGATAAAAATGATTTTAGAATTCTGGATAGATTTTATATTTTAACCATCGAATTAAAATCTTGTCTTTGACTTTTTGCGAAATTCATTCATTTATATAAAATTTCTTATTAAACTTTTATTCATCTTTAATATTTTATATTATTATTTCTTTTTGTTTTCTAAATAATTTAATAGATGATAATGATTTATTAACAGGTTATGATCCACCAAAAGAAGAATATTTTTATTTTGAAGGTGGTAAGTATTTTATTTTATTTTATTATTTTTTTTTTCCAATTTTTTAAAAATTTTACTTTTTTACAAAACACTTATTTCTAAATTGTTTTTAAAGAATTTTTTTCAAAAAATTATTAAAGATCAAAAAAATATTATCCTTTAACTAAAGAATAAATTTCATTTATAGAAATTTATCTTGCATTTTTTGTTTAATTTTAAAAGTAAATTGACAAATTAAATTATTCTTCTCAAAATTTAAACAAGTAGGGAAATTCGTGACAATGATTTTTTTCGTTGAATATAAGATTATCACAAGTTTGGTCGAATATCGCTAATGTCTGATTTTATCACGGATAAAAATATTTTCTAACGAATTATGCAATTATTCCTGAAAATATCACCCACAACTCAAAAATTTAAGATATAATTTTATACAGTTTCAAAAAATCATAAATAGAGACATCAGTTACATTATTTTTTAATATTTTTTGACTTTTTAAGTCATTTTTTATGAATTAATTAAAACGAAAAATTTTTCTCACACTTTATTACAACTTTTTTTTTTTTTTTTTTTTTTTTGTTTATCATGAATTTGTAGATTATTGTGAGTTTTTAATATTATCTCAGAAATAATTTGGATTATAAGCAAAAAAAACAAATATTGATGATAATCTACATTATCGTGAAAATATAAATTAATCGCTAATTTGTCTTATTGTTCTGAAAATTCTAAAATTGATGATAATCCCTAATTTCATTGTTTCAATAACATTAGAACAACACGTTTTTTAACTTCGTGGCTAGATAATACTCTAATAAAAGAAAAAATTGCAAATGAATCTTGTAATAAAAAAAAACAATTAGCGAATCAAAAAAAAAAAAGATTTCAATTTTGAAATTTCAAAAATTAATTTTTTCTTCTAATACTCATCTAAAATCCTTTAAACACATGTTATTCACCCACTTAAAACTGGGCCCATTTGACTGAAACAAAGTTTAATAATTAAAACAAATTTAACACAAGTAAATATTTCTTAAACTTTATTTTGATAATTTTTTTGTCATTAACAAAAACAATCAACTTTTCATTTTTTATAGATATAAACAAAAAAGATAAATTTTTTAAATTTTATTATTACAGTCAGTTCCACTTTTTAGACACAAACTTTCAACGAAATTTAAAGTACAAAAAAAATCTCAAATTAAAGCACATTATATGGGATTTTTTTTTACACAAATTATTTTAATATAATTTGATTTTTATGCCTTTAATTTGGGATTTTTTTTGTACCTCAAATTATTTTGAAAAGTTTGCTTCTTAAAAGTGGAACTGATGCACTTTTAAGGGTTAAATGAATGAATCACTTCATCTAATTTGGTAAAGAATTTTGAAGTGACTAAATTTGTAACTTCCTATTCAAAGAGTGTTTAAAATAGGTAAGGCATGAAACGTATTTGAAACTTACTGTTGTGGAAAAAAAGTGAAACACGGTTTTTCATTGGGAACATTACTGAAAATCAAAAGTAAAATCAATAAAAAGAAGAAACCAATTAACTTCAAATAATAACCCATTATATTATTTTCAATCAACCCAACAAATACAATTTAAATCTACTTTTATTCATATCCAAATTGTTGGTGTGGTTTTGGAGATCACAAAAATAGTCAATTTTTTCAACAAATTTTTAATAATTGATCAATCAAAGAAAAACCCATACCAAAAGATAGTATTAAAAAAACTGTTATTGTGATGAATACTTCATTTTGTCTTTATTTATATATTTATTCTTTTTTTCATTGATCTTACTTTGAATTTTCAGTAATATTCCCAATTAAAAACCGTGTTTCACTTTTTTTCCATAATGGTTAATTTAGTTTTCTAAAAAAAAAATTTTAAATATTAATTTTTTAATTGATATTCTCAAATTTTAATTGTCGAAATTTTTTTTTATAATAAACTTTACCACAGAGTGAGTGCCTATATTATTGCTTTGTAAATCAAACTTTTTATTTAAATATTTGTGAATTTTTCATGTAATAAAATCAGAAAAATTATTAAAAATTTCGACAATTACTTTTTTTAATTTCTAGATTTATAAATATTTATATTTCTCATTAATTTTCCATTTCAATTCAATAAATTGAAAATAAATCAAAAATTTGTTATTGCTCTCATGATTCCTTTTTTGTGAACCTTATACAATTCTTTAAAATTAATTTTCTATTTATTTTCATATTATTTATTATACTCCCCCCATATATATATATATATACATAATTAAAAAAAAAAAAACATAAATAATAATAATAGAGGACGATATTCCACCACCACCACCATTTAGAGAAAGAGAATTAGATAAAGAAAATAAAAACACAGAAATTTATTTACAAGGAGGTAAATTTTTTTTTTACATAATTTTTTATTTTTATCATAAACTTTGTAAAACCAATTTTTTATATATAATATTTTTTTTCAATCTAATCTAAAATTATTAATTATAGAATGTGGAATACCAATTACATTGAATTAACAACACAATATTTATTTAGAGCGGATATCAAAAATCAAAAAATATTATATTTTAACATTATATTTGGTAAAATTAAAATAATAATCAAGATCAAATATTAAATCATATTTTCGTTTTGAAAAATTTTAAAATCCTTTTCAATTTTTAATTTTTATTTTTTAATTTTCATTTTAGTCTTTATATTTCAAATACTTATGATCTGTTTTGATGATGTAAGGATGTGTGTGCTCATATACAATTACTTTATTTTTGGAGTATTTGGATTTTAAATACTTATTGAGAGAAAGGAGTAATTATTGAAAATTTATCAAAATAAAAAAAAAGAAAAGAAGAAAAATAATTAAAACTAAACCCCAATTCAAAATTTTTAACACACCAAAATTCGATTTGTGAAAAAAAACTTATTTAATCAATTCAAGTAAGAAATACTAAATTAGAACCATTCGTTAATTGAAATGTTAACAATTGTTTATAAAATATAATACTAATAAAACAAAAAATAAATAATTATCAATAAAAATAAATTTTGGGTGTGTTAAAATTTTTGGAGAGAGCAAAACAAAAAAATACATTGGTAAATTTGTTGAAATTCTATTAGGAATATTGATCGATCAAATGGTTAGATACTACCAATTAATTTTATTTGAGTTCTTCTATTTGGAACAACTCAACTCCAACATAATATCAACTGTTGAAAAAAATTTTGCTATAACGAAACAAGTTACGTAATTCAAAAAATGAAATAAAATCAAAAACTAAAAGATGAAAAAATGTTTTTCATATTTTACAAAAATCCAAATTATTTCCAATTTGAATGAAATTGTCTTAATGTGATTGTTTGGACAGTTTTAACTGTGTTGAAAATTTTGAATTTTGGTTTATTTTGATTTTCAGTATATATTTTACTTAGTCTATCTGTTGATTATCAGGTCAGCTCTGAAGGTGGGCTAATTTTTAAATCTTCTATTATTTCTAAAAAGAATAGAAAAATTATAATCACTTTTTGAAAACAATGTACACAAAAATAAATTTTTTTTTTTAACAAAATAGTATTTTGATCCCAAAAAAAATCAAATCATTTTATGTACACCAACTTGAAAAAAACCCAATTTACAGAGAAGTTTTGTCATCATAAAAAAAACTCAAAAAATTATAACTAGGAATCACTTTACATGGTTTATTTTCATCTTCAATAATTTTATAAAAAAATATTTGTTTTCAAGGAAAAAATGTCAAAAAATCACAAATTAATTATTTTTGTGGAATACTGTACAAAAAATAGATAAAGTTATCTTTTTTTGGTTGATGTATCTGATTTTCATTTTGGAAATTTTTTACAGCTAGATTGAATCAATTATCGTCTCTTTTCCATTAATAAAAGAAAATTTTTTATTTCAATTTCTTTTCCATAATTTAAAATTTAAAAGAAAAAACATAAAAATTTAAATAAATTGATTTCAAAGTGGAATTGTTTATTGTAATTTTACTTAATCATAATATTAAATTTTGATGATAAATACAATTTATTTTTCAAGTTTAATTCTTTTAACAAATTATTACTTTATGAAGGAATTAGCACCACAATAAATTTTTCGATAATTAAATTATGTTATTATTGTAAATCAATGAAATTAATGCCTCATATTTCAAATGACTCTAAAAATATCTATTCTAATTATTAATGAACAATAAATTATTACTTTTTTTACTAATGAAAATCAATTAAAAATTTTCATTTTGGATAATTTTTTTTTAATTTCTTTACCAAATCTAAAAATTAAAAACTTAAAATAATAGTATTACAGAAGTCAATAATTCAACTTTAAAACTCCCAAAAGTAACTATTTTTTTAATTTTTGAATTTCAAAGATTAACTTAATAATCGTGGACAGAAAAAACCAAAGACTGATTAGTTTGGTTTCCTCTTTATAAAGATAGTAGCAACATCAATATATTTTGAAGATTGGAGAAATAATTTGTCAAAAGAATCTATTGGTTATATTATTTAATTTGTTAAAAAAATTAACTTTTTTAGCAACTAATATACATTTCTGAACAAATTTAAGAAGGACACTTTATAACTTTGGAGTCTTAATAATAAGAATTCAAACTTTTAATTTGTGGCCAAATGCAGATTTTTTTCTGAAATTGTTGGAGTTTTTTACTATTATCAGAGATCATTTTTAATTGATGAGATCCTTCCAATAGTACTACTTTACGAATCGATATTTTCAGAAAAGTTGAACTATTGTAAACCAATGGTTTCACATTCAATACCAGTATAATTTAATTTTATTCTTATACGTGAGTGAGGCTAATCCCTAACAAACCGATTACAAATGTAAAGTCACAAAAAATGTACAATATTAAAATCTTGAACAATAAAATAATTTGCTTACTTGGGATAAACTGCCTTAGGGTGTTTCTTAAATATTCTGTATAAAATTATTGATGGAATTAGTGTGGTTTTTTGTTAAAAATAACTTTTACTGTTTTTTCTCATTTTTTCTTATTTAATTTTTTTATCAACAAGAAAACAAACCCAAATGAAAATCTATATCATAACTGAACGCGCAAGAACAATCACCTTGGAAGTGGCTGATTCAACCGAAATCATGCACATAAAGCTTCAAATCATGATTAACGAAGGAACCCCAATTGAGCTTCAAAAAATTGTTTTTAATGAAGAAGAGCTCGAAGAAAATCGGACTCTCAAATCCTATAACATTGTTAATGAGTCAACACTCTATTTGTTTAGGTTGGAACGGCAAGTTGGTGAAGCAGATATGACTGACGAACGTAAAGTATTTGAGACTTTTGAAAATTTATAAAACTTAAAACAGCAACAACTATCGATCGAATTTTTTTTTTTTTATTCAATTTTTTTCTTTTATTTTATTATCGCAATCTATTTAATTACACATACTACCGTTTAACATTCATGTGCTAAACTCAAAAAATTGTCTTCATTTTAAAATCTTTTTTTTGATGAAATGAAATTGAAAAACACTTTATAAAAGAAAATCTTTTTGTCTTATTTATATTCCGAAAATTTCTTTTTTAATTTTTCTTTGAATTTTTTTTTTTTCTTTTCTTTCAAAAATTTTTTTTATCTTTTGATAGAATAGAAATCAAAAAAAAAGTTCCAAATCCATTAATTCTTGAAAAATGCCTTTTGGTATTGCTCATCAAAAACAAAAAAAAAAAATATTCCTGATTCTTAAAATCAATAATAAAGATTATTTGGCCTTCAGTAATGTCAAAGTGGATTCTTTTTCTTTTGTTGAGATTCTTAATATCAATACACAAAAAAGGAATCTGTTCAAAGTTGTTTATTACTGGTAATAATCTTACAAAATTGTAAATTTTTCATCCCTTTTTCTACATTTTATTATTCAACCACCAAAGGGAAATAATATTATTGAACGAACTTTCATCTTTGAAAACTTTTCGCTTTATAAGGATGAAAAGGGGATAAAAAGTGCTTGGGTTTCGTTCTCCAATTATTGTTTACTGCAGAGGAAATCTTTGTACAAATTTACACTCCAACCTTTGTTAATTTTTTTCATGGTTTATCTTATAGGAGTAAATAAAAATTCTGAAGGTGTTTGTTTGAAGACAAAAGTAAAAATAAGTTTGTGGTATATTTTTGCGATAACGATTTGACTGGTTTAGACTGTATTAATAATAATTATGTTTAAAAAATTTAATTATTTGGTGATAATTTTATTTTTTTTTTTTTTGTAATTTTAGATTTTTAAGAACGCGAAAGCAAACTAATAGTACAAGGAACAAAACTTGTGGGGGTTTGGGCCTAATCATTAATACTATTATTTTCCAATTAAAAAATAAAAATTTTTAGTTCACATCCCAAAATATTTTTCTAGTTTAGTAGTTGCAGAAAATCCAAATATCTTTACAACATCATTTAGAAATGATATTTTACGACAATAAATTAAACTTCCTTAGTTAACTCTAAGACAAAATTTTTACTCTGGTAATTTGATTGACATAGTAATAATTAATTTTCATTTTAGATATTTGATTAAATAATATTCATTTATTAATCGGAAAATAACAGTAAAAAAAAATTTAAACATTTTTGATAAGTGTCTAATAACCAATTAAAAACTAATTAAAACAGGAAGAGTGATCGATATATTATTGAGCTTCAAAAAATTAAATCAGGGAATTTTTAAAAAAAAGCGACAAAGGACAACATTCAATTTCCGATTTAAATCTTTGTGAAATTATAATTTTGAATACAGCTGTATTGGTTTCCAACTATTAGTCTTTGGTGCTTTTCGAGATCTCGAAGATTTTTATTTTTATTTTTTTCATTTTTCAAATGAGTTATTTTTTATTGAAAATGTTACAAAATATTTAATTTTCCAAATGTAGAAGGGTATAAAATAACCACAAATTGTATTAAATTGATTTTGTAATTTTGAAATAACACAACTTGTTTCAAATTGAAGAAATTTAAGGTTTTGGAAATACTGTTATTTTTTAATTATTAAATGAAAATTTTTATTTTCAATTACCAAAATGTAGATTAATTTTTCCTGCTACAATCAAATTAGCAGAGTAAACAATTTTGTCTTTGAGTTCAATGAAGAATTTTAACTTTTGTACCGAAAAATTTTTATTGAATGTGAAGATCTTTCAGTTTTTTCAACGAATTATTTAGAAAAATAAGAGAACTTGATCTAAAAATTTAATCTTCTAATTGGAAAATAAGAGTATAAAATAAGAAATAACTGCGATGGAAAAAAAGTGAAACAGACAAAAAAAAGTTTAAAATGTGTTTTTCATTGGGAACTTTACTGAAAATAAAAAGTAAAATCAATAAAAAGAAGTTATCAATTAACTTCAAATAATAATTCATTATATTATTTTCAATCAAACAAACAAACACAATTTAAATCTACTTTCAGATTGAAATTACAGGTGAGGTTTTGGAGATCTCATTAATATAGTCAATTTTTTCAAAAAATTTTTAATAATTAAACAAAGAAAAATCCCCAAACCAAAAGATAGTATTAAAAAAACAGTTATTGCGTTGAATCGTTCATTTTGTCTTTATTTCTCTTTTTATTCTTTTAATAATTGATCTTAGTTTGACTTTTTCAGGTTCTATTAAGGTTAACTATTAAAAACAATTTTTCACTTTTTTTCCACAAAGGTAATTAATTAGTGTTTTTTAAGCTTTTAAATCTATTAAATATTGAAAAAGTTTTTTAGAAACAAAAACAAAAATAAATCAAAATTATGTTAAAATAATAAAAGTAAATTAAATTGGAATTTATTTTTCAGAAAAAAAAAAAAAAAACTTAAAGAATGCCTCTTGAATTCACTTGATTTATAGTATGTTCTTTAATTGCTGATTTCATCAAATCAGCAATCCTTTTGCAACCATTTTGTCCTAATTTTAATATTGTTTCAAAATTTTTCATTTTAATTCTAGCAGAATACACCCTTAATAATGTTATTTTGTTATATTCTGGCAAAAGTGTAACTGTTACAATGGCACCACCAGAATCCTCTTCTAAATGATTCAAATCTAGGAGATTCTCTTCATCAATAAAACTACAGCTGCATGAGCAAAGATAATCTGTCATCGGAACACCGGCATCAATTAAAGCTAAAGTTGACGCATTAATACAAGCGGGGATAATTCCTAATGAAAAGAGAAATAAAGGTAATCAAATAAAATTTGTTTTTAGATAAATTAAATATCTGATGATTTTTAAAAAATAAAATGTCTCATAACCTCATTTTCAAAAGACGAAAAATCAGATAAGCTTAAAAACCCTACCACTAAACTTTCTTATTTAAACTTTCAACATTTTACCCTAATAAAAAAAGTTTTTTATAACAGGTTATAAACGTGTTTAAAAGGTGTTATAAATGTTTAAAATATTTTATAAAATTTTATAATAACAACTTTTATAACATAAATGTTTGTTATAAAATGCGTTATAATATTTGTAACATGTTATAATCCTGCTATATATATATATATTTTTATCTCAAACTTTTTATTCGTAAAAATTTAACTATATAATTCCAGACAACTACTGATAAGAAAGCGATTATTTCACAAAAAAGTTTAGAATAGTATTGTAGTCACTATGGAAAGATTTTGGGAAATCCTTTAGTTATTAGGCAAATTCGGAAAATTTTCTGATCTTCTTTTTTTGAATTCTATTTGGGTAAAACAAGATACATTTTACTCATAAATTCAACTTTAAAAATGTTATTTAAAGTTATTTTAGAAGTGTTTAACCAAATTATTTTGCGAATTTTTAATCTCATAAATAGATAAGGTTTGCCGCGCTCAAGAATTTACGACATTGGAAAATTAATTTGGTTCAAGTCACTCAATTATTTGATCAATAGACGACAAAGAAAAAAGTCCATCAATTTTCTCGTAAAGGTTAGAAATTGAATTAATTCCCTTTCTTTGTTTAAAAACTAATGTCTAAAATCAAACAACGTTTTTCGTTTTTATTCCAAAGAAATCAATCTCATTTTTTAAAAAATTAAAAATTTTTGGTCTCTTTTTTCTTCGAAAAAACGAGAGAAAAGATACCATTTATAAAAGATTTTCAAGGAGAAAAAAACATTTACAAATTTTTGAAATTAGAAAAAAAAAAAAACATTTTATTTTTCGATGTCAAGTTAAGAAATTTTGAGAGAAATGCTGAAAATCAGTCACTGTTAAGAACACTATTTATATGAATGCAGATTTTGTAGTTTGATTGTTTTAGAGGATTGGCTGACAAACGGAAAATTAAAGCGGAGATAGAAACTCATTGAAAAGTTGGACGATCTGGTTTGTTTCTGTATGAATTTAAACCAAGTTTTATCACCGATGTAGAAAATGTAAAATTTAACTTCATTGTTTACAATAACTTCATTGGGAGAAAAAGATCCTTTGAAGAGTAAGTTCTTCAAAGTACCAGTGCAAAATAACAAATTGCTCAAATTGGTTAAATTTATTTGTTTGTGTTTTTTGTTTTGTAGAGTTAGATCCCGAGTGAAAAAATAAATAGCACCTCATATTGTTTCATTTGTTCAACAATCACCAGTTATATTTCCTCGTTTTGATTCTCCTTCCAGACTCAAAATATGAGATTGTTCTAGTACTAAGATTATATTAATCGTCGTTCTTCGAACTCCTCAACATAATCTTATATCACTTCGAACAATATCATATTTCTTGTTCTTCCAGGCCAAACTCGTAACATAACAAGGTAGATTGTTTCCAAATCAAATCAATAAGGAACATAAAAAGAATATTTTTTTCAAAAATTTTTGAAAAAATCATCATATAAAAGGAAATTTTGTTATAAAAATGTTATAAAGATGTTTTAAAAACAGTTTTTTTATTAGGGTTACTGGATAACTTTTAAAACTATTGATGTTCACTTTTTGTAAATTGCTGTGGAAATTAAAAAAAAAAACTTTTAATAAGTATCTCCAAAAAAAAAAAAAAAAAAAAAATAGGAAATATTCTGTTATAAACTATTTTCCATCCAAAGTTGCCATATTATAATTAAATGAATCATATGTGTTTTAGGGATTTGAATCGATATTATAAGAAAAAATTTATTTTGAAATTTCAAAATTGAAATCATTATTTCTTATTTTTCTTTTTTTCATTTTTTGAGACCTAATTGTTTTATAAAAAAAATTTTTTTTTTGCAAGATCGATAGCCACTAAGTAAAAACGTGTTATTTTAATGTTATTAAAACAGTTAAACTCTTTTTCAAACAAAAGGGCACACATCTCAAATCATCAATACTATTGAATTTGATGGTTAATAAGATAATTACTTATTGGTGATTTTCATTTTAATTTTTCATTTTTTCATTTTTTGTTTTTTTATTCTTGATAATAATTCAATTTGTTTCTTAGTATTGTATTACCATAAATAAAAGATATTAAAAATTTCTGATCTCGATTTTATCTGATATTTTTTAGGGTGAAAATTATTGTTTATTATTTTCTTTTTGATCGAAAAAATCATCGTTTTCCTAACTTGTTTAATCTCAACAAATTTTCAAATAGAAATGAAAAACATATAACTGAATTTGATTGTTTAAAAAATCATTTGTACCCTTTCCATATTTCCAGTTTTTGATTGAAATTGGTCGTACATTATTTTGTCCAAAAAAAGTACAAATTATTTTTTCATTTTTTGGAAATTATTTCAACATACATATTTGGAGATAAATACCTTAGTCATTGATTCAATCGGTATTAATATTAAACTTAATTTGGTATTGTCAATTTATGAATACCTTCACTAACTAAGATTATATTTTATGAAATGTAAAAAAAAAAATTCCCACTTTTTTGGAAATACCTTATATCAATTCCTTTGGGGATGAAATCCTTAATCTCGATATTTAATACTATTTTTTAAAAAATAAATTTTTCAGGTGTATTAAAAGATATGATTAATAAATGGAAAATTTAAAAATTAGGTCATTTTCACAATTGCTTTATCTTCATAAGAAAAAGAATCGATTTTTTTCAAATAGTCACAAAATAATTCAGATTAATATTAAGGGTTGTTAATGGAAGTAGTAATTACCGAGATATGAATCGCCCTAAAAATGTACTTTTTACTCATTGCGTCCACTCTTTACAATTAAAAAATAAACTATTTGATTTTTTTAGGCATTCTACTTCAAGTGTCTTGATGATGTTGAAATTAAAAAAATTAAAGTTAAATGTTATGCTTCTTAAAAGGTTTTAATATACATTTTAATTCTTATTAACTTGAAAAAAATCTGGCGATTTTGATCATTTTTACTAAGGTTTATCAATTAAATTTTTAATATTTCAAAAAAAAAAATGTATCACTTTTTTGACATGCCACATTTTTTTTTCAAAAGAGTAAGGTATTGTATCCCAACCGCTACAGAGAATTAAATATGAATAGTGCTTAAGATTGATCTAGTCTGCTATTCTGAATGAAATTTTTTGTATTTTTTTTTTCATTCCAAAGCGATAAGGGTCCCATGCCAAGTTGTGATCAAAGCTGATCTCAGAATCGATAAATTCTTATTGTTTTTTTATTTTTTGACGATATAAACTAAATTCCAAAAATTTGGAAACAGTTGAAACAGTTGAAAGCATAACAATACCACAATTTATTCAATTTGGAAATAATTTTTGATTTTACAAACTATTTCATTTTTTGTCTTTTTTGTTTTGTTTTCATTTCCTTTTTTCGAGTTACGTAATCTATTTCGTTAGATCTGGAAATTTTAATCGATGGTTGATAGAAAGTGAGTGTTGAGTTTGTTAATTGAAAAATCCAGATACAATTGGTTGATGATATCTTATCATTTGATAGATCAACAATTGTTGGAGAAATTTCAACAAATTCACCCATACATTTTTTGTTCCGCTCGTTACATTATTTTGGACATCACCAGATTTTTATTATTGAGTTTTATATTTTTTTCTTTTATTAGGATTAAAATGATTACTTATTAAAACATTAATACCCGGTTACTTAAATGTGTTTTTATATTACGTTTGGAAAAATATAATAAATTGAATTTTATTTTGCCTATTTTTGATTTCGGGTGTGTCCAAATTTTTGGAATGGGGTTTATTTTGATTATTTGCATTTTGGTTTTTTTAAAGAGTATCAATTTATTAAGGTTTACAACCCCTGAAACTGGAAAAAGGATTATCTCGTGTAGGTTGTGGCGACGTGTTATTTTGGTTCTTGGCTGATCGATCTTCAACTTGGTATGGTTTTTAATAGTGGTTCAAAATTTGCTATTTTTGACAATTTATTTTTTTTACAGAAATCTAAATTAAAGTGTATAAGGCAAAATTATGAGACTGTAAGACTAATAGGTTGGAAGGTATTTAAGATTGAATTTTGATTTTTTTTGTTGTCAATTGAAAATTTTTATTTTTGTTTGGTTTTATTTGGAGCTTTTTAAAAAATTTCATTTTTTTTTTTTAGGTAATTGAGTAAAATGGAAATGAAATTTCCAATTGACAACCGAAAAATAAAAATTCATAATTAAATTACGTTCTTCCTCTCTATTAATCTTATAATCTTCAATTTGGATTTTGGAAACAAAAAAAAGGCATTTTTTAACCACTACTACAAATGTGCAAAAATTGATGTCTTAATATTAAAAGTTTTTTTTACTAAATTTGAAATTTTTCCAAAAACTACAAAACTTTTTTGATTTGCCTTGAAGGTATAGGATTCTTTTCAGCGGATTTAAGGGTTCTATAGCAAAAAAAAGCAATTTAATAAACAAATAAAAATGTTTGGGGAAGAAACAGAAATTCAAAAATCGAAAATAATTTTCAGAAATCAAAAAACAAAAGCAGCCCCAAACATTTTTATTCATTTATTAAATTGAATTTTTTGCTATTAGAAACGTCAGGTTTTTTGACAAGACACCTGTGCCTTGGGGGCGCATAGGAAAAGTTTTATTGTTTGGAAAAATTTCAAATTTCGTAAAAAAACTCAAAATATTAAGTCATCACTTTTTGCTCATGTGTAGTATGTGAAATTTAAATTGGATAAAATTTCGGAAGATTATCTTTTTTTTAGAATTTTGAAATATTGCTTTCATTGAGGATTCTTAGTTCACCCAAAGTATATCAGTCAATTTATCATGAAAAAGGTATTGAAAAAAAAATAGAGATCTCACAAATTTCAATCTATTTCTTTGAAATTTAATTGGCAAAGTAAAAGAAAAAGAAAAAAAAAAGTGAAAATTTTTCTCATTTATTCTTCAAATACTGGTATTAAAATTCAAACCAAGTTGAAGATCGATCAGTCAAAGTACCAGAATAAAACAAATTACCACACCGTACTGGAGATAATCTTTTTTCCAGTTTCAGGGATTGTAAACCTTAAAGTTGACAATTAACCAAATGAAAAAAAAAAACAAAATCGTTATCAGAATTTATCGATTCTGAGATCAGCTTTGATCACAACTTGGTATGGGACCCTTATCGCTTTGGAATGAAAAAAAAAAATACAAAAAATTTCATTCAGAATAGCAGACTAGATCAGACTAAAGACTAGACCAAATCTAAGACCACAATTTTAATTCGAAGAAAGTTTAATTTCAAGCACGTATAAATATTATTTTCAAAAATCACGTAAGCAACAAAATTTGATAAAAAATCAATTGGTATTTTTGTTTTTTTTTTAATTGCAGAGATCTTGTTTAAACTTGAATTAAATTCAAAACAATCAAATGGTTCATTAAAATGAATAAACATTTCTCAGGAAAAAGGAAAAAACAAAAAAAGGTTTTTCGATAAAAAGGTTGAAAAATAAAATAAAAAAAAATAAAATAAAAAAAAAAAACTAAAAACAACAAACCTCCATCAGCTTGTAGCACTTGGATAAAAATATCAATTTGAGAGGAAGGAAACAATTCAAGTTGTATGACTGTTTCAAAAGATTTTCTGATCGAGTTTGCTATTTCTTGTGAAATTTTATTTCTTTTGGAAGTTTTTTTTCTTCGAGTCATGCTGAATGTTGCAACAGAATATTCGACATTGATAATTGCCTTGTCGTGTAATTTTTTTCTTCTTTGGGTAATCTCTCTTGGGCCATAAACCGCAACAAGAACCCTTGTAAAACCTTGTTCAAACAATGCAGATCCATCAGCTCTTTTTAATACCCCTAATTTACATTGTATTTTTCGGAGTTCATTTACCCTTCTTCCATCAATTCTTAATCCTTCTTGGTTAACATATTCCATTTTGAATAATGAGAAAAGTACAAAAAATGAGTTTACTTGTATTTTGTCTCAGCTAAAGACACTATTGAACGATCTGAAAAAACTAACCCCCTTTCTTTCTTTTCAAGATAAACTCTGGTGTTAAAATGCTATTTTTTTTAGAGCTTATATCATTTAAGGTATTAATGTGATCAGCTTTATTGTTTTGCTTTTTTTAAAGTGTATTTTTCATTCATGATTCTCGAAAAAGAATTTTTTGGTGCAAAATGTTTCTGTTACAAAGGGGTATGTTAACAGATAACAGAAATATACACTTTTAAACTTTGATAATAAAACTTTTAAATATTTTGATAGATTTGATTTTTTTTTTGAGGATTCTACTATTTTGTATTACCGTTTTGGAAAAAAAGTTCAACACGGTTTTTCATTGGAAACCTTAATAGAACCTGAAAATCAAAAGTTAAATCAATAATAAGAAGAAACCAATTAACTTCAAATAATAACCAATTATATTATTTTCAATCAACCCAACAAATACAATTTAAATCTACTTTTATTCATATCCAAATTGTTGATGTGGTTTTGTAGATCTCAAAAATAGTCAATTTTTTCAACAAATTTCTAATAATTGATCAATCAGAGAAAAACCCATACAAAAAAATAGTATTAAAAAAACTGTTATTGTGATGAATACTTCATTTTGTCTTTATTTATATATTTATTCTTTTTTGAATTGATCTTACTTTGAATTTTTAGTAAGGTTCCCAATTAAAAACATTGTTGAACTTTTTTCCAGTTTCACTTTTTTTCCACAATGGTTACAGTCAATTGTAAAATAAAAAGATCAAAATTTTCAATCAGCTTTCCAGTAAAAAACTATCTTCAAGAAATAAAATAAATCATCAAAGTCTGGTATTTTTTTTGTTATATTAATAATTTATATATATATATTGATGGAAATCAACTTTGAGTGGGTAGTAAATACAGTTGTAAGCTACTAGACCCACATGTGTTTTTTTTTGTGTTTGAGAATCTGAAAAATCTTACTCACTGTCAACCTAATATAATAAATAATAATCACTAATATTATAAACTCCATTTCTCTCAAATCCAGCCAAAAATGAAAAATTCTATTTTTTTTTAGATTCAACCAAAATTAGACTGATTAGAAATAATATAAATAATAAACTTCATATTAGAGTTATTAATCATAAAAGAAATACATTAAAAAACTATACATTTCAAAAAAAAAAAAATTGATAGAAAATTTTTTGGAGATCTTCATTGGAAAGTCTTGTGAAAAATTTCTCAATTTCTTTTGGAAATTAAAATTCTAATTAGATTTCTAAATTGTAAATGTATTAATTTTAAAAGAAAATACAAAGTCGAACTTTTCCTAATATTGATCTGGAGTTTTAATCTTTTTTTTTTTTTACAAATTGACGAGAAAAGAAAAAAAAATTGACTATAAGAAAAACATAAAATATACACCTAAAAGTGTAAAAGTCAATGAAAATAATAAAAAAAATTCACAAAATGAGAAAAAATGATCAATTTGATCGAGAAATTGAAAATTTTTATTGAGAAGAATACGAATCAAACTTTTGAGAATTTGTTTTATTTCTTCATTAAAATTGGTACTTTGGCTGACAAAGAGTTTTATATATATTTATATATATATATATATATATATATGTGTGTGTGTATGTGTGTGTGTCTCTGTGTGTGGGGTGGGTGGGTGGGTGGGTGGGTGGTGGTATGATTGATTAGAACTATAATAAAAAATATTGTGTTTCGGAAAATTATTTTGCTATATTTTTTTAAAAAATTAATTTAAGTAAAAAAATTATCAAAGAAAAAAATTTTTTTTTATTTATTACTGAAAATTTTTTTGAAGATAGCAATAAAAATTTTTTTCTATCTCAAAAATAGTTTCTTTAACACTTGAAGATCTAAAAAAATGTAAAAAAAATTCGGAATCCGGGAATTGAACCCGGGCCAACTGGGTGAAAACCAGACGTTCTACCACTATACTAATCCCGATGTATATCAAAACTCACTTTTCTTTATTTTTATTTTTGTAAAATATAACAATCGAATTTTCTAAATAAAATTCCATTTTTTTTATACTTACCTTAAGGTTTATAATCCCTGAAATTTGAAAAAAGATTAAATTGTGGTGGGTGTGGTGAAATATGAATTTGGTTATAAGCTGATCAATTCGGCAAATGATATCGGTTTTAATATCTGTTCAAAATCACAATTTTTAAAAATCTATTTTTTTTTCTTCTCAAACTCAAATTGAAGAATGAAAGATCAAATAATTTGAAAGATAAGTTTTCAAAAAATATGAATTTGGGACAATATAAGGAAATTTTCACATAATTATTAACTAATAAAGGAAATCAAAACAATTTTTGTTTCTAAAATATCCCAATAAAACCAAACCAAATTAAAAATTTCAATCAACAACATACAAACCACATTTTTTAGAACTTCACTTGCCGCCAATTAATCTTAAACTCTTCAATTCAGATTTCGAAAAAAAAAAATAAATTGTCAAAAATTGAAATTTTGAACAACTATTAAAACCCATACCAAAGTCAAGATCGATCGCAAAAGGTCCAAATTAACAAGTCACTACAAACAACACAACATAATCTATTTTTCAGATTTCAGTGATTGTAAACCTTAAAATCTTTCATTTGTATCAAAAATTTTCTTTAATAAAATTGGTGTGTTTATAACTGAACAATATTGAATAACACATATCCTTACTTTCTTATCAAATACAGTAATTTTTAAAATTTACTCTAAAGTTATTTTATTTGAACAACCCAAATCACCTTTAAATAACCAATAACTTCTTGGGAATTTTTTAAAAAACAAAAAATAACTTATAAACAAAAAAGATGAAGATTTTGGTATAAAAAATACTTGAGAAATATTTTTTTTTTTTGAGTTACACTCAATGATGAAAAACAAATAATTCAAATGGAAATATTTAACCTAGAAAATAATCCAAATTTGTTCTGGAATCTGAACATATCAGAGTGTTTGATGCTTGCTGGCTTTAATAAAATATTGTTTGCAAACAAAGATGCTTTTGTATTTTGTCATAAAGTTATTTTAATTCGAAATGGAAAAAAGATATCACTTTTTTCTTTTATATTTTTCTTTTATAAATTAAGTTCTTCAAAGAAATATGTTGTAATTTTGATTCTCTATTTGATCAAGTAAATTGAAAATGAAGTGAAATTATTTCCCATTTACAACCCAAATCCCAATAAGTAATGCAACCAGATTTGATAATGTTTCTCAAAGAGATGAAAGAAAAGAATAAACAATTGGAAAGTTATCTGAAATTTAAGACTGTCTGTGTTGATTTGTATTTCTTAATAAAAGTCTATTATTTAATTATTTATATTTTTAAAGTATTCAAAACACCAAATATAAGAAAAAATAAAAGTTTTTATTTATTATTAAAAGGCTTTTTTTTTTTGAAGGGAGGAAATTAATTTCCTCTTACAGCAGTTAGGTTTATCATAATTTAAAAGAAGGGATTAAAATCTTAGATTCTCCTTAATTATATTGAATTCTGAAAAACCATAACGGAAGCAGTTAAGTTTTTTTTAATTTCTCAAATTAAACGATAATTCCCATAATTATCTAATTATTTCTCAAATAAAAAAAAAAAACACCATTAGGTTTTCTTGAGTTTTTCTGTTTATTTGTGAAGTGTTCTAGATTTTTTTGAGGTTTTATATTTTATTTGTGAAGTGTTCTAGGTTTTTTTTTACTTTTTGAAATAAACAGAAAATTTTAATAAATTTTTGTTAGGTTTTTTTGAAAAGTAAAAAAAAAACTAAGGAAAATCTATTGACTTCACGAATAAATAGAAAACTCAAAAAAACCTAACGAAAATCTATTGATTTAACAGATAAAACAGAAAACCCCCAGAAAACCTAGGCACTTGACTGCACTCAATGGTACTTCCCTAATTTCTAAATTTTTGTTGAGAAATTTCAATAAAGAATCAAAATTCTCTTTATCATTAACTAATGACAAAATAAATAATGAGTCTTTGTTTCAAATAATATCAAAGATATTATACTTGTTATTTTTGTTAATTTGTATTAAATCTTTAATCTTAATTATTCGGTTTTCTTTATAGAAAGGGAAATACCATAAAAAATGATCGCTATCTTCATCTATATCAAAAAGTTCATTTTTTGTTTTCAATTTGTTAAAAAACTTAATATTATTATATTTAAATTTTTCAACATTATTTGATTTTTTTAAAAACTTTTTCAGTCAAATTTCCCCAGTTATAAGGGGTATAATACATGTATTTAAAGGGTTTGCATAGATATTAGAAGAAAAATTTTATTTTGGAAATTTTCAAAATTGAAATCATTTTTTCACATTTTTGTTTTTTTTCTTTGATTTTTTTTAAAACTTCATATAGTTGCAAAAAATTTTTTTATTGCAAGATCAATAATCATTTGGTAAAAATGTGTTATTTTAAGGTTATTATAACCTTTGAAATGATTGTTGATAAATCATATTTATTTCTATTAAAATTCTATTCAATCTTTGATCTTGATATTTGTTATTAAATGTGAAAATTTTTCACTTCATTTTCATTTCCCTTTTCAAATAGAGAACACAAATACCAACACACTTCGTATTGGGGGCTTAATTTCTAAAAGAAAAGTATGGAAAATGAAGTGAAAACTGTTTCCTATTTATTATTCAAATACTAGTAGAAGATCAAAACAAACATCGTTGTTTTTCTCAATAGCGCCCTAAGAATTTGAGTTTTTCAATTAATTTAAAAAAAATTATTGATTAATTGGTTTTCTTTCAGATATATATCAACAATTCTTGAATTTTTATTATTCTGTTTATTTCTTCTTTGTTCCCTAAAGGTGAATTAAATAAAATAATTGATATTTGAAAAAAAAACATTGGGCCCCTTGACCGAAACAGAGTTTATTTTAGTTGTCTTTCAGTTAATAACAAGAAATCTGAATTTAGACATTAAAAAAAAACCTCATTTTCATCAGAAATACAATTTAAATCGGAAATACGGATAAATTCAAATAAATGCTAAATATTTTTGCTTCTATTTTTTACATCGTTATTTTTTATACCTTCGTTGTTTCGAATAAAGAACGTTTATTAGTTTAAATGTAAAAGAAACTTTAAAAACTTGTTGAATTCAAAAGTTTCTTGCTCTTGGGATGCTTTTTAAAAGTAGATATGTACTTTTTGTTGCAAAATAAAAGGAACAAAATTTTCATTCAGCTTTTAAAAACAAAAGAGTTTTTAAAATCAAGTAAAATTACAATTTTTTTTAATTCCTAAAATCAGTTTAAATTATTAATTTACATTTGAGAATTGGGCACTTTTGATGATTTGAAATAATTTGTTATCATTTTATGTAATGTGATTTTTTTGGAAAGATGAAGGAAAATTACGATCTTTTTATTTTACAATTAGCAGTATAAAGATTTCCAAGAATGGAAACTGATTTGTTCTTCACTTTTCGTATTGAAAATTTTTTACTTAAACTTTGAAGAAAGTATTTTATTGGTTAAAGTGTTAGATAACTCTGTCAAATTAGTTGTGAATTCAAAAAAATTTTCGTAAGAACTTTTTGAAAGTTGAGTTTTCTTAAAGACTAAAACGGAAACTGAAAGTAAAAATTTTCTGAAATTTTTGGAATTTATTAGTGTAATAGTTTAGGAAAGAAAGTGAAACAGGGATAAAAAATCCAACAAAGTTTTTCATTAGAAACATTAATAGAAACTGAAAATGAAAAGTACAATATATTAAGGGACTAATCTCTATTAAATTTTTTGATCTAAATTTAATTGAGCAAGAGAAATTTTTGTCAATTACTTAGATTGGAAAGGACTGTTTATTTTCAATATTAAGGATATTTCTTGATAACGATTTCTTATTTAGAAATTGGTTAAAAAAAAAAAAAAATAGATAATATAGTGAGGTAAATAACCCGAGTTGACAACCTTTAACCCATTACAAAAATTTAACACATGTTTTTTTTTTTTCAGACTTGGGTATTTCAAGATAAGAAGATACACATATATTCTTGGTTCCGATTCAAATTAACTTTAGAGGTTAGATCTTTTATTAATTGAAATGGCTCAATAATATTAAATACTTTTGTTTCAAAATTTTGGTCAGATTTACAAAATTTCTGAGATTAAATGCTTTTTTTATAAAAAATTCAAAAAATGAAATTTTTCTCATTTTTTTGTCAAAAAATTATATGATAATCTTTCAATATCTTCATAATTCTTTTTTAAAATTTATTTAAAGAACCCTATTTTTTGTTTATATACTGTTTTCATCTCATTTATTTGTTTCTTTTCTTTTGAAAGTCAGCCAATATTTTTTGCATGAGTTAAATTTTGTTATTGTGTTAAAATAAAACCACGGGTTATTTACACCACTGTAGTCCCTTAAAATAAGTAACCAATTAACTTCAAATAGTAATTCATTATATTATTTCCAATCAATCCAACAAATACAATTTAAATCTACTTTCATATTTAAATTGATCGTGAAGTTTTGGAGATCCCAAAAATATTCAATTTTTCGAAGAAATTTTTAATAATTGATCAATCAAAAAACTCCCATGCCATAAGATAGTATTGACAAAACTGTTATTGTGCTGAATACTTCATTTTGTCTTTATTTCTCTATTTTTTCTTTTTTGAATTGATCTTACTTTTTATGTCTAGCTTCAATTAATATTCGTAATTCAAAACCATGGTTGAACTTTTTTTTCACTGTTTTTCATTTTTTCCAGAACTGTAACAAATTTACAGTTGAAAAAAACTTGAAAGAAATTTTTTAAACTAGAATTCAAGTTTTTTTTCAACAAACAACAATAAAAATTTTTACTACTTTTTTCTTGTTTTTTTTTACAAAGACAAATAGATATTTCATAGAAATAAGATGTAATTATGCTCTCTTTTGATTTGTTTGATACTTTTTTGTTCTTCACATGGGTGTCTTTTGGATGAATCAAGGATTATAAAAGAATATAATCATTCAAGATTTGAAAAACACAGGTGTAAAAAGTGATATCTTAATATTTTAAGTTTTTTCCCAATTAGAAATCAAATAAGTATTTCAAAACAGTGTATTTATTGAAAGATAGATATTAAAAACTATTATCCAAAAAGAAATGGATTTAAAGTCACATTATAAATAATAATATTCTTATATACAAAAATAAATTGATAGCAATTTTAATGAAATATGATATTTGTATGAAATAATTTAAAAGTATTTTTAAGTAAGATTTTAATCCAATTTCTTTTGAAACCAACACGTAACCTCGTGTTTCATATGTGCTTTCTGATCAAAAAAAGTTTATACAACACCCACAATAAAAAAAGTTATTCCGATTTTGTATTATCGGTATTTGAATTCGAAATATTTAAAAATCTTCTCTTTCTTCTTCCATATTTCTCTTTGAAAAATTAAGTTCTTTAAAGAAATGTGTTTGTAATTTGGTTCTCTCATTGTAAAAGAATAAAAATTGAAAATGAAGTTTAAAATATTTCCCATTTTTAATTCAAATACCAGCAAGATTTACGAACAAGAGTATTTTGACAGAACAGTATAACACCGATAGTTTTTTATTGGTTCTTCAGTCGCTGTTAAACCCAATAAAAATATTAGTTCGAAATCAACAAAATAAAATTTAATAAAAGCTTTAAAAAAATCTCCAAATATATTTTGTAATTTGGTCTTTTTAAATAAACAAGGAATAAAAATGCTTGGGAACTTTTAAGAAAAATTACTTTTTATTCTTAACACTCAACTTTATGGATACTTATCAGAAAAAAAAGGAAGTTTTGGGAATCCTGAAAAAAAAAAAGACATTATCTCAACCGAAAAGGTTTTTGAAATATTTTACTTTACTGACTGATCGAGAGTAAAACAATGGTTGTAGTTTTGGAGTTCATTTTTCTTTCTTTCTCAAATTTGGATAACTTGATTTTTTTAAAAGTTGGCAATTTAAAAAGCTGTTTTACTTTTTTTTCTCCAAGTGTAAAAATTAAAGATTTCATGCTTAATTCGGGTTTGTTCCAATGAAAAAGTTTCTATTTTTCCTTTCGAAACCCACTAGAAATTTAAATAAAGAGTAAAATTCTAGAAGAGTAAAGTCATTCGTTTAAACATTTTCAGAGTATAATCAATTAAGAAATAATATAAAAGAGATTTATCCCAAAAATAAGAAAAAAGTTAAAAATATTATTAATTTGAACAAACAGAATTCTAAAATTCAAAAAACAACCTACAACAACGATTAGTTACGTTTAAATGAAATCATTTTAAAGAAATTTTAACTATAATTTTCAGAGACGTCTCCGACGTTCCAAAAATTTGAAACAAAATGTGATATTTTTGATAAATTTTATCAATTTTCCAAACCAAACTATCACACCAAACAATAGAATCTATTTTAATGAATAGTATCCTTAAAAATGAAAATAACTTGAAAATTAATCATTTTTTTTTCACAATCTTGACCAAACAGTAATTTTCTTATTTTCTTTCAAAGATTCAAATTTTTCTTAATTTTTTGATTAACTTTTTTTCTCCTTTTGACAACACTAAAAAAAAACAACAACATCATTAAAACAACCTAAACACCAAAACACCAAACACACAAACAGATCTCTACCCTAATTTAAAAATGACAAAACAAATGAAAGCAGTTCTTTTAGATGCCAAAGGTGGAAACCTCACTTATGGAGAATCAGCAATCCCAAAAACAAAGCCAGAATATCTTCGTGTCAAGGTTAAAGCTGTAGGCCTGAACCCCTTTGATTATAAGCTAATTAACATGCAATCCATTGTTTGGGAAGAATATCCACATATTCTTGGTGTTGATTTGGCAGGTGTAGTTGACGAAGTCGGCGAAAACGTTGAAGGATTCAAAGTAGGCGATGAAGTCTTTGCACTTACCAATTGCAAGGAAAAGGGAACCTTTGCCGAGTATTGCCTTGTCAGAGCCGACACGTGTACCAAAAAACCAAAGGAAATGTCTTGGGAAATGGCTGCCAGTCTACCCGTTACAGCCTTAACTGCATGGAGCGCACTTAAACGTAAATTCCGCATTGAAGAGGGCAAAAGCATTTTCATCCAAGCAGGAGCAGGTGGTGTTGGTTCATACGCAATCCAAATTGCAAAGGCTCACGGATTAAATGTAATCACAACATGCTCACCAAAAAATAATGAATTTGTCAAAAGCATGGGCGCAGACCATTGTATTGACTACCACAAAGAAAACATTGTCGAAAAATTAAAAGAATACACAAACGGGAAAGGTGTTGACTACATTTTGGAGTCTGTCAATAGTAACAACATTACCACCAACTGGGAAGGATGTAACTTAAATGCACAACAATTAACAATTGTCGGTGCCCCAGAAAAGGCTCAACCATCTTACCATGGCTTCACTTTACACGAATCGATCCTTGCAATGGGCCACCTCATGAATAACCTTGACTTACAAAGAGATATTGCCAAAATGGGTTATGAATTCCTTGAACTCTATGCAACAGGAAAAATTAAATCAAATGTTACCAAAAAGGTTCCATTTAACAAATTGATTGAGAACCTTGAATCAATGAAATCAGGTCACACAGTTGGAAAAATTGCTGTCATTATGGATTAAATTTGATATTTTATTCATTTTTTTTATGAACCGAGACTCCTAAATTTAATTCATTGTGCAAACCTCTTTTCTTTTTTACTTTTTATTAATTCACAAAAAAGTCATTTTAACACAATGATCTTTCATAAATTTTTAAAAAATTATATTTCTTTGAAGGAACTTGATCAGATCCTTCACAAAAAAAAAAATAAAGATTTCCAAAAATTATCAAAAACAATGTAATCAATTTTGAATTTTCTTCTTTTCTTCAAATCAGTTTTACTTTCTGAGATTTTAAAGTTTGAAAGTTTGCCTAAAATTCGGATTTTCAACAGAAAATTTTTAAGGATTGTACCCCTTAAATTTGAATAAAAAGATTATCCTGTGTAAAGGGATTATCGTATATCAAGGAGATGCCTAGGATTAAAGTGAGTTGTTATTGGGTGTAAACCGCATTAGTGTGCAATGGTTTTAAATGTTTCTAAAAAATTTGATTGTAAAGCAAGTAATATTTGTTGATCCTAATCAATAAAAAATAATCTTTGTATTAGTAAAACACATCAACAATTTCAGAAAAAAATCTTCATTTCACCACACATATAAAGTTTGAGTCATCAATATTCAGACCCCAAAGTTACAAAATATCTATTCTTAAATTTTTAACGAAATGTAGATTCGTAGCTTAAAAATTTAATTTTTTTTAAAAAAAAAAAATAATAAACCAATAAATTCTTTTGATAACTAATTTTACACAGATTGGAATTATATTGATGTTAAAATAAGCTTCATAAAAATTAAACAAAACTAATTAATCAGTTATTGGGTTTTTATGTTGATAATTTTTTAGTTAATCTTGGAAATTGAAGAATTCAAAAAATATTTACTTTATTGAAGTTCTAAATATGAATTATTAAATTTTCAATGGCAGAATACTCATATTAATAGAGTTTCAATTTATAGATTTGAAAAAGGAATAAAAAAAGAATTTATTAAATTTAAAATTTTCAAATTATGAACCTTAGTAAAAAACCAATAATTTATTATGCAATAATATTTATAATAGATTTTTATAAGTAATATGAAGCATAGAGCACTAAAATCTTTAAAACTCAATAAAGGTATACTTTAAGAAGAAACAAATACTTCCTGAAACTAACCTCTTCGGTGTAAAACCTTGTTATTTGAGTTCATAGTTTATGAACCTTCAACTTAGTATGAATTTTAAAGGTTATTCAAAAATGATTTTTTTTTTAAATATGTTTCCAAAAATGAGGTTTGATATCGAAAATAACAGATCTATATAAGTTCTTTTTCAAATAAAAAGGCATAAAAAAAATTCAAGAATTATTCAAAATTGAATGACATTAATTATAGTATCATTCTAAAATCTAAGAAACCATTTATAATATATATATATATATATATATATATATATATGTATATAAACACTCAACTGAATCTTTAAAACTCATTAAAACAGAACAATAAAATTTAAAATTAAATATTTTAAAAATTGGTTTGCCCTTTTATTTGAAATGAGAAATCTCATTTTGTAAATTGTAAAAGAAAAAAAATTATAAAATCAATAAAAACTTTGAACCAGGCGAATTGGGAAAAAGTTCTCAACAGTTTAATGATAATTCTTTATACGTAAAACTTTTGTTCTTTAAAGTCGCATTTTCAAGACAAAGCCTACTAATTCATCTAGGTATTTTATTGGAATGTTTTTTTTCTTTATTTCTCTTTTTTCTAGGTTCCCTATTTTCAATCCAATAATTGTCTTTCTCAATTCCTATATCTAGTTCATTTGAAATCAAACTTAAACTGTTTTTATTTATACACTGGTAGATTATTTCCAAATTGGTTTCTTCTTATCTTGTTTTTTTCGTTTTATAACTTTTCAATATCTATAAATAAAAAAGTGAAAAATGAAAAAATGAATAATTAAAATGCAAATCACCAATAAGTAATTATCTTATTAACCGTCAAATTCGATGGTATTGATGGTTTGGGATATGGACCATTTTGTTTGAAAAAAGACTTTATATTTCTATTTTAATTTAGTTTTCTAGTGTTTAAATAAGGATATTTTTGATTTGGGGTTTATTTTCATTTTGGAAAAAATTTCAAAAAGTTTGTTTCCAAATCAAATTATAAATAGGAAATAGAAAAAATACTTCTACATATTAGTTTAGGATTCAAGAAATAGGAATAGATGAGTTAAAACTTCAAGAAAGATTTTTTTTTTTTTCCTTGAAAAAATATTTAAAAAATTGCTAAGGGACTAGTCTCTATTAAAATTTTAAACCTAAATTTAATAGAAATTGTGAAAATTTTTGCTAATTACTTAGATTTGAAAGACCCTGTTTATTTTTAATATTAGTTTTATTTCGAGATAAGGAATCCTTATTAAGAAATTGGTCAAAAAAAAAAATAATAGAGACTAGTACCTTAAAGGATACTGAAGTCTCTCGAACCCTTTAAATCGTAAAAATACAACACCAGAAGCTTTTTTCAAATTCAAAGGATAGCCTGAACCATTTACATTTTTTTTTATTCAAAATTTCCATTTTTAAAATATCAGTTTGAAAAAATCATATTATTTATTATTAATTATTGTTAATTTATAGGCTTTAAAAAAAAAATAATTCTAATTGGAATACTATTCAAAAATGAATTAAAGGCTAAAAATTCAATTTAAACTATCGAAAAAACTTGAAAAAACAAAAAAAAATTGTAAAAAAATTTCTATTTATTACATTAGAATTAAACCAAAAAAATCCTTTTTAATAGATGAAGTAATCAACCCTAAATTTTTTAAAAAATTTAAAATACAATTTATTTTTGAATATTAGAGGTTTTGATGATATTGTATGTAATTAATGAATAAGTTACAAAAATAGCGATAATTTTACGAAAATATATATAATTTCACGCAAATCGTGATATTTTAGAAAATAGTGATATTTTATAAAATCACCCATAATAAAAAATTGTGATAAAATGAAAATTGTGATAATTATTAAAAAATCGTGATATATCAAAATATCATGTTTAAAAAGTAATCTTGGTATAATAGTAGATGTTTTTTAAGCTAATTGTACATTATTTTTACACTGAAATTTTTTTTGATCAAAAAATACATATGTAAAAAAAAAGTTAATTTTTTGAAAAAACAACAAAAAAGATACTTAATTCAGTCAAGGATAAGATTAAAGAGTACTATTGTGTTTTCATTTGGTTTGGTTGACAAATCTATTGATCCTTTTAGATCAACAAATACAAGAACTAAGGAGAAATAATTTTGTTGTAAGTCAAAATTGGTGTTGTAAATTGGGTTGAATAATGAGCTTCGAAAACATGGAACACTTCACATGTTCTTTAAAGAATGTGTTCTTGGGTGAAAACATTTTCAATATTCTCAAAAAGTCAAAAGGAGTTGGATAACTTTTCAAAAGCTTTCACAACTAACTAGCCAGATAATCACCAATTATTAAGATTTTTCTAACAATTGTTGTCTTTTTCTTATTCTTCATCTTCTTCATCATCATCTTTGTATTGGGAAGAAAAAATCGCTAGAGTTTACAGGGTTTAGTTTAATCGATCACCAAAACAACCCCAATTCAAAATTTTTAACATACGAAAATCCAATTTTTGAAATAAAAACATACATATTTTATATTCAAGTATATTGTTGAAATGTATAATTATTGTTGGATCATAAAATTTGATTCAGATTTAAAATTTTGTTAAGGGAGTAGCTACACCATAAGACATGATAAAAATTTGAGAGAGATGAGATAAGAACATTTTATTTTAGTGGCGTGTGATCGTAGATTCTCTAAAAATTTTTTTAAAAAAATTATTTGTTATTTTTTTTTTAGTAATGTTCAACAATAAAAAAAAAGAGATTATATTGATAAAATAGTTTTTTTTATTATTATTTTTTTATTAAAATAAATTTAATTCCATTAATTTGGGCCCAGTTTAAACAGTTGGAAAAATAACAATAACATGATTTATCTCCAATTGAAAATTAATTTTAATTCAACAAACTATTTCATTTTTTGTCTTTTTTGTTTTTGTTTTCATTTTCTTTTTTTCGAGTTACTTAATCTGTTTCGTTAGATCTGAAAATTTTTTATAGATGGTTGATACATGGTTACAGTTGAGTTTCTTAAATTGAAAAATCCACATATAACCGGTGCATGGTATCTTATCTTTTGATTGATCAACCATTGTTGGTGAAATTTTAACAAATCTACCAATATATTTTATGTTCACCCTCTTTCATTTCGACTCGTTTCCTTATTTTTGACACACTTGTTTTGATTTTTTATTTTCTATTGTTTTCTTATATTTGGATGAAAATGATTACTTAAAAAACCATTAATACTATTTTACTTAAATATGGTTTTATATTACGTTTGGAAAAATCTAATAAATTGAGTTTTTGTTTTCCTATTTTTGATTTTAGATGTGTCCAAATTTTTGGAATGGGGTTTAGTTTTTTTTTTTTGGGAGATATAATTTCAGATTTTTTGAATAAAACTTGTAGCTAATTTTTGGTTTAAACTTTGATAACATATAATCATATTCACTTCTCCAATTCCACTAAACCCAACGATTTAAAACCCTAACAAGTAATAATTTGACTTAATTAGTTTAATTTTTGGGAATCTTCTAGCTATTTAAGTCCCATTTATGCTTCCTTTTATGATTCTCTCAATTGTGATGTTGTTGTTCTTTTTTAAACAAAATCCATTAATCCCAAATGCCACTAATAAAAAAATATTTCCAATTGATTTATGTTGTCAGGATTAAAAAAATCGCAAAAATGATGAAAAAATAAAAAATGAAAAAATTAAATGCCACAATAGAGTGTTGAGAGAAGGATAAAAGATAAGTTATTCAACATTCAAAACACTATTTTAAGCAATTCAACTCAACATTCTATTGTGGCAATTTCTTTGAGACTTTGAAAAAAAAATTTAAAAAATCTAAAGAATGAAGTACTTTAAATAATAAAAATCAATGAGTTGCAACCAGAGCAAAAAATGTTATTTTCTGATCCTTTTCAGAATTGCAAAAAAGTGAAAAATTTTTCTTTACCGTGGCTACTCCCTTAAAAAAAAAAAATAAAAAGGAAAAAAATTTTTTTCCTTTCAAACAAGATCATTCCATTTATAAAAGTTTTCTGACTTTCAAAACTTTCTTACACTCGAAGACACCTTATAACCCTTTCAAACATTTTTTAACAGTTTTAATGGGGAAAAAACGTTGTAAAAGTGTTTTTTTTTTGTAACATTCAAAATACGTTTTAAAGGTGATTCCAAAATAATAATTTTCTTAATCGCGATTATTTATTTTATATCGTGATGATGTTGAATATCACTATTTTATGATTTTTCTTGATAAAGTTGAACTAATCGCGATTTTTTTAATACCATCGTGATTTTATTGTTATTATCATGATAATATATGTTATCATCAAAACCTCTATTATTCAAAGAGAATAAAATAATTGTCGAGACCAATTTTTTTTTTTTAATTTTGTTGTTAGTAAAAATTTGAATAATATATTTGTAAAATTTGAATTTTTCCTTTCTAAATTAAAACAGATCTTGGAAAAAATTTTGATCTATGGTTTCTTATTCAATAATATATTTTATGTCTAGATTTTAAAAACTCAAAAATTAATAAAATGGTAAAAAATGAAAAAAAAAATATCAATTATTAATCTGACTCAAACTGATGTCTAAATAGTTTAAATTTAAAAAAAATATTTGTTGAAAAAATTTCCAAATTTTACAATGATTAAAAATATTATTTTTTTTTTAAAATTTAATTTATATATATATTTTTTTATTTGTAAATTATTTAGAATCAAATATATATATATATATATATATTGCTATCGAATGGTCATCAATAGACAAAAGAAATTTTCTATGTGATTCCAAAATATATTTTGTTATGAATAAATTATTTATTAAAGTATTTTAGATAATTTTGTGTTACAAAGTGTACCAAAAAAATTTCCAGTAAAATATAATATATTTTAATCATTAAAACTAAGAAGTTTTTGATGTTTAGACAAATTTTTCAAATTTTTTTTTTTTTTGACAAAATTTTGGATTGTAAAAATAATAAAATCAAAATAACCAAGAAAAATTTTTCAAATGTTGAAAATTTTTTTCAAGTTATTTTTTTATTGTAGATAACTATACAATTTTTAATTAAAAAATTTTCTTTCAAAGATAATTGTTTATAAATTCTATATCTTATAATCCTTTGATCAGAATTCAAATTAAAAATTTTATTTCACGGACAACTTGGATATTTGGGTTTCTAAGGGATGTATGGATTTACATATATAACTGTATGTAAGCATTTATTTATGTATAAGCAAAGATTAAATTAATCTTTTTTTTAATAGCCAATCAACTCTAATTTTTACATTGATTTTATTATCATTTTGGTTTACCACTGTTCTTTTTTTTGGGGGGTTGTCTACAACTACATTTTTTGTACATAAATTACTTAACCCAGGATTAGAAATTATTTGTTTAAAGGGGAAACGTTCAAAAATGGTATCCACGTCAAATTCCAATTTTTCACAAAATTCTTTCGAAATTATTTCCCAGTATTTGCCGTTATTAATACCATAAGCTAGTATTAAAGATTTCACCAATTTGACTTTTTTCCCTCGATTATTTAAATATAAATTTAAAGGGTTGCCATCAAAATTTTTATTAATCAATTGATAATATTGCTTAACTATCCCGTCTTTTTTGATTAATTCTGAAGATAGTAATAAACAGGATAAAATAAATTTTGATTTTCCTAAATAGAATAAATACTTTTCACAAAATTTTTGTTGTGATTCATTTGCAAAATAAACATTTAATCTGTCTACAAAGCGTTTATTAAACCAATATAGCAATACATCATATGAGATATTTTGTTGATAAATTTTTTCTAATCTTCGTTTTAATTTTTCACTTTCGCTTTCACTTTCGCTTCCCTTTCCCTTTCCCTTTCCCTTTTCCGTTTCCGTTTCCGTTTCTCCTTGGTTGTTGTTGTTGCTGCTGCTGCTGCTGTTGTTGTTGTTATTGTTATTATTTGAATTAAAATTATTAATTTCTAATAATATTGCCCATAATTCATTACAAAAATCAGGGGTGTCTTCGTCATTATAAATTAATGAAAGTAAACCTAATAAAATTTCTAAAATAAATTCTGTAAATGTTCTTCTAGAATTTGATAATAAATATTTTAATTGGGATTGGAAATTATTTGTTTCGTTTTCAGACGCATTAAAAACTTTACCAATTTTATTTGCAAATTTTTTAGTATAAGGTGTTAAGAATTTTTGAGAGGCGCCACCAGAGATCGCCCATAATATCCCTGTTAATAATTTAAAAACTTCTTTACCAGATTCAACAACTGTCGAGTCGAGTCTTCTTAATGAATTTTGTTTGTTGGGTTTGGGTTTTAAATCTCGTTTTCTGAGTTTTGGATCTTCGAGGCTCAACCCTTTCAACATTTTTTGATCAAATTCTTCTTCAAGTTTTTTAAATTTTAATTTTTTTTTGATCTTCATATTCTGATTTTGATTCTTATTCTTCCCCTTATTCTTATTCTTATTCTTATTCTTATTCTTATTAATATTTTTGGTGTTATTATTCTCTTTTTCTTTTTTTGTTTTATTTTTAGTCTTGGGGTTTGAACTATTTTTTCCTATTTTCTTTTTAAAATTTAATTGTTTTTTTTTGTTCTCTATTTGGATCTTATTACCGTTGGCGATCTGGATCTTCTTAATGTTGGGATCATAATTGCCATCACTGTCGTCGTCTTCGTCTGGTTCAAGTTCAGGAATGAATCCAGATCTACTTTCAGATGAATCCATTTCATAATGAGAATTTTGAAATTGCATTTGGAAATCTAATTGTGGTTGGAATGGATTAAAATTGCCAGAATTTTGATGTTTCAAGATTGCTTCCATTGAGATCTTGCGCTCTGGATACAAAATTGATTTTTGTTGTGTTTGTTCTTCGGGCAATGGGATCGTAATTGGCTGCTTTCTTTGCTTTTTCAGAACAATCGGATTATTCTCGTAATAGTCATCCTCGTTGTTCATCGGATCAAGAATAATGCTTGAAATCGGATCATTGTTAAAGGTACTAAACGAAGATTCTAAAGATGGCACATGTCTTAAAGATCCAAGTTTTATTAGCCCTTCGATTGAAGAATGTAAATCCGTTTCGTTATTGTTCTTGTTATTGCTATTGCTATTGCTATTGCTATTATTGCTGTTTGTTGAATTATAATTGTTTTGGCTTTGTGATTTTTCGAAATGAGAATTCTGGTTTGTTTCTTGTTGTTCTTGTGATTGAGGTTCGGTATTTGTAAAGTTTTTAAAACCAAAATCGTTTTCTGATTTTGAATCAAATTGTTGCTCTAAATCTTCTAAAAATAATGAGTCAAAATCGGGATCTAAAATTGGATCATATCTTGTATTGTTTCCAAAGTCCATTTCTGATATTTACAAATTGGTTATTTCTGGTTTTCTTTTTTTTTTTTTTTTTTTTGTTTTCTTTACTTGGTTTTTTTTTTTAAATGGTTTTAATTCAATTAATATTGAAAAAGTGTTAATTTGGTTGTCTGTTTGAAATAAAAAAAATTTTAAAAAAAAAAGCTCTGTATTGACCGAATAAGTCTGCTTTTTTTTTTAAACAATTAATTAAAAAGAATTGAAAAAATGAAGAAAAATGATAAAAGAAACAAACAAAAAATCTCATACATGTGAAAGATTTGACTTTGAGAAATCTTTTCCTCTTTAGACAAGCTCCAAATGTTTTGTCAAGCTTTCAAAGTGTTGGAAAGTGTCGTGATAGATTACAAAGATACAAAGCTGTTAGAAAAGTCATGAGGCTTTTTGTAGCAAATACAAGGTATAAACTGTTTGAAGATACTATCAGTGAATGAAAAAGACATGTTTTCGATTTTTTGAAAAATTGTTTTATATTTTGGGTTGAAATGTTTTTCAGAGTAGACTCCTTTTTAGGGGTATCTGTAGATACATTATTAAAAAAATAACTCTTTCGAAATAACGATCAGTAATTCTTAAATACAAATTATAAACTAATTCATTGAAATCTAGACATGAAAACCTTGTCCTCTATGACTTTTCGATAAATTACCCCAAGAATTAACCAATATGATAGTCCAATTGTTCTATAATTTCAACATGAAAGATTTAATTTTCGATTCTTTGTGTTGAAAAATTTTTTAATCTCTTGAGGAATCAATTTGAAATTGAAAAACTTCTTTCTTTTTTTTTGTGAATAAATCTCTATCAAGTCAATTAAAAGTTCTTACTTGGTTTAAATCTCTTTTTGATTTTAAATATGTTGTTGTTATCAAGTAAAACATAAAATTATTTCTTTTTTTAATTGTTAGAAATCAAAAACTTTCATTATAAATTCTACTTGTCTTCTCTTTGAGAAAACTCCTCAAGTTTTAAAAAGTTTTCTACAAAATGTAATAACAGCCAAAATCAAAGTATTTGATCACCAATTAATTCTAATTTATGGATTTTCACAAATTCTCGTTTTTATTTGAAACTTGAAAAAATACTATCATGGTAAATTATCTTGATAATTTCGAATAATTGTAAGACCGTTAACCCAAACATGCAAAAAACGAAAACCCTTGGTTATTTGAAACAAAAGATAAGACAAATATTTTGACCATTTTTTTCCTTTTTCCTCTTTGATAATAACTTGTTAGCGATGGAATCATCTCGAAAGGCTATAATACTACATAAATCATCTTGGCAAAAATTACATCTCCAAACTTGTTCTTTAGTTTCAAATATTAGTGGCCTTACAAATAGCACGAATACAAACATCCAGATTACTTCAATCTTGAAGGAACTTGATGAATATCTTGTTAAATGTACACAAACTTTTTTTAATATTCTTTTTTTTTTTTTTAATTTTACCAATCTTCAAGCAATTCTTTCCTTTTTTACTCCGAATTTTCTCAATAAAGTTTCCCAAATCGCAAAAGAAACAAGAGAAATTAAAAAAAAGGCACTTGAGCAATTCTCTTCGTTGTCTACAAAAATCGAAGAAACAGATCAAAAAGAAACTACCATCAACAAGCCCTTCTTAAATGAAAATGACTTGACAAAGCTTTTCCAAATTAAAGCAATAGCAAATCAGATCGAACAAGATCTACAAACAAAAGAAATGATTCGAAATGTCTTAAATAATGAAACATCTGAACAGTCGTTAGTAACGATTGTAAGAACTTGGGTGGCACAGCCTTTTCTTGATAAAAATAATAATTTTTTCAATTAATAATAGATGAATAAACGAAATATAACTTTAATTTCATTTTCATTTTTGTTTAATATTTTAAACAATGACCAAAAAGCATAATACTTGGTTGAGCGATGTGCAAGACTTTTTTGGGATTTTGCAATCCAAATTGTTCTTTTTTTGTAATCCCAAAAAGACTGAAAATACTTTTGTTCAACGATCCAATCGAATTTCATTGTTAAACTTGACAAAACTTCCCAAAAGATTCTACAATAGAAAAAGCAAGTCTGAGTATTTTTTTGTTTGTTGAAAAGATCCGAAAAAAATCTATTTTGTTAAGGGACTAGTAAACTAAAAAAAAATCTTCAAGGAAATTTAATTGCAAATTTAAAATAAATACTACCGCTTCTTGAAATTTAAAAATGGTTTAAAAATCTGGTTACTCAAAGAGTAAACTGCTTTTAATGCTATTTTCAGAGATGAGTTATTGTTTTAAAAAAAGAATTTCCATTTTTCTCATTTTTGAAACGTTCAAAATCCAAACAATTTAGTGAATTATTTAAAAAAAAAAATTATTTTCTTTGAAAGAAGTAAGAAATCTTAATATCAGTCACGAGTGTACCAAAATACACTTTAAAAATGAAACTCACTCAGTTTTGGAATTACTTCGTATAAAAAATCTACTTAATTTCAAAAAAATTACAATAATTATGTTAGAATAAAAAAATATACTTTTTTTTTTTTTTTTTTTTTTTATTTTTGAAGAGAGAAAATTGCTTTTCTCCTGTGTGCCCTAATTTCTAAACTTTTTTTTAGAAATTTTGTTAAAGAATCACAAATTTTATTATCACTTACTAATGATAATATATATGATGAATTCTTTTTTATTAATAATATCTCTGATATTATTAATTTTTTATTTTTTTCAAAAAATTCAGATATCCAGATTTTTTCGATTTATTTTATAGGCCGGACAGTCCCATAAAAAATGATCGAAATCTACAATGATATCAATATTTAACTTTTCTTTACATAAATCACAATTTTTATTTTTATTTTTACTTGTTACATAAGAGTACCTATTTAAACAATTAGTAAAATTTCGAAATTTTAGAATTGTTTTTGAAGCTTTCCAGTTTAAATATTTTTGTTGTTTGAAATTGCAATTTTGTTGTTTTATAATTTTTAGATATTGTTGAACTTTCCAACTAGGTGAATTTTCCAATTCGGTTAATCGAAAAACTTTTAATTCTAAATCTAATAATTTTAATCCCTTAGTGTGCCAATTAATATTTTCATTTTCCAATTTTCGAAAATTTAGTATTGGTTTTAATTTTTTTAAATTTAAGAAATCTAATTTTTCTATCAATTTATATTTTCTTCGGTATACTTTTAATCTAGCGAGATCAATTTTTGCTTCAGTTTTATAAATTAATCGAGGTTAATGGATATTAATTTGTAAGAAATTTGTAATTGATTTATTGATAAATCTATCAATTCTTTCAAAATCATTTTGTTTCAAGTCAAATATTTCAAGACCATAATAAAGTTGACTTAAAATGAGAGCTTTGAAAGAAGTCATTTTGACTCCATTGTTGAGTTTATTTTGTTGAAACAATCGATTAAGTGTTTCCAAGGACTTTTCCACTTTTTTGAAATTATATTCAAGATGTGTGTTTTTTTCTAACCAAATCCCAAGATAAAAAATATCTTTTAATTCTTTTTTATATTTGATTTTTTTATTATGTGGGTTCATCCCGAATCTTTTTATTATTTCAAAAATACTTTCTAAATTAATTTTTAGAGAGATTAATGGCCCTTTCATAATAAGAATAAGATCATCTGCATACATTTGAACATGAATAGCTAAAGTTTTTAACTTTTCTAGTAGGAAATGAGATATAAATGCGAAGAGAATTGGTGATAAGGAATCTCCTTGATAAACTCCAATTCCTTCTTTTTTGTAATATCTCAAGAGCCAATTTTTAATTGTTTCATTTTTGATAAATTTTTTAATAGATTGATATATTAACGAGTGTTGTATAGAGTCAAAACATTTTTTGTATGTCTATAGTAACTACAAAGTATTCTGTATTTTTATTTTTATTTTTATTTTTTTAAATTTTCTTAATAAATTTAAAACAGCAATTCTTGTTCCAAAATATTTTTTAAATCCAAATTGTTTTTTTGAAATCAAGTACCTTGAGTCTTGAATTTCAATGTATATTAATTTTTAAAAAAATCTTGGAAGAGATTGATTTATAGAGATAGGTCGATAATTTAATGGTTCGCCTTCATCCCCCGATTTATGAATAAATAATAAATTTCTTTTTTTTATAAAATTTATACTTTTTTCAGTTTCGTCTGTTATCCAATTTAAAAAAATATTTTGAACTTTTTTAATAAAATAATTATAATTTAATAAATATTGAATTGGTTGGTTTTTTATAAACTTATAATGATTTATTTTGTCAAATTCTTTAACTGATTTATTTTTTTGAAATTTGATTATTTCTTTAATTTTATCTTGATCAAAAATTTCCTTTATGTCAATTGGATTTAATGAATTTTTATTAATTTTAAATTTTTTAATATAATTAATTATATTTGTATTAGGTTTTTTGACTAATTGATTTTACAAAATCGTTATACACTGTGAATATGGTTTCATTATTTAAAAACATTTTTGTAGAAGTTTCTCTTATTTTATTTAATGTTTTCCAAAAGTTTTTATTTTTATTATATTCTTCATATATTTGATTAAGTAATTTTAAGTAATTTAATTCATTAATTTTTTTGATTTTATGTAAAGTTTAATTTTTATCAAACAATTTATAAAGTAAATTATTAATTTTTAATTTATCTTGTTTGATATCAAATACTATTCTTTCTTTCTGTTTATATTTTTTTTTAAATAAAATAAAATTTTCTTCATTTAAATTAAAATTCTGTCGAGAAAAGAATTGGAGAAAGTCTTCTTGAAAGGTTGGAATATCTTTAATTTTATAGATATCATTGATTTCCCAATTTGAGTTTATTTCAAATTTATTCATAATTGTATTATGATCACTAATAAAATTTTTGATAGTCTTTGATTTATTGAGTTTTAAATTATTAAAATTTGTTAAAAAATAAAAAAAATATACTTTTTTGATTCCAAGAACAGTTTAAATCAATTTTTTCTTTTTATTGAATTAAAAAATCTCAGAAAAAGAAATAAAAAAATCAAATAAAAAATTCCCCCAAAACATTTTTTTAAAACCTGGAAAATTCAACTTATAATCTAAAGAAATAATTCTTAATTTGATTATTTATAATAGATAATTAATAACCCAATCTTAATTATTTCAGCAAGTCATTAACAACCCAATGATTAAATATATCAATAGATTTTACAATTACAGAGGTTCCAAGGCTACCATACAATTTTAAATAAAACACAAATGATTTTTCTATTCTTATTTTCTATTTTCAAAAAATTTGGAAATAAGAGTTATTATTCAAAAAATAATTTCAATAAAAGAGCTATTATTCAAATTTTGAAACATCAAAAAAAAAATTCAAGATCACTTGAAACTTAAAAATTATTAGTCCAAAAGAGCCCCCAAAAAATATCAATATTGACTGATCTTTAAAAATTTACCTTTATTGAACAATATTTTTAGGTGCTTCGTGAATCTTCATAAAATTTTTTTTGATGTTTCAAAATTTGAATAATAGCTCTTTTATTGAAATTATTTTTTGAATAATAGCTATTATTTCCGATTTTTTTGAAAATAGAAAATACAGAATAGAAAACTCAAATCTGTTTTATTTAAAATTTTATGGTAGACTTGGAAAGACTGTATTTCTCAATTTTTTATAGATTTTCAAACAAATAAAATGAATTAAAATCAATAAATCTAATAAAGAAAAATAATAGATATTATCAAATAACCTATATTAATACAAACAGTTCCTTGTTTATACTTTGAATATTTAGGAAAATAATATTACCTAATCTTTTAAATTTCAAGAAATTTAATAAATATTTACGAATAAAATAGATGATCAACTCTTTCTGATATTAAGGGATTTAATATTTGATTTATTTTTATTGTATTTTTAAAATAAGATTAAAGGTTCAAGGATATTTGTTCATTCAGATTATCAGAAATTACTCAAAGTGAGATTTCTTCAAAATAAATAATGTTTTGCAAATAGTTCTTTTTTTCATTTGATATAAAAACCCAACCAAAAAAGATCAAGATTTTTTTACTAAAAATATAATTGGGGGGGAATGAACTCTTAAAAAAAGATAACTCATCTCTCTAAAGTTGATAAACAAAGTTGCATGAAGAGGTTTAATTGTATCATTGTGTAAATAATTACTCTATTACATTTGAGGAAAAACAATTAATAAGAGTTACTATTCCCTTCATAGAAATTATTTAAAAACTTTTAATAAAAGAGGAAAATTTATTCACTAACTTACCTGAGGTTTTTTATTTGATAAAGCAAACAATTCATTATTTTGTTTTTTGTTAATTAATTGAAAACATGTAACTTTTTTAACATAGATTTTTATCAAGAATTAATGTTACTGCTGCACATGTATGTGAAAAAAGCGAGACACACAAAAAAAATGGGATCTTAATATTTATTCAAGAAATTGAAAAAAATTAATTGTTCACCTTAAAAAAAATGTCCCAATTCACCAGATTTTTTACCCGTTAATAAGAATTCAAGTGAGGGTTAAACATTTTAATAAATATGATATCTGTTGGAAATTGTCTTAATTTAGTTTTGATCAAGATTGATCCGGTATTTAATTGTAAAAATTAGATTTTATTTATTATCAAACTAAATCTTAATACTTACGTAAAGAGAAGAATTATCAATATTTTTTAATAATTGCCCTATTAAACATTATTCATAAAAATAAGTTTTTACAGGTTTACTAATTTGAATTTTATATCGGTCTCCTTTGAGTCTTTCACCCTTAATATTGATGTTTAATACCTATTTTTTAAAAATATTGACTTTTATAAAAGGTTCTATTATTATTTGCAATAAAAAATTGAAAATCCAAAAATTGATTAATTTTCATAATTAGTTGAACTTCATAAAAATAAGAATAGAATTTTCCTCATGTACTAACAATAATAATGAGAATTAAATATTTAGGATTATTTGTAAAAGTGGTTATTTACAGATATGAATTATCTTAAAAATATAGTTTTAACTTATTTTCTTTTATATTTACAATATAAAAATAAATTTTCTTATTTTTTTTTTGGACTTCAACAAGAAAAAAAATTACAAAAAAATATCTTCAAACAAATCAAAATTATATTTAGCGAATAAAAAATAACAAAATAGAATACAATTATAAATAAATAAATAAATATGAATTATCAAATTATTCGATGGACTAATTATTTTTTATCCAAATCAATAATATTTCTACTCAATTGATGTTTGGATAAATAAAAAAATTTCAAACAATTTTGAAAATAACCAGTCTAATTTTTTAATTTGTTTTTTTTTTTATGTTTTAAAAAGGGCAAAAATAAGTAAAAAAATATTAGTTAATGAGAGCTTTTCCAACAATTTTATAATTAAAATCATTTTGTCATTTTTTGCCCCGTCTTTATTTTTTTAGAAAAATCATTTTAAGTCTCATAATACAATAAATTTGTTCAATTTGAAAAGTATTATTTTCTTAATAGAAAAAATTAATTTACTTCTATTGGATCTAATTGTGATTATTTTATAACCATCTATATTTGACAAGATGGGTGTTTTGTAAGATTCTTTCGAGATTAAAATAACCCATAAGAAAAATGAAAAAAAAAAAAAATATTCGAGATCTCAAAAAGTGCAAAAGATAAACACTTCAAAATAAATCTGTTGTTTTCAAAATTATATATTCTAGCCATTTTAATTGAAAATTGAGTGTCACTTTTTGTCACTTTTTTCTAAATATGTATTCTTTTTTGTTTGTTGATTTTTGGAGATCGGTCACTCTTCACAGGTTGGTTAGTTTTTAATTGGTTTCAGCACCCATAAAAATTACTAAATTTTATTAATCAAATTCTGAAAATTGTTTTTCACCTTAATTACTTTACCCCTAAAAATAATTCTACAAAGTTTTTTGAAATTAAATATATTTTTTAAACTATTATTTCGAAACTTTTATTTTTTTTGGAAAGCGAAATGGAAATTTATTTTGGATTTATTTTGCAAAAAAAAGTAATTTGTCTTTCTCTTTTAAACACAGTTATTTTAAAACTGAGTAGCTTTATTTTTTTTAAGTGTATTTTTGTTAACTTCCTTTATAGATAATATGATTTCTTTATTCTAAATTGAAATAAAATTATTTTGTTTTGCAAATGATGAAGGCAATAAGTTGAATTTTGAACTGTTCAAAAATGACAGAAATGATTCAAACATTTTAAAAACAATAATATCTTTCTGAAAATAGTTTTAAAATTGAGTCAGGTATTATAGTAATTAGATTTTTTTTTTATTTTGATATTTCGAACACTTGTAAATTTTGTTGAACCTCAGTCATTAAATTTAGTAGTAGATTTATTTTGTGGTTACGTTTCCCTAAAATTGAGAAAGGTGGTTTGTTTGTCATCTTTAATTAAATCTTAACCCATTACCCTATTTTTCTTTTTTCAATTTCTCGGGTTTTTTTCATTTTGTTACTATTTTTTTAAAAAACAACCATTTAAGGATTATTCGAATTTTATGGTTAGTGAATACTATTTTTCTACCTAGTCGCATATTTATAGACTTAAAAGAAACTTGATCTAAGGGATCTTACTAACTTGAAAAATTTAGGTTTTTTTTGGAAAATTTTGAGTTAGGACAAAAAATAATTTTCCTTCATCAAATCCAAATTATTCTCAACAAATTTTGAAGAAAAAAATTTCATTAGGAAAATGTCACTCCACTTTCTTTTCAAGTATGTTAGAGTGTAGTAAGATAGCATAAATTTACTTGAAAAGAAAGTGGATTGGCATTTTCTTAATATCAAAAAAAATAGCTTTTTAGTTTTGCCTTTTTTTGTTTGGGAAATTCAAAAAGTTTTTGGATCAATAAATGATTATCAAGCCAAATCTAAAAAATCCCAACAATTCCAAAAATTGCAATATTTTGACTTTTCCTCAATCCATTGTCTTTTAAAGCTTTTTTTCTGTTTATTATATTTTATTTCAACCCCCACAGAGCAGAAAATTCGAATAGTCCTTAAAAAAAGTACAGTGATCAAAAAAATCTTCGTGCACGACGACTATAATCCGTGTTTCAAAATATTATCTGTGCTTTTTTTTCTTCTTGTATCAAGGCAACATCCAATCTACTACCAAATAGTATACCTAAGTTCAAATCAATTTTGAAAGTAAAGATCTGGTTATTTTCAGAAAAATTTAAATTATTCATGCAAATAGTTGAAAATTTTCCATAATATTCTCAATTTTTTTGAATTTTTTTGTTTTGTTAAAAAAAAAATTTTCATAAAAAATTATACTCTAATTTTTGAGATAAATTTTCGCTATTTGATCCTTCATTTTTAGAATTTCTTTTTAAATAATAGAACTTTAAGAAATCAATACCATATTTATTTAGGGTTTATTATCAGTTTCTTTGATCGGTTGATGTATATATCTTCTATAACAAAAAAAAACACACTTTTTATTTTGAAGCATACAATAAATTATTTTGTTAGCTTTATTTTGACAACAATAAAAAAGTTCCTAAATTAAAACTTTCAGAAGTTTACTGTTTTAATAAAGTGAAGGGGTTACCCTTTAAATATAGGCGTGGAAGTTGGGATTAGAATTTAAGCTCCTTTTAAAATTAACTGACGATAAATTAATAATAGAAAACTTACGTCAACTTTATTTCTCTTCAAAAAAACAAAATTCTTCACTTTTTGAAAATCTCTTTACTAATTTTTTTATTTCTTAAATCAATTTTAACCATAAAATCCTCTTTCTTGGGGATAATTTTTTGATAATATTTTGTTTTATTTTATTGTGATTAATCTAGATACTTGTCAAATCATTCTTACACCTTTTCTAATCTTCGATTTGAAATTCAATTCTAATTATTTTCTAAACATTGAATCAAAAACAAAAGGAATCGAAAAAGTTATTTTTTAATTTTTTTTCTTCTTTGAATAAGAATTATGTCTCAAGACTCAGCTAGTAGTGAGACCTTAACCGTCCTCACTTGAGATAACACCCCATCTCTTCCAAATATTTTACCAAAAACTAAATCAACCAAAAAAAAAGAGAAAGATAAACCAGAGTCCAAACGTTACAACTACAGATTCACACGTCAAAAAGGAACTATTTTTTTTTTAAGTCCCCAAATTCAAGTCGAATTGAAAGACGGTCCTAACTTAACTGCCATTTTAACCCCAATTAACTCGAAAGGCAATGGTCTACAATTTGAAGATCTACCCATTGAAAGTATTTCACACCTTTTTTTTTTTTTCTAATTTCTCTTTTATCATTTCACCATTGTGAAAAAAATTTGGTTCATTAAAAAAAATTGGTTCAGTCAAAAATTTGTTTTCGTTTTTTAAATAGTAAATATTAGCAAAATGATTTTTGATCAAAGTAAAATTTTATGAACAAATCTACATTTAATCAAAACCAAAGTCACTATCAATAATAATTTTCAAAGTTAATATTAAATTGTTGTATTCGGAACTTTTTAGAATTACTGAGGAACTCTAAAAATACAAAAATTTACTTTTAATTGTCAACTTTACTAAAAATGTGAGAACTATTTTTTTTTATTAGGATATATTAAAATCTATTAATTCAATAAGACATTTACTATTGCTAATTAACGTTTTTTTATCAAAGTTAATCTTAAATAACCTTTTAAACCAAATTGAATAATAAAATCTTCCAAAAAAGCTATTTTTTCAGAATAGATTGTTTTCCACTAATGTTTTACAATCAAAACTTCAAAATAACAAAATATCAAGATTTTAGAAACCATTTAAATACTTTAAATCTCCATAGACAAACTTTAATTTAAAACACTTATTTAATTTATGGTCTTTCCAAACAATGAATAACTTGATCTTGGAATGTAATCTAATAAAAAAAAATAACATTTTTAGTAAAGTTAACAATTAAAAGTAAATTTTTGTTTTCTTTGAGTTCCACAGCAATTCCAAAAGGTTAAAATGCAACAATTTAATATTTCCTTTCTGAAAATTATAATTGGTAATGATTTTGGTTTTTCTTAAATGTAAGATTTGTTCATAAAATTTTACTTTGATCAAAAATCATTTTGATAATATTTACTATTTAAAAAACGAAAACAAATTTTTGACTGACCCTATTTTTTTTAATGAACCAAATTTTTTTCACAATGGTGAAAATGAAAACAACAACCTTTCAAATTTTCAAAAAACAAAAAGTACCCTTTAGCCCTAGGAGCTCAGAAATTATTTGAGAAACAGTTTTTTCTTGTTCTTCGTTTTGTTTTTTAAAATAATTTAATATTAGTCATTCCCATCGTTAGTGAGTTCTTTTTAACTGTTTTTATTGAAACACTTTTGGTGTACTGGCAATCTTAAATCAACTAAAACAGAAGAATCGAAAAAATGTAAAATAATTTTGAAGAAATTAAAAAAGAAAATGAACTGGAAATATTTCCCCATTTAAATTTCAAATGCCGGTAAGTTTTAACGATCTAATCACTTTATGTGAATTTGCTTCTCGAACAAAGGGTGTTTTGTGATTCAAAATCTTAATTTGAAATTGCACTTCTTTTGCTTGTATTTGCATACTGGTTTTTAATATTTAACTGTAATCAAATTTCAGCTTAACTTTCTTTATTTCAATTCTTAAGTCTGACTTTTATTTGGGATCCTTGTCCACCTTAAATACGACAAATATATATCACTAAGTACAACAAAAAACGGCCAAACAAACAAATTATTAGAGATCAAAAAATCGAGCCCACTTCCTTGAAAGATCTCTTTTTGTAAAAGATAATAAAAGGAGAACCGTGTGTACATTTTTACCCCTTTATTTACCAAACACCATTAATAAATGGGAAAAAACTTTCACTTCATTTTCTTTTTGTTTTTCCTTTTCTTTTTCGTTTTTGTTTTCGTTTTCCTTTTCCTTTTTCAAATAGATTCAATACAACAACCTACTTTCTTGAAAGTTTCTTTTTTGAAAAAAGAAAAATAACTAAAAACAAAGTGAAATATTTTTACCATTCATTATGCAAATACCAGTTGTTGAAAAAAATTCTTTAAACAAAAAAATAAAACCACAGGATCTCCAATTACAAAAATTCCAAAAACAAAAAAAAAAAACTCACGAGATCTCAACTAAAAAATTGTTCAGAAACAATCGTTTCAAAAGTTCGACAATTTCAAAATACAAACTTTGAAAAAAAATGGTAATCTTTTTTTTATTGAAAGTTAAGGGAGGAGTTTCTAATTCCTCTTATTTACAGTTAGGTTATTTTTTTAATTCGAGAAATTAAAAGAAAATTTAAAAATTTTCGGTTTATTTCATAAATTTAAAAAAATCCCATATTTCTATTCGATTTTCCAGAATTTAAAAGCGTTAAGTAAAATCAAAGATTTAACTCAATTCTTTTAAAATCTGGAAAAGTGCGGTTAGGCTTTTCTTGAGTTTTCTATTTATTTGTGAAGTGTTCTAGGTTTTTTTTACTTTAAAAATAAACCGAAAATTTTAATAAATTTTCGGTTTATTTCTAAAATAAAAAAAACATAACGAAAATCTATTGACTTTCCGAAATAAAATAGAAAACTCAAAAAAACCTAACGAAAATCAATAGATTTTACAGATAAAATAGAAAATATCAAGAAAAATGCAGTTAGTTTTTTTTTAATTTTAGAAATTAAAAGAAAATTTAATAAATTTTCAATTTATTTTAAACATTTAAAAAAAAACCTAGGTACTCTACGTCACTTTTCGTTACTCTACAGCACTTGAGGACACCTAAAGTTAGATTTTTTTTAATTTGAGAAACAAACCGAAAATTACTGAAATTTTCTTTTTCTTATTCAAATTAAAGAAAACCTAGACATTTGATGACACTCTAAGGCACTTCCCAACATGATTCCATATACAATGATCAATATCTACATCTATTTCTGAGTTGAAATATTGTTGCATAGATTGAAATATTTTGTATTTATTTTCTTCTTATCATAAACATAAGAAGATCTATTTAAATACTTTGTGAAGTTTTGTAATTTTAGGATGGAAATTGAACCTTTCCATTTTAAATATTTTTTTTCGTTAAGTTTTATTTTATTTGAGAAAATAAAAAGAAAATTTCATACTTTTTCTTTTTCTTTCTAAAATTAAAAAAAAAACTATTTTAGCTTTTCCAGAATTCAAAAGAATTGAGTAAAATCAAAGATTTTACTCAATTCTTGTGAATTATGGTAGAGCTAGACACTCTACGGCACAAATTTTTATTTATGTTATTGTTATACCAAAGTGTTTTTTTTTGATTATTCTTGACCTTTCTACCCAGAACAATTTATTATCAATCTTTCTCTAAATTGGCTTAGATTTAGTTCTAATAACGTTAAGGTATCTATTTCCCAATTAATATTTTCATTATCTTTTTTTGAAAACTTTAAATTTTTGGATATAAGTCAAAAACCCAGAATTTCTATTTTTTTTTTGAGTTTATATCTTCTTTTATATATTGAAATTCTTACTTATCAAGTTTACTTCAGTTTTATAAATTATTATCGGAGATTTTGGGTTTATTTTTAAAAATTTTGTGACTTTTTTATTTATCCAAACATCTATCGCGTTGAAATCTTTTTGATTTAGATTAAAAATAACTAATCCATAAAATATCTGACTAATGCATATCGCTTTAAACATTTGTAATTTTACTCCATTAGCTGAATTATGCTGTTTTTAAATCATTCTGATTTTTTTCAAGTTATTTTTACTTTTTGGAAAGTTTTTTTTTGTAAATGTTTTTCTTTTTCAAACCAAATTCCTAAATATTTTATTTAGGATAATTGGTTATGATTGTGAGGTTTTATCAATATTTGGATTCATTCTAAATTCTTGAATAATTTTAATATATTGATATTAATTTTTTGTCAATTTCTGAAATTAGCACTTTCATTATTAAAATTAAGTCATCTGTGAACATTTGAACATGTTTGACTAAATCTTTAATTTCTTCAATTAAAAAGTGAATGATAAATCCAAACATCAAAGGAGAAAGAGGTTCTCCTTGATAAACTCCAATTCCTTATTTTTTATATAATATTTTTGTAACCAAATTTTGATTTTTTGATTTTTGATATATTTATTAAGAGCATATTGAATTAATATATGAATAATTGTATCAAAACATTTTTTAATATCTATTGAACTAATAAAAAATTTTTAATTTTTATATTTATTTTTAAGTTTTTAAAGTTCAAATAATAAGTTTAAAACAGCTATTCTTGTATCTCGTTTTTTTAAAAAAACCGAATTGGGAATCTGAAACTCAATTCCAAAGATTCTTCTACCCCTTGATTATAAACACCAATTCAAAATTTTTAACACACCAAAATTCGATTTGTGAAAAAAAAAACTCATTAAATCAATCCTTGAAGAAATACCAAATTAGAACCAATCACTAATTGAAATGTTAACACCTTTTTATAAATTACAATACTCACAAAACAATAAATAAATAATTATCTATACAAATAAATCAAGGGTGTGTTAAAAATTTTGGAGAGAGCAAAACAAAAAAATACATTAGTAAATTTGTTTAAATTCTATTAGGAATATTGATCGATCAAATGGTTAGATACTACCAACTAATTTTATTTGAGTTCTTCTATTTTGAACAACTCTACTTTAACATAATATAAACCTCGTAGAAAAATTTTGATCTAACGAAGCAAATTACGTAATTCAAACAATAAAATGAAAACAAAAACTAAAAGAGATGATAAAATGATTTTCATATTTTGCAAAAATCAAAATTATCTCCAATTTCAATGAAATTGTATTATTGTGATAGTTTGGAACGTTTGAGCTGTAAGGAAAATTTTGAATTTTAGTTTATAAGTTTTAGAAAAAATATAAAGTATTATTGATTGAGATTGGCCAATAATTTAAAGGAATTTCTTCATCCCCAGTTTTTTTGAATAAATAAAATATTTCAATCTTTAATAAAATTTATGATTTCTTCATAAGGATTATAAATCAATCCATTGTTCAAAGTATTTTTTGACATTTTGTTAAAAAATAGAAGATATTCTTTTTCATTCTTTTTTTTTTTTTTTTTGTAGAATTTATAAAATTGTATTTTAAAAAAATCTTTAACTGGTTTATTTTTTTGATATTTGATTAACTCATAATTATTTTCTAGTGAAAAAATTTCCTTAATATCCATTGATTTTAAATCTTCACATTTTACAAAATAATGCTCTTTTATTAATTTTATTATTTTTATTTCAGGTTTTTTGCTAATTTCTTTTCAGTAATCGAAGTAAGTACTTTCTAAATTCTTATTATTTAAAATAATTTTTGTTGAAGACTTTAAATAGATTTAATATTGTATTATAAAACTAATTGAATTTTTTTTTAATGAAAATACTTTTTTTTAAAAAAATTCTGATATTTGTGATAAAATAATCTAAAACCATTACCTTTCCGACTTGATTTATTATTCTAAATTATTTTAAAATTAACAAGTGGGTATTTATTAATTTGAGATCCCATTAAATTAAAATCCCCACATTTTTTTTTTTGTTTTGTTTTAATTTTTCTCACAAATGGTATTAAATAAAAAACTGGTTAAAAATATGTATTTTTTATTAGTGATTTGGAACATTTTTGAATATTTACCACCAATTAGACTTGGATGGATGGGAACTCTTTGTAAATATTTCAATGAAGCTGTTGATGATGATACTTTATGGAAAATTGTTGCAAAAAATTATGAGAGTTTATTTATTTGGGAAAAGCTCTATACTACCAGTGTAAATGATTTTAGAAACACTTATGGTGTTTATGGGGATCTTGCCTCCCTTAAAGTGTCAACCAATGACCGTGAAAATGATTGTTCTTCTGTAATTCAAAGCTCTGCAATAAAACCAAAAACAGATTACAAACAGAGAATATCCTTTATTGAAAATATGGAAAATCCAAAGGAAGTTATTATTAAAAAAATTATAGATATAAAACAGATTTACAAACGACAAAATGATGAATTGATCAAAAAAAAGGAATATGATGATTATTGGACAAAGAAGTTGAATTATTATAGACATTTATCTGATTCACTACTGACTTTTCTTTGGTTTTTCTTAGCAATCGGGACAACATCATTTTATTTATTATTAAATTTATTAATGCAGAACATAATATCAAAAAATTCACAATTTTGGATAATGATTCCTTTTTGGATTTTTTGTGCGATCTTCATTATTCAAATATTGTGTCTGCACTTTTACTATCGAGATCTAAAACTTGGATTTGAAATTTTTAAAATATATCTTATTGCAATAATAATAGTGATGACTATTATTGCGTTTAGCTTTTTATTGCAAAGGGGCAGCACTTTAAATTGGAAATTAACATTTGCGCCAATTCAGATTTTTTTTCTATATATGATATTTTTGGTGTTTGGCAAGTATAAAGATAATCGAGATAGAAATTTACACGAAACTAGAGAATGGGTTGTTTACATTTCTGCCATTGTTGATTTACTTCTATTGTTACTTTTTTTTAATTCTTGTTCCATTAAAATTAGATTATAATATATCACCAAAATGGACTATTATTTTGATCCCTTTATTTTTGCTTCATGTTGCGATTTTATTAGAAATGTTTATAACCATACCTTTTCAAGGTTATTCTTCTGATGAGTGGTTTATGATAACTCTTATGTTTTTCTGTCTTTTTGTATTTTTATTACCATTTTTGATCTTTGAAATTCTATTAGCAGTATATTTACAAACTTCAAAAATTTCCAATTTTACCTATACTTTGATACCAATTTATTTCGCGCAATTGATAGAAATTATCTTTCTCATAACAGTATCCATAAAATCGATAACAGAGTCTTATTAAATAAACATATATGGTACAATGTTTGAATTTATTTATTAATAGTATCTAGTATTGTATTTATTGTGTCTTTTCCCAAAATTACTGCATATTAATTTTTATATTTAATTCATTTCCTTCTCATTGTTCAAATTTTAAACTAATTATAATTAAATATCAAATTAAATATATTTTTGTATCATTGAAATTTATACCTAATATTTTTTGTAGAAATAATTATTATTTTTTTAAAATTACAGCTTCATAAAAAAAAAGTATATTAAACTAATTCGAGAAAGGAAATTTCTTCTTCTTCTTCTTCTACTTATTCTTATTATTATTGTGTTATTATTATTATTGAAGAAGTGCAAATTACACACTCAATTTCCTTTTACTTAAATGTCATTTCATAAAAAAAAGTATAAAATCATAGATTTCACGGTTATTAATTGATGAAAATAGTTTCAAATTGTCTTGATTTGAAATTAATTTATTAAGATTCATTTTTTTTAATTTGTATTGAGATATTAATCTATCTTTTTCATAAGAAGGAAACACCCAAATTATTTTTATTTTGTGGAAAAGGCAAAAAATTGCATAAGAAAAAAGGAAATAATAAAAAAGAAGTTTAAAAGGGGTTTCTAAGGAGCAATTGGTAAAAAATCAAAAAAAAAAAAACCAAAATGTTTTCTTGAATTAAGAATACCCAAAATCACATTCAAGATACTTTTTGATGAATTTAATTTAATTTGATAGGTGATCATGAATGTTCATTTGAGAATTCCATTATTTAATTGTTGGAATTTCTTTTCTTTTTTTTTTTTTTGATGTCTATTAAATTTTAACCTTAATATTTTTTGCCTTCGGGTTTATCTTTCTTATATTCAAGAAAACAATATTGTTATGTTTCAGTATTTAACAGTTTAAAAAGTAACAACTTGATCTTTTTCAATTGTAACTCTTTTTTTCTTTTAAAAAAACATAATTCAGGACAGGTAAAAATGGAAAAAAAAAAAAAAATTTGATCTTTTTTATCAACTAATCAAATTCATATCAAGTTGCAGATCGATCAACTTTGAACTAAAATAACAAGAATGTATTAATAACGCATAATAATCTTTTTTCAATATTAAATAAACTAAAATTCATTCACAAAGTATAATTTTTGAGATAAAAACACTAACAAGTAGGGTTTCGGAAAAACTAAACAATAAAAGGGTAAAACTTGAAATTGTATTTCTTGAAAAGTTGAACTCTACCACTAATTTAATTTCTGACTTGATAATTTTTGAGATTGAAAAAAATCCTTTGCATTAAATTAAACACTGAAAAGCATTATTAATTGTTTATATTAGGAAAATTGATATTTATTATCTCTTTTATTACAGAATCTAAATCGAAAAATCATAAGCTATATACTTATTATAAATATGATTAATTAAATTATAATAGACCATAACGATATTCAATCAATCAAAAAATAAGAATAAAAAATATCATTTACCAAATTCTTTCGTTAACCTCTATAAAAGCTCGTTTTTTTTTTTAAAAAAAAAGTGTATAAACTCATGGTTATCAAACAATTAAATACGTATACTATATAAAAATAAATTTTATTAACTATAGATAAGTTTATTATTTGGTTTTTTTTTTAAAAAAATTGTTTATTTATATAAAGTATTTGATTTAAAATAAAAGAGATAATCAATATCAATTTTACTAATATTTACAGCAATTTCAAACTTGGTACACACGATTTAACTTAACTTAAAATTTCATTTTTCATTAAACTTTTATTGAACTTCGAGATCTGTTAAAACTGAATCAAGGTTTTAACACCAAAACTCAAGAATACCTGACTGACAAGCATCGTAAACAAGTTTTCGCTTTTTCTTTTAAAAACTTTTTTGAAATTATTTTAAAAAAATTCCATTTTGTAAGAGATCTTGGATATTAAGGACAACACAAGTAGATTTGAGTCTAAAATAACAATTAACCTTTTCAATTAAAAGGAGTTTAAAGAAAGTTGAATGAAAATTTAAATTTTAAGTTAAGTTAAATCGTGCTCACCAGGTTTGAAATTGCTATAAAATTCATAATGGTGCCAAAACTTATTGTCATCTACTTTATTTATATCAATACCATTAAATAAATCTTTAATTTTTCATTATTTATTTTTTTTTTTTAATATGTCCTTATTAAAATTAAGCACTATTTTTTCTGATTAATATTTTTCAAAATCTAGGCTTCTAAATTAATTCAATTAACCACTGGGATAAATTTTTTTAGAATAAAAACACTCTCAACTTTTCAATATCAAAAATATTTTTTGAAATTACTTGAACTTTTTTATTTTTTTTTGAAAATTTGGGGTTTAAAAAATTTTGAAATCCAAGAATAAGCAATATATATTAAATTAGAATACTTTTCCAGAGAGTTTATCTTTTTACTAAAACTTTGTTTTTAATTTTACCATTTGAAAATAAAAAAAAAAATTGTAGACCAAATTAGTCCCTTTTGTAAAAATAAAATTCCTAGAATTTAGATTTTATTTTAGTAAATGAGTTAAAACAAGATATTTTATCTAAAAATATACATAATTTCAACTTTGAATTCAATGGTTTTGTCAAAAAAAGATTTCAAGAAAAAGTTAAATTGAAACTTTATTTATTTTAATTTTTGCATTTTAATTTTTTTAAAGGAAGGTATTTGATCATTTTTCCTATTATAGTGTTTTTTGGGTTTTAGGGGTATACTGGGATTTTTATTATACTAAAATTACTTTTTTAAAATTGATAATTCCGATTATTTGAAAAAAATACCAAAATTAAAAAATGAAAATGAAAAAATAAAAAAGAATTCTAATAAAGTAAAAATAAAAAACCATCAATGTTCAAACCTAAAAAATATCCTATAAAATTATTATCAGTAACTTTAATATCTTTTCTTACAGAAAGGTCTTATAAACTAACACACTAATTAAATTTCAAAAAATCTAAAAATATATTTCTCAAAAAAATCTTGTTTTTTTTTTTTTTTTTTTTTTGTTTATTATTGAAGAAGTGTAAATTACACTCTAGTTGCCCTTAGACTTAAATTTCCTTTCAGAAATTTAAGAGTAAAATCATAGATTTCACGATTATTAACAAATGAAAATAATAATAAACTGTCTCAGTTTAAAATTAATTCATTGACGTTTTTTTCATTTAATTTATTCAGAAATATTAATCTATTATTTTCATCGGAAGGACATACCCACAAAAAATGATCAATATTTTCTATAACTTCCTTTTGTTCGTATTTTAAACATAAAGGACAAAATTTATTTGAATTTTTATTAAATATATAGTAATATCTGTTTAAGCAATTGGTAAATGTCCTAAATTTTAGGATTGTTGAACTTGATGGATAGCTTAGATATTTTTGAGTTGTAAATAATTAATTTTGGTTTCTTAATATTGTGAAGTATTTTTGCACTTTCCAGCTCTTGGAATTCAATAATTCATTATATGTGTATTTATATATTTTGTTTTTTAATTCAATTAAATCTTTTAAATTCCAGTTAATTTTATTATTGGTTCGTTGATTAAATTTTATTAATTTTTCTAAATAAGGAAGAGATAAATTTTTTAATTTTTTTTTAAATTTGAATTTTTTTTTTATTTACTGAAATTACAATATTTTCAATTTTAAATTCTGTTTTATAAATAAGAATTGGCGTATTTCTGTTTATTTTGTATATTTCAGTAATGGCTGTATTCATCCAAGAATTTAAATAATTTAAAGTTTTTATTTCATAATTAAAAATTTCTAATCCATATGTTAATTGACTTAATATAAAAGATTTAAATAATCTGATTTTTAAATTATTATTATGGGAATTGTTATTAAATAATTGTTTACGGTTATTAAATGTTTCTTTAAAAAAATCTTTTTTTTTTTTTTTAAATTTTTTAATAAAACAATATCATCACCTTTATATAACATTTTATATTTATTATTATTTAAAAATAATGTAAAATTTTTAAACTAATTTTTACTTTTCAAAAACTAAATACCAAAAAATAAAATTGAAAATATGTAATTAGAGAAGTGAAAACAATACGAGACATTAAAAACCTTAAAGAAAAGATTTTTATTTGTGAATATAAGAAAAATGATGTGTAATTTATTTTTATTGAAAATCAAATCACTTCTATTTAAGAATCACATTTTTTAAAATTAAAACTCACCCACTTATTAAAATGATGATTGATAAAATTTCACTTTTTCAAAACAGTATTCAATCAATCAAAAAACAATAATTAAAATTATCATTTTCCAATATCTAGTAAACCTCAATTAAACTCCATTATTTATTTCAAAAAAAAATACTAGATCTACTGATGGTTCTCAAACAATTATTTAAGTATTATATAGACATTTCACTTCAATGAACTTCAGCTAGATTTATTACCAGTTTCATAAAAAATTTGGTTATTTATAAAAAGGATTCGATTTTAAATATTTACAATTAAACAAAAATTTTCCTAATATCCACAATTAAAAATCGTTTCAGGCATTATTTTCATGTTCGGTATTTTTTTCACTACTAAACAATTATTTTTATAAAAAAATGCTTTTTAATTTCAGTTTTACGATTGAAAATCGTTTACTACAACAACCATTCAAAATCAACTTGAAAATTTATGAGAAATAGATTTTTTTTATTATCTCTTATGAAAAATTTTATCCATGTATTAAAAACCCTGAACTGTTTCCAAAAGTTTTTGAAAAAACCTTAAAATTTTAAATATAAGATTAAGGTTCTCGTCATTTACCGTGGATAAACTCCATATTCAAGGGGTGACCCGAGACCAAAATAGAGTATTGTGAAATAGCACTTCTTTTGGTTGACAAAATTCAAATAACAAAAAAAAAAAATTCCATTGGATCTCTTTGAAAAAAAATTCCACGAAGAAAAATAAGTTTAAACGAGATCTCAATTTCAAAAAATCAAAATTTAAAAAAATAATCTATCTTTTCTATTTCCAAATGGTTAAATTTCAATAATTTAAAACAAATTGCTTTCTTGAAGTTCGCAATCAATTTAATTCGATTTAATCTGATTTTTAGTTATTTTGTAACCCTCTAAATTTGACCAAATAAGGATTATGTAATATTCTTACGATAAAAATAACTCATCTGAAAAATGAAAAAATTGAAAAAAAAAGTCACAGAGATCTCAAAAAGTGTCAAAGACTGACACTTCAAAACTGACATTGTTGTTTTCAAAATTGTAATTCAAAACCATTCTAATTGGAAATTGAGTCTCTCTCTTTGGCGCTTATTTCTAAAAATGTCCTCACCTTTAGTTGTTGAATTTTGGAGATCGATTGTACATCAATGGTTAGTTGGTTTTTGATTGGTGTTAGGTCCTCATAAAAATTACAAAATTTTTTTGCATTTCAGAAAAAAAATTTTCACCATAATTACTCTTCCCTTAAAAAATAAGTTTACCATTTTTTGGTGTTGGAAATTGACAAACAAATCTATTAAATAACTCTCATTAACTTCGATCTTCAATTTCAAATTGTTAAAATCACAGGTTTTTAAACTCTTTAAAAAGAAGGATCGAAATATATTTTCAAATTTCCATGGTTTCTGTGATTTCTTTGCTTGAGAAAACTGCATTTTTGTTTTTGTTTTTTACAAAAAAAAATTTGTCTTATTTCAGTAAGAGAAGTTGAAATTTTGATCTTATGATCTTATGATAGAAAATGAATTTTTTATTACAAAAAACACAATTTTTTAAAAGCCAACTAATTTCTCAGTCTTCTAAAATTATACCTTTGGTTTGGAACGGCTGGAAACAAACTCTAAGGAAAGCGAATGAGAAAAGTAAATTTATTTGAAAAAATATTGAAAGGACAAAAGAAATTTAATTTTTTCCAAATTTGGTCTTGATCTTTTCTTGTTAAATGAACAATTTTGAAAAGGAAAGAAACCTTTTGTTGGACTTAATTTTTACGACACAACCTGAATTGTTTCATGACATACCACCACCTGATCGAGGATCCCGATCTTTGCCACCGTTTCAAAGGCCAATAAATTATAATCGTATACCGATTGATGAGTTGGTTAGATCTGTGATTGCACGAAAAACCTTCAATTTAAAGCCCTTCCACAAGCCGTTAAAAAAAAGAATCAAAGAGACTGAAGAAGAAAAAGAAGTATCAAGCAAATCAAAAAAAAAAAATCAAAAAGGAAAAGGAAAAAAACAAAACAAGAAAAACAAACCAAGGAAAAAAGAAGAAAAAGACAAAAAAAACCAATTGCAAACACAAACAAAACCGAACTCATACCTGCAAGCAATTTATGAAACAAATGTAGTTCTAGAAAAATTTACAAAAAATTTTACAATCAAGCCAAACGAATCAGTTCAAAAAGTCTATGTATTAACACCAGAGCAATTAAGGGACACTGCCTATGAAACGGTTTTGTGTTGTCTAAATTTGTTGCCTACCCAACAAGAAGAAAAAAAAAACAATTTGGAATCTGGGGTTATGCTGATGAGGACCCAGTTAAGGCAAAGTAAATCTGGATCCAAACGGCTATTAACGTTATTGGAAAGGGCGTCATTGGGGTTGGGCAAACACCGAAACCGCGTTTTGTTAACTACTGTTAACTACAGGTTTTTAATGATGAAAAATGTGCAAGTGCATGACTTTCGAAATATCGACCAATTTATTAATTATGTGGATCGACAAAACATTTTATTAACAAGATCCTTATTAGGAATTCTAAAATGGTCCTCCCAAATAAGAGACAGCGAGCGAGTTGAGTTAAGTGAGAAGGTGTTATTATGCAACCAAGAAATTAATGAATTTCTGGAATTACTGAAACTTAAAATCTCCAAAAAGGATGGCGGAGAAGAAAACAAATTAGGAATAAGGACCAACTTTGATCAAAAGGGGTGGCAAATACGCTTGAACAGATATGACGAATGTGTTGGTAGGTTCCCTACAAAATCAAATCCAATTGAGCTGATTAATTTAATTTACTCCGAAATCCTTTCGACTTTTTGGGAAATCAACGAAGAAGACGATCGGATCATTTCTGTTGAAAAACTGGAAAAATTTGATATTGACAAGCTAGCGTATTTACTGGAAACAATTAATTCCACTTTGGGTATCGATCCCTTTTTCCAATCACTCTCACAACTACGATTTTATTTTTCATTATTTCAAAGGTCGTTAGATCCTACAAATGGCATCCATGAGATTGATGGCCAAATAATTCAAAGTCTAAAAGAAAAAATTTTGAAAATTGGTGAATTTTATCAATCAGTTGTCAATACAAGAGAAGAGGAATTAAAAAAATTACCAATATTTTCCAAGATAATTGAAAAGACAAAACTCGAAGATAATAAGAAGCCTGGTAACAATGAAAACTCCAAAGGAAAAAAAGAAAAAGATGAAGTTGAAGATGAAGGAATCGGGAAGGGGGGAGAAAAGACACATGTAAAGGAAAAAGATCTTGAACGGGGGGGAGGGAAAGGGGTAAAGGACAAGCAAATAAAAGAAAAAGATAATCAAAGGAAAGACAAAGATAATCAAAGGAAAGACAAAGATAACCAAACGAAAGACAAAGAGAAAAAAATTGAGAAACAGAGAAAAAATTCAAAAAAATCAACAACAGAATCACCAAGAAAACAGAAAGAAAAAGAAAAAATGAAAGGGAAAGGGAGGGAGAAGCAAAGTAAGAAAGAAAAGGTTGAGAAAAAAAAAAAAAAAACTGGATGGAAAAATAGATTTCGAGGTAACAAAAAAAAAAAAGTAAAAAGATATTCTTCAAAAAATTTAGAAGAATATAAATCAAAACAAGAAAACGATGGGAAAGCAAAATCGAGCGTAATTAAAGATAAGGTTGAAGAAAAATCCGAAGAAGAAAAAACCAATAAACAAAAAAAATCCAAATCTTTAACAAACAAAGTTGAAAATAATGAAGACAAAGAAGTAAAGGAAAATGATGAAAAACATGATAATTCTAACTTTAACTCTGTCCTTGTCTCTGCATCCGTCCCCGTCTCTGATTCCGATGACGACGAGGATGATGAAAATTCAGAATCTACCAAAAAAATAAAACATGAAATTTTAACTGTTAAAGAAGTCAAGGATTGTATTCAACAGATTCTATTCCAGATATTAGAAACGATATTAGATATTTTTAAAAATATTGATGCCCATTTCCCAAATGGTGGTGAGAACATTGCAGACATCATTGAAATATTCAATATGGTCACTCAAATTTTAGAACCAACTTTTGAGAACAAAGAATTAATCCAGACTGTAATTGTTGATTCTGTGACCGAAAAGAGTACAAAAATGACAAAGGATTTTGAAAATGGGTTAACTGCAAAGACCGTTTTTGAATTTTTAACCAAATTCCACAAAGCATTAAAATCGGATAAGCAATTGTATTTGGAACCATTTACAGAATATTTCCCAAATTTGGCACAAGTTTGGTTATCAACATATTTTAATTGTACAAAATTTATTATTTTGTCTTATTTCAATTCCATTGAAACCATTGAAGACGAGACACCCGCGATCATTGAAAAGATTAATAAAATTATGAACTTTTTAAAGGCAAATAATGTCCCTGAATACCAATTAATTGATTTGTCAGAATTATTTTTAACAAAGGCAGACGAATGGCTCAAGGAAAGGAATCTCAATTTTGAAAAATATTTAGCAAAGATCATTCAGGTGGATGATTACCAAGATAAGGGGGTTGCATATTCCACATCCGTTGTTGACATGTTTACAATGTTGAATAGTTTATTATCTATAATTAAAAAATTACTCTATAAAAACACTTACTATCCGATTCTACAGCACACTTTCCAAATTGTTAAATCGAATATAGAAACATATTGTAAAGAAATTACACTAGTATTGCCTACCAAAGAAGAAATACTAAAATTAAAAGGCAATAAAAATAATAATTCAACAAGCAACAATAAACAGAAGGGCAAATCAATCCGAAAGAAAATAATTAAAAAAAAAAAAAAATCACAAAAACCTTGGAAAAGAGAAATAATTGTACCCTATGATCCCCGCTTTAATAAGTGGACCATTCTACAGCTGTGCTTAAGAATTAACAATTTTTATTTTATTAGAACACATCTAAATGAGATGCTGGAAGAAATCAATGAAGAAATTAAAGAAATCAAGAATATTACAAATGAAGAAATTGAAAATTTTAATAACCAAATTTTTGAACCAATAGAAAAATTATTAACAAAAATAGATTTCGAGTATTTAATAAACACAGTCAAATGGGCTTGTGCAAAAATCATTTTTGAAGACTTTAAAGATTATTTAGCAGAGAGTTTATATATGCCACCATTGCATGAAAACAGAATTGAGGAAGTTCTTGATGATTTTAATCCAATCCTTAACAAAATTAATGAATTTATTGAAGACGAAGAAATTGAAGTTCTCTTTTTTAGAGAGTTATATAAAAATTTTGTCCTTTGTGTTGAAAAAATTATTTTCGAAGGGGAAGATAGAGTATTTGCAATGGATAGTAAACTAATATTAAAAGACATTAAAAAAATTGAAATCAATTTTATGAACAAAGACGAAGAAGGAGAAATACATGGTATTTCAGAAAAATTCGCTAATCGCCATTCCAAAAATTTGAAATTAATATTAGAAAATCTTTTTGTTCTTTCGACGGATGATCTAATCTCGGAATTTAAAAATTTAAATTCAAAGAATTCATCAAAAGAAGATAAAATAATTAATAGAGAAAATATTTATAAGATATTAAAGCACCGAGACGATAAAAAGGCTATCAAATTTTGTAAGAAATATTAAATATATATTTTCCAGAATTCTTTTTTTCAATTTATAATTAGAATACAAGATTTTTTTTTTTTTTTTTTTTAATGTTCATTTTTTTTATCTTCTTCATTTAAAATTCTAATTTAATTCCATATTTATTTTAATTTTTCGAAATATCAAACCCTTAAATAATAATAATAATGAAATTGAAATTCTTCAATTAAATGAGTAGCAACACCATAAAGCCCACTTAAAACGAAATTTGTGAATGTTTATCAAAATTATATAGGTATTCTTAAGTTCTATAGTCTCCAAAAATTGAAATACTAAAAAATATAAAAAAAATTATTTGTCTTCAATTTTATTTTAATATTCTAAAAAAAAATTGTCAAATGGCGAAAAATTGTCAAATCGGTTTGAATTGTGAGATGGTAGTGAAAAGGAAAATTTTTCAAATATTTATTTTTTTACATATTTTTTAATGATCAATGGAGATATATAAAATTGAAATTCACCAAACTCGATTAATACACGATTGGTTTAAATCTTAAAGTCAATTTTATATGAAATGGAAAAAGCAATGCATCAAAAAATTCATTTTTACTAATGTCTACAATTAAAATCTCAAATTTGGGATAAATTGAACATGCTTAAATTTATATTTGTTATTATTCAATTCTATTTTGATTACAATAATCAATCTAATTTTAGTGGGCTTTGTTTTTGTTTTAAAATGAAAAGAAAAAAAAGACAATAAAAAATTAATTTGAATCTGAGAACATTTACTACTGTTTTACAATTAAAACCGATTTGACATTTTTTTTCCAGAATGGTTATATATATAATTTGACAAATTATCATCTATTAAATTGGAAAATTTAATGTAATTTTTTTTCGTATCATCAAATCCAAATTTTAATCAAAAATTATATCCTATCATTTGTGTATTGTGTAGTGGTCTCAACCAACCTGACCATTATCTTTTTAAAGGTCAATATTCTAATTCACTTTATCCATAATTTTACAAAATTATTGGGGTTTTATTATTATTCTTCTTCTTCAAGAATTCCAAATTAGACTCAGAATATCCATTTTACTTGAATTTTCTTCAAAGGGAATTTAAGAGTAATATCATAGATTTCACGATGTTCATAAGAAAGATATATCCAAATTTTCATCAAGTTCAAAAATTAAAAGTAAAAAAAGAAAAAGAAAAAGAAAGAAATGTAAAAAGAGTTTATATGAACAATTGGTCAAAAATCAAAAAAAAAAAAACAAATCCAATCTTTAATTAAGAACACCAAAAATAACATACACGATACTTTTGGTTGATTTAATTTAATTTTATAGTTGATCTTGAATGTTCATTTATGTGATTGTTATTTATTTGATATTCTTTCTTTTTTCTTCTTGATCTGATCTGTTTTAAACTTTTGGTATTTTTCACCTTCGCTTTTTTGTTTTTATTTTCAAGTTATACATGTGTTGTGTAAAAGTATTCCAGTTTTGGAAAGTAACCACTTTGTCTTTTTCCTTTGTAACTCTATTTATTGATAAAAAAACAATTAGCGAGATCGAAAAAAGTGAAAAAAACAAATTTTTATAACTTGATCAATATTTAGAAAAGAAAAGAAAAAAGAAAATTTTATTATAATTCTAAATGTTTTCTTACAAAGTTGATGAAAAAAAATCTGATTTGGGCTTGAATATTTTTTTAATGAGACCAATAATCTGAAAGAAAATTCTATCATTCCAGACAGAATTGACACCTTTTGAAAAGAATTACTTATTCTAGAATTTTCAAAATATCACTGCATATCTACTATAAAACATCTAACAAATACGAGTTATGAATCAGGTCTATAATATTAAAAACAAAAATATAATTCTCTGAAACCTTGAACAAATTAAAAAAAAACAAAAAATCTATCTATGGAAAAATAAAAAAGAAAAAAGTAACTTTACATCTTCAAAACCTTACCTAAAACCAAGAAATCATATTATTAATAAGAACGGATACAATCAATTAATCGTAAAAAAAGAACAGTAAAACAGTCTTCGTGCCCTTCAAAATGAATTAGAAATTGTAATAGAGATAAGAAAAACTCCAAAAACTATCTGGTTTTAATATAAACAAAAAAATTTTCAAACTAAAGAGAAAGTTTAATTCAAGCAGAATAAATAGATACTTTCCCAACTCAAAGTATTATAATTTTACCTTCACAAACATAATTTATTTAGTTTGATATCATTTTTTTAAATAATTTATAATATGTTAAAATAAATATAAATAGATACTTTTTCCATTTTTTATTATTTTCTTTGATTTAGTAAAAAAAAATTTTTTTTTTGTGATATTTTTGTTACTTTTATGAAAAAATCTTTTATTATTAAACTGTTAAAGACAACAAAATTCTTTTCTTATTTTGAAGAGGCCAAAAAATACTAAACTATCGAAAAGTATTTGAAAGGTACAATCAAATTTTGATAATTTTGGGTGATTTCTTGAATTTTTTTTATTCAAATATTGTTTTTTTTTTTGATTTACAGTGTTTTTAATAAAGATACCCAAAGATTGGTAATTATAAGATCAATAAATATTTTTTTTTACCATTTCAAGGAGTATAATCTTCAAAACATACATCTTAAAAGCTACTTCCCACTCAAAAGGATGTTAAATTTTGCGTTTTTTACTTAACTTTTCAAAAATAATTTTCATTCTGAAGAAATTGATAACAAATTTACGTTTTTTTTAAAGAATATATATCCCAAAGACCAAGAAAACACCAAAAATGGAAAACTGATCAAATACTTTCTATTAATACAATTAAAAAAACAAAATGAAAAAATTAAAATAAATGAAGTTTCAATTTAACTTTTTCTTGAATACATTTTTTGTCAAAATAATTGAATTCAAAGTTGAAATTATGTATATTTCTAGATACACTATCTTATTTTAACTCATTTACTAAAACAAATTCTAAATTATGGGAATTTTCTTTTCACAAAAGGGACCACTTTGGTTTTCAAATGTTTTTTTTTTATTTTTAAATGGCAAAATTTAAAAAAAAAGTTAAACTAAAAAGATAAACTCTCTGGAAAAGCATTCTAATTTAATATATTAGCTTATTCTTTGATACCAAAATTTTCTCAACCCCAATTTTTCAAAGAAAAAATAAAAAACTGTTAGTAATTTCAAAAAATATTTTCGATATTCAAAAGTTGAGAGTGTTTTAATTCTAAAAAAATTTATCCCAATGGTTAATTGAATTAAGTTATCAGGCTAGATTTTGAAAAATATTAATCAGAAAAAAATAGTGCTTAATTATATTAAGGATATATATTATTTTTAATTTTATTAAGGACATATAAAATATCCACAAAAAAAAAAAAAAACAGATCTTGATGAAAAAATTTAAAAAAAAAATACTTTAAGTTGTTTTTAAATACAAGTTCAAAATTATAAAATATTTCAAACTTGTTAAAGATAACTGCAAAAAATATTTAGAACAACTTTGGAATTTTTTTGTGTTTATAGACTTCTAACTGAAATTTGTGAAATATTCAAATTTAATTTTGGAAGGATCTTTGAAAGTAAAATTTTTTTACAATTTTTGAAAATTTTGTATTTTTTGTATTTTTTAGTAATTGAAATTATAATGATTCAAATTTAACTAAGAATATAAAACACTTTCAAAGAATGTTTTTGTGAACATTTTCACTGTGTTAAATAAAAAAAATTGACCTTAAAACTTGTCTAAATTTAATTTTGAATCATTTTTTCAATTTTTAAATCGTAAAATATTTTTCTCTTTTCAAATGGAAACATTAGAATATTTAACAGAAGAGATCCAAGAAATAATCAAACAAAATAATTTCAAGGTGATGGAAACAGAAAAACTCCACAACCAATCTGAAGAAATAACAAATATGTGTAAACCACTTCAAAAAGAGACCCAAACATACCAACACTATAAGAAACACAACCAAAAAAAAAAAAAAAAAAATCAAGAGATCCTGAAACAACAGAAAAGGAGAGAAGAAGAGTTTGTTAGGGACTACAACAAATTAGAACTTGACTTTAATTCAGTGATTACCAAAATCAAAAAAGAAATCAAAAGCACACGAAAAAGACGTGATGAAATTTATGAGGAAAAAGGAATCATTTTGGAATATGTAGTAGCAAACGAACTCTACAATCAAATGTTTCAATATCTTGGCACCGTAGATCTCAAAACAATTAAACCTTCTTTTTTTAATGATTTCCAAATTGAGATCTTTGAAAAGACACAAGATCTCTCCAAGGAATTCACGAAGAAATTTATGGAAAACGCTCATTTATCATTAAGAACGACAAAGCAAACATTTTACGTTACCTTGGATCGATTAAAATATTTTTATTCAAAACAATTATACACCCCTGAAGAACGGTTGAAAACTGTTCAATCAATCCTAAGCCAAGTGAAGCTTGGTGAAGAAACAAGAACCATTTTAGAACATTTTGGTCAAATGTTTACACTTTGGTCTTGGATCATAATTGCCCTTGAAGATAGACCCACACTTACCGAATCAAATGACGAAAGCCATATTATCCTCAAGGGATTTACTAATAAAAAGGGTATTTTGATCCAGAAACAAAAAATTTTTCATTAAAAAAGGAAAAAAGAAACACTTTGGCTTTATTTGCTTGATTTTTTTTCTTGGTTTTTGGTCTTTTTTATTTTTTTCTTTCCTTTTTTGTTGTTGTGTTAATTATCACCTTTTTAACCATTCTTTAAAAAAATTGTTTTTCTCACTCTTTAAATGTGAAAATAGCAGATTTCAAAACCCTTTTTTATTTTCACTGCTTTTTATTTTTTTAATTTACGACGAAACAAACCAAAAGAATGAGAAGAAATTTATAAATAATTTAACATAAAAATACACCTTTGTTAATTTCTTGATAAAACCCATTCTTAAGAATATATTATATATTGTGTGTCTGTAGACAATTTTTGAATGAATGGTTTGAATAATTTTTGAATAAATGAGAAAACAAATCTCTCGTTATTTCTTTAAAAATTTAATTCTTGCAATTTACCTCTAAACACGATCAAAATTTAATCCCGATCTCTCTTTTTCATTTCTTTATTATTTCTTTTATTTTAAAATTTTCAATTAAGCCAAAATGACAAATTACCAACAATAAAAAGTTACAAAAATAAAAAGAGATCCACAAATTTCAATTGCTCTTTATTGTTACTTAATAAAGAAAATGACAGACAAGAAATAAATTATTTTCTCACTTGTAATTAAAATATTACACATTACTATACATCCGTCCTGATCATAAATAAATAGTTTCAAAAAAAAATTAAATATTTGCTAAATATTTCACTTTTTTTATTCTAAAATTAATCTATTTCGGAAAAAGTATGTAATTTTTTTTTACATTTGATAAAAAAAAAAATCATTGTTTGTAGAGTTTTTTGTGAATTTACAATCTCAAATTAAGTTAAATATTAATATTTATTGAATCAATGTGTATGGTATTTATTTCAAAATTTATTCATTGAAATATTTGCAAAAAATATTTGCAAAAAAAAAATATTATTTCTTTTGGAAAAAACAAAGTACAACCAATTTTGTTAAAATTTTACAATATGGTAAGGGTAGAGATGATGCTTTAAATAATATACAAATTTAGAATTGAATTTGTTCAAAATATTTTGACAATTTTTCATTTTTTTTTAATTTTTTTAGTATTTTACAGATAAAAATTTATCGAAAAATAACTATATTTTTTGATATACCTTTATAAATTCCATCCTTCATTTTGATATTTATTTTTTTATATAATAGAACTTTAATAAATCACTATCATATTTTTTTTATTGTATATTTTCCATTTATTTGATCATTTCATGTTTAGTTTATCTTAAAAAAAAAGAAATACACTTTTTTTTTTCCATTAAAGAGTGGGTACTAAAAGTCCACCTGTTTGCCCGAATCCCTAATTTGAATTAGAGATATTGTTGAACCAAGTGAGAGCTGGTCATTTCTCCCAAAAATCGGATCCGCTCCATAAATTGAGAGGGATTTTGTTCCAATTCCGTTCAGTTTTATAATAGTCAAAGAGATTCAATTCGGTCAAACGATTTCCTCAAAGAATTAGTGGTTCTAAGAAGCATAAGCCAGATTTTTAATTAAAATTACACCGTGGTGGCTATTTGAGAAAATGGTAAAAAATAAGAAATAATGGTTAAGGGAATAGAACCCCGGCCTTCAGATTGTACACTGGGTTGTGTTTCCACTTGCCCATACCGGTTCTCTCAAAAAGAAATACACTTTATATTTCGAAACAAAGTATAAACCTCACTGAAAAAAAAATATTTTGAACACAGTGTTTCCAAAATCAAAAATTTTTGTTTCTATGTTAAATGATTATTTATCATATTTAAACCACCCTTTTGTGAAAATTTCTAGGCACTAAGTCCTCAATTTTTCTTTTCTTTTTTTTTAATTATTCTTGAAATTTGACTTTGTGTTTTTATATAAAAAAAGAAAATTTCACTTTTAAAAGATTTCAAATTGAACTTTTCAGTTTGAATCATAACTCAGAAAATTTTTTCAAAAAAAATCTCTAAATTTTGTATTTTTCAAATACAGTCATATAATAAACCTTATTATACATAACAATTTTGAAACCTGGATAATAATTTTATTAGTTTTTACTTGGAAATTGAAAAAACAAAAGAAAATTTCTCAGGAATATTTTTTTTATTTTAAATTGTAAAATTTTTGTAATTTTTTATTTGACTTAGTGGGGAGATTATTTGAATCTATTTTTTAATAGTATAAAAAGAATTATATTTATCAATTTACAAATAAAATAAAATATTTATTCTCAAAGGCATTGCTAAATTAAATTGAAGAAATGATTTTTTTTCTGTTTTGGGAATATTTTTTATCATTTTATTTTTTTTTCATGTTTTAGTTTTATGGGATTAGCGTCTACCAAGGAGAATCCTAGGATCAAAGTATGTTGTTATTAGACCTAACAACATTAGTGTTACATGGTTCAAATGTCTCTAAAAAATTGATTGCAAAGTAGTAATATTTGTTGATCCTCTTCAATTAAAAATGATCTATGTATTAGTAAAAAAACCAGCAAATTCAGAATAAAATCTGCATTTCACCATAAATTTGATGATTTAATTATCAATATTCAGACTACAAAGTCATGAAATATCTATCTTAAATTTATGGAGAAATGTAGATTAGTTGCTAAAAAATTCGTTTTTTTTTAAAAATTAAATAATTAACGAATAAAGTTTTTTGTCAAATTATTTCTCAAATCATTGAAATATATTGATGCTACAAGAACCTTTATCAAAAGCAAACAAAACTAATCAGTCTTTGTACTTTTATGTTGATGATTATTGAGTTAACCCTTGAAATTCAAAAATTCTAAAAATAGTTACTTTTGGAAGTTCTAAATCTAAATTATTAAATACCGGAATACTGTATTTTGGGTTTTTATTTTTAGATTTGGAAAATCAAAAAACAAATTTTTCAAAATGAAATTTTTTAATTGTGATCATTAGTAAAAAATGTAATAATTTATTGTGCAATATATTTTAGAATAGATTTTTTAGAGCTATTCGAGCCATGGTGCACTAATATCATTTAAACCCAATTACAACATACTTTGATTATTGAGAAATCTATGGTGACGCTAATCCCTTAATATACATTCCCGATTGTTTCCTGCAAATTTTTTTTAAATTTTAATTTTTTTTCTTTCTTAATAAGTAATCAAAATTTCATTTATTGCAACTTTTTTCAGTAAAAACAATAATCCAAAAATATGTTATTTTTTTGAAAAGTAGAAATTTTGAAAAAGGGGGGTATTCAAATCTTAATGAGTTTAATAGATATCTTTTCTTAATTACATAAAATTATGATAAATTGAAAAAATAATTTATAAAAGATGTATAAGTGAAAATCAAAGATGTAGTTTTGGGTAACTTGAAATTTCAGAATTTATTTTTTCCTTGTTGTGATTTAATCTTGGCTTTTATCAATAAATTTTTGTTTGTTGTAAAGACAATAAATCTTGTTTAAACTTCCTATTAAATTATTATTTTAATGAGATTTAGAATGCTTCAAAAACAAGATCTTTCAACAAAAATAGTTATTCAAATATTGATTTAATATACATTGATTGTAACTTTTTTCAGACCTGAAATCTGGTTTTATTTTTGGATTATTAATCTTCTCAAATATCTTATGATATTTTATAATAAGAGCACCAAACAAATAAATAGAAAAAACTTAAATTTTGACCGACTTGCTTAAAAACCCTACCTTTAAACAATAATATATAATATAAATTTTTCCCCTTTATTCCTCATATCTTAGTAATATTTAAATTTCTTCCTTTTATCTGAAAATACTATTTTAAAACCTGATACTTTAACAAAAGAGTTTTCAAAGTTAGTAAATTGCTAACTCATAATTTGGTTTGTGAAAGAAAAACCAAAATATGTTCAATAAAATTTCACTACAAAAAATCTCTTGACTTTTATCAAGCTTTCAGCCTTTTCATACTTTCAAAAACTTTCAGACAAATATAAACCTTTCAAACACTTTTCAACACCTTTTAAGGGGAAACACTTTACAAAAGTTGATAAGCTTGGTAAAAGTCAAGAGATTTTTTTTAGTGTTCTGAAGATGCCCAAAATCATTTTTTCAAAAACGCCAGAATAATTTTTTTCTTTGTTTTGTAAACAAAATCCCAAATGTCAGAACTATTGAAATTTAAATCAATTACAGATTCACTTAATTCTGTTTTCCGAACAAAGACAAAAAGAGCTGAAGCAATTCGGCTCTATGAAGAATTAAAAAAGGAATTTGATCTCAAAGGAGACAATTTGTATTCAGCGCTGTGTTCCCTGGCGATCTCCAGGTGTGAGCATGCTAAAAAGGATTACTTAAAAGAAGCGATGACCTTACGAGAGGCCGGGCTAAACTTTTGGAGGAGCAAATTCAGTAACAAGGTCGACCTGTCGTACCCTACTGTTTCGGAGGAATCGACCGAGGCCATCTCGTGTTTCCTGCAAGCCGCAGAGCTGTACTTACAAATGAACAAGAAAATTAAGGCAATGAAGCTCTATAATGAATTGGCCATCTGCCTCAAATTGATTGGCGAACCACGCGAGGCTGCCTTTTATTTCCGCAAGGCCGCAGCCTTAATCCAATCCAAAAATAAACTCAGTTTCATTCAAATCATTTTAGAAAGCTTTTATTGTTTAATTGATTGTACCGATTATTCGAAAGCAACCAACACTTTGTTTTATGTGATCAATTTTTTAAAACGCTCTTTGACTGAAAAAAATTCGGTGGCCTTTGGTCTCCAAAAATATTTGTTTGAGGCACAGCTCAATTTATTGCTCTTGAATTTGTTGCAAAGAAAAATTTCAGACTCAAAAGAGGTTTTGAAAGAAATTAATGAACTAATACAAACCAACTTTTGGTCCGAAAGTGAGCACACAATACCAGCAAATGATTTTTCTGAAATACTCTCAGAAATCGTCAATTTTGTTAAAGAAAGAGAAATTGAAGAGCTTGAAATATTGGCTGCCGAGATTCGAACAGAACTCCCAAAAGAAAGTAACAGAATCATGGACTTACTTACACAGTCACTTAAACGCTTTCTTTTATAAAGATCTCACAATTGTTTTTTTTTTATTTGTTCTTTGTTCTTTGTTTTTTTTTTTTTTTTTTTTCATATTTCCTTTTTCCGAATTCAAAAAAAAAAATTTAATGTTCATCGAACCGAGAATGACTAAACATATTTTTTGCCTCTTTTAAATTACTACTAAACTTTGTTTTTTAAGACAAATTCAAATCTTTTGGGTTATAACTTTTGAATAAAAAAAAATTGTTAGTTTGTTTTTTATTATTTAAGGGAGGAGTTTTTAAATCATCTTATTTACCGTTAGGTTTTTTTTAATTTGAGAAATAAAAAGAAACTTTAAGAGATTTTCGTTTTATTTCTCAAATTAAAAAAAAACCGCAGTTAGCTTTTCCAAAATTTAAGAGAATTTAGTAAAATCTATGATTTTTCTCAATTCTTTTGAATTCTGGAAAAGCTAGGCACTCTACGGCACTTCACATTAGGCTTTCCAGAATTTTAAAAGAATAGTTAAAACTCATAGATTTTACTTAATTCTTTGGAATTCTGAAAGCCCGCCATTATGTTTTCTTGAATTTTCTGTTTATTTGGAAAGCCGATCGATTTTACAAATATAACAGTAAACCTCAAGAAATCCTATAACACTTAACAAATAAAACAGAAAACCTCAAAAAAACCGTTGGTTAGATTTTTTTAATTTTAGAAATTAAAAGAAAATTTCATTTAATTTTAGGTTTTTCTCTATTTTTTTGAATTCTCGAAAAGCTAGGCGCTTGACGGCACCCGAACGCACTGATTCAAATTCCTATATTTTTTTTGAGAAATTGTAAAAAAGACACAACCGTGTGTCTATTATCCTCAAGATATTATTAAATTTGTTGAATCTATTTTCTAAAATTATAATATTATTTTGTAAAGGTAATTCATGAAACAATTGGCAAATTTTGGAAAAAATACTTTTTTCCACATTTTTAAAAAAGACCACCACTTATCAAATATAAACTAAATTTCATTATAAACGGTACATGCTACATTTGAATTTTGAATTGTGTTTGTATTATTTTGAAGTTTTTCCCCTCACAATGAAAAATTTGAAAAGAAATCATTTTTTCTATTTTTTATTTTTTCGATAGTATTCTGTTAAAATAGAAAATGAAAATGATCATGAAAATTTGGAAATATGTAACAGATGAATTAATCGGGAAAATGGTTTCAAATATGAAAAATAGATTAGATTTAGTTATATAAATGGAAGGGGAATTGATAAATCGGTTTCATTAATTTTTTAAAAATTTTATTTCTTATGTAATGCTTATTTCAAAATAAATATCCCAATTTTTTTAATTGTTTTTTTTTGTTTTTTTTTATTTTATTTCTAGACATTAAATAAATATCTCTTGAGTATAGAACTGAATATTAAAAGAGAAAATTTTATATTATAATAGATAACTTCGATTATTAAAAATATTTTTCTTTAAAATTTGATTTTTAATTTGCCAATGTTTTTGAAATAGAGTTTATAATGGTTCTTAGACTTCCCAGAGGTCATGTTTATCCGGAATAATTTTAAAAAAGTCAATTGGTGATCTTGGTTATTTTTATAAAAATAACGAAGGTCTTTGTAATCTATGCTGAGTGCAGGTTTGAGATATTTTGATTGATACGACACGCAAGATATTTTTCTTAAAATAACCTAGATTTCCAATTGTGAGTGCTTTAATTATTGTTGGTACTGCACTGACAATCCAGAGATATAATTTATGCTATTGAGTTTATTTATAATAAACTCTAAAAAAATAAAACTCAAGAATAAGCAATATTATCTAATTTTTGTACCAAAAAAAAATATTTTTTTTGAATAAACAATCTGTTTTTTCCTTCGATTTCTCTTTTCAGTTTCGCTACTGTATTCATTCCAAAGCATTTTTATATCTTTTCAATTCAATTACTTTATTGAACATTTTCTTATCTTTTACTTCTTTTTAATGAATATTTTGGTAAACTTAATGTTGCAGCATTTTGATTGTTGTCTCTAATTCAAACACGGCGCGTATATGTTTACTATTAATTTGGTTTATTCTTAGAATTTTTATTTTCATTTTCCACTTATTTATATAAACAAGATAAAATCATTAATTGTGGGTCAAGTCATTATGGTGAAATTTTTATTATCTGAAATGGAAAAAAACTTTTTAGTAATTTTATTGAGGACCTAACACCAATCAAAAACCAACTAACCATTGATGTACTATCTATCTCCAAAAATCAACAACCAAAAATGAGGACATTTTTAGAAAAAAAGTACCAAAGAGCGACACTCAATTTCCAATTAGAATGGTTGTGAATTACAATTTTGAAAACAACAATGTCAGTTTTGAAGTGTCGCTCTTTAGCGCTTTTTGAGATCTCGGTGTCTTTTTTTTTTTTTTTTTTTTTGAATTTTTCAAATGAGTTATTTTTATTGAAAGAATATTACATAAGCCTTACTTTGGTCAAATTTAGAGGGTTACAAAATAACCAAAAATCAGACGAAATCGAATTAAATTGATTACGAAATACAAGAAATCAATTTGTTTTAAATTATTGAAATTTAACCTTTTGAAAAAGAAAATCAGAATTTTTTTTTTGAAATTTTGATTTTTTTAAATTGAGAACTCTTTCAAACTTTTTTTCTTTGTTGAATTTTTTGTCAAAGAGATCCAATGGAATTTTTTTTTTTTTGTTATTGGAATTTTGTCAACCAAAAGAAGGGCTATTCCACAATACCGTTTTTGGTCTCAGGTCACCCCTTGAGTATCTGCATTTTCACAGTAAACGACTAGACCCTTAAAAAGAAATTTATTTAACAAAATATCAGATCACATCAAAAAATTTCTTGGTTTTTTTCGGTCTTTCAGTTTTTTCAAGCATACAGACCATTTACAAAACTTTCAAACAATTTCCAAGACTTTTAATAGGTAAAATATGTTATAAAGGTGATAGGCTTCATAAAACTCACGTGATTTTTTGTAGCGGTAGATAATTCACTAAAAAACAAGAATATTTCAATACAACCTTAAGTTATAATTTTTCTGATCACTTTTGGTAAATTGTTATGTATTTACACTTTTTGACAGAATTATCCACCTTTTTATTGCTAAAAAAATTTTTTAATCAATAATCAAGAAGTTTCTACTCGTTGAAACAAAGAAAAACCTATTTTTTTATTTTAAATATTAATTTAACATACTTAGCAATTAACGAAAAAGAAGAATGGGAAAAAGGTTCAAGAAACTTATAGCCTCAGATTAAAATATTCATAAATCAGTTCACTAAAAAGTTCAAATAAAAAATTTCATTCAAAATAATTTTTTTTTTCTTGATAAATTGGGCATTTGAGGAAATCAACAAGGATCAAAAAAGTTTCCCATGATACACATCAGCATTTTTTAGAACAATTATTGAAATCTAGAATTATTTTTTAAATTTTTTCGGCAATAATAACAAGGTTATCTTTAATTAATAAAGATGATAATGTGTTTACCATTAAAATTATTTCGGTTCCACAAAACTCCAATCTTTCACCAATTTAGAGAAAAAATAATATTTGAATTTTTTTTCTTAATTGTAAGTCCATTTTTTAATTTAGCGATAGGAATTTGAATTGTATCGGAAATAAATATTTAACAAAAAATAAATATTTTATTATTTTTTATAAATTAAAAAAGTGAGTTCGAACAGTTCTCCTATTGAAATTTTTGTTTTAATTAATTCTAAAGGAATACTGTAAAATATAAAATAATTTTTTTATTATTATTGGAGAGAGACAATACAATAAAATTACACCCTGTTTGCTTTTAAATTTTTTTTTTTTGTTTTGTTTGGTTTTGAATAGAAAATCAAATCATTTTCGGTACAATAACAAAAAGTCAAAAAAAACACATGTTAGCTTTTTCAGAATTCAAAAGGAGTGTAAAAATCATAGATTTTACTCAATTCTTATTAATTAAAAAATAATTGTTAAGTTACCTTGTGTTTTCTGTTTATTTGGAAAATCAATAACTTTTCTTTAGGTTTTTTTTTACTTTTCAAAATAAACCGAAAATTTATTAAAATTTTCTGTTTATTTCAAAAGATAAAAAAAACCAAGAATACTTCACAAATAAAATGGAAAACCTCAAAAAAACATAACCAAAATCTATTCATTTTCCAAATAAAATAGAAAACCTCAAGAAAACCTAGAACAGTTAACAAATAAAACAGTAAACCTCATGAAAATGTGGGTACTCTAGAGCACTCTACATGACTTTCTGATTCTCTTAACTTTTATTGGTTTTTTTTTTTTATCCAAGATAATCTGTTGGTAATATTATTACTCAAAGGATATCTTTTCTTTTAAAAAATGAAAAAGACAAATCTTTTATTTTTAAGCGAAAATACGAACAATATCAAGAAATAAAATAACTAAAAGAGATTCAGAAAAAAAAATAATAATAAAGTAAAAACTTAATTACATTTTAATTTTTTGTAATCCTGGGGAAGAATTGGTTGTTTTAGTTCTTTCCTTTTGTTTTGAAAATTTCTCGATCGCCAGGATAATTTGTTTAATTACACAGTTGAAATATTTGACGAACTATATATCAAATGAAATATGATACCTTTATTTAGATTTAATTTATAACTTAATAGAAAAGTTACGTATATCAATTACAGAGTTTTTAAGAAATTGAATTAATTTTTTCAAATTATTCTTTTGAGTTGTTTGCTTTTTTTTTTTGTTTTACTTCTATTTCTAGGTATTATAATTATTTATTTTTTCAATGTTCCCATTTATTTTTTTGACAATATCCGATAACAAAATACCAACTATATAGTTTTAACGTAGTTTAGGTACCAAATGGTCTTATTGTACAGAAAGGTTGATTCGTTTCACTTCAGTTTAGTTTCAAATTAGATCGGTTGCCTTCATATATCTTTGGCTGAATAAGTCAAAATCCAATACTTATTGAAGATCTATTTGCGAACCAGTTCATTTTGTCCAAGATCTAATCATGAACAAATCTATCAATTCTTTAAATGATTTTTAAAGTCTTTTACCTCCCCCCCCCCAAAAAAAAAAATAAATAAATAAAACCTAAAACATTAATAGGGTATACCTAACAACTTTATAAAAAATATCAGTTGAAAAAAGAAAAAAGTATAAAAAAAATAACAATTTTGATTTTTCAATGATTTCTAACTGTTGATAGTAACAATGTTGGACACAGAAAAATTTTGGACACATTTTTAATTGGGAACATTAGTAAAATCAAAAATCAAATCCTATTGAATACTAGGTGAATTTTATATAAATCCAGGTTTAAATGTGTTACAAGTTCATTAATTTGTGGTTTGTGTAGAATACTCCTTTGAATGGTTGATAACACAAGTAGATCATGCTATTTTAACAAAAATCCAAGTTTTAGTAAAGTTAACTATTAATTCTGAAAATAGACATTTTTAAACTTACTTTAGATTATAAGAGATAAGGTTTTGAAAAAGTAGAATTACATTAATCCATATTCTAACAAGTAGATTATTGTAATTTTCTTTAGTTATTTCACAAACATTTGAAATTAAAAATCATTTTCAGTCAATGTTCAAAATTAAAATTACTGTACAACTATTTTTCTCTTTCCAACATTTTTCTCTCAACCGTAAATAAGAATCTTTTGGTGACAGAAAATTGGTTTTAATCTCAAATATCATAATTCTTGATAGTGTTATTTTTCGAGTGGAAACCGAAAAGTGTATATACAAATAAGTTAAAATTGGAATCTCAAGAAAATAGATAAACTTTATCCTGAAATATATGGTTTATTTCAAAATAAAAAGATCCAATTTTTCATTCAACTTCCAAAAAAAAAAATCACATACCCGAATGAAAATCAAGAATCGTAAAAGTCCAAATAATTAAAACTTGCTTAAAGTATTAAAAATTTGATATGTTACATTACTACTAATTGCATAATTAAAAGATCAATATTTTCATTATGCTTTCCAAAAAAAAATTACCCCAAGATTTAAAATAAAATCATCAAAGTCTCCAATTCTGAAAAGATGAAAATTAATAATTTAAGATTCTTATAAGTACTGTTATTTTCCAATTAATAAATGAAAATTTTTATTTCAAGTTTCCAAAATTAATATTAATTATTACTGCAACAATCAAATTAGAAGAGTAAAAATTTTATCTGAGAGTTAACAAAGCAAGTTTAAATTGATTTCTAAAAATATCCTTTCTAAATGATGCTGGAAAGATCCTTGAATTTGATTCAACTTCTAAACTAGAAAAATATTTTGGAATGTGAACTACAAATTTTTATTTTTTAATTGGAAAATAATAGTATTAAAAATTTGAAACGATTCATAACTTGAAAAATCTTTTTGTAAAAATCTGAATGAAAATTTGTTCCATTTAAATTGAAACAGATAGTATTGAAAAAATCTTTTTTCGAAAGTGGAATGGAAATTTTGTTCCATTTATTTTGTCACAAATTGTATATTGGATTATTTTTCGTTTTTCAGATAAATATTTATTTTTGGACTTTTCTCAATAGGGTTATATTTATTAAAATAATTAAAAGAATTTCCCAAATATCTGTGTAAAGTTTTTATATTATCTTACAGAAAAGAAACTTTTAGGAGCTAGTATGATTCAAAAATATATGAACTTCATGATCGTTTCACAATAAACATCAAATTAACTTTGAATTCTCCGGAATTTTTTAAACCTTGAATTGAAAACAGTTCAAAATTTCAATAGACAGAATTATATTTTCCTCTTAATTTCAGACTGATCAAATTAAATCTTTAAAGATCATTTTAAGGGTTGACAAATTTATTTGAGAATGAAAAATTTTGTATAACAATTATAAAGTTTTCTGAAATTTAAATATTTTAATGCTGATTTCCTTGAATTTTGTTGGCATATGTATTCAAAAATTTTATTATTATTTCTCAAATATTTTTTTAAAAAAATAAAAATGAATTCCAATTAATTATTAGAATTGAAGTCAATGGACGAATACTCTAAAATAATAATTATTTGTTTTTTCTTACCTGAATATATGACAAACAATATTTAATAATATTTTATATTTCAAAAAATTAAATAAATTTTAGTGACCTTTATGAAAAAAAGAGAAAGAGGAAAAAAATTCCAACACGGTTTTTAATCGGAAACATTGATAGAATCAAAGAAATCACTGAAATCTCTGAAACATGAAAACGAAATATAAAATCAATTAAAAGAAGAAATCAAAATAACTTGGAATAATATTCCAGTATATTATTTTTAATCAAATCACCAAACACAATTTAAATTCTACTTTATGGTCAAAACCACCCTTAAGGTTTACAATCCCTGAAACTGGAAAAAATATTATCTTGTATTGGGTGTGGCAACTTGTTATTTTGGTTCTTAGCTGATCGATCCACAACTAAGTTTGGATCGTATAGGTGGTTGAAAAAGGCTATTTTTGTCATTTTATTTTTTTTTTTTCCGAAATACAGATTGATGAGTTTAAGATTAATTAATTGAAATTTATTATATTGAATTTGTTAATTTTTGGGTTTTCAATTGAAATTATCATTTTCCTTTTACAGAATTAGGAGTAAATAAAAAAACTTTTTTTTACAAGCATCAAATAATACAAAGCGTAAATAAAAATTTCAACATACAAAACAAAAAACTCAATTGCTAATTAAATATCTTCCAATTAATTAATCTTAGACTCATCAATTCGGATTTCGGAAAAAAAAAAAATAAAATGACAAAAATAGCCTTTTTCAACCACCTATACGATCCAAACTTAGTTGTGGATCGATCAGCTAAGAACCAAAATAACAAGTTGCCACACCCAATACAAGATAATATTTTTTCCAGTTTCAGGGATTGTCAACCTTAAGGGTGGTTTTGGAGATCGAAAAAATTTTTTAATTTTTTCAACAAATTTTTATATTTTTTGAATAAATATTTAATCATTGATCAACCACAGAAAAAACCCAGACCTAACCAACGGATAGTATTAAAAAAACTGTTATTGTGCTGAATCCTCTGTTTTACCATTAACGATTTATTTTTTCTTATATTAAATGATATTACTTTGAATTTCCAGGTTTCTGTGATTTAGTTCATGTTTCTACATTAAAAACGGTGTTGGAAATTTTTTCCCCTAAGTTACTTTTTTTCATCAAGGGTAAATTAAACGAGGTATATTTTTTCTCATCTTCAAGAATTCAAGATTTGACCCTGATTATGATTGTATTTTTTAATAAGATTAAATTTTCATTACAATTTGTTCAAATAAACTCTCAGAAATTTCTAAAATTGAGATTTCTCAAAAATAAAATTGTTTTGCAAATTTTTCTTTTTTTTTTTCATTCCCTTACATTCAAACTTACCAATGTGAAAAAAATTTGGGTCATTAAAAAAAATTGGTTCAGTCAAAAATTTGTTTTCGTTTTTTAAATAGTAAATATTAGCAAAATGATTTTTGATCAAAGTAAAATTTTATGAACAAATCTTACATTTAAGAAAAACCAAAATCACTATCAATAATAATTTTCAAAGGCAAAATTATTTTGTTGCATTTTGTGCTTATAGAATTACTGTGGAACTCTAAAAAACAAAAATTTATTTTTAATTGTAAACTTTACTAAAAATGTTGATTTTTTTATAGATTACATTCCAAGATCTAGTTAATCATTGTTTGGGAAGACCAAAAATTAATAACCGTTTTAAATTAAGGTTTGTCTAAGGGGATTTTAAGAATTTAAATGGTTTCTGAAATCTTGATATTTTGGTATTTTGAAGTTTTGATTGTAAACATTAGTGGAAAACAATCTCTTTCGAAAAAACATCTTTTTGGGAAGATTTTATTATTCAATTTGATTTAAAAGGTTATTTAAGATTAACCGTGATAAATTTGCGTTCATTAACAATGATAAATATCTTATTGAATTAATAGATTTTAATATTTCCTTTAAATATTTCTCTTATTTTTAGTAAAGTTGACAATTAAAAATCATTTTTTGTTTTTTAGAGTTCCACAGTAATTCTAAAAGGTTAAAATGCAACAATTTAATTTTAACTTTGAAAATTATAATTGGTAATGATTTTGGTTTTTCTTAAATGTAAGATTTGTTCATAAAATTTTACTTTGATCAAAAATCATTTTGCTAATATTTACTATTAAAAAAAAGAAAACAAATTTTTGACTGAACCAATTTTTTTTAATGACCCAAATTTTTTTCACAATGGTTATGAAATCACTGTCAAATCTAAAACCAGGAAATTTCTGAAACCCGGTAATTCCATTTTTCTGATCAATTGTAAATATTAGTAAAATGTCAAAAATATACTCCCATTTTACAGACAAATAACCCAATTACCCAGCAACTTATAGCCTTTTCAATTGTTTTATTGGTTAAATATTCTGAATCCATTAATTTTAACTCTTTGGTGAATTCAGAAATCAAAAAAATCCAAAATTTGTAAAATTAATTGAGAACATTACTGAAAATTGAAAATCAAATTTATTGCGATTTTCCCTTTAGATAAATTCTAAATTGATTAGGAATCATCTTTATAAGAATTATTTTGTTATTGAATTTATGAAATAAGAGTTTTATTTACTTTATATCTTTCTTTTAATAATTTTTTCAAAATTTTAAATTTCTATTGGGAACATTAGAGGATTTATTTTTTTATAAAATGGTTTTCATAATTTCATGAAAATTTACAATAATCAAACACCTCTCTCAAATTCAAATTCTCTCAAATATTTTAAAAGTATGAAAATGGTTTTTATTTCAAAATTTAAAATTAAAAGTGGATTTTCATTTTCAGTCATTTATTCAATTAATTTTACAAATTTTGGATTTTTTTGATTTCTGAATTCACCAAAGAGTTAAAATTAATGGATTCAGAATATTTAACCAATAAAACAATTGAAAAGGCTATAAGTTGCTGGGTAATTGGGTTATTTGTCTGTAAAATGGGAGTATATTTTTGACTTTTTACTAATATTTACAATTGATCAGAAAAATGGAATTATCGGTTTCAGAAATTTCCGGGTTTTAGATTTGACAGCCAATCTTCTTTTGAATGAAAATTACTTGTTAAAAAAAGAATTCTTTTAAAAAACGATAATTCATTTCTCTAAAGATGAAAAATGGTAAAAAAGAGAATAAGAAAATTTAAAAAATGATATCAAAAACATCAAAGAGCAAACTCAAAATCATAAATAACAGGCCATACAAAGACTGTGAACGAACTTCAAAAACATTTCTCTTATTTAAAAAAAAAACATTACACTCAAAAATGTTACATTTTTTTTTCAGATCGATAATTTTTCGTTTTAATTTTTTCTAATTAGATTTCGGATTTGGAATAATACAAACCATTAAGAGAAGAAACCCAGAGGGGCGGTGTTGTCTCTTGCCGAACTTGAACTTGATTATATTTTAAAACACAACATTTTCAAAAAATCGTAAAGTTTTCCAAAATTTATTTTATTTTTCTACCTGTCAAAAAGAGTTTATTAGCCCCGTCAGATCATTTAATTCAAATACTAATACATTAAATTCTTACTACTAACTTTCTAAATCAATTAATCCAAGAAAATGATTTTGTAATGTTTAGAAAAGATTAGACAAATAATAAAGGAATTTAAAAAATCTCAACTAGATCTTTAAAAAATAAATAAGAAATGATATTTATTCATTCGCAAAAAAAGTAGTATTTTTTGCACAAGGTGAAAAAAAAAATATTGAGTGAATTTTTCTCTCTCCAAAATTAGTACTGACTTCTCAATGATTATTGATCACATTTTTTTTTAAATTACAAAAAAAAATATTTTGACTATTTTTTTGGTGACTTTCTCCGATTTCCTAAAAAATAATCCTAAGACTTTACCCTATCTAAAGTCTTCACTGTTGGATTTTGTTTTCACAAGATATTTTTTGAAAATATCTTGTTCCCCTATCCATTTCATTTTTTTTTAAATCACTTATGCTTGTTTGTTTGAATTTTTAATCAAAGATCTAAAAAGTGAAAAATTTAAACAAGCTTTGCTCACAAAAATCACATTAAAATTTTCAACCAAATAGAAGTCAAAACAGTCCAAAAAGATGATCTTTCAAAAATAAAACCAAAATCCAAAAGAAAAAAAAATGAAGTGCAAAAAAATGTTTTTTAAAACAGTTCAGGAAACAGTTCTACTACCAATTTTCAACTGTTTTCTAGATTATTTGAAAAACTTTTTTTTGTTCTTCCTTTTTCAATTTGATTCAACAAAAAAGAAAAAAAAATAATCCATTTTAATTTTATGATTTGTTTCTTGGGTGTTCCTCGTCTTGTCTTGATTTTCATTTTTTTTGGCTGAATTCAATAAAATATCTTATGGTATTCACCACTCTCTTGCTCCTCCAATCTGCATATTATTTTTTAACCTCGAGAACCAAAATTGGAGATATTTTTTCTTTTCTTTCTCTCTAGAAATCGTAATCTTTACACTCAAGCTAAAGCTCTCGCAAAGACTACTATTTCTCTCAAGACAAAAAGAAAAAATATCTCCAATTTTGGATCTACTCGTGAAAATAATATGCATATTTCCTCGTGATCGAATGAATAACAACAGATATTTCACATGATAAATTTAAGGGTATCTGACTGAACGTTAAGAGAGACTAATATTAAAGACAAAGCCGTTTTTCCAAAACGTTTTACAAAAAGTATTCAAAAGTGTTGCCCATATGACTAAAAAAAAAAAGCTGACTGAAACAGTTTGAAGTTATTCCAACAATTCTCTTGGTCTTTTCTTTCTTTAAACACTTCAATTTGATTTAACAGGTTTTTCCAATTGATCAAAAGACAAGAATTTCCAATTTTTGGAGGATTATTTTCATTTGTCTGTTTTGAATTAACAGTAACAAAAATTCCTAATTTTTTTATCTTTTTACCTTTTCCAAATTTCCCTTCTTAAGTTGCTTGGGCTACTTAGGTTCCTATTGTTCCTTTGATTCCTTCTCTTTTTGTTTTTTTAGGTGTTTGGGAAAGGTAAAAAGTATAAAAAATCATTATAAGAATTGGTTGACCTGATCATGACTAACCCAACCAAACTTGTTCATGATCATATCTTCGACGAATTAAGCAGGACTTCTGCAACTGAACTGAATCCAAAGAATGCGATCTGAAACCAACCAAAGTGAACCGAATTGAACTTTTCGTACTATCTGTCGAGTCGTTACTTGGACTGGGTTTTTGCTGTTGAGTCGGTATCTTGTACTGGGATTTTGCGAAAACAAGATTTGGGAAACTTACAAAAAAAAAAAAAAATAAAATAATAAAAAAAAAAATAACACAAAAAAAAAAAAACACAAAAAAAAAAAGCAAATCAACTGAAAAGAAAATTTCGAAAACCAAATCTTATTCTTAAAAACCAGTGCTTTTTAGATTCAACCCATCTATAAAGTTCTATGTCAAAATTTAATAAAGCAGCCTATTTCATTTGATCTATAGTTGTTCAAATATTGAGAACTCTTTATTAAAACTGCCTATGGTGGTGATCCAAAAAAAAAAACGACATAAAAGGAAACAACCACCAGCCCATTCAACACTTGGGGCACAAAAAAAAACTTTTCACTGAAGTTTTTTCAATTTTCTATTATTTTTTGACTCTTTCATTTCTTGCTTTTCTTTCTCTTTTTCTTGTCTTTTTTCTGAAATAATTTATTCTTTTCTTGTTTATTAAAGAAAAGATATCCTTTGAGCTGTAATCCTGCTTACATTACAGTTAGGATAAAAAAACCCTAAATACAATTTTAGAGTTTCAGGAAGTGTCGTCGAGTGCCTAGCTTTTCCATAATTTAAAAGAATGGAGAAAAATCAATCATTTTTTCTCAATTCTTTTAAATTCTGGAAAAGATAACGAAGGTTTTTTTAATTTGAGAAATAAACCGAAAATTAATAAATTTTCTCTATTTCTCAAATTAAAAAAAACCTAACGGCAAATAGGAGGTAATTTTGTTGAATCACCTCTGCTCAACAATAAAAAAAAAAATTCCTAATTGTTTTAAACACTTGGTTAGAATTAAAGATCAAACAACAAAAGCTGTCTAAAAAATAAATAGATTCTGGTTTCTTTTATTGCAAGATGCAAATACCTTTTACTAAGAAAAAAAAAATCAAATGATAATTTTTTTTTCCAGCTTGAGGTCTTTATCATCAGTTGGTGTGATCACCTCAAAAAAACTTTTTGACCTTGCAAATTGACAACCACTTTTAAACAACTTTTCGACATTTCCAAAAATTTTTTGCACTTTTAAAGTGTAAATTCCTTGTTATAATTCTGTCAAAATGAAAATCCTAGTAAAAGTGCTAATATTTTTTAAAGGGGTTATTGTAAATTAGAATTCATTTTTTTTTTCAAGTTAATCTTTTTGGTTATTTATTAATTAAAAGTTCAACAAAATCCAATTTTTCTTTAAATAAATTTTCGAAATGAAACTGCAAAACCACTGTAAGATTGATCTCAAAAGAATGGTTTTTCTTTTCTTTGGATTCGCGTTACTTTTTGGAGGAGTTGAAGCACCCGAGGCACTTTTCACAACACTTTTAGGTGATAGGGGGTATATTGCAATAACATGCTTGTACACTGGCTTCTCGATCAACATACTCTTGATTGCGCCAATTTTGATCGTCAAGTTGGGAACCCCGAGGTGTGTAATTTTGGGATCAATTCTGTTTCTCTGTATTCCTGCGTGCTTGATCGAAATTCGGTTTTGGGTCGTATGCTGTATGATGTTCATTGCCGGGAATGGGGTTTCGCTTTTTTATACTGCGAGCAGCACCTACGCCATCCAGCTGTCTGACGAGAAAAGCGTGGGCACGATTGGAGGCATTTTTACAACGTTTGCAATTATCGGCGCCTTGTTTGGCAATGTGCTCTTGACCTTGCTCTATAACAACAATATGAAAGACCAACACGTTTTTATTGTTTTAACCTTGCTTGGAGTCTCAGGGGTAGCTATCATTTTAACGATTCCCAACACAGACAAAACAGGAAATCCATCAAGAAAGACAAATAAAGATCCAAATAATCATCAAAAGAAGAAACACAAAGAAAAAGCAAAAGAAGGGAGTCTTCAAGACCCAAAAAATGAAGAAGAATTGGAAGAGTTGGTAGCGTTGGACGATTTGGTGTCTTCTGATTTCGGTGACAAAAACAATAGTATCGAGATCGATCGCGCCAATGTGCCGAACAGCAACACACCAAATCCCAAATCTCACGAGGACGCTTCACAGAATAAGGGTGCCGTCAGTGAGCGTGATTTAACTCAAATTGAAAAATTAGAATCAAAGATCCAGTTTCAAGACAAGAGTACTCACGAAAAGCAAGGCCAAAGGAAAGGAGCGCCTTCAGATTATTTCCAAAAAATAAAGCACACCCTTTCCTTCATCCTAAAGAAAACAGCGTTTCTATTAATGACAATAACAATACTTGAAGGCTTAACGACTGCGATGACCAGCGGGTTTCTTCCAACGCTGATGGAAAAAAAAAACATCCCCATATGTACAACAGTCTTTTGCTTTTCAAAGAGCATTTCTTCTCTCGCCTTGGGCAAAATTTCTGATACATTCGGAAATGTGTTGGTGTTTTTCTCATCGACACTGTTTGGAATGATCGCTTCATTCGTCCTGGCGTTCGTCCCCGGCGTTTCACTGGGGACCCTTGTCACCTGCTATGTCCTGCTGGGGTTGGCAATTGGTGGTTACAGCATCATCATTTTCCCCTTAACAATGGGATTTTACCCCAATGATACTGTGAATTGTATTGCGCTTTTTAAATTTACACGAGGAATCACTATCGGAATCTCAATGAGCTACATTTCACATTTGAAACGCAAAATGAATTTCATCATTATCATCATTTTCCAGTTCATTACGCTGTTTTCAATCCTATATCTTCACTTTAGGGTGAAATCAATTAACAACTTAATTAAACCAGAGAATTCAGTGCAAAATCAGAAAAATGAACAAGACAAATTAGCAGGATTTGAGAAAAACACTTTAGTGCAAAACAATTCTGAAACAGAAATCAAACCAATTATGAAAAGCCAACAACCAATCGACAACCCTCAAGCAATATGATCATTTTAATAAATATTCCAAAGTTCAAAATTGTCTTGTAAATATATTTTATTGTCAAAAATCTGTGATTTTATGATTATCAATGAACGATAATACAATGTTTAAAAGGTGATTTTTCTTTTTTTTTTTTTTCACTTTATCAAAAGTTGAACATTTTTTGCATTGTACAGCTGTTAATATTTCTCCATCACCCTTGAATTTAAAATTTGTTCAAATACTTCAAGATGCAAACCACAACTGCAGATTTTGAAAATGTTCAAGAGAGGCTTTTTATTAAGGTAATTCAAATGCAGATCAGAAAGCTATTGTTAAAACCAACAAGAAAATTGTTCAACTCTGGGATAAGAAATGAAATATCAATACAACTTATCATTTTTTAATTGTATTTTTATAACAGATCAACATAAAATATGTATATAAATGTAAAAACTAAAATTCTATTTTTTGTTTTTTTAATAAATAAATTATTAACAATTCCTGAATTGATCACAAAAGATATTTTACTCATTTGTTTCTTTTCTCTTTTTTCATTTTTTCACAAATCAAATTCCGAGAGAATTTCTTTTTTTTGTTTTTTTTTTTATAAGATTGTTATTTAAAATGGTTGAACGTATAATCTTGAAAATATGTAATTTATGTCACTATCATTAATATTTTTTAATCATTATTGGTACGATTAGCTTGAAAACCCAATTTAAAAAAAAAAAAAAAAAATGCAGGAACTAAATTATTTAATAGTTATATTATATGTGTATCACAATAAAAAGAAGAATAAAAATAATCCACTTAATTATGAATTTTCTTTCTTTTTATTTCTTTGTGTTTGTGCTGGGATGAGTTTATTTTTAATAATTTCAACCATTTTTTTAGTTTTTATCTTTTTTTTTTATTATTTATAGTATTTAGAGTTAAAATAGGAAAAAAAATTAAAGTGATGTGTGCTTTCTCCAAATAATAAATATTACTTTGATGAATGATTGTTAGTTCAGACAATATGTACATGTTTTACTGCTATTTTCCAATTAAGAAAGAAAAATCTTTATTTAAGGTTCTCAAATATTTTTTCAACAATTGGAGAAATCGTAGAATAAAACAAAGAATTTCTCAAGATCATTTGATCATGATAATTCGGCCTAGAGTTTTTTTTAATTTGTTTCTCTTTGTTTTAAAAATTTTGAGTTAAAATTTATTTTTTTTTTATTTGAAAGCCTTAGTTTATAAAATTATACACTTAAATAAATTAACAATGTGTGAATAGTTATTATTTTGAAATCAAATTAAAAAGTATTTTTTTTATGTTTCAAGATGAATTTTCCAGATTTTTAAATATAGTAATTTTGTGAGAATTTTTAATTTAAATTTTTGGTTTTTTTTTTTTTTTTGTTAAACAAAAAGAAAAAATTGATTCAAAATAGGATTTTAAAAACATAATTCTATTTTTTTTCAAGGTATAAAATAATTATTTTAATTTTGCTGAAATTTAGAACATTATTTATATTGAGTTATTTTAAAAATGTGTGGTTTTGTTTTTAAATTGTATTTTGTGGTTAAATTCAATCACAGGCCATGAAATTTCTTTCTGATTCAAATAAAATAATTATTTTTGGTAATAATTAGAAAAATATGTTGACTTTTGATAATTTTCAAAAAATGAAAAAAATAGATCAAACTTTTAAAAACTATATTTCATTTGGGAAAACAACTTTAAAAGTCAATCCGTGATTTTGGAGTTATCAGCTTTTTACTTTACTTTTCATATTTCAAGATATAAAAACACTTTTTTTGTATTTACTATGAAATTTCAGAGAAGATTTTTTTTTCATGTACTGATCGTTGATGTTAATACATGAGGTATGGTGACTTTAGATTTTCAACACATTTGATAAGAAAAAAGAATATTTGTGTGTAAAATCAATCAAAAGTTGAAATATTTATACTTTAAGAATAATTATTGATTTTATTTTTGAAAATATTTGGAATTTAAAAAATATTTCGAAAAAGTTAAAACACGATTTACTGTCGAGAGAAAAATGTTGGACACCATTTTTAATTGGGAACATTAGTAAAATCAAAAATCAAATCCTATTGATAACTAGGCGACTTTTATATAAATCCAGGTTTAAAGGTGTTACAAGTTCATTAATCTGTGGTGTGTGTAGAATACTCATTTGAATGGTTGACAACTAAAGTAGATCATGCTATTTTAACAAAAATCCAAGTTTTAGTAAAGATTAGCTATTAATTATGAAAATGGTAATTTTTAAACTCGCTTTAGGCTATAAGAGATAAGCTTTTGAAAAAGTAGAATAACATTAATTGTTATTCTAATAAGTAGATTATTGTTATTTTCTTTAGTTATTTCACAAACGATTGAAATTAAAAAGCATTTTCAGTAAGGTTCCCAATTAAAATTGCTGTCCAACCATTTTTCTGTGTCCAACATTTTTCTCTCAACAGTTATAAGGATACCAAATCATCTTTTTATTGAAAATAAGTTGACAACCCTTTTATTTTCTCAAACTAAAATAAAAAAATTTGGTTCAGTGAAGAATAAGAAAAAGGTATTACCCTTATACCTCAAATATTAACAACCAATTGATAAATAAAAAAACTTGAAATAAATTTCAAAAAGGAGACTAAAAAATTCTAGCAAAGTTCCTTATGAAATGTTAACTTAATGTTCCAATTAACGACTTTAAAAATGACTTTTTCAACAAATTATTAACAAAATTTTTTTTTCTATCCACGTTTATTTGTCTTAAAAAAATCAAAGGAAACATTTTTTGAGAATTTCTTGATCATTTCTTTTTCTTCTTCTTTTTTCCTTTGTACAAACTCTTCGAAAGTTAAATTCTGCTTTGAGGGGATTTTATTATCAATTGACCTTTCACACTTTCTCTTCATCACAAATAAAAACGAAATTGTTCGATTGATCAACTTTCCTATTTTAAAAAACAAGTTTTAACCTTACGAAAAGACAAAATAACAATGAACGACTCTGACTTTAAACATAACAACCCAAGAAAAAGACAGTTTTCTGAAGCTGATATTGATTTAAGATCACAACATGATCTAGGCATTGAAAACAAGCCAAACAAAGAAAATAGAAAAAAAAAAAAACAATTGAAAAATACATTATACAAGCAAAGAAGGTTGTTATCAAGAAATCAATTATGTGAAGAACCCAACACCCAAACAACCAACGAAACACATGAAGAAATTTTGAGACTAGAAAACAAATTTGTTAAGATGAAAGAAAAGCATAACCAATTAAGTACCAAAGTTAAAACACTCATGGAGGAAAAGCAATTAATGAAAAAGGAACTCACTAATCTACGACTTGTCATTGAGAAAAATGGAAGGAAACAAAACAGAAAGCAAATTACACAACAAAACAATTTTCAAAATATTTTAAAGTCACTTCTTTTTGGTGGACATATTGCATTTTCAAACCAAACGGGGAAGCTCTTTGTAAAACACTTAATAAATTCAAAATCTTTCCAAATTACAACCAAACCCAAATCTTTGATAAAATTGAACCCCAAATTCTTAGGGAAGAATTAACAAGATCGCTTCACTTCTTGAATATTCTTTTCTTTTTCCACAAACCCAATTTCAATAAATTCTTTTCAAATTTGACATTTCTTGGTTTCTGTTTGATTTTTGTTGTATGATCTCACCAAAAAAATTTCTTTTTCAAAATTAGTATTATTTTGTCAATACACACAATACAAAAGTGGATTGTTTAAACAGTAATTGGTAGTTTTACTTGGTTGATTTTAAAAATAGTTTAGGGAATAGTCAACCTAAAAAAAAATCTTTTTGAAATTTAATAGTAAATACAAAAAAAATTACAGAATTCTTGAAAAATAAAGTAAAAATCTGATTACTACAAAATCAAAGATTAACTTTTAAAGTTAATTTCAAAATGAAATATAGTTTTTAAGTGTTTGATCTATTTTTTTCATATTTGAAAATTATCAAAATTCAACATATTTTTCTAATTATTTCGAAAAAAATTATTTTCTTTGAAGAAGAAAAAAATATTATCGTATGTGAAGAAAATGGTCAAAAATATACTTTAAAAATAAAACTACCAATTATTGAAATGACAAAGTATAAAAAATTCACTTAATTCCAACAAAATTAAAATAAATCTTTTAAACTAGAAAAAATTTATAATTTCTTTATGAAAAGTACTTTTTAAATCAATGTTTTCTCTTTGTTTGAACAAAAAAATATGAGAAAAATAATAAAATTATAAAAAAAAAAAAATCACTACTATAATATTTTTTTAAAAACCCTTTCGAAATTCAACTTACTTCCCTAAAGAAACACTTTTTAATTTGATTATTTTTAATATCTTGTATTATAACCAACTTATAATATTTTACGGTATATTAGTATTAACCCAAAGATTAACAGTATCAAAAGGTTTTATTATTTCATAATTTTATATATTTTCAAACCAATAAATTAAATTTAATTAATAATTCTAACAATATAAAAATTACTATTCTCAAATAATCGATTTGAGTAATATAAGTTGGTATTTTATACTCTGGATATTTGAATAGGAATATTCCACCTAATCATTTAGATTTTATGAAATTTGATAAATAAACGAAAAGAAAATAAATGATTATTTTTTTCTGATCATCAATGATACAAAATTCAATTTATATTTCATGAATATTTAAAAAAAGATTAAATGGGTCATTTTTTTAAGAAGATACACATATTGAATCAGGTATTTCCTGAATAAATAATGATAGAATGTACCTTTTAACATAAATTTTTGTATTTAAAGCAAAAAAAAATTTTTTTGACAAAGTTTAAGAGTAAATTCAAACTGAAAAGTGTAATTTTATGATTTTAAAAATGTAATTTTTTTTTTTTTTTTTTTTTTGTTAGTGTAATTAAAGCCAAGACTCCATTGTAATTTTAAAAAAAGGAAATAAAAAAGTAATAAATGGTCGTCCTAAGAAAATTTCACAATCGTTTGTTTAGATATAATAAAAAGGGGGTATTATTTTGATGATATACATTTGATGAATGTAATAAATTAAATTTATTGTAAATTATTTTTTAACTTGAATATTTCTATATGTAGTTGAAAATGGATCAATTTCACTTGTTTTTTAAAAATTTGTTTGGTTGAAATTTCTAACAGCAAGGTAAATTGAAATATTAATTTTTTCACATTAGTACTTTTTAAAATAAAAAAAAAATTGATTGTTAAAAAAAATCCTTTTAAATAAAAATAGTGTAATCATTATTGGATATCATGCTATTGGGTTATGGGATATGTTGCCGAAGAATACATTTTTATGGGATTTGAACAATTTGAAATTGGTCATCTTTAAGCGAAAATGTTCAATTTGAAATGTTCTATGTCGTACAGAATATCAGAAATTATTAAATAAGAGACTTTATAATAATGGAATTGTTAATTATTTGCTTTTATTAAAGAGAATTATACTTCCTATTTTTTCTCAAAGTAAAAAATGAATAAAAATTTTTTCCAAGCTTAAATGAGTTGTATCACAAATTTTACATTCTATTAAAAATCATAGTTTGTCAGTTATTAATCCTTAGAAATAATTATGCGTTTTAGTAAACACTAAATAGTTTTTTAATGTATAAGTAAAATTCTTTTCGTCTACAAATTATTTAAAAATCATAATAATTTATAAATTTTTCTTTTTGTTTTTCAAATCTAAAAATTCAAATAAAATGATAAATCTTTTTTACTGAAAATAAATTGAAATCTTCGAATAGTGTTGACTTGTTTTTATAAAATTGTAAATGGGTTTATGTTACAAGCTCTTTTGTACACTTGTATAAATAATTATTTTCTTTCTTGTAGGTTGCAAGTAAATAGGGCCTGCAAATCTCTTTATACTATAATTATTGCATCCGAAATAATTAAATTATCAAAAAAAAAAAAAAAAAAGCTCAGGAATATTATATTTAGGTTTTATTTAAAAAAAAAATTCCAGAATTTGATGATTATTTTTTCTTGAAATTGAAAAAAAAAATCTTTTTTTTATTTTTTTTATATATTGAGGAGGAAGTGTAAATTACACTCTAAATACCGTTTTACTTAAATTACCTTTCAGAAATTTAAGCGTAAAATCATAGTTTTTACAATTATTAATCAACTAAAATTATTTTAAGCGCTCATAATTTAAAATTATTTCATCAAATTTAATTCTTTTAACTTATTCAGAAAAATCAATCTATCTTTTTCATAGGAAGGGCATACCCATAAATAATTATCAAGATTTTCTATTATTTGCTTCTCTTCATATTCTAAACATAAAGGATAAAATCTGTTTGAATTTTTATTTATTACATAATAATATCTATTTTGGAGGTTGGTAAATGTTCTGAATTTTCGAATTTTTGAACTTGATGGATAACTTAAATATGTTTGTTTAATGCTAATTTTTTTTTTTTGGTTTTTAATTATTGCGAAATATTTTTGTAATTTCCAACTAGTAGTATTCAACAAAAAAATTTTTTTTTTAGTTCTGGTATTGTCAAATCAATTGTTTTTGAAAAGTGACTTTTGTCTAAATATTGTAAAAAATATTATAAACTCTATTTCGCCCAAACGATCCTAACCAAATACGAAAATTGATTTTTTAATAAAGTATCAATCAACATATGATTGTTCAGAAATTATAAAATTCAGCTGAAAATAGATATTCATAAAAGAAATATTCGAACAAACCATTAATTTCGGGAAAATAATAAAATTAAAAAAAAAAAATTGTCCCACTTCATCGAAAATTTGATCCAGACTTTCATTATTTATTACGGGAAGTTAAAATTATTGAAAATAAGTTTTTTTAATTGTAAATGTATTCATTTTATAAATAAAATAGAAATACTTACTTTTATGTGTGTTAATTTGGAGTTGAAACCTTTTTTTTTCAAATTTTCTTTTTTAAAAAAAGGATAAAAAACAATAACAAAAATATTTGACAAAAGTAGAAAAAAACAGATTAGATTTAACAATTTTTTAATTGATAGTGAGAAAAATAATTTATTAAACTGATATAATATGTTCTATACCTTCAATAAAACTTAACACCTTTGATTTAGAAAGAGTTTATTAAAAAGGGAAATAAAAAAGAAAAATTCCCAAAAATTGTATTTATTTCTAAAAAAATAATGATTTTTTTATCAGTTTAAAATCAAAAGTAATTTTATCTTTATTTTCTTAACCATTTAATAAAAAAAGAATTTATAAAACAGAGTTTAAATAATTTCACAACAAATTAACAAAAATACTTGAAAAAAATTTATAAATACATAGAAAAATAATAAAAATTTAATTTTAACAATTGAAAAAAAGGGTTTTTTATTATCAATACAATATATTAATAAAATATAATGTATTATTTTGAACCACCAAAACTAAAATTCATGAAAAATTACTATTTAAAACATAGTAAGAATCATGATGTGTTAATACATTTCAATTTCTTATGATTTAGAAATAGTTTTGATTTGTAAAAAAATATAAAAATCATTTTTTCTACTTTTTGTTTTTTTTTTTCAATTACATTTTTTGAATTACTTAACTTGTTTCAGTTCGAAAAAAAAATATATAAATAATTGATATTTGGTTATTATTAAGTTGTTCAAAATGATGGAACTCAAATAAATTTTTGACATTGTCTAACCTTTGATAGATCAATATATTGTAGGTAAAATTGCCCAATATTTATCAATATATTTTTTTTATTTCCCTCTCTTCAAAAATTTTTTTCAAAGTTTTGGTTTATTAGTATAGATAATTATTTATTTTTTGTTTTATGAGTATTGTAATTTATAAACAATTGTTAACATTTCGATTAATAAATGATTCTAATTTGGAATATCAACTAGAATTTTATTAAAAAGTTTTTTTTTTTTTCAAAAATTGAATTTTGTTGCTTCGAATGATTACAATTCTTTTTTGTATTAGGTTTTTGGTGGGAAAATCATAAGATTAAGAGTTTAGAAAGTGCTTGTTGATTCTTTTTGAAAAAAATGTCTCCCAAGTTGGAAATCTGTATCGTTATTCTTATGTATGAAATGTATAATATCTTGGAGGTGGTTATTTCAATATCAATTCCTGTTTCTTTTTGAAGGTTGGGAATAGTTTTTTTAGTGTTTTATATATGTGTTTGTGTATCCAATTGATTCCACCAGATATTGTTTCTATAACAATTTCTAACTCTTTGTAAAGGTTTTGCAATTCATTACATTATTTTTCTGTTTTTTTATTTACAATATAATTTGTAAATTTATTATATATTATTATAATTCCTTATACATTTTGAAGGTTTGAAAAATGAATAGTTACTTTGGGCAATTTTTTCATTTTCATTTTCCAATGGACGCGGTTTTTATTATTTTTTTTTGTATGTTCACCAGAGACTTTTGGTTCATCTTTTATTTCCCACTACTATTCATTTTTTAGTAAGATATGTTTTTAGCTTTTTTATTCCTGTAGAAATTATATTCTACGAAAGTTTAAATATTTTTTAGATCTAAAAAAAAAAATTAAATGAAAAAATGAATTTTCTTGGTTTATTATAAATTAATAAATAAAAAACAAAGAATAAAATAAAAAATAATAAAAAAAAAAAGATAATTTTGAAAGGATTCTCCCTAAATTTAGTTTTAATTATCATCGTCACAATCCTTCAAATCTGGAAAATATTCGAATATTTTTTCTTGAAATTTTGATGAATTTAATTTTTTCAAATTGATTTCATAATATTTTATATTTCTCATTTTAATTTTATTTAAAAAAAAAGATGGTCTATTCAAATCGCCTTTCGGAAAAATTAAAAGAACATTGTGTACATTGTTTGGACAAATTTTTGATAAGGTTTCTTCATAATTTTTTATCTTTTCAACTTTAATATTCTTTTTTTTGATAATTGTTAAATATTTTGACTCATTTTTTTGTTTACCAATCCATATAATTGAATTTGGTTGAGATTGTGATTTTAGACTTTTTTTCATTTTTTTTTTTTTTTTTTTTAATTTTTTATTTAATATTGTAGGTAATTTTATTATTTTCCTCTTTGATAATTTACCTTTGTTATGTTTTTTTTTAAAATTAGTCAAGATCACTTTAAATTTTAATTGTGATAATATATCCATTTGTTTATTTGTCATAATTGATAATTCGGCGATTATAAGAAGAATATTAATTCCAGAAACATGCAAATCCAATATTTCATAAAAGTCATCTGTAATTCTCCTCAAAATATTATTTTCTGTTGAATATTTAAATTTTTGTTTTTCAAACCCCAGGTAAACAATTTCAGAAAAGGGATCATAAACATTTGGTAAACATTTTTGAACTAATAAAATTCTTAGTTCTTGGAGAGTATATACAATTGACCATGAATTATCATCATCTATTTTTATTTTTATTTGATTTTTTAATTTGAATTATGAAAATAATAAAATACAAAATGTAAAGTATAAATCAAAATCATTTTAAGAAAGTTAAATTTGTTTCATCCTAAGGGTTTTATTTATATGGTTAATTTTATTATCAATAATGGAGTTAAATATTAATTTTATTCTAATTTTCTATACTTTGAGGGTAAATAATCGTTTCAAGTTTCCAATATTTGCTAGAATTTTTATCAAACTTTGTTTAAATTTTTTTTTTTTTTTTAATGATCAATTCTTTATCTGAAAGTACTTTCCAGTCTGTTTGTATTCTTTTGGTTGGAAAATATAATTCAAAAACCCAACATGGCGAACAATTTAATTGCTATTCATTTTATATTATTTTCATTATAATTTAAGATTGAAATGGTTATCTTTAAAAATTTTTCAATGGTTCTAAAAATCTGTGGGGTTTTTATACAATTTGTTTGAATAAAATGAATCACTTAACAGAAATTCCAAAATAGATTTTTTTGTTTAAATTTCTAAGATAAATCATCTTTTTTGGTAATATTTTTGCTGGATATAAATCATGGAACAGAAATTACAATAAACGAATAACAACGCAGAAATTCCATAATAAATAATTTTTTTTTGAAATTCAAGAATTAAATTATATTTTTTTTTTTTTTTGTAAATTTCAAGACTACTAGGGTTATGGGGTACTCATTAAATCTAAAACTCAAAATTTTCAAAAACACTGAGAATACAAATTTATATGATAAATTAAAAATATTCGTAAAATTCAAAAATATCTTGATTTTTTACAGATTAATATATAAATTGTCAAGTAATCATTAACTTTTCTAATTGAAATATTGTTTAAATATTCTAAATCTATCAATTTTAACCTTTGGTTGATGTAGAAATGAAAAAAAAAAATCTATCTCTTTTAATTAATTAAGAGAAACTGAAAATTAAAATCCAACTTTGATATTAAATTTTAAAATCAGAATCATTTTTATTAATTTAAAATACTTGAATGCATTTTAATTTTGGAAAGGTGTTTTTTTTATTTTGAATTTACTTCAAATTAGAGAAAACTATTTTATAAATAAAAAAATCCTCTAAGTCACATAATTTAAATGTAAAATATGAGAAAAAATTATTCAAAGAAAAAAAAAACTATTTTTTTTGAAATGTAAAAAGAAAGTAATTATAATAATAGATGTTTACTAATAAATTTATCATTTATTGAAAGAATAATTAGTATAAATTAGATTTTAATTTTTAGTCGGCTTTTCTGAATTAATTTTTAAGATTTGGGATTTTTTTTTTTTTTTCTACATTAGTAAAAGTATTAAAAATAATAGATTTGAATATTTAGATAACATCTCAATTGGAAAAATTAATGATTACTTGAAAATTAATTAATTTTTCTGTAAAATTGGAATATATTTTTGAATTTTTATTACCATTTCCGTGTGATCTGAAATATGGAATTTTCAGTGTTTTGATATTTGAGGGTTTTACATTTAACAGTTATTATTTTTACTTGATATTTTTATTTTGTAAAAAAAAAAAAAAAATCAAAAAAATGTATTTTCAAAACATCAACACAATACAAAAAGTACAAAAATTCTGGTCACTTTTTTTTAATTCACAACACTTTTGTTATTTTTGAAATTATTTTAAATTTTGAATGTAATTACAAGACCAAAATGTCACAACTTTCAATTTAAAAGTTTTTACAAGTCAAACTTTTAAAAACTTGCAATTTAAAACACCCTTTGGCTTTTGTCTTTTCAGAAAAACAAAAACAGTTTTCGGTTTTTAAAAGAAAACAAATATTTTTCATTTGATAACTTTGTACAAAATTTTGAATTAAATTCCAAATGTTCTATTTTTTTTAAAAAATCAATTGTTTCTTACCCTTTTTTGTAACTTTAAAAAAGTTTAATTTCAAATATTTGAAATTTGAAATAATATGAAATAATAGCTGAAACTAAAATCTTACAGACTGCCAGGCTGAAAGTTCAAAAAAGTCTTGAATATATTTTTATGGATTATATTATTCTTGTTCTGGATTAAATAACATCTATTTCGTAAAAGATATTCTGGCAAATAAAATCATTAATGGTCGAGTCATTTAGAGAAAAATAACTTTTTCTAAAATAGAAAAATAAATTTTTGTTATTTTTATGGGTGCTGAAACCAATCAAAAACTAACCAACCTGAAATGTACGATCGTTCTCCAAAATTCAACAACCAAAAAAAAAGGATATTTTGAGAAAAAAGTGCCAAAGAGAAACTCAATTTTCAATTAGAATGGTTTTGAATAATAATTTTGAGAAATAACTGTCTTAGTTTTGAAGTGTCAAACTTTGGCTCTTTTATGAGATCTCAAAGTTTTTTTTTTTCATTTTTCAAGCGTGTTATTTTTTCTTAAGAATATTATAAAATTCTTACTTTATCAAATATAGAGGGTTACAAAATAACCACAAATTAGACTAAATCGAATTAAATTTATTGTACACTTATAGAAAATAATTTGTTTTTAATTGAAGAAATTTAACGCTTTGGAAATAAAAAATAAGAAATGAGTAGATTTTTTAGAAATTTAAATTTGTTTTCTGGAAATTGAGAATGCTTTTAATCTTTTTTTTTTTTAATTATTGTATTTTTATAACTGAGATCTTTTTTTTTTTTTCATTTTTGAATTTTGTGCCCATAGAGATCCGAAGAAATTTTTTTTTTTGTAATTTGAATTTTGCCAATCAAAAGAAGGGTAATTTCACAATACCCTTTTTTTGGAAATAGTTTCAAGTCACTCTCTGGGTATGGAGCAAATTCATGGTAAATGACTTCGCCCTTATAATAAAATCATGAACATAAATTACTTTTAAAAATTATGATAGAGCAGTGAAAAAAATACCTGACATGAAAAAAATCCCGGACAAGATTATTAATTGTGAATATTAGTAAAATTATTGTGTAATTTCATTTATTTACAATCAAATTCCTTTTTTTAAGAATCGAACTTTTTCAATTATAACTCCCCCACTTATTAGAATGATGATTGATGAAATCACACTTGTTCAAAACACCATTCAATCAATCAAAAAGCAAGAAGAAAAATTATCATTTTCCAAACTCTAGTAAACCTCAATAAAACTCAATTGTTTTTCAAAAAAAGTTGATCAACATTAGGCTATCAAACAATTACTCGAGTATTCTAGAGACACCTTACTTTGATGGACTTTAGGTAGGTTTATTACTAATCTCATAAAAAAATTGGTTATTTATAATAAAGATTTCATTGAAATTATACAAAAATTTTACTAATACTCACAATTAAAAATCTTTTACGGGATTTTTTTCATGTCCGGTATTTTTTTCCCTACTATACTTTTAAAATCCTAAAAATATTAAAAAATTTTTAGTTCATTTTCTATTTGACAAATTTTGATAACCTTAAGTTACAAAACAGTTCTTGTCAAAGAACGTCTGGAAAAATCAAGTTATTTAAAATGTTTATTTAGATTTTTACAAATAACATTTTTTATTTCAAAACTTTGTTCAGACATTTAAAATAAGGAAATGAACAAAAGAAAATTGTGAACCTTTATTCGAATTTATCAGTAAAAAAATGGAAGAAAATCTTCTGATTTTTAAATGACATTTTTCCTTTCTATTTGATACATTAAATCAAAATAAGTTCTTTATTTCATAAAGTTTTTTTTTATTTTGAATTGAAATTACCGAAAAGAGATCAGAGGTTTAAATTAGAAGGTCTCAGAAGAAATAGGAAAAAAAAAAACCGATCTTTGATTTGGTGTTTTATCGCTGTGTTGTTTCGAAATTTTTAGAGTTTGTTTATTTTGATCTTTCACAAGATTCAAAAAAAAATTTGAAGTTCTCTCAAGCACATTTTTTGTAATGTGATTTAGGTGCTTCACAAAAGTGATAAAAATTGTTTCTCAAACTGTTTGGTTTCAAGTTTTTTGACTCATTCTTTGAAATAGTTTGAGTAACACTTTTGAAATCTTTGATGAAACACTTTTTATAAGCTGCGACAACGAGCTTTTTACAACAAGTGTGCCAAAATAGTTTTCAAAAGCATTTAAAACAGATCGCAAAATCTTTAATAGACTTATTTTAGTGCACTATTAAAACCCTTTTTTAAGTCACACTTTTTTAAAATGGCTTTAACTATGAGATCTACATTTAATTTGCAAAAGATAAAGAAAAAGAAAAACAAAAGATCAAAAAAGTTTTTAGAGAGTTTTGAACTAATCGTTTTGAAAGTTTTGGTGAAATTGTTTTTTTTTGTGAACATAAACTTGAAAAAACAATAGTTCTTTAAACGCTTGTTGATCTTTTCAAAAAGTAGGGTTTGTCTTTCATTAAAACTTTAGACGAATATTTGGAAATAAGGAACAAATGAAAAAGAAAACAAAAAAAAACAAAAAGTTAAAGACGAAAAAATTTCTAATTGTAAATTGAGGGTACTATATTACAACACAAAAAGGTAGACAAAAAGGATGGTGTCCACTAAAATTGTCTCTTGAACAAAAATTTTGAAAAGAATTGAAGAAACAAAAGAAATTAAAATGATAAAACTTACTTTCATCAACATCATTCGAATGAATCTCTTTTGGGAAATTGATAGGAAATGCATTAAAAAATACTTTGATTAAATTTGGGTGCTCTTTTTGGTTTTTCTTTAAATACTTTAAAAGCTTTCGTTCGCTTTGTATAAAATTTTTATCTGCTATTAAGATCTTTGTTGATTCTTGCCCGATCCCTTCAAGGTACTGTGGTAACTCGTTGCTTTTCAATGAGTGTTCCATTGTTACTTGGGTTTTCTTGAAGAGATTTAAGATCGATTCGATAATAGAATACTCTGAAACTAAAGAAATTATGTAAATCATAATTAAAAAAAAAATCTTCAAAAGGAACAATATAAAAAATGGTATTTTACAAGTTCTTGTTGATTTTTTACAAAAATGAATTTTCAACTTTTTGAAGGTTTTTTGCTTTTAAATGACTAGTACTGATACAAAAATTTTTGTTAAGTTTCAGATCTTCTTATCTCAATTTAATGTACGATATTGTTTTATTATTAATTTATCCTTTTTTTGAAAACAAAAAGTTAATCCAAAAATTAGATTGATTATTAAAATTAAAATACATTCTTTGCAAAGCTACCATGAATTTTTTTCAATATTAAATTTTGATATTGATATGGATTTTTAAAAAGTTATATATGAGAATAACAAAGTTCATATTGAAAAAAAAAAATTTCTTAAATGATCCAATATTCAAGAATTTTTTCTGATTTTCAAAAAATAAATTTTCAGAACCCAAAATGACTCTAAACATCGAATATTTATTGAGAAACTTCATAAAATTTACTCTATAGGTAATTATTTTTTTTTCCATAATATCAAAAGTTAATTTTTCATATCAAGTAATTTCTAAAAAAATATTTTTCAATGTGAACTTTGTTATTCTCTTATACAACTTTTGAAAAACATACATCAACATCAAAATTTAATATTGAAAAAAATTCTTGGTAGCCTTGGAACGGTTGTAAGCTTCAAAACAGTAATGAAACAAAAATTAAAAATCTTCAATTTTCATAATATGGGAATTGTATTAACAAAAATTGTTAAAGTGAACTTTTTTGATTTTCTATTAAATGATTTTTCTGATCTATTGAAAATAACTTTAAGAATTGAAATAAAAGGAATTAATCTTATTTTCGGGATTTAAATTTCCGATATCTTTATTGGTTGGTGATAGATAAGTTAAATAATATAGTTAGTCGCAATATAAAGACTTAAACTTTGAAAGAAATTTATGTCACGAAAATTGAATGAAAATTAAAGCACAAAATTCCTATTCTTGTAAAATAATTTGTGTAAAAATATTTTGGAAAAGTTTTAATTAATTTAAAATTTTAGTATTGTCTTAAATTTCCTTGAATATTTGTACCCAAAAAGTGTATCTGACTGTCTTTGATTTTTTTTTTTTCCTTTTCATAGTCATTTTATAATTAAACTCTATTTGTCAATAAGTAAATTGAAAAGTAAACTAACTTTTGAACATTCTGATGATTGTTTAAAAGTTTACAATCATAACTTTGGACTTTTTCTGTCAATTCCTAAATCCAGAAATTTCATACCCAGGTAGATCAATTTTTTCTGTCAAAAATAAAAAACATTAATAAGAATTCACAAATAATTTTGTCTTTGAAAGATAAAATAATTTATAAATAGAAAATATTAAATTTCTCTATTTTTTAAAATATCTTGTTTTAGATTTAGCTATTAAAAATCAACAATTCAAGGTGTATTTTCTTATAACTTTTAATTTAATTTTTACTTTAACTTGTAAAAGAAATTTAAGAAAAAAACATCCTTGAAGATGAATAAGATTAAAATAATTGAAATGTGAAGAAATGGAGGTAAATAAAAATGTTTTTGGGATAAATAACAATAATTGTGTAAATATATTTAAACATTAATTTATAATATTTAGATTATCTTTAAAAAAATATATAAAATACAACCAAAATCAAATGATAATTGTTTGAAAGGTCTTGAAAGGGTACATATGAAATAGAAATACCATTTATCAAGTTATAAATATTCAAAAATTGTAAAAATAAAAAATAAATGATAAACAGAGAAAAAAAGATCGGTATGATTCTAAATATATTAAAGAAGTCCAATAATGGCAAAAAATACACAAAATTAAGTTAAAAATACTTCATATCCAAAATAAAAAATTGTTTATTGATGAAATACATTCAAATTTGGAAATTCATCAAAAATAAAAATTAAACAATGTCCAAAAAAAAAAAAAAGTAATCCATTATTTTTATATGAAAAAAAAATATACTTAGAAAAAATACTTGATATATTTTGATTCTATTTAATCAAAATTATGAAATTTAGTGTATTTGTGATGAATTTTTTATCAAAATTACTTTTTTGAAAATTTTGAGGATAATAAATCAAAAATATAAAAAAAAATTGCAAAAAAAAAAATACTTAAAATAGTAAAAATTGATAAATTTTGGGATAATTTTTTCACTTTTTGGATTGGTATGTTGGGTGGGTGGGGGGGGGGGTGCTATTACTCTTATAATTATTATATAAAATAATTTGGTGAAATATTCAGTTTTGCTCTATTACTTTCGATTCTAAAAAAAAATAATAAGGATAATGAAATAAAAATATTTATTAAATATTGTAAAATTTTTATTTAAAATTGATAATTTTTTATTGGATTTAGATATTTTTCTAGAATTATCATGAAATTCTTTATATTTTTTAAACATCGCTAATAATTTTAATAATTTTCAAAATAGAAATAAGTCTTAATAAATTTTATTTATAATTTCAAATGATGAAAAGAAATAAAAAACGAATGGCAAGAATTTAAAAGAATTAATAAAATTGGTTTATTTTTATGGGAATCTTTAAATCCTAAAAAACTTTATAGTATTTATAATTTTTAATTTGTTCATACAATTGGTTTCCTTAACACTTCTGTCACTTCCTTTTTCCAACAAATCGTATTTTCTATTTTTAGGCGAATATTAGTTTTTATAAAATTATATTTAAAATTCTTTTTTTACTCTTAATTTAATTAAAATAAGTAAAAATATAGATTATTAATTCAATTATTGAAGAAAGGTATTAAATTATTTAAATCAAAAAAAAGAAACTTTTAGAAAAAAATAAATATCTTAAAAAAAAAAATAATAATAAATCATTATGATTAATATTTGAATTTATAATTTACTAAAAAAAAATAATTATAATCCAAAAAATAAAACAATAAGAATAAATTTATGAAGAAGATAATTGAAAAAATAACTTATTTTCTTAAACACGTTTTAAATTGGATGAATTAAATGACAACATGAATTAAAGCTCATTTTTTAAATTGGTTAAAAAATGTATATAATTTGGTTATCTAAATATTTTTCAAATCAAAATTCTTTTATTCAGAATTATATATAGAGACATGTAAAGAATAATTAATTGCATCAAATATTTTACACCCAATAAAAAAATAAATTGATATTTTTTTATTTTTAGTGGATTAATTTTTTTTATTTTGTTTTACATTTTTTATTGATAATTAAAATTACTATTTCCAAAAAATCAGGGGATTTTAGTTTTCTTTTCAAAAAATCATCTTTGTTCATTTTTGTATAACAATAAACAGGTGACAAAAATTTATATAATTTTTAATTCTGATTAAATCAAAAACTATAAATTTTCTTTCAAAAAATGTAAATAAAAATATTTCCAAAAGGCCTAAAAATTTTAATATTTTTATTTTTCTGGAGGTTTATTTGATAAAATGACAAGAGAGGGGGGATAAAATGAAAAGAATGCAAACTATTCTTTAAACAAAAAAAAAATAATTATAAATTACATATTCTATTGGGAATTATGTAAAGATAAAACTTCTTAAGATAACAATTTAGAGATTTTAATAAGAAAATTATTACTTACAAATTGAGAAGATAAAAAATATTTTAAATAATCAAGATTAGAAATTTTCTCATCTTTAATTTGGGTAACGACATAGTGATATAAAAAAAATAGATTGTTATTAAGAATAAATGAATGACTAATAATTATTTTGTATTTTTCAATATTTCAATTAGAATGAAGTTTAATTTATCTATTTTCAACAAAATTTGCTATTCTTTTTTTGGAAATAAACAGTATTTTACTATGGTATTTCCCACTTAGCTTAATAGTTAAGCAGTTAATTATTTGGTTGAAAAAATGATTTTACAGTTTCAATTTCTCCTAAAGTGTTTCAAAAAAATTATGAAAATAATACTTACTATCTTTTAAATCAAATTTTCTAAAATATTGGATCATCATTTTAAAAAAATATTTTGCTATTGTTCTAAAGTTTAATAATGATTGTTAAGTTTATTAATTTTCTATCCAAAGAAAGAAGAAAAATATTTAATTTTCTTTAATTGTTTCAAATTTGATAATTAATCATTACTATTAATTGTAACACAAAAAGAATAAAATTTTCAATCAGTTTTCCACAAAAGCATCCTAAAAATTAAAATAAATAGTCAAAGAACTAATTTCTATAAATCAGGAAATTAATAATTTAACTGATTATAAGAATGAAAAATTTGAAATGTTAATATGATTTTAAATATCTTTTTTTGGAAAGTTGAATGATAATTTTATTCTATTTATAATGCGAATAATAGTATGTTGGTAGTTGAATAATCAATGGTAAAATTTTTTACTTCATTTTTATTTTCCTATTTTTAATGTGCTAACCGAATTAACAAAAAAAATAAATCAAAATTTAAATAATCCATTATTTGTTGTAAAATAAATGAAACAAAATTATCATACAACTTTCCGTATTTATAATTTATAAATCATACAACCATTTCATATTTTTAATTCTTAAAACCAACTTAAATTATTCATTTATCTTTGAGAATTGAGGACCTTTGATAATTTATTTTAATTCTTGGAATGTGATATTTTTATCAAGAGCCGAATCAAAATTTTGATCTTTTTTATTTTGTAATTAACAGTATTAATTTGTTAGGTCTATTTTTCTTGTTCTGTAAGATTATATCAGTTGAACTCGTATTTTCACAATGAAAACCTCAGATTTAATAAATGGAACAATAAACAATCCTATTAAATAATATCCAATTTCAATTTCAAAGACCAGCAAATAAGAAAACTCGAAAAACTTTTAATTCTGATCAACAAAATAATCAACCTCTTGTCGAATTAATTTTTGATTTGAAAATCAAAAATTGTATGATATATATTTATAAACACAAATAAATTATGAAACCAAAACTAAAAATTTTGTAAGTAGGATACATCACAACCTTCAAATGTTTTAAGTCCACTTAAGGCTATTGTCTATAAATTTAAGAAATCTCTTTATTGTTGAATGGTTCAAGAGTCTTCAAAACAATCAGTCAAATCCAAAACTTTTCATTTTTTTTTTAAAAATTCTAAAAACAATCACTTTATTCAAAAATGAGTCGAAGAAAAAAACAACAAAAGAAACAGCAAAAAGAAACCGAAGAAAAAAAAATGGGACCTTTAGTAAAAGAAGGCGAACTTGTTTTCGGTGTTGCTCATATTTATGCATCTTGGAATGTAAGCCTAAAATTAATCTCTTTTTTCTTTACATAAAAATTTTTTTCTTTATCTGATTTTTGCTTTTTATTGAAATTTTTTCTTTTTGTTTTCTTAAAATCACAAAAATAGGATACATTCATTCACGTAACAGATCTTTCTGGAAGCGAAACCATTGCCAGAGTATCAGGTTCGTAATTTGATTCTTTTTTATTTTGTTTGGTTTGTTTTGTTTGAAATTAATTTTTTTTTTTTAATTTTTTTTTTTTTTTTTTTCCTTGTTTGTCTGGTTATTTATATAAAAAAAAAAACAACAACAGGCGGACAAAAAGTAAAAACAGATCGTGATGAATCTTCACCATATGCAGCAATGCTTGCTGTTGTAGACATTATTACGAGGTGTAAAGTATGCGTTTCAAAACAATTACCTTCTTAATTTTTTTTTTTTTTTTTTTCTTTACCTAAAAAAACAAAATTATAAATTCTCTTTGCTTTTTGTCTTCTAAAAAAAAAAAATAAAAATAAAAAAAAACAAAAGGAACTTAATATTAATGCACTTCATATAAAAATTAGAGGAAGAGGTGGAAACAGAAGAAGAAGACCAGGTCCAGGAGGACAAGCAGCCATGCGTGCACTTGCTAGAGCAGGAATGAAAATTGGAAGAATTGAAGATGTCACACCAATCCCAACTGACGGAACAAGAAAACACGGTGGTAGAAGAGGAAGAAGACTTTAAATTTTTTAAATTTGTTATTTATTATATTCGCTTCTTCTTGATCTTTTTTTTTTTTGCCTTCATACACCCCAATAGAACAGTATTAAAAAAAAAAAATATCAAAATTTTCATTTTTATTATTTAAAACAATAATAATTTTATCCCTTTACAAATGAACATTTTTTGAAGTTGATTCTATTTTTTTGAGAAGAATTTGTCTTTTTGATCCTTTCATTTTTTGAATTTCTTTTTGAAATTATATTTACTTTTTGTTTATTGCCCATTTCTATGATCATTTAGTGTCGAAGACTTCTAGTAAAAAGAAACAAAGCTTTTATTTTGTATCACGAGTTTTTGTCAAGTCTGTAAGGTTCTATTTTAGCAAATGTAAAAAGTTGACTACAGTGCGATGATTTATCAGTATCAACACATTTACAAACAGACTCCTTGGCTGTGAAATTGAATCATAAAACTGAAAATTGATCATTTGAACAAACAGTCTGTGTAATTAACGAAAAAATTATGTTGACTGTGAGTCAAGGTAATTTGAAATTTTCAAGATAGAGCTATGTTTACGAAGAATTTATTCAGCTTTCCAAAGTAATGAACAAAAATTTCACTCTGGTTATTGAAGAGAACGAACCAAACAATTTTAAAATGTATGTTAAAAACTTTTGGGATTGATTTTTGAATAGGAATTTTAAGGATTTCTTCACTTTTTAGTTTGTCAATAAGTAAATGCAAAAAACAATTAAAAATGTCCCTTTTAACAGTTCCTGAAACCGAAAAACAGTAAAAGTTGTTTCAATAATAATTTCAAATGAAAATTTTCGACAACTCACTTTTTAAAAAATCTTTACGAAGAAATAAAAGTGACAATTTTAGAAAACAATGAATAGTCACCAAAAAAACTTTAAAAGAAAACCTGAACAGAATATTCTTTTTCACTCAAATCCTAAATCATTTTTCAAATTTTTACTTTTCTTTTTTAATCTTGAACAAAATTCAATTGGATTTATTTCCTTCCAAATTCAGATGAGCAAACAAAAAAAAAGAGTTACCTTTTACTATCACGATGATTTAGAAACTTACATCTATTACCACGATCACCCAATGAAGCCATTCCGAATTCCAATGACAAACGAATTAATTAAAGGATATAATCTAACAAAAAAAATGAAGATTTTGCGTCCAAGTAGATCGAGTGTTGAGCAAATCACAAGGTTCCATACTGACGAGTATATCAATTTTTTAAGCAAAGCTACTCCTAACAACATTGAAGATTTCCACACACAACGTTTACGTTTTAATGTCGGCGAAGATACTCCAATTTTTGAAGGTGTCTTTGACTTTTGTCAGATCTCTGCTGGTGGTTCAATTGGCGGTGCAGTTTTATTAAACCACAACAAAACAGACATTGCAATTAATTGGGCAGGTAAGTTTTGATCATTTTTCAAAACTTCTTTTTTTTTTATTCAGTTTTCAGAATTGTCTTTTTTGTTTATTATTTTTTTTTATTTTTTTTGAAATTTAAATTTTCCTGTTAGCTTACTCAAATTAATTCGACAAAGGAGTAATTCTATTTTCGATTCATTATTTGTTTGTTATATTTTTTTTTTTTATTTATTTTTTCCTCATCACTCAAATTTTAATTTGTGAATTGGTTTTTGAACACAAGCAAAGAACAACCCAAGCGGAAACACAAATATTCTTTCATTTAAAATAAAAATGAAATTAATAGTCTAATAATGGTATTTCAAATTTAATAGGGATAAAATTTCAGATTATTTATTTTTCCAATTCAAAATCCCTTTCATTGTGATTCTTGGTTCACCCAATAAAGTGTATCCAGCAATATGTAACAAGAAAAAAGTACCAAACAAATAAATCGAAATCACAAATTTCAATCTTTTTCTTTGAAGTCTCTATTATTGTGAAAAAGATCAATGAAAATGAAGTGAAAATTTTTTAGCATTTGATCCTGAAAATGCCAATAAAATTTAAATGATCTAATTTAAGAAAAGAAGTTCCAAATGAATTTTAAACATTCAATACAAAAAAATAATTATATCAATGTTAGTTAAGGCTTTTAGGACATTGTATCCAAAGATTAATTTAAATTTTTTTTTCGGACAAAAAGGGAGTTTTTTTCTGTGAAAATATGTATTATATTTTTTGTTTTCGGGTGGCCTCCTCACTAATAAAAACCTTGTAATTTAGAGTAGTATTGAGTTCTGGCCAAACTATTGAATTTCAGTGATAAATTAATAGTAAAATATTCATTTTCAGAGTTCACATTTTGATTCTTTTTCGAAAAAAAAAAAAAAAAAAACCTCAAATAATTCTAATTTTTATTCCAAAAAATCAAACAATTCTTTTGTGTATTTCATTAATTAATCTCGACTTATTTCTTGTATTTCAATTTGTTTTTTAATAGAATCCTTTCATTCTCAAAATGTAATAATTAATAATTTTTTTTTTTTTTTAATTATTAAAATGTATATAATATAATGGTTACTAAAAAAAATAAAATAGTTTAGGTTTTTCTTCTCGAGATTTTAGTTATTTCAACACCTTTTTGTAAATTCTGGCGATTTTGTGTATATTCTTGATAAAAAAATTATTTTACTCTGAAATGGAATCAAAAGAATCTTTTTTATTTTTTATGTTAATAGAGGTTTGGTACCACATAAAAAATTCTTTTTTTGATTCAATAGAATAATTTTTGTTTTATAAAAATCATTCTAAAAGGGACTTTAACAAGTAGAAAATATTGATAAAAAATGATTTCGTTGGAATCATTATAATATTTTGACTTCAAAATTTAAATTTTTGTGATGACAAAGATCACAAAAATGGAATCGTTTTGGTAAACACTGTTAATTACAAAACCGAATTAAAAGGTAGTTGGTTTAATATATTTTTAGGTATATTTTTAAGTGCTTGGAAGTTACTTTTTAAAATTGAACAAAAAAAAATAAAAAACAATTTTTTCATCAAAATAATTTATTTTAATTTGTGGGTACAATGTCCTAAAAGCCTTAACTAACATTGATATAATTATTTTTTTGTATGTATATTTAGAATCCATTTGGAGTGTACATCCTTAAATTTCACCGAGTTGTTGAAAATGTATGCAAGCAACAAACTTGGTTAAGAATTAAGCTCAACAAAATTATCTTTTCAGCAATTTTCTGATTCAAAAATACTGTATAGTGACATACATGATACACTCAAACAACCACAAAGATAATTTTAACCTTTACAAAATTTTTTACTCGAGCCACTTTATTTTCGAATTTAAAAACAATTTTCTTTTTTCGAGACATTTTGATGAAAAAAATTAATTTTGTTTATACAAGACAATTTTTTAGAAGACAGACCTTTAAAAACCGATACTAATTTTAGTCAAAAAAAAAAAGACAAACTTTTTAAAAACTGATATATATATATATATATATGTATGTATTTGTGTGTGTGTGTTTCTTAAGGGACTAGCAACCATAAAAAGATCTTCTAGTAAAATTTATAATAAATTCAAAAAAAATTTACCACATCTTGAAATTGAGAAAAATGAAGTAAAAATCTGATTGCTCCAATACCTGACTTTCTTTTAAAATGATTTTCAGAAATGAATTATTGTTTTTTTTAAAAGTTTGATCCATTTTTTTCTCATTTTTAAAAAGTTCAAAAACCAAAATATTTACAAATTTTTTTGAAAAAAAAAATAATTTTATTTCAATTAAGAAGAAAGAAATCTTATTATCTGTGTAGAAAAGATACAAAAATCCCCTTTAAAAATGAAATCACAAAGTTCGGAAATAACTTTGACCTAAAAAAATATACTTAATTCGAAAAAAAATACAATAATTATTTTACAAGTTGAAAAAAAATATAATTTTTGTATGTACGACCTTTTTTAATCAATTTAAAATCAATTTCTTGAATTGAAAGTTTTATTATTTGATCATTCCTATTTTATCAAAAAATTTGTTTTAATATTGATTTTTTAATCTTTTTGATTTCCCTTCTCTCTTTTAAAACTTAAAAATCACATTTACTACAAGCTTATTAAAAACAATTGATTCAGAAAAGGTTTTTTGTCTTATTTAAAAATATTTATTTCACTTTTGTGGGATTTTTCTTTTGAATAAAAAAAAACATTGTCTAAGAATAAAAAAAAATCTTCAAAGAATAAAAGTGTCTAAAATCAAAACTGTACCCAAATAACACCCATAACCCGAATATTTGAATACATGGTACACTATTTTCTTTCCATTTCACGAAATTAATTTCAAAAAAAGAGATAAAAAAATGGAAAGCTCTGAACGATCAAATACAAAAACAAAATTATAGGTTTATTATACGCTCTTCATTTTTGTATTTTTATTTTATTTTATTTTACTGTTGAATCTAAAAGTTGTAAATTACAAAAATCAAGAAAATTCATTTTTGAAATTAATTCTTTATATTTTGCTAATATTTACAATTCATTTCGAAAATTAATTTTCTTGATTTTTGAAATTTAGAGGTTTTGGATTCAACAGTAAAATAAAAATATTACAATTGTTTTCTATAATCTAGTTTATTTTAATAATTGGACCATTCATAATCACAATAAATTCACAACAAATATTTGAACATATCGTGTCGGCTCTTTAGTATCTTCTATAAAGAAAATGAGTAATTAATATAAAATAATAACGGGGCTTCCTGATAAACCCCTATTTCTTCTTTTGAAAATAAGAAAAGTAAATTTTTTTTAATACTTTCATTATTGATATTTTTTTTTTTTTAATTGATAAATAAATAAAGAAGAGAATATTTTATAGAATCAAAATATTTTTTTCGATATTGACTTTTATCAAATAAAGCTTTTGATTTTGGTTGTTTTTATTATTATATTATCTATATAAAATGACTTTAAAATATCAAATATTGAATATAGTTTTTTTTCTTTTAAAAAAACAAATTGATTTTTTTTTTTTAAAAAAATAAATCACAAGGATGTTTGGATTCTTAAAAATCAATAGTTTAAGAAAAAATCTTGGAAAACTTTGATTAATTGAGATTGGTTGATAGTTGAGTGGGATTCCTTCATCTCCCGATTTATTTATGAAGAGCAAATTTCTTTCATTCTTTTTTTTTTTTTTTTTTTTTGATCAAATTAATATTTTTTTTTTGAATTGTTTACAAAAGAATTTATAAATCTTTTTTGAATAGAAATTATAAAATTCATTACTTTGAATATCAAGCATTTTGATTTATTATGACGAATATTTCAAAATCACTGGCTTGTTTATTTTTCTGAAATTCGATAATTTCTTTAATCTTCCCAATTCAAAATAATTTTTTATGACAATATTGATGATCTAAACTAGATTCCAAAAATTTGGACACAGTTTAAACAGTTGAAAGAACATCATTACTGTACTTTAAATTCAAATTGGAAAGAGTTTGATTTTACAAACAATTTCATTTTTTGTCTTTTTTGTTTTGTTTTCATTTCCTTTTTTGCATTTACATAATCTGTTTCGTTAGATCTGGAATTTTTTTTCAATGATTGATAGAAGGTTAGTGTTGAGTTTGTTAAATTGGAAAATCAAATACAATTGGTAGATGATATCTTATCATTTGATCGATCAACAATTGTTGTTGAAATTTCAACAAATTTACCAATACATTTTTTGTTCAGCTCGTTTCATTATTTTGGACACACCTGTTTTTATTTTTGAGTTTTAAATTTTTTTCTTTTATTTGGATGAAAATGATTACTTATAAAAACATTAATACCTTGTAACTTAAATGTAGTTATATATTAGGTTTGGGAAAATACAATAAATTGGATTTTTTTTTGCCTATTTTTGATTTTGGGTGTGTCCAAATTTTTGGAACGGGGTTTACTATTTTTAAAGTTTTAATAAAATTGATAATATATACCTTTTGTTGGTTTTGTAATTAGTGATTTTATAAAATCCAAATAATGAATTTTAGATAGGATTATTATTTAGGATTTAAAATCATTTTACTTGATTTTTATCTTTATCTATTTTTTTTTTTTTTCTTTTTTCCCCAAAATTATAATTTTTTTCAATTTAAGGTTTATTTGATTAATTAAATGTTTGCCTATATCTGGATCTATATAATTGATAACTTCTTTAAAATTATAACACAAATTAAAAGGTGGATTACATCATGCAAAACGAGGTGAATGCTCAGGATTTTGTTATGTAAATGATATTGTTTTAGGTATTTTGGAATTATTAAAATATCATCAAAGGGTATTATATATAGATATTGATATCCATCATGGAGATGGTGTTGAAGAAGCATTTTATACAACGGATAGAGTAATGACTTGTAGTTTTCATAAATATGGAAATGGATTTTTCCCTGGAACAGGTTTGTAATTTTTCCCCTCCTTTTTTTTTTTTTTTTTTTTTTTTGTACTTTTACTATTTTATTTTTAGATTCTTATTCTTCTTTCTCAAATATAATCATTAAGCAATATTCTAATTAAATGGAAATGGAACCAAAAGTATTCGGTTTTTTTTTACATAATTATAAAAAACGATTCAAAATATTTTCAACTTTCAAAAATATTATACTATTTATTAAAATAAGAGCAAACCCACAAACCAAAAAAAAGAGTTTGATTTCCTTTCTAAGGTATTTCCAATAAAGTGTGAACATTTTTTTTTTGTTATATTTCAAATAATATTATCTTTTGAAGTATTTCTCTTAATTTTATATTATCATATTTTATGAATAGAAATATTAATACTAATTGAATCGACAGATCTATTGTATATGTTTCAAAATGTTTTCATAAAAATGGAAAAAAAAATTTAAACACTGTTTTATACAAAAACAAAGCATGAACCAATTTCAATAAAAAACAAGTAATACGCTAAGGATACAAATGATTTTTTAAACAATAAAAAAAAGTTTAAAGTTTTTCATTCTATTTGGGAAATTTTATCAAGATTAAACTTCCTTAAAATAATTTTTTTGTTCAAAAGAAAAAAATAACTCACCAATTTCCACACCGAAAAAACTTCAAACAAAATTGAGGTCATAAACTTTGAAATATCTTTTATTGGAGTAATTTTTTATGAATAAAAAAGTTTATGTTTTTTTTTTATTATTATTATTTAAGGGAGGAGTTATTAACCCCTCTTATTTTCCCGAAAAAAGTTTATGTATTATGAACAATCAATTAATGATAAATAATGAATATTTTGGATATTTAAATTAGAATTGAGTTTAATTCAAGACATTTTAAAATGAATTTTACCCTAGTTTTTGGAAATAGTTTATATAAAATAAAATTCAAAATTTTCCACACAGCTAAAAAAGTTCAAAGAATCACGATAATACAATTGCATTTAAATTGGAAATAATTTTGATTTTTGTAAAATAGGAAAATCATTTATTCATTTTTTTTATTTTTTTGTATTCATTTCATTTTTTGAATCATGTAACTTATTTCGTTCGATCTGGAAAATTTTTTTCAAGGATTGATATTATGTTTAAAGTTTAGTTGTTCAAAATAGAAGAACTCAAATAAAATTAGTTGGTAGTATCTAACCATTTGATCGATCAATAATTCCTAATAGAATTTCAACAAATTTACTAATAAATTTTTTTGTTTTGCTCTCTAAAATTTTAAACATACTGATAATTTATTTATTGATCAATTATTAAAATTTTCATATTGATGATTATACCAAATAAAAAAGTTTCAAAAAAAAAAAATAATTGTTTTTTTCCAATAAAAAGAGATTATAAATCGAATAAAATTTCTAATAAAATGAATCAAATATACATCTAAAATAACATAAAAATATATAACTAACCAAACTATCTTACAATTTAATCTTTATTAAAAATTCCAAAATAAGGCCAAATTGATGATCTTGGGCATGGGAAGGGTAAATCATATTCGATAAATTTCCCAATGGATGAAGGAATGGACGACAAGTCATATGTAGAATATTTTAAAAAAACAATAGATGCAATCATGGCATTCTTTCAGCCAAATGCAGTTGTAATCCAATGCGGGGCAGACTCATTGACTGGCGATCGACTAGGCTGTTTCAATTTAACTTTAAAAGGGCACGGTGAATGTGTTTCCCATGTTCGTAGTTTTAATACACCATTATTAGTTTTAGGTGGCGGTGGTTATACTATTAGAAATGTATCACGATGCTGGGCTTATGAAACTTCATTACTCATTGACGGGTATAAATTGCCAAATGAGCTGCCTACAAATAAATATCAATATTACTATTCGCCAGACTATCAATTAAATATACAAAGTAGCTATATGAAAAATTTAAATAGTAAAAAGTCTCTTCATGATAAATATATTGAAATTTATGAAAATTTAAGAAATTTGACATTAGTGCCTTCCGTTGGTGAAAGAACGAGACCAATAGATTTTAATTTTGAAAAGCAAGATTTTGATGAGAATTATCAAAAAGAATCAGATTTAAGATTTACTGAAAAAGATTTGGATCAAAATGTTGAAAAAATAAATGAATTTTATGAATTAGACCAATATTTTAATAATAAACAATTTGTTAATCATACGAAGATTCAAGATTTTAATTCTCTATTTAATCCTAATACCGATCAATTTTTTTTCAATAATGATAATCTTAATCTTTCAGATGAAATTAATCAAATACAAAAAAAGAAAAGAAAAAATGACAAATAAAATATTTTGGTAGATGAATTATATTTTTTTTTTTCAGTAAATTATTAGTTTAATTTATTCCATAAAAAAATCAAATAAAAAAAAAAATTTAAAATTTTATCTTTTTTAAAAAAATATTTTTTTTAAATCTTTTTAAACAATTCCTATTTTTTTTTTCAAAAACTTAAATATACAAAATTTCAGATAAATTAATAAAAAAAGATAAAGATAGAAGATTTTGTTTTGATCTTCACTTTTTTCATTCATATTTATATTCCTATCTGTGGATATGTAAATAAGATATTTTATCAGAGGATGTTTTACTTTCAAATTAAAAAGTTTGCAGGAAAATAAATAAGTTATCATTTTTTTCTGGGTTAGATTAAAAAAATGTCCAAAAATAACATGTCTACAAAGATGCTTTTTTTTTAGCTTATATTTGATATCAACTTCTTGAAGATTACTTACTCTTTCAATTTTGGCTATTTTCAAATTGTGAACTGTTATTTTTCGTTATTCAAATTAACTTTTTAGGATGATGGTTAGAGTTTCTAATTATTAAAATTAGAAGAGTTGTGGGATAAATCAAATTAGCAAATTGTTCTGTAGATCAAATAGAGCTGTGTAGACTACTTTTCCAAAAATGTGAAAATTAATAGAGTTTTTTAATCATCTGACTCACCCAATTTGAATATTTTTAACAAACAATAATAATATAAAAATTGAGTTGAAAATTTCAAGATCAAATTGATCAATTTATTTGGGCTTGGTAGCTTTAAGTTGATTTTTGGAATTACTGTATTAGAGAAAAATTTTCAAAATTATTAAAAAAATATTGTAGAATGTTTTTCTTTTTTTTTTTATATTTTCCCGAATAAATTCGGAAATATATTTGTTGTTTTTTGTTTGTTTTTAATTTTATTTTAATTTTAGAAACGAACTAACCTATTTCAAATAATAAATCTTATAATTTTATTCATTTCTCCAAAACACGCAAATCCTAATTCTCTCTTGGCGATATTAAAAATATCACGTATTGAAAATTAGAATCAGCATATATTTTTTTGGAATTCACTAAAACAACACGAGTTATTTCAGGAAAAGAAGGGTAACCATTTTTTACAAAAATATCCTTTTTAAACTCAATTCAAATAATAACTATCTAAATATCTAAAATTATCATTATCATAAAATTGATTTTAGATAATACTTCAATTTGTTTGTTAGTTAGACATTGTTTTAAAAAAAAAAGGTATAAAAGTTTCGTTTCACAATTTTTAAAGTTATTATTTCAGTGTGAATAGTGGGTGGTATTTTTTACTTCTGATCTAAAAAATTGTTTTGCAAAGAAGGTTTAATCTTGACAAAATTTCTGAGAGAAGGGAAAAGTTATAGTATGTATTTTAATGTTTGAAAAATAGTATACATCTTTATCATATTACCAATTGTTTTATTGGAATTTACTGTATTTTGTATTACCAAAAAGTTTTTTAATTTATTGTTTTTATTTGAAAATATTCTTATATAAAATATTTTTGAATATTCAATGATATGCTCTGATTCAAAAAGTATTTTATTTCTTTCTAATTAGATATTATTTGCTAATTCACGAATAAAGCAAACAAATAGAAGAATTAATTTCAAAATAATAAAAAAAACCATACATTTTTTGAAAACACCTTATTAGACATTCAGTTTATTTTTTGAATATGTGGTTTTTATAGTCAAAAGCAACATTCATTGTGATTTTAATTTTGAAGAAAAGAAATAAAAAAAAAAAAAAAAAGATTTTTTGATCCAAGAAAGTAATTTTTTTTTTTTTTTTTGTAAAATTGCGGATTGTAAATATTTTTAATTTAATAATGTTTTTCTGATTTTTGTTTCAAAAGTTGAATTAGTCACAGTTTATTATTTTCATCATTTATCCATTGTTAATATTATGATGATTCATAGTATCTTCCATTAATCTTACTATTTACTTTATATTAATTATAAACTTGATAATCTTTCAAAAATCAAAAGGACAATTCAAATATTTTTTTAAATAATTTATATTTTGCAATATTTTTATAAAAAAAAATATTAGTTTAAATATTCATTTATTTATAAGAAAAGGGAATATTAAAAAATATTTTTTTATTCTTCAGAAATTGTGTATGATAATCATTAACTAATAATTAATAATTTTCCAAAAAGTAAATTAGTTATTGTAATAATTATTTTTTTATTTTCTATTTTGAAAATATATATCCGAAAAAAAAAAAAAAACAGACCAAACATTTTTATTTGAAAATTAAATTGATTTTCAATCAAAACCAAAAATAATGTTTGGTTATGAAAATAACTTTCAAATAAATAAATTGAATTTCACACGTTTTCAATTATTCTGTAAAAATGATGAAATTTTTTATTTTGGTGAAGTTTGGACAAAAAGGTGGTTTCTTAGGTGAAAATATTTGGAAAAAAACATACGTAGTTAGAGATATAGTTAATATATGTCCTTACGAACCAAAAAACACTAAAAATGAAAAACTGATCAAATACTTTCCATTAATACAATTAAAAAAACAAAATGATAAAATAAAAATAAATAAAGTTTCAATTTAGCTTTTTCTTGAAAACATTTTTTGCCAAAATCCTTGATTTCAACCTTGAAATTATGTATATTTTTAGATACACTATCTTGTTTTAACTCATTTACAAAAAAAAATTCTAAATTATGGGAATTTTCTTTTCACAAAAGGCACTAATTTGGTATCAAATGTTTTTTTTTGTTTTAAATGGTAAAATAAAAAAAAAAGTTAAACTAAAAGGATAAACTTTCTGGAAAAGCATTCTAATTTAATATATTAACTTATTCTTTTATTTCAAACTTTTCTCAACCCGAATTTTTCAAAAAAAAATAAAAAAGTGCACACTAATTCCAAAAAATATTTTCGATATTCAAAAGTTGAGAGTGTTTTTATTCTAAAAAAAATTATCACAGTGGTTAATTGAATTAATTTAGTTCTTAATTTCGAAAAATATTAATCAGAAAAAAATAGTGCTTTTTTTTATTAAGGACATATTAAGAATTATCTAAAAAAAAAAATCTATAAGAAAAAATAACTTCAAAGTATTCTATAATAACTTGTTATGACAATTCTACAGTTGAAATTATTAGTAAAATACATCTTATTTCACTCAATTAGAATTCCTAAAACTGTCAAAAAATTTTCAAAACTTTAAAGAAGAACTCAATGATTTAGTAATTATTTTATCGATCAAATACTTTACTATTTTAATTGTTTAGCAATATAATCTCTTTATTATCTAAATTTATTGAAAAGGTTGACTTATACCTTCAAAAATAATACAAATGTTGGGTTTAAAAAAAACATTCATTATATATATATATATTATAAAAATACATTAAAAAGTAAAATACAAATAAAAAAAAATAAATAAATAAATTTAAAAAAAAATATCTTCAATGAAGAACTCCCAAAATAAAACCCAAGATACTTTTGGTGAAATTAATTTAATATGATAATTGATTATTAATATTTGTTTGATTTTGGTTCGGAGTTTAATTTTTAACATTTTTTTCTTTTTTTAATCTGATTTACTTCAAACATTTGGTATTTTTAGTCTTTTGATTTTTAGCTTACAGTTGAAAGTTACAATACTACTATGTTTTGATGTTTTAGTTTTCACAAGTTACCAATTAATATTTTATCATTCGTAACTCTTCTTTGGATGATAAAGAAAATTCAGCCAGTTTAAAAACGGAAAAAAATATAAAATAATAACTAATTATACTAAAGTATTTATTTCTCTTAATATTTACACCCATATTAAATAAACACCTTTCATAATATTATTTTGTCTAAATTCGTATTAGTTATCCTATTTTTTCAAATATTTAAAGAGAAACTATATTCCTTTATAATTATTTTGAAAAAAGAAAAATAAATAAAGAAAAAAAAAGGAATAAAAGAGGATTTGTCAATTTTTTTGTCTTGGAAATCAAGTTTAATATGATATCAATTATTTTTATAAAAAACGATTTATATTATGAGATCGTGATATTCGATAAGCATGATATTGGGTCTATATTATCAGATCATTTTATTTGCTTTTTTCCAAATTTTTTGACTGTTTTTTTTTAGTGTTCTATAATAATCTTTTAAAGAAAAGGTGGTGTTTGGCTAGGATCGATGATTAGAAACTTTTTGATTATTTATCAATAAAAATTTTTTTTTCAATAAAGTTAAATGTATTTCAATTCGTCTAAAGTTACGAAAAATATTAACAAAGCAGTGTATTTTTTCCTTTTTTTTCTTATATGAGTCATCCACAATTACTTTATGAATGAATTTTTTTTAATTAATATTTTTTTTTAATTTAAAATGAAATATATAAGAAAATGAAATAAAATTTGATGAAAGAACTGAATATATCAGAATTTATATCTACTGATATTTTGATTAGGTATAGTAAATAAAAAAAATGATCTATTAATTTTATAAAAAGACCCATAAAATACAAAGAAGGGGTAAAAAATGAACAGATTTATAATTAAATATAAAAAGGATGTAAAAAGGTAAAAGAAAGGTAGAAAAAGGCAAAAAATATATTTAAGGTATTATTAATTCCAAAATGTTCAAAAAAAGTTAAAAAAATTTTGAAATATAAATCCCAATATAACATTTTGATGATACAAAAATTCCTATTTATAAAAAAAAATCAAAAAATAAATTATAATATTATATAAAACTAAATCATAATCATTCAAGAATTGAGGTAAACACTTCTTTATAATTTATTGTATATTACTAAATAGAATAATAAATAATTATACTTTTATCACATAAAAACTAGAATAAAAGATAATTAAATTATTGTATTTAAATATCAATAATTTTGTAAATAACTTACTAAAACTTTTATCACTCAAAAAAGGCTCGGTTTTAATGAGGGGATTGCACATATTCAAAGTGTTTAAATGAATATTAGATGGAAATATTTATTTTGGAAATTTCAAAATTGAAATATAATTTTGCACATTTTACCATTTTTTTTTTTTAACAGATAATACACTTGCAAAAGTTTTTTTTATTGCAAGATCATTATTTACTTGACAAAAACATGTTATTCTAATGTTACTGAAAAGGTGAAAAATGGCTGTAGAGTAATAATATATCTTTCTATTTGAATTTTATGTGGATCCTTAATTGAAGATCAGAACAAACATTGTTTGTTTTTCTCGATAGTTCTCTAGAATTTTGGATTTTTGTTTTTTATGAAAATCTATTGATTTTTTAGTTTTATTTCAACTGAGTATCAACCATTCTTTAATGTGTTTTATATTACTTATTTCTAATTTATTCTCCAAAGGACTATTATAAAAAAGAATTGATATTTGAAAAAAAAAATTTTTGGATACCCTATGATTGAAAGAAAGTTTATTAACAATTATTGATTTTTCGAAGTCTAGATCATCAACTAATTGTATTTGATTCCTTCTATTTTGAATAACTCAGCTTTAACTTAATATCAGCTACCATTCGACAAATTATTGATCGAACGAAAAAAGTTATGTATTTCAAAAAAGTAAATGAAAACAAAAAACTAAAAAGATGAAAAAAGGATTTTCATATTTTACAAAAATCAAAATTATTTCCAAATTGAATGAAATTATATTTTCTTGTGATTCTTTTAAACGTTTTAACTGTTTAAAAAATTTTGATTTTTAGTCAAGTAGGGAAATTATTTTTGGCAACAGAATATTAAAAAAAAAGTTTAATATATAAAAATGCTTTTATCTGGGCAAATAAGGGGAATTTAAAACTCCATCCTTGAATTCCACAAAAAAAAATTATTAATAAAAAAGTTTTTTGAAATCTAATAACAAATTTTTAGGATTATTTTTTATTTATATTAAAACTGTGAGTCGAAATTAGGATTTACTCCATTTTAGAATTTCGAAATTTAGCATTCCAAAATCTTGTAAAAAAAATAAAACAAAAAAATAATTGATTTTTATGAAAATTTAAAAAAATTCAATTGTTAATAATCAAAATAATCAAAATGATGATTTATGAGTTTTGATTTATTTATTTTCATTTTTTTTTTTCGACGTTTTTTCTCTTTTATCTAAGAATGAGAAAGAATCAGAATTTTTATTTTCAAGATAATCTTTTTGTTTTTTTATTATATTAAAATTTTGACGAATAAATTTTTGAGTGACATTTAACAAATCGTCAATTTCATAGATCTCAGCTAATTCTAAAATTTGTATTGCATTTTCGCAATTTATGCCACCTTGAATAATTAGCTTTGAACATAATTTTTCAAATTTCGAATCCTTCAACCCATAGTAGCCAACGACACCGAGCAACTCTATTAAAATGGCCGTATCGGCTGCTTGTATTGTATCCAGATAGCAATATTTGACCAAGGTATGTATCGCCTTGTAAGATCTATTACTGAGGTCTGATACGGATTTCCCAAAATCATTTACTGTCAGGAACAATCCGCGATAAAGCTCGGATCTCGCAGCCAATATCATTGGGTGTATTGGCAAGGGCTTTTCTTTCACGATTATTGAAAATGTTTTTGACTTTTCGTCATTGTACAATCTCTCGAGATCGATTAAGATTGTATTGGAAGATTCTCTTGTCGTGCCATCGTTTTTACAGAGGGAAACCAGTCTATCTATTTTCAATTCCTGGGCTATTTTTAATAAAATTGGTATTTGGCTATAGTCGGTAATTCTCAGCCTGCCAGTATAAAAATAATATAAAAGAATTTCGATTTCGTCTGAATTGAATAATTTAGCAATTTGCTCAATTTTTGTACAGCCCTGTTCCAATCGAATGTTCAACCAGGCCGAATTGCCAAAGGCATATTTTTTATCTGCGCACATAAATTTGATATCTGAAACGGATTCCCGAACATTATCAAAAAAGTCGATTAATTCCTCGACGATAGGATATTCGAAGGTTAATGTCGTAATATCATTTTTTGATTTTTTGTCAATAAAGGCTCTGAGGCCAAACCCGGTAATTAGCACGTTATCGTACGGGATCAGATCATGCCCAAATCTTGAAAGCTCCTTGTTGTTGTGCTTAATCAAATTGACCCATTCCTGAGTTTTAAAATCAAAATAATGAAGATCATTTAAATCGCCGTGTGTTCCATACCCGCCATAGACAAACCATTTGTCATTAAAAACACAGCTGGCGCTCACGGATCTTCTCGGTGGGTAGGCGCCTCCCAAGATTGGCACATTTCTCCATTGGTTTGTTGTTGGGTTATAACAGCAAACTTTCGATTTCCTTAGGGGGGAGATGAGGCCCTTCCCCGAAGAAAAATAGATTTCCTTATTATACACACAGGAGACATGCAGGGTTAAGGGGAATTCCTTATGGTTGAACCCCTTTCCAGAGATCTTTTCCCATTGCATGCTATACAAATCTAATTTGTAGAAGGAGTTTTTATAAACCTTCTTGCCGTCCCACCCCCCGTACAGATACAAAAGATTGTCTAGCGCAACAAAGGTGTGATCAGACCGTGGCCCGGGCTGAGATCCAAACGTAAGCACCTGAACGAATTGGTTTGTTTTAAATTCGTACCTCCAGAGATCGTTTAAATATGCCAGTTTGCCATGCCCACCAAAAATCCAGATGTTGTCCTTATACACAAGCAAACGATGGCCCCACCTTGGCTCGGGCCTTTTGCTTTCAAACTGTTGTGGAACCACCTTCCATTCGTGTGTAATTAGATCAAAGGTATAGAAATGATCAAACACAACAGTCCGATTTGTACCTCCCCCAAAAAGCCATAATTTGTGATCGTAGTTCACAATTTCAGTCCTTTGCGAGAACGGGATCTCCTCTTTGTTTTTGTTCGTTGGCACATATTCGGTCCATTCCAGGTTTTCATACATATTAAATTTCGATAACGGATCGGGCCTGATTACATCTTTGCTTTCGTCCTTTTGTAATTCCAATTCCAACAGGTTGAAAAGTTCATTAATTATCGCAGATCGATCATTGCCAACTTGGTTGTGAACAGCTCGTAATAGCCCTGTTGGGTTTTCTAAATTCCGTAAGGCAGTCAGTACTTGTAACGCCTTTTGCGAGTCAAGATCCTCCTCGTCATCACCCTCTTCATCTTCTTCTTGATCCTCTTCTTCTTCATCATCGTCATCAACGCTCTCTTCATCTTCAATTTCATCTTCGTCAATTTCTTCCACTTCCACCCTTTCTTCTTCTTCTTCTTCATTGTTATTTTCTTCTTCTTCAATTTCTCGATTCGTGGTTTGGCGATCTTCGTTTTGTGCTTTTTCGGTTAAAAAAAAGTAATTTTTGTTTTTTTGTTAATTTTTTATTTGTGGTTTGTAAAAAAAAAGCAAAAAATACAATCGTTTTGAAAGAAAGTTTGTGAGTTGGAATTCTTTTAATTTGGAACTGTTGTTCGATTGTTTTGACATTAACACTTTGTATTTCAATTTTATTTCAAGAAAATCTCTGGTGCTATTCGTTTGGTATAAAAGCAGATAAATCAAAAAAAACAAAATATATTTTTGGATCGAGAGATCAAACGATCTTTTGGCAAGAAACAAAGAGAATTTTTTCAGTGGAGCAATGTTAATAAAGAATTGTTGAAATTAAATTGTGGTATAATAGTGTTTCTTTCCAAGATTTTTTTTTTTTTTGAAAAATCAAATGATCTTTTTTTTTTTTTATTTTTTTGTTTTTAAGATTTTGGAGAGAAAGACAAAGCTTTCGATTTTGAAAATGATTCAAATTTTGATAATTTAATTTGGTTAATTGTTTTTTTGTTCACATATGAATACAAAAGGCAACGTTAGTTTAAAAAAAAATAAAAAAGTTACATACACATTGACAAGTTGCAAAAAAAAAAAAATGGTAAAAATTAAAGACTTTCACAAAAAAAAGAGCATATACATCAAAAAAACAGTATTTAGCTTCACAACACTCTAGGTTTTGTGGAAATTGTCTGAAAATTTGAAAAGTAACTCCAGGATCTAAAACCTTAAAATTTCAATTTTATAGCTTTTTAAATATTTGTACTTTTAAAAGCTTGTAATTAACACTCTTTGACTTTTTCTTTCTGATTGAAAAGAGTTTCGGGTTATTAAAAGTAAACAAATCTTTTGAAAAAATTTCATTAAATTTCAAAAAGAGTTAACTTTTTTGCAATTTAATTTTTTGTCCTTTTTTTAGCTTCTAAAAGTTTATATTAAGTATATTTGAAATTTAATAATATGGTTGTTTGAAGATTGGAAAATGAAATCTTGAAGTCTGTTTAAAAGAACAGAAAAAGTCTTGAAAGTATTTATATCGATTCTTATATTCTTGTAGGTATGTTTGAAGTGTTCGTTTTCAAAATTAAAAGTTATATTGTTGTTGGTTTGTCTTTTGATTATTCTTTACTGTAAATACTTTTTCATAAAGAAAAAATTCATAGTTTAATAGTGTTTTATTTCAAAAAAGTACGGTAATAGGCTATTTTTCCAAATCTGACGAAAATTTTTGACCATTGTTCCCCAATCTACTTAAAACGGGTAAATTTGAGAGTTTAAAGTAAATACTCTTGAACTTTTAGTTTGTATATTTTTTAAAACATCTCTAAATAAAAACAACTTTTACTTTTACAAACCTTTTCAGACTTTAAAAGTATTTGGAAGGCTTTGAAAGTTCTTTAAATTATTTTCAAGGTTTCAAAAGACTGGATAACATTTTAAAAAATTCATGAGATTTTTTGTAGTTGGTATGTAAGTAAGTGATAATTTGGGGTATAATGTTTTAATATTTCCAAAAGTTTCCTAGTTTTTTAAAGTCGTTCAAACAAAGTAAATTATAAAGGAAAATTGATAACACAAGTCCTAAATTTTGATCTTTTATCAGATCTTGATTTATCGTCTTAAATAAGAATTTTATATTAAAATTTTTATTTATTGGTTTTTATTATCACTTGCAAGTTGAAATTTCATGGTCTAGTATTATTTTAAGAAATTGTTCAGTGTTCAATTTACAATTTCGATTTGAGAGTTAAAAGTTTGAATAAAATAGTATTTTTATAACAATGATTTTAAATAGATTTACAAACAAAAACTAATTTTACCAAAACCAAAACTATTTTTTCTACAAACAAACCCTTTTCATTGGGATTTTAGTAAAAAAAATAGGATTTTAAAGAAACATTTTTTCCAAATTATTTTCTTTCATTCAACTCACAAAAACAAAAAGACAAAATTGTATGGGAGTTGGTTATAGTAAAACGGAAAAAGACTTGGGAGAAGGTTTCCCAAAAGAAGAAAGGCTAATGGGCCTCAACAATTATGGGAACACGTGCTATGCAAACTCAATTTTACAATCGCTTTACCATTGCATACCATTTCGAGAATTTGTCTTATCGCAGCACAACAAAGAGCTTTCCAAGATTGAACAAATGAACTTGTTAAATTGCCTTTCAGAATTGTTTCACAACATTAGATATAATAGTAAGCAAATAGGTAAAGTGGGTCCACGTAAATTTATCGGAAAGCTCCGAAAGGTTAATCTGCTCTTTGCAGGTAAAACACAGCAAGACGCCCAAGAATTTTTGAATTTCCTTCTAAATGAAATCTCTGATCTTTATTTACAACACAAGTATCCCGAAATGAATTTGCATGATCGTAGTAGACAAGAAACAGAAATCCACAAAATATTCAGAGGAGAATTGTCAACAGAAACGAAGTGCCGTTGTTGTGAAAGCTCGACGTCAAGAAAAGAACATTTCCTTGATCTGAGCTTGGATATACAAGAAAATTGCTCGCTCACAAATTGCTTCAAACAATTTTCAATACCAGAGAAATTAGTTGGCGAGAACAAGTATTATTGTGAATGCTGTAGATCGTTACAAGAGGCCTATAAAACCACGAGGATTTCAAAGCTTCCACAAATTTTGGTCATACACCAGAAACGTTTTAAATATTTTGAACGAATACAGTCTCATAAAAAATTATTTCATAAGGTTTCCTTACCCCTAGAATTCAAAATCTTAAATACTGTAAGATCCTTTCAAGGAATTTTTTTTAGGATTAAAAATATTCCTTTTTTTTTTTTTTTTTTTTTTTTTTTTCTCTCATTTTTTTTTTTTTTTTCAATTACAAGGTCGTTTAAACCTAATTTTGAAACAGTTAAAAAAAAAAAAGAATTTAGTTCTCATTACGATTTTAAGAGACATTTAAAAACAAAAATTGTAAAGGCCGAACAGCTCTAATATTTTATTGCTGAAATGTCTCCAAAATCCAAACTCACTCTGAATTTTTTTTTTTTAATTTGCAAAATACTAACACTCTTGTTTATGAGAACGTGTCAGTTTTCCTCTCGACTTACCAATTGTAATGGAATTCATACTATTCATTCAATTATTTTGTTTAGTAAGATTTTAGAGAGATACCGATAAATTCATAGAAATGTTATCAAATTATAACTTCGTTTTTCAGTCTTTTGTATTATTATTACTCGGCTTTTAATACAGAATTTCATTTTTTTAAATGTAAAGAAACTTTGTAAAATCACCAGGTCATGCAAATGTTATGAGTATGGAACTCTTTTAAAAGTAGAGCAATCTAATTGCAAAAAAGGAAATTGAAGCGAAAATTTAAAAACTTGCACATTTCAAAAAATTTTCGTTAATGAAAATTAGTTTACGTTTACCAATTGTTTCAAAATAAATTGAACAAAATTTTCATTCAGCTTTCCAAAAACAGATTTATAAAATATACTAATTTTTCATTTCAGATTTTTAATATTCTTAAAAGAAGCTTAAAATATTAATTCACGTTTTAGAATTGGGAACATTGATGATTTATTTTAATTCTCGACATATGTGATTTTTTTTTGGAAAGCTGAATGAAATTTTTGATCTTTTTATTTTGAAATTAACAGTAAATTTTTTTTTGTTTAAAGATAGTTTTTTCTAATGACACATTCACTAACAGTTTTTTTGTTGATAAAGAAAAACTAATAAATTGATTTTATTTCAAACATTATAAAAGCTTTCTATTCTATTTATTACTATCCCAATCACCATTACATTATAAATAGTTTTAATTCGAATAAATATTAATAATCAAGAATTTTTTCCTATTTTTTTCCATTTTATCCCAGGTTGAATTTTCTTTATCTTGCGAAGAAGAGCTATAAAGGAAAAATATTAAGAGTTTACTTGACAAAACCGGAATACTGAAATGTGACATGGTGTGAGTAACTTTAAAATAAAAAAGAAAAAGTAAAGGCAAAACATACCAAAGGGTTAAAAAAGTGAATGAGATCAAAAAGAAAAAAGAAATTACCAATATTAAATAACTACTTCCAAAATGAATATTCAAAATAAATTATATTAATTAAAGTAATGTGGCTGTGATTTTGGTCGTTCTTAATTAAAAGATAGAAAAGTACATTTTCGTGAGAAGGAGTCTAATTTCAAATTGGTCATTTTGTCACAAAAATGTCCTTTCAACACACCCCATAATCTAATAGCATTTTATCTCATAAGTACAAAATTATCTCTTTTTAAAAGCATTTTTTTTCAACTATCAATTTTTGATTTAAAAATGACCAAGTTGAAAAAATTAAGATCTCAATTTACATTGTTGTTGTTGTTGTTGTTGTTGTTGGAAATTTCAACCAAAGAGTTTAAGAAACCAAACTCAAGAGATACGTCTTCGGCTTCGTGAAGACTTTTACAATTAAAAAAAAAAATTGCAACAAAGGTCAATTTATTCCATTCACCAAAGGTATATATACAAAATAATCTATATTTTTTTGTCAGGGTTTTATGATTTTATATCATATTTAAACCAACCTTTTGTGAAAATTTTGTGGTACGACTCACGCAATTTTATTTTTTTCTTTTTGTTTAAATTTTGTTTGAAATCTTGATTTGAACTGCTCAAATGAAAAAATGAAATTTTTTATTTTCTTGAAAATGTATAAATTGTACTTTTGAAAATTATAAAATTGTACTTTTCGTTCTAATTTATTCTTGAATAAAAAAAAAAATTGCTTTAAATAGAACAATTTATGTCAAAAGGCACATTAAATAATTATTTTTAGCAGAATACAACCGGCCCAAAAGCGGGATCTTCTCGCGAAAAGGGTCATTGTTTTTTTTTTTTTTTTGATTTTTACTTATTGCCCCTTATAAATCCTTTTTATCAATTTCTTTTGATAAACCTATTTTTTTTATCTTTTTTCTTTATTTTTTGTTCTTTTCAATTTTTGATTTTGCAACAACAAAAATAATTTGGTTATACCCTTCCAATGAATAATTGTGAAATCATCTATTTTATGATCAAAATCCCCTTGAAAGGAAATTTAAGCTAAAGGGCATCATGAGTATAATTTACACTCCTTCAATAACAAAAAAAAAAATAATAACAAATTTTTGGATTACATTATGTTTTATTATATTACAAATTGTAAATATTATGAAGATTATTCCAAAAATAAAATACAATTATTTTTTTTTTTATTTTTAAGCGTTTACAATAAAATTTCAATCTAATATCTTATCTAATGATTTCTTTTACTATCGATATATTCTATTTGAAAACAATTTATTAATAGACAAAAAAATGTAAAAAAAAAAATATACCATATGAATTATTTGCAATGGTTATTCATAAAGGTCATGCCCCACACTTTGGACATTATGTTGCTATTATAAAATCACATGACAAATGGATCCTGATGGATGATGAGAGAGTTATTGTAGTAAATGAAAATTTTTTAGAATATTTTTTTGGAACTCCTGTTGGTGAATCCGTTCATAACGAAACTAGTTATATTTTATTCTATCAACAAATGGATCATAAAAAAAATATTCAAGAACAAAAATAATTAATAATACAAGAATTAAAAATTGATTTATTTTGATCAAATATTTCTTTTTTTTAATTTTGTAAAATTTTTTAATGTTTTGGCTTATTATATTTGACACAGAATATATAAATATAAATAAATAATTTTCTAAAATATGGTTATTATTATTTTTTTAAACATTAAATCAATCTACATTGATTCTTTTTTTTTATTTTTATTTTTTTTTTTTTGTGTGTGTGTAATTTTCTTACGAGTAAAATTTCTTGTTCTTTTTTTTTTTTCATTATTCTTTCAATTTCCTTTTTGAAAAATCCTTGTTGTTTACTTTTCCAATTATTATTTTAAAACACAAAGAATAATTAAAATTTTGTACCACAACTAATAAAGCAAATAAACTATTTTTCAGTCAAGGGAATACAATATAATGATAGAATTACATTTGGCTACAGAATTTGAATAGATATTAGAAGTAAAAATTTATTTTAAAAATTCAATCATTTTTTCAAATTTTTCTTTTTATTTTATTTTGCATTTTTGATATCAAATTGTTTTGAAAAAGTTTTTTTTATCTATAAGATCATTAGTCACTAGGTAATAACGTGTTATTCTAATGTTATTGAAATAGCAAAAATGGATTTAGTAAAACTATATTGATTTCTTTTTGAATTTTATTTTGATCTTCAATTTAAGATCATTCCCAACCTAGTTTTGGCTATCTCAATTAGGAATTAATGACGAATAATAATTTTTTAAATATTTGAGAAAAATTATTGATTGATTAGATTTACATTATACAAATATAAACCATTTTCTGTTTGTGTATCATTTTACTTATTTCTTTTTTTTGTTCTTCAAAGATCAATTATAAAAAATTAATTGATATTTCGAAAAAATGTAGGTTCCACTTTTACTTGTATAAATTTTAGTACTACATATGAAAAAATAAAAACCCATTTAATTGATCCTAAATTTAAAGTTTCAAAAAGGAATACCTTCTTTTAAAAAGCCTTTTAAATATTAAAATTTAATAAAATTCATTTAAAATTTAGCAATTTAAAAGAGAAAAGTATAATCTAAGAAGTGACTTATTTATTAAGGAAGAGGAAAATATACAATTTTAAGTTTTAAATTGAAAAATAAGAAATTTAAATTTCGATTCTTTGCTTAAAACAAGTAAAATGATAAGTAATATAAATTTATTCCTTATTAAGTACCTAAAACATTTTCATTACAACTAGTAATCTTTTTTATCATAGGTTCCAAGCATAAACTATTTGCTTAATGGGTACAATAACATTGAAACACACCTACAATTTAATTACGTAATGATTTATTAAATATTATGTTGATAAAAATGTTCAAATACTGGGCAATAATTTGATAAAATAAAAAAAAAAAATGAAATAATTAAATTTACATTTATAGAAAAATAAAAAATATAAAAAAATGAAAAGTTAGTTTTGACAATTTTATTTTTTCTATTTTTTCGCTGTTTAATTTTATTTTAAACATATTTTTAAATTATGATTATTATTTTTATATTTTCAAATACCTATTACAATTAGTAACTCTTTTCAGACACAAACTTTCAACAAAATTTAATACATAAAAAAAAATCTCAAATTATGGAACATTTTTTTTATTTTTTTTTGTACAAATTATTTTACTAGAAGCCGAAATTTTGTATCTTAAATATGAATTTACCCTCTTACCCAATTTTTCTTCAAAATTTGAATCTTAAAAGTAGAAATGGCTGTATATTAATTTTCGATTACAATAATAATTTAGGATATTTACAAATAAATTTGTATTGTCTCTAATTTCATCATATTTTTTTCCATTTAAATAAAAAAATATTAATAATTCATAAATTACAATAATAAACCATATTCCAAAAATTTGGAAACAGTTCAAACAGTTGAAAGAATAACAATACCATACTTTAAATTCAATTTGGAAAGAATTTTGATTTTACAAACTATTTCATTTTTTGTCTTTTTTGTTTTGTTTTCATTTCCTTGTTAGTGTAACATAATCTGTTTCCTTAGATCTAGAATTTTTTTTTTTCGATGGTTGATAGAAGGTTAGTGTTGAGTTTCTTAAATCGAAAAATCACATAAAATTTGTGAATGGTATCTTATCAATTGATCAAACAACAATTGTTGGTGAAATTACAAAAAATTTAGCAATAAATTTTTTGTTCCACTTGTTTCATAATTTTGGACATATTGATCTTGATTTTTTCTTCCTTTTATATTTTTTTTTATTAGAATTAAAATGATTGCTTATAAAAACATTAATACTTGGAACTTAAATGTTGTTTCATATTAGGTTGGGAAAAATATAATAAATTTAGTTTTTTTTTTGTCTATTTTTAATTTTGGGTGTGTCCAAATTTTTGGAATTGGGTTTATATCAAAAGTTAAATAAATACTCAATAAGAAAATTAAAAAATACTTTGAGTTTGATATTTATTCTATAATTAACTCGGTTATTTAAAGCAAAATAGTTTCTATTTTATCAAAAAACAAAATTTCAACATTTGTAGATTCCTTTTTATCATCTAAATTTTTAAATTTCTCAAAAATTAATTCTGGCCAAATTTAAATAATTTTTAATTCCAAAATCAAAATTAGATATTTTTGATCAAACTATCTCAATAACAGTTAGTTTGTTATCAAATAATAAATTCTACTTCAGTAATATCAGAATTTTCTATTAAAATTATATTTTCGTTATTAAGGGATTTCGCTTACTATATTTTCTATATAACTAAAGTATTTTGTAATGAAAAGTAAATAATATTAGTTTTCTATGGTTTAAATATCATTAAAAAACCCATTAATAATTTTATTTCACAATAAAAACAAAAAATTTTTTTATCTTATGTTCACAATGAAAATTAGAATTTTTTTTTTATAAATTATTTTTTCTTATTATAAGAATAAAAATTCCAAAATATTATTTCAGTATTTAAAAATTTATTTTTAGGACCATCTAATAGAAACCATTTTTTGTATTTATAAATTCAAGATTTATTGGATAATTATTTGGACATTAAACTAAAAATACTGATTATTTTAGTTTACTGGACAAGGACAATATATATATGTTTCTACAGTCAGTTTCACTTTTAAGGCACAAACTTTCAACGAAATTTAAGGCACAAAAAAATCTCAAATTTAAGGCACAAAATTTGGAATTTTTTTATTTTACAATTTATTTTACTAGAATCTCAATTTTGTGCTTTAATTTGAGATTTTTTTTTGTGCCTTAAATTTCGTTGAAAGTTTGTGCCTTAAAAGTGGAACTGACTGTAAAATATGTCTAGTATATGGAAATATCTTGTAAAAATCATCTCTTGATTAATTATTTAATTTGTTTCAAAATCGAAATGTTTTGCTCTGTAAATCTGACTTTTCCTGAAAAAAATTGACAAATCAGTGATAATGATAAAAAAGTAGTAAATGTTCTTATTTTCACAAATTTTATAATGTCTTTTTTTTTGTCCATTTTAAAACAAAAACCAAATCTCCAAAATTAGATTGATTATTAGAAATTAAAATACGATCTAAAACAACAAATTAAACCAAAATTTAAGCATGTTCAATTTTCCAATATGAGATTTAAGTGTAAACATTAGAAAAATTGTTTTTTTTTTGGATTTTTGATGCTGTGGTTCTTCTATTCAGGTGAAATTGAATTTAAGATTTTAAAAATAGGTATTATTTTTTTTTGAGGACTTTCAGTTTCAGATATCTTTGTTGATCAAGAACAAAAATAAGTAAAATAATTGAAAAATTTTTCTTTTTCGAAACCACCTAATTGAGAATTAAAACCAATTGGAAAATTTTTTTTCATTTGATAATTTTTTGAAGGATGACTGATTAAAAGTGAAATTTAAGAAAGGAATTATTCAACTTTGTAGTTGGAATAAAGATAATTTGACCTTTAAATTTGTCGAGAAATTCAGTATTTTCTAAAATTATTTGGGTTTTTCATTAATGGTATTTAAAGTATGAATGGGAAAATAAACTAAATTTCATAATAAAAATACCAATTTTTTTTACCTATTTTACTTCCATTTTTTTCTTTTATTTTTAGATGAAAAAAAAATATTTTTAGTGTATAAAACTGAATATTTAAATTGTAATTTTTTTTATAGTAAATAACTTGAATTTAGAAAAATATTTATTTTCAAAATTTGATTTTTCATGGGTAAATGATTTTGAAATGGAGTTTATATTCTTTTCCTTTTTAATATTTTTCTTTTATTAATTGAAGTTTTCAAGGAAGTAGGGTGTGGTGTATGACTTTATTTAAAAAAGAAAATTGAAAATGAAGTGAAAATTTTTCCTATTTATTATTCAAATAACAGTAATTCAGGTCCTATAACAACAAGATTTTATTTTGTACTTCTTCTTGTCAGAGATAAATTGCTTAGAAGGATTTCAAAAACTTGTTTCATTTTTTCTTTTTTGAATATTTTAGAAAATGAGAAATCGATATTTGAAAAAACAATGGAATAGTGAAAACGTAAACCAAATATTTTATGTGAAGGAAACAGGTTCAGCATTTCAAAGCGCCTTACATTGGTTGTGTAGTTGCAAAAATGAGAAAATTACTGTCGAAAAAATCGAATATCTTTTGTCTCTTGGTGCAAATATCAATCTTCAATCAAGTTCAACAAAAAAAAGCACTCCTTTAGATTTGTTGTGTTGGAAACATAATGCAAGGCACAATAAAGAAATTGAAAAGTGTATTCTTTATTTAATTGAACAAGGATCCAATCCTTTTTTAATTCGAACAAAGTTTAACGAAGAACAAGGAATTGGGTTTTATTTAAAGAACCTTTTTCCCTTTGGCTTTAATGAATTTTTTTGTAAATTCTATTTTGCCTTAGTGAACAATAAAAAGAAGAAGAAAAGAGAGTCTTTCAATTTAATTGATTTGTTGTCACAAGAAGAAATTACCTTGAGAAAGAAAAATAATTCCATCAACAATAGCAAAAACAAAAGCAAAAACAAAAGCAAAAACAAGAACAAGAACAAAAAAAATAATCATGAACAACAAAAACAAAATGAAAACCAAAAAGAAAAAACAACCAAAGGAATAATCAACGAAAAACAAATCAACTCAAACAACAACCAAAATCAATTGACTCAAGTTGAAGTTAATGAAAAATTGAAAGAGCACTTTGGGATCACAAGCTTACATTTAATATTTTTTTTAGTTAACCAAGTGAAATTAAAGGGCCTAACCAGAATACCCAAACTAATCAAAAGAAAAATCATCAAAACAAACACGATTATGATGCTCAATTTGACACCGTTACATGTTTTATTAAATGGAGAGATCAAAAATCCAGAGTTAACATTATCGCTCATAGAAATATATTATGAAAATTTTGGTAAAATACAAAATCAAAACAAATTCGGACACACACCCTTAATGCTATTGTGCTTACAAAAGAACACTCCTTTTGAAATTTTTGAAAGTTTAATTTCAAAAGGCTCCGATATTACAAAAATTGATTTTAAACAGAAAAGAAATGCCTTGCATTATTTATGTTTAAGAGAGAAAAAAACAAAAGAATCAAAGGAGAACAATTATAATATGATTCATTATTTAATTAAAAATGGAATAGACGTTAATTATCAAGATTATCAAAAGAATACCGCTTTACATTTGTTATGTCGACAGAAGCAACCAGATCTTCAAATTATCAAATTGCTAATCAGTTCTGGTGCTGATCTTGCTTTGAAAAATAAATCAAATTTGACAATTCTTCATTTATTCAACCAAAGGAAAAAAAACACAGACTCTCTTTTTAATTATGAAACAACAAAATTGTTGATTGAAAATGGGGCAAATGGAAATGGCTGTGATTATTTTAATAAAAATATCTTGCACGTGATCTTTTCAAAATCCAATATTTGGAAAAATCTTTTGGAATATTTAATCTCGAAGGGATATAATTTAAATAACAAAACCAAAGACAAAGGTGAAATGAATTGTTTCCATCTATACTGTTCAACAAATAATCCAAAGATTGAAATCTTAAAATTTATTATGGGGAAAATGAATGATATTAATGATGTTGAAAAGGAAAATTACCAAACAGGATTTGATATTCTTTGCCAGAATACGACGATTTCAATTCAAATATTGGATTACGTACTAAAACATTCTCAAATAAAATTAAATAAGGAAAAAACTGAAAGGGGCTATTTATTAACACCACTCCATTTCATCTGCCAAAATGCCTATTTGGATTTAAACAAAATTAAATTATTAATCAAATATGGTTCAAATATTAATAGCCAAACTAGAAGCGGAGAAACACCATTCCATTTTATTTGCAAACATAAAAATTTACCATTCCCTATTTTAGATTATTTTTTAAATCGTCAAATAAACGTTAATCAGCTGGATAATTCTGGAAACACCGGATTTAGTTTACTCTGCTTATACCATTATAAGCCTTCAATAAAAATAATCAATTATTTTTTGGAGAATTGCAATGCACAAATGGATCTAAATTACCAAGACGATAAAGGTGAAACAATTTTACATAAATTTTTTAAATCTAAATTTAAAATTGATTTACCTTATTTAAACTATTTAATTTCCTTAGGTATGGATCTAAGTATTGAAAATAAAGAAAATAGAACTCCATTCCATTATATGTGTAACAAATCTGATCAATTATCAATAAATGATTTCCAAACATTATTTGATAATAGTTTAAAAAATATTAAAACCAAAAACAACAACAACAACAACAACAACAACAACAACAACAACAACAACAACAACAACAACAACAACAACAACAACAACAACAACAACAACAACAACAACAACAACAACAACAACAACAACAACAACAACAACAACAACAACAACAACAACAACAATCATAATCATAATATTATCAAAAATAATCAAGATGTAAATAACACTGATAATTATTATAATAATAATGACAACGATAACGAATATGATGATGATACCACAAATCAATTTTTAAAAAGATCCTTCTTATATTTCTTAAAACAAAAAAAGATACCAAATTTATTCTTAATGGAAATCTTTTTAAAACAAATAAAAAACATCAATTTCCATTATAAAAATGAAAATAATAATACCCCATTTCATTTTATATGTAGGTACCCCCAAAATAATGATTTATTTGAGTTGATAAAATTGTTTTTTAAATATAAATTAAATTTTAATTTGGTGAATAATCAAAAATTAACTGGATTTCATATTTTAATCAAATCAAAAAATCCAAATTTTCAAATTTTCAAATTTATAATTAATAATGGGTATGATATTAATTTCCAAGATAAATTAAAACGAACTGCATTTCATTTATATATGGAAACGGATACTCCAATATGCAACAAAAAGATTTTAAAATTATTTCTAAATAACAGGAACCCAAAGAAAATTATTCAAAAAAATATAAAACTAACTAATTATAAAAATCAAACAGCATTTCATATATATTGCAAAAGCCAAAGAATTACGAAACCCGATTTGCCCGTTTGTGAATTATTGATTAAATTGGGGTCATGTATCAATTTTCAAGATGATGAAGGAAAAACACCATTCCATTATTTTCTAAAAACAAACATTCCTTATTCAATGCCCGTGTTTAATTATTTTTTAACATTAAACCCAAATTCATTATTATATGACAAAGAAAATAACACAATATTGCATATTCTTATTGGTATTGGGCATTTCAAAAAAAATTACAGTATAATTAAAAATTTAATTGAATTATATATTCAAAGGCATCAAAACAAATCATTTAAAATTCTACTTGAAATTTTTGATAAATTATTAAACAATACATTGTCTAAATTTCACATAATGGATTTATTTATGGAAAAAATTTTTTTATTTAATATAAAAATCGCACCAGAAATGCAAAAAAAAATTTTGAAATATTTCATTATTCAGGGGAACTTCACCTTTGAATTTTGTGAAAAATTACAAGTTAATGGATTCCAGTTTAATTATAAATATGAAAATGATTCTAACACCCTACATTATTACTGTGCTTATACAAACAAAATTGAAATTAAAACACTCAAATTTTTTTTAAAATTAGGCATCGACATCAATTCAATTAACCAGAGAAGCGAAACACCTTTCCATCGTTATTGTCAAAGTGGCAATCTAGCCTTAAATGTTGTTATTTTTTTCCTTGAAAACGGGGCTAAAATTAATCAAAAAGACCGTTCAAACATGTTACCCATTCAATATATATGTAAGCGCAAGTCTGATTCCATGAATATTTTTTTACAATATTTAATAGCAAATGGACAGCAAATCGAATTTAATAATTTTTCATTATTCAGTTTTTTTTTAAACAACTATCATTCCTGTAAAATTAACTCCCAAACACTTAGATGCTGCATTAATCAAAATATTAATATTAATTTCCTTAAAAACGATTACTGCCCATTAGACGATTATCTTACCACTAATACTAAATTAGATGCCGATGTGATTGAATTATTACTCAAAAACGGAGCAGAACTGAATCTCCAAAAATCAATCAACCCCTTACATACCATCGCCAGAAAACACTATGATGTTACCCCTTTCATAGGATTATTATTAAAATATAAAGCAGATATTAATTTTGTTTTGCGTGATAACGTTACGCCCTTGATCGCTGCCTGTCGAGTTTACAACACCTGTTTTAAAAATATTAAATTTTTGGTAGATAATGGTGCCAATATACACATCAACGATAGCTTTAACCATTCCCCTCTTCAAATTTACATACGAGAGACACATTTCAATTTAGATCTGAAAATTATTAAATATTTTATTAAAAAGGGTATAAAATTAAATAATATTGCTATTAGTAAAAATAGTACTTCTTTATTACTTCTTTGTTATAAACTTACCCATTTTTTGTAATTCACTTCCGCGTTTTTAATCATTTTAGTTCTTTGATACACAATATGTTTTCTTTTTACTTGACATGAAAGCAGAAGTTTAATACGTTTATGAAGATTTTTATCTTTTTTTTATTATTTTTCTTTTGATCAGAGGAAATTAATTTCCTCTTGTATCCCTAAAAGTTTATGTAGATTTATTAATCCTAAAAAAAAATTCTGGTGTACATTAATTTGACAAAATGTTTTTTTTTTTTTTTTTTTTGTTTTTTTTTCTATTTTGTTGTAAAGATAGTATATACCTTTATATATACATGTATCCCTGAGAATCCCAGATTTACCTAAATTTCATCACATTCAAAATTAAAGATTTAAAATAATATTGATGTACGTTAATAAATATATTTTGTTATTTATCTTTAATCTGGATTTTAATTGGATTGGAAAAGTTTTAATAATCTCTTTTTCAGTCAAAGCTGCCCAGTTTTATTGAAGAAATAGAACATATACTATGAGTTTAATCTAATATTTTTCTCAAAATAAATTTTTAATTTTTAGATCTGATCTTTTTTTTATTTCATCAAATTTTAAATTTGTTTTATTTTTCTTTTATTTTAAATAATTCAATTAAAAAAAACTGTTTGAAAAAAGTTCTAAATTAACTTTAATAAAATTGTGACTTTGTAATTTCTTTTATAATTCATATTTTTACTATTAAAAAATCATATTGTCAAGAATTTTAATTTTCTAAAGAAATTTGGAAATTTTGCACAAGATGTTCTAATGAAATTTTCGAATTTTTTTGTATCATTTTATTTTTTTATAAAAATTTATAGTTAGTCTCAGGTATTTCTCTTGGATATCAACACTTATCCCTAATCATTATTTTTCTCTTATTTTAAAACAATTTTCCCATGATTGTTTTTTTTAAAAAAAGTAAATTTACTATTAATAGTCGTGATACTGTCGGCGAAATGGGGTTTCGTTCAAAGTTAAATTAATTACTTTATTTGGATTTTCTTGATCTTATGGTCAATTTAGTTTAATTTGAAAATTGATCTTGAATGTTCACTTGGGGATTGTTATTTAATTTTTAAATTTTATTTTTTTTTTTTGATCTGATTTGCTTTAAAACTTTCTATATTTTTTTTAATTTGTTTTTCGTTTTTATTTTCAAGTTATTTTTACTTTTGTGTTTCAGTATCACAGTATTAACAAGTAATCACTTGATCTTTTTCCTTTGGAACTCTTCTTCCCAATATACAGAAGATTCAACCAGGAGAAAAATGGAAAACAAATATAAATTTTAATATTTTTGAAGATATTCAAACTTTGAAATCTAAAAATTGTTCACATTTCTATTTGAAAAAATACCAACGTAAACGAAAGTTGAATCTTTAATTTTTCAATTTTTTGAACATTTTTTTTAATTAAATTTTGGATTTTGATAAAAAATTGTTTTTGGATCTAGAAATTTGTTTATGGTGAAAGATTGAAATTTCGTAAAAGAAGTAAACCAAAAATAAAAATATACTAAACTCTGTTTCAGTCAAAGGGGCCCAAAGTTTTTTTCAAATATCAATTATTTTATATAATTGACCTTTGAAGAACAAATAAGAAATAAAGAGAATAATACACCTCAAAGAAATGTTGATACATGTCTGAAAGAAAACTAATTAATCAATAGCTTTTCTTAAAAATTTCAAAACTCAAATTCTTAGGGCCCTATTGAGAAAAACAACGATGTTCGTTTTGAACTTCTACTGGTATTCGAACAATAAATATAAAACATTTTTCACTTCATTTTCCATACTTTTCTTTTACAAATTAAGCCCCCAAGCAAAGTTTGTTGGTATTTGTGGTCTCTATTTGAAAAAGGAAATGAAAATGAAGTGAAAATTTTTGACATTTATTAAACAAATATCAAGATCAAAGATCAAATTAAAATTGCAATAGAAATCAATAGATTTCTCAACAATCTTTACATGGTTTCAATTACATTAGAATAACACGTTTTTACCAAGTGACTATTGATCTTGCAATAAAAAATTTTTTGCAAATGAATGACGTTTTTAAAAAAAAAAATGAAAAAAAAAAACAAAAATGTGTAGAAATGTGAAAAAATGATTTCAATTTTGAAAATTTCCAAAATAAAATTTTTCTTCTAATATCTATGCAAACCCTTTAAACTCGTGTATTATACCATTACAACTGGGCCCCTTTGACTGAAAAATAGTTTAGAAAAGACTTTGATTTTAAATAAATATTCTCTTTGAAAAGGTCAAGAAAAATAACCGATCCAGGCTAATCGTTGAAATGAAGAAAGTGAAAAAAAATTCGAACAAAGCTGTTTTTTGAAGATTTGTTTTCTTTATATTCTTAATTTCGATGAGTAGTAAGAGATTACCTTGATTTCTCTTGGTCCATTAATTGTTGTTATTATTCAATATACTTTTTTTACAATCAAAATTCTTTTTTCTTATATTTTTATCAAATAAAACCAAAATAAAGAAAACTTTTTCAAAGATTAAAGGAAAAGGAGTTGATAATTAAAATCAAAAAAGAACTAGAGAAAGTTAAACTCAAAGAAAAGGGAAAATATATGGGAAAAATTTCAAGAAACAATCATAATTTTTTTGTTTTCAAAATTGATAGTTATTAAATGATTGTTAAATTAAACTAATTCTTCTAATAACTCTTTATTTATGTAAAAGTAATTTCAAAAAAATAACCAATTTTCTGAAATAAAACTAGAATCAGATAAATTAAATGAAAAGAGGAATTTATTTTCAAAGCGGGAATACTTTAAAATAACTTGCGATTTGGATTTTTTATACTTTTTACCTTTTCAAAATTTCCCTTTTTAAGTTGTTTGGGTTCCTTAGATTACTCTCTTTTTGTTTTTTTTTGGTGTTTGGGGAAGGCAAAAGGAATAAAAAATCATTATAAGAATTGGTGGACTTCGTCATGACTAACCTAAGCAAACTTGTTGATGATCAGATCTAAAACGAATTAAGCTGGACTTATGCAACTGAACTGAAACCAACGAATGCAATCTGAACCCAACCAAAGTGAACCGAATTGGACTTTCCATAAAATCTGTCGAATCGTTACCTGGACTGTGTTTTTGCTGTTGAGTCTGTATCTTGTACTGGGATTTTGCGAAAACAAGATTAGGGAAACTTGCAAAAAAAAAAAAAAAAAAAAAAAAAACAACTCAATTTTGTAAAAACAAATCTTATTCTAAAAACCTCAGCACTTTATAGATTCAAATCATATAATAAGTTCTAAAAAACTTAATAAAGTAACGAATTTCATTTGATCTCTAGTTTTTCAAATATTTATATCTCCTTATTAAAACAAGAAATTATAGAAAATATTGATCATTTTTTAGGGGACTGTCCTTCTTATGAAAAAGATAGATTAATATTTCATAACAAATTAAAAAAAAAAATCTTAATGAATTAAAATGAAATCAAAAAGGTTTGAAATTACTTTCATTAATTAATAATCGTAAAATCTCTGATTTTACACTTAAATTTAACTTAGGGAATTTAAGTCTAAGGGCTACTAGAGTGTAATTTACACTTCTCCCTTAAAAAAAAAAAAATAAAAATTGCAATTGGTTTCTTAAAATTTTTTTCAAATACAAGTTATTCTATCAAGAACTAAAAATAAAATATAGTAAAGAATAAGTAATTATATCTAATGTTACAGATAAGATCTAAAAATAAATGTTTATTTTTAACTTTATTCTTGTTCAATTGTTAATTATTTTTAGATTTTGATTTTTAAACTGGTATGTGAATTTATTGTACCATGGTATCTGAAACTCTCCTATTTATTCAAGGATTCCTTTTTTAGGTTAAAAAAATATTTTTTAAAATTTAATTTTCAAATAAGCTGGTGGCACTCAAAATTAGTAAAAAGTTTCTTCTCCCTTAAATTTTTACAAAATTAATAAAAAATAAGTTTTGTAAAAAGAGAACAAACTTTTAAAAGAAAAGAATTCAATGGTGAATATCAAATTTTATAGTAAATTTGGGATGATAGAAACCCAATATTCAAACTAAATTTTTCTTTTTCAAGAACAATAAAAATTTTTTTTTTTTTTTGAATAACCTTTTAGTAAATTTTTTTTTTTTGTCGTTGAAAGTCCCTTCTTCAAAAAATTGCAATAATAATCATATAGTCTTCAAATTCTAACTTTAAAAAATGGAAAGAGTAAATAGTGATTATTTATCTATGAAAACTCAAAAGTTAATTGAGTTTGCTTTCATTTTTTCATTGCTATTCTCAATTATTGTTTTTCGATTTTTCTGAAAGGAGAACAATGAGCACAACTTCAACTGAAAGAAAAGATCTTCGCTATGCGTCTTCAGTGGAATATAGTGATCTTACTATTAGCAGTAGTGAACTTGAAAGCGAAAGTAAAAAAAATAGTGAAAGCTTTTCAAAAAAGGAAAGAACAACACAGCTTTTGAAAGAAATCGAAAAAACAAAAAATGAGATCGATGCCTTAGACACAAAAATAAAAAAAAAAAAAAACCAAATCCAAGCAAACACAAAAATTGTGACAAGGCCACCCACAAAGAACAAAAAGAGTCCAACCAAAAGCGGACAAAAAAGAAAAGGCAAAAACATGAAGAAAAGCAAAGCCAAGCTTACACAGCATCATTTAACATGTATCAACCCAAGATCTGATTCATGTTTTTATAGCGGGAAGGTGCTACCGATCTTACTTCGTACGCATTTAAAAAGCGAAAAGACATCGTCGGTTTTTGAAATCTTCTTTTTGTTGAACGTTTACGATCGGTGGAAGAAATTCGATCCCTCTTTGCTTTTACAATACAGCAATTACCGATTCCTTGAAAAGAATAAAAGGCAAATGGAAAAAAGATGGAACTATGCTGTCCGTTATACACGCTTGGGCGCTTCAACGTTTTTGGTCTCTTGCTGGGATCGGGCAAATCAAAAGGCACACCCGGCATTGATCAAAATCACTTGTAAGCAATTTGAATTAGGGTTGTGTAAATTAGATAGCGAGTATGCCTTCACGAAAACAAACTGTAACAATTCCAATTTATCAATTGAGCACTCTGTGCTGAAGCTGAAATGGGACTGTAACAATTTTGCGATTTATTTGGAGAACAAATCTGCAAGCAACAGAATCTTCTTTGTCGACCACCGAAGGGAAGAATCTGTTGTCATTAATTGCGCAAGCCAAGTCGACAAGCATATCATTATCTATTTGTTTTTGCTGTATAACCAGAGCCAGGGCAAACACTCTTTGATCGGGAACAACCCAGAAATACAATACATCGACCCACAATCAATTGACACCTTTGTCCAGCCACCGTTGTTGCACCCGAAAAGAAGGATCGCGCAGAATTTATTAAGTTGGAAATCCTTTTTGATACACAACAAAATAAAGTCCAATAAGAAATTAAATAATAAGAACCTTTTCAAGATCGTATACCGATCCATCAGATTCTATTGGGACAGAAATGCGATCAATTATCTGATCTCTGTTTTTGTCAATCGCGAATTCCCCTTTTTGCCCGGTTTCATTCAATTGAAAAAAAAAAATTTGACAATCGGCATCAACCACTCCGCTTTTAAGCAGTTTGATTTCAATTCCAATTTTAAAATTCAATTTATGAAGCAGGATAATAAATTATTAAAAATCCAAGGATCCGTCAGGAATTTTGAAAAGTTTTATTCCTTTAAAAAGAAAAAAATTAAATTAAACGCAAATTCCAAAATCGAAGAAATTTATATTTCCACGCAATCGAAACAAGACAGTGTTCTTTTGTTTTTTGTTATATCTTATTTCGCAGAATCAGAAATATTGGGCAAATCGGGCGGCGAGATGGACCCTGTTTGGGAAAATATTTTGAAAAGATTTAATTATTTGTGTCATTTCCAGGATTTGAATCCAAATTACAATTCCAAGAAAAGGCCTCGTTCAAGTTCGAGTTACAATCCCAACTTGCCTTTAAATGGTTCGGGTGGATCACAGCCAAATTCAAAGTTAGACACGAACACTGATTCTGATACATGCTTTGAATCGGAATTGGATTTAGAAAAGGAGATCAACAAAAGTCAAAATGGTAATAAAAATAAAAATGGAAAGAAAAGAAAGGATGGCAAGAAAAAACGAAAAAATGAAGAAGATGAGATCAAAAGTGAAAGTGCGAGCCAAAGTGAAGATTCTAATTTAAAAGCCCAGACATCAGACAATCTTTCCGTTTTTTCATCGGAAGGTGATAAGGAGAGCAATGAAGATTCCCCTCATGAAAAATATTCACAAGATCTTACAGCTTCATCAAATAATTCCAATACCAGTGACAAGGCAGATGAAAACGAAGAAAGGGAAACAATTAAAATTAAAATTGAAAATGCAGAATCAGAATCAGAATCAGAATCGGGACCGGAACCAGAATCAGAACCAGAATCAGGTGCAGAACAAGAAAAAGAACAAAACAAGAAATTTGATATAGAATCTGAAAATGATTTTCATGATGATTTTAGTAGTGATGAAAACAACATGGAATCCAACTCCAATGGTTCGCAGTCAAAGTGGCAAAATAAATCAAAAAAAAGTCATAAAAATTCCAATAACTCATCATCAACTTCAACTTTATCGTCCACTATTCCAAGTTTTGATTCAAAAGATGATGATCAATCCATTAGTTCAGAAAACGTTTCTTCAAATTCTGAATTTGTTTTTTCTGATTCGGATTAGAAATTAATTATTGAATAATAATTTCATCATTAAAAATAAATCTATTTTTATGATTTGATGGATATAAATATATATATATTTATATATATATATCTAAAAAAATCAAACTTTTATTATTTTTAACTTTCTTCAAAATGTTTAACAATGAAAATTCATAATAAAATCTAATTAATATTTGATTTGTTCACAAATCAGTCTATTTTTATAATAATGAAAAAATATTATTTATTTCTTTATTTATTTATTTTGAGGAAGGAGTTGAATAAAGATGTTTTAAAATAAATTTACACCTCTTTTTTGAAAATAAACACAATTTCAAAAATTTTGACTCACCTGAAATAATAAATTGAAAAAAATATATATATCCGAACGTATTTAAGAACAATTAATTATTAAATCTGATATGTAATTCACTTTTAAATAATTCTAAATATATAAAATCCTGATATTTCAAAAATTAAAAAAAAAATATAACCAAAAACGAAAAAAGCAGTGAGTAACAATTTTTGAAATGAGCATTACAGATTTGTTTATTACTGAACTTTCACTGAAAAAAAGTTGAACAAGAAGATTTTTTGCTATAATTAAATTCATTTAAAAAACATTACATAGTCGAAATTTTGTTAGTGATTATTTGTCTTTTGGAAGATATTTTTTTTTCCTCATGATCTTGTGCAAAAAAAAAGGATTACAAAAAAGAAAAAGAATCAAAAAGAAAAAGTTAAAAAAAAGAAAGAAAGAAAGAAAAATAAAAGCAAATACAAAAGAAAAACAAAAAACAATACAAAAAGAAAATAAAAATAATAAAAAAAATTTAAAAAATCAAAACTAAAATTAGCAACATTAGAAAATATGATTCTGATCCAAAAATTTGAAAATATTTTTTTTATATGGATATAAGATAAACCCTCAAAACAACTTTCATTTACATTTTCAAGTGAGTCAAAATTTTTAAAAAATAGTAAAGCTTAATAAATCAGAAATAAATAAAATTTTATTAAATCTTAGTTATTTTGAGAACGAAGTGTGAAATACACTCACGATATCCCCAAACTTAAATTTCTTATATAAGAAAAATTACATATAAAATCAGAGATTGTGAATTTTTAATAAAGTGGTAAAATATTTGGCCAACTATGTATCAAATGAAAAAATATATTACTTTATTCAGTTTTTTTTTATTCTTCTTGTCGAGAATTTTTCATCAAAGCTCTTATGGTTAGAAAACTTAAAGTAAAAAAGAAAAAATGAAAATAAAAAATTTCTAAAATAGTAAAAAAAATATACAAATTCGGGTACATGGTGCCCCGCTTTTCGGGGGTAGTGTCTATTTTTATTTTGTTATTCAAAAGAATTTAGCAAAATCAAAGATTTTACCCCATTCTTTTAAAATTAAAAAAAACCTAACGACAGTGGAATACCAATTTATTAATCACAGTTTGTGGAATTTTATTTATTGCTGATAATCTTTCTAGCGGGTTTTTACTCCTCCTATTTCGGGACGTGGATAATTTTTAATTTGGTCATGTAAATGATATAATATTTATTTACTTTAATATTTTAATTATTTTTCTTCTTCTCTTTTTTATTTAGTAAATTATCTTTGATTACTCCTTTCTCACAATAAATAAAATAAATAAACTTTATTAAGTTTTTAAATTTGAAATTTGAAAATACTTTATCTTTACAGGTTACAATCAATTAACCGCAGAGTTTTTCAGAAAAAGGATTTGTTTTTGGAATACTTTTTTTCTTATCTTTGTTTTTTTTTATTTATTTTTATTTTTTTTACGATTGTTTCCTAAATTTAGTTTTCACTATATCCAAGTACAAGAATACTGACTCAAAAATCATTTAACCAGTTCAATTATCAACTTTTTAGATTGTGTATAAGTCAAATTCAGTTCTATTTGGTTTCGAATCACTCGGGTCATTTCAGTTCGGTTTTGTGTTTTTTAAGATCTAATATTACCAAATTAAAAAGATTTTATTAATTTTTTTTATCTATTTATAAGGCCCTCAAACACTTAAATTGAAAAAAAAAAGATTTAGAGTCAAATAATGTAAAAAAAAAAAAAAAAAGGGGGGGGGGGGGTTGATACAATGACAAAGTAAACGAAAAATAATATTGATATTTTTTTTTCTTTTTTCTTTTAACTTTTTTAATAAATTTAAATATAATTTCAAAAAGATAAGGGTTTTTTTTGTAAATTGGTACAATGGTTATATAAATATATATATAAACTCAATTCCAAAAAATGGGACACAAAAAAAAATTACATTAATAAAAATATACTCCAAAATACATGATACTTGAACATTAAAATAATAAAAGACCCGAAAATATTTAATTAATACTATTTATATATTTTATAGTAAATTTAAAAATTCAATTCGAAAAATAAAAAAAGAAAAAAAAAAAAAAGTGTGCCCCTATTTTTGGAACACAGTTACCAAAAAATCCATTTTTATTGAAAGAAAAATTAATAAAAACTATTAATAGATTCAGCTTGTCTTTTGATAACTAAATCTATCCATTTAAATATAGAGTTTAATAATTATCTTAGGTTTCCCAACTCAAAGTATTTCATACATTAGTGAAAATTTTAAAAATTCTTCTTCGTTTTTTGGTTACAATTTTTCAGTTTAGTGTCCATAATTATCCATAAATTCCCAATTGAATTTAAATTTGTGGAATTGGGGGTCAAGGTTCCAGAACATTACATCCCCGATTTAAGTAAGTTTGAATTTTTTTTTGAGGTATGTGGACAAGCTCCATCCTTTTGGAAAATCCATTTCAACCCACTATATTCTGAATTAGCGAGTTGAATTTCCTTTGATTTTTTTGATAATATCATTAATAATACATTCAGTATTCACACTTCCATTTATAATAATAAGGTCTGTTTGTATCCCATGTGTACTAGCACACCATATCATGATTTTTTTCAAAAAAATTTTTCTCGATAAAAAAAGAATCTTTTTTCTTTTTGAGAGAAAAAAAAAATTTTTTTTTGTGATCAGAATGAAAACTTTTAAATTTCATTTTAAAGTGATTTTGAGATTTTCGGAATGTTTTGAAAAAAAAATTTTTTTTTTTTTCATTTGAAAAAAAAGAATACAAAAAAAATCAAAAATCAAAAAATAATGAAAAAAAATGATAGATAATTAACTTTAAAATTATTTACTTTGATTGTTAATATCTAATGTTTCTATTTAAGAGTCAAATATCCCTTTTCTTGGAATTAAATTTATTTTGAAGGTGTGCCACAATTTTTGGAATTGAGTTTATATATATCTTAAAAAATCAATAGATACTAAGTAAAAATTTGTTATTCTATTTTTATTGATAGTGTGAAAAAGAACGTTGCAAAATTATAGTCATTTCCTCTGAAGTTTTATTTATATCTTCAAATTTAGATATAAAATACCCTTGTTTTTGTTTTTTAAATATAGTAACCAAGAATTTGAGTTTATCAATTTTTAAGAAAATATATTTATTGTTTAGTTTTACTACATACAAATATCAACTATCCTGATGTGTATTATTCTATTTCTTATTATTTGTTCTTTAAAGGTCAATTTAAAAAAATAATTTTTGTTTTAAAATAATGTTTTATTTTCATTTTGAAGAAACAATTTTATAATAAAGGAACGTTATTCCAAAAATATTAACATGGTTAAAAGAGGTTTTACATATATAAAAATACAAAAGATTCCTGAAATTTCGAAATAATTTCAAATTTTCATATTATTTTTATCATTTTTTGAAGTTGGGATGCTATTAAATTATTTTTTTTTGTTATTTAATTTTTTTTAAATTTCTATCCGAGGATAATTTTGTTTGATTTGAATTTTTTACTTATGAGATACTTGTGGTTGTTTTTTTTTGAATTTTGAATTTTTTTTCCATGAGAATCCTTCGAAATTATTTTTTATATTATTTCAATTTTATTAATTAAAAGATGGGTAATTTCATATTATCCTTTTTTGTGTAAAAAACCACTTGAGTAGGGGGCAAATTCATTGTAAATGACTAAAACCTTAATAGTGTATTTTTTTGATATATCTAATTTTGTTGAAAGTTTGTACCTTAAAGGATATGCTAACTGTATGATTTTTTTTTTTTTTTTGCTGATATTTAGTGTTGATAAATTATTAAAAGGGGTTTAAATGATTCACTAAATATATTCCAGGTCGTCAAACTTTCATTCCCTTTCAATCCATAATGTTTTTTTAAGAGAAAAATTAATTTAAAAAATTTACCAAAATTCAATTTCAAAAAAAAAAAAGATAAAAAATAAAAAATTAAAAATTCTGTTTTATTTTTGTTAAAAGTTTCTTAGTCATGAGAGAGATACAGGTAGTTGGTTTTCAAATCAAATTATCTGATGCCATTCAAAAAAAAAAAAAAAATTGGTGATATTTGGTAATTAAAAAACAAATATATATATATATATATATATATATAGATAAATAGATAGATAGATAGATAGATATGTTGATAAAAATGTTCTTCTTTGATCAACAAAGAATATTTATCTATTATGATTCTTGAGATTTATCTTATTTGAATTTTATCTAAATTTAGTAAAACTACAAACAAGATAAAACAATTTTGAATCATAATCACAAATTAATATTTTTTTAAAAAAAGTCTGATTTTTTTGAAAATCAAAGAAATCAATATAATAAAAAAAAATAATAATTTGATAATATTGTGAATTAAAATTTAAATTTGTCGTAAATATCGTCATAATCGTCATATATATCAGTATTCATATAATTTAAAAAATCGTTATTGATATTAATCAAGTTTTGATCATCAGAGTGATCGTTTATATTGGTTTGAGAATGATTATTATTCACACTAACATTTTCATTACCAGTGTCAATCTCAGTGTCATTAATAATGTCATTCTCATCATATTTGTTAAAAATTAAATTTTCATTTTCAAAATCCCTATCATCTGAAAATGTGTCAAATTCTGATTCTGAATGTTCACTCAAATCAATATCCAAAATGTTAATTTTGATTTGATTTGTTTTTTGGTTATCTTTAAGAAGATTAAATTGAACATTACTTTCACAGGTTGACGTTCTGGATGATTTTGTTTTGAAATTGGGAAAATTTTCTTTTTGGAGAGATTCAATTGCAAATGTTTCGTGATTCCTGGTTTGGAGTTGTTCAGTTGGTTCAACATTCCTTTTTAAATCTTTTTCTATTTCCGTTTCTGTTTCTGTTTTTGTTTCTATTTCTCTTTCTTTTTCTTTTTCAACTTCGTTGTCGACTAGCAAAAGTTGAACTCCAGTATTCTTATCAAGGCTATTGTCGCCATTTTGACTTAATGTGTTGTGTAAAACAGAAGAACCATTATTACAATTACCTTCGAATTCTTCAAAAAGATTTGTAGACGCGTATGGTAAACTCTTTTCAAGAAAATTAAAATCCTCTTTCAAAAGATGTTCTTCTTGTAAAATTGTTGGTGGTTCTTTGTTAGAAGGGTTTGAGTTGGTGCTGTGATCAAGAGAAATGTATTTTGTTATAAAATCATCTTTTATTCTTTTTTGATTGGTTTCTTTCTTTTTATTTTCTTTTTCCTTTTCTTTTTCTTTTTCAAGATCCTGTTTCTTGTCTTTTTTTTTGATCTGTGCTGTATTATTTGTTTGATCATGAATCTTCAACTTTTTTCTTCGTTTAATATTTCCAAGTCTTTGAATTTTTATCCTTTTTTTCGTTCGTTTTCTTTTTTTTTTAAACAACTCTGGTTGCTGGCCTTCTATCTTTAATTTTTCATAAAATTCCTTCTTGATATAGCTTCGCGCATATCCCCTCTTGTTTGTACGATAAAAACCGTTTGTGCGATAGAAATTGTCAATACCTTTCGTTACACCTTGCCTTCCTTGTTTAAATGTTACACAAACCAAGTCCAATAATTCCTTCTTAATAAAGACCTGGTTGTAATTGTCTTCATTTTGGTTACGTTTAAGGATAAATAAAGCAGGAAAATGTCTGCTGTAGTCCTGAAACCGTTCTCTCCAATTCTGTCCAAGACTAACCTGTAAGATTCTTTTCTTCCCTTCTTCTAATTTGTCAAACAGTTCTTTTTCTTCATCTGTTGGTTCGAAGAAACCCTGTGGTGCTCTTGTCCTCGTTTTTTTCGGTGGGTTACTCATTTGAATTGTTGTTTGATGTGTAAAATTAATTTAATTTGTTGTTTTATTATTCGTTTTTTTTTTCGTCTTAGGTAAAATAAAAAAATGTTTTTTTTTTTCAATTAAATTAGAAAAGTCAGATTTTATTCAAAAGAGATGGTTTATGTTGTTTTATTATTTCTAAATTCTTGACGATAATTTTTATTTTTATTCTATTGTTTTTTAAGAAATCGGGAAAAATAGATTTGACACAAAAAATTAGACAAGTCGTCTGGAAAAAATGGTTTTTTTTTGTATTTATTTTGGACAATTTTTTTAGTAACTTGTATTAATCAAGAGGGAACTAAAAGAACTTTTAAAGTTTTTTTAGTTTTTAATTATGGAATAAAAGAGATAATAAATTGTTTATTTCATTCAATCAATATTTGATTACAAAATTGGAAAAATTTTCACTAAATTTTTTTAGTGTTTTTTTTCAATTAGAGACCGGAAAAAACTAATAAAAAATTCCGAAACCGATTCAAGTTCTCAAAGAAACAGCTCTTGGAAAAGAAGAATTCGTACTGAAGAATAAAAATTTTTCTATTTTTAGTGATTAATTGGCAATAAGATTTAAGGTTTACAATCCCTGAAATCTAAAAAAATATTATCTTGTGTCGTTTTTAGCGACATGTTAATTTGGTTCTTAGCTTATCGATCTTGTTCTTGGTATGGATTTTAATAGTGGCTCAAAATGGCAATTTTTGACAATTTATTTTTTTTTTTTTAAATCCAGATTGAAGAGTATTTTTAATAAATTGGTGGGTGTGTAAGAATAAATTTTGATTTTTTGAGTCGTTAGAAGAAAATATTTAATTTACTTTTTTGTCAATTCGCTAAATGAAAACAATTTTTTTTACAAGCACCAAATAAAACCAAACCTAATTAAAAATTTCAATCAACAACAAACAAACCACATTTTTTTAATACTTACCTTCCGAAATATTATTCTTATACTCTTCAATTCGGATTTCGGAAGAAAAAAAAATAAATTGTCAAAAAATGCTATTTTGAGCCACTATTAAAATCCATACCAAGAACAAGATCGATAAGCTAAGAACCAAATTAACATGTCGCTAAAAACGACATAAGATAATATTTTTTTAGATTTCAGGTATTGTAAACCTTAAGGTGTTTCTTTAATTGGCTTATTTGTTTTTCCTTTTTTTGTTTTAACAAATCTTCTTAGAGTGTAAACACAAGAGTGCCGTCAAGAAATTTAGAGAGGGGCATATGTATTTTAGTGACTAGCAAACTAAAAAAACCACACAAGTAAATTTAATAGCAAATTCAAATAACATTTACCGAATCTTGAAATTGAAAAAATATTGTAAAAATATGATTACTACAGTTTTTTCAATAACCCGTGTCGTAGCCCCTTTTTGTGTTTTTAAAAATTATTAGTGTTTATTTTTGAAATAACTGTTGTTTTTTTTTTTTTAAATGTTTTTTTTTAATTTTTAATTGTGGTTCTTGGCTTTTATTTTGTGTTTTTGAAAAAATATAGTTCAGTTTAACCATACTTTCAAATCAAACAATGGGTACAATAGATTATACTATCCAAGTGTTTTTCTACGGCCTTCAATTCCAGTCTCCTCATAAAAGAGATCTTATTCAACAAAATTTGAACAAACCAATACAAAAATCCACAATAACCATATCTTTCAATTTGATTAAAAACAAAAAATTACAATAAAAAGGATAAAAATAGTTTCTTAAAAACTTTTTTACTGGTAGCTTGACATATCAAAAAAATGATATATAAATTTTTCAAAGTTTTTTGAAAATTGAAAATGAAAAGAAAAAAATTCATTTCAATTTTCAATTTTCCTTTAAACCAATCGTCTTCAAATCATATCTTGTAATTGGTTGACTTTATTTATTTGTTTTCATTCTAATTTTTCCTTTATTGGATGAGATATGAATCCTCAAATGAAGAAATATTTCATATTGAATCAAAAATTTAATTTGCCAATATTTTATTCTTATTAAAATTCTACAAGAACATGGCCAATGACCAAATTATTTATAAATCAATTCATTTTCAACAATTTTCTTAATGGGAGGAAATTAAGTCACTAAAAAGCTCAATTTTCATTGTCTATGACAAGATCTTTCAATTTTTCATTCAATTAGAAGAAAAAATATTTCAATGATACTTTAAAAAAAATTTCAATTATGACTTCGAGAAGGACAATATTATAAACAAGTTAGACTTTTCTTTTAAAACCAATGACATACTTGATAACTTTTCATTTCAACACAAATTAAAAACAAGTAAGCAATAATAAAAAAGTCTGAAAACAACACTTAAAAACACCTTTTTAGAAAAACAACAATTTAAATTGAAAAAAAAATATTTATTGAAGTTTACAGGGGTTATTGGACAAACTGTATAAAAAAAACTTACTTTTAATGTTATTTTCGGAAATGAATTATTGTTTATCAACGTTTGATTTATTTTTCTCATTTTGAAAAGTTCAAAACTGAACATATTTCTTAATTATTTCAAAAAAAAAAATTATATAACTTTGAAATAAGGAAGAACTCTTAATGTCTGTAAAAGAAGGGTTCTAACTTGCTCTTTGGAATTAAAACCTCTAAGTTTTAAAATTAATTCAATTTAAAAAATCGACTTAATTTCAAAAAAAAAATACAATAATTATTTTCAACTTGAAAAAAATATCATCTGGTTATTCAAATAAACATTCAAATCATTTTTTATTCTTTATTGAAAAAAATAATCAGAGAAAAACATCAAACAATCAAATTAAAAAATTTTCCCGAAATACTTTTTTATAACCTGGAAAATTCAACTTATTATCCAAATAATATCTTTTTAATTTGATAATAAATAATTAATAATCAATAACCCCAATCTTATTTTTTTTCCAGTGGGTTATTAACAACCCAAAAATTAACTATAACAATAGATAACTACAATTATTTGTCAATTTTATAAACATTTACAAACCAATGTAACGAATTCAAATAAATAATTCTCCGAATAAAAAAAAAATAATCGATTTTATTAAATAACTGATTTTAATAATAACTATCCCTTGTTTATACCATGAATATTTGAAAAGGAGTATCACTTAATCCTTTCAATTTCATGAAATTTCATAAATATAAGTGAATAAAATAAATCAACATTTTTTGAGATCTTCAATTACTCAATATTTATTTTATTTTTATTGTATTTTTAAAATAAGATTAAAGGTTCAATAGGTTATTTATCCATACAGACTCTCGGAAATCATTAAAAGTGAGATTTCTACAAAATACAAATTTTTAGTAAATTTTTCTTTTTATAATCTGGATCAAAAAATCCAAAAAAAAAAAAGTTCTGTTCTTTTACTGGAAATTTCATTGGAAAAAATGAAACGCTTATTAAAAAGAAAACTCATCTCTAAAGTTGACAAATGAAGTTTCTTATGGGGTTTAATGGTATTCTTTGTTTTAATGAGTACTCTATTACCTTTGTGTAAAAAAATAAATAATTAGTTACTATTACCTTAAAAATTAAGAATATAAAACAAAATACTTCTTCTCAATTACTTTTACAATTAAATCTTCTCTACAGAAACCAAACTCATTTTAGTCAACAAAAATTTTAAAGTTGTTGATTATTTTTTTCATGAAGATAGATAACTTAAAAAGTGAATGAAAAAAACCCTGTTTTTAATTTTCAAAAGTAAATTCTTTTTCCTTTTTTGTTTTAGATATTTGTACTTGTGATTTTTTTTTCCAAATAACTCCAATTGTTTTCAGAACAACTTCAAAATTAAAGAACTTTTTCAAAAAATAAGTGAATTTGTAAACATTCGTCTCATCTTGATAATTTCTACTTTTGCCAGTTTTTTCTAATCAAAAAAAAAAAACACAACAGGGAGCAATAAATTCAAATTAAAACTCCTTCGAACGTTTGTTTTATTCTGTTTTTTTTCAAGAAGAGAAAAAGTTCAAAATTAATTTTTTATCAGAGTCAGATTTATCAATAGTTTGTAAAATCCAAAAACATGAAAGTGTGTCTAATTTTCAAATTTGTGATTCAGATATCAAAACGGACTTTAAAGTTAAAAAATGAAATAAAAATTCATTTTTTTATTTAATTCTCTTTCAACAAATATACTTTTTCAATTATGACAGAAAAAAAAGAAAAAACAGAAGACATCAAAATTGATGAATCTCTTTATTCTCGTCAATTATATGTTATGGGTGAGGAAGCAATGAAAAGATTAACATCAAATCGCGTTCTTCTTATTGGTCTTAATGGTCTTGGTGTTGAAATTGGTATAAATTCTTTTTTTTTTTTTTTTTTGTTTTTTTTTTTTTTTTGTCAAATATAGCAAAAGTGTAAATAAACCTTACCTTTCAATTTCTCTTTTTATTTTTATTCTCCCTCGAATTAAAAAAAAATCAATAGCCAAAAATCTAATTTTGGCAGGTGTTAAAAGTGTTACTCTTTGGGACGATCAAAATGTTGAAATCAGCGATCTTGGTTCACAAGTAAATAATTTCTTTGTTTTTAATTTTTTTCTCAATTTTTCTTTTTTATGTTTCTTATTGTTTTAATTTTTTTTTTTCTCCTTTTCCTTTTAAACACAACTAAAAACAATTTAATTCACCTCTGACCTTCCTCTCCTTTTTTTTTTTTTTTTTTTTTTTCGAACACAAAACATTAACAAAAAATAAAAAAAAAACTTAAAGTTTTACTTTAAAGTTGAAGACGTTGGAAAAAACAAAGCCAAAACCAGTTTAACAAAATTAAAAGAACTCAATGAATATGTTGATGTTCAATTATACACCAAGGAAATTAACCAAGAATTTGTGCAAGAGTTTCAAGTTGTTGTGTGCTGTGGCATTTTGTCCTTGGAGGAATTATTGAGGGTCTCTGATTTGTGTCATGAAGAGAATGTCAAGTTTGTTTCCTGTGACACAAGGGGTATCTATATTAACCTCTTTTGTGACTTTGGTACCGACTTCACGATCTATGACGCCAATGGCGAGCCCGATTTAACAACAATGATCACAAGCATTACAAAGGCCAACCCGGGTGTTGTCACTAACACGATGGAGGCAAGGCATGGCTTTGAAGATGGTGACTGGGTTGAGTTCAGCGAAGTTGGCGGTATGACTGAATTGAACGGAACAAAAAGGCAAATCAAATACATGAACCCATATGAATTTTCCATTGGAGACACCTCAGACTTAAGCGAATACAAATTGGAGGGCTCTGGGGGGTATGCCACGCAAACCAAGGTGCCCTTTAAGGTTTCGTACAAGTCCTTAAGGCAGGCACTTGATGAACCCGAATTCAACATCACAGATTGGTTCCGAATGGATCGACCAAAGGACATGTTACTGACATGGAAGGCCTTTTACCAATATTTGAAGGACAACAAGCTTCCAAAGCCTCATAATGTCGAGGCCTACGAGGCTGTATTAAAAATTGCCAAGGAAATCAATATTAGCCAAGAGGGCAACGATAAGCTCCATGTTGAGAATGTGGATGAAAAGTTGGTTAAAGAATTTGTCTACACATCTATGGGCACCATCAACCCACTCACCGCAGCATTGGGTGGTATTGTCGGGCAAGAAGTCATGAAGGCCTGTACTGGTAAATTTACACCACTCAACCAATTTTTATTTGTTGAATTCCCAGAGGCCCTACCAAAGGACTTTTTAGAATTGCCAGCCGAAGAATTCCAACAAGAGAATTCAAGATACGACAGTTACTATGCCATTTTTGGAAAGACAATCCAAAACAAAGTTCGAAATTTGAAATATTTCTTAGTTGGCGCTGGTGCCATTGGATGCGAAATGTTGAAAAATTGGGCGATGATTGGTCTTGGCTCTGGAGAAAAGGGACAAATCTTTGTGACCGATATGGACACCATCGAACGATCCAATTTGAACAGACAATTTTTATTCAGAGACTACGACATCAATCAATTAAAGGATGCCACCGCCGCTAAGGCATCAAAGGAAATGAATCAAGAATTGAAAATCAAGACCTTCTCTAATAGAGTAGGCAAGGAGACAGAAAACATTTACACTGCCGAATTCTATGAGAACTTGGACGGTGTCTGTAATGCACTGGACAACATTCAAGCAAGAACCTATATTGACCAAAACTGTGTTTTCTACGGCAAGTCTTTATTAGAATCAGGAACGTTGGGCACCAAGGGAAATACCCAAGTCATTGCCCCACATTTGACGGAATGCTATTCCGATTCTCGTGATCCACCAGAAAAGGGTATCCCACAATGTACATTACATAATTTCCCCAACAAGATCGATCACACCATCCAATGGGCAAGAGATAAATTTGGAGGGTTGTTTTCAAATTTACCAAACAATATCCAAAACTATATCAAGAAGGAATCCTTCATCAAAGACTTGAAAAAGCAACCAGCCGGCATAATTGTCGAAACCTTGACTAACTTGAAAATCCATTTGATCGACGAAAAGCCAAATGATTTCAATGACTGCGTTGTTTGGGCCAGAAATCTTTTCCAAGAATTATATTACAACAACATTGCCCAATTATTATTCGTATATCCTAAAAACGCCAAGGACACACAAGGAAACAAATTTTGGTCTGGACAAAAGCGCGCCCCAGATCCAATTGTTTTTGATATTGAAGAAGAAGACCATATCAACTTTGTTTATGCTACATCCAACTTGAGGGCTATGATCTTTAACATCGACACCGTTTCAGATATTGAAGTTGTCAAAAAATTGGTCACCCAAGTTAAAGTAGAAGAATTTGTGCCCAAGGAAGGTGTCAAAATTAAAGTCGACGAAAAGGATGAAGACGAAGAAGAAGAAATCGATGACGACGAAAAGATAATCGACGAATTGATCGTTTCATTACCCAAACAAGAAGAACTTAAGAATTTACAAGTGATGCCTCAGAAATTTGAAAAAGATGACGACAGCAACTTCCACATCGATTTCATTACAGCTTGTTCAAATTTGAGAGCCATTAATTATAAAATACCAACAGCCACTAGATTGAAAACGAAAGGAATCGCCGGTAAAATTATCCCTGCTCTTGCTACGACAACAGCATCAGTTGCCGGGTTCGTTGTCCTCGAATTGTACAAACTCGTTCAAGAAAAGCCAGTCGAATCCTACAGAAACACCTTCATGAATTTAGCCTTACCTTATTTCGGTTTCAGTGAACCAATTCCTCCTAAAACCGAAAAATACTTAGAAAACGGCGAAGAAACTTGGACCATTTGGGATAATATACTTTTAGAAAATGGTCAAAATTTGACATTGAAGGATTTCCATGAACATTTCCTCCAAAAATACAAATACGATACCAAAATGATGTCACATGACGGTATCATGCTCTATAATGGTTATATCCAAAAGCCAGATGAAACTAAAATTATTGATCTCTTTGAAGAAAATTTTGGTCCTGTTGAAAAACACCAAAAATATTTAACAGTCACAGTCACTTGCATAGATCAAAATAACAAGATTGTCAATACACCTACAATTAAAATCAAAATCAGAGATTAATTTTTTTTTTTTTTTTTTTTTTTTTTTTTGTCATATTTAATACATATTTTACCACACACACCATCTCATTTTCGAATTCTATTGTTAATTTTCATTATTTTCTTATAATTGATAAAAAATTCAATTTTTTTTCTTTTTCTTTTTTTTTTGAAAATGTTCAAATCAAAGAAACAAAGAATAATGAACCATTTTTATTCATTTTTAATGAAATAAAAGGACTTTTAATCAATCTTTTTGAATACAAGGAATTTTTTTTTTAGTTTTTTAAGAATTATTTTTTACTTTTTTGATATATTAACTGTGAAACAACCACCTTTTTGCTTCAACATACAAAAAATCAATTGTAATCGATAATATAATGATTTTATTTTACCTTTTTTTTAACGGAAAATATATCGATTACAATTTTTATGTTAAATTTTATATAAACAATAATTGATATTTAATATTCAAACTTCACATTTTTATTATTTTTTGAAAAAAACCAATAATGATTCTATTTTGAATTCCATGGAATTAATTTAATTCTGTTGATTTCAATGACTAATCCCAATTTATTTCTTGTTTACATTCAGTTTTTCATTGAATAATACAATTCTTAAAAATTTAGAATTAACTAATAGGATTTTTTTCAAAATATTTTAATGTTATTCAAAAAAATAAAATAATTGAGGCAATTATTCTCATGGGTTTAATTTTAAGCAAATTTTTATAAATATAATAAATTATATCAACTCCTTATCCATAAACTAATTTTTTATTCCGATTTTCATTTTTTTTTAATTTGATATTAAATATTACAAAACTACACTACAAGGAAATTTTAAATACATAAAATTATAGATAGCCAAAACCATACATTGGATTTCAGTTATACTTCTTTGATAAATTTTTTTTTCAAAGTTATCATAATTTTATGTAATAAAAAAAGGATAGCTCTTAAACTCATGAAAATCCGAATACCACCCTTTTCAAAAATACCGGCTTTTGAAAAAAAACTCTCATTTTTCGGGTTTTTTTTTTGAAAAAAGTTAAAATGAATTAATTTTTGATTGAAAATTAAGATTGAAAAAAGTATAATCATTAAAACAATTTACCGAAAAAAACCAGGAATGTATATAAAAACTCAAACATGGAAAAAAATAAAATGATAAAAAATAGTCCAAAAACAGATAAAAAATCAAATTTTCAATTTAATTTAGCTATATCTTTTGATTGAAATATTTTGTTCTCATTTTACAGAGTAAAATCTGATTTATTTTTAGACTATTAAAAAAATATTTGAAAATAATCTCTTCTAGAAGTCAAATAAAAAATTTAAAAATTTTACAATTAAAAATGAAAAATATATTACTGAAAAATTTCATTTTTTTTTCAATTCCTATTAATATTTATTAAAGTGGTAAACCTTTTTGAAAATTGTTATGTATAATAATGTTTATTATATGAGTGTATTTTAAAAATACAAAATTTAGAGATTGTTTTGAAAAATCATTTTCCTTATCATGTAGGCTATATCATACGATCCGACTTATTAAAAGATATCTGTTACCGGTTACAGAAACGGGCTTAATTATTCAATTCCTTACAAATCATGATACTTAAATTTGGTAAAGGTTACCTACTCCTTAATTGGAGGGTGATTTAAAATTTAAAAATCTAAAAAGAAAAATATTAACCATTTTTATAAGTTCCAAATTTTTCAAATAAAAAAACAACATATAATATATAATAGGTATCTAAAAATAAAAATAGAAAAAAATGATCATTTTGAAAAAAAAGTCCTTAAGATCCTAAAAATCAATTTATATTTTGAAAGGTTGGTTATATAGAATTTTAAAAACAACAATACTAATTTTGAAGTGCCCTGGTTGTCTTCTCGAGATCACAAGTTACTTTTCTTTCATTTTTCAAATGAGTTATTTTTACCAGACAGATTAATACAAAATCCTAACTCGACCAAATACTAAGGTGTTATAAAAGAACCATGTATTACATTAAAATTGAATAAAATCAATTGTGTACAGTTAGGTAACAATTTATTTCGAAATGAAAATATTTAAGTAAATGGAAAATTACACAAAGTATATAATTGGGTTTTAAATTAGAATATTCAAAACATTAAATCGTGAAACTTTTTTTTGTTGTTTAATATATTCTTTCGTTCATTTAGGATTATCTGAAATAAAGTGTCCATGGTCTTATGACTCAAAACATTTTTGAATTCTGCTCAATATCTACTGAGATCAAGAAAAGTTACAAATTTATAAATTTTTTGGAATTAGGATATTTTTCCTGATCATATGCTGAATTGTAAATTGGTATTGTTTTTCAACCCTAAAAATTATTGAAAACTAGACAATACTTGAATTCTAAGAAACACGGCTTGGTTACGGTTTTTACTTCTATCATTCAATTAAGTATCTGATCTTGCCATTTACCTTTTACTAAAATTTTGAATTGTTTTAGTTCTTATAAACCTCAACAAATAAAGACTCTAATTCACTAGTGATTTATATTCGTCACTGCTCCAATGGTGGCTTTATTATAGATAGTCAATAATTCGTTAAATTTTTATATTGTTATTCAAACTCTTAGAATTAAAATTAATTGCCTATCATGATATTATTTTTGGTAGTAGTCACCCTTTGAGTCTGGTACAAATCCATGATAGGTGAGTATACGCTTAAACCAATAAAATTCTATCCTAAAAATAGTTTTAAAAAAATCAACAAATCAAACAGAAACATAAAGTTTGGAAGATTTTTTGAAATTTATTGATAAGAAAGTGTATTCTTATCTTCTTTTGATTATTTCAAATCTTGAATATGTAATTCATTCAGAGAGGGGAACAATACAAACTCTCAAAATGACTCACAACGAATAAGAGACCGAAAAGTGTAATTTAACCTTTGGAATTTAATTCGATAATAAAAAGAAAATAGAATAAATAATTTTTACCTATATCATTTAAATATCAGTTTGATTAAATACAGCAAATATCATTTTTGTTAAGGTCTACTATTTGCCAAGCCAAGATTTCCCAATAAGACTAAAGTATTACTACATTCTTTACAAAAACTAGTAATAATAATAATTTAAATCTTGTAATTTTTTTTATTTTTTTTATTTTTTTATTTTATTTAAAGATGAAATCAATTTCATCTCTTTTTCAAAAAGGTGTCCGAAGAGACTCTGCTCACAGATACCTAATTTTAGGGTTAATTTATGTTTTAGGTAACAAACCTTTTATTAAAATTTTAACCAACAAAACCTTTCTTTTAACGAACAAACAATTAAAATTAAAATTTACTTCTCTTTTTCTCTTCTTTTTTTACTTTTTTCTTTTTCTTTTTTTTTTTTTTTTTTTTTTTTTTTTTTTTTTTTACCTCTTTTCTTTAAATTCATTTTTCAAACTTAAAAAACAAAAAAAAAATAATAATTCTTTTTTTTTTTTAACAAACAAAAACAATTTGCTTTAATTTTAAAATGAATTAGCATTTTCTGTTCGACTATTTTCTGTGCTTAGATTTGAATCGGTGATTCATGAATTTGATCCTTATTTCAATTACCGATCTACAATTTATTTAGTAGAAAACGGGTTTTTTAAATTTTTAAATTGGTTTGATAACATGTCTTGGTACCCACTTGGAAGGGTTGTCGGAGGAACTGTCTTTCCAGGGATTATGTTAACAGCAGGAACCTTATACTTTTTTTTGAAAAAAATTGTCCGAATCACCGTACATATTAAACACGTTTGTGTGTTTATGGGACCATTTTTTGCATCAAATGCTTCTTTAATTACCTATTTATTTACTAAGGAAGTTTCAAAGGATTACGGCGCAGGGTTAATTTCTGCAGTCATGATCGCAATTGTACCAGGCTATATCTCAAGATCTGTTGCGGGATCCTTTGATAATGAATGTATTGCAATTTTTGCATTAATTTTGACTTATTATTTATGGCTCAAGGCCGTAAACACAGGCTCAATGTTTTATGCAGCTTCGTGTGCCTTAGCTTATCTTTATATGGTATCTTCATGGGGTGGCTATGTATTTATTATGAATTTGATTCCTTTACATGCATTCGTCTTGATCCTTGTTGGTAGATATTCAAGAAGACTTTACGTATCTTATACTACACTATATATTTTGGGTACACTTCTTTCAATGCAAGTTCCTTTTGTTGGCTTCCAAGCTGTACAATCCTCTGAACATTTAGCTGGAATGGGTAAATTTCATTTTCTTTTTATTTTTTTATTTTTATCTTTTTTTTTTTTTTTTTTTTTTTTTTTTTTTTTATTTTTTTTTTCTTTTTTCTTCTTTTTGTTATTGGATTTTATAAACTCCTCTCTCAATTAATAAAAACACCTAACTCTTGTATCAAAGAAAAAAAAAAACAAAGGATAAACAAATAAACCCAAGTAACAGTGAAAATTTAATGACATCAATACCTTGATTAAAAGTTTACTTTTAACAATTCTCAAAATATTTTGATGAAAAAGTGAATTTTTTCAAATGAAAACAACAATAAATTTCTTTGAAAAAAGCACGTCTGTTTGAAAAAAAAGTGAGTTGCATAAAGTTTTAAAAAGTGTTTCTCAAACTGCTTGAAAGAGTGAACCAAACAGTTTTATTAAACACTTTTTTAAAACTTTTTTTAGTACAAAAAGTTTTTAAAATATTTCTATTGAAATTTGACATCTGTTTACGAGACACTTTTGAAAACCTTTTGTTCCACTTAATTATTACTGGTATTTGAAATAAAAATGGGAAAGAATTTTCACTTCATTTTCTAGATTCCTTTTTTGAAGTCTATTTCCCAAAAAAGTAGGTAGTAATTTGTGGCTTTGTTTGAGAAAGGAAAACGAAAATGAAGTGAAAATATTTTCCGTTGAAATTTCAAATGCCAGTAAGACTAAAATTTATTAAATTGTTTATAAAAGATTTCATTACAGCTGTTTTAAAAAAGTGTGAACTAAAATTTTTAAAAAGTGGTACTTCAAACCTTCTAATACACCCGTTCTGAAGCAGTTTGGGTAACACCTTAAAAAATTTTTAGTCAGAACTTTTTTAAAATAACAGTCTCTATTTTTTTGCTTTTTTTCTGTTTGAGATTTCTTGATCTTTTTTTTTTTTTTTTTTTATGTTGAAGAGATTTATAAATGACTTTTCAAAAATTGCTCTGCACTCATATTATTTTTAAACAAATTCAAAAATATAACATTCAAGTTTAAGGACAAGAGAGTGAAAAAATTTTTTTCTTTGTGAAATCCTTTTATTTTTTCAATTATCCTTTGCTTCATTTTCATCAGAAAAATGACAAAACAACCTTGATCCTTTAACTTCAGGAAACTTCTTTAGAATATTTTGTTTTTAACATTAAGAAGTATTGTTTAGCTCTGTAATTACAATAAAATAATATTCTGTTCAAAAAAAAAATAACTAACATTTATATCTTTTGTTTTTTTTGGGTTAAATGATCAAAAAAAGTCAAGTAATTATTTCCAAAGGTAAAAAAGAAATAAAGAATATTTATTCATAAACAAATAAACAAGCAATACATAATTTTTAAAAAGTATATAAGATAAAATTAATAAGAATATCTCAAAGTCTAAAATCAATAATAATGTGTTTAAAAAAAAAAAACAATTTATTAATTTTTGCTTTAAGAAAGGAAAAAAAAAAAAAAATGACAAATCTTTTTTGAAAAATTTTTTACGAATTTTTTTAAAGTTTTTCACAAAATAATATTGTTATGAAATTCAACAATATTTTGGAAATTTTGGTATAATTTTTGTTACAATTTCTAAATTAAATATAAGTAAGCAAAATTTACAAAATTGAAAAATTAATGTTCTTCAATTTTTGAAAAAGGGTTTATATACAATCTCTCACATTTTAAATTTTAATCAAAAAAATTTTTTCCCTTTAATTTTTATGAAATAAAATTCTAATTAAAGTCTAGTCCTCTTAGAACACCAAAATTTGATTATAAATATATATTTAAGCTATTTCCAAAAAAGATGGGGAAAATTTATTTTAAAATATCTTTATTAAACCCAATCTTCATAAAACTATTTAAATACACCAAATCATTAAAAACAATTTTTGATTCTTGATAATAATTCAATTTGTTTGTTAGTATTGTTATTACATAAATAAAATCTAATAAATTTTCTGATCTCGATTTTATCTGATATTTTTTAGAGGGTGAAAATTGGTGTTATAATTTTCTTTTTGATCAAAACAATCGTTTTCAGAACTTCTTTAATCCTAAAAAAATTTTCAATAGTACAAAAAATATATAAATGTATTTTATTGTTTTAAAAACTATTTGTCATATTTCCAGTTTTTTATTGAATATGGTTATACATTGTTTTCTCCAAAAAAAAAGTGTTATTTTTTTCATCTTTTTTGGAAAAATAATTTAATTAAAATATATTTTGAAATAAATACCATAGTCATTTATACAATCAGTATTAATATTTAACATAATTTGGTATTACCAATTAACAAATACCCTCACTGACAAAGATGATTTTTTTAGGAAATGTAAAAAAAAAAAAAAAAAGCCACACTTTTCAGGGAATACCTTATAGAGTCATTTTAAAAAAGTGAATAACAAAAAGTTTAAAAAGTGTTACCCAAAATATTAGATTTACTCTTTTCAATATTTTGAGTGACAATTTTTAAAAGTAATGATACTCACATTTTTAAAATTAATGATACTCACCACTTTTAAAACTAATTATACTCTCTTTTCTAAAACTAATGATAATTGCATTTTTAAAATAGCTTTAGACATTTAATTTAAAAATTATCATTAAAAAACTTTTGATGTGAATAACAATAATTTATTTTAAAATAACATCACCAGTTTTTTGAAAATAAATTTTGAAGATAATCTATTTAAAAATCATCGATGATTAAATAATTGGGATTGGTTAATCAAAACGGAATAATTAATTACTAAAAATTAAATTTCTTAAAAAACCAATTAATTTCTATATTTTGAAAAATTCAAAAAGTAAAATAATTTAATATTAAATCATTCATAATTTTATTATTTTTATTCAATAAAAAACAATTCTGATAATATACCTGATTTAATAAAAAAAAAAAAAAAAAAGGAATTTTTGGATTAATTCAACTTGTTGCAGCTGTCAAATATGTAAAATCAATTTTGGGAGAAAAATATTTCAAATTATTTTTAAAGATCTTAGGATTTATTGCAGTTTCAATTTTAGTATTGTTCGTTGCTGTTGGCTTTGCCACAGGATACATTGCCCCCTGGACGGGAAGATTTTTATCTTTATTAGATCCAACATATGCCAAAAAATACATTCCAATTATTGCATCTGTTTCAGAACATCAGCCAACTGCATGGTCATCATATTTCTTTGATTTGCAATCGCTAGTATTCCTTTATCCCGTTGGGCTCTACTATTGCTTCAAAAACCCATCTGATTCCAAAATCTTCTTAATACTTTATGCAGTCACATCAACTTATTTTACAGGTGTTATGGTCCGTTTAATGTTAGTTCTAGCACCCATCTGTGTAATTTTAGGATCAATGGCCCTTTCTAATATGTTCAAATTATTTGCTTATAAAATTAGAGAATATGATGAAGAAAACAAAAATAACAATAAAAATCAAAATAATAATAATAAAAATACAAAACAAAAAAAAAAAAAAAAAACAGACGAAAAAAAAATCTTTAATCTTGGTTATATAGCAGCTACTTTAATGATCGCATTATTAACTGCATTATTTATTTCCTACATTTTCCATTCCATTTGGGTAACTAGCGAAGCGTATTCTTCGCCTTCCATTGTTCTTGCCGCAAGAGGGCATGGTGGGAACAGAATCATCTTTGATGATTTCCGTGAGGCATATTATTGGCTAAGACAAAACACAGCACCAGACGCCAAAATAATGAGTTGGTGGGATTATGGTTACCAAATCACCGCAATGGCAAATCGTACAGTGTTAGTGGATAACAACACTTGGAATAACACGCATATAGGTACAGTGGGCAAGGCAATGGTCAAAACAGAAAACATTTCAGCCCAGGTCATGGAACAGCACGACGTAGACTACGTATTGGTATTATTTGGTGGATTAATCGGATATAGCTCAGATGATATCAATAAATACTTGTGGCTTGTAAGAATCGGTGGTACAGTAGACCCTTCAATTAAAGAAGAAGATTACTTAAATTCGAGAAAGGAATTTAGAGTAGACTCACATGGCGCACCAGCATTCTTAAATTCCATGATGTATAAACTTTGCTTTTATAGATTCTGGGAAGTGAAAACCGAAGGAAACAGACCTTCCGGTTATGATAGAGTCAGAAACACCGTCATGGGTAACCAAAACTACGAATTAGAAGCAGTAGAAGAAGCTTTTACTTCAGAACATTGGATTGTTCGAATTTATAAAGTTCTTAAAAAAGAAAATAGAAAATAAATTTTTTTCTTTTTTTTTTCTTTTCAATAATTCTGATTCATTTTTATCAATTTGAATTATGTGATAGTTTATTTTTTATATTTTATTTCTTTTAATCAAAAGCCATAGTAAAATAAAATCAAAATTTACTTTATTTTTTTATTTTTTTTTGTTTTTTTTTATTAGTCAATATTCAGAATTTTTCAATAATACTGTATGACTCATATTTACATTTATTAATCTCAAAACTTTTCACAAAAATTTAATTTTGAGTCATTAAATAAATTCATAAAAAAATTGATTGTGTGATAAAAAAAAAAAGGGAAAATTATTAATTGTCCAGATTGAATAAATTCTTTATTTTTCAAAAAATGGTATTCCAATTGAAATTTATTGAATTGTTGGATTTTAAAACCCTTTTTCGGTTAGGTTAAGACAGGCTAGGGTAGGTTTGGGTAGGTAACTGACCGTATTGTAGAGAATTTAGGAAAGGATTTTTTGCAAAAAAAAAATAATTAAGAGATAAAATTAGAATTTTGTCACTTGTTTTCAGGTTTTAAAAAAAATTTCTACTTAACTTTGGGGGATAATAATTGTGTTTATAATAAATTTCTAACAAGTATTTCGTATTGATAATTTCAATAATTTTGGATTTTTAACAATTTAAGTTATTCAATAGTAATAATCAGAAAATACTCTTTTTGATTTTTTCTTCTCAAAACTATTGAAACCCCTTAAAACCTTAGATGACCATGAAATTAAACCAGATTTTCTTCAAAAATAAGAAAAAAATGAATTCAACCAATTTTAACAATTAATTAAATATTAAAAAAAACCATAAATTTGTTGGAAATATTTTTCAAAACTGGTAAAACAATGAAATATTTTAAGAAAAGAGTGTCTAACATGTAGAATAACCAAATAATATTGGTTACTGTTGGAGGTTAATCACATCAGTGTCAAGGTATTCTGATGCCTATAAAAATTCAATTTCGTAAAAATATTAAAAAAAGTTGATCTCATAGATTGGAAAAGATATTTATGTTAATAAAAAACAAAAAAGATTTTTCAAAAAAAATAAACATTCAATAACGAATTTAAAGTTTGAATCATTGACCAGATGACTTTAAAATTGAAAAAAAAAATCAATTTTTTAAATTTAGGTAGAAAAGGCAGGTTAGTATCTAAAAATTATTTTTTTAAACAAATAAAATAATTAAGGATAAGATTATTTTTAAAAATTATTTTTTTTTTAAGGAAATATATTAAAAATAAAATACTCTTATATAAAAGATCAAACAAACCTAGTAATTGATAGGTTTTTATTTGCATATGATTTAGACAAATCTTGGAAATATATTGATGTTACAATTAACTTTATAAAAAGGAAATAAAATAATCACTCTTTAGATTTTCCTATGTTGAATATCGAGTTAAAATTTGAAATTAAAAAATTGAAAAAATATTACTTTTGAAACTTCTAAAGAATTATTATTTTATAATGTGATAGTATTTTTTTGGGGTTAGATCTTTTTATTTAGAAAGGGGGTTAAAAAAAGAATTTCCTAATAAATGTTCAATTTTTAATTGTGATCCTAAGTAAAATATCAAATATTTTAGTGTTCAAGAATATTTAGAATTTATTTTTAACACCATTAGAGTATTATAAAATATGCATTAATATAACATATATATCCAATTACAACATATTTTAATTATTTACGAATTTTTGGTAATGTTAATTCCTTAAGTAAAAGTTTAATTAATACTTAAAATTATTCAAATTTATTTATCAAATTTTGATCATAAAAATTTTAATCTATTATTTTATTAGAAAATAAAGATTTTATTTTCTCAAGAAAATATCAATAATTTGTCTTATAGTTAAAAAAAATACTATTTATTTTGAATATTAGATCTTAAAATTCAACAAAAGTTTGATTTAAAAATATTATCTAAATAATAAAAAAAATACTTTTCACTTCAAATTTATTTCTCTAAAAACTGATTATCTCTTACTTTAAATTTTACAATAATATATAATTTTTTGACATGTCTTAGAACCAACGCTTCATACATTACAATTCATTTAACATTTTTATTTAACATAAAAACTTAAATTTTTTCCTTTTAGTTTCAAATAATTGTTAATCAATGTAAGATTTTTTTATTCTTTATTATTCCTAAAGTAAAATGGCACTTCCTTGATAATAACCTTTCAGCTCAACTGTCAAATTTAATTTGAAACTTAAAATAAAATAAAATACGAAATAAAGAAATTTAAATAAATTTGATTTTTTATCAAATTTAGGAGATATATTTTTTGGAAATAAAAATTTTCCTATTTATTAGATCAAAAAATTAATAATTTTTCTGCGTTTTTTAAAGTAAAAAAGTGATTTTAAGTTTTTTCAAGTTAATTTTCAAAATATAAAAGATATATATATATATATATATATTGATAACCCAGTCTTGAATGTTGCGTATACTTCAAGTATTACTTATATAAGAAAATAAAATGAATAAATTACTACTATTGAAAAAAAATCTACAAACTTGGGAAAACCTAGGTTCCAGATAAATATAAGTATTATATATATATATATATATAATACCAAGACATTAAAAGACACATAATATGACAATATCAACAACAATTAAATCTTTTATTTTTTATTTTTTATTTTTTTTTGAAAGCAAATATAAACAAAAGATCGAAAAATAAATTTTTATTAGAAATATTTATATTGGCTATTTCTAAAAAAATAATATCTTGGTTAGATAATACTTGTATGATTAAAAGTATTATTTTTTTTTCTCTATTTTTGTTTTATTTTTGAGAAATAAATTATTGAGTTGTTTGTTAAAGTTTCAACATATAAAAAATAGAAGTGATAGACGGAAAGAAGAAATGTTTTTTTTATCTAGATATTGTTTAACCAGTTATTGTTTTTATTAAAAAAAAAAAGAAGTATTCAAAAGATGTTTTTATTAAATCGGTTATTTATTTTAAGACTTTAAAGAGGGGTAAGAAATTAATTTCTTTAAAAAATTGTTAATTTAGATAAAGAGAATTTTTGAGTTAAGAGGTTATTTATTTTAATACTTTTATTTGGATTTAAAAATTCATCTAGATTTTGAGATATAAAAATAAAGGAATAAAAAAATATAAAAGAATTTTTTCGATTTTTTTTTGAATTAATGTTTTTTCATTGAAGATATCCACATTTCAACCAATAATAACTCATATAATTTGAGTTGTTGTTTTAACAACAAGCAAAATATTTTACTTTCTGGGTACTATTAATATTACCCTATCAAGTAAAATAAACTCTTTTTCAGTCAAAGGGGCCAAGTTTTATTAAAGAAATGGAAGACATTCTATGAGTTTAATTCATTACTCTTATCAAACTAAAATTTTCAATTTTTAGATCAAAATCATTTTTTCTCATTTTGTAAAATTTTGTTTTTTTTGTTTTTTGCTTTTTGCTTTTTTTTTTTTTTTTTTTTTCTAAAAATTAACTTTGAAAAAAAAAATGTTTGAAAAACGAAATAAACATTAAGAAAAGTTAAGCTTTGTATGTTCTTTTAAAATTCATACACATACAAGTAAAAAATCTTATTATCAACAATTTTAATTTCCTAAAGAAATTGAGAATTTTGCACGAGACGTGCCAATGAATGGGGCCCAAAAAATTTTTTAACATTTTTTTTTTTTTGAAATTTATGGTTTGTTCAGGGGTTTCTTTTATAATTATAGACTCTAATAAGAAGTTTATTATTTCTCGTATTTCTAAACAATCTAAGTTTGGTTGATTCTTAAAAATAAATCGAATTTTTCATTTTTGGCTGGGCCCCTTTGAGTGAAATGGAGTTTATATTACATGTTCTTAAATTCTCACAAAGATTGACTTATATTGATTTCTAAAAATTCTATAATTTAACAAAGAAATTCTAGACAATCAAGGATCAAAGAAAAAAATTTGCAAAAAAAAATGTACCTTTTCAAGATTTAATTTTTTATTCTAAATAACAATCATTTAAAAATAAAAAATTGCAAGAATTAAAAAAAAATTTCAACAAAAAATAATTGATATTTTAAAATTTTTATCAAAATGTTAATGGAGTTCACAATCAAAATTTATTTGTTCTAAAATATATAATTGTAGAATGAATGAGATATAATTTTGGAACAAAAAGAAGAAAAAGTACAAGTCTTATTTAATATATAATTTTTATATTCTAAACATATCTTTTTGACTACGAATCAATAAAATTGCATTTCCGTTTTTTGAGTTTAATTCTTTTTGACTAAAATATTATTAAAAAAAGATTTCAAAATTAAACAATAATTCAAAAGATAAAATTCAAAATTTGTCAAGAATTTAAAAAAAAAAAAATTATAAACAAAAGAAAAACTGAAAAGGTCCATGAAAAGGATGTTACGGCATGTTGTAGATGAAAATAATTTGAGTTTAAAAACAATATGAATATTGAAATAATCAATAATTATACAAATTAATAGAATCTAATTTGTTCTTCTTGAGATATAAAAAAATGTCTTTTATTCGTATCCAGTTGTTTTTTTCAAAAAATTAACAAGAAAAAGAACATCTTTCTTTCATATTTTTATCAAAATAGAGATTAGTAGTTTATATTGTCTTTTAACTATCAAGTATTATTAAATATTTCGAATTTGAAATTTTTTGGGGTTTATAATATTGTATTTAAGGTTTTACCACCTTAAAATTCCAAAAAAGAAGTTGGTTCTTCTAATATTAAAACTCATAACTTTCAAGAAGTTATTAAATAAAAAAATTTTAGCAAAAATCCAATTCATAATCCTCTAAATTATAAAAAATTCAACCATTTTTTACATTTTAATTTCTTTTACTTTATTCTGAACAAAAATAAAAACAAAACTAAAAACTATTAGAATGGAAGAAAAACTCAAAGAATTTGAAACCTTGATGACGATTCTTCTGTCACCAAATGAAGAAAGAAAAAAAGCAGAGGAAGAATACACAAAACGCTATCTTGAAACACCTGTAGATTGTTGCCTTGCTTTGTCATCAATGATTTTATCTGAAAACTCGAGTGTACAAGAGCTGTCTTTAATCTTATTACGGCAGTCAATAACTGGGAGCTCTGCATTTCCATGTGCTCTTGAAGAGTTTGAGGAGCAGGATCTTTTGTCACTGAAGCAGCAGCTTTTGGAGCACTTAGTGAACAACCTCACCTTGAAAACAAAAAAAAGGATTTGCGATGTCCTTGCATCTTTGTGTCAAGCAATCGGGATGGAAAGCATGGGCAACTTAATGGAATTCACCTTTGATTTGGCCAACTCTAAAGAGCCCATAAATGTCCAGGTTGCGATGTATCTTCTTCAGCAATTGACGTTATCTTGTGCAATCGAGATCAGAGAAAGTCATGAGCAAATTGCAGAAATGATCGTCACTTTGTTTTCCCTCTATGAGTCAAACGAAATTGTCCAAATTTCTGTTTTGAAATCCCTGACCTATTATTTATTAATTTTAACAGACGAAGAACAAGAAAAGGTTACTTCTTTGTCTGATCTAATCCCAGACATTATCACACTAGTTACAAAATTAATTCAAAACAAACAAATTGATTTAGCCAAAGACTGTCTCCAAGAATTAATTGAAACTGCCAATTACGCTCCTTTGTTTTTTAAAGCACAAATCTTGCCAACCCTCAAATTTATGTTCCAAATATCACGTGAAGAAAATGTTGAGAGGCTATATAAAGAATTATCAATGGAATTTCTAATTGTTATCACAGAACATGCTACGGGCGTAATAATGTCTCTTGAGGGTATATTACAGGAATTAATTGAATTAAGTTTTGAATATTTAGTTCAAATAGATGAAAACGAAACTTCTGAAAATTGGGAAGATGATGTATTGTCTAATTTTTTTTTTTGTTTTTGTTTTCTTTGTGTTGTGTTTGTTTTTTTTTTTTGGTTTGTATTTGCTTTTCACTTTTTTTTCCGATTTAGATCCTTTTTTGCAAACAATAAAAAACAAAAAAAAAAACTCAAAAGATGTTAAAAGTAGAATTAAACAAACAAAATAAAACTGTTTTCAATCTTTGGATAATTTCAATCTCAATTAACAAATAATCAAAAATTAATCTCTTAATAATAAAAAAAATAAAATTCTCAATGAATAATCCCCCAAAAAATCACAAAAAAAAAAAAAAAATAGGAAGATCCTTTTGATGCAATTTATGAAATTGGTGACTACGCACTAAGAAGGATATCTATTGTTACTGGAGGCGAAGAACTTTTACCAATCTCGTTTGAAATCATTGGAAATTTTCTCGGTTCAAATGATTTTAAAAAACGATTTGCGGCTGTCAGGGCAATTTCGTCTGTTTCGGCAAGCACACAAGAAATGTTTGAATCCAAAATTGAAGAAATTGTTGAAATTCTTCTTAATAGTTTAGAGGACAAGAATCAAAGGGTTAGGTACCAAGGGTGCACAACCTTTTCAGAATTGTTTCTTGCTTTACCTGAATTAATTCAAAATGAGTTTTCAGAACCAATTCTTCAAGGGTTTGGAAAAATCCTTCAAGAAGAGGATTTGTATGTCCAAATCAAAATTTGTGAGACACTTATGAACTTTTGTCAAAACATTGATGGCTCAATTATCACGCCATATTTGTCTGATCTCATGGGTAAATTATTTGAATTTTTGGAAAGTGAAGAAATTAAATTATTAGAAGCTTCGTTAACAACAATTACAACCATCGCTTCGACTGTTGGACAAGATTTTGAAGAATATTATAAAAAAATAATGCCATTTTTAATTAATATTTTAAAAAATACTACAGGTAATTATTATTATTATTATTCTTTTTTATTGGTTCTATTTCTCTTTTCTTTCCTTCTCATTAAGATTGTTAAATGACAAACTCGTTGGTTAAACTTATTATTTGTTTGTTTGTTTTTTGATGTTAATTTGAATAATAAGACCAATTTTTCAAGATTTAAAAAGATCTAATTATTATTCATTAGAAAATAGTTCAGATCTTCAAGTTTGGGAATTAATTTATAATTAAAAATTGTTAAAATTTATATAAACTATATTTCAAAAATTGTGAATAACCTGAAATAAGAAATTGAAAAAAAATTATATCCCCTGTACATTCAAATACAACTGATTGTTAAACATTATTAATAATTCACTTTTTAATTTGTAATAACATATAAAACCCTGACATTTTAAAAAATTTAAAAAATAAAACCAACACCTAAAAAAAGTTAGTCACAATTTTTGAAAAGAGCATTACAGATTTTTTATTACTGAAATTTCACCAAAAAAAGGTGAACAAGAATATTTTTGGCTCATCATTATCTGAATTTTAAAAAACATGACAGAGTTTCAATTTTCTTAGTGATTATTTATCTTTCCATAGATCTTTTTTTTTCTAAATGATCTTTTTAAAAAAAAAAAAAAAAAAAAAAAGAAAAAGAAAAAGAAAAAGAAAAAGAAAAAGAAAAACTAAAATTTGCAAAATTAAAAAAAATAAATATAATATTCAAATTTAAAAATATTTTTTTGAGAATATTTCAGGATAAAACCCAAAACTACTTTCAATAACATTATAAAGCGAGACAATATTTTTAAAAAAATTGTTTAGATATTGAATTCAAAAGTTTTAAACTTTGAAACAATTTCTTAACTATTTAAAAAAAAAAGTAAAAATTTTATCAAACATTAATCAACGAACAATTAAAATCAATTTTAAGAGTTCATATTCTTCTTTAATTTACACCTTTAATATATATATATATATATATATATATATAAGGTATTTCCAAAAAAGTGGGATATTTTTTTTTTTACATAAAAATCATTTTTTATAGTGGATCTATTCGTATATTGACAAGATCAAATTAAGTGAAATATTGATACTAATTGATCAAATAACTATTGTATTTCAAAATATTTTCATCAAAATATTTCAAAAAGGATATAAAATTTAAACACTTTTTTTGTAAAAAGCAAGACACGGTCAATTACAATAAAAAAAGTAAATATGATAAGTATACAAATTGTTTTTGAATCAATAAAACGAAACTATAAGTTTTATCTTCTATTGGAAATTCTATCGAGATTAAGGCCTATTTTTGAAAACAATTTTTTCGGATAAAAAAGAAAAAAAATAATAAACACCAATTTTCACATCTAAAAAATTTCCTCAAAGTTTCTAAAATTGTGATATCAATTTTAATTAAAGATAATGTCTTACAAATAAACAAATTAAATTATTATGAACAATCAATTATTTTCTGAAGGATAACAATTTTGGATATTTGAATAATAATTTTAGAATTAAGTTTAATAAAGTTATTCTAAAATATAATTGCCCAGCTTTTTTGGAAATAGCTTATATCTTATATCAACTTTTTTTCAATATTATCTACACAATTTTGATTTTTTTTTCATAAACTAAGTATGTCTATTTCAATTATTGTTATTTTCGAGAAATGAAAGTTACAAAATTCAATAAAAGCTACAAATATTAAGTGTATTTTTAATCTTATTCTTCATTAAATTAAATATCAAAAAATTAATTTATATAAATTTCCAAAATTTTTAAAAAAGAGTTTATTATATCACTATTTTCCAATTAAAAAAAGAAAATTTTTATTTTAATTTCCACAATATTTTTTCTAATTATTAGTTAAAAAAAAACATCAAGATATTCACAAAACTAACTTCAAAATCAACATTTTTAGAAATTAAATAGAGCTCTTCTTTATTGTACTTTTAAGATAAAATTTAAATTTTATTACTTGGAATCTTACAGTTATAAAAAATTCGTTAATTTCCAAAAGAAAATTGTGAATAAAAAATATAAGAAAAAATCAGGAAATAGTATTTTATTATCAATTATAAATGAATCACAATATCATAGATTTGAAATAATGCTTTGTGGAAAACTATAACAAAATTTTATATTCCAATAATTTAATATTATTAATTTTCTTTTATTTCAATTAAAAAAAAAAACTAAATAATAATTTTAAAAAATATTTTAAAATATTAAGAAACTGAACTTTGAAAATTAAAATTTTGGATTTTTATTTAAAAATAAAATTAATATTAATTTATTAATCCATTTCAAGAAGGTTAACTCTTTTATAGATCTATTTCTAAAGATGAAATTTAAATTGATCATTAATATTTTGGATAATTAATATTCGTGCTATTTTGAAACATTCCCAATTAAAAAAAGGTTCAAAATTTTTCCAAATTAAATGCTTCTTTTTCAAAAATAATTCAATTTATTTTTCCAAACCCTTTTTTAATAAATTTTCCAAACCTCGTTAATAAATTTGAAAAAAAACTTCTTCAATAAATTTAAAAATAACTTCTATAATAAATTTAAAAACAACTTCTTCAACAAATTGAAAAAAAAACTTTTTTTTAAATAAATAATCATGAAACAACTTTAATAAATTTTAAAAAAATCTTTCTAATTACTTTTTTAAAAAAATATTTTCATAATAATCAAATATTGAAAAAAAAAAAAAATTTACAATAATAGAAAGCAAATATTTAACAATGAGAAGCAAATCAATTGAAGGTATTTCGATTATTGGATCTACTGTACCAAAAGATGTATTTTATGAAGATTCTATTGAAATCATGGAAATTTTAATTAATGTTATGAAACGCGAAATAGAAAAAATTGATGAAAGTCAAAGAACTTATATTTTCATGTGTTTATTCAGGATTTGTTCAATTTTAGGAAAATCATTTGTAAAATTCCTTGATTCTGTAATGCCGTTTATAATCAAATCCGCAACTATCATTGTTGAATATGTGGAAATTGATGAAACGGAAGAAGAATTTGATGTTGACGATCCAAATAACGAAGGTTTAGATGTTGTTAAAAATGGGTTAACTAAAGAAAAGGTCATTGTCAAGACTGCAACCTTAGAAGAAAAGTCTGAAGCGCTTGGTTTAATTTTTCAATTTGCGCTTAAACTTGAAGAATTATTTTACCCATATGCAAAGGAATGCATTGAAATTGTTTTACCATTAATTGATTATCCCCTTGATGCATCAATTAGGAATTATGCTGCCTTGGCGACTTCAAGATTATTTAATGTCTTTGTAATTGTTTACGAAAAGCAAAATGAAAATGAAAAAATTGTTACTTTAGAACAAATCCAAAAAATTTTTAAGCATGCTTTAGATTTCTTCCACGAGTCAATATTAAAAGAGAAAATTACTGAAATATTAATCACCCAAATCCAGTCTATTGGTGAAATAATATCGTTTGCTAAAAATCATATTGAATCTTCAATGCTGAATATTTATCTTGAAGATCTACAAGTGTTGATTGAAAAAAGTATGAAAAGGAAAAGCAAATTATTGAACAAAGAAAAAAATGTAAATACTTATAATTATGAAAAGATGAATATTAATGAAGAATTAATTGAAAACGAAAATGATTTAAACTTTATATTGATCGAGTCCTGTAGCTTTATTATCAAATACCATACAAAACTTTATTTGGAATTTTTCCAAAGCAATTTATATGATTTTTATTCTGAAATTATCAAAAGTAAATATTCATCAGCCGAAAATAGAATGTCAATTGCAATATTTGGTGACATCTTTGAATTTTCAAACGATCTTGATATCTTCCAATTCTATTGGGAAAAGGTCAATTCAAATATTGTCGAAATTTTGTCATCAAAGGATTCCCAATTGAGAAAGGCGGCCGCTTATGTAATTGGCGTGTGCGCTGAAAAGGGTTCGAAGCATTTTGCAGTTCACAGTGAACAAATTATTGAAATTCTCTATAATTCAATTACTTCTTTTGCTGGAAATGAAAACGAGAAGGAGAAGGGAAACCAAGAAGAGGAGATCGACGAAGACGCCCTAAGTTCAAATGATTCTTTAATTTCCACCTTTGGTAAAATATTATTTCATCATAAAGATAGTCTCAAGAATTTTGACCAATTCATTCCAGTTTGGTTGCAATTCTTACCAATAACCACAGAAATAGAAGAAGTTTCACCTGTGGTCGACATTCTTTGTAAATTTGTTGAAGATAACAACCAAATTGTTATCGGGCAAAATTTTGAAAATATTCCAATCATTTTTTCCATGTTTACAATAGCATTAATGGAAGGATGTGCAGATGAGGAATTTTCTCAAAGAATGTTTAGAATAATAAAATATTTTGATAAGGAACTTGGTAATAAACAGTTCAAATTATTAATTAACTCAATGGAACCAGAAGAATTATCAAAAGGATTTTTAGAAATCATTTCTCAAATATAATTATCATTTAATAAAAATTATTTTTAAATTTAATTTTAAATTTTTTTTTTTATTTATTTAATCCTTTTAATTTTTTAATTTTTTTAATCATTTTAATTTACATTCTTTTTTTAAAAAGATTTTGTAAATCTTTCAAAATGAAAACTTGAAACAAATCACAAAGCTGAGAAAATTCATTTTTTTTTTTAATTTCTTGATTTTAAAGAATTAAATAAATTAATTTGAATTGATAACAAGAATATTTACATTTCTAATTAAATTGGAATTATTGCTCTGAGGAAACATAATTTTTTTAATAATTTATTTTTTACCAAATGATATATTTTTGAAAATAATAAACACCATTTTCCTCAAAGGGGAAAGCAATAATAGAAAAAATTGAATATTTTTTAAGTATCAATTAATTTAAGAGTAATTAGAAATAATTGAAATAATAAATCATTTTCCAGTCAAAGGGGAACAGTTGTGGTTGATAGAAGGTTAGTGATTAAAGAGTTTGTTAAAGAGAAAAATTTATTTTAGTAATGTAATAATTGAGATTATTTTTTCTCCTTTTTGCTTTTTTTTAGTTTTTTTGATTTTTTTATTTACAGCATAATTTTTAAAATTTTTTTATTACAAGATCAATAGGCAATTGGTAAAAAACTTGTTATTCTAAGGTTACTGAAACAGCAAAAATGATTGTAGAAAAATCTTATTTATTTCTATCGGGATTTTACTTGATCTTCGATAGAAGACAAAATAAACATTGTTCTTTTTTCCCTCAATTGTGACCAAACAATTTTAGTTTTGTAATTTTTCCGAAAATCTATTAATTTATTAGTTTTATTCCATACAGATATAATCTATCATTAGTATCTTTATTTTCCTATTCATTTCTTATTTGTTTCTCAAAGTTCAATTATAAAATATAATTGATATTGTAAAGAACGTTGTTTTTCTTTGACTGGAAATAGTTTATAATAGAGATTAGATATAACACTCATAAAAATAAACACTTTGAGATAAAAAAATTTTGACAAAAATAAAATTTTAGAAATATTTATTACTCACAATTGAAGGTATCAGAAAATTTACTGAATTTCTGAATGTAAATTAAACTTATTAATAATAAGATTTAATCAAAATATATTTATTTAAAAAAAAAATAGATTATCTCATTTTTTTTTGTTGTTTTGTTTTTTCAAAGATTTTTTTAAATATTGACTTTTCTTAAAAAAAAAAAAAAAAAGAAAAATCAAAAATTGAAAGAAAAAAAAAGAAAGAAATCTATTAATATTTTTTTTTACTTAAATATTTTGACTGGAACTATGTTTGTATTATTTTCATTCATAACGATAATAATAATAAATTAAGTCAGAAGTTTCACCATATTGGTTCATTGTATAATATAATAAATCCAAATTTTCCAATATTCCCAACTTAATATGGATTCTTAAATTTTTATTAGTTCCCTGATTACTTAATAACTTGAAATTGAAAAAAATGATCATTATACAAGTTAAAATATATGATAAAATAAGTTACATAAATCAAGATGAAGAATGTTCCAATTCTTTAGATATTATTATTACTCTATTTATAATCAAATAAATTTAAATTCCCCATATTAAATTGTTTGAGAGTCTGAATGTTCTTCGTTTCGATCTCTAAAATATCATGAAGATTTATTCATTTTCTTTATAATTGTTTAATTTGTGAATAATTCCGGTTTTTTATAAAATAAATTCATTCCTATCTTTAATTTCCTGTTGTTCAATCTTATTATTAATTTTTATTTTAATAACTGAATTTCAGATTAGTTAGATTGCTAGAAATTAAGAAAAAATTCATAACTGAAAAAAAATAATTTTTACATCAGAAGAATTTTTATAACGGGTTATGATTTATTGATACTCAAATATACCAGTAATTAACATTTTAAATAAAAATCATATTTTGTTAATAAGTTGACAATTTTGAAATTCTCAACAAATCCTTTTTTTTTTTTTTTTTTTTTTTTTTTGATAAAAATGATATATTGTTGTAAATAAAAATGACGAACAATCATTTCTCTTTTGAAAGCCATTTATTTAAAGAATTCATAGGAGTAAGATAATCTATAAGAATCTAACGGACATTATTAACATTTACAGAAATAATATTGTTTTTACTTTTTAATATTGAAAGATTAATTATTTTTAAAATAATAATAACTTTAAAAGTAAACTATTTTATTATGACTGAGAGATTTAAAACTATTCTTACGGTATTTGATAGATGATAAATATATCTACGTCCTCATTTTGTGTACTTTTTAATTTAAAGTTATTTGCTTATTATTTTTCACAAAAAAAAAAAAAAAAATAATTAAAAAATTGTTTAAAAGTTTCAAAATGGACGGTTTTCAGTATATTAGGATAGATTTAAGAAAATATTCGTTTTGGATTTAAGGAAAATAAGTAATTTTCATTAGCTGGGGTCTACTCCCTCGGGATAAAAAAATATTTTGAAACAGTTTATTTCAGAAAATTTTTTTTCTAATTTTATTATCCCAAAATAAGCCACTTCTCCACAATCAAAAAAATTATTTTATTTGCTTTTAAGAGTTATATACAATTTAAAATGTTTTATGAACTAATAGGCTATTAATGGTTTCAAAAAAGGGGTTAAATAATATCAAAGAAAAACCATTTAATTTTTGAAATTTTTTAAAAATTATTTCTTAACAATACAATCTCAAAATTAATAAAATGAGTGATTATATCATTTTTTCATTAGGATCTCAAAAAATCTTGTAATGTTTAAAATTTTTAGAACTTATTTCTCCTTGTATCAAGTAGCTAGAAGGTATTTCTGAAAAAGTCTTGCATTTTTTTTTTTACATTTCATAAAAAAATAATCTTTGCTATGGTGTTATTCGTTAATCAACAACATCGAATTAAGTTAAATATTAATATAGATTGAATAAATGACTATGGTATTTATTTCAAAATATATTTCATATATTATTTCTAATAAATGAAAAAAAAAAAAAACTTTTTTTTTGGAGAAACAATTTACCACCAATTTCAATAAAAAACTGGAAATATAGAAAGCTGCACAAATGATTTTTAAAATAATAAAATGCAGTTATATGTTTTTTTCTCTAATTTAAAATTTTGTCGAGATTAAAGAAGTTCAGAAAACAATTTTTTAGATAATAAAGAAAATAATATATAACTATTTTCATCCTCTAAAAATGTCAGATAAAATCGAGATCAGAAATTTTAATATCTTTTATTTCTGTAATACAATACTAAAAAAAAAAAAATGTATTATTATAAAGAATTAATAAATAGTAGTTAATGATTTGGTATATTTAAATATTTTTATTAGGATTGGGTTTAATATAGATTTTTTAAAATAAATTTACCAGACTTTTTTGTAAATAGCTTATAATAAAATGGGTACCAAAACCAAAATGATAACTAAATAAAATTGAAGGGTATTAATTGTATATTTGATAATTTGTGTCTCGCAATATTTCGAAAAAAAAAAAATAAATAAATGAAAATTAAACAGAGAATTGAAATAAAAAATGCAAAATGGTATTATTATTTATTTTTATGATTTTAAAAAATCCAATTGTTAGTTTGGTTATTATTCGTATTATTCATCCCGCCAAATCTAGGATCTTCATCATCGTCATCATCATCCTGAAATTGGTTTGGATTAAAACTAGAAGGTGACAAATAAAACATATTTTTTTTATTTCTTTGATCTTCTTTTTCTTGTTGGAATTTGGTATTATCAATTTGAACCATTTTCACCAAATCTTGTTCCATTATGATGTTTCCCATTTGCTCTTCTTCTTTTATAACTTGACCAGTTTTATAAAAAAAAATATAAGGTGTATCGTATTTAAAAGTTTTTTGTACGTTTTTCAAATTTTCATACGAAGTCGGCTTTACTATGCTATCGTTGAATAAAACCCAACTTCTATCATTGCCGTAAGTAAAATAATGGCCAGAGTTTGGAGACACTCCAGAGTGTATGATAACAGAAGATAATTTTAAAGATATATTTCCAAATTTGAATTCTTCTTGGGGATCAATTTTTGAAACAATCTTATTGATTCTCAGTGTTTTTTTATCAAAATAAAATCTATTCAAAGTGATGAAAAAATATCTAGGATATTGTGTAATTTGCGTCTTTCTCGTAGCAACGCATTTTCTATTACATTTTGAACAAAAAAATTTATCATCGCCATCTAAAACTTCAGGTTTGGATAAATTTTCTAATAACTGTTGAATTGTGAATGTATTTTTTCTTTCGTTGTATATTTCAGTTTCTGGGAATGGTAGCATTATTTGAATAAATTCTTCATTTTTTGTTGTTGTGCTTTTACATTCTGAGCAGATAATAATTGTTTCTTGGAATCCACTAAAATATTTTTTAATAAAAATTTCATTAAATTGTTGTAATAAAAACACGCCAAATTCGGATGAATCTTGTTGGGTTCTATTAGAATACCTATTGGGTAAATGAAAAAAAAACTCTTTGGGTTCAATTGCCATTCTTTTTGAAAAAAGTAAAAATGCAAATATTTTTTGTAATTGCTTTTTATAAATATTGTTATTATTATTATTATTATTATTATTATCATTATTGCTTTTACAAATTTCTGATTTAAATCCTTTTAATAAAAACAAACTTTGTAAAAAGGAATTCATAAAGCAAGTATTTCCTAAATTTTTCAAGCCTACACCTTCACGTGCTCTTTCGCTTTGTGATAAATTTTGTGTTAAAGAATATACCCTTGATAATGAGTCCTTGTCGAATGTTTGAAACCAAGAATTGCTTTCCCAAATTTCTTTCATTTTTTTTTCGGTTGGTTGTGGATAATTATTTATAAAAGGCGAAAATGATTCATATAATTCTGGGAATCCTCTAAATTGATAAAGTAAACAATTCATTAATAATAATAGTGTTTGAAAAAAATTTTGATCTTTTTCATCCTTGGAATTTTTTATGGATTCCAAAAGTTTAACAAAATCTTCCACAATTAAATGGAAGGTGAATGGTGATACAGTGTTGCCTAATAATATATATTTGATAAATGGGAATGCGCCTTTTTTTAATTTTGGATCTAATAATTGTTTAAAAATGTTCTTAAATTTAAATGTAAACACTTTCCATAAAATTTCTAAATGTCTTTTTTCAAAGCAGTAATTAACTAATTCAATTGCCCAATTTGATATAAATTCATCAAATTCGAAATCAAAAATCCGAAATAATATTATTAAAATATTGACTTTTGATTCTTTAAATTGATCAAAAAATATTGGTATTTTTGAGGAAAGATTGATTGGTATTTTTCTTAAAATAATTTTTAAATTTGAATAAATTTTATTTGTTTCTTCGTTTATTAGTAAGAAAAAAATCCTTTCTAATATATTTCCAAATGGGTAATCGTTCAAACTGTCAAAATAGTTTGAAATTAATTGGGATAATGATGTAATATATTCGTCCATGTTTATGTTATTTAAGTTTGGATTTAACGTCCAATTGAAAAAACACTATTTTTTAAATATGTAATATTAAAGATTATTCGTTTTGATGTAATAGAAAAAAAAAAATAATAATTTTTATAGAGTTATATTTTTGTAGGGGTTTTATATAAAATGAATGAATAAAAAATAATAATAAAATATAAATTGAAAAGGAAATTTTTAATTTTTAAGGAATCAATCTTTTATAAAAACAGTACAAATTATTAAAATATGTAATTGATGATATTATTTACTTACAAATTTTATAAATGTGAAGTGTCAAAATATAATGGACATAGAACCCCAAAAAAGAAATTTTTTTCACAGAGATCAATTTTTTTTTTTAGATTTTTTCTCAAAAAAAAACTATTAAATCGATTTTATTTCATACATTATAAAAAGTTTTAAACCCTTTCTATTACCATTGCTATCATTATTATACAATAAATAGTCTTTGTTGTCAGGAATATTAATAGAAAGATTTTTTATCTTTTTTGAGATAATTCTTTGAGAGAAACAAAAAAAAAAAAAAAAACGTTTTATTCAACCGTATTGAAAAATATTAGTATTGCTTTTAGAAGGGCAGTTTTGGTCATTAAATTTTATGAACTATTTACATATTTTTACAAATAAAAAATGGTTTTTATTTTAGTCTAAAATTGGATTTTCCTAAATAAAATTTTCTAAAAAAGATATTTGGGAAATAATGAAAACTCTTTTTCAAAAAAAAGGGCACATACCCCAAATCATCAATACTATTAAATTTGATTGTTAATAAGATAATTCAATATTGTTGATTTTCATTTTAATTATTCATTTTTTCATGTTTTGTTTTTTTTTATTTATGGATATTGAACAGTTAAAAAATGAAAAAAACAAGATAAGAAGAAACCAATTTGGAAACAATCCACCAGTGTAAAAATGGAAACAGTTTAAGTTTGATTTCAAATGAGCTAGATATAGGAATTAAGAAAGATCATTATTGTATTGATGTATGGAACCAAGAAAAAAGAAAATATTGAAGAAAAAAAAAATTCCAACAAAATACCCAGATGAATTGCAACTTTATATTGAAAATGGGACTTTAAAGAACAAAAGTTTGACGTGTAAAGAATTATCAATAAAATGTAAAGAACTTTTTCCCAATTCACCTTGTTTAACGGTTTTTATTGATTTTATAATTTTTTTTTCATTATAATTTACAAAACGAGATTTCTCATTTCAAATAAAAGGACACATCAATTTTTAAAATATTTAATTTTAATTTTTATTATTTTGTTTTAATGAGTTTTAAATATTCGGTTTAGTGTTTTTTTTATGTTTTAAAGAGTTTCTTATATTTTAGAATTATACTACAATTAATTTGATTCAATTATGGATAATTCTTGAAATTTTATATACACTTTTATTTGAAAAAGAGTTTAATTTTGTAATAAAAATTTAAAATTGAATTTTTTTTATTTCATATATGAGTTAAATTGTTATAATAATTCTTGTGAGTAAGGCCAAACAATTAGTTAAAAAAAAATTCCAATTTGAACATTTGTTTTTATTTTTTGAAAATGGGAAAATATCTTTTTTCAAACATTAAACAATTAGAAATTTTTGATTTTAAAAATCTGAATTTTATTCAGAGTTTTTTGTGAAACTTCTATAAATTTTAATTTATTTAATCGCCTATACTTTAATTAATTTTATTTGCCTGAGATTAGAATTGAAATATTAATAATTAAAAATAATAACAAAATATAATTATTTTATTTCAAAATCAAAACTTTCCAACATAAAAATATGTTACCATTTCCAAGAATTAACTTAATTGTTAATAAAAATAATAGGTTAAGTTTTTTCATTTTATATTGGAAATATTTGAAATTTGGACTTCGGAAAATAGGCTCAAATTAATAAATTGTTTAAATGAGGTTTACTCGTCCATTTCAAAAATCAAAACATAATTCAAAAAAAGAAAAAAATTAAGAAGATCTTGTACAAGATTTCATTTTATTTTTAACAAAATACTAGCCCCTTCATGTATTTTTAATAATTAGAATTTGAAATTGATAAAAAAATTAAACAAAAAGATCTTGGTACATTAAAATTGTTTTTGTGCAAATTTTTAAAAAATAAATAATTTATGCTATTTAGGGATTGATATTAAAAGAAAAAAACCATAATAACCAAAAAGAATTCAGAAAATAACCTTATAATAAATATATTTTAGCTAAAATTGATTTTTATTTTTTCTAAGAATAAAATTAAAATCTGTTACTTTTCCATTTTAGAAAACGTTATTTCAATAGTAAAGTTTATATGGTTACTTCGAATATAGAATCTATTGAAAGAATTTGTTATTAGAGTAACTCAATTTAAAATAAAGGATAAAAAAATCCAATGAATGATTCAACGGTATTTAGTGAAATAAAGATGAAAAAACTTAAAAGAAGAATTCCCATGGCGTCAAAAATAAAAAAGTAAATAAATGTAAAAGCAATTGAATCCTTTTTTTTTTTTTTTTTTGATACCAGTTCAAAATCCAATAGTCTACATTACCAAAATATAAGGGAAATAGTTAAAGAAATTAAAATACACTTTTCAGAAAAAATTCAACAAAAAACCTTCATAAATTAAATTAAATTTATTACAATACATTTGAAAAGGCATCCAGATCTACAAAACTTGGTCTTTTGAGAGAAAATTCAACAAAATCGATAAAATTAACTTGAATTCCGAAACTTTGAATTTGAAAAAGCGATAAGATTCTAGAAAAAAAATACAAATCTTGAAAAAAGTTTGAAGATGTCAAAAAAAATAAAGAAAAATTTTTTTAAAAAAACAAAAGTACTTTTATCAAGTTGACTTTTTTGACAAATCAAACTATAAATCAAAAAAAAAAAAAACAAAGATCTTTGTTCTAAAAGTTAAAAAGAAAACAGAATGTTTTAATTTCTTTTTGAAAAAGCAAGTCACAAAAATCATAGAAACCTTTATCATAAATTTTAAGAACTTTTTGATTTTTATTTCTCACAACTCAATTCGGTCATTTTGGTGTTTTACTAATCCGAAATTAGTGGCAGAGGGGGTTTTCAAAATGGCAAACTTTGGAATTATCATAAACTAGAAAGATTTTAGGTTTGCAATTAAATTAATTTTTTTTTCTATTTAGAGTTTTAATAGGAGTAAAATATCCTTATTCATATCTGATAAAAAAAATTTTTTTTTCCAAAAATACTTGTTTGTTGCTAAAAAGGAAAATGAAACTCAATATTTTTTTTTTTTTTTTTTTTTTTTTTTTGGGGGGGGGGTTGAGAAGATTTGGTTTAAATGAATAGATAAAAGTCTTGGATATTTGAGAAAAAGATGATAACTGTAAAAAAAATAAATTTAAAATTAAACCTTACAGTAGATAATTTTTTTTTTCAAATGTTTAAGGGGTTAGTGTCTACCAAGGAGAAGTTTAAGATTAAAGTATTTTGATATTGGGTGTAAATTGCATTAGTGATACCTAGTTCAAATGTCTCTAAAAAATCTATTAGTCAAGTAGTATTAAAAGTTGATCCCATCAATTAAAAATGTTCCTTGTATAAGTTTAAAAAACTCCAACAATTTCAGAAAAAAATCTGCATTTTGCCACAAATTTAAAGGTTGGATTATCAATATCCAGACTCCAAAGTTGCAAAAATATCTTTTCTTAAATTTGTGGCGAAATGTAGATTAGTTGCTAAAAAATTCGTTTTTTTTAAAAAAATTCAATTTTTTTAATGAATAGATTTTTTTGACAAATTATTTCTGAAATATTGCAAATATATTCATGTTACAATTAGCATTATAATAAGGAAACAAAACTAATCAGTCTTTGGATTTTTATGTTAATGGTTATTGAGTTAATCTTTGAAATTAAAAAATTAAAAAAATATTTACTTTTTGAAGTTCTTAATATGAATTATCAAATCCCTGAATACTATTATTTTGAGTTTCTATTTTTTAGATTTGGAATAGGGAATTAAAAAAAAAAATTTCTAAAATTACAATTTTTAAATTGTGATCCTTCGTATTATAATGTAATAATTTATTTTGTAATAGGATTTATAATAGATTTTTTAGATTCACAGAAACTACATTGTTCATTAATATCATTTACACCCAATTATAACATACTTTGATTATAGACAAATCCGGGGTGAAGCTAATCTCTTAACGGAAAAAGTCCAAATGGTTTAAAAATAGAATCATTATAAACTAAAATTCAAAATTTTCCACACAGATAAAACATTGCAAACAATCACAATAATACAATTTCATTGAAATTGGAGATAATTTTGATTTTTGGAAAATATGAAAATCATTTTTTCATCTTTTAGTTTTTGTTTTCATTTCATTATTTGAATTGCGTAATTTGTTTCGTTGGATCATTTTTTTTTTGAACAATTGGTATTATGTTAAAGTCAAGTTGTTCCAAATAGAAGAACTCTAATAAAATTAGTTGGTAGTATCTAACCATTTGATCGATCAATATTCCTAATAGAATTTCAACAAATTTACTAATGTATTTTTTTGTTTTGCTCTCTCCAAAATTTTTAACACACCCATGATTTATTTGTATTGATAATTATTTATTTATTATTTTGTGAGTATTGTAATTTATAAACAAGTGTTAACATTTCAATTAGTGAATGGTTCTAATTTGGTAAATCTTCTTGAATTGATTAAATAAGTTTTTTTTTTTCACAAATCGAATTTTGGTGTGTTAAAAATTTTTAATTGGGGTTTATATATAAAAAATGGATTTTTTTTATTTTGCCAGATTATGGAAGTATTAATTATTAAAATCAAACTTTTAGCTTTTCAAAAAAACAGACAAAATTTCATTAGTCAATTTATTTTTAATAATGTTTTTGTAAAAAATTAACAATTGATAATTATAGTATTAAAAAAATCCCTGACATGAAAATAATCCCTGACAAGATTTTTTTCAATACCAGATATGGTTATTATTAATGACTAAAACTTAACTCCATTTCAGGAATTGTGACTTAAGTGTAATAATAAATCGAAAAAAAAAAAGAAATATACCTTTAGTATATCCACTTATAACTTATTCTTAAATCTAATTAATAATTCAATTTTAATCATTTTAAACATATAAAAACCTGATATTTTAAAAAATTATCAAAAATAAAATCAAAAACTAAAAAAAAGTGAGTCAAAATTTTTGTATTCGCCTTTACCAGATTTTTATTAATACTGAACTTTCACTGAAAAAAGGTTAATAAGAAGATTTTTTGCGAATAGTTGAATTCATTTTAAAAGACATTACACCATTGAAATTTTCTGAATTTTTATGGGTATTTTTTAAGATCTTTGTTTTTGGCTTGGTGGAGATCAAAAAAAAAAATAACTAAAAAAAAAAAAAAAAAAGGGAATCTCATAACAAAAATTAAAAACAAAAACTCAGAGAAAGAAAAAAAGGCATCAAAGAAATTAAAAAAAAAAAATAACATACGTCAATAACTTGTTCTGTGTTTTGTGGAACAAAAATTGGATCAAGTAACCCAAATCGAATAATTGTCCACTTGTAATTGTTTTGTAGATTTTGCTTGAATAATGTCCCAATGATACTAGCAATCTGGCTTCTTATTATAGTTTTGGGATTATTGTATCTTTTATAAACCTGGTAACGGAGCTGAAACCATCCTTTAAAGTCGTCTTTTGGGAACGTACAAAACCACTTTAAATTGAGGTGTGTTTGATACGCTTTGCTATGGTATTTTGAAATTTCTTCCAAAATTAAATCACAAGCCTTTTTTCGGATCTCAATGGTTTGGTGTTTTGGATACTCCTTTCCAGGCGAATGCCTCAAACTGCATGCATAGCTTAAGAGCGAATTTACATCTTTGTCTTTAAACAAGGGTGATTTCACCATCTTTGTAGTGATTGTTTTCATCATCATCATTCTGACTGAATCACTTTTTTTTTGATACTTGAGGATATTTTCAAGAATAGAGACATAGTTTGTGCTCATTTATGAAGAGAATATTGTTTGTAGTTGATTTTTTTTTGTTTTGAATGTTTGAAAGTGTTTGTTAGAAAAATGATTGATGAAAGAGAGGAAACTTTCAATTTGTCTTTTGGCAAAAATACAATTTGGGTTATATAAGGGAAGTTCTTATGTTTTTTATACATTTTGGGTCCTATATTTGAAAGTTAAAAAGACATCAAATCAATATATAAGGTTAAAATGTGGGGTTTAATATTTTTACTTTATTGACATTTATAAGAAAAGTCTAATACATTTAAGGTTTCTAATCCTGAAATTTAAAAAAGGGTTGCATTGTATCTGGGTGTGAGGCCGTGTTATTTTGGTTCTTAGCTGATCAATCTTGTACTTTGTAATAATTGTAATACATGTTTCAAAATTTTACATTCATTTTCATTTTGAAACAAATTTTTTCCCTTAGATTTGAAGAAAGTATTTATTTGGTGGGAATGTAAAGGAAATTTGGAAAATGGGTTGATTTTCATTGCGTTTTTTGGAAAGATTATTTTAAATATCGAGTTATTAGATTTACAAAAATGGAAATTGAACTAAAAAAGATTTTTATTTTTTTTTTGATTTATTTGTGGTTGTTCTTGAATTATCTCGTTGTCAATTTATTTTTTTTTCTTTCAAAAATCCTGAATTAAGATTATTAGATCAATATACTGGAAAATACTGAAGAATAAATTTCCATTTTTGAGCTTTCAATTTAAAAATTTTCAAATCCCTTTTACTCAATTACCCAAAAAAAAAAAAAAAATAATAATAATTTTTTATGTTTACAAAATAAAACCAAACCTATATAAAAATTGTCATTTACAACAGAAAAACCACATTTTTCATTTGTAAATATGAAAAATTATATAAGTATTACACTTTACAATTCAGATTTAAGAAAAAAGAAAAAGAAATTCATTTTTTAGTATATAAAATAAAAACTATTAACCTTATTAAAAAGTTGAATATTGATCATAAAACAACCAAAATTCAAGATCTTACACCCAAATACAAAAAAATATTTTTTGCAAATTTTGGGATTGGAAACTTTTAAATAATTATAAATCTTATTTTTTTTTTTTTTAGACAAGATAATAGAGCACATAATTTGGCAAGAATTACATTTATTGTAATAAAGTAACCATTTTATTAACTCTCAAGAAATGATTTATAATTTTGAAAAGAATTCATTTTTTTTTTGATTAATTTTCAGGAAAAAGCTCTTGATATTATTTTATTTAAATTTTTTAATCAGATATCTAACTAAAAATATTTTTCATATTTTATTTGCTAAAAAATTGATTTTATAAGATATTTTGTTCTAATTTCTTGTTTAGTTCTAAAAATGTTACATAATAGTTAAATTGTACATATAAAGAATTAAAATATTTTTTTTTTTTTGAAAATAATGATTTAAAATGCTTAAAATTGAAAAAATTAAGTATTTTTTTTTCTAATATTAAGAGTATATATCTAAATAAAAATAAAAATAATTTTTTTTTTTTTTTTTAGAATTTTTAGATTTTCCAAATTTCCCTTCATAAGTTGTTTGAGTTACTCCTCTTTTTTTTTTTTTTTTAAGAATTTGGGGTAGGTTAAAAGAAGAAAAAAACATTATCAGAATTGATAAACCTCTTTGGGGTTTTAGACTGAATTAATTTCTTCATTATCGTGTTTTATACTAATTCAAAAGAAAATTTCAGAAACCAATCATTATTCTTAAAACTCAGAACTTTATATTGTAGCTGTATATAAACTTCAAAATTAATTATTAATTAAGTAATTTATTTCTTTCGATCAATTCTTTTTCAAATATTTAGATGTATTTATTAGAATAAATTAGTTGTGGATTCAAGAAATCTTACATAAAATGAAAGAAACACCTTCCAATTAAGCTCGTGTGGTAGAAAATTTTTTAACAATATGGTTTTTGCCTTTTTTAGTCTTTTTTGACTCTATTACATTTTAAAAAACTAAATTGAGTTTAAAATACTTCTAGTGAAAGTAATTAAAAGGTTCTTTTGACTACTCTTTGAATTGGGAGTCACAAATTTAGCCACTTCAAAACACTCGTTTTAATTGATTAAGTGCTCTTGGGCACTTAACACTTATCAAAAAATCATCAACCTCTTTCGTTTCTATCTTTACTTTTACTTTTCCTTGCCATTGCTTAGAAATAAATTTCATTTCTTGGCATTTTTTTAAAAAGAAATATCCCAAAAACTATAATCTGGGCTATCTTATAGCCAGGATAAAAAATTCACAATAAATTTTGTATTTGAGGAAGGTATGTAGCGTGTTGTCAAATTGGGTAGAATGTCTAGGTTTTTTTTTTACTTTTAGAAATAACATGAAAATTTGGAAAGTTTTTTTGTAATTTCTAAAATCGAAAAAAATATCTAGAGGTTCTTTTCCAGAATTCAAAGGAATAAAGTAAACTCAAATATTTTATTCAATTCTTTTAAAAATTACAAAATATCACGGCTTTTTTGTTATTAAATTGTTTTTTTTTTTTTTGAAAATCTATTAATTTTCTAATCAAATCAAAAAGTATAATAAAAAACTAAACATAAAATTTAGGGAGGTTTGGTTAATTTGTCCCTACTCAATTATAAAAAAATAAATAATCAAGTCTTTCTTGATTTATATTTCGATGTTTAAAATTTATTAATTTATGAGTAAATTGTTTTTATGTGGTCAAAATGTATTGGGTTCAATTTTCTTAGGAGTTATTAGGGTTAAATTGTACCTTTAAAAGATTATTATGAATATGACATATTTGGCAAAATAAAATCATCAAGTTCCCAAAAAGAATTCACCTGAAACTTTGGTATCTTTTTATATTTTTATCTTTAATATTATTGTATATCAATTTAAATTTGAAAATGTTTGTATCAAGTGTGTCCTTTATTCTAAAAATATAATTATTCTTAGGTTTTTGTTGATAGGGATACATTTTTCTATGTATCTTGATTATTATAATCATCCTATCAGAAGTGTGTTTTTAAAATTAAAAGATTTTTATTGATCTTATTTAATACTGTTAGTGCTACGACAATATATGTTCAAATTTATTTGTAATTGGGTTGGGAATTATTCTTATTCGCAAAAAATATTGATTAATTTAAATGGATATAGAGTGGTGATTTCTGTGAAATTTTATATTTTGAGAATTTTTTCAAAATTTTCTACTTTTGTTCCAATCCCATGTATGTTAAAATCCAAAAGCCAAATTTATCTTGAAAGGGGTCAAAAATCAAAACCAGTCTATTCACAATACTGTGTAATCAGTATTGAAATATTATATATTTTTGGGCAAGTTTCCCATTATCTTGAAAATAAGGGCGGGTTCTAGTATAATCCGAAAAAAAGCTTTGTAAATTTAACTGATTTTATTAAAAAATTCAAAAAGGGATTATATCAAATATTCCACATGGTATAGATCAGAAAAATACTGTACAGTCAGTTCCATTTTTAAGACACTAACTTTCAAGCAAATTTAAGGTGCAAAAAAATTCTTAAATTAAAGCACAAAAACTAAAATCTAGTAAAATAATTTGTATAAAAAAAAATGTGCTTTCACATGAGAGTTTTTTCTGCCTTAAATTTCCTTGAAAGTTTGTGTCTTCAAAATGGCATTAACTGTATCATTTTTTATATTTACGTTAATATTTTTGTCTCAAGAAAAATAAACATAAATCATGTTTATCTTAATGATCAAAAGGTCCAACGAATTCTCAAAAATATAATTGTTTGGACTTCGTTTAAAAGGGAATCTTTCCTATAATTTGTTTTCTATTTATAATTTTTGGTTGATATCTTTCACATAGATACCATAATTCTTTTTTTTTTATTGAAATCTGAAACTTGTTTAAAATAAATATTATAATCGCCTTTAAAAGTCTGTAAGGTTTTACTGGGTATGGAAAAATAGAAAGCCAACAAGAATTATTTTTAAAAGTTAAGAAACTTTTGAAGACACATTATTAAATCATATATAAGAAACAAAAAAATCAAAAAAAGGAACGAACAAAAAAAAAAGATAATGCACAGAAAAAGACTGTTCGTAATAACTCAAAGCCTCTTTTTTCACCACAAACAATAATCTATAAAAAAAAAAATATGTTCGAAATATTCAAGATTGTGCCTTTAAAAATTTTTTTTTTGTATGCATTTTTATAATTAATTAAATGAGCTTTTTAAAATACACAAACCTTAATATTCAAGAAACACATGATCAATAATGTTCTTAATAAAGAATGTGATCTTAAAAATTAAGAGTATTGAGCAACAGTTTGTATATGTCAGGATTTGAAAAGACTCAAAATCTTTTCGTTACAAATAACAATTTAAATTTTTGATTTCAACGATTAGAAATAAAACAGAATTAACATTTATCAAGATTCAGATATATTTGATTTGAAAAGAGAACACTATTATTACAACTCTTATAAGAATTCTTATCTTTAGTAGTTTGGTTCAATTAATATTTAAGGTTTCATTCGGATTTATTTGTTAAAAGAATTACTTTTTTTTTATTTTGTTAAATTTGAGACAGAAATACATACAATTGAAAAAAAATCAAATTATTCTTTAATATTTTGTTGTGGTGATCAATGGTTTGTACCAAAATTATTTTGAATAAATAACAGAATAAACAACAATTTTTATTTAAGAAAAATTCTCAGAAACTACAACCAAAATATGAAATAAAAAGAACGTATTTGGTTTAGTCTGATCGTGTCCTTGTGTTCTTTCATTTTAATAAATGATGACGGTTTTATTTAATTATAAAAACAAAATGACAATTTAGTTATTAACCTAACGCCACCAAAAATGCTTTTTTAACAAAAAGTGTGAAAAAAACAACAAAGAGAACAATCTAATCCACCATCAAAAGATTGTAAAAATGTCTGTAGATTTTATTTTTTACCAATTTACCTTTTTCAAATCAAAAAAAAAAATAATACAACTTTACCATTGACAAACTTTCATAAAAAACACCAACTCAAAGAGAAATAAAAACTGATCACAAAATTTTTTTTATGTTTAAAACAACAGATGAATCCGCTACAATCTTTAAGAGTTCGTCAACAATAGATCTCCAAAGTTATTGTGATTTAACAGAATTTGGCTTTGAAACAGGCTTAAAAAAAAATGTTGGTGTTAACAATCAAGAAAAAGAAAAGGAAAAGGAAAAGGAAAGGGAAAGGGGGGGCGAAAAGCAAGAGGAAATAGAAACTTACAAAGAATCAGAATCATGTAGCAAGATCAAAAATTTTTCTTCAAAAAAAAATAAACTACCAAAAAACTCTCAAAAATTCAAATTTTCACAAGTAAGTAAATTGTTTTCTGAAAACGAGGAAAAAAATAAATAAAAACTGTTTTTGTTTCGAAAAACAAAAAACAAAAAACAAAAAACAAAAAACAAATACAAAAAACAAAAACAAAAAACAAAAAACTTTAATTTTTTTCAAAAATTATTTTTTTTTATTTGGATTCTTTTGGGATAAAATTTGTGTGGGATTCAAAAACAAGGGATTTGCCGAAAAACTCAACCACTTTGTTCTGATTAATAATTCTTGATATTTTTAAAAAAAAAAAACTAAAAAATAATTTTTATTATTTTTCTTTTAGGAAAACCAAAAACTTTTTGAGTCAATCAAGAATAACGAAGTTGAGCAAGTTAGAAAGTATTTAAAAACAGGAACACACCCGTTTGTTGAGAACCACAAAGGGCACACTGGTTTATATTTGTCTTCGAAATCTGGAAATTTGGATTTGACAAAGATCTTTTTGTCGTATGAGACGAGTAATACGATCAATGGCAAAAGAAGCTTTGAGTCCTTTTTATCTGCTGTGAGGAAGGGCAATTTACGGGTAATTGAATTATTTTTATTGGAACACTTAAACCCGAACCAAAAGACGATCGATGGTGACACTGCCCTGCACGTTGCAACGAAAACGGGCAATTTGCAAGTGGTCTTTCTTTTGATCGAATATGGATCGTACATCTCGAGCTTAGATCGAGACAAAAGAACGCCCCTGATGGTTGCCGCCAAGTATGGCAGGTACGAAATTTTGCAATTATTTTTAAATAGCAACGTCGATTTGGAAAGGAAGGACAAAAACGGGTGTAATGCGCTGTACCTGTCGTGCGAGTCGGGAAATGTGAAGATCGCCCAGGAGCTGATTCTCGCGGGGGCGCGTATGAACACGAAAAGCGACAAGGGCAATTTCCCGCTGTACCTGGCCGCGCACCAGGGCAACAATCTCTTGGCACAACTCTTACTGACCTCTGGCGCATATGTTGATCAAACCTATGAAGGGTGGACGCCGCTCTTGATCGCATGCCAAAACGGCAGCTTGGAGATTGTGAAAACGCTGCTTGATCACCAAGCGAGTATTCACTATTGCGATCCAAAAGACGGCTTTTCCGCCATTTTCATTGCAATCGAAAACAGGCACTCCAATATCTTTTTGGAGCTCTTCAACCGCAAGGCAGACTTGCACTCCGTTAATTTCTATTCCGAAACCCCGATCCATATCGCTTGCCAAGTGGGTGATTTGGAGATTATTAAAATCATGATCGAAAACAATGTTGATTTCGACATACAGGATGAAAATGAAATGACCCCCTTAATGGTTGCGGCTGAAAATGACCACGAAGAGGCCGTCAAACTATTATTAGACCATGGCGCCAAAATAATTGAAAATGACGAATTCCAAATCATCGATGTCGAATCCTTTTCAATCCAAAAGTTATTAAAATCCTATGAACAAATTTGTTTTGACTTTTTACAACTTTTTAATAGACAAGAATTCTGTGATTATTTCCTGAACACTAATTATAACGAAAAAATTGGCTTGCATAAAGAAATGATAATTTGTCGTTTAGGAAATAGCATTAATAAGAGTAGTATTAGCAGCAGCAGCAGCACCACCACCACCACCAGTAGGAGTAATAATAATAACAATAAAAATACTAATGATAATGATGACGATGATGATGCCGATTTTAATGAAATTTTAAAAACTCTTAAATGCTTTAAAATAAAACAACTAAAGCATTTCCTTTCTTGGGTTTACTCAGGTTTGATTAAAAATAAGGAACAAAAAGTTTCAATAAAAGAAATTTCAAAATTATTAAAATTAAATTGGAAATCAAAAACTGGTAAAGTTTCCTTCGTTAACGATCTCAAAAATTTATATAATTCGGATCGCTCTAAAGATTTTATTTTGAAATTGAATAATGATTCGATTGTTAAAGCACATAAATTTGTTTTGGCAGCCAGAAGTGAAATGTTTAGAGGCTTATTTCTCAGCGTAAAGGAAATCAATCAAGTTACAGACCAAACAGAAAAATCCCAACAGTCTCTTTCAGCTTTGGTTCAATATTTTTATTCGGATCAATTGCCGTTAAACTTTTCTGAAAAAAATTTGGACCAATTGTTTGACGCAGTTGATTATTATCAATTGAGTACCGATTCCAGTTTGAATTATTTGATCGAGAATTAGGATATTTTATCTTTGTTTTTCCTTTATTTACTTTTTTGTTTTTGTTTTTTTGTCATTGTATACAATATTTATTATAAAAAAAAATCTTCTAAACTACTTTTTTTTTTTTTTTTTTTTTTTTTTTACTTTTTTTTTAATTTTGGCGAATCTTTTAAAGTAACAAAAAATTAATATTATTGCTATTTTGAAAAAAAAAAATGATTAAAATTTAAGGAAATTTCTCGAATCTAGTAGGAAAAAAATACCCGACATGAAAAAAATCCCGGAAAAGATTTTTAATTGTGAATATTAGGAAAATTTTTGTGTAATTTCATTTATTTTCAATCAAATCCTTCTTATAAATAACCAATTTTTTTATGAGCCTAGTAATAAACCTACCTAAAGTTCATCAAAGTAAGGTGTCTCTAGAATACTTGAGTAATTGTTTGATAGTCAAAGAAGATCAACTTTTTTTGAAAAACAATCGAGTTTTATAGAGGTTTGCTAAAGTTTGGAAAATGATAATTTTTATTCTTGGTTTTTTGATTGATTGGATGGCGTTTTGAACAAGTGTGATTTCATTAATCATCATTCTAATAAGTGGATAAGTTATAATTTAAAAAGTTTGATTCTTAAAAAAAGGATTTGATTGTAAATAAATGAAATTAGACAAAAATTTTACTAATATTCACAATTAAAAATCTAGTCCAAAATTATTGTCATGCCCAGTATTTTTTTTCACTACTTTAATTTTATAAATATATCTTTGAAAAAAACAAAATAAATTATTAGATGATCATAATAAAACAGTAAAAATGAATTCATTTAAACTAATTGATTGTAAATTTATGAAAAAAAATCTTGTGTTTATTGTGGAAATAAGAATGTAGAAATTAAATAAACAAAAATTTAAACTTTTTAATATCGCTAAAACAATTAAAAGAATAATAATATGAGAATATTTGAAATTTAGAAACAATTTATTTATTGATTTATTGGGAGAAAGGGGAAAGTAAAGAAAAATATATAAAAATAAAAAAGAGTAAAAAAGAATTAAAATCCGATATATAATATATAATAATAAGATCAACTTGATCAATTTAAAAACGTATCCACTTTATTTAGCTTTATTTTAAAAAAATTCAGAATTTTAAAGAATTGAATAAAACCTTTTAATAAATTCTTTTTATTTCTTAAATTCAAAAAAAGCCCCGTTAGATTTTCTAGAGTTTTCTGTTTATTGGTAATATCTCTTTGGGTTTAAAGATATAAAAAACACCCAAGAAAACAAAGCACTCTACAGTGCCTGTAGAAATGAACCTGTAATTTACAAGTGCGACCAAAATTCAACGGAAAAATTATCAAAAATAAATGAAAATCTTTCAATCTGTTATTAATAATTGCTATTTCGCTATTGTTCAGTTTTTTTAATTTGAAAGAATTAAGTAAAATCTTAGATATTACTCAATTCATTTAAATTTTTAAAAAGAAATAAATTATAAAAAAACATAGAGACCAACTTTCAGAGGGGGTACTAGGTACCTGGATCTATCTATCTATCTATCTATCTATATATATATATATATATATATATATATATTACTATTTCAAGTATTTGTTATTTTTAATTGATTATTATTCTTTTCTCTTTATTAGCACAATTTTTCTAATCATAAGATCTTTGATATAAAATTACTAACAAGAAGACTACATATTATGATTTTGATTAATCATATTAAAGAGTTTCTGTAATTTTTTTTACAAGAATAACTTTTTCATATAATTTCTTATCTAAAAGTTTTGATAATTTTTTCTCCAGCTGATTCTAATAAATTAGATCTTTTGCAATACCAAAGGAAGTGATTTATATCTTCGTATTTTTTAGTGCATTTATCGCATTTTTTTTAAAAGTATTTTATTCAAATTTATTTTTTTAAGAAAGGCAGATATCTATTTAATCTATTTGTAAAAGTTCGAAAATTGTGAAATACAGTAATTGATTTAACTTATTTCTTTTTTTTTTCATTTTAAAAGGACATTTTCGATTTTTAATAATTTTATAGTATTATTGTGAAGTTTATTCATATTTTGTCAAGTTTGGTATAATAATTTTATTTTTTAATTCCAAAATATTATGTTACAATATCCAATTTTACTTATTTCTTATAAATTTAAAAAAAAAAACTTATGCTTTTCCCGAATCCAAAAGAATAGAGAAAAATATTGAATTGTACTCAATTCTTGTAAATCCAATGGTAGTTTTCTTTAGGTTTTTTATTAGTAAAGTGTTCTAGGTTTTTTTTTACTCTTTGAAATTAACAGAAAATTTTAATAAATTTTCGGTTTATTTCAAAAAGTAAAAAAAAAGAATCTATCAAATATTCCCGAAAATACCCGAAAAATTTTTAACTATTAAAAAACACTTTTTGAACAACTTCTAAGAAACCCTAGTGACAATATACTCAACTTAAAGGTAAATTTGGACTTTTATTTCGAAAAAAAATTTTTTTTCGGAAAATATCAAAATTCAAAAAATTTAAATTTTAGGGAATGGTCTCCAAAACATACTAACACACACCATACCAAACCTAACACAGCCCTTACCAATACCCTGACATACCCATACACGTGCACTAATAAGTACCAACAATTACTCAAATATACTCAAAAGGTAATAAAACCTCTTTAGCGTAGTTTAAAGTAGAAAATTCAAAAAAAAATATTTTGCATCAAAGTAAAATTGTTATTTTTCCGTTCAACTGAGGATATTGACACAAGAGTTTCTTCGGGGTTGTCCAAAACGTGTTTTTATGTGGTTAAAAATTTTTTTGGGTATTTTTGATTTTCGGGTATTTTTGGGAATATTTCAAACACCCAAAAAAAAAAACCTAACAAAAATTTATCGATTGTATCAATAAATAAAAAACTAAACACAATATAAAAGTATTATCTATAATCTGAAAAAAATGAGAAAAATCAAATATTTTTCTCTTTTCTTGTAAATCCTGTAAACACCAACAACATATCCCACTTTGATTATTTTTTAAATTATTAAGTTAGTTTTTTACGTTATTTTTAAATTATTAAAATATACCATTTACAATATATTTATATGTGCAAATTCTATGTAATAATTAAATTTCTAAATAATATTGAACTTTCCTAAATATTTTTATCTCTTTTCTTTTTTTTTGGGTTTTTATTGTTCTTTTATTTTTCATATTATTAAATATTTTGACCTTTTTTTCAAATAAATGAGATTTGGCTAAAATTGTAAATATTTGAATAGAAACACTCAAATAAATTTATGAGAAATTTTCTAACCCTTGGTAGAGTAATTATTGTTATTCACAATTCTAAAATTTCTGTAATACACTTTTTTTTATCATGAACAGTATAAAATTATGCACATATTATATTTTTCATTTTGATTTATAATTAAGTTTTTTTAGATATTGATATTGCAATTTAAAATAAATATCAATATTACAATTAGTAAATCGTTCTTATTTGACATTTCTTCTCTATTTTATTTAATATTTTTTTTCCATTAAAGATATTTTCATATCTTAATAAAATCGATAGAGTATATAAACTCTTTTTTAGTCAATGGAGTCAAGTTTTATAAATCAATAGAACGTTTTCTATTAGTTTACTTCATTATTCTCCCTAAAAAACTTCAATATATAGATCAAAAACATTTTTTCTTATTTTTTTTTGTATTTTGCTTTTTTTTTTCTTTTTTATTTTTTTGTATTGATTTATTTTCAATTTTTTTTTAAAAAGCACATTTGAAAAAAAAAATTGTTTGAAACTCCAAATTACATTAAGTAAAGTGATTTTTTGTATTTTCTTTGTAAATTCATATATTTACAATTAAAAAATCCTTTTGTAAATAATTTTAATTTTACAAAGAAATAGAGAAATTTTGCACATGGTCTTCCAATGAAATGTACCATAAAGTTTTTTGGCCTTTTTTTTTTTTTGAAATTTATAGATTTTTCAGGTATCTCTTTTATGATTATCCATACTAATCCACATTTTATTATTTCTATTATTTCTAAACAATCTTATTTTAGAAGATTCTAAAACATAGTGAATATTTCATTTTTAGCTAAACACCTATGCATGAAATGGGGTATATACAGTCAGTTTTACTATTAAGGTACAAACTTTCAACGAAATTTAAGGCACAATAAAAACCTCAAATTAAGGTACAAAATTCAGATTCTAGTAAAATAAATTCTAAAAAAAAATATCAAATTTTGTTCCTTAATTTGAGATTTTTATTGTGCATTAAATTTCATTGAAAGTTTGTGCCTTAAAAGTGGAACTGGCTGTATATAAGCAATTAATTAGATAATTTTTAAATTACAACAAAGAAACGAATTAATTAAGTATTTTATTTGACTACATTTTCCTGCCCCTTTTATGGATTTGTTTTTTAATGGTTTATTTTCGAAACAAAGCCCCCTTTTACCCATATAAAAAAAAAACCAGAAAAGAAAAAATGAATTGTTTAAGAATCAACAAAACTCAGATTGTTTAGAAATATGAGAAATAATAAACTTCGAATGGAAATTGGTATTCATTGAAGAAATACCCGAAAATACTCAAATTTCAAAAAAAAAAAAAAAAAATGGTAAAAAAAATGTGTAAACCACTTTTATCGAAAGATCTGTTTTAAATGTTCTCAATTTCTTATGAAAACTTATATTTTTTAAGAAAGCAATTTTAATAATAGTAATTGTATTGATTTTAAAAGAGATTTTAAATCGCCACACCTTTCTTAAAGTTAATGTCGAGTTTCACACATTTATTTTGTTTCGAATTGAATTTTCGTAATTTAAAAAAAGAAAAAAAGAAAAACAAACGTAAAAAACAAAAAACAGTCAAAAATCAAAAAATACAAAAAAAAAAAAATTGACAAAATACGAAAAAATGATCAATCTAACAATTGGAAAATTTATTCTGAGAAGAATACTGAATTAAACTCATAGAATTTGAACCTTTTCTTCATTAAATGAATAACTTTTACTGAAAAAGAGTTTATATAAAATCTAATTGCACAAATAAATTATTACATTTTTTTTCTAATAATCCCTATTAAAAATTTTCAATTTAAAAAAATTTTTTTAATTCCTTATAGAAAAAAAAAAAATAGAAAAATAGAAATAAAAAAAAATCATAAAGTGTAAAAATGATTATAATTTTGAAATTTTCTAAAGTAAAATTTTTTTTTCTAATATCTATTAGGACCATTTAAACGCATGTAATTCATCCCATGGAAACGGGGTAACTTTGACTGGAAAAATGTTTAGTTTGATCAAAAAAATTATTTAAAATCAAAGATTTTTATTAGCAATTTTCTTTTTTATTACATTCATAAATATATTTTTATAATTTTTGTTAATATTTATTATTTTGAACTAATGTGTTGACATGGGTATAAAATTACCAATATTTTTAAGATTTTTTGTTTTTTCTTACAGATTTACAGTTCTTACAATGACTTAAATTTATATACAAACTTGATTTCAGTCAGTATCCCACAACTTTTCGTCAATTAATTGTTTGTGTATTACTTTAAAGATATTTGTTTTTAATGATCAACTTTATAGAAATCAAAATAATTTAATTTAATTTAGAAAAAAAAAAAAACAAATAATCATATCTCTCTCATTTTGCAAGGTTATATTTTATAAGCATTTTGAAAAGATATCCAATTTTGTTGGTGTGGAAAAAACATAATTTGACTTAAAAATTTATTTTTTAGTAATAATTTATTTATAAAAATAAAACCATATTATATATATATATATATATATATATATATATAAACATAACCATCATTATAAACAGGTGTATTTTATAAGAAATACATTGAAGTTGTTCTTCTAATTTTTACATTTCGTTTTTCTTGGGGGGCTGCATCAAATACTTTGAAAGAATGATTAGATTCTGAATCAACCTTCATAACAGATGCGCTATTTGCGCATCGATAAAAATAATTCGGTGCAGACCAAACAGTGACAAGTTTTTTTTCAAACGAATATCGAAACCCATCCTGGCATAATTGATGCGCTCTTGCAATTAATTCGAGATGATTTACTTTCTGAAATTCTTCACAAACAGTTTTCCCAAAAAAGAACCCCGCACCTATTAATGTATTTTTTTATTATGAATATTATTGTTTTATTTTAGAAATGTTGCAAGGATAAATGATGATTTTGTTTTAAAGAAACAAATGAAGAAAAAAAGAAAAAACAAAAATGCGAAATTAAATAATTTTTATAAAATAAATTTTTGTAATGATACAGCCATTTTAAAAAGGTGAATACTTATTTTTTTTTTATTGGATTGTAAGAACAGAAAACCTTTTTAAATTTTTTTATTTTTATAAAGAGAGAAATTTTGAAGAATTAAAACTTTTTGAAAGTTTTTTTTTTTAATAGAAGTACCTTTTTTGCAAAAAAAGGGACTTCTCTTCATACTCCAACCCCCACACCACGTTTAAAGGCCGAGTCCTCACTTTATTAAAATAGAAAACTTTTAAAAAAGTTTTAATACTAAAAAGGTGCTCACTTTTTCCTAAAATAGAAAACTTTCAAACAGTTTTAATTCTGAAAAATTTTATACTTTTTTAAAAATAGAAAACTTGAAAAAAGTTTTAAAAAAAGTACTCACATTTTTTTAAAATGACTTGTCATAAAAAAAAAAATGTTTTTGATTTTTTATACTTTTTACCTTTTCCAAATTTCCCTTCTTAAGTTGTTTGGGCTTTATGTTCCTTCTCTTTTTGTTTTTTTAGGTGTTTGGGAAAGGTAAAAAGTATAAAAAATCATTATAAGAATTGGTTGACCTGGTCATGACTAACCCAACCAAACTTGTTCATGATCAGATCTTCGATGAGGACTTATGCAACTGAACTGAATCCAACGAATGCGATCTGAAACCAACCAAAGTGAACCGAATTGAACTTTTCGTACTATCTGTCGAGTCGTTACTTGGACTGGGTTTTTGCTGTCGAGTCGGTATCTTGTACTGGGATTTTGCGAAAACAAGATTTGGGAAACTTGCAAAAAAAAAAAAAAAAAAATAATAAAAAAAAAAAAAAACACAAAAAAAAAAAATAAAAAAAAAAAGCAAAGCAACTGAAAAGAAAATTTCGAAAACCAAATCTTATTCTTAAAAACCAGTGCTTTTTAGATTCAACCCATCTATAAAGTTCTAAATCAAAATTTAATAAACAGCCTTTTTCATTTGATCTATAGTTGTTCAAATATTTAGAACTCTTTATTAAAACAACCTATGGTGGCGATCCAAAAAAAACGACATAAAAGGAAACAACCACCAGCCCATTCAACACTTGGGGCACAAAAAAAAACTTTTCACTGAAGTTTTTTCTTTTTTCTATTATTTTTTGACTCTCTTTCATTTCTTGCTTTTCTTTCTCTTTTTCTTGTCTTTTTTCTGAAATAATTTATTCTTTTCATTTTTTAAAGAAAAGATATCCTTTGAGCTGTAATCCTGCTTACATTACAGTTAGGATAAAAAACCCCTAAATACAATTTTAGAGTTTCAGGCAAATAGGAGGTAATTTTGTTGAATCACCTCTGCTCAACAATAAAAAAAAAAAAAAAAAAAATGTTTTTTTTTTTGAAAAGATAAATAAAAATTTTGTTTAATTTATTTTGCAATTAACAGTAATTTGATCACTTTTACGAATGTTCTCCCTTAAATTTCAGCAATTTCAAAAAAAAAAAAAAAAAAAGAACCTATTTTTTTCGGTGTATAATTTTTTTTCACAACTGTAATATTTTTTATTTATATTTTTTTGAAATATTAAAATATTTTCTTTTGGGTTTACTTCTCCCTTTTGATAAAAAGGCAATATAATTTTTATTGTAAAAAACATGATAAAGAAAATAGTATATTTTTAAATTTTAAAGCACTCCTCAGGGTATAAAAATAAAAAAAGCCACTATTAAACCATTAACTTTTGTACTAACTTTAGTTTTTTGTTTTTTTTATTGAGTCAAGAGAACGAGAAAAATCCAGGATTATATAGCAAAAAGAATTAATATTAATGATATAATGTTTGAGCGGGTTTTGGGTTGTAGAAATAAAATTGATTTTTCAAGTAATTTAGGGTTGGTTGATTATTTGCTTGTCAATGGGATGAATGGTTGAACACGAAACAAGAAAAATGAAAACCAAAAAAGTAACAAAATAAAAGGAAGAAGAAAAAACAATAATAATTCGAAGAAAAAATAATATATTAATGAAAAAAAAAAAAAAAACGTGAAAGTTTCCTCTCAACCTTAACTCAATATATCTATAAAATAAATTAATAAGAAGCATTCTGTTTTTCTTTTTCTTTTTTTTTTTCCCAAAAATCTTTTGTTTGATCCTACCTTTGTCAACTTTTTGAAACTAAAAATTAATAAAATGCACAGATTCACCATTTTAATCACACTCTCCTTTGATTTTTCTTCTTTTTTAATTTAAAGAAGGAAAAAATATTGAATGGATTTGAAAACAATTATATTTACAAAAAAAAGTTTTTAACAGAACTAACCACGTGTACTTTTATACCTTTAGTAGTAAGTTAAGTGCTATCTTGATTTTATGTTCTGGGGGAACTAAAATCCGATACAATAAATTAGAAAAAAATGTTTAAAACAATACCTTTTAGGCTAAAGACAAAATATTACAAATTTTGGGTTTTTTTGGGGATTTTTAAGTTCGAAATTAAAAAAGCATTTATTGATCTCAAAAACTTTTTCGAATTTTCAAACAAAACAATTTAAAAATAAAAAGTTATTTTGTTCACCTCTTACTTCTCTTACTTTCTACTTTATCTGAAAGTATATTTATACCATTTCCCTCCACTTTTGGAATATTTTTAAATATAATGGGGGGTGGAAAGCAAATTTAACAAGAGGATTTTGATTTTATAACCTTTTCCAAGTTAAATTTTGAATTTGGATAGGTGAAAATGGTTTTGTCCTAAATTAGAAATTTTCGAAAAGAAAAACCCAAATTTTGAACTTAAACAAGATTTTTCGACTCAGGATTCTTAAAAGTCAAGGAATGTGTTGTGTGTCCTGAAAGCAAACCCACTCACCGCAAAATACCGATAGTCTTTATATGGATTTAATTATTGAAAAGGGGTTTATTTTGCAACACCTCAAATACTATTATTTTCCAATTAAAAAATGAAAATTTTTAGTTCACATTCCAAAATATTTTTCGAGTTTATAAATTGAAGTACATCCAAAGATCTTAACAACATCGTTTAGAAATGATATCTTTAGGCAATAAATTTAACTTCCTGGGTTAACTCCAAGACAAAATTTTTACTCTGGTAATTTGATTGTAGTAGTAATAATTAATATTCATTTTTGGAAATTGAAATAAAAATTTTCATTTATTAAGCAGAAAATAGCAGTAGTTCTATATTCAACCATTTTGCAATGAAAAATCAAATTTTTATGTAATCAAAAAACTAATTTTGGTTTGTAGAGTTGTTTTAACAATGTTAAATTTCAAAGTAATTTTTCTCTTTGTTTTGAAAGAATAATGAAAAACGGTAATAATAAAAAAAAAAAATGAAAGAAAAAGAAAAATGTTTTTTAGAATATTACCTCTTGGATTCAATTCCCAAGACTCTGTATTTTCATCTGGATCACTCCACAACAAATCACACATTGGCCCCTCGTGTGGAACTTCAGTTTTTCGATCAATTAGCCGGATCTATATAAAGTAAGAAGAAGTGAAAAAAGTTTAAAAAAGTAAGTAACATTTTGCTCAATTCAGAAAGGGTCTCGATTTGGATAAAAAATTAAGAATTTGTAGTTCTTTATTTTGGAATTCTTTTCTATTTGATCGAGTGTGAGAGTCAATGTGAAACAAGAATGAAAAAAAAAAAAAAAAAAAAAAAAAGAAAGATGGAACAAATTACTTGATTAAGGGTTGTTATATTTGGAGAAAGCCCACCGTGTACACAAAAAATTCTATTTTCTACAATAGCTGAAAGAGGCAGATAATCAAACAATTCTGTACAGTATCTCCAAACAGACGAATTACCAAATTTTTTCATACACTCGTCATAAAATCCATATACTTGGGTGGTCGTTCTTGATTCATGGTTGCCACGGATAAGCGTAATTTTGTCCGGGTACCTCACCTTCAGAGTTAAAAGTAACAAAAAGGTCTCGATCGAGTAATAGCCACGATCGACAAAATCTCCCATAAAAAGGTAACTCGTGTCTGGTGGCTTGCCGCCAATTTCAAAAAGTTCGATTAAATCCCAAAACTGGCCATGAATGTCCCCACAGATCTATTAGCCATAAACGTAAGAATTGTGAAAATGAAGAATTAGAATTATTTTCATTCTTGTTTGGTTTTGAAAAAGAGTAATAAATTCTGTGCCATGTATTTTGGTTTTTGTTTTGAAAAAAAGTGTTCAAGATCTCAATTTGAGAAAGAAATTTGGGGGTGAAATAAAATAGTTCTCAAATTAACTGTTTTTTTTTCGTTTTTGTTGCCCAACTTTCTTATTCTTGACAGAAAGGACTTGAATTTCAGATCAAAACGTGTTTTGTTTTTAACAATTTAAAGGTGCTTTGGAGTTGTCAGAAGAAAATTTTTGATTGAAAACTCGACGAATAATCAATTTTGAAAACAATTTCTTGTTTTCTTTTGTTTTCTTTTGTTTTGTTTTATTTTGTTTTATTTTGTTTTTTTTTCTTTTCTTTTCTTTTCTCTTCTTTTGTTAAGTTTGGTTTGGTTTGTTTGGTTTGTTTGAAAAATTAAAATAACAAAGACATTTCCAAAAAAAAATACATACCGTAATCGGTGCTTTTAAAAACATCGTGTTGCCTTCGTTCATAAAGATCTGCCTCGCTTGAAGACAAACAAATTGGATCTCCTTTTCAGTAGGCACAAGAGATTTTTCAAGCTTTTCAAGAATTTTATCTATTGCTCCGTAACCAGACATAAGGGATGGAATATAAAAAAAATACAAATAGAAAAAATGTTTTGGAAAAGGTTTTGATTTGTTTTTTTTAACTCTTCAGTTTTTTGAACATAGAATTTCAGACTACTGTCCTATTTCCAGTTTAAATATCTGTTCCAACAGAAAGTCGTTTGTCAAATTACTAAAAAAATCAAAATATTTAATTCTCAAGTATCTGGTATCATTGTTTTGAATTTATTCTTGTTGTCGAACATAAATACTTTAGTCTGTTAATTTTTCTGAGAAAGGGTTTTGATAATTATTTTAGAAAATTGAGCAAAAAATTATTTTTAGGGTTTGGTTTCATCCAGTCTTTTAGCATTCAGGGTCACTTTGAAATTATAAAAATCCAATTTCCAATTTGAATTTGACAGAAATCTTTTTTTAATATTTGGACAAACAACCATTATTTAACAAAGCAACAGAACCCCGGGTCTCTTTTAAACATAAGTTGTTGGAAATAAAATAAATTTGGATTTTTTTTTGTTTACACATGTGTAAAAATTGAAAAATCAAATATTCCAAATTTAAGGATTGAGAAGTTTCTCCATTGCTATGGCCTCAATAACATCGAAGAAACAAATTTCTATAATTTTATTAAGTCTTTACTGATTTTGTTTAATAAATATTTCACTTTTTTGTTTTTGAGATCCTTTTGAAGATCGGAATTTTCGAAATTTTTTACTTTCTTTTAAGGTGGTATTGTGAAATACATTAATAAAATCAATTTTTGTGGTTGAGATGTGTTTTCAATAATGGGTTGCTATGAGGTACAGTCAGTTTCACTTTTAAGGCACAAACTTTCTACGAAATTTAAGGCACAAAAAAAATTCCAAATTAAGGCACAAAATTCCAATTATAGTAAATATAAATTGTAAAATAAAAAATTTCAAAATTTTGTGCCTTAATTTGAGATTTTTTTGTGTCTTAAATTTCGTTGAAAGTTTGTGCCTTAAAAGTGAAACTGACTGTATACATAAACCTTAGTTAGCCAGCAAAAAAACACTTTCTTAAAAATAATGAATAATTAGAAAAATCATTTTTCCTTCTTTTTAGTTTCAAGAAAATTCCTTAACAACAGATTTTATGGATAAAGCTTTTGGCAAAATTCATCATAGCTGACTTTAAGATAAAAATACAATTTAAAAATAATTTAAAAGCTCCAACAAAATAACAATAAGCCGATACAGTCAGTTTCACTTTTAAGGCACAAACTTTCAACGAAATTTAAGGCACAAAAAAAATCTCAAATTAATCACAAAATTCAAATTCTAGTAAAATAAATTGTAAAAAAAATTTCCAAAAAATGTGCTTTAATTTGAGATTTTTTTGTGCCTTAAATTTCGTTGAAAGTTTGTGCCTTAAAAGTGAAACTGACTGTATCAAATTCATTAATTAACAATTGGTAGTGTTATCAAACTCAACCCTTTTTCATTTAGTTCAAAGACTTAAGTGTTACATAGTTTCGAATAAAAGCATTTAAAAAAATCAGGTCTTTTTAAAAATTGTGGTTTTTAATAAACTTCAAATAGTAATCTCATCATGTAAAAATATCCTAAATCAAAAACTTTGAATTTGTAGAGGTCTTATGGATCCCAAGAAATTAAGTTCAGAATTCTACAATGATTTGGTTGCCAAGTTACCCACCTTACAGATTTTTTAATAATCCTCAAAAGATTTCAAAAAAAGATTATTGTTATCAAAATTATGTGTGCAGAAAAGTTTAATTAGTATTACAAAAAAAACTTGTTTCTTTTTTATAAAAAACTTCTCTACGTCAATAGATCAATTAAACCAACAATAAACAAATAAGTAAATATGATCCTGATTTCTTAAAGTTCTAGTGTTGTTCAAATAAAGCGTGCAGAAAAGTATAATATGTGTTTCAAAATAAAAATCGTGTTTTTTTGTTATAGAAGACCTAAACATCATCCTGATCAAAGAAACGGATAATAATCCATCATCCATCATGATCTTTGTTTCTTAAAGCTCTAATATTCAAATAGAAATTATAAAAAGGAAGGATCAAATTGGAAAATTTATCCCAAAAAATAAGAAATTTTTATCAAACAAAAAAACAAAAATATTCAAAAAAATTGAGAAAATTACAAAACATTTAATAAAATACAGTCCTAATTTAAATTTAACTTAAAATAACAAAGAGTTTATTTTCAAAATTGATTTGAACTTAGGTATACTATTGTGTAGTAAATTGGATGTTGCATTGGAACCAGAAAAACAAAAAGTAAGGAATATATTTTGGAACACCGACTATAGACCTTCTTCAAGCATTATTTTGATCACTGTATTTATTTGTTTAGTCTTTTTATTATATACACTGATAGATAAAGGACGACTGTCAGCCCTTATCTGAAAGGAATTGTGGGGAATTGAAAATAAGAGAATCAGAAGAACTTTTATCACATTTCTGCAAAATGTTCAGTAATACAAAAATGTTTTCTTCATTTTTCAATTTTTTGTGATAAATTTGTGATTTTTCCTTAACTGTGAAACTTTTACTGTAAGACACATAAGGGTCAAGAAATTTTGATCACCGTTTAATATAGTGGTAACTTTCTGTTACATAATAAAATGGTAACCTAGAATTTGACTTAGTAAGAAAAGAAAATCGAAAAATACTTTTTCCAAAATCAAGCAAGCCCAAGCATTTCAAAAGGTTTATTAAATTACAATCATTAATATTTAAAACTTCCAATATATTTCCAAGTTTCTTGGTCCTTGGAGTTATATCAGAAAATAATCCACCTTAATGAAAAAATAACATATTTGTATATGAAAATATATGGGATAAATTTTCACTTCATTTTTCAAATTTTCTTCTCCAAAAATATGAGTTTTAACTTTAATTAGTCTCCCCAGTGAAAGGTTTATTTGTATTCTCTATTTGACTGTTTATTTGTTGGGTACTTTTTTATTTTCATAGTTGTCAAAATTAAGAAATTTGAATGATAGGAAGATTTTCGTAATTGAAAAAAGACAATCATTTGAAAATTTTATACCTTTGAATTTAAATACCAGTAATTGTATCAAAAAAAAAATTAAAAACCTCAGAAATCATTTTTCAACAAATTCACTAATAACAAAAAAAAAATCACTTTTTTTTTTAGATCCAAATATTCCAAAAACAAAAAATATTAAAAGATTTTTTTTTTTTTTTTAAACAAAAAATTATTTAGTGATCATTCCCTTAAAATCAAACAAAAGCCATTTTAAAAAGAACAAATTTGTTGTGAAAAAGTGCCTTTTTTTCGTTTTTTTTAATCTTTGTGAATTGAAATTATTTTTCCCTTAATCACATTACTGATGAAAGGAGTAGAAAGAATATCAAACAAAATTCAAAGGACTAAAAAAAAAATCAAGTTTGTTCTTCATTTTCTCAATTAGATTTAAATAAGATTCAAAACAAGATCTAAAAAAAAAATAAAAAAATCAAAGAGTAAAAATTTTTTATGTAAAAAATTTGTTTCCAAAAAAAAACTGTAGTTTAACGTATTTTAAAAAAAGGTGTTTGAGGAAGTGTGTCGACTCATGCGTTTTTCTGAATAATCTTCAATCTTGTAATTTCCAAAAAATCTAAGAGAGAAGCATCATTTTTCTAACTTCTCACAGACTCAAATAATTACCTTTCTTTCCGAAAAGATAATTACTTATCTCAAGAATCAGAATTAATAACCAACAAATGGAACAGTCTAATGATCTGACTGTTAAATTGTTTTCATCTCTACTTGATGCAACAAAACAAATTGAACCTTTTTTCCAATCAAACCAAAACCAAAAACAAAAACCAAAACAAAAACAAAAAAAATTGAACAAGCAAACACAACAAAAGCTTGTTCATTCACAAAAAAAAATAAAGGTCTTATTAAACAAGGGTTTAAATTGGTTAAATCCAATTGAAACATTAAATTTAAATACTTCACATGCTCAAGATCTTAGCCAAACCCAAATACAGAACAAACAAAGCAGCAACAAGAACAAAAATAACACCAACAGTAGCAATCAAAAGAATACAATCAATAGCAACACCTTGAACAAAAAGAAAAAACAAAAAACAAGGAAAAAGAATCTGAAACATTCTCAATTTCGGCAACTAAAAGACTTCTCAACAATTCTCAAATTAAATAATTTAATATTTGATCATGTCGAACATTTATTAGGTAAGGTCCTTTGTGAGGAAAATGTGGACAACCAAGAAGAAGAAAATGAAAAAGAAAACGAGACTAGGAATTATCAGGAAAAAGGAAAAGGAAGAGGAAAAGAGAAAGAGAAGGAGAAAGAGAATGTGAACGTGAACGAGACAGAAATGGAAAAAAAAAACGATAAACAGAATAGATTAAATAAAAAAAACATAGAACAAGGAAACGTTGTAAAATTTGTTTCCTACCCGAATTATGATCAGTCGAGCTTATCACAAAACCAAAACCAAAACCAAAACCAAAACAAAAACAAAAAACAAAAACAAAAAAATCAAGAATTAGATCTTAATGATTTATTTAAACCCAAGAAACCACAATTAAGATTCCAAGAACAAATCGACAATTCAAAAAAACCATTCCAACCAAAATTAAAAAATAAGCCAAATTGCAAATTGCCATTAGAGCAATCTTTATTGAAAATGAAAAAAGATGGGACATATAATCCCTATTCTTATGAATTAAATTCATTACAATTTTCTGCAAAGCAATATCATTACTACCCAACAACTAAAGAAATTTTCGAATCAAAGAACATAAAATCGAACATTTCGTTAAGTGGTAAAGAATTTAAATGGGTTGACAACGAGGAAGATTTAAAATTAGTTTCAATTCAGTTATCAAAAGTTTCAAGGTTTAGTTTGCAATTATACCAGCACCAATTCCATTCATACCAGGGGCTTACCTGCCTAATTTCAATTTCTACAGACAGCACCGATTATATAATTGATTCCATCAAACTATATGGCAAATTAGGTGTGCTGTTAAATGCGTTTACGAACCCAAAAATCATCAAAATAATGTACAATTCTCAACGATCTCTATTGGCACTACAGAGAGATTTTGGGCTGTATGTTATCAATTTGTTTGATATCAATGAAGCCATAAAGCTGTTCGGGGAAAAAGAATTACAAGGCCAAAATGTCAAATTAAGTTTTATTATGAAAAAATTTTTGAATTTTGAAGAAAATTCGGACAAAAAAGTAAACAAATCGAAACAACCAAATGAAAAAAATGAAATTGTGGATTTAATGTTAAAAGAGTTTGAAGAAGAAGAAGACGAAATAAAAGAAATAGAAAAATTAAAAAAATCACAATTAAACGATCAGGACTATGATAATCATAGTCATAATAAGAATAATAATAATAATGATTTTTTGAAAAATTTTGAATATATTGATTGGAGAATTAGGCCGATCCCCTTTAAATCATTACGCTATCTTAGGCATTATAGTTTTTATTTATACAATGTATTTGAATTTCTTAAATCTTCATTATCCAAGCAGGCAATCCATCAATATTCGCAAAGCAATAAAAAATTACCAAGAAATACAAATAAAATAAAACAAAAATTGATAAAGCAAGTTTTTGAAAGGGGAAAAGAATTATGCTTAAAAGGTTATAGAAAACCTAAATTTTACTCTAAAAATTTTTTTAAATTATATAACGATTATTCTTTCAATAAGAATGAAAATAATAATAAGAATGAAAACTACAATAGCAACAACACCAACAACACCAACAATAACACCAACACCAACACCAAAAACAACAACAGCAATACTAATGATAACAACAACATTAATAACAACATCAGCAGCATTCATAATTTCAACGATGGCAATGAATATAATAAATTTACTTCACTTAAATTATATATTTTTTCGGAATTATATAACTGGAGAGATAATATTGCAAGAAAGGAAGACGAATGTATTTATTCCATTTTATCAAATAAAACTTTATTTTTACTTTGTAAAAAATTACCAACAACAGAACAATCATTATATTCTTTATTTCCAAAAACAAAAATTCCAATCTTTATTCAAAAATATTCTAAAAATATAATAAAAATACTCCTAATTAAATTTCAGGATAATGAAATTCAAAAACGATTTGATACTTTAATTGAGAAAGCTTATTTAAGATTAAATAATAATAAAGATGGGAAAAATGAAAATAAAAAATTAAATAATACAATAAAGGGGAAAGAAGAACAGGAAGAAAGGGTAAAGGGAAAAGAAAAAGAAAAAGAAAAAGAAAGGAAAAAGAAAAAGGAAAAGGAAAGGGAAATGGAAAAAGAGAAGGAAATTGAGAAGGAGAAGGGAGTTGATGATAACAACATTAATACTATGAGAACAGAATTACAAAAAATATTTCCAAAAATTGATTCATCAGTAATTTTTGAAATCTCTGATTCTGAAGCATCAGATTCGAATAGTGAAGACATGAGAGGATCATCACCATTTTTTATTTATTCTCAAAATAATTCCAAAGGATATAATTCAAATGATCTTCTTCTTGAAGAGAATTTTAAAATGAGTGGTAAAATCACTCCACCAGAACAATTTGCACCAAAAACACAAAAGGAAATTTATGAACTATCAAAAAGAAACAGAAAAAGAAATAAAGAAAATAAAAAAAAACGCGCACAAACTTTAATTCCAAACCCCTCGCCATTAGATCTCTTAAAGTTGCATGTTAATGATAACTTGGAAAGCCAATCGATGGCAAATTCTGAAAATGAAGGAAATAATGAAAAAGAAAAATATTCTTTTCATATAAATCAAAAGAGAAAAAATCAACAAAAAAAAATTGAGAATAATAGCAGTAATAATAATAATAATAATGCAAGAAAAAGAAAGGAAACAATTGGTAATAATATTGAAAATACAATGAAATTCATGAGAACAATTGGATGGGTTAATGGCGATATGGAACAAAAATTATTTATTTATAAAAATCAAAATTATAATTATAGCCATAGCCATGACCACAGCTATAATGCTTCTATTAATCGATCTAAAAATAATAATCAGAGCAACAATAATATTAATAATAATCGGAACAATAATCAGAACAATAATCAAAACAACAACACCAACAACAACAGCAGCAGCAGCAGCAACAACAACAACAATAATAATATGAATATTAATTCCAAACAATTATGGAATTCAAGAATTGAAACAAATTTAAATAATACAAATAAAAATAAAAATAAAAAAAAAAATAGACAACGAAATACAAATAAGAATTGGAATAATGATGATCAATACAATTATTTTAACAAAAATTATTCTCACCGAGGATCGAAAATTCATAAACCCGAACCAACAAGAAATCAATTTACTCATGATTTTACCAATACTACTAATAATGTAACGAGAAGAAACGAAAATATTTCTTCAAGAAACTTTTCTTCTAATAGTTTCTCAAGATATGATGGGAAAACTTGGAACCCCCGAGGAAGAAATATACATTCAAATAGAGGGAAGAGCAACCGAAATAATACTAATAATTATGGCTTTCATGATTAAAAATTTGTTTTTTTAATAAAAAATCTTGCGTGAGAGATCTTTTTTGATTTTTGTTGATAAAGATTTTTTGATTGCTTTCTGAAAAATGAATTGTATTATTAAATTAAATAGAAGAAAAGAAAATCGAAGAAAATGAAAAGAAAAGAATTATTATTTTGACTTATTATTCCTATTATTATTATTATTATTCTGAGATTGTGTTTTTTTATTTTTTTTTTTCATTAGTATATTTGCTAATTATATTAATATTGATATCATTTTTATTTTATTTTCATATATTTACCAGAAAAGAAAGACAGCAGCAATTAATATTTAAAAACTAAGTCCAAAAATACAAATTATCTAAATTAATTTAATTAATAGAATAGAATATTAATAATTAAATATTCAGAAGCAAAAATTATTAATCAATATAAATGAAATTATTTTTTCAGTTACCAACAAAATCCACCCTTTAATGGAAAAGAATGAATATTCACCAATTTAGACAAATAATATTATTTTTTCGATTTATTTATTTTATTATCTTATAACAAATGCCAAGGATCTAATTTTTATTTTTAGTTATTGAATTATTTATTTATTTACATTCTTAAGTGAATAAGATTTTTAATGAATTATCTTTTTACAATATTTTTTAAATCTCTTTTATTTTTAATCCAAAAAATTTTATATTCTTTGAAACAAAAAATTTTTGATTTGTTTTTTTTTTTCGTTAATTTATTGCGATTTTTTAAGAATATAACAAAGAATATGATATTTTTATTGAAATAAATTAATAAATTATTTTTATGTTTTTCTTTTGAAAATTTAGATATTAGAGATTTTTTTTTACGATCCTCGAGAATTCAAACTATTCCCAAAAAAAGTTAAGGAGGTAAGTACATTTTACTATTTTGAAAAATTTTAATTGTATGAATCATACTGAAAAAAATTTTTTGAGTGCCACCAGATATTGAAACTTTGTCAACCAAAACATTATTCACTACTATATATGTGAAAATAAAAAGTAATTCAGAGTTTAATCTTTCATTTTACGATTTTTTAAAATTTTTTTTTTTATTAAATTTTTGGTTTTTAATAAATTTGATTTTGGATCTAGAGATGTGTTTATAAAAATGAGTGAAATTAATTCAAGTATAAACCAAAAAAATGGACCCGAAAAGGTGGGTCTTTGGAACAAATATTTTCTTTTAGAAGAACAAACACGAAAGATGGCCTTTCCAAACAAATTTGTTGAAATCAAGTAGATGAAAAAAAAAAAATCCAAAGCCTAATTTGGAAGATTTTTTTTTCTTTATCTTCTTAATTTGTATGAATACAAACAATTTATAACCTTAGATTTCTAGTCCCATTACTATTTATAGTTTTTTTTTTTAAACATTTTTTTACGAATTTGCTTTCAAAATTCTAACTTTCAAATATTTTTATCAAACCAAACCAAAATAAAGAATACTATTTCAAAAATTAAAACAAGGGAATTGAATTCCAAGAATCAAAAAACAGTTACAAAAGATTCAACCCAAAATAAATGAAATATTTTTAGATAAAAATTTTAATTGGATTCAGAATTATTTTTAGTTCTCAATATATCGGATATTAAATAATTATAAAATCAAATGAATTTGCGGATAAATAATTTTTTTTCTGAAGAAGAATTTTAAAAAATATACTATTTTTCTGAACACAATCAATAATTAGATGAATAAAATGAAAATAGGATTTTTAAAATATATTTTGGAAATTCTTGAGAAATAAAAAGCAATTTTTTTCTCAAAAGAATTTTCCAATAAAAGTATTTCCATGAAGAACGAAAAATAAAACCAAATTAAGAATACAAAATTGTACCAAATATCACAGATAAGACCAAGAAATAAATGATTTGTATTTATTCTTTTTTGATAAATCTTTTCATTTTTTTGAATTCCATTTTTTTGTTGGTATGAAAATATATTATACTTGGGTATATTACACTTCCTTTTTTATTAAAATATTCATATATTAAATTAAATAAATGATTTTAATTATTCAGTTTAGGATAAATGAATGCACTCATAAATTGAAAAATGTACTTAATCCCTTAACAAAAAACCTTCTTAATAGAAAAACTGATATTTGAAGATAAATATCAAAATAAAATTAATCAACCAAAATAGTTTTACAAAATCATTTTTCAAAAAAAAAATTATATTGTATGATTCATTTTATTTTATGAGAAGTATACCCTCTATTCTTTTCTGATAAGAATTTAGAATTTGAAATAAAATAGTTGGAAAATGTATTGCCTATTTGTTTAAAAATCTAAGTTTCAAAGTCACTAATCAATGGAAATAATCAAATGTGTTTAGAAAGAGAGAAATAAATTTTTAATCTAAAATTATATATGATTTATCCTTGGATTTACTTTTAAATAATTTTATTTGAAATAAATTAAACAAATATTCACTCGAATTGATACACAACAAAAAATGAAAAATTATTTATTTTTTTTAAATTTCAAAAAATTAAAAGATTATTAATTAGAAATGAGCAGAAATAATAAATTTCGGATTAAAGTTGATATTCATTTAAGAAATACCCAAGCAAACCAAAAATTTTATAAAATAATAATGTTAAAATTTTTTTTTGTCACTTTCATTTGAAATTTATTGTACAAAATTTGTCAATTTCTTTACACAATAAAAATTGTGAAAAAAAAAGATTGTTTGAAAATAAATATATTATTTTTAAAAGAAAATTGATATATTCGATAATCTTGAAGTGAATATTAATTTTCAATTTTTTTTTTTACAATCAACTTTATTTTTAAAAAAAGTAAAGAAAAACAAAAAAACTCAAAAAAAAAAAAAAATGCAAAAAACAAAATTATTTAGCTAAATCGGAAAGAAAGATTCAAATAAATAATTGGAAATTATTTTGAGAATAAAACAGGATTTTACTCAAATAATAAGTTCTATTTTTTTTTTTCAGCCAAACTGGGATTCTTTAATGAAAAGGGGGGAGTTAGTTTAATTAATAATCAATAATAATAATAATAATAAAAAGATATAAAAAGATGATTTCCAAAATTAAAAGAAAAAAGTCTTTAATATTTTCAAGAAGTAACTTAATCGTTAATAAAATATTTTTTCACTGCAGTATTAAATTTCCTAAATACTTATAATAAAATCAAACCGGATAATGAAAATAAAAAAATGATAAAACATATATTAAAAAGATTTATATAGTAAATTTTTTGATTCACTCACTTTTTAGATAATTAGAAAAACATTAAATAAAATTATTGAAAAATTATAAATACCAATATTATCAACGTAAAGGACTTGGTATATTCAAAGTAAATTCATTATCTCTATTTTATTTAGACTAATTTCAAAATTTCTTCTATTGTAAAACATACCATTAACAGAGCATTGCGAAATATTTACATATGATTTAATTTTAATTATCAAAGCAAATAAAAATTATTCAAATCAAAGAAATTAAATTCTATATATGAAATTATTATTGTATTTGGATTAAAAGATAATAAATAATAAATATTTGTATCAACGTATTTATAAAAAGTAAATAATCAAGTATTTATTTAGATAAAAAATCACATATTGTTTACAATTGAATAAAATAAAAAGAGTAGTTTAAACGCCCTAAAAAATTATTTAATAAGAATTCTCTAAACAATAACTAAAAATAAGATTATTCAAATCTTTTATATGAAGTCAATTAACATATGGATTAGAAAATTTTACTTTTAAAATAAAAACTTTAAATTATTTAAATTCTTGGATTAATTCACGTATCACCAAAATTTGTAAAATTAACAGAAAGGTACCAATTCTAGCTTACAAAACAGAATTTAAAATTGATTATATAGTAATTTCGGTTAATAAAAAAAAATTCAAATTCAAAAAAAAAATAAAAAATTTATCTTTTCTAATTTAATGAAAAATAAATAAATTAATCAACAGAAAAACAATAAAATCAATTGGAATTCAAGAGAATTAATTGAATTGAAAAAAGAAATTTATAAATATAAATATAATGAATTTTTAAATTCCAAGGACTGGTAATGTCATCAGTCTTTCGAAAATTCAAAAATATTGAGATAAATATTTAATTCTATTCAATTTTTTTAAATTTTGGAATCAAGCCTTTAACTTTTTTTTTATTTTAGAAATAAAATGAAAAGTTCAAAAAAATTTTTTTATTTCTTAAATTTAACTAAGCACCTTTGGTTTTTCTTGAGTTTTCTATTTTATTTTGAAAATCTATTGATTTTCCATAGTTTTTTTTTGAGTTTTCTGATTTATTTATGAAGTTTTCTAGGTTTTTTTGAGGCTTTTTTTTTATTTGGAAAATCTATTGGTTTTCGTTAGGTTTTTTTTACCATAGAAATAAACAGAAAATTTTAATAAATTTTCGGTTTATTTCTAAAGTAAAAAAAAAAACCTAGAACACTTTACAAATAAATAGATAACTCAAAAAAACCTAGAAAACTTCATAAATAAAACAGAACACCCCAAGAAAAGCTTGACAATCTATTGTACTCTACAAAACTCTACAACAATCCATAAAAAATATTTTACAATAATAAAATATCAAAACTATTTATTTAAGTCACCAAAGATATTCAAGTTGTCCTCAGCTCAACAATCCTAAAATTCAGGACATTCAATAATTGCCTAAATAGATATTAATATGTGATAGATAAAAACTCAAATCAATTTTTTCTTTTGTGTTTAAAACATGAAAAGAAAGAAATAATAGAAAATATTGGTCACTTTTTATGGGTACGACCTTCCTATGAAAAAAATAGATTACTTTCTCAAAACAAATTAAAAGAAATAAATCTTAAGGGATTAGCGTCTACCAAGGAGAAGCTTAAGATTAAAGTATGATGTTATTGGGTTTAATAACATTAGTGCTACATTGTTCAAATGTCTCTAAAAAATCGATTGGTCAAGTAGTAATATTTGTTGATCTCATCAATTAAAAATGATCTATGTATTAGTAAAAAACTCAACAATTTCAGAATACAATCTGCATTTCGTCATAAATTTAAAGTTTGAATTATCAATATTCAGACTACAAAGTTCCAAAATATCTTTCTTAAATTTGTGGCGAAATGTAGATTAGTTACTAAAAAAATCGTTTTTTTTTAAAAATTAAATAATTCACGAATAAATTTTTTTGACTAATTATTTCTCAAATCATGCAAATATATTGATGCTACAAGTACCTTTATCAAAAGGAAACAAAAATAATCAGTCTTTGGACTTTTATGTTGATGATTATTGAGTTAGTTTTTGAAATTAAAAAATTAAAAAAATAGATACTTTTGAAAGTTCTAAATCTAAATTATTTAATACCAGAATACTTTATTTTGGGTTTCTATTTTTAGATTTGGAAAAGGAATTAAAAAAATTTTTTTCAAAATGAAACTTTTTGAAGAGTGATCATTAGTAAAAAATGTAATAATTTATTGTGCAATAAGTTTTATAATAGATTTTTTAGAGCTATTTGAGAAATCGTGTACTAATACCATTTACACCCAATTACAACATACTTTAATGATTGGTAAATCTATGGTGACGCTAATCCCTTAATGAATTAATTTTTAAACTGTTATAGTTTGATATTATTTAGATTAATTAATAATCGTGGAATCTATGATTTTAAGGTTAAATTTTTCAAAGGGGATTTAAGTCGAAGGGAATTTAGAATAATTAGTGCCTAATTTAAACTTCTTCAAGAATAATAAAAATAAATAAAATATTTTTTTTTATGAGTTTTATTTTGCAAATATGTCAAAACTAGAATTCAAAATATAGACTCATAATTTAATAAATTATCAATGGCAAGGCAAACTGATATATTTCAGATATCCAAAACACAAATTATCAAAACAAATTCTGGATCTCAGAAATATTTTCTTTTACATTTGAAAAAAGAGTGATCAGTTAATCTTATTTCTTTGTAGTTTTCTCTTTACGAACATCAATTTATTTGTAATTACGCCAAGTAGATGTTCCAAAAAGGGTAAAAATAACAATTAAAAAAAGATAATCATTTAGAATTTTATTGAAATTTTCTGAATGATTTCCAAATTAACAATATTGGCTTACTTTCAAAAGCACAAAACTTGTTTTTTAATCCAAAAAGAGTTTAAATAATTATTATTCAAAAAAAAACAAAAAGATCTTCAAAAAATCAATTCGAAATGATATGTTTTGAAATTTTATTTTGTTTTCTATAAAAAACACAATTTTTCAAAAGAATACTAGGAGTTTTTGAGTACATACATCTACTTTACAGAGATTCTATATTGTGATAGATCTTTTGGTGCAAGTAATCCTCTTGATTTTTGGTTTCTAGCCTGAAACAAGATGTATTCTTGGACTATAAAAATAATCCTAATCAAAGTAAAAACTCGTACACAATATAATTTTGGTAACAAACTCTTCATTTTTTCAATATTTTGTTTTTAAATTTTAGTCTTTTTTAAAAAATATTGTGAGACATGGAAAATCCACAATTCAAAAAGCTTGTGAATGATCTCCAGCAACAAAATAAGAATACCAAAAAAAATATTAACGAAATGCAAGGCGAGCTGAGAAAATTAAAAACAGAAAACAAACAAATTCAACAGTCTTGTGATGAATTACAGAGAAAAGTGATCAAACAAATGCAATTTTTAGCAGATAATGACTACAAGTGTAGACAAGAAGCCTGGGACAAATTACAAGAACTTTTAAAACAAATCCCTGCACATAATACCAAAAGGAAGAAGAAGAAAAATAATTCAAAAAAAAAACAGAATAAGAAGAAAAAGGATAACAACAAAAAAAAAAAAAACCAAAACGAGGACGATGAACTTCAGAAAATCCTAAAACTATCACAAGTAATTCATTGATCATTCATTGTAAATTGAATCAATATTAAGAAAACTTCTTTCGAAAGGGATTTGAAACAAAACTAATTTCTTTTTTAATTATTGTCAACCTTTTTATTTTTCTTTCTTTTATTTTTTTTTCTATAATCCACGTTACTAACCAAAAAAAAATATTCTCGTCCACTTATTTCCGGGTTTGTAATTTAACAACCAAATTCCTTTTTTTTTAATATTGAAAACGGAAATATATTTTATCAAACTTTTTCTCTTTTTAAAAGCTCCAATGGAGATCCAAAGATTTTAAAAAACATCAAATTTGTAGGTCTTAATTTATGGTGAATATTTTATTTCACGAATTAAGATCTTCCTTCTATTTATTTTTTTTTTTTTTTTTGTTCTTTTGTTTTCTTCTTTGTTTTTGTTTGTTCTTTTTTTGTTAATCAAAAACATTTTATTCATTTTTTGAATAAATATTCCAAACAAATGTATACAACTTTTCCTTTTATAATAAAATCGTGTAATTAATAAAAATCGCGATATGGTGAATAACATTTTACAATTACCATTCAGGAAAAAAAGTTAAAGAAGATTTTGAATTGGGAACCGATCAATAGAACCTGAAAATGAAAAGTAAGATTTATTAATACTGCTAAAATCAAATTCGACTTTTCAAAATTTTATCCCAAAGTTCCATAAGGAAGATAAACCAATGTCTTGGAATATCATTTCTAATTGATTTTATGAAGATCTTTTGGCTTTGTTTAACTAACCATTACCAAAATATTGAGGGAACCTGAAATAAAAATTTTCATTTATTAATTGGAAAATAACAACTTTTGAAAAAATCGATGATGAAAAACAAAATGGGGATTTAAGACAATAAAAGTTTTTTGAATACTGTCTTTTGGTATCGGTTTTTTCTTTTGATTGATCTATTCATTAAAAATTTTTTGAAAAAATTGACAATTTTTGAGGATCTCCAAAATTACTCTCAAATTTTGATAGAATAGTAAATTTATCTTATGTTTGTTGGTTTGATTGGAAATTATATAACGAATTATTATTTGAACTTAATATATTTCTTCTTTTAATTGATTTAAATTTTTATTTTCAGGTTCTATTAATGTGACAAATGAAAAATTTGTTTGAACTTTTTTTACTGTTTGGGTTTTTTTCTGTTATTCCCATTTGGCCCCAATTTTTAAACCACATTGAATCAGATCGAACTCTATTCAAAAACAAGAATAATTAATTAACAATATTAAAGAAAAGTAAATAAAATTTTGCTGTCAAATGATAATACAAGATATAATTCTAATTTTTTCCATATAGTTAAATGTCGAAAACCATTTTTTAAGGCTATATTAATCCTCCATATTTTCAAAATTTTTATATTCAGAATCTTTTGGTTCAAATAGATTTTGTAAACTTTAGATCAGGCTATAATTTAAATATATTTAATAAGATTTTAGTTTCTGACAATAAGAAAAAAGATCAATATTATTAACAATGTATTTAAAGACTTCATCGCTTTTCTACTAGTATAATATTTTGACAAATTGACATAAACACTTGCACCCCATTAATATTTCTCAAAATCTGTTTGATAATAAGAATTTTCATATTTTATTTTTCCTTAAAACCAGGGTTTTTTTTTTTATTTTTTTTGCCTTTGAAATTCCCTTCTTGATGTATTTTGATTAATACTTTTCAGTGAACATTTAAGATACTTTTTATTTTGATTACAGAGTATTTATTAAAAAAAAATCACGCAAATAATATAAGTAGTAAAAAAAAAAACGAGAATATTTTATTGAGAGGTAAATAAGCAAACAGTAAAGTTTTTAATAGTTAATTTACTAATTTTTAATTTCTTTTTAACAAGGTTTATTTTTTTTTTTTTGACAATTTCTTGTAATAGAAATAATATGTCCCTAGGACCCAAAAAACACTAAAAATTGAAAACTGATCAAATATCTTCCATTAAAAAAATTAGAAAAACTAAATGATAAAATAAAAATAAATAAAGTTTCAATTTAACTTTTTCTTGAAAACATTTTTTTCCAAAATTATTGAATCAAAGTTGAAATTATATATATATATTTAGGTACAATATCTTATTTTAACTCATTTACATAAACAAATTCGAAATTCTGGTAATTTTATTTTCACAAAAGGCACTAATTTGTTCTTCAAATGTTTTTTTATTTTTAAATGGTATAATTAAAAAAAAGTTATTTAATAAGAAAAAATTTCTGGAAAAGAATTCTAATTTAATATATTGGCTTATTCTTTGATTTCAAAATTTTATCAACACCAATTTTTCAAAAAAAAATAAAAAAAGTGCACACTAATTTGAAAAAATATTTTCGATATTTGAAAGTTAATATTGTTTTTATTCTAAAAAAAAATTATCCTAGTGGTTAATTGAATTAAGTTATAAGTCAAAATTTCGAAAAATATTAATCAGAAAAAAATAATACTTGATTTTATTAAGGACATATTATTAATTAAACATAATTATTTTATCAGGTTAGACAAAAATATTGAAATCCTTTGATCCTTTAATCAAGAAAATAACGATAAATTTAAAGTAGAAAATTGTGATTTTTTTTTTTTTTTAGTTTTTTTAATTTTTTCATTCAGTTATTTTTCACGTAAAATTAACACCCTTTCAAAAATTTAGACTCGCTTGAAATAATAAATTGAAACTAAAAAAAATACCCTTTAGAAAACTAGAACAATTAAAATAATAAACCCAATTTGCAATTCACTTGTAAATCGTTCTAAAGATAGGAAACCCTGATATTTTAAAAATTAAAAACAAAAAAACCAAAAACCAAAAAAAAAAAAAAATGAAAGACAATTTTTGAAATGAGCATTACAGATTTTTTATTAATGAACTTTGACTGAAAAAAACGTTAATAACAAGATTTTTTACTAATAATTAAATTCATTTGCAAAGACATTATATAGTTTCAATTTTCTTATTGATTATTTGCCATTTAGAAAATCATTTTTTTTTCCCAGATGATCTTTTGGAAAAAAAGGGGGATTAAAAGAAAATTAACCGAAAAAGAAAAAAAAAAAAGAAAAACAAAAATTTCGAAAGTAACACAAAAATTTGCAAAATTAGAAGAAAAGATTCCGATCTAAAAATTTGAAAATATTTTTTTTTGATAAGGATGTAGTGAAATAACCCTCAAAAAAACTTCAATAAACATTATAAAGTGTATAAATTTTTTTGAAATCAAGTTTATTACAAAGTTATTACATTATCAAAAAAATCTTATTATCAAAAAATCCATTAAAATGTATTAAATTGAATTCAATACATTTTTTTTCTGAAAGTCAACAATTTCTTTAAATTGAAAAAATTTAAATATTTGGAAATATAAAAATATAAAAATAAATTTTTTATTTTGAAATTGAAATTTTTTGAAATTGAGATTCCCTTGAACTTTTTTTATTAATCATATTTTTTTTCATTGATATCTTGTGATTTAATATAATAATAATCATTATTTAAACTCTTTCAATTGGGATACACCCATTTTAAAAAATTGAATACTTGTTTTTTTTTATATATTCCTTTGAAAATTAAAACTTTTTAAAGTTTTAAATTTTATAAAAGTCGATGCTTTTTTAATAATTAAAAAAAAACAACTTTTCTTCAGATTCCAACTCACAGACCACATTTAAGATTCGGTTCCTCACTTTATTTAAAAATAATAAACTTTCAAAAAGTTTTAATAATTTTTTAAGTTTTCACTTTTTTAGAATAGATACCTTCAAAAATGTTTTAACAAAATTCTCACATTTAGAAAATTAATGAAACTCGAAATTTTTTTTTTTTCAACAAAAAAAGTATAATTCCACAATATATTTTTGCATTGTAAGTCACTTCTAAAGTATATAGAAAAATTGAATGAAAGTGATTAGTCCCTTAATTAAACTAATTCTTTCAATAAATTAATAATAAATTCAAAATATCTAAACCTAAAAATAAATTTGGCTATAATAAAAAAATCCAAATTACACAATTACAATTTTGAAATAAAAAATCAAAAATATTTAATTTTTTAAAGACACTTTTTTGATTAAGAGAGGGTAAAAAATAAGAGATTTGCTCTATAAAGAAAAATATTTTTTTATTTACTCCTTCTAGAACATAATATTTAAAATCTATTTTCCAAAAAAAAAAAAAAAAAATCAAAAAAAAAAACATTTATATTTTGATTTAATAATTTAATTAAATTTGATAAATACAATTATCCCTATTTCTTTTGATTATTGGATAAAAAAAAAAAACTCAAAAAAAAGAGTAAGGATAAAATTAAAATGATTCTTGTGATAGTTTCTGGACATTTTTTAAGAATTCAAATTAATTTGACTTTGCTCTTACCAGTGCATTGTTTGAATTAGGTACTTCAATGTTATCGCCTGACTTTTGTAATTCAAGATCGTCAATTGAGTTTGTAGAACTCCAAGTTTCGTTTTCGATGATTGAATCCTTGTCATTTTCTAAAAACCCTTCAATGGCATAATTGTGTTCTGATGCATCGAGCCCGGCGATTTGAACATCGCATGGCACTGTAATGGGGAAGAATTTATTTACGCACCAGATGAAAAGAAAGGAGCACACGAGACCATATAAAATGACGATAAGGCAAAAAAAGGTATTCATGCCGAGAATTGCAAAGCCGCCGCCAAAGAATAGTCCCTTTTTGTCGTAGTCAGAATTTGAATTGGCAAAGAGTCCGTTTGCGATCAGGCCACACACAGAGCCAACTCCGTGTATGGAAATCCTGCCCACGGGGTCATCTATTTTGTAGCGCTTAAGCAGATTTGAAACCCAATAAACGGGGAACGGTGCAATGAAGCCGATGACGAGAGCCTCCCAGCCCTGCATCACAAAGGAAGATGAGGCGCTTGAAGCGACGAGCCCGCTTAGGGATGAGTGTACAATAAATTCGGGATGGTATATCCATTCCTTATAATGGTAAAAGCTGATGATCACGCCCGAAATGGTGCCCGCGGTGGCAAATAGGAGTGTCGAGTGTGCCACGATCGAGTTTTGTTGGAAGAAATAGGACGAGGAATACGATCCCGAATTGAACGGGATCCACCCGATGAACAAAAGCAGAAACCCCAGGATCAAATAGAGCGCCGATCTGTGCTCGTTGTAGACCGGATAATTGCCGCCGTTTGGCGAAGCCTTCTCTTGGAATTTGCCCGCGCGCGGGCCCATGATCTTTGTGCCCACGAGCGCGATAACCGAAGACAGCAAATGGATCGACGCCGCGCCCGCCGTGTCGTGGACGCCCACGGAAACATTTGTGTTGTAGCGCGAAAACCACCCGTCGTCGCTGTATTCCCAATGCTGGACGATCGGGAAGATCAGCCCGCAGTTGACAAAGGAAAAAAACACGTAAAACCAAAACTGCGCCCTCCCGATCCACGCCCCAGATACAACCGTTGCCCCCACAGAGGCAAACGCAAAGTTATAAAACCAAAACGAAAAGTCATTGATCTTATGACCCGCAAAATATTCTGTCCCGCAAAACCAGTTCCCTGAACCAAAGGCTAGTCCATACCCAAATAACCAAAAGCCCAACCCGCTCATATTCAGGTCTATGAAATTCTTCATCAAGATATTCGTCCAATTCTTTTTTTGCACAAACGAGATCTCAATAAATGAGAGCCCAAGCTGCAAAAATAAGATCAGAATCCCAGACAAAATTAAATTGTCTTGATCAGAATTACCTTCGGTCTGTTCATTGAGCGTTCGGAAATTGAAGTTTTCTTGTTGGTTTGCTTGTGCTTGTACTTGTGATTGGAATAACAAGTGAAATGTTTGCATTTAAGAGTTCTTTTTTCTTTTTTGTTTTGTTTTGTTTTGTTTTGTTTTGTAATTTTTGAAGTCAAAAACTGTTTGGAGTTAATTTGATTCGATGTAACAATTCCAAAATTATTATTGATTAATTTTGAAATTGTTAATTCAAGAGAGAAAAAATCCTTTTTTTTTTTTTGTTGTTTTCCCTTCAAGATTCTCTAATGAACAAAAAATGATTTTAACTTGAATTTTTTTTGCTTGGTTCTTGAGAGATTTGTTATCATTTTTTTTTCTGTCTGACAGCACAAATCGTTGTTTACCTTTTTCTTATCGATTATTTTTTTTAATTTAAGATTTTAATAGGCTTTCCAATTCCCAACAAAGTACAATAGTAATGTTATTTACTTAAATACCCACATGTTTTTAGGATTTATATCTTTTTATTTAATAATCTTTTGGTCATCTTTTTTTTAAAAAGTTTCTTAAATGTTTTTGATGAAGATTATTTGGAAAAACAATAACCTCTTAATTTGTAAGTTTGTTCAAAAGTCTTTGTTTATTTGTTATTAAAAAGAATACTTAATTATTCTTTTTAATTTTAATGAAATTATAGATCTCTGTTTTTTTTATATTATGGTCACTAAAATAATATCATCATTTAGAGAGAAAAATTGTCTTTATGTTGGAGTGTCGGAAGTCAAATCACAAAGTAATTACCGGGTTTGTTTTAACCTTTTTATCTTACTTCAAAGTCCAATCATAATCAGGAATGGTATAAAGGCAAATTTTCCTTTTGAAACCCTTACTTATTATTTTCTTGTTTTTCAAAAAAATATGATGAGACATATTGAAATTAACTCTGATTTATTCTTGGTAAATAGTTGATCTTTCTTTTTCTTGATTTCTTTAATGATTTATGTTATGCTCGATTTGGAAAGAATTAAAATATGTTGTAATTAGGGGTAAAACAGTTTACTTTTCGTTATTGTTGAAATGTCTCGTAAATAATCTATTATAGACCTTATTGAACCATAAATTATGAGATTTTAATATTACTATTGTTACAACAACCTACTCAAAATTGTTGAACGAGAATTCTAAATAAAAATCCTTTGTTTCTTTTTTTTTTAGAAAACTTTTATCTTAAGGTTTACAATCCCTGAAATTTGAAAAAAAGATTATCTTGTCTAGGATGGAGTGATTTTTTAATTTGATTCTTAGCTGATCGAACTTGTTCTTAGTATGGGTTTTATTAGTGGTTCAAAATTGCTATTTTTGAAAATTTATTATTTTTTTTTAAAAACATCCGAATTGAAGAGTGTAAGTTTGATAGATTGGTAGTTGTTCAAGAGCAAATATTGATTTTATGTTGTAGAAAAAAATTTTCATTTACTTTTTTGTCAATTAACTACTGTTGTCAAATTAAAGTTTGCAAAATAATTTAATACGTTATTCAAAATAAAAAGCGTGTTTTTTTTTTGTTATAGTATGCCTATACATCAACAATCAAAGAAACTGATAATAAATCCTAAAATAATATGATAATGGTTTCTTAAAAGTTCTATTGTTTAAAAAGAAATTATAAAAATGAAGAATCAGATCGCAAAATTTATCGCAAAAAATAGATTAAAATTTTCAGAAAATTTTGATTTGTCCAAAATAACAAAAAATTTCAAAAAAATTGAGATTATTATGAAAAATTTTCAACTAATTGTATTCCTAATTTAAATTTTATTGCTAATACCCAGATTTTTACTTTCAAAATTGATTTTAAATTTGGTATACTATTTGGTAGGAGATTGGATGTTACATAGGAACAAGAATAAAAAAAAGCACAAATTATATTTTGAGACACGGATTATAGTCGTTGTAATTCACATTATTTTGATCACAGTAGATTAAAAAAAAAAAAAAAAACAAATTAAAAGCTTCAAAGAAAACCAAATCTAATTTAAAATTTCAATCAAAAACCCACAACCCATATTTTTTTATAACTTAAGTTCCAGTCAATTAATCATACACTCTCCAATTCGGATTTATTAAAAAAAAAATAATAAATTGTCAAAAAATGCAATTTTGAACTACTAATAAAACCCATACTAAGTACAAGTCCGATCAGCTAAGAACCAAATTAACCAGTGGTCACAAAAGAAACAAGATAATCTTTTTTTTTAGATTTCAGGGATTGTAAATTTTCAATGACAAAAGAAACTCGATTTTTAAAAATATTCAATTAGATATTGCTATTTTAAAAAAATAACTTACAAAAAGTTTTATTAAAACTTTCTTAAACATATTTTTGGGATCGTTAGAAGTCCATAAATATCAGCTACCTCCCCCCTCGTCCCCCCCTTTTTTTTTTTTTGCAAAAAAAAACAATTGTATTGGGTTAATCAAGTTTTATAATTTAAAAAAGATATTTTATAAAGTTAGAAAATCAATAATGAAAATTTTTTTAAAAAAATAAAGACAACTTGAAATCTTGAATTTAGTGTATTTAAAAAAACAATAAATTTCAAAAAAAATTGAGAATATTATACAAAATCTTGATCAAATTCAATTTATCATTTAAACTATTTGAAAAATATTTATTAATTTTCCTACTAAATTGTTTTGAACTTTAGTTTACTATTGGATACTGAATTAAAATTTATGTAAGTGTAATGGGAAGAAAAAAGTAAGTTTTTATTTGAAACATGTAATAAATGCTCTTAATAGTCTTATTTTTCGTATACTCACTTTTTAAAAACAGTTTTTTTACATTTATATTCACAAACTGGCTACCTAGACAAACCAAACTTTAAAACCAGAAAAAAAAAAAAAAAACATATTAAAATCTTTATTCAAAAAGTCAAAAAGTAGAAATAATAGTGATATTTTTCTTCAAAAATGTATAAAATTAATCTTAATTTTGATAAAGATTTTTTTTATTATTTATCGCAATTCAATCGTGTGATTGATGCTTTAATAATTCTAAATAGGTGACTTATTATTTTTCCAAAATCGTAATCTTGTACGTATACGCAAATAGAAAATGTACAACTTTGAAATTTAAATAATATTAATTTTCAAGCAAAAATATTAAGGGTAGAATATCGCTTTATAGTCTTAACAAAATACATTTTGAGAAAAAATATTCTTTTGTGGTGAAAAGGAAAATTTTTATTCCATATCTATATATAAATATTTATTGTGAAACATAGAAGATCTTATTTAAATGAAGAAATAAATGCTTGTGATCTTAGAATAAAAAATAGAAGTGTAAAATTATTAAATTTATTGTACAAACCTTTTATTATGTATATACTTATTAAAAAATAACAGACAAAAAAAATCTACAAAATTTAAAAATCAAACATTAAATGAAAAAAAAATATTTAATATAATTACTATATTAATGTTAACAAAAGTATAAAGTATTAAAATGAAAACTTTTACTTACAAAAAAAAAAACAGAAAAAATTTAATAATCAAAATTATTTTACATTTTTTATTTTGTAACCGATCAACTCTAAATAATAATTCGTTTTTTAGTATTTATTCAAATAAAAATATTCAAACTTAATATATTGATTAAATTTTTCAGAAAAAACTTGAACATTTACTTTGAAAAATCCTCTTCCTATCAATCAAAAATTGCAAAATATATTATAATTTGTCAACCAGTCCACTTCAAATTTTGAATTGTAAGAAATAAATCATTTTGAGAATTATATCTTACCGGAAATTCGATAAAAAAACATATTTTCTTATTTTTTTTCTCATCGTCATTTAGAAAAATTGATATACTATTTTTTAAAAGAAAATAAAAAAAAAAAGCTTAAAAGTTAATTTGATTTTGTATTTATTTGGAAAAAACATTAAAAAATTTTTATTAAAAGATTATAGAAATATTAAAAATTAATTTTTAATTAACAAAATACTAGAAAAAAAAAAAAAAAAAAAAAAAAAACTATATTTGATTAAAAATTGAATGCTTAAAAAATAAATAAAATTTAATCGATATCCAGATTTATTAAGAAAATAGGATTTTTAATTTTTCTATTGATATTTTCTACTGGGATTGAATAATTCAATTCGACTCTATTTCCACCTAAATAAGCAGCTATTCCAATTCCTGCGGTTGTTTTTCTTTTTGTGAAGATTTTTTTAAATTTTGAGAAATAACTTCCTTCTCCTGACGTTGCAGAAACTAAATTCCCCGAAGTTAAAAACATTTGTGCCCCAAGATTAACACCTTTATCTTTGAAAAATGGCAATTTGTAAGTAAGTAAAGATGTGAAAAAGCCATAAGCATCGCCACCAAAATAATCAAATGGTGATTTTTCTTTTTCTGATTTTGGTTCTCTTTGGATTTTATGCCCAAGTGAATTACCATCAATTCCTCTAATTGGTAAAGGCCCTCCTTTATAAAACCGATCTAATATTCCAACTTTTCCCTTTTTTGAGAAGGGTGTAACTAATCCACAGTGGCCAATCAACCCAAGACTAATGTCTTTTAAAAGTGGGAAATGAACTTGTGCTCGTGTTTCCGTTTTAAAAAATTTGGTACCAAGACCAAGTCCTGCAATTTTCTATTTTATTTTAATAAGAATTTTAAAACATTTTTAGAAAAAAATTTAATAAAATTGAGACAAAATTAAGATAAAGATACTTATCAAAAGATTTAGATATTCATTTTAAAGAAATGTGATAAAAAAGTTTTGAAAATTATCCCTATTAAATAGAGGACAAACTTCAATCGGCTTATTTTTTGGGTAATCTATTAAAAAAAAAATTGGGTAACACTTTTTTAAAAACGCATTTAAAATAAAATAGAAAAGTTTAATGAATATTTTGAAATATAAAAAGTTATCGAAAGAGAGTGAGACAGAGAACTTATTATTAAAATAAACTCAAATAATTTTTCAGATCGGTACATCTCCAAAGTATCCTTTCATTTTTTTTTTTCACAGCTTTGGATCAATTTAGAAATATAAACTTTGTTTCAGTCAAAGGGGTATCAAAAAAAAATATTTTTCAAATATCAATTATTTTTTATAATTGACCTTTGAAGAATAAATAAGAAATAAGCAGAATAATAAACTCCAAAGGAAAGTTGATATTCTGTATAAAGCAAAACCAATAAATCAAGAGATTTTCTTAAATTTTGAAGTAGGTAATTTTATTAGTGACCCCATTGAGAAAAACAACAATGTTCATTTTGATCTTCAATCAAAGATCCAAATACAATTCCAATCTAAATCAAATATTATTTCTCTACAATCATTTCCACTGTTTCAGTAACAATAGAATAACACATTTTTGCCAAGTGGCTATCGATCTTGAAATTAAAAAAAAAATTTGCAAACGAATTACGTGTCAAGCAAAAAACAATCAAAAAAGTAAAAAAATGAGAAAAAATGAGAAAAAATGATTTCAATTTTGAAATTTTCCAAAATAAATTTATTCTTCTAATATTCATTCAAACACTTTAAACACATGTAATTCACTCACCACAACTGGACGCCTTTGACTAAAAAATGGTTTATATTTTGAAAAAATTTTACAAATTTTAGATATTTCATTTTTCTTAGATTTAAAATTTCAAAAAGGAATTCAACTTTTAATGATAAATCGATACCAAAGGAACTGAAAAGAATGAAAAAAAAAAATTGATTACAAATGTTTTTTTTTCAAAAAATAAAGATATAAGGTTCAAATGTTTGTATAATAAACAAGAATAACCCTTACAAAAAATGAGTAATATCTTTGTGTTTTATAAAATCGGACATGGTATTGAAAACAAAAAAAACTTTCGAAAAAACAAAGTAAATCTCTAAAACTTTTTAAATTTTATTAAAGAGAAAACAAGTTGAAAATGGTGTATTTGAGTAATATTTGTTCTTTATTATTGATAAAAAATCAAATTTCATTACAACTATTTCTCAAATTGGAAAAATACCTAACTTTTATTATGCTTTTTCACCAAACAATCTGATCTAATTTGAAATAGGATCAAAAATAAAAATAAAAAAACTTTTTTTACACTTGAGGATTGATCATTATTAAAAACTTGAAAAAACAGTGTGTTTTATGATGATCGATGTTTTATAATTGAATCAGAAGAAAAAGACATATTCTGTCTAAGTGTTGTGAATAGATAGTATCTTTTTTCAGATCATTTGGTTGAGGATATTTTTTACCTTTTTCTTTAAATTAATTCCCCGTAGTAACCCTTTTTTTTTTTTAAAGATTTCAAAGGTTTTTTAATTTGATTTTATTTACATATATTTGTTTTAGAAACAATCAGAAAATTTATGATTTTCGAAACAAAAACCAAAACTTTATTAATCTGTTCTTTATTAATCTGTTGTTAGTTTTTTTTTTTTATTTAAGAAATAATAAGATTTTTTTGAATCAAAATCAAAACCCTAGAAAAATCTATTCATTTTCAAAAACATAGGCACACCACAATAGTAAAGGACTAAAAGATACAAATAATATACATATTTGATAATTAACCTACATAACTAATTCTGCTTATTTTTATGCATAATTTTTTCTCAATACATAAAAGTAAATATAGGTATCTCTAAAAAGGATTTTTTTGAAATAAAAAAAGAAAAAAAAGAAAACTCTTCATTTGAATTTTAGAAAACTAAATTAAGTCTAAAATGTATTTAATGGCTGTTTCTAGATATGAATTGAAGTAGAAGACACGAATTGAGTCGCTTCAAAATTCACTTTTTAACAGATTAAGTGTTTTTTTTTGATAAACATTTATCCCTTAACAATAAATCAGAAAACACAATTTTTAAGACTCTGCATTTTTATTTTAGAAAACTAAATAAAGTCCAAAATGCATTTAATGACTGTTTCTAGATATGAATTGAAGTAGAAGACACATTTGAGTCGCTTCACAATTCTCTATTCAACACATTAAATGTTTTTTTTTATTTTTATAAACACTTAACCCTTAACAATAAACCCCCAGATACTCTATTTATTAAGATGTAAATATTTTTTCTTTTAAAGTTAATTTTTGAGTAAAATAATTTCAAAATTTTATTAAGAATTTCAAATTTATGTAGTATCTTGTTATTTTGAAAAATATTTTAATTTGGCTAATCCTATTTTTTACAAAATGAAAATATCTTTAGTTTATTTCAAGTTCTGAAAATGGAAAGTTAGCTTGTAGAAAAAAAAACTTTTATTAAAAATTGTTTGTTTCTACCATGAGTTTTTTTCTTGTATTTGTTACGTAATAATTTTTAGAGAAATTGAAATCTAAAAGATTTTGTATTTTTAAATTGGAAAATTTGCTGGAATAATAACTCTTTTTTAGATTTTCTTTTAAAATTATTTGAAAAAAAATTTCATTGATTGTATAAAAAATGATAACTTGTAAAAAAATAAGAAGCAATTATCAAGAAGAAAGAAGCAAGAAGCAAAAAGTAAGAATCAAGAAAAAGAAAATTGTGAATTTTACATTTGAGGTATGAACAAAGAAACCTTTTGAAGGGAAGCATGCATTATCTCTTTTATCTAAAGCAAAATCATAGGACAAAAGTGATTTAAAGCTTGTTCCACTTTCTTCTCTTATTTCCCAAGAAGCAACATCGTCAAGTTTACAAATTTCACGAAGCTCAAAAGAGTAATTTAAAGTATGTAAGCCTGTGTTGTGTCCAATTCCAAAGATTTTTTTGACATAGTAATTTCTTAAAAGTTGATTCGATAATGTTAATGAAAAGCCATTGACCTTTTCTTTAAATGTTGTATTTTGGTTGTCACGTAAAAAGTTAAAGATCCCAAAATTTATTCCATATGCACCAAGTTTTGTTTTGGATAAAATTGGCTTTGTAAAATTAAGGAAAAAGGAATTTGAATTCTTCATTAAATCTGCTGTTATGTCAAACCTTTCTCCTTTTCCAAAGATGTTGTTATACCTTGAAGATGCGTTCTTTATTATTTCAAATTTGCAAACAGAAAATTCAAAATAGTAAAATTGTAGTCACAAAAAAAAAAAAAAAAAAAAAAAAAAAAAAAACGAAATTTAACCAAAAGAATGAAAAGATTAAACAGATATTGTTTGGTGTGAATAATTTCGAAATTAGAAACAAAAGAAGCAAAAGAAACAATGGACGCGTTAAATAAATTTAATCGCCTTAAAAATAACTTACAATTGACATACCATCACCAGACACTCCCCCAGATAAATGTAAATTTGGTCCTTTTTTTTTTTCTTCTATTAAAACATTCATCTTGCACCCTCGATCTCTGAAAAAAGGGAATTTGCTCTTTGAGTCAAATGAGATCGATGCAGTTCGAAAAATATCAAGTGATTGAAGTACCTATTATTTTTAATAATGGAATTTTGTTATTCGTTATTTTGATATTATTTAAGAAGACAATTCATATTTTAGAGAAAAAAAATCAATAATCAGTAAGGTTAAGAAGCGGTTAATTGAATTGGGGTTTTATGAGGATATGTTCTTAAACTATTTTGAATTCAATGCTTTTTTTTTACTTTTTTTTTTTTTTTTTTTTTTTTTTCAATTTGGAAGTAAAACCAATTCAAGGAAGAATTGGGTGAACCAATTCACCAACACGAGATCTCAACAAAAAATTCTTTTCATTTGTTATTGTTTTTCTTTGGGGGGTTGTGAGTTTTTTTTCTTTTATGAACGTTCTCAAAACAAAAACTTACATCAAGTGCTTTTTGCGCGGATACAAGTGCATTTGAAACTTTGTTTTCTTTTTGTATTTGCGAAAGAGCATCATGAACGAATTTTTCACTTGTAAATTTTAATGGTGAAATTACGATCTTTTGAATTTCTATTGGTGTTTTCAGATCTTCAAAAGCAAACGACTGTGGAACTTTCTTCTTTTTTAAAACTAACAAATTGTCATTGTGTCGGAAAAATAAATTCTTTTTTTTTTTTTTTTTTTTAATATTGTGGGGTGTTAGGTTATGAAAAGGAAATAAAGAAAAATATTTTAAAGGGTAATTGTTTTAGTCTTATTTTTGTTAAGTGGTACAAAATAAATTGAATAAGTGTTACCTCCATTTTTTATTAATGAAAAAAAAATATGAAGTACGAGAAAAAGAAAAAAAATAAAAATTTTAAGATTGTTTTTAAGGTGTGGAATTCAGATTTTCGTTCATGATCTGTTTTCGACAAACGACCAACTATAGATTGAAGAGAAATGATGAACAAGATGAAATTTGCTTTTGATTGGAAATATTTTGAATAATTAGAAAGTATTTAAATCAATTTTTTTTTTTTTTTGCAGGATTTCACATTAATTTTTAATTTAGCAGAAAAAAAATCAATATTAAATCAATTTTTTTGTGATTTTTTTATTGATCTTATTTATCCTTAAAAATGGTAATAACTAGACAGTAACTTTTTGTACAATTATGACTCATCATATATTTACTATTAGCACAATTTCAATTTTTGAAACTTTAATATATTCACAAAGTTAAACAAATAATAAATATTATCAATTGTTTTCTTATCCGCTGAGCAATAAATAATATGTGTCATGTACTAAGATTTTAGAGGACACCAATCAAAGATATCATTTCATCTCAAAAGTTTTTTTTTTTTAAAAAAACAAATAGTTACGACTTAGTTGGTGTTATCAACAAACACAATATTCACCATATAATTAACAGTTTTAAATATTTTAATTTTGTTTTTTAGATTTCAAATCTTTGCTTATACTTTTCGTTTTGGTTTTTTACCCATTCATAATTTATTTTATTTTTGGTATTAACTGATTATTTAGTCTAATTTGGGTTTTTAAAATTTCCTATTTTTATTTTCCACTTTTCTGTTTGTTTTTCTTTACATTCATTTTTTTTTTTTTTTTTTTTATGGAATGTAGCCTATTTTTTTAGATTTGAAAGAATGTTTTGTTTTGAAAAAAATAATTTAATTGATCGTCTAAAAAATCTCAATTTGAGAATATTTTTTTAGTAATTTTTCTAGCAGATCTCGTTAATATTTTGATCCAAAATTGGAAATTTTACAAATTTGTTTTCAGAGTTTTGTTGAAACACTAAATCTAAAAAAGAAATTGAAATTTGGTTCGCATATTATTAAAGTCGAAGAAAAAATTAAATTTTTATATAACTTGAGAATTCATTCAAATTTATTTTGAAAAAAGTGAAATAGGAAAAATAATTGAAAAGTGTTTCAATTATCCTGAGTGTAAATTTGAGAAAAAAAATAACTAACACTTTATAAAAATTAAATTTGTTCGTCAGTTATTATTAAACAAAATTAAAAGGTATATTTGGCTAGAAAAAAAACTAATTAATAAATCCATTCTGATATTTAAAAATATTTAAAGTTTCTCAATTATTCTTAAAACAATATATAATGGTTTTCATTTTATCTTGAAAATTTTGATAATTTTGAAAACCACATTTTTTATGATCATAATTTTGAAACTTTTAAACTCAGACTTAATAAAATTCTAACTCTTAATAAATAAATTTAATTTTGAATATGAAGACAAATCATTAAAAATAAATCAAATAAAAATATTACATAAATTATTGATATGGAAATATTTTTTTTTCATTGTTTCGAAATATACCATAATATCTGAAGAAATCAGTTATAAGTACTATTTTATAATTTTTGACTACCTGAAATTATAAATTGAAGAAAAAAATAAGATACACTTTAGCATAAAAGAACTTCAAATTATCAAATATTATTCTTAATACACTTTCATTTTTATTCTAAATATATAAAAGTCTGAGATTACAAAAATTAAAAAAAAATAATTTCAAAAACAAAAAAAATTACGAGTCATAATTTTTGAAATTTCATTACAGATTTTTTTTGATTCAAATTTCAATATAAAAAAAATGAACAATAAGATTTTTTGTTTATAATTATTTGAATTTTTCTAAAGTAATTACATATTTTCAATTTTCTTAATGATTATTTGTCTTTTTAAAGATTTTTTTTTTTTTTTTCCACAATCATCTTTTACAAAAAAAAAGTATCAAAAAACAAAAAAAAAAAAAATAAAAATTCTCAAGAAAAAGAAAAAAAAAAAAGAAAGAAAAAAACAAATAAAAATTACAATAAATCAAAAAATAAAAAAACAAAAGAAAAATAAAAGAGATACAAAAATTTGATGAAATTAAAAACCTAAATTTAAGTAATCAGAACAAATGATTCGAATCTAAAAATTAAAAAAATTTTTTGAGAAGATTTTGTGATAAAATCTTAACAAAAACTACTCTTAATACCATTCTAAAGTGGGTCAACATTTTTGAAACATAGTTTTGTTCTAGAATTGGAATTTTGAACAATATCAAAACTTCCTTTATTCCTTTATTAAAAAAAAGGATGAGAATTCTATCACTTCTCTAGTATCTCTTTTATTTTATGTTATTCTTTATAAAAATTATGTAATTCTTTTATTAATTTAAAAAATTGGAAAAAGGAGAAAATTTAAATAATAACAAAAAAAAAAAAACAGTTAAAAAAATAGATTGGTAAGGAGAGTTAACCAATGGATTTATATTTCTTACCAACAACTTAACTAGTGTTTATAATATATAAAATAATTTCAACACTTTACTAATATATATATATATATATATATATATCTAGAACAAATGAGAATAGAATAGAATGAAATTTTTTAATATGAAACAGATCTCATAAACAACAGAATAAAAATAAAATAAATTTCATTCAAATGACAATTATAAAAGTTTTTTGATACCATTTTGTCTTTTAAATCCTTCTACTGTACTTTTCATAAGTTGGATAATGGTTTGTGGCCCGACACCGCCTGGCACTGGTGTAATTTTTGAAGCATTTTTAAGACATCCTTCAAAGTCGACATCACCAACAAGTCTGTAACCACGTTTTTTCGTTTTATCTGGTACTGCGTTGATACCAACATCAATGATGACTGCACCCTTTTTAATCCAATCACCCTTAACAAATTCAGGTGCGCCTAATGCTGCAATAACGATATCTGCATCTTTAACTTCCTTTGCGATGTCTTTGGTTCTGGAGTGGCAAATGGTGATTGTAGCATTTTCGTGTAGCAATAAAAAGGAAATTGGTAAGCCGACAATGTTTGATCTTCCGACGATGACTGCTTTTTTGCCAGAGATGTTGACACCAGATCTTTTTAAAAGTTCGATACATCCCTTGGGGGTACATGGTACAAAGAGTGGTTCCCTGCCCTTCATACAGAGGTTACCCATATTGATTGGTGAAAACCCATCAACGTCTTTCTCTGGTGATATTGTGTTAAGGATCGTTTCTTCGTCAATATGCTTTGGTAATGGTAACTGGACCAAGATTCCGTTGACGTCTGGGTTGTTGTTATAATCCTTGACAACTTGTAACAGTTCTTCTTGAGAAACGTTTTCTGGTAAATTCTTTTCAAAATCTACAATCTCTAATCTTCGTGCCATTTTCTTTTTCATTCTTACATAGGCCTGTGAATCCTTTCGGTTTCCGACCAAAATAACTGCTAAGCCGGGCTTTTTGGGAATAACAGTTTTAAGAACTTGGATTTCACTATAAAGTTCTTCTTGAATTTCTGATGCGATTTTTTTTCCATCAATAATTTTGTCTTTTCTGCTCATATTTGTGTCTAGTTTTGGTTTTTAATTATTGACAAGTTGTGTGTTTCGTGTAAGGAAATTTGAAAAGAAGAAATTTTTTATGAATGGTTGGTAAAGATTTGTTTTTGGTTTTTCTTTTTTTAATTTTTGGTTTTTAATAAAATCGATTAATTTCTCTCAGATCAAATCAAATGCTAAATTAAAAAATTATTCACACTTTTTTTTTGAATCAAATTGTTAAAAAACTTTTTTTTACAAATATTTGATGAATTGGTTTAAAATACAAATTGTTCTCAAGAAAGAAAAGGAAATGATTTTTAAATGAAACAAAAAAATTAATGGTTTTCAAAATAGATTCCCTTGTAGCAAAAAATTAAAATACATAGAAATTGATTTTCTATGTGAAAAGTTCAATATGCCATACAAACCGTAAAATTAGTTCTGTAAGTTTATTTTAAAAAAGTAAATTTCTTATGTTTATGATAGGAAAAAAATAAAAACAAAAGCATTCAATTTTTGTAAAAAATATTTTAACTTTAGAAATTACTGAAGATATCGATCATTTTTTATGGGACTGCCCATTTTATAAGGAAAATCGAATAATTTGGACTAGAGAATTTAATTTAAATTTATAAAAATAATAAAAATACTATCTTTGATATTATTCAGAATAAAGAATCATTATTTATTTTTTCATTTGATTAATGATGAAGACAATTATGACACTTTATTGTATTTTCTAAACAAAAATTTAGAAATTCGAGAAGCGCCTTAGAGTGCCGTAAAGTGCCTAGTTTTTTTTTAATTTAAGAAATAAAAATTAAAATTAAGAAATTTTCTTTTTATCTCTTGAATTAAAAAAACCTAACGACGGTTTTCCGGAATTCAAAAGAATAAAGTAAAATCTTTGATTTTTCTCAATTTTTTTGTTTTTTTGGAAAACTTAACAAGTTTTTTTTCTAAAATTATTATATGCTGGAATCCAAGATTCTTGGGATTTATTTTCAAAAAATCAGTTTGGTTTTAAGAAGTAATTGGATTAAAGATATTTCTCAGAAAAATATTAAATGAATATCAAAAATTAAAAAATACATTCAAAAATGGGGATATTTATATTGTTACAATAGTTATCCAAAAATGTTTTGACTCTATACATCATTCATTGATTTATTATTTAATTAAAAAATTTATAAAAAATGAAATTATTATGAAATATCTACATACATATTATTCAAAATAAGGAATTGGTGTTTATCAAGGAGATCCATTATCTTCTTTATTATTTTGATTCATTACTCATTTTCTCTTCGAAAAAATTAAATCATTGGCAATACATGTACAGATGTTTGCAGATGATCTAATTTTGCTTATGAAAGGATCATTAATGGAAATAAATTTTCAACTAGAAAAAATCTTTAAAATTATAAGAGATTTCGGTATGAATCCAAATAGTGATAAAACGAAAAAAACTTTAATTTAAAAAAAAAATTTATATCTTGGTATTTGACTGGATAAAAAAACTCATTTAAATTTTAACCTTGAAAAAGTTAAAACCAATTTCAAAAAGTTAATCAATATCTTACAACAAAAAAATTTACTACTAATGGATTAAAAATTCAGTATTTTAAAGCAGTATTACATAGTCAACTATTATATGGATTAGAAATATTTGATTTAACATAAACAGATTTTAAAGATATTGATACTTGGATTAATAAAAAAATTACAAAATTTTTATTAATTAACCCACATTCTCCCAGGCTTATTTATAAAACTGAATTAAAAATTGATCCTGTCAGAATAACAATATATAAAAGAAGATTTAAGTTAATATAAAAATTAAAAAACCCTGGTTTTAATGAATAAATTAATAAATTATCTTCCTTTTCGAAAAAGAATTTGAAAATATTAACTGGCAATCAAATAACTTAAAAGAATTAGAAATTGAACTTGATAAATATCGAATTAATCAATTAGAAAATAGCTCAAGTTGGAAAGTCCAAAAATATTTAAAAATTATCCAAATAAATAACACAATAAGCAAGTGGTCGTGTCGTCAAGTGCCGTAGAGTGCCTAGGTTTTTTTTAATTTTAGAAATAAAAAGAAAATTTCAAAAATTTTCTTTTTATTTCTCAAAGAAAAAAAAAGCTAACGGTAATTTTCCAGAATTCTAAAGAATAGAGAAAAATCAAAGATTTTACTCAATTCTTTTAAATTCTGGAAAACCTAACGACAAAAGATATTTAAAATGGAAGGGTTCAACTTCAATTTTAAAACTTAGAAATTTTACAAATTATTTAAATAGATACTCTTATGTTATGAATAAAAATAAATCAAAATATTGTGAGATATGTAAAAAAATAAATAATTTAGATGTCATTGAAGATTTGGACCATTTTCTATGGAATTGCTCAGCCTATGAAAATAATCGTACAATCTGGATATCTGAATTAAAAAAAATTAATATATCTAATATATTAAAAAATAATAATATTTTCAATATTATTACAAAAAAAGATTCATCAAGTTTAATCACCTTAGTGGATAATAAACTTATCTTTGAGTCTTTAATAAGATTCCTAAATAAAAATTTAGGAATTCGGGTACATAAGAGGGGCTAAGAACTCCTCCCTTAAATAATAAAAAAAAAAAAACATGACTTTTTTTTTTAATAATGTTATTTGGTTAGTTTTCAAAAGAATACCCTTTTTACGATCAAATACAGCCGTTCCAACCCTACCATGAAATTTGACAGATAGAAATTGACTTTTTTCTCTCTGTTAGAAACAAAAAAAAAATCTTTGGATAAACGGTATTATACATAATTTTATCGTTTGCGATAAGTTTTTTAAAAAAATTTCAAATTGAAAAACACAGATATTAAAATCTTGTTGTTTATAAATAAATTCAAAAATCCAAAACAAATTTTCCAAAGATCGGAGAAAGAATTTGATAATCACTTTGAAATGGTCTTGCAATTTGATTTCAAGGTGTTTTGAAATTAAGGATCCACCAAAAACCTGAAAAATTTTTTCAAAATTATTGATCATTGAGAGAGGTTTATATTCAATAATTCAAATTTTAATATTTTCTCTATTGGAAATTTTTGTTCTATTATAAAATTTCATCGTTTTTAATAGGCTATCACACAACCATAAAACCCTGTCATAAAAAGGAAAGTGTGGGATAGAAAATGAATCTTCTGTTTATCATAGATTTTATGGTAGGGTTGGAATGGCTGTAATGAAATTTGGTAATAAGGAGAAAATTGTTGAATCTTTTGATAAAGCCATTTAACAATAGTGAGCAAAAAAAGTTTGAAGTAGTGTGACTCTAACTGATTAAAAGAGTTTGTGTTGCTCTTTTAAACAATTTGAGAGACATTTTTCAAAACTTTTACTAATCAATTTTTTTCAAACGATCATACTGGTGATTTGCTTTTAAATGGGGAAAAAATATTTTTTTTTTTATTTGTTTTACATGATAACCCTGAAAAGATATAAATATTTCTTTCATAAGATCCTTTTTAAGGATTCAAATGTGATCAATGTTGAGATCTAAAATGAGAGTCCTTCAAGGAAAATAATTTTTAAGATAATTATTCACAAATTTTTTCTCCATTTGAAATTTGAGAAATAGCTTGATGGTTTCAAAAAAAGGAATTACAAAAAGAAAAAAAATTTAAAAAGATCTTTTTAATTTTAGAACAAAGGACTTTTTTTGAAATAGTGGCAAACAGTCAATTGGTTGATTGTTAAAAAAAGTAAATTATTTTTTCGCAAAAATAATAAAAAAAAAAGAGATTTTGAGGAAATTTTCCTTTTCTTTCTTGAATAGGAAAAAAATTTTGACTTGTGTTATGAACGTTGCAAAAAGGTTTGAAGATCTTTTGGTTAAAAAGTGTTATTAGAAAAAAAGTTGGAAGAAAAACAAAAGGAAAGTAAAAAGAAAAAGAATTGAAAGGAAATAGTTACATCTTTAATAAATAAAAAATTTTATTCAACTTTTTAAAAAAAATGAGAGAAATAGAAAAATATTTCGGTTTTATTGATGTTACACAGTGAGAAAGAACAAAGCAACGACTCTGTTATAAAACAAACACCAATTTCTTTATTGTGAAAATTGATTAAAAGTGCTTTTAGTTCAATTTGCTTTTTTTTAAAAGGAAAAAATTCTGATAATTGAAAAGTTTGCAAAACCTCGCTGAAAATTAAAAAAGAAAGAGAAAAACTCAAGCATATTTTTACTTTTGTTTATTGTGTTTGATTCTACCCTTAAGTGATCTCTTGAAAGTTAACGATTTCCTTGTAGATTTTATTTGGTTTGTATTTCACTAATAAGGTAAACTGAATTCAATTTTTTTTAATGATCAAATAAGCAATTAAAAAGTTTTGAAGAAAAAAATGTAGGGACAGTATAATCTGAAGAAATACAAACAGAGTACGCCATAGTAGCAAAATGTAATTCTTGAATTTGTGGCGAAATGTAGATTTTTAACTCAAAAATTCAATTTCTCAAAAAAATTAAATAATTAATTCCTATGATAATTTCTTGATAAATTATTTTCACTTGTTGGAAATATATGATGTTACAATTAGCTTTAGAAAAAGGAAAAGCAAAAAAACTAACTCGTTTTTGGACATTTAGGTTGATGATTATTGAGTTAATATTTGTGATTAAAAAATTATAAAAATAATTGCTTTTTGGAGAGAGAATAAATAATTAATTTATAAAAAGCTGGAATAATATTATTTTGGTTCTATTTCTTTTATTAGATTTATGGGATAAATTTTTTAAAAAAAAATATATTTAAATTATTATTTGTGATCTTAAGTAAGAAATTTAATAATTGTTTGTTCAATAATATATTTTTTATTGTAATATTTAACTACAGAACTAATATTATTTACTTTCAATTACAATTTACTTTGATTAGAGATGAATTTGTGGTGAATGGCATCTTTTAAATGTTAATCATAAATATTAGAAACCATCCCACCGTTTAAAGATTCTTAAATATAGAAAAATTTTTTTCTTTTTTTTTATTGTTTAAAAAGTTAGTTCAATCAAAAAAAAATGTTTAAAAATATAAATTAAACCCATTCCAAAAATATAGACACACCCAAAATCAAAAATAGGCAAAAAAACACCCAATTTATTGTATTTTTCGATATCTAATATAAAAAATCATTTAAGTAACCCAGTATTAAAGTTTTAATAAGTAATCAATTTAATACAAATAAAAGAAAAAATATAAAATTCAAAAATAAAAATTAGTGTGTCCAAAATTATGAAACGAGCAGATCAAAAAATGTATTGGTAAATTTGTTGAAATTTCACCAACAATTGTTGATCGATCAAATGTTAAGATACCATCTACCAATTGTATATGATATTTTCCAATTTAACAAACTCAACACTAACCATCTACCAACCAGTGAAAAAAAATTTCGAGATCTAATAAAACAGATTACGTAACTATAAAAAAGGAAATGAAAACAAAACAAAAAAGACAAAAAATAAAATTGTTTGTAAAATCAAAATTCTTTCCAAATTTAATTTAAAGTGCAGTAATGATGTTCTTTTCATTGTTTAAACTGTGTAAAAATTTTTGGAATCTAGTTTAACTTTAAGAAAATTCAGGCTATACGATTATTTTTAAATGAATACATTTACTTTGAAAAAAATCTTACTAAGTACAATTTTAATTTCTTAAAGAGTGGCACAAATTTTTTATGTCCATATCAATGATATGTGGTCAAAAATTTGTTTTCACTTTATTTTTTTTATTTTAATTAACGGTAACAAATAACAAATAACAATTGAAACTTTGCAACTTTTTTTCATTGAAACATGAATAAAGGAACTTCAATTCCTAGAAATTTCTTTCAATTGAAAATAATACAATAGATATTTAAATTTCAATTCCCCATTTTTCAAATCATCTGATTATATCCCAAAATAATTATTTTTAAAGAAAATTTTAAAGATCAGTGTTTTTAAAAAGGTACTATACCTTTAAAAGATTAGTCTATATAAAAATATATTTTAATTGGGCAAAAAATGATATCAAATGTTTAAATGCACAAATAACTCTGAAAATGTGTTTTAAATGTTATTGAAAAATCAATTATTACATTTGTTATTCTTGATTCACAAATTAAAATCGTCAGTTTTTGTTGATAAGGGATTAACATCATCATAGATTTCTCCATAATCAAAGTATGCTATAATTAAAGTATTCTGTAATAGTTTACTAAATAAATTAGCACGTAAAAGCTCAAATAAATCTTAACGTACAATAAAAGTATTGCCTTTTTTACTAATGATCACTAAAAAAAAAGTTTAATTTGGAAATTTTTCCATAATATGTTTTCCATATCTAAAAATTGAAACCCAAAATACAGTATTCTGGTATTTAATAATTTAGATTTAGAACTTACAAAAACAACAAATTTTAAATTTTTGAATTTCAAAGATTAACTCCAAAATCATATATATAAAAAATGAAAAAAAAAATTTTTTTTATTTCTATTTTACAGGACGAGTTGTATTTTCCAATATATTTCCAATACCTTTAAATAATTTGTTAAAATATCTCTGATTTAATTATTTAATTTTTTAAAAAAATCAAATTTTTTCTCAACTAAAGTTCATCTCGAGACCAAAGAAGAATATTTTTCAACTTAAATGTTTGAATATTGATGACTCGATCTTCAAACTTGTAATCAAATATATAATTTTTTCAGAAATTGTTAAAGTTTTATTACTAATATGAGCATCATTTTTAATTGATGAAGATCAATATATAGTCCTAATTTATTAATCAAATGTTTAGAGTAACTTGGACCAGGCTCAATTCATGTGATTTTAATTCAATATCAACATACTTTAATTTTTTAACTTGTCCTTGTTAGGCCCTAATGCCTTAAATGAATTAAATTTTTTCATTATAAAAAAGCTCAATAATTTGTAAAAAAATAGAAAAAATAATCAAATGTATTGATTCTTTTTGGTTCGTTCATCAGGTATTAAAAAATTAAATCTGAGAATCCAAAAGCCCCAACCTGTAGAGTATTTTGTAAATACAAATTTTCATAGAATTACTTGATTGTTTTACGAGCTTGAAAAAGTATTTTATTATCTCAAAAAAATTTTTCAAGTTTGAAAAAAACATAGAACATCTAAAACAAAACTCAAAGGACTTTTTCTTGACTCTTCTTTTCTTCAACTTAATAAAACTCATCAATCATTTTTTCCATTTTCCACTTTTGTTATTTTATTCAACAACAATAAATTTTTTACAATAACTAAATCCGCATTTGACCTATTTTTGAAACAAACCAAACAATCAATAGAAATAAAATAAAAACAATTGAAAAATGGAAGAAGATTCGTTACTTCTCGGAGGAGAAAGGATTGTGTCTGATGAAACATGTTTTTGGTGGAGGAAAGAAAAGATATATTTATTTGGACAAAAAGTTAAGGTTTCAACGTACATCACGTTTTGGAAGTATGTTTGGTTATTTGCAGCAGCTTTCTTTGGTGCCTTTTTTGAGTTTTGGCTTCCTGATTGGATTATCTTTGGTCAAATCAATATTACAAATTATTTGAAAAATGCTTTTGGTGCATTTCTAGCTGGGATGATCACATCTCTTGAACAAGTCAAATTTCAAAAGCCTCAAACTTATTTCTTGTTTGCCCTTCCAATCAATCCTTAATTTCGTTTCTTTTCTTTTCTTTTCTTTTCTTTTTTCTGAAAATTTCTTCGCAATTAACCGAATGAAGATTTTGTTTTTTTGTTTAATTTTTTTCTTTTTATACTAAATCTCATTGATCAATAATTAGATACGAGTCAATTACTGGATCACTTTGCTCAGTTATTACAACTTTTGGAAATGTGATTGAGGATGCTGAAACGGTAATTATAATTCAAAAACAAAACCAAAACCAAAAACAAAAAAAACTTCTCATTTTGTCTCTTCAAAATGCCATTTTATTAAAGTGTGAAATTCAGGTTTCCACAAGCGAGCATTGTTCTTGAGAAACAATTTGATGATCACACAAACCTTTTTTGGATTCAATTCCTTTTTTACAATGAATTCCCAACTAACAAATATCCCTTCAAACCTTTTCATTCTTTTTGTCAAACAAAACAAAAAAATTTTATTGCTTTGCTTCCTTGTATTTTGAATAGCAATTGGAATACAGCAAATGGGGCTGCCCTTCAATTTTGTTTGGAAATTTAATTGCAAGTTTCCTTCTTCGTAAACTGGGGAAATATGTTGCAAGAAAAATCAATAAGGATGTAAATTTTGCACAAAAAATGAAAAAGCTTGATGATGAGGATAACCGTATGCTCTTTGAATTTTCTGTTGCACAAGAAAACAAAGCCCAAAGTATCGTTGGGAACAACGAGTATTCGATCAACTCGTCGCGTTCAATTACTTACTTTGAGGACGAGCTCTCATTTTCACCTTCTGAGAACCGAAACCTCTTTTCAAATAAATTAAACACACCCAACGTCAAGCAAAGCACACCTCTAACCAGAACCTTTTCCATGTTTTTTAAGGAAGAGCCAAAAAAAGCAAAGAAACTGAAGAAAATCATAAATTCGAAAGAATACCACAAACACATTAAAAAAAAAGCATCACAAAAATTTCAAAATTCTTCTTTAAAATTGGAGCTTTATCACAAAATTATTTTGATCGCATGCTTTACTCTCCCAATCATTAACATCCCTCTTGTGAGGATTTCCAAATTTTTCCCCACAGATGTCGATAAATCTAATAAAAAATTGGAATTCTATTATTATATCATGTTTTTTTGGAACGTTGTTGGGGTTTTTGTTGGTAGATTCCTATCTGGATCTTCATTAAAATGGAATGTACAATGGGGTACATTTAGAGTTAATATGATTAGTTGTATCTTTATTGCTTTGTAAGTGTTTTTTTTTTTTTTTTTTTGTTATTATTAATTTTTTTTTTGTGCTTTCTCATTGCTACTAATAAATTCAAATAAAAAAAGTTGTAATTTTGGTCTTGTTTCAAAAAGTAAAAAACACATTAGAAGCAATTTTCATTTTTAATTGATTTTATGAAAGTCTTTGGACATTTTGAACTAATTGTTAGCAAAATATTTTGAGAATTTGAAATAAAAATTTTCATTTATTAATTGGATAATGATAGTATTGATTACGCCCATGAGAATGCAGAACAACCAAAGTAACAAAAAGAGAGGAACCATGTTTTAATTTGTCACAATTTTTTTTATTACTTTAAGGTTTACAGTCACGCAAGTGTGATTTAATATTATTTATTAATCTATTAAAGTTCTACATAATATGTTTTTAAAAGTTCTGAATGGCTTTCCTGAACAAAATTCAAGTTCACCATTTTGTAATAAAAATCTAATAACTAAAAAAAATCAGGTTACGGAGAAATTTGTTTTCATTTTTGTAATTGTGATTATTAATTAAGATGAAATTTTCAGAATTATTATTAACTGAAAAAGTAATACACTTATGAGAATTTCATCTTATTGTAAAATATAAAATCATTAAAATTTCAAAAACAGAATAAGATCAATTTTTTTGAGCAATTGAAGATATTAGCAAAAATTTCAAATTTTTTTTCCTGTTTTAAAAATAAATATATAAATTGTCCAGTAACTACTAACATTTCTAATTACAATATTGTTTAAATATTCTAAATCGATCAATTTTCACCCTTTGATAAATTTAGAAATAAAAAAAATCTGAAATCTTTAAAAATTAATAGAGAAATTGACTTATAGAAAATCTGAAAAACTAATTTATTGTGATTATTCCTTAGATAAATGGCAAAGTGGTTAGAAAACATCTATCATGATAATTACTTTGTTTTTACATTGATAAAACAAGATTTTTATTTTCTTTAGATCATTTCTTACAAATAATTTTTCTAAAATTTTATATTTAAATTGGGTAACTTTGAAAAAATTTATATTTACAAAATAGTTTTACTTAATTTAATATAAACTAAAATTCAAAATTTTCCACACAGCTAAAATGACCCAAAAAATCACAATAATACAATTTCATCCAAATTGGAAAATAAATTTTGATTTAGAAAAATATGAAAATAATTTTTTCATCTTTTTAGTTTTTTGTTTTCATTTCATTTTTTGAATTACATAACCTGTTTCGTTCGATCAATAATTTTTTCACTATTTGATAAAGTTGAGTTGTTCAAACTAGAAGAACTAAAATAAAATTATTAAATGGTATATAACCATTTGATCGATCAATAATCCTAATAATATTTAAAACAAATTTACCAATATATTTTTTTTTGTTCCCATCTCCAAAAGTTTTAACACACCCATGATTTATTAGTATTGATAATTATTTATTTATTGATTTGTTTTGTATTGCAATTTATAAATAATTGTTAACATTTCAATTAGTGAATGTGTTCTAATTTGGTATTTCTTCTAGAATTGATTAAATAAGAATTTTTTTTTTTCCAAAATTGAATTTTGGTATGTCAAAAATTTTGAATTGGAGTTTAAATTCAAAATAGCCAGACACTATTTCTCAAATTAAAATGCTATTTGAATATTTTAAATTGAGAAAAATGATTCTCATTTTAATATTTAATATCAAAATTAGATTTTCATTTTCAGTCATTTTCTCTATTAGATTTTCTGATTTCAGATTTTTTTGATTTCTAAATTTACAAAAGGGTGAAAATTAATAAATTTAGAATATTTAAATAATATTGTAATTAGAAAGGTTAATGGTTACTGGACAATTTATATATTTATTTTTAAAACAGGAAAAAAAATTTGAAATTTTTACTAATATTTTCAATTGCTCAAAACTATTGATCTTATTTGGTTTTTTGAAATTTCAGGGTTTTTATATTTTAAAATAAGACGAAATTTTCATAAGTGTATTACTTTTTCAGTTAATAATCATTCTGAAATTTTCATCTTAACTAATAATCACAATTACAAAAATATATTTAATTCAACCTTGACACTATTTTTTTAAATGACCCATTTTTATTATAAAATGGTAAAGATATTTTTTTTTTTTGTTTTTATTTGAGCGAATAATAAAATCAAAGAAAACAAATTTTAATGTGGTCCGTTTTTTTTTCATAAACCCATTTTATTACAAAATTGTAAAAAACGATACAAAACAAAAATTAGCATCTTTTTGAAAATCTATTTTGTAATAGAAAATTTCTAAAAGCCATCTTAAAGAGTAAAAACAGGCGCGCCACTACTTTATGTCATTTTTTTTTTTTTTCTTAATAACTTTTAATAAAGGAAAACAAAAATGTTAAAATAATGATTTATTTTTTATTTATTTCTCAATTTTTAATTATCATTATAGAGCACACAACTTATTAAAATTTGGAGGATATATTACACAATCATTTCAATTTATAATGACTATCAAATATTTTATAAGTGATTTTTGTGGTTCAGAATCTGGATGGGCAATTTTAATAGAAGAAACTGGTTCGCTTTATGAAGCGCCCATTCCAAAAAAAATTGCAATTATGAATCTTACAATGAATTTCTTTTTTGCTTTTATTGTTTATATATTCTTAGTTTGGGTTGTTCAAATAACTTTCTTTTTTCAATCTTTATGTTAAATATAAAATTATTAAATAAATAATAATTTTAAATTTAAATAATCACATTTCTTTTTCTTTTTCTTTTTCTTTTCCTTTCCTTGCTTTTTCTTTTTCTTTTACTTTTTATTTTTTTTTCATTTTGAGGAAAAATTTCGACTTATAATTTATCATCAATTATTAATGATAAATTCCTTTACTTTTTATTAGAAATAGAAATATAAATATAAAGAAAATTTATTTCAATAGAAATTATTAAAAATAATTTTAATAATAAAAGTCAATTTAAATTACATTTAATTTTCCTTTTCTTCTAATTTTTTTTATCATCAAAATTTTCTTGAATATAGTAACAAAAAACATCCAAATCCTAAAAATCAAATAATTCTTTTTTTAATTCTTTCAGAATTATCAACAATCTATTTGGTTAGGTGATCTTTCTTGTTTGGTTTTCTAAAAGTAAAGATTTGGTTAAAATACGGTCTTCTGATTTCTATTTTTTTGGTTTAGTCTTTGGTTAATTTCAAGCATTTGTATGAAATAAATTCCTCCATACAAAACATAATTTAATACAATTACAAATTCAATAAAAAAAAAAATGTTAAAAAAAGAGCAATTAATTTTTTTTTTTTTATTCTTAAGGGAGGAGTTTTCAATTCCACTTATTGATAATAAGGTTTTCGTTGGATTTGTAGAAATTAAAAAACAGCTTTTGGTTTTGTTGAATTCAAAATAATTTAGTAAAAGCTAAGATTTTCCTCTATTCTTTCGAATTTTGGAAAACATATGCACTCTATGGCACTTGCCAATAAGATAATAGGGTAATATTTCCTGAATAGTAATTATTTTTTAATATTTGTGAGTATTGTTATCAAGTGTCGTCAAATGTCTAGGTTTTCCAAAATTTACTAAAATTGAGGAAAATCCAAGATTTCACTCTATTCTTTTGAATTCTAGAAAACCTAAAGACATTTACAACCTTTAATATTTTTTAATTGATGAATTCAATAATTATCCAATCTACTTTTTCAATCTTTAAATATTTTCAAAATTCTTTTTCTCTAAAAGGAAGACTTTTAATTTGTTTATCACAACCTAAAAAATTTGAATTATAATTAATTTCTTTATTATATTTTTATCCTATACTTTACCAATTTTTGCTTATGTTTTAAAAATAAGTCTTAGGGGATGTGTATTATTGTTTTGAGAAATTTTGGAATTTTTTTTTATTAATCGGATATCTAAATCCCTTCCAAAAATTTGGATAACGCATAAAATAAAAAAAAAAAAAAAAAAATTAATAAATTGATTCTTTGCATCCAAACCTAAGATAAAAAAAAAATTAAGTAACACAGTATTAATGTTTTTATAAGTTATAATTTTCATCAAAATAAAAGAAAAAAAAATAAAATGAAAAATTTAAAATTTGGTGAGTCTAAATTGCTGAAATGAGCTGAATAAAAAATGTTTTGGTAAATTTGTTAAAATTTCACCAACAATTGTTGATCGATAAAATGATAAGATAACATTAACCGATTGTGAGTAATTTTTAGATTGAAGAAACTCAACACTAACCTTCTATCAAACTATCAAAAAAAAATTCCCAATATAACGAAACAGATTACTTAACGAAAAAAGGAAAGATAAACGAAACAAAAAATTGAAAAATAATAAAATTTGTTTGTAAAATCAAAATTATTTCCAAATTGAATGTAAAGTGTAGTATTTTTATTCTTCCTACGGTTTAAACTGTATCTATTTTTTTTGGAATTTAGTTTATTTCTCTGAAATCTTTTTTATGTTAGGTCAAATATTTCCAATCTATATAATTGCTGAATATGTAAAACCGCTAAAAAAAGTTTATTTTTAATCTATTAGTAATTTTTTTTATATTCGAAAATATTGATTAATTTTTTGAAAATTGGCTCTAACTTCATCAAAAGTAAAATTTAAATGAGCTTTGTTATCAAAAAAGATTCCTGAAATAAAATTTCTTTTATATTGAAATTATAGTTTTTTTTTTATATTCTTTGGGTTCACTTCAAAATCTCTTCTAATTGTGAGATTTTTTCGAACTGATAATTTATTTCTATAAAGTATCCTTTCATAAGTAAAATTAGCCCATATACAAACATTTGGGTTCGTGAAGTTGATAGTTTAATTATTTTTCATAGAAAATCAGAAAAAAAAAACAAATAAAGGGGGGTAATGTGTTCTATATGAAAAACCTCTATTCCTTCTTTTGAATAGTAGGTTAGTCGAAACATTTTTTTCTTCTTTCATTTTCTAATAAATTTTTTAACTGAGTAATAAATTAAAGAATGATTTATAGAACCAAAACATTTTTGAAATTAAATTGTTACTAAACATATATTTTCTTTTTTATCACTGCTCATTTTTATTATTTAAAATTAATTCAAAAAATTGTCCACCCCTGTAAGTCTGGTCTCTAATTTTTTCAAAAATCCAAATTGTTTTTTGCTAACTAAATTCCTAGGTTTAAAAAATTGAAAAATTAATGATTTAAAAAGGATTTTACTTTGGTTTGTATTTCTTTTCACAAATAGAGTTATGAATAGTATTTTGATTTCAAACTTACAATATCCCATTACACTCAAAATAAATTTTTTCATTAATTCACTTATCATGAACATATGTAATGATGGGAAATTGTACTAACTACCTTAAAGTTGAAAATTATTTGAAAAACTTCCAAACCAATATTTCCAAAGATCTGAAAGAGATAATCTGAAATCTTAACATACTAGGATTCATGTCAATAGACCATTTTTGAAAATTGAATCCAAAAGAACTGGATTTTAATATTTCCAAATTTATTTTTTGCAATTGTATCCTCAGCCAAAACAGCATTTCATTTTTTTTACAAGGCATGCCACCAAAGAAATTGACTTGTCCACACAAGCACAGGTGTTTGTATTGTAATAAAACTGAATGTTTACCATGTGCAAAATTTCTTTTTTTTAAGATCCAAAATAAGAAAACACAAACAGTGAACCTTGAAAAAAGTAAAGGTGATGAATCTGATTCTCGAAATGAATCAGAATCAGAAGAGGAACAGGAAGAGGAAGAGGAAGAAGAAGAAGACACTGGAATGGAGTCTGGATCTGAATCTGGATCTGAAACAGACAAGAGCAAAAGAAACAAAAAAAAAAAATTAAAAAGAATAAAATTTTTGCATTATTTATTTGTGTGTGAGGGATGTAAAAAAAAACAAACAAGCAAACAAAAATTTGTTCCTTTTGTAAAAGAAATTCAAAAAAAAAATGAAAAGGGAATACTCATCCAAAAAACTAAAAAAAGTCTTTTTGGTATTAGTCTTGTATTTCGAGAACGAAAAAAACATTCTGAATATAAAAAAATGAAGCAATATATTAATGATGTTAATAGTTATCGAAAAAGATTAAAAGATGAAAAAAAAGAAAAGAAAAACAACAAGAAAAAGGAGAAGAAAAAGAAAAAGGAAAAAGCGCAAGACAAAAAAAACAAATCAAAAATAAAAGGCACAATCCCTTTAAATCGGACAACAAGCACACAACCAAAAATCAATGTTCAATTGACAACGTCAAGAGAAAATTTCCTAAATAAGATCAATTCAAAAGGAATCAGGAAACGGGGCAACATTCTTCCATTCCATTTAAGAAAGCAATCAAGCCAAAACAAAATAACAGAAAACCCACAAAAAAGAAAAAGAACTAACCCGAACCTTCCTCACACAAAGTCTTTAGAATCAAAAGAAAGGAAAAAAATAAATAAAGATTCAATTCAAAAAAAAAAGAAATTATTTTCAACGAGTTCAGTTTCAAAAGTACAAAGGATAAAACAGCCACAAAATTTGAATAAAAAGGCAATTAAAAAAAAGGTTCCAATGAAAAAGCCGAACTCTCAACAGAAAAGTAACAAAACAACAAAACAAAGCAATTCATTTAATCTCCGCTACGAAGCATTGCAGGCACTTTATCTGAGTAAGCCCAAACCGATTTTAAAAAGTTCGGTTTTGAAAAAGAGAAAAGTAACTGAAAAAATCAGTTTGAATGATTACCATAATAAAAAGGATAACAAAAATAGCCCAGATCCTAATTTACAAAAAAAAAATCACAAAATTCAAAATCAGCAACAACTACAGCAGCAGCAGCAGTCAAAACAAACAAAACAATCACGACAAACAAAAATTCCAGGTAACCCCCCAAATAATTTCGTCCCTGCAAATATAAAATCGAATAATACTTCCTTTTCAATTAATGAAGTAATCGATGAAATTCAAAAAAAAAAAAAATCGATTAATGCACTTAAAAATCAATTGTTTTTAAAAATTCAAAATTTAGAAAATAATTCAGATCGAGATTCACTTTCAAACTTGATCAAACCTGATTTTTTATGCAATCTTTTGACAATGGTGCCAAAGGAAAATACACACCAAATCGTCTCAATACAACAAGAAATATCTTTATTAATTGAACAAACCGCAGATCAAATTACTCAAACAATGAGCGAATTTCACCAAAATAGATTTAATATTGAAAAAGAATTTATTGACGAGATTTTACATTAAATTTTATTTTTGAATAAAGAATTATATCGGATTAATTTCTCTTTGTCCATAAAAAAATTTTTTTTTCATTTATTTTGCTGATCACTTTTTGGAATTGTTGTTGATGAAAAATATTTTTTTTTATTTTTGTAATCAATTATTAAGGGTTTTGGCGATATCCATTTTAAGTAACTAAAAAGTTTCAAAAATCGCAATAATTTCTATCAAATCATCGATAAAGTTACAAAAATCGCGATATTATTACAAAAATCGCGATAAATATCACAAATCATGATATTTGATAAAATCGCGATAATTATTAAAAAATCTCGTGATTAATTCCAAAATATCGCGATTAAAAAGTAATCGCGATATAATAGTTGATGGGTTTTTTATGTTAATTCAGCAATATTTTTACAAATAAATTTTGTTTGATCAAAAAATAGATTATCTTGAAAAAAAAGTCATTCTTTTAAAAAAACAACAAAAAAAAGATACTTGGTTCAATCAAGGATCAGATCAAAGATCAGATCAAAGAGTTTTATTGTGTTTTCATTTGGTTTGGTTGTCAAACCTATTGATCCTTTTAGATCAACAACAATCAGAACTAAAGATAAATAACTAGTTTTGCAGTCAATTGTAGTATTATAAATTGCCTTGAATCAAAGTGCTTCTAAAACAACCAACCCTTTATCGGCTCTTTAAAGGATGTGTTATTGGGTTAAATCATTTTCAATATTCTCAGAAAGCTAAAAGGGGATGGATAACTTTTCAAAAGCTTTCCCAATAACCTTGCCACATTATCACCAATTATTAAGATTGTTTGTACATTTGTTTTCTTCTTCTTATTCTTCTTCTTCTTTTTCTTCTTCTCTTATTTTTGTGTTATACAGAAAACACAACTAGAGTTTAAAGGTTTTTTTTTTGATCGATCACCAATAATTAGGAAATATTCCTTCTTCTTTTTGGTTATATAACCTTTGAAGGTAATAACCCCATTTTAAAAAAACACACCTTTTTTATATTCAAGTATATTTTTGAAATGGATGATTATTTGTTTGATCATAAAATTCCCAGGAGATTTTTTTTGTAAAAAATAAAAAAAATGAAAAGAAAAAAAAATTCTTTTTCAACTCTAAAAAATCTCATGACCTTTTATAAACGTTTTCTATCTTTCAAACCTTTCAAACACTTGAAGAGACTTTACAACCCTTGAAAACACTTTCTAACATTTTTAAAGGGTAAAAGCGCTATAAAAGTCTCAAATCTTTGTAAAATTCAATGGATTTTTTGTAGTTCGATTTCAAAAAAATAATTTTTTTATATCGCGATAATAATTTTTTCAATCACAATAATGTTGAATATCGGGATTTTATGATTTTTCGCGATAAAGTTGGACTAATCGCGATTTTTATGATTTTTCGCTATAATACGGAATAATCGAGATTTTTTAATATTATCGTGAATATATTACTTATATCCTGAGAATACATGTTGTCATCAAAACTCCAAAAATAATAACGTTTATAAATGAACAAAAAGAATCAAATTGTTTTTATTTAGTTTTTTTTCAATTTCTTTTTTTTTTTTTTTAATAATAAACACACTATAATAAACAACGTTTTTCGTTTATAATTTGCATTTTTTCTTCATTATTGAACAAAAAGTCGTCTAAAAATTCTGGCTGAATTGTAACTCTATGTATATCATATTTATGGAAAATTAATTTTATGGTTGTTACGCATGTATCTGTTTCTTCATCTGAATCAAAAACTACATGTACGCTTCCAACAACCACCCCCTCGGCTAATTGCCATAGATGGAAATCATGCAGCCCACGCAACCCTTCTACATTTTCCACTTCCAATAACAAATTTTTCACATCTACATGCTTTGGTGTGCCTTGCATAAAGATTTCTGCACATTTCTTCACGGAGGGTAAAGCGTGACCAAGAATTACCATAATTATAATAAACGAAATAATTGCATCAAAATAAAATTTCTCTTCAAATTCTAATTGCCACAAAAGTATACCATCGACGATCGAGCCAAGAGAAATTAAGGTTGCACTTAAAATATGCCAATACATTGCATGCATTGTGATATCTTCCTTTTTCTTATGCTTAAGGTTGTCTTCTAATTCGAGTTCCATTTCTTTTAAAATTAACTTATCCTTATCTGCCTTCTGTTTGGCTAATTCCATTTCTTCTTTCTTTTTTTCCTTTTTTTCTAATTCCTTCATTTCTTTTTCAACTTCTAATTGCATTTGTTCTCGAAAATTAATTTCTTTCTGATTTTTTGTTTTTTTTGAATCTTTATTGTTCTTTTTTTTTTCTACTAATATTTGTTTATTCTTATTCTTCTTATTATTATTGTATTCATTGTGGTTTGCCTTTTTTTTTTGAATCATATTTTCGTCAGAAAAGGATTCAGTGTTTTTCGTATCATAAGTATTTAATTCAATATCAAAATCTGTTGTTTCAGAAGGCATAAATGTTGAACTTTCAGATATCTGTCCTTTGTCATGAATATAATTGGTCTTTTTTATCTTTGTCTTCTTCTTTTTTTTTAATTCCGTTTTGTTTTCCCTTTTCATTTTCCTTTTCCTTTCCTTCTTCTTCTCTTCCCTCTTCTTTGCCCCCCTTTTCTTATTTTTATGTTTCTTTTTTGCCCTTTTTTTCTCCTCTTCTTCTCCTGAAGGTAAATCCAAATTCCTTTTTTCATTTCCCCTTACATGCATAAACGAATGTCCCGTTTTTTCAGTAGCCTTTGGTTCAATTTTGGGCTTTTTTTTTTCTTTTTGATCTCGGTAATTCATTTTATTCTCTTTTTTATAAGATTGAGCAAGATTATTTCTTTGGTGAACAAATTTATGACTTGACAAACCATCGGAAAGTCGTTGATCAATTAAAAAATTACCACCATTGACTCCAACAAATCCTTGATCTTTATGGAAAATATGTGGGCCATGGTATTCTTTTTTTAACCCTTCGAAATTTGTATCCCAAAATTTTTTTTCATTGCTCGAAATTTCTTCATTTTGGTCATTTAATTCGAATTTGGAATTATCTGGTAAAGAGGTCTTTTCGGCATTTCTTGAATGATTATTTGTATCTTTTTTGGGGGTTTTCATATGAAAAAAGGAATGTACTTCTAATTGATCATCATCTTTATTTGGAGAATTATTTTGCAAATTCTTATTTTTGTTGTAATCAGATTCTTCTCCCACATCACTTTCTTCCTGTTCCTCCTCCTCCTCTTCTTCTTCTTCTTCATCAGATGTTCCGCTATTACTTTCATTAATTGTGTCTTCTTCTTCATCAGATGTGTCAGCATCATCATCATCTTCTTTATTTTTTTCTTTTTTGTCATTGTCTTTTGATTTTAATTTTTTTAATTCCTGTTCTTCTTTAATAATTTCATTTAGATAATTTCCTGAATTTATACTTTTCCAACTTGTTGAAATGTTTTCTGATCCGTATGTTGATGAATTTTCAATGAAATTATTATTTTCATAACTTTCTTTAGGTTTCTTATCTTGCTCATTATTAAGATCCAATTTTGGTAATGAATTGAATATATCAATTTTTTTCCAGTTTTTTAGATCATTATTTATATTTCCATCATCAGATTGATTCAAGAAAAAAGATTTGTTTTGTTGTGAATGTATTTTTGGGAGTATAATTTCATCTGGATGAGTTATTTCAGATTTTTCTGTTAATTCTTTATTGCTATTATATTCAATTCCACTTGTATTATCTTGAACGGAATTTAACTCTATGGATTGATTATGACTACGGTGACGATGGTGACGGTGGTGGTGGTGTTCTTTTGATTTTTTATTATGATAACTATTATGACGGTACTGATGATGATGAATTTGTATACTTGAATGTTGATGTTGTTCATTTAATTGTTGGGAATGACTATGACTATGATGACGGTGGTGGTGGTTGTGATGGTGATGTTGATGGTGAGATTTTGGGACATCTTTTAAAAATTTTGTGTTATGTGATGTGTGTTTACTATCATTTTTATGAAAAAACGTATGTTTCTTATGTTGTGGTGTACTTTGTAAATCCTTTTTTGAATGATCAGTTTTTTTTTTCCAACCCAAGGAATGCTCTGAAGGAATATCTAATTTATGATGTGACTGAGCAAATTTTGACTTTTGTATTCGATGAAACCCATATAATCGGGTTTTAAGTAATTGTTGATAAACTGAACGTTTGTTATGTCTTTTTGAAATATTGAATAAACTGTTTTTTCTTCTACTAGAACTCGAAACATTTTGCAAATTAAATTTTTTTTTTCTTGCAATTAATTTCCTGGTCCATTTGTCTTGAGTAAATTCAGTAGATTGGGAAATGGAAGGAGAGTCTAGATCACTTATTTTTTTCGAAAGCTTTTTTTTAGATTGATCTTTTGGATTTTTCCAAGTTTTTTCTTTCTTTAAGATTATTTGATTTTTATTTTCCCTTCTCTTTTTCTTTTTGTTATTGTGATTGTGGTTGTGATTGTGATTGATTTTTTTTGTTTTGTCTTTATACTTGTCCTTTTTGTGATCTGTGTTCTTCTTTATTTTTCTACTTTTCTTTTTTTGGTCTTTTTGTTTTCTAATTTTTTTGTGATCTTTATTGATTTGTGTATGAATTTGCTTCATTTGCTTCAATGCTTGCTCTTCATCAATTTCTTCAAACTGTGTTTCTCTTACATGAAAATGTTCGTCATAATATCCCTTTGTTGCAGGTCTAATTCTTAATTGATTTTCCTGGTTGGTTGTAATTAATGAATGCTTTTTACCTTCAAAGTTCCCTTTCTTACTTGATGAATTATTCGATTGTTTTGGAATTTTTTCATTTTTAGATTTTTCATTAGAAAGACGAGCAACTGAACGGGATTGGTATTGTGTTAAAGAGGAGATATATGATGTTGAACAAGAAGAATATGATGAATGTGATAATGGTGCAGAATGATGCGTATACCCAGAATTGCTTTTACCTAAGCTTGTAGATTCAGACGATGTAAATGTTGATAAAGATGATGACAACGAAGAATAATGTGTATTGCTAATATGTGTATCTAAATATGTACTCATGGTTGGGTGTGTTATATCATTGGCTGTCGCATCTGGAAGGTTTACCAACTGAAATCCCATTGTTTCCCCAAAACTTCCAAGCGTGGTCGTAAAGTTATGATCAGTCCAAACCGCTTCATGGTGTGTATTGAATCCTCTAAAAATATATAAGGATATCAAATTTAATACAGACGTTATTATACCAATCATTAAAACCAATTCCGGGTATTTAATTTCTGTGGGTGAAACAAATACTCGTAGGATTTGAACAAAAACTGCGAATACTAGTGCAACCAACATTGTTGCATTAATCATTCCACCCATAACACCCGCTCTAATCCATCCATACGTCATCGAGCTTGATGATTGTTTAAAAAATAACTATTATAATTAATTGACAATTGTTTTTATTATTATATTTTTAATTGTTGTAAACGATAATTTAATAAATTTTATTATTATATTTTTTTGAGGAAATAAATATTTTAAATAAATGAATCCAGGAAATATTTTTTTTATTAGATTGGAAATTGAATCTAATAGTAAAAAAAACAATAGTAAGATTTTCAAAAAAAAATAAATAAAAAAAGATCTTGAATCTGGCGATGGAAATCATGGTAACAATACTTCATACCACAATCAAATTTTTATCTTTTAAATTGAAGAAAAGGAAAAAAATGGCAAAAATATTCAATATCATAAAACTAAAAATATATTTTTTTCTGGCTATTGTCAAAAAGTGAGGTCTTTATTTTTTAAATAAAGATTTCAAAAAAAATAAAGTTTTGGAAAAGTGTTGACTATTTTTCAGAAAAACCATTTTTTCTGACTTTTATGTTTTTATAAAGGAAATAAATAAAGCTTAAAATGTGAGGCAGAGGTTCGCTATTTGAAAAAAAAATATCAACCAATCAGAATATCATGTCATTTAACAATTTGATTATAATTTTCATTCTTGTTTTGTTTTTAGATTCATTGGAAAAAAACAAATTTTTTTTCTGAATTTTCATTTTTTTTAGAATTCGTTTTGAATATCACTTTCTTTTAAGAGACTAGTGACCATAAAAAAATATCCTAGTAAATTTTGTAACAAATATAAAAAAAAATTATATCACATCTTGAAATTGAAAAAACAAAGTAAAAATTAGATTACTCAAAGACAAAACTTGCTTTAAATGCTATTCTATTTTCCCAAAGAATTTATTTTTTTTTAAAGGTATTTTGATCTATTTTTCTCGATTTTTGAAAAGTTCCTAATCCAATATATTTCTAAATTATTTAATAAAACAAATTATTTTTGTTTTAGAAGAAAATAACATAAATATCTATAAAGGAAGTGTACACAAATACCCTTTAATAGTAAAACCATCAAGTTTTAAAATAACCCAGTATGAAAAAAATCTACTATTTTTCAAAAAAAAAAGACAACTATTATTTAAACTTTAAAAAATATTACTTTCTTTAATTCAATAGTTTAAATCATTTTTTACTTTTTATTCTACAAAAAAAAAAGGAGAAAAATAACCAAGAACCTTTAAATTTAAAATTCTCCCAAAATACTTTTTGAAAACCTGGGAAATTCAGCTTATAATCTATAAAAGAAATAGATTTTTAATTTGATTATTTTTAATACATTTTTAATAACCCAATTTTAATCATCTCAATGGGTTAGTAATAATCCAAAGATTAAAAGTATCAATTGATATTTATTATTATTTCTCAATTTTTTAAAGATTAACAAACAAATTAAACTAATTAAATAAATAAATCTAATAACAAAAAAAAAAAAAAAATTAATAGATATTATCAAATAACTTATTTAATAAAAATAACAGTTTGTTGTTTATACTCTTAATATTAGAAAAAGAATTTTACCTAATCATTTAAATTTCAAGAAATTCAATAAATATTTGCGAATAAAAAAAATGATCAATTGTTTTCTGATCTTCAATGGATTCAATATTTGATTAATTATTATTGTATTTTTAAAAATATGATTAAAGTCTCAATGTTATTTATTTATATAAATTTACAGAATTTACTAAAAGTGAGATTTTATAAAATAAAAATGTTTTCCAAATTTTTCAATTTCTAATTTGATCCAAAAATCTGAACAAAAAGGATCAGATCGTTTTTACTTGAAAATTTTAATGGGAAAAATGAAATTCTTTTAAAAATGATAAACTCATTTTTCTAACTCTAATGATGAGTTTGATAAGTTTAATTGAGCTTTTGTGTAAATAAGTCCTCTATTATCTTTGGGAAAATAAAATAGCTAAGATTAACTATTCCCTTAATGAAAAAAAGATATGTTTTAATTGATCAATTCACTTCGTTTTTCTATTTTTAATCACTTTTATTTTTTGTATTCATGAAGGTGTGTTGTTACCTTCTATTTTTCAGATGTTACTTCAAATAAAACCCAAAATATTTTGATATCTTTTAAATCTAATGTAATATTTATTGATGAAAAATGAATGATGTTCAAAGATCTAAGATTTGTATAATAAAGAAAATAAAAATTAGAAGTGCCTTCAACATATTAACTTTTGAGATTTTGGGTTTTCATTTTATTATAGGACAAAAGGTCTTTTATACTTTATTTTGAAAAAAAAAAAAAAAAAAAAACAAAAAATATAAATTTTACAGTGATCACCAAAATAGCAATTAAACAAGAAACCAAATCAGCAAGTATATGAAACCCATTTGCCATCAAAGTTTTTGAATGTGTCACTAACCCAAAATACACATTCCCCAGCATAGCCGAGGTTAAAAGAAAGGATACAAAATATAATTTTTTCTTTCTTTTTTTTGCTCCCTCATGGCTGATCGGAATAGGCACATTGTTACGAATGGTTAAGTTTGTAACTCCGTTCATGTTCGTGGCAATTGCAGCTTTTTAGAAAGTTTTTAAACGAGAAATAGTATTAGCATTCTTGTATTGGTCAAAATACAAAAAAAAAAAAGTAAATAACAAGAAAAATAGTTCTGATATGAAAGACAAAAGAATTTCTTACAATCTTCATCATCCAAATCCATCCAATTACCCGCTGCCAGTTCAACAATATCCATTTTAACTTGTTAACTATATTTAAACTTTTGATTTTGTGAGTTAAGAATGAAAGTAGACTTTACAAAAAGAATAAAAGCTTTTTGATAAAAAAATAAAAAATGTTTTTTTCCTGATCAATTGAAAGTTTTTTTCAAATATTTTTGGATTTTATTATTTTTCCTTTAGATTGACTGTTTGTCGACAGAGAATATTTTTTTCAGACTTGAATTTTGGTTTTCCAGTAGGCATATAATTCCATTTTTTGTTAAAATTTCAAAGTTTTTCTCAATTTCGTATTTTTGAAAATTCTGTTATGATTTTAGAAAAACAAATTTACCAATTTTTTCTTACACCTTTGCCTCAATGTTTTCAAAGTTTTGTAAAATTTTAATTATTGAGTCCAGTAAAGATGCTGATGAAGGATTTTCCTTTTGAGAATTGGTGACTTTTATGATTTTATGAAGTCTTGGAATATATTTTAAGAATGTTAAAAGATAAATTTTATTCCCTTATTTTTCTATTAACAACCAAAAGTATGTCGCTAAAAAAAAAAGAAGTCGATTATTTTGTTTTTGAACTTATTCTTCATAACTTTCTTATTTACGTTAGGAAAAATAGGAACTGATCTCATTTTAGAAAAAATAACCTGTAAGAAATATCGAATTTTTGGTTCGTAGTTGTTTTTTGATAGTGTCTTTTATTAGATGTTCAAGAGATTATAAAGATCCAAAATCAAATAATTGAAAGATTTTGTTCAATTAAAAAAAAATTTCCAAAAATTATTTTATTTTTTTAATTGAAAAAAACAGTTTTTAATTAAATTTAATTAAAACAAAAAATAAAAACTCTAAAACCAAACTAGTTTGAATAAAGTGTCCATCAACTAGAGTAAACTTGGAAAAGATAGTGGTATATATTAACTTTGCAAATTTGGGAGGTTGCATCTAAATATTGCAACTAAAAAGTATATTATGTTTCTTTAGAAGACTATTAAGGATCGTTTTGTATCCTACATTCTAAAATAACACAAATACATCAGATCATTTCACTGTACTACTCGGGCATTGTTTGGTGGTTGAAATTGTATTAACATGTAGCAACCCTTGACTAAAAAAAAGTAAAAAAAATTGTGAAAAATGTTTAAGAAAAAAAGCAAAATTTATTTTTCCTTTTAAATTGAGAAAAATATGAATCAAAGCAATCTTAAAAAAAAGAGAAAAAATGATCAAGAAACTTTCTATACAATGTCTATTTCGTATAAAAGTTACCTACATCGTACTTTTAATATTAATTCAACGACCAACTACTATTTGTTTCACAATAACTGGAACAACATTTTTAGTCAGCTTTAAAAAAAAAGGCTTTATAAAATCATGGAAAATTTCAATTTTTTATATTTATAAAACTGTTTAAATTATTCATTTACCTGAGAGAATTGGGGACTTTTGATGATTTATTTTAATTGGTGGAGGATTTTTTTTTGAAAGCTGAAGGAAAATTTTGATCTTTTTATTTGACAATTAAGAGTAACAATCTTTAAACCTATTGGATTATTTGAAAAGTTCCTTTTTTGGTCTCATTTTGGCCAAAGAGAATAAAAATTTTTCAATTGAAAAATAAAAAAATATTTTGAAAATAATAAGAAGCTTTCTATTAGCTTCAATCGAATACAAATAAATTGCTTATCATTTAATCAAATGTTTTAAGTTGTTATTTTTTTAAGATTAGAAAATCTTAAATAATTGAGTTAATTGAAAGGTCGAAATGATAATTATTATGTTTGAAATTCTCAACAGTTCAATAATTTGTTTCAAAATAAAGAACATAAAATTTTATCTCAGCTTTTGAAAAATAGGCTTTATAAAATCAAGTTAAATTTCAATTTTTTAATTCTAAAAAAAAGTTTAAATTATTTTTTCCCTGATTATAATAAGTAATTTGATGATTTATAACCTTAAAATTACGTATCTATAGGGCACTAATTTAAATCTATGATAATCGTAAACGGGTTGTACTCTTGAACTTTTATTTTCATAGTTTTTTTTGGTTTTTTATTTGAATTCTTGAGAAATGTCTGGATTGTTTTATCGTAAAGCCAAAGGAAAACTTTGATCATTTTCTGTTACGATTTACGGTATACACTCAATAAACCAACCTGATTTAAAAATCAAAAAAATATTTGATTAAAAAAAGGAAGAAATCAGTCAAAAGTAAGTGAAATCGTTTTTGCAATCTAATATTATTTCACTATTTTTCCTTTGAAGATCTATTCAAGCGATAAATTGTATTTTCTATTTTTTATAATTTTATCGCCAATTAAATTTTTTTTAAAACCTTTCATAAATTTTCAGTGAAGCAACTTTGTGTGTAACTCAAAAATATTTTTTTAGAATGATCTAAATCAATAAAAAAAAGTTTGTTATTTGGCTGTCTAAAATACTCATAAATTGAAAAAAAAAATATCAAAAAATTTTTCGTTCAATTTCCATTTTTATAAATCTTTTTACCTCTTTCTTATCAAACAATCCAGTACAAAGAATGTCTTGAAGAACAACCAATTTTAGAGAGTTTCTTAACACTTGAATTCATAAAATGTTTTATTCAAAGTTTGAATACAATAATTCCAAAAATAAAAATCAAGTAAAAATTTCCAAACTTTTATTGCAATTTATTGTTATTAAAATATTTTAAACGATTTCAAATCAGCAAAGTTAGGTATCTGAAAGGAAATTTATAATACCAAGAAGTTGGAACAATTTTTTTAGGTTCGGTTAAGTTAACTAAATAAAACTATCTCTTCAGGGATTAGCGTCTACCAAGGAGAAGTCTAAGGTTAAAGTATGTTGTTATTGGGTGGAAACCACCTTAGTGATCCATTGTTCAAATGTCTCTAAAAAATTGATTAGTCAAGTTGTACTATTTGTTGATCTCATCAATAAAAAATGATCCTTGTGTGAGTAAAAAACCCAACAATTTCAGAAAGAAATATATATTTTAAGGTTTACAATCCCTGAAACTGGAAAAAAGATTATCTTATATTGGGTGTGTCAACTTGTTATTTTGGTTCTTAGCTGATCGATCCACAACTAAGTTTGGATCGTATAGGTGGTTGAAAAATGCTATTTTTTGTCATTTTATTTTTTTTTTTTCCGAAATCCGAATTGATGAGTCTAAGATTAATTAATTGGAAAGTATTGAATTGAAAGTGTTAATTTTTGGGTTGTAAATTGAAATTATCATTTTCCTTTTACAGAATTAGGAGTAAATAAAAAAAATTTTTTTTTACAAGCATCAAATAATACAAAGCGTAAATAAAAATTTCAACACAGAAAACAAAAAACTCAATTACTAATTAAATATCTTCCAATTAATTAATCTTAGACTCATCAATTCGGATTTCGGAAAAAAAAAAAATAAAATGACAAAAAATAGCATTTTTCAACCACCTATACGATCCAAACTTAGTTGTGGATCGATCAGCTAAGAACCAAAATAACAAGTTGACACACCCAATATAAGATAATCTTTTTTCCAGTTTCAGGGATTGTAAACCTTTGACAAATTTAAAGCTTGGATTATTAATTTTCAGTCTTTAAAGTTGCAAAATATCGTTCTTAAATTTGTAGTTAATAGTAGTTTTTTCTGAAATTCTTTGGTTTTACTACTTTTGTTCAAACCATGTATGTTGAAAAGTTTATTCAATGTTTCAAAATAAAAGACTTGTTTTTTTATTATAGAAGGTCTATACATTAACTGATCAAAAAAACCAAAAGTAAATAATAATTAGATAGGTACAGCTGTTTTAGAAAAGTGTGTACCAAAATTTTGAATAGATGTTGACTGAACTGATTAAAACATATGAATTAGACAGTTTTAAGCCCTACTTATAAAACTTTGTGTACACACTATTTTAAAACAGCTATACTGTTTTCTTAAAGTTCTATTATTATAAATAAATCATAAAAAAAGAGGATCAAATTATAAAATTTATCTCAAAAAATAGAGTAAATTTTAGATACAATTGTTATCATCAAAAAAAAAATAACCATTGTGGAAAAAAAGTGAAACAGGAAAAAAAGTGAAGCACGTTTTTTAATTGGGAACATTTCTGAAAATGAAAATTCAAAGTAAGATTAATTAAAAAAAGAATAAATTAATAAATTAAAGATAAAATGAAGTATTCGCCACAATAACAGTTTTTTTAATACTATCTTTTAGTATGGGTTTTTCTTTGATTGATCAATTATTAAAAATTTGTTCAAAAAATTGACTATTTTTGAGATCTCCAAAACTAATACTTGAATTTCTATAAGAAAATAGATTTAAATTGTGTTTGTTCTTTTGATTGAAAAACAAGATAACAGATTATTATTTGAAGTTAATTGGTCTCTTCTTTTAATTGATTTTACTTTTCATTTTTCAGTAATTTTCTCCAATGAAAAACTATATTTCACTTTTCCCCCCCCACAACTGTTACCTTCAATGGTAAGTCAGTAATTATTGAAATTTGCTTTTTGCAAAGATATTTAGACTAAAAACTATTCTCTCAATATTTTTTTACTATTAAATTGTTCAAATGGCTGAAACAATCAATCGAATCACTAAACTAATATTTGCACCCTTTTACCGTTTTTGTTTTATTTTTACACATTTTAGTTTTTGTTTTGATTTTTTGTAAATTTTAACAAACTTTTTAAATTCCAATGTAGAAATAATTCACTATAATTGTTATTTCATAAGGGCGTTCTAATGAATTTTTATAATTTTGTCCAATAAAAACAATATTTTTAGAAATTTCTTTCGATACATTTATCATCAAAAAAAAAATTAAGATTCAGAACAAAAAACAAAAAACAATGAATCTATACTTTTAATTTAAATTAATCTTGGAATAATAATCCAATTACAAAAAGCAAATTTATATTTCGTTAGGTGGTAATTTGTGTAAAAAAGTTCAATATTATATTGTTCTTCATTACATTTGTTGGATTTTGTTTACTACTAAACGAATAAGTAATGAAAATAATTTTGAAAAATATCATAAAGAAAGCGATTTGTTAAAAATATAAATTACATTGAAAATATTTATTTAATTTTTTCTTGTTTTTTGTATTAAATTGCGAGCAATTTTATTATATGATTGTGTTTTCCCACTTCTATGATTAATTCTTACTTCTGTTTTATTTTCTTCTCTTAAATATTTAAAAACAATTTTCATTTTATTTTTTTGTATTTTGGCTTTTATGGTACTAGTTGAAGGAAAATTCCATTGGAAATTTAAATTAGTTAATTCTTTTTGAAACATTGCTAATGTTTCATATAAATTATTCTCAAACTCTACAAAAAATATTCTTGGTATTGCTTCTTTTTTTTTTTTTTTTTCTTCAATTTCATTCAGATTTACACCTTTATTTGTATTTGATTGCTCTGAGATTATATCAAGGGACGATTCCTTTGAAAGTTGCTTTTTTCGAAATAAACTCCCAAACCAACTTTTCTTTGGACTTTGGGTGATTGGCAAAGATCCAATTTCATCATCTTTTGTTCGATGGAATCTCGGTGTTCCGATTTCAAAACTTGGGACATCATCTTCTTCTTGGTCCTGTGAAATTGACATTGGCTTGGATCTTTTTTGATTAATCTTTTGACGATTTTTTTTCTCTTCCTCATCCTCTTCATCTTCGTCATCGTCATCGTCATCGTCATCGTCATCATCATCATCATTTTCAAATTCTTGTGAATTCTCTAGATCTTTCATGTACTTTTTATTAGTTCGTTCTTTTTCATCAAAATTATTTGATAAAAATAGTATATTTTCGTTTGGATCAATTTCATCTGAAATATTTTTATTTGGTAAGTTTAGTTGTATTAAAAGATATAAATTAAAAATAATGTTTTGATTTTGTATTTTAGCAAAATTAAAAACTAAAAATCTTAGAATACTTATTTTAAATATCTAAAATTGAAATTAATAGAAGATGTAATTATTTTGTTATTACTTTGCATATTTAAAGCAATAAAAACAAGATAAAAATACATAAAATATAATTTATTACATTGTAAGTTGAAATCAAAATCATTTAAAATTTACCCAACTATAACGATTTACAATTTTAAAAAAATAAGTTGTTAATGATTTAATGTAATGAATCATCAGTTTTAGATGACTATCAGGGTTATAAAATTAAATTCATTCGGAAAATATTTACAAATAATATTTTTTTTTTATTTTTTTTAGATTTATCAAGTTATTTAAAGCCATATTTATTCAATAAATATTTTTACTAAGGAAATAATGCCAATACAATGGATATAAACTATTTTTCATAAATTTTGACTCACTTTATAATGTTCATGGGAGTTGTTTTGAGGGTTTATTCCAGTATTCTTTACAAAAAATATTTTCAAATTTTTGGATCAGAATCATTTTTTCTAATTTTTCAAATTTTAGTTTTGCTTTTTTCAAATTTTTTTTTTTTTTTTCTTTTTTTTTTTTTTCTTTTTCTTTTTTTTTTTTTCAAAAGATCATGTGGAAAAAAAAAAGAGATCTTCGAAAAGACAAATAATCACTAAGAAAATTGAGAATGTAAATTCTTTGAAAATGGATTAAATTATTCATAAAAAATATTGTTGTTCAACTTTTTTCAGTGAAAGTTCAGTAATAAAAAATGGGTAATGCTCATTTCAAAAATTGTGACTCACTTTTTTTTAGTTTTTGGTTTTATTTTTTTTTAATTTTTCATATATCAGGCTTTTATATATTTAGAATGACTTAAAAGTGAATTACAAATCATATTTAGTTATTAATTGTTCTTGAATACTAAAGGATAAATTTTTTTTTTCAATTTATTATTTCAGGTGAGTCACAATTTTTGAAAAAGAGTTTATATATATATATTTAGATATTAATTTTTATTAATTTAATTTTAGTGGATGAAAAAACCTAAATATAATGAACCTAGTTGTCATTTGTTTAAATTTTCTCAAAATAATTCACTCCAATAAAAAAACCAATGAAAAAAAAGTAGTTTCAATATTCTAGTTTTTGATTAAAATTTTTTTTGAAATTGAATTTTTTGTTGAATTATATTAAACTCAATTCCAAAAAATGGGACACAAAAAAAAATTACATTAATAAAAATTTACTCCAAAATACATGATACTTAAACATTAAAATAATAAAAGTCCCGAAAATATTTAATTAATACTATTTATATATTTTATAGTAAATTTAAAATTCAATTCGAAAAATAAAAAAGAAAAAATAAAAAAAAGTGTGCCCCTATTTTTGGAACACAGTTACCAAAAAATCCATTTTTATTGAAAGAAAAATTAATAAAAGCTATTAATAGATTCAGCTTGTCTTTTGATAACTAAATCTATCCTTTTAAATATAGAGTTTAATAATTTTCTTAGGTTTCCCAACTCAAAGTATTCCATACATTAGTAAAATTTTTAAAAATTCTTCTTCGTTTTTTGGTTAAAATTTTTCAGTTTAGTATACATAAATTTCCAATTGGGTTTAAATTTGTGGAATTGGGAATTGTCCAGAACATTAAATCCCCGATTTAAGTAAGTTTGAGTTTTTTTTTTTGAAGTATGTGGACAAGCTCCATCCTTTTGGAAAATCCATTTCAACTCATCATATTCTGAATTAGCGAGTTGAATTACATTTGATTTTTTTGATACTATCATTAATAATACATTCAGTATTCACACTTCTATTAATGATAATGGGGTCTGTTTGTAGGGCATGTGCTATAGCACACCATATTATGATTTTTTTCAAAAAATTTTTTTCTCGATAAAAAAAGAATCTTTTTTCTTTTTGAGAGAGAAAAAAAATTTTTTTTTGTGATCAGAATGAAAACTTTTAAATTTCATTTTAAAGTGATTTTGAGATTTTCGAAAAGTTTTGAAAAAAAAAGAAAATTTTTTTTTAAGTTTTGAAAAAAAAAGAATCCAAAAAAAATCAATAATCAAAAAATAATGAAAAAAAATGATAAATAATTAACTTTAAAATTATTTACATTGATTATTAATATCTAATGTTTCTATTTAAGAGTTAAATATCGCTTTTCTTGGAATTAAATTGATTTTGAAGATGTGCCCCAATTTTTGGAATTGAGTTTATTATTATTATTTTGAATTTTTCTTTTATTTTGTATTTGATTTTTATTTTATTAGTGAATAAACCAATCTTTAAAAATAGTTTCGTAAGAATCATTTAATTCTGAAAAGTTAAAAACAAACTCCACAACCTGTTTACCTTAATTTCAATTTTTAAATCTTTTTACTTAGTTTTGAATAAAAATGAATTATGGATTTTATTGGATATAATGCTAATAAAACTTTTAAAAAAAAAAATTTGATTTTAAAAATATTCTTTGAAATGATTTGTTTTGAAAGTAGAGTTCTCAGATTTATATAAATGGAAATTGATCAAAAAATTGTTTTTGATATTTTTTATTTGAATTTATCAACAGTTAAAAATTTATATTTCATTAGTAGTCGAAAGGTTAATTCTAAACTTAAGAAGATTTTTGATTTTTTTTTTTTTTGAAATAGAAAATAAAATTTTAAAAGTATTTTTATTTATATATAAATATTTTTTTTTCAGAATTTATTCATATCTAATGATAAAAAAAAATGCTATTATCAATGTTTTGAGATTTTACACATTTTTATAAAAAGTTATTATTAAAAATTATCATTGCTATTAAATATTATCTTTTTCAGTGAACGTTCGTAATAAAAAATTTATACCGTTAATTTCAAAAATTGTTATTCACTTTTTTTTTTTTGGTTTTTATTTTACCATTTTTAACAATTGTCAAATAAGGTTTTCGAATGTGTTAATATATTACAATTTATTTTTATATTTTTTGTTTAATTTTAACAACGAATTTTGAAATTGAATTTTACTTTTTTTCTCAAAATTTAATAAATATGTTAGCTCCAATAATATAGCTTGAAAAAACTAATAATAATACAATAATTATCAATTGTTAATTCAAGAGAATTTATACATTAAATTTTCTACTGTTTTTTTAAAAAGTTAAAATTTTAATTTTAATAAACCCCAATTCAAAATTTTTAACACACCAAAATTCGTTTTGTGAAAAAAAAAAACTTATTTAATCAATTCAAGAAGATTTACCAAATTAGAGCCATTCACTAATTGAAAAGTTTACACTTTTTTATAAATTACAATACTCACAAAACAATAAATAAATAATTATCAATACAAATAAATCATGGGTGTGTTAAAAATTTTGGAGAGAGCAAAACAAAAAAAATACATTGGTAAATTTGTTGAAATTCTATTAGGAATATTGATCGATCAAATGGTTAGATACTACCAACTAATTTTATTTGAGTTCTTCTATTTGGAACAACTTGACTTTAACATAATATCAATTGTTCAAAAAAATTTGGATCGAACGAAAAAAATTACGTAATTCAAACAATGAAATGAAAAGAAAAACTAAAAGATGAAAAAATGATTTTCATATTTTCCAAAAATCAAAATTATCTCCAATTTCAATGAAATTGTATAATTGTGATTGCTTGCAACGTTTTAGCTGTGTGGAGAATTTTGAATTTTAGTTTAGTTAATACTTTTGTAATGTAAAAATAACAAAAATAGCAATTTATTTTTATACATAATGATTCGTTTTTAAACGAATTCAATTCTTCTTTTTTAAAGTTTTTGGATTCTTTTTATTCAATATTTGGTGGAAAAAAAAATTTACTAAAAGATTTATTTGATATTTAATATTTTTTGTATCCTACGAGCAATAATCTTACCTATATTTTTAAAAAACTCTAAATAAAAGTTTAGAGTGCCGTCAAGTGCCTAGGTTTTTTTTAATTTAAGAAATTAAAAGAAAATTTTTGAAATTTTCTTTGTATTTCTCAAATTAAAAAAAACCTAACGGCGGTTTTCTTGAGGTTTTCTGTTTTATCTGTTAAGTGTTCTAGGTTTTTTTGAGGTTTTCTATTTTATTTAGAAAATCTATTGATTTTCGTTAGGTTTTCTTGAGTTTTCTGTTTATTTCAAAAAGTAAAAAAAACCCTAACGAAAATCTATTGATTTTCCAAATAAACAGAAAACTCAAGAAAACCTCACGGCGCTTTTTCCAGAATTCAAAAAAATGGAGAAAAATCTTTGATTTTACTCAATTATTTTAAATTCTGAAAAAGCAAAACGGTGGCATTTTTTACTTTTCGAAATAAACCGAAAATTAGATAAATTTTTGGTTTATCAAATAAAAAAAAACCCAACGGCAAACATGAGGTAATTTTGCTTAATCACCTCTCTCCAATAATAATAATAAAATAAAAAAAAATTTAATATTTTTTCAGTTCTCATTTTTTTTTTCAAAGATCAAAGATTTTTATTTATTCACTTTAATCAGATCTTCTTAATCTTGCCAATAAAAATTGGTATTAATTTTATTTTTAACAACAAATAAGTATTTTTGGGTAAAAAAATTATTTTATCAAGTATGAAAACACAAAAATTTTTACACCTATTAAAACTCTTTGTAGAAAATTAATTTATTTTCAATTCTTAACCAAAAATCTCCCCAAGTTTAGGATAATTACAAAGTTTACCATTTTCCAGACACCTTGTCAAACTAATTTAGAATTAATAAAGGACCAAAGTGGTTGAATTGCCCAGTGGGGAACAAAAATTAAAAAGTTAGTCAAACTTTGAGATTTAGGTTTCTGTGATTTGTTTTTTCAAAAAGAAATAAAAATATTCTGCATTATTTTTGAACTTTTAGAATAAACGATCTTTCAAGATCACGCTTTTTTTTTATTTTTAAAGTTTATTTTGCCAAGAAAAGCCAGCTTGATAAAAAAATTTTTGTATTTAAAAATTATTTGATTTTCTTTTCTTCTCAAAACTTTTTAAAACACAAAGTTTTGTTGATTTTAATGCTTTTTCAAATTTTGATTTTCTTGATTCAAGTTAAATTTATGAAGCGATTTTGTTTAATTTTCTCTTTAAAATAAATTAAAATTTCTCAACAATTTCGCCTTGTATTTTGAACATGTAGAGTCAGATGATTTTAGATGAGATCATAAAAGGATTTTATACATTTCACTTATTTACCCTTTTGTGTTCGAAGTCCATGAAAATTCTTCTTTGAGTTTTCTCTTCTTTTTTTTAACTTAAAACACCTTTTGGAACATTAATCAAGATTTGATATTATATTGTGTTTTATATGGTAACTCCAAAGAGAGAATTTCGTGAAAGAATTTGTTATTGAGATTTCGATTTAAACTTTGCTTTTTAAATAACATCAATTTCTAAAATGGAAAATGTATAGATTTTAAATTTATTCTTATTGCAAAATTAAAAATCATGTGAGCTTAATAATATTTGCATTAATGTTATTTTCTGAATTCTTTTTGGATATGGTGGGTCTTTTCTTTTAATACCAATCGCCAAATATGACAAAATATTTATTTTTTAAAATTTTGTACAAAAAAATTGTAATGTTTAAATTTATCGATAATATGAAAAAAATTTTAGTAATTCAAGGTTAAAAAAGGGGAATATACCAACATTGCGATTATTTGCGAGAAAAACAAATTTTTTTTTGTGTCTGTATTGATTTCTAAACTTACAAAACGTTGTTGAGTGTTGATAGTTTGTTGTATATATCAAAAAAAAAAATTGATTCAATAGAAAAAAAAATTTGCATTTTTGGGTAAAAATTGTCGTTTTCGACCAATTCATATTTTTTTTTCTATTGGTCCAAAATATTTTTTTTTGATATATACAACAAACTATCAACACTCAACAACGTTTTGTAAGTTTAGAAATCAATACAGACACAAAAAAAAATTTGTTTTTCTCGCAAATAATCACATTGCAAATAATCGCATTTTCAGAAATTTGCCTAAAAAAGATTTATTTACTATATTTATTTTAGTTCTTAAGTAAAGAATCTCTAATAATGGTTCACTTTGTCTTTTCTATAATTAATAGAGAATAAATAGTATACTATTGGTTTTTCTTTTCATAAATAAATAAAACTGTTTAATGTACACTTCTAAAAATTTTACATTCAACATTTTTTATAAATTGCAATTCCTAAATTGAAAAAAAAAGAAGTAAAAAGTTTTTTTAAAAAAAGTTTACCTTTTTTCTTGTTTTTTGTTTGATTTATTTGAATTGTTTGTGAACTTTTTGAAAGTGGCGATAAAAGTTTTTCATTATTTTTATTCTGATTTTTTTTTTTTTTTTTTTGATATATTGGCTTAGTGCTTTTTAATCTCATTGATTTATAATACACAAGATAAAAAATTTTCTCTTGATTTAATTCTTCACTGCAGAGTGCCTTTGTAATTTCTTCTTGATTTCCCCAACCCAATGTTTTGAGATTGTTTAAAATTTTTTGTGAAAGTAGAGATTTGTCTAAGGAGCCTATGTTTGTAATTTTAATTGAAGAGTCCGGTGGAAGATAACCCTCTGGATAATTGGAAGTAAACCAAGGATGCTTCTTAATTTGATTAATTGTAATTCGCTTTTTAGGATTAACAGCTAGCATCCTTTTAATTAAATCTCTTTCAAGCTTTGTAAATTTTGAACTCATCCGATATTGTCCTGTTTTGATTTTTAATAATAACCTTTTAATATTTTTTGAATCAAATGGAAGCCTTCCACTTAATAACGCAAATAAAATTATCCCACAGCACCATACATCCGCTGTTTTACCATCATATTCAACTCCCTATGATATATAATTTAATATGATAAAATTAAATATTATAAAATTAAATGTTATTTATAATTGCAAATTGAAATATCTCATTTTTTTTAATTATATCAACTCTGTTTAAGAAAAAGTCCATTAGGTTTCCTTTGAGTTTCAGTTTTTGTTCGAAAATCTACTGATTTTCTCATCAAAATGAAAAATTGAATTCGTTTTTTTTTGTTTTTTTTTGATTTAAAAGGATAGATCAAAAATATTAATGCTATTAAATTCTTTTCATTTCAAAAAAACTAATGAAAAGTTTATTATTGTAATTATTATTTTTGCTGACAAAATCAATTATTTTTTTGATGTAAATAATAGTGAAAAATAAATAAATCAATGTAGTTAGGTACTCAAAAATGCAATGAAGAGTATAGATTTTCGAGAATTTTGATTTTAATTCCAAAACTATTTGATTTTCTGAATAGAAATAAAATTCTTGAAAGCCACTTTTATATTTTCTGGTATTTAAGAAATAATATGAAAATATTTTGTATTTTATTTTTATTTCTTAAGGGATTTGCCTCACCATAGATTTCTCTATAATCAAAGTATGTTGTAATTGGGTATAAATTTTAATTGTGTGTTCTGCATGGCTCAAATAGTTTCTGTGACTCTAAAAAATCTATTATAAATATTATTGCACAATGAATTATTACATTTTTTACGAAGGATCACAATTAAAAATTTTCATTTTAGAAATCTTTTTTTCATTTTAGAAATCTCAAATCTAAATATAAAAACCCAAAAAATAAAAATCTGACAGAATTTAATAATTCATTATTTAGAACTTAGAAAAGTAACTATTTTTTATATTTTTTTAATTTCAAAGATTAACTCAATAATCATTAACATAAAAGCACAAACGGAGGCTCATTTTGTTTCCTTATGATAAAACATAATTGAAACACCAATATACTGCCAAATTCGAATAAATATCAAAAAAATTTTTCGTTCAATTTCCATTTTTATAAATCTTCGAACTGTTTCTTATCAAAAAGTTCCAAGATTTATAAAGAATATTTTGAAGAACAACTGATTTTATCGAGTTTCTTAACACTTAACTTCATAAAATATTTTATTCAAAGGTTGAGCATAAAAATTTCAAAAATGTAATATCAAGTAAAAATTTCCAAACACAAATTACAATTTATCGGTACTGTGTGTTAAAAATTTTGAAAGGGAGTTTCTTTGGTGATGAATTATTAAAACTTTTAGTTTTTACTTTTTGAAAATGAATTTGCCTTTGTTTTCTTTTATTTGCCATTGTTACAAGTATTTAAATTGAGTGACAACGAAGGTTATCTCAGTTTTAATGAGTTTCTTTAAAAATCATAAAATTTGAGAATTCAAATTCCTACAAACAAAGGTTGGTTTTTGAGAAAAATCATAGTTTGCATTTTTTAAAAAAAAGAATGAAATCGACCAGTTCTTAGAAGTTTAAAATGTTTGGGTTTTTGTATGAAAAAAATAATCCTACAAACTGCTCATTTGAAGGAAAAATGATCTAAACAGAAAAATTTAAAAACGACAGTAATGCAAATAAACTGTGTTTTTAGCTTGATCCCATTGCGAAAATTAAAGTGAGGCTCAAAAGATTGGCTTCTCGTAGAGATAAAAAAATCAAAAGAAGGAAAAAGATCCAAACAGAAATAACCTCAGGAGCTGCATAATGAGGTGACCCGCACGAAGTTTTTAATAGCGATCCTTTTTTCATTACTTGTGCCATTCCAAAATCTGCAATTTTTATACAATGGTTTTCATCAATTAGCAAATTTTCAGGTTTTAAATCTCTATTTTGGAAATTGTGTTTATTTTGTTTGTTATGTTAGTTTTTGGTTTGCAAAAAACGTTAAGTTACACAAGATATAAAAAAGCAAAAAAAGTATTATTAGTGAAGAACTGTTTTGAGAAATTTTGTTTTTTTCCTTACCGATGACAAATCAGCCTTTCGTGAAGATAACTCAAACCAAAAATAATTTGTTGGAAAAAGGAAAGTGATTTGCTATGAGACAAAGATCCTTTAGAGATTAAGTAATCAAATAACTCTCCACCAGAAATGTATTCCAGGATTAAATACAGATACTTGGATGTTTCATAAACGTCATAAAGTCTCATGATATGCGGATGTTTTAATAATTTTAAGATCGAGATTTCTCTTTCAATCTTTTTTCGCATTTGTTTTTTTTCCGTCAAGTTTGATTTTGAGAGAATTTTGATTGCAACTTTTTTCTTGGTGTCCTTATGAACAGCTAATTTCACTATTTTTTTTTTTTTTTTGTTTTGTTCATCGAGAAAAAGATATTATTTTTGTTTCATTTTCGAAAGATTGCTTTTACTTTTAGGAAACAGAAAAGTGACTTTTTCATTTAGGAAGGGCTGATCATTTACCTTTACTAGAAGATCCAACACCAAGTGTTTTTCCAATTTTATAAGGTCCAACATAAACAGCTGACATTATATTTTTAAAAGTTTTTTTAAAAAAAATGATTTTGTTTATGTTTGGATTTTTGTTTAAAATAAGGCAACTCTTGCCTCTCTGAATACGTGTTCACTAAAGTGCTTTTTTGTTTGAAGTTGTTGTTTTCAATTGAACCCCTCGGAAATACAGTCACAAAAATTGGTCAAATGATAGCAAAAAATTAAATAAAGTCTTTAAATAAAAATTATAAATTTCGAAACAAAATTTTTATTTTGTTGGGTTGCTAAATAAAATTTAAAATTTAGTACTGAAAGATACTGATAAATTCCAATAAATATAATAAAATTTTTAATTCAATTTCCCATTTTTGTAATCTATAATCTTAACTTTTAAAACAACTCCAGAGAAAGAATCTTTTGAAGTCAAACCAATTTTCCAAAGTTTTATAAAATTAACCCAATAAAATACTTTGCTTAAAGCTTGAGTAACAAAAAATTTGAAAAATGGAAAATAAAGTAAAAATTTTCTGATATTTATTTGAATTTATCAGTATTTATAACTTTTAGATTTACCTTTTTGTATATGTTAAATAGTACTTTGAAAGTTAAATCTTTCCTCACAAACTTGAAGAAATATATCAAAAAAAGATCCTTAATTCAATTAAATAATAATCAACATTTGATAACCTGTGTTTGCAAATTAAAATCTTGATTTTTTTTTCTTCTTGCTCAAAGACAATAAATAATTTATCATTCAATATTCTATCTAAATCCAAATCAATTTTTCATACTAATTTTTTCTATTATCTGAAAATTTTAGTTTCTGAATTAGTTTTATGGAAATGTTTAATTATTTATCTATTTTATTCAATTTTTTTTTCTTTTTTTATGTACAATCACTTAATCAAAAAAATTAAATATATTTTTTGGAGAGAAAATTTTTATTTTTGATCTTTCATTTTGAGAATTTCATTTTTCAATAATAGAACTTTAAGAAATCAATACCATATTTTTTAGGGTTTATTATTGGTTTCTTTGATTGGTTAATATAAGCCAAATTTCAAAATTAGTGGCAAACTTTTTTATTATTATTTTTTTCTTTTTTTCGTTTGTCTTTTAAAAAATAAAATGATTACACTATATTTCTATTTATTAATCTATATTGGTTATTATCTCTAAACACTTTAGTAATATACATTATTATTCAAAAAAAAAAAACAAAATTAAAATAATTTTTTTACCGATGAAAAATCTGCCCCTGTTTTTGAAATTAAGCTTATAGGTCTTATATAACAAAAAAAAAATCACTTTTTATTTTGAAACAGAGAAAAATCTTTTCTGTACACTTTATTTCAACAACAGTAATGAAAAAATATTATTTGATCAAAAAAAGATGAAAAATTATAAAATTATTAAACATTTGTGTTATTTTCTCAATAATTCAATCGTGCCCGATAATTAAACCCATTTATCAACTTTAAACAAGGTACTAAGGATATAAAAAAAGAATTTCATTTTTTCCAATTATATTTTTAGTCAAATGATCAGATCCTTTTTTGTTTGTTGGATCAAAAAAAAAGAAAAATTTACAAAAATATTTTTATCTTATAGGAAATCGATCTTTAAGTAATTAGTGAGATTGTGTATGAAAAAATAACCTTGAATCGATTCTTATTCTCAAAATACACTAAATAAATCAAATAACTAATCCTTGAAGATCTAAAAAAAATTATCACCTATTTTACAGTCAGTTTCGCTTTTAAGGCACAAACTTTCAACGAAATTTAAGGCACAATCAAAATCTCAAATTAAGGCAAAAAATTCAAATTCTAATAAAAATAAATTGTAAAAATAAAAATTCCAAATTTTGTGCTTTAAATTTGAGATTTTTTTTGTGCCTAAAATTTCGTTGAAAGTTTGTGCCTTAAAAGTGAAACTGACTGTATTGAAATTCTTACTTGATCTATTTTAACTTCAGTTTTATAAATTATCTTTTAGAGTAAAATTTCTTGAAATTTATATAATTAGGTAATAATATTTTCACAAATATTAAGAGTATAAACAACGAAATTTTATTATTTCAATCTGTTTTTTGATAATCTCCATATTTTTTTTTATTAGAATTATTAATTAAAATCATTTTATTTGTTTGAAAATCTGAGAAAAAGATGAGACATGATAATAAAACTTATTGAAACTTTTAATCTTTGGGTTGTTAATCCTAACTGAAAAAAAAAAATGAGATTATATTATTAATTATTGAATAAAAATCACCAAATTAAAAAGTATTTCTTTAGATAATTAACTTGAATTTTCTAGGTTTTAAAAAAGTATTTTGGGATAATTTTTAATTTAATGGTTTGATCGTTTTTTTCCCATATGTTTTTTTTTTCAAACAAAAAGAAAAGAACTGATTTCAACTGTACTTTTCATCAAGAAATAACAATTTTTACAAGTTTAAAATAAATATTGTAATTTTTTTAAAATTTAGTAGATTTTTTATAACGAGTTATTTTAAAACTTATTGGTTTAATTTTTTAAAAATCTATTTTTATACACCTCCTTCATGGTTAATAATATTTCTTTCTTCTTTAACAAAAATAATTTTTTATATAAATAATTTAGAAAACTGTTGAGTTGTGAATTTTTCCAAAAATCGAGAAAAATAGATCAAACTTTTAAAAATACAATAATTCATTTTAGAAAATATATTTAAAAGCCAGTATGGTTTTATAGTAATCAGATTTTTACTGCACTTTTCAATTTCTAGAGATTTGGTAAAATAGTTATTTGAATTTGTTATTAAATTTACAAGAAATATTTTTTTCGTTTACTAGTCCCTTAATCAAAAATCATCTAAAACTTTGATTTTATTTCTAAAAGTGTATTTTTGTACACTACCTTCGCAGACACTATTTATTGTAAAATGAATGAAATAAACTTTTCATTCAGTTTTCCAAAAAAAAAGAGTTTTAAAATCATGTAAAATTTCAATTTTTTAATTTTAAAAATCAATTTAAATTATGAATTTTCCTTTGACAATTGGGGACTTTGATGATTTGTTATAAAACTATGGGGTGTGATTATTTTGGAAAGTTGAATGAAAATTTTGATCTTTTTATTTTACAATTAACAGTAAGAAGATTACGTTCTTCTTTCAAAGAAAATATTTTTTTTTGAAATAATTCAGAAAAATGTTGATTTTTTGAGGTTTCTAAAATAGAGAAAAATGGATCAAACTTTTAAAGAACAAAAATTGTTTTCTGAAAATATCATTAAAATTGAGTTTGGTCTTTCTAGTACTCAGATTTTTGCTTCGTTTTTCAATTTCAAGATGAGGTAAAATTTTTTTGAATTGGCTATTAAAGATAATAGAAGATTTTTTTTTATGGTACTAATCCCGGAACTAATTCTCAGTATCTTTCGTTTTCTCAAAATAAACACTGTTTACAGATAGTATACTCCACTTCATAATTTGTTGTAGATTTAATTATTGTTATCGCTTTAATTTGAGAGGAATTCAATGAAAGAAGAATATTTTTTAACTTGAAGAATTTTTTGCAAAATAAACAATAATTGCGTTCAGTAAGCACAACAACAAATTTACAAAAAGAGTTTGATTTGTTTAAAATCAAAAAGAGATGGTTTTTTTTGAATTTCTTTGGACAAAAAGCAAAATAATTCAATTAAAGCTTTCTACAGACAACAATATAAAAAAAATAACTGAAAAGATTCCAATGTGTATTTTTCTGTTTGATGAAATAACAGTTTAAAAGTGTTATTTAAAAGATCTTTTACGTTTTTTCTCTTTCACAAAGAAACATTCGAAAAACAAAAAAAAAAAAAGAAAAATTAAAGAGTAAAAAAAAATTGTTTCAAAGCTTCATATAAAAATTATTATTTGTTTGTTAGGTTTTGGTATTTGGTTGTTGTTTTGTTTTTTTTTTTTTGTTTTTTTTTGTAATATTAAAAAAAAAGGAATTCAAAACACTCTTACCTAAAGAGCAGTAAACACGAATGCTTGAGGGAAAAAAAGGAAATTACAAAAAAAAGAAAACAAAGAAAAAAAAGAAAAAAAAAAAGCCTTTTTTTTCGATAAAAAAAAAAAAAAAAATACTCTTCAAATTATAAGAGTTTTTTCAGTTCTTCATTGTCCCAAAATTGTTTTGCTGTTCTGTCTTGTGTGTCTTTAAGAGTAACATCTATACCGCCATCTTTTAAAGCGACAACTGTTTCTGCATTCTTTGCATAGTGAAGAGAGGAATACCCACGTATGTCTTGAGCGTTTATGTCTACTTTATGGTTCAGTAGCACTTTGACGATTTCGTGGTTTCCAGATCTACTTGCGTGCATCAGTGCTGTTGTTTTTAGTGAGGAGGCAAAATTCAGATTTACAATTTTATTATTGTTTTCTTCTTCATTTTCGTTTTTAGAATACTTGAGCAACAATTTTACAACATCCAATTTCCCGTTTTGAGAAGCAACAATTAAAGGAGTCCATTTTTTTTCATTCGAAAAATTGATGTTAACCAATCCTTTTTTAAATTCTTTTGAGTCGAGAATGGACTGGATTTTGCTTACTCTCCCCTTTCGGGCAAGGTAAAACAGAGATGCAGACATTAATTTGTGTTTAGGGGTTTTGTCTCCTGATTGTTGAAGAAACTTGATTAATTTGTTGTGTCCTTTCATGGCTGACAGCATAGCAGCTGTGTATCCTTGTTTGTTCTCGATGGAGAGATCTGCCTTTTTGTTGACAAGCTCGAGAACAATCTTTTGGTTCCCGTTCATACACCCGATCATTAGGGCTGTGAATCCTTTGGTATCTTTTGTATTAATGTTCCCTCCTTGTGATAAAATAAAATCAATTAATTCAAAGTTGGATTCCTTAACAGCGTGAATCAATGGTGACTCACCAAACGTGTCTTTCATTAGGCCAATGTTTCTTGTCATTTTGTTTTGGTTAATTGAAAAAGATGGAACAAAGTGAAAAAGTAAAAAATGAAATTTGTTTTCGAAATATTTGGAATAGCCTCCATTTGTAAGTTTGAAATATTGAATTAACTGGTTTGATCTTGAAATTTACATTTTATTGAGGAACCATTTATTTATTTTCAAATAGAAATTAATTTTTAATTATTTTTGAAATAGAAGAAATAAAGTAACTTGAAATGTATTATAAGGCAGAATACAATTCAAGTGAAATATTTTCAGTTTTAGTATTGATGATCTTGAAATTTTAATGTTGAAAAATTTTAGCTTATTCTCTTTTTTTCAATTCTTCTGAAACATTGCTTTCCATTCGGATTATTGGTTCACCCATTAGTCCCTGAACATCGAAATAAAAAAAAATCAATAATAACAGATTTGGATCTATTACTTTGTAATTTATTAGTAAAAAAAGAAAAATGAAGAAAAAATTTGTAACTCTTTATTTTGAAAGATCAGTTTTGTGAGATAATAATTTGATTTTTTAGTGTTGAAAGGACTATCTAAAAAAAAGCCATTAGTAGTGTCGCATGAATCAAAACATTTCAAATTAAGTTCTTTATTTCTTGAGATCCAGAAGAACTATGAGATTTTCAAATTTTTATAAGTGTTTTGAAATTTTTCCTGATCAGATTCTAAGAGTAAATTGTACTGTTTTCCACCACCTTACCATTTTTCTTAACAGGTAAGTATTATCTAGTTTGAAATAAAAACCTTTGAAAAAATCATGTCTTTTGAAAAATAATAGAGTTGTGGTTTTTGGTACCGACTGTCAATTTCGATTTCTGATCACAGAAGATTTGAGTTATTTAGATATGGAAATTTCAAGTTCTTCTGGATCTCAAGAGATAAAGAAGATAATTTGAAATGTTTTGATTCACACCCCATTGCCTTATTTAGATAATCCTTCAAACACTTATTATCCAATTTGAACATTATTTGAACTTGTTTTTACAGTTTTTTATAAAAAATTGTAAAAAAAAATACATACAATTTCTTTTTTGTATATTTCATTACTCTATTTTAAAAACATTCCATCACAAAGAATCTTTTTAAAACCAAATTTTTGTATGGAGTATATTTATTTTTAAAGGGTGAAATTCTTTATTCGAAGTGAGTTAAATACAGATATTCTAAATAAAAATTTCAGATACATTACAAATGTTATCCTTTTATTTTGGATATTCTCTTACAATCTTTTTTCAAAATATTAAAACAAATTTCCTTTTAACAAAAAAATGTTGTTTTTTAGAGTTTATATTTTTTATTCTATTGTAAATACAAACTTACCATAGATTCGTAATACAGAGTAAAAATGAAAAGTAGTCAAGATTTATGAGGGAATTAAAGATTTTTAGGGAGTTATTGATACTTTTCTACTAAAAACTAACTCAATATAATAGTTATTCTCATGAATATCATCTTAGGTTTATTTTGAAGGGCTTGGTAAGTGATATTTTGGAGTAGAACACAAATAAGAACAAAAAATCAGGTAAATATACCCTTTTTGCAAGAAATTTTTTTTTTATATCTCTGAAGAAAATCTAGTGCACTACATAAGAACAGAATCAAGATAAAAAGATGATATCTGTAGTTTATCTAAAGAATTCATTTTGAATATTATCCCCTCAAAAAATTGAAAATATGTAATTGAACTAAAAACTTGAAAATATGTTTTTTGAATTTATTATTATTTTTTGCAAATTAGAAAAAAAAAAAATTTGTTTGAATTAAAGTTTAACAAATCAATAGGATTTATTAATTAAAACAGATGAAATGATTTTCTCTCTCTTTTTTTTTTTTTTTTAGTATTTACTATTAATGATGAAGAATCAATTTTTGAAAATGAAATAAGATTATTATTTTATTGAGGGATTAGTTTTATACTTTAAAATTTTTAGTGATCTGTTAAAGACTGTAAATTATATCAATTACTCATAGTTTAAATTCTTAAACATTGTTTCTATATTGTTGTTACAAATTATTATTGTGAAAGAAGTGTCAATTATACAGTACATGACTTTTTACTTAAATTTTGGAAAAGTGGAAAATCATCCATTTCGTGATTATTGGTGGAAAAAACACAAAAGCTCTTTTTATAGTTGAAAAACTAAAATAAACATTCGACAAGAATAAAAGAAAAAATAAAATTGGTGATTAAAAACATACAATTGATAATAACAAAAGAAAAAAGAAGAAGAGGAAAGAAAGAATTTCAATTATAAATCGCAAATAAGACGAAATAATTAAAAAATCAAAAAATCGAAAAATATTTTATATTTTGATTTTATTATTTATTTTGAGAAGAAGAAAAATACTTCTTAATGACTACCTAATATTATAAACCATAATTATATATATATATATATATATATATATATATAATATGTATATATTGATTTATTTCATACTTCAGATATTTTGAAAATTATTATTATTATTATTATTATTGTTGTTGTTGTTGTTGTTGCTGCTGCCACTACCACTGTAATTTACAGGAGAAGGGGTTAATTCTTATTATTTCGCCTAATTCCTAAAATTTTATTTAGAATTTTTTTAAATGATTTAAACATATCTGTTATTATTTGAATGAGGATGAAACAATTACCCAATATATTTTTCTTAATAGGATAATATTTTAATATTTAACAGAAAGAAAATTCTATTGGATAATTTTGAATTCTAAACCAGATAGCGGGAGCTATTGTATACTTGGAATTAAGTCACTACAGTAAACAAAAAAAAATAAAATTTGAAAACTAATTAAAAAATAATTCTTTTTAGTTTTTTATTTTATTTTTAATCTCTCTTCAGACAAATTTCAAATTTTGAAGGAATAGTTTTGAAATTCGCAAACTAAAATAAAAAATTGAAACTTTCAAGATTAAGATACATTCTAAAATTTATTATTTTTTTCCTACTGGCATCCAAAATAATTGTTTCTCATTAATAAAAACATCTTTATAATTCCAATTTTGAAAAAACAAAAAATATAACAAGTTATTAAAAATCAAGGGAAAACCCATTTTCAAATATTCCCTTTTCCAATCCATTTTTGAAAATTCGAGAATTTTTCAAAGTAATTAAAATGGCTATCAAAAACAAAAATTAAAAAAAAAAAAAAAAGAAAAATTTAAATATCACTCCAAATTATTTGAGTATAGACTAACAAAGAGCTTTGGTCAATAAATAACTAATATAATTATATCTGAAAAAATGATTATTTTCCCATTTTTCTTGATTTACTTTACAAAAATACAATAAATTTATTATTCGCTAGGATGAATAAAAATATTGAATCTTGTTCATTGCTAAGATTAGAAATATTATTATTTTTAAAAATAGTTGTTAAATTATTTTTTTTTAATTCAGAAATCCAGTTTTTATGATTATTTTCATAGGCAGTGCAATTAGAGAGAAAAACGCCCAAATCTCCAATGAGAGCTAATCTATTTTTTTTTTATACAGCATGGATTTTTTTTTATTTTCATTTATTACACAAGAATATCTGTTTTGATAATTTGCAAATTTTATGAGTGTTTATATTAGAAGTTGAACCTTTCTATTTTAAATTATCTTTTATCATCTAGTTTTCCAAGATTTCAAAAAATGACTAAAATCTCGAGTTTTACTCTATTATTTCGAATTCTGGAAAACCCAACTCAAATTTTAACTTGAACAATTTTATCTTGTTCAATTTCAAATTCTTTTTACTTTTTAGATCTCTAATTAATGTTTTAAAGTTCTTTTTCAAAAAGTGAGAGGATTAATTAATTTATCAAACCCTAAAAATTTTAATTTGAGAATTAATTTAAATTTTTTTTTATATATTCTCATCCTTAGTAAATTAATTTTTGGATCATTTTGTTTTAACAATAAGTCTTGGGAAACGTGGATTAATAAAAAAAATGTATTTTTTTTTAATTTATTCATGTATCTAATGTTTTTGAAATCAGTATATGTTAAGTTAACTATTTCTAATTCATTTAATAGTTGACTATGTAAAATTACTTTAAAGAATTTAACTTTTGGGTCAATTAGAAAAATTTCTTTCTTTAAAAATATGTAGGAACTTTTTTTTTTTTTTTTTTAATTATTATCAACTTTTTCAAAGTTAAATTTTAATTGTGTTTTTTGTCGAACCAAATGTCTAGATATATAATTTCTTTTTATTTATATTTTTTTGTTATATCTTTATTTGGATTCATACCAAAAAATTTGATTATGATCAAAAAATCAAGAAAAGATATTTTACTAGCCATAACCTTTTCTACATTATAGCTAGGATAAAAAAAATGTAAAAAAAATAAAGGGATTACGAAAGCCCCTTCAAGTGTTGGAGAGTGCCGTAGAGTATCGTGGATGTGTCACCAAGTGCCGTCAAGTAAAGTAGAGTTCCTAGGTTTTTTTTTTAATTTTTGAAATGAAAAGAAAATTAAATAAATTTTCTTTACATTTCAAAAAGTAAAAAAAACCTAACGACGCTTTCTCAGAATTCAAAAGAATTTAGTAAAATCAAGGATTTTACTCAATTCTTGCAAATCCTGGAAAACCTAGCAAAAAGTGACGTCACATGCAGTAAAGCGATGTCAAGTGCCTATCTTTTCCAGAATTCAAAAGAATAGAGTAAAATGAAAGATTTTACTCAATTCTTCCGATTTCTGGAAAAACCAACAGTGGTTTTATTGAGGTTTTCTGTTTTATTTGTAAAATCTATCAATTTTCCAAATAAAAAGAAAACTCAAGAAAATCGAACTTCAGTTTTTTGTAATTTAAGAAATGAAAAGAAAAAAAAAATTAAAAAATTTTCTTTTTATTTTTTAAATTAAAAAAAAAAACTAACGACAGTGGATACAATTTTAAGTTGGACCCGTAAATGATATTATTATTTTTTATATTGATATTTTAATTATTTTTCTTCTCTCTTTTTTTATTTGTAAAATTTTTATTGAATTTATCCATTCTCTCAATAAATAAATAAATAAATAAATTTAATATTTATTTCAATTCAAATCTGAACTTTTTAAAAAATAATAAAAAAAATTATTCAGGGAGTAGTCATTTTTGAAAATAAAATGAAATCTTGTCAAGATCTTGAAATTTTTTTTTTTTGTAATTTGTGTTTCGACTTTTGAAATGGATGAGTTAGCCTCATTTAAACAATTTATTGATTTGAGTCTATTTTTTGAAATCCAAAATTTGCTTGTTTCCAATATAAAACAAAAAAAATTAACCTATTATTTTTCTTTAACAATTAAGTTAATTCTTGAAAATGGTAAAACATATTTTTTGTTTTATGTTGGAAAGTATTGATTTCGAAAGTAAATTTTTTATTTGGTTTTTTTTCTTTGATTAATATTTCAATTCAAATCTTAGCCAATAAAACTAATTGTGGTATAGACGATTCAATAAATGAATATTTGGTACAATCCGAACCACAGTTTACCAATTAAATTGAGATCTATTATGCAAAAAAAAAATTTTTTCTTAAATGTTTTGAAAAAGTTGTTTTCTGGTTTTCAAAAAATGAAAAAAAATTCTAAAAAAAAATTTTTTTTTACAAATTGTTTGGTCTTATTCACAAGAATCCTTATTACAATTCAAATCATTTTTGGTAGAAAAAAAAATGATTTTGAATTTTGAGGATAAAATTAACTAATTCCAAAATATCTTCAAGAAAAATTTTATTTTGAAAAATCAAATTTTATCTTTAAAAAAAAACAAAATTTCAAAGTAAAATTTTTAAATGACTTTCAAACTTTGATTATTATAACTATCATTCTTAAAAAAAATCCAATTATTTTTTAGTTCGTTGAATATATCAATTTTTTGGTTAACCAAAAGTTTTATCTCAAAGAAGAAAAAAATATTTATATTAATATTACTGGTGAAAAAGACTTTTTATAGTATAATAATGATCAAAATGACAATAAACGAGGTAAAAACTTGTTATATATGAGAAATAAAATGAATTTAAAAGTTTTCTTTTTCTGAAAAAATGGTAAAAAAAAAATTGATCTCACTATACTAATTTTCTTTCCTGGCTTTCTTAGTCGATCAGAATTTTTTGACACTTGGCATATACAAATTTTATAAGTAGAGAAAACCACCAATAACATATTTTAAAATTTTGCCTTGTGGTCGTACAAGACTGATCCCTTAATAAAAAATTTTAAGTTTAAATAGTTATAATTTGTAATTTTTTTGTGTGTTGATAGTAATTTTACAAATTAAAATTGAACATTTATTCAAAAAAAAATATTTTGTAGACTTTTTACTTTTTCCAATTTTCTTTTTAAGCTGTTTGGGTTCCTTCGGTTCCTTAGGTTCCTCTCCTCTTTTTGTTTTTTTTTAAGTTTTAAGCGGGTGTAAAAGGGGGAAAAAAATATGATAGTAATTGGTAAACCTGTTCATAATAAAATCTTAAAATAAATTGAACTTGTTCTGATGTAACTAAAACGAATCGAACTGGACTTATGCGACTGAAAAAAACTTAAGCGATTTGATACCAACTAATTCGATTGGAAACAAACCAAAGTGAACTCCCCATACAATATATTCAGCTGTTACTTGGACTGTTTCAATACTTTAAAGTCGGTAAATTGTATTGAAATTCGGTGAAAACAAGATTTGATAAACTGTCAAAATAAAAAAGGAATTAAAAATAAAAATCTTAAAAAATAAAAAAAGATTTCAAAACCAATTCTTATTCTTAAAGACCTCAGTATTTTCTAGATGTAACCCATCTCTAAAGTTCGAATTTAAATCTTAATAAAGTAATATCTTTCATTTGATCTATAATTGGTCAAATATTTAGTACTCTTTATTAAAATAAATTATGGTTGCTATCCATAAATTTAACAGAAAAAGAAAAAACCATCAACCGATTTAACATTGAGGGTAAATAAAAAAACTTTTCAATTAATTCTTTTTTTTATTATTTTTTGAATCCTTTTAATTTCTTTCTCTTTCTCTTGTTTCTTGTCTTTGTTTAAAAATTCATTTTTTTTCTTTTCATTTTTGAAAGAATCTTCTATCAGATATGTTACCATCTTGCCCACATTATAGCTAGCATAAAAAAACTTCTAAATAAAAAGTTTAGTTTTTCTGGAAGGTGTGCAGAGTGCCGTCAAGTGTCATAGAGTGTCATAGAGTGTCGTAGAGTGCCTAGGTTTTTTTTTATTTTTTGGAATGTAAAGAAAATTAAATAAATTTTCTTTTCATTTCAAAAAGTAAAAAAACCTAAAGGCGCTTTTCCAGAATTCAAAAGAATAGAGTAAAATCTTTAATTTTGCTCAATTATTTTAATTTCTGGAATTGAAAAAAACCTAACGGTGGTCTTCCAGAATTAAAAAGAATAGAGTAAAATCTTTGATTTTTATCAATTCTTTAAAATCCTGGAAAAACCAACGTGTAGAGTACCGTCAAGTACCGTAGAGTGCAGTCAAGTGTCGTAGAGTGCCTAGGTTTTTTTTAATTTTTGGAATGTAAAGAAAATTAAATAAATTTTCTTTACATTTCAAAAAGTAAAAAAAAACCTAATGACGCTTTTCCAGAATTCAAAAGAATAGAGTAAAATCTTTAATTTTGCTCAATTATTTAAAATTCTGGAAAAGCTAACGGTGGAATTTTTTAATTTTAGAAATTAAAAGAAAATTTTTGAAATTTTCAATTTATTTCTGGAATTAAAAAAAACCTAAAAGCGCATTTCTTTAGGTTTTCTTTTTTATCTGTATAATCTATTGATTATCCAAATAAACAGAAAACTCAAGAAAATCTAACGGCGCTTTTCCATGATTCAATAGAATAGAGTATAATTAAAAATTTTACTCAATTCTTTTAAAAAGTAAAAAAAGCCAACGGCGGTTTTATTTGAAGTTTTCTGTTTTATCTGTGAAGTGTTCTAGGCTTTTTAGAGGGTTTCTATTTATTTAGAAAGTCAATAGATTTTCCAAATAAAATAGAAAACCTCAAAAAAACCTAACGAAAATCTATTGATTTTCCAAAGAAATAGAAAACTCAAAAAAACCTAACGAAAATCTATAGAATTTCCAAATAAACAGAAAACTCAAGAAAACATAACGGCAAATCGTCAATAATTTTGCTGAATCGCCTCTCCAAATTAATAAAAAAAGAAAAATAAATTAAAAAATAATGTTTTTTTTTTTCATTTTTAAATGGGCTGTAATAATCAGAAAAGAGTTGAGATTACTATTTATAATTGAGATGCATTTTTAGCAATCAAAATTTGCAAATTAACTTGAACAAATTATTCAGATCTTCTTTCGAATTTGGAATATATTATAAAAATATTTAGGATATGAAAATTGGTTGTTTTTTGTTCAAGTTTGGCAGATTAAATAATTCTTGTTTTGAATGTAATCTCTAATTGAATAATATGAGAAATCCTTGGTGGTATAATATTTTAAGAATGGAAAATTTAAAAAGTGTTCTTTTGGGATTGGGATTGATAAATTAAATACAATTAATAAATTCTAAATATTTTGCTAATGAAAGATTTTGGTTGAAGAATTTTCAGCTCTTGATTTTTCAAAGCATAAAATAAAATAAATTTAAAAAAAAAAAATACAAAAAAGCAATCAACGAAGGTTACTTGTAAATTTAATTAACTCGATTTTTTTTCTTTATTCATTAATATTTGTTTTATTTTTTAAATATTAAAGAATAAAAAATTTAAAGTAAAAAAGTTTTGAACAATTAAATGAAATTTTCAAAAATATCTAATATTTTGTGTTCTAATTTGTAAAACGAATGAATTTATAAATGAATAATTAAAAAATTTTAAAGATATTAATATTTGTTTTTTAAAAATTTTTATTGGTTTGCTTTTAATATTCGAAATTATTTTTTTAATATTTATTTTTTTTTTGTTTCTACGATTTAAATAATAATTAAATAATAAAGTTTTATGAATTATATATATATTTTTAATTCTCGAAAATTTTTAAAAATTGGAAAAAATTAAAATTCAATTGTATAATTTTCAGATAAATTAAAAAAAAAAAAAAAAAAAAAAAAGATACTTATGAAAAGGGGGTATTTCAATTTTAAAAGTCAATTAATTTTTTTTTTTTTTTTCAGATAATTTTTTTATTAAAAATATTGAAATGGTTACATAATAGTTGTTTTTTGAAAATAATTTTTTTAATTTTTAAATCTGTTGTTTGTTCTTCTTCTTTTTTCTGGATAAAAATTATTTTCATCAGTTTGATTATAATTATAATTCGAATAATTTTTACGTTGATAATTTGATCTTTTTTTAAAAGAATTATAATCATTTGTTTCATTATGGTAATTATTTGAAGAATAAGATCTAGGATAGTTTTGTTGGGAATTATCTTGATTATTGAATCTATTGTTATCATAATTATTATTTCTAGATGATCTATTGCTATTATAATTGTTTCTACTATTATTCTGTCTATATTGATCATTATTGATTCTATGATTTTTTTCATAATGGTGGTTATTATTAAAATCTTTTTTGTAATATTGATCACGTTGATGAAAACTTTCTTTTTTATAATCTTGATCATGATTGTGAAAACTTTCGTTTTTATAACCTTGACTATTGTTGTGAAAATTTTCATTTTTATAATATTGTTTATTATTATTATTATGCTCACTTTGGTGATAATTATTATTAAAATCGTTTTTGTAATATTGATCATTATTATTAAAATTTTCATTTTTATAATCTTGTTGCTTATTATGGTTTGAATTATAATATCTATCATTTCGGTAAAAGTCTTTTTCTGAATACTGTATATCGTTGTTATTTTGATTATTCACTCTATAATCCTTTGTATTTCGATACTGCTTTGTTGGTCTATCAAATTCATTTTCTTTATATCCATTGTTTGATGATATTGGGATTTCGTTATTATTTGGTGGTAAATAGTTATCTTGATTTATAAGTTTTTCATTTTGTTGATACTGCCGTGGTCGTGCCAGTTGCTGTATCTGCTGCTGTTGGTTTTGTCGTTCTAGTTGTGGTTGTGTTTGAATTTGCATTTGTTGTCGTTGTGTTGAAAAATTTCCCTTTTCTTTTTGTTCTTGGTTTGTAAAATTATTCTTATTATTATAATCATTTGTCTGATTGATTTTGGAATTATATGGTTGCGATGTTGGTAAATTCATTCTATTATTTGAGTTTCTATTAGAGTTCCTTGACCATTCAATTTTTATTGGTTTGTTATATATTATTTGTGACTGCATTTGATTTAGTGCGTTGTATGCCTGTTCGTGAGTTTCAAAAGTTAAAAACGCAATATTTTTATGAGATAGATATCTACAATTCATAATTTTCCCAAATTCCCCAAAGATGGAATAAAGAGTATTTTCTGACATAGATTGATCTAAATTTCCTAAATATAAAGTTGTTCGATTGCTTAGATAATCCACCTTCTTTTGTTTCTCGTTTTTATCTTGGCTTAATATTGGATAAGAATTAAAATTGTTATTATTTTGATTGTGTTTTGATTCTTTATTAAAATTTGTTCCAATATTTTGTTGTAATTGTTGATTATTAACTATTTTTGGATCAATATTGTTACCATAATATGATATCGGTGTTGATAAGGAAGATAATTGTACTGTTGATGATGATGATGATGATGTGGTTGTTGAGAATGGTGATAAAGTGGTTAGGATAGGTGTTGATGATTTTTCATTCAACCCCGAAACGATATTGTTTAAAAGCGGTGTTACTTTATTTGAAGGCAAAGAATTACTTCTTTCATCAATCAATTTTGAATGATGATTTTTCTTTTTATTGAGATCATTTGAAAATTCATTTTGAATTTCAATCTTTTTTGGAATGACACCACCTTCTAATTGATATTTCCCTTCCAAAATATTGTTTTTATTATTTTCATTTAAAATATTATTAGTGTTTTGATTCAGAGAATTATAATTATTATAAATATTAATTTTACTATTTGAGTTTGGAATAAAACTTTCATTTAAATTTTGATCATTATTGTTATTCTCTTTATTTATCATATTATTTAAAATTTTTAGATTATTTGGTACACTTTGATTTTCATTGTTATTATTGGATTTATTTAATGGGTTTTTTATTAATTCATTTTGTTTATTTAAATTAATATTTACCTGGATATCATTTATATGATCTGATGGAGGAGGCGATATTGCTATGTCTGTGACTACATCTATATCTGTTATTGTTTTTATTGTTGTTAGTACCGGCATTGGTGTTATTGCATTTGATGTCGTTAGTGTTGATATTGGTCGTATTGTTTTTGTTGTTGAAAAATCATTGGTTGAAGAAAGATTGGAATCCATTTTTTGAAATAATTGCTGATTTTTTTTATTTACATTCTGATCAGCATCCTCACCATAATCAAAATAAAATGGATCAGATTTAAATTGGTTTTGATTTTTTATTAATTTTGAATTTGGGTTTTTTATTGATTCTGAATTTGTTATAACTTTTCCTTCATTAGAAGCGGTATCAATATTTTGGGTTTGATTACTCTCTTTTTCATTATTGTTTGTTGTATCTTCTTCTAGAAAATATTTTGTTTTTATTGTTTTTTCGTCAAATCCAAGAATTTCAAAATATTTACGTGCCCCCTTATTTATTGCAATTAATAAAATTTTATCAATTATCTTATTGCTAAAGATGTTTTTTTTTTTCCATAAAGTTAAAACTTTTACAATTTGTCGCTAAAAATAAATATTTTTTTTATTAATAAGAAAAGAATTATTATTTTTTTAAAATTATTATTTTTTTTATGATTCTTTATTGAAATTTCTATATAAAAAATTATAAATTAGGGAAGTGCCGTCAAGTGTCTTCAAGTGTCGTAGAGGTTTTTTTTTAAGGTTTTCTGTTTTATCTGTGAAGTGTTCTAGGTTTTTTTGAGGTTTTCTATTTTATTTGTGAAGTGTTCTAGGTTTTTATAAATAAATAGAAAACTCAAAAAAACCTATAACACTTCACAAATAAAAAGAAAATTAAAAAAAAACCTAACGGACAATGCCGTGGAGTGCCGTGGAGTGCCTAGCTTTTCCAAAATTCAAAAAAATTGAGTAAACCCTTTGATTTTGCACAACTCATTTTAATTCTGAAAAGGCTAACGGCGTTTTTTTTTAATTTTTGAAATGTAAAGAAAATTAAATAAATTTTTGGTTACATTTCAAAAAGTAAAAAAAAACCTAGAACACTTCAGGAATAAAATAGAAAACCTTATAAAAACCTAGAACACTTCACAAATAAACAGAAAAATCAAGAAAAATTATGGGCGATTTTCCAGAATTTAAAAGAATTGAAAAAAATCTTAGATTTTTCTCCATTCTTTTGAATTCTGAAAAACCTAATGGCTGGAAGAGGAAATTAATTTTCTCCCTTCAAAATAAAAAAAAGCAATTATTAATTTTTTTTGTTTTGCTTTAACAATTAAATAAATTTATTAAATATTCAAATTATATTTATGAATATGATTTCTTTTATTTGTTTTTTGTATATTGCCTTTTTTAGCTTTTAAAAAGAAAAGTGATTTTTTAAGGAAATATTTTTTTGAATGAAAATACTAAATTAAGGAAAATTATTTTTATGTAGAGATTGGTAAATTTTAAAAATAATATTAAAATCAGTATTAATCCTCAATTTAAAGACAGAATCCAGTATAAAATTAGGAAATGGAAAAAAATAAAGTGGATTTTTTGAATTAATTTGATCAGTTATTTTTTCAGAGTAAAAAAATTTTTAATGTCTTCAAGAAATATAAACACAGGAAATGATTGCTTTTTATGAAAACCTTTGTATTCAAGCAGTTGGGTAGTATCAATGGGAAATTCAAATTATATAATCATTACTACATTTAAAAAAAAAAAAAAAAAAAAGATAAGAAGCATGTATATATGACATTCGTGAGACGATTGGCACACTTTTGGAAAAAATTACTTTTTTAAAATAATTTACAAAATATCACCACCTATCAACTATATAACCAACCTACTGGTAAACCTGTTGGTAAATCAGAACAATGATAAAAAATTACAAGATAAAAAATGAAAATAAAAAAATTTTTTGCTTTTTTCAAATAAAATGTCTTTTCAGAAAATGAAACATTCTCACCAAAGCAACTTTGTAAATAGACATCATATTTACCACACAATCAATGTAAGTACCATAATTTTTTTTTAAATATTTTCAACAATAATAAGAAGGTCTTCATGGATTATTGTGAGTTAAGATCCGTTTACTACCATTAACATCGTTTCCGATCAAAGAACTTGTATCTTTTGCTAATTCAAGCAAAAAATCAGCATTATCAATTGTTTTCTGAACATCAATCAATAAATTGTCTTTGTGTTAGAAATTCACATTTTAAAGGAAAAAAAATAATACAAAGCAGATCACTTCTGATAAAAAACTTTTATTTTCAAAAAGATCTACCTTGGTCTGTAGTATCAACAACTCTCCATATTTGTTACATGATTAACCGTATTAAGGGGTTTAATTTTTTTTTTTTTGTTTAAGAATTTCAATCTTTGTTTATCTTTTTCGGTTAGATTTCTGTTTACACTTCATTATTTGTTTTTTTTTATTGAGAGGTTGTTGCTTAATTTTTGGATTCGAAAAAAAATAATTTGACCGAAAATGTTCAAAAAAAAATTTCATATTTTACGTTTTTTGTGTTTCTTTTTTATTCAACTGTCACCATTATCGAAAAAGATCTCTTTCACTTTCTGGCCAAAGATTCAACTTTTACAAACATTACACAAGAATTTTTTGAGTTTCACAAAAATGTTAAATCAAAAAAAAGCAAATTAAAATTTTCTTTTTCAATTATTAAAAGGATCAAGAAAGAAAAAACCAAAGTCTTGACCAAATTCTTTAATTTATTCAAATTTGTTATTTAAAACTTGAAATCGAGGAAATATTGAAAAAAGTGTGTCATTTGTCCTTAATGTAAATTTGGTGATAAAAAACACTATACTTTTTAAAAATTAAATTTCATTGTGTTATTGGGTTTTAGAAACATGGAAAGGCCATGCATTAAAAAACAACTGACTCATTCTGAGATTTAAAAAAATTGTTAAAGTTCTCAATTTTTTAAAAAATTATAAAATACAATTTTACATTCTTCTTTGAAAATTTAATATTTTGAAAATCACAGAAATCACAGAAATCATAGAAACTAATTTTGAAGGAATAAAAAAAATCAACTAGAAAGGTTTTTGGATAGTTTAATTTGAAAAAGTTAAGAAGAAATTTTTGAAACGGAAACGTATTTTTGGTTACCTCACACTTACCTTTTAACATCCAAAATTTTCAAAAACTAAAAAATTGTAATTGCTTTGTCAAGTGTAGTATCTAACAGAATAAAATTTTTTAAGAATTTTAAACTCTCTCAACACTATTCTTAGACAAAATTCAATCATTTTACACACTATACCTCACCATAAATATATAGCGAAAAGAGAAAACTAGTAAAACTTCAAATTAGTTTTTTTTAAATAAGTGGTGGTAATACTGGTATTTTCACAATAAATGAGAAATAATTTTCACTTCGATTTCATTTTCCTTTTTCAAATAAGTCTGGGACATAAACTAGGACCTACTTCTTTTGAAAACTCTATTTGTAAAAATACAATCTTTAAAAGGAAGTGAAAATTTTTTCCTATTCATTGGACAAATACCAGTAGACGATAAAAAAAGGCTTTTTGTCGTGATTGTTTAAATTAGATTACATTTATTATGACAATCTGTGCCGCATTTTTGTTTTGATTGGTTCAAAATGTGTGATGGGATTATTATTGTCGTTGGGTGAATATAAATTTGATTATACTATTAAATTGTAACAAAATCAATTAAAATTTTATCTAAAAGTTTCACAAAGGATGCTTAATTAGTGTCTAGAAAGATCATTTCCAATAGATTTTCAAAAGTTCTTGATGTGTTTTCAACAAATAAAAAAAGAAAAATATTTTGGGGATATGAAAGAAAATTTTTCATATGTCTTTCGCTACAATTTTGGTGTTTTTTATTATTTCTAATTTCCAGTAATCGACACTAAAAATAATATTGACTATTACACGTTATTCTTAAAAATTGAATGGGAATTGTTCATCAATAAACTAATAAAGAAATAAATTTTCAACGATAATAAACTGAAACATATTTTGTTTATTGTGGCAAAACATTTTTAAAAATCTGTTAATTTGGAATTGAATGAAGAGTTACTTGTCGGAATTTGAATTTAACAATTTTAAAAAAGTTTAGATACTCTGTTTTTTTGATCATAAGAGATTTATCCAAAATAGATTTGTTTTGAAAAACTTGAATACCTTGAAATATTACAATTTTTGGAAAAATAATAAAGGTATTTTATTTTTTTTTGATGGAATAATTTTTTTGGAAAACTACCATTTCAATTTCAAATTCTAAAGGATAAAATGGATATTTAGTTCTGAGTGAGACTGGAAAACAGTATTTAATTATTGCTTTTTTTTGAAGTAAAATTTTCTTTTCAAAAATAAAATCTTTAATAGACATCGGGGATTTGGTACTCATTTTCATTAATGAGATTTACTTTTTGAGATTATTTATTACCAAGTTGATTTCAAAAATTACAAATACATGGATCTGGAAAGAAAACCATTTGTAGCTTGAATGTTTGGTCGTGGTTAGATTTTATCTTTTTTTGGTTGAAGAAAATAACAAAAAAGAGAAATTTCTTTTCTTAACTCATAGAAAGAATAGTTTAATTTCAATTTTGGTTTAAAAATCGTTTTGTTTTGGTAGTGTGTTCCACTCGGTACAAAAAAAAAGGAGTTGTATTTTTTCATGAAAAAAATTCAAATGAAATTTCAATTTTTACGAATAAATAAAATGGTTTTCTTCAGTTATTTGAATTTCTGATAAAAAACAAGTAGATCCTCACTCTTTGAACTGATCTTTAAATTAATTTGATTTTAGTAACTCAAAAATATAGAAAACGTTTGGAAATATTTTTATTTTTTTTAAATTTTTAGCAAAAGATTATGGGGGTTTGTTGAACCAAAATAGTGAATCAAGAGTTGGTTTTAACAATGTTATAATCAAATTTAGATGTTTATATTCATTAAAATTCTTAAAAAAAAAACATCGTCCCCGTATATTAAGATTCAAATACTTCTGATGACTTTATCTTTTCTAGATACTCTTTGAATTTTTTTTCAAATTTAGTCACGAATTTAGTCACGAAAGAAGTCTCAAATTTAGTCACGAAAGAAGTCTCAAATTTAGTCACTTCAAAATTCTCTCTTTAACAGATTGTATAGTTCCCTAACCAACCCATCTCAATAAATCCTGATCCCCATATATTAAGACATATATTAATTGAAAAATGGCAGTTATTTCGTTAACAGTTGAGAGAAAAATGTTGAACACGGAAAAATGGTTGGTCACAATTTTTAATTGGGAACCTTAGTAAAATTGAAAATCAAATCCTATTGATAACAAGGTGAATTTTATATAAATGCAGGTTTAAATGTGTTACAAGTTCATTAATCTGTGGTTTGTGTAGAATACTCATTTGAGTGGTTGATAACTAAAGTAGATCATGCTATTTTAACAAAAATCCTAGTTTTAGTAAAGTTTACTATTAATTCTGAAAATGGTAATTTTTAAACTTGCTTTAGATGATAAGAGATAAGCTTTTGAAAGAGTAGAATTACATTAATCGTTATTCGAATAAGTAGATTATTGTTATTTTCTTGAGTTATTTCACAAACAAAAGAAATTAAAAATCATTTTCAGTAAGGTTCCCTATTAAAATTGCGGTCCAACTATTTTTCTCTGTCCAACATTTTTCTCTCAACAGTAATATTATAATTAGTTTAAAATCACAAACCATTTGATTAGCAAGAAAATAAGTGTGTTTTTTTTGTCCTCTGTACTTGATTTTATTCAAATAAATAATGAAAAACCAACTCTGTTATTTTATTTTTTTTTTTCTGTTGTTATTTAGATTTGTTTTGGACACTTATGAAATTTCCTGAAAAATAAATGGTTATTGGTATACCCTCAAAAAAAAAATGTTTTGGGATTAAAACAAATATTTGTTCTTTTGGCAAAGCACAGACAATAAAATGCTAAAAAAAAAATTAATTAAAAAAATTAATAAGAATAAAAATGAAAAGTCAAAAAAAAGTTTTACTTACAAATTTCGTTTTATTTTGAAAAATAATGTTGATTGTTTGTTCTAAATTAATGCCAAAATATTTTGAATAACGATCTTTATAATTTGATCGAGATCGTGAGTGTTGAACAATTGAATCAATTACGTACAAAACAACAAGATACTTTTCAATTTCAGTTTTGTTCAGAAATAATTCAATTGTTTTGACAACATATTTATAAAACTTTTAATCGGTTTGGTAAATTCAAACAAAAATTACAAGAAACAGAATTTCAATTCAAATCATCAAAAAGAAAAAAATTGTTTTTTTGTTTATTTGTTTTGTTGGGAGAAAGCCAAAGGATTTTTTGAGTAAGGTTCTTAAAAATTTTTTAATTGAATAAATATGGAATTTAAAAAAAGATTTGCTTACTTCTTCGTTTTTTATCGCGTACTTTGCAATACCATTAATAAGTCTAGAGGATGGTTGTTCAGGATCAATCTTCTCAAGTTGCTCTAAGATCCAAATAGATCCAGTCCATTTGAACAAATCAAATTCCATTTGACTTTGAAAGCTTTTAACAAAATTGTTTTCAAAAGAAACAAATGCTTTTTGGGAAAGACTAAAAAAAGTCTGAAGTAAATTTTTAAAAAAAATGATAAATTCACTTGGAATCGAAAATCTACTGGTAAGTTGTTGGTTTTTCTTATTCTTCTTAGAACTCCATCAACACTAGTTAAAGAATCCTGATATTCTTGTTTTTTTTTCACCATTTTTTTAAATAATTAAGTGAAGAGCAACATAACAAAACATGGTTAGAAAGTAAATAATGTAAGGTTTTGTAAAAAAGTAGCTTGGTTCATTTTAAGGTAGTAAGTACATTGAACTAATATTAAATATTTTAATTGGAGAACCTTAGAGTGATTAAAATAATGCTGTAAAGCAACTTAACTGTTATTTTCCAATTAATACATGAAAATTTTTATTTCAAATTCCAAAATGAATAGCAATTATTACTGCTACAATCAAATTACCAGAGTAAACATTTTGTCTTAGAGTTAACCCAGGAAGTTTAATTTATTGTATAAAAATATCATTTCTAAACGATGTTGTAAAGATCTTTGGTTTTAGTTTCAACTTATAAACCAGAAAAATATTTTGGAATGTGAACTAAAAATTTTCATTTTTTAATTGGAAAATAACAGTAATCAGTGTTTAAGGGTCTATTCATTTACCATGAATTTACTCCATACTCAAGAGGTGACTTGGAGACCCAAAAAAAGGGTATTCCGAAATAACCCTTCTTTTGGTTGACAAAATTCATATAACAAAAAAAAAAAGTTCATTAGATCATCTTTGGAAAAAAATTCAACGAATAAAAATAAGTTTTAAAGAGAGTTCTCAATTTCAAAAAATCACAATTTAAGAAAAAATAATTCATCTTTTCTCATTTTATATTTCCAAATGGTTAAATTTCTTTAATTTTAAACAAATTTCGTTCATGAATTATACAATCAATTTAATTCGATTTAATCTGATTTGTGGTTCTTTTGTAACCCTCTAAATTTGATCAAGTAATGATTTCTAATATTCTTACGATAAAAATAACTTATCTTTAAAATGAAAAAAAATGAAAAAAAAAATCACCAAGATCTCAAAAAGCACCAAAGAGTGACAGTTCAAAACTGACACAGTTGTTTTCAAAATTGTAATTTGAACCATTCTAATTTGAAATTAAGTGTCTCTCTTTGGCGCTTTTTTCTAAAAATGTCCTCATCTTTAGTTGTTGATTTTTGGAGATCGATTGTACACCATAAGTTGATTGGTTTTTAATTGGTGTTATGTCCTCAAAAAATTACTAAAAAGTTTTTTTCCATTTCAGAAAAAAAAATTTCATCTTCATTACTCGGCCCTTAACTTGGAAATATAAAAAAAAAATTCTCACCCCATTAGCTTTTATTCAATCTAAGTTTTCCAATAAACACACAACCAAAATCTTGTATACCTTAAAAATTTAATTCAGCTGTTTTTTATTCTTCTTGTTTTAAGGCAACACCCAATTCACTATTCAATAGTATACCTAAGTTCGAATCAATTTTGAAGGTAAACTTCTTGATTTTTTTGTCAATTTTTTTTTAAAAATAAATCCCATAGTGTTATTGTATTATTAAATTTATTTTTATATGTTTTTACTCTCATTTTTGTTTATTATTTTATCTTCTAACTCTATTTAAACTAGATTTAAATTAAGATTGACCAATTCCAAGTTCAAGTGTGTGTTATGTTATATTTATCTAATCTTTGTTAAATTGACATATGATTATTTTTATATGTAGGTAATATTACATTGAGTTTTTAAAACAAGTTAAAATTATGTAAAAGAATTTATTAAAAGTGGTTTTATCAGGTTTTATTAAATATTTTTCTCAAAATAAATTTACATTGATTAGATCATGAATCATTATTTTGAAGTTTTGATTAAAATTCGATTTGTTTTTTTTTTTTCTTTTTCTTTTATTTTCAAGTTAGTAAATTTGAAAAAAAAAAAAAATTAGAAAACAACAATAACTACATTGATAAACTTGAGATAGGTGTTATCTTATAAAAAATATGTATTTTAATATAATGTCATTTTAAAAATTTTTTTCTAAAAAATTCAATTACAGTCTTTCCAAGTCTACCATAAAATTATAAATAAAACACAATTGATTTTTCTATTCTTATTTTCTATTTTCAAAAAATTTGGAAATAATAGCTATTATTCAAAAAAAATTTCAATAAATGAGCTATTATTTAAATTTTGAAACATCAAAAAAAAATTTTGAAGATTCTTGAAGCACTAAAAATATTGTTCAAAAAAGGTAAATTTTTGAAGATCAGTCAATATTGATATTTTTTTGGGCTCTTTTGGACCAATAATTTTAAAGTTTTAAGTGATCTTGAATTTTTTTTTTGATGTTTCAAAATTTAAATAATAGCTCATTTATTGAAATTTTTTTTGAATAATAGCTATTATTTCCAAATTTTTTGAAAATAGAAAATAAGAATAGAAAAATCAATTGTGTTTTATTTATAATTTTATGGTAGCCTTGGAACGGCTGTATAAAAAATTATAAAAACAAATTTCAATAATTTTGATTTACTTTTTTTAAGTTTTTGATTTTATTTAATTTTATTTTCTAAAATAATCTGTTTTTTATATGTTTATCATACTTTAAAAGTGATTTTTTATTGGTATTTAGAAATTAATTGTTCCTGAATACTAAAATATTTTTGATTTTTTTCAATATATTATTTGATCTGGATCACAATTTAGGAAATAGAGTTTTATTTCAGAATCCAATTACCCTATTCAAAATTAATTTAATATAATTCTTAATTTTTTTTTTACAATAATTAATCTTTTTTTATTTTTTTTTATTATTTACTATAATTCTTCTAATAAAGCAATAGTTTTAATTTAGTCAAAAACAGTATGTTTAGTTATTTCTTATTTGATTATATTTTGTTCCTTTAAAGAGAAGAAATAATGTTAATAAATGAATATTGGGTTATAAATATTCTTTCAATGGATTATGAGCTGTGTTTACTCATTTTGAATTTTATTTATTTATTTATATACATTTCATTTGATTTCAAAAAAATAATCACTTTAAAATGTTCGTTGTGTACCAAAGTTTAGTAAACTTTTTATCAATTGATTGATTAAATTGTGATAAAATGGTTAATTTTGGATTTTGTTTCAATTTTTGGTCTTTTATTAATCAATTAAATCCAATATCCAATATATTATTTATCTAAAATAAAAAATAAATTTTGAAATTATTTATAATGAAAAATTTTTTTAAAATGTTCTTCTAAAATTTATTTTTTACTTTTTTATCCATAAAATCGTACTTTTCGTTTGAGTTTGAAACGATAAAATCGGATGAAAGTTTTCTTTCTCTTTCTAAACTAAAATCCAAAATTTTCAACACAGCTAAAACAGTTCTAACAATCACAATAATACAATTTCTTTCGAATTGAAAATAATCTTGATTTTTGTTAAAAAAATTCAAATCATTTTTTCATGTTTCAGTTTTTTGTATTCATTTCATTTTTTGAATTACCGAACCTATTTTCGGTTTGATATTTTTTTTTAAAAATTGATATTAGGTTCAAGTTTAGTTGTTCAAAATGGAATAACTCAAACAAAATTAGTTGGTAGTGTCTAAACTTTTGATTGATCAATATTCCTAAATAGAATTTTTACAAATTCACCAATACATTATTTTTTTGGAAAAATAAATTAAGATTCAAATACTTCCAATGACTGTATCTTTTTGGACACTCTTTGAATTAGAAGTCTCAAATTTAATCACTTCAAAATTCTCTCTTTAACAGATTAGATGAGGTTTCATCTAACCCTTAATAATAAATCCAATGTATTTTATTGTTTTTCTCTCTCTAAAATTTATAGCACATTCAATAATTTATTCGGATTGATAATTATTTTTTTTTGTTTTGTGAATATTATAATTTAAAAACAAGTGTTATCATTTTAATTGGTGGAAAGTTGGATTTTGATATTTCTTCGAGAATTGATTAAATAACATTTTTTTTTTTCAAAATTTGAATTAATATGTGTTAAAAATTTTGAATTGGAATTTACCGTTATGGAAAAAAAGTGAAACAGGAAAAAAAGTGAAACACAGTTTTTAATTGGGAATATTACTGAAAATGAAAAGTAAGATCAATTAAAAAAAGAATAAATAAATAAATAAAGATAAAATGAAGTATTAATCACAATAACAGTTTTTTAAATACTATATTTTGGTCTGAGTTTAATTTGATTGATTAATTATTAAAAATTTGTTCAAAAAATTGACGTTTTTTGAGATCTCCAAAACCACACAAACGATTTCGATAAATCAAGTAGATTTAAATTGTATTTGTTGGGTTGGTTGAAAATAATAATAATGGGTTATTATTTGAAGTTAATTGGTTTCTTCTTTTTATTGATTTGACTTTCCATTTTCCATCAGGTTCCCAATTAAAAACCGTGTTTCACATTTTTTCCACAACAGTTACATTATAAATCAGAAAATAAACTCATTTTATTATTTTCTATTTTTTTTTTTTTTATCATTAATTTCAAATTATAAATAGAAATTGATCAAGTGATTACAAAGTTATATTTTTTGGTTTGTTTTTCTATTTGTAGGTTTTAATGATATTAACAATTCAAAAGGGAAGGAAATTACAGTCAGTTCCACTTTTAAAGCACAAACTTTAAACGAAATTTAAGTCACAAAAAAAAATCACAAATTAAGGCACAAAATTCAGATTTAGTAAAATAAATTGTAAATTAAAATATTCTAACTTTAGTGCCTTAATTTTAGCTTTTTTTATGCCTTAAATTTCGTTGAAAGTTTGTGCCTTAAAAGTGGATCTGAATGTATAAAAAAAAATAAAAAAAGTCTCCTGGTATTTGAATTCTAAATGAGTATAAATTTTCACCTCCTTTGCCATATTTTTCTTGACTATTTTGAGTACTCAAAGAAGTAAGTTGTAATTTGTGTCTGATATTGGAAAATAGATATGAAAAACAAGTGAAAATTTTTCTCTTTTTCTATTCAAATACCAGTAGATGTAATTTATCAATAGAAATTTGCTTGTCAATAAAAATATAATGAATTAAAGTTATGGTTTATACCAAAAATTTGGTTTGCCATCATAAAGGCTTTAATGTTCATGTATTTTGGTTTCTTTTCCAATAAAAAGGTACAAAATTTTTCAAAAATTTATACAAACATCCATCGAAAAGTCCAATTATCCCCTTAAGTTTTTCACCAAAAATAAAAAAATAAAAAAACTAGAATCCATTTAACAAAAATTATTGGTACTTAAATAGTATATTTTGATTCTGTAAAAAGTTTACACACAGTAAAATACTTTTTCAGTTTTCTAAACAAACAATGAACAAAATAATTTCTAAAAATCTTTTGTAAAAGCAATTAATCTTTTATTCTAACCATTCTCATACTGAAGACAAAAATATGTATTTTTAAGTTCTCCAATTATAAAATTCACTTTCTGTTTACTCTTTTTCTTTTTTTGACCATTTTCATTTTTTTTTTTTTTTTTCTCACAACAATCTTAAAGAATCGATCTTTAATCCCAAGCAATTATCAAATGTCAAACCTTAATTTTAATGACGACTCTGGAGATGATAGCGATCTCCAACTCCAAAGAAGCACACCACACAAAGGACAAACTATTGTGATCCCAACTTCAGATGTCACATTCCCAGAAACCTACGAGATGGCAATTGTAAGCGTCCCATCTAAGGTCTGTAACCCAGGCCCAATCGGTTTATTTTCTCTGTGTATTGGATGTTGTGTTTTAATTGGTGCTGATATGGGCTGGACAAGTTCAACCGTTCTTGCAAGAGCACCTTGGTTATTTTGGATTCCAGGTGTTGCACAAATCGTCGCCGGTGTTTTAGAACTTTTTGCTAATAATGTTTTTGGTTCTTTTGCCTTTGTTGTACGTCTTTTTTTTTTTTTTTTCTTATTTTCTTCTTTTTTTTTATTTTTTTTATTTTTTTTTGATTTTCAAATTTCTCTCTCTATTTTCTTTTTCAAGCACAAATTCTAAAACAAAAGTGTTATTTTTTTCTTGGTTTTCATCTCCTTTTTCTTTTTTTATCCTTTTCGATTTTATTTTATTTATTTATTTTTTTTTTTTTTTTTCTCCTTTTTCATTTTCCTTTTCAAAACAAAAAAAATAGATTTATGGTGGTCTTTGGTGTGGTCTTTCCTGGACTTATGTTCACCTTGCTTATGTAGACATGGACGATTCACATGAAGAGCTTAAACATTTTGGTTGGATCTGTGTTGGATTTTTGATTTTTTCATTGATCCTTCTTCTTGCGAGTTTGCAACTAAACAAAACCTTCCCACTTATTTTAGTTTCGATCTCGATTGCACTTATTTCTTTGATTTTCCATGTCTTTTTCGGAACTTCGTCAATCCCAACAGGACTTTTCCTTTTGTTTGTTGCCATTTTTGCTTATTACACCGCATACGCAATTATACTCAATACATATTTCCAAAAACAAGTTTTAAATGTAGGCAAGCCTTTATATTCTTGGGCTGACAAGCTTCAAAAAAAACTCGAAAAAAAACAAGACATGGAAACACTCTAAGTATTTTTTACAAAAAACCCCAAATCAATTTTTTTTTATTTTTTTTTTTTTAATCAAATTCTCTTTCTTTTATTTTTAATTTTTCCTCTCTTACTTTAAATCTGAGATTCGGAAAAAATTATGGATCGTAAACTAAAATTTTATTAGGATTTTTTTTTTTATTCTTTTTTTTTATTTATTCCTTTTTTAAGGGACTAATCTCGATTAAATTTTTTTGCCTAAATTTAATATAGATTTTGAAAATTTTTTGCCAATTACTTAGATTTGAAAAACCCTGTTTATTTTCAATATTAAACTTATTACTAGATTAGGAATCCTTATTTAGAAATTGGTCAAAAAAAAATAATATAGACTAGTCCCTGAACTTATTAGCTTTTTTTTTGAACACCACAATTCTTTTAATAATTGTTTTAAGATATATTTTTGCTGACTTGAAGCAATTTATTTCTTTAGAATTTTCCTGATTTCGATTTACAGAAATTAATAGAATTGTAAACGACACAAAAAACAATAACAACAGGACCATTTAAAACAAACAAGAGTAATTAAGAAATGAATATTATATCCAAAATTTACCTCTTATTTGAAATCAATAAAATTAAAAATATCTAAAGTTCATGGTGACGATAAAGTGGCTGTTAGTCTCTGAATTATAATCACAAAGTACTCAAATATTATTTCCATTTTAAGAAATTCGTTCCACCCCTGCAGGGTATGTTGATTTACTGAGTTTTTTTACATTCACCTCTCAAAAAGAATTTTCATTTCGAACAAATTGGACAAAAAAATACTAATTAAAAAAAAAAAACAATTATGAAAAAATATATTTTTGAATGAAAATTTTAAAAAAAAATGACTTTAAGAGATTTTCAAGTAAAAGTTCAAATTTTAAAACCCTTCAAACTTGTAAAAGTAACTGGAAAAAATATTTTACAGTTTAGATTGAGGAATTTTTTTGTCATTATAGATTGCAAAAGTTGAAATTGAAACTCTGAAATATTCAAATTTTGTTTTAGTTATGATCTAAAAAAGGTAAAATTGTACTAATTGTTGAGGATTATGATAATTTTTTGTAAAATAAATTCTTAGTAGGTATTTTAACTAGGATTAAGTAACTCTTTAAAGGGTGTTTTCATACAATTTCACCTTAAAAAGCATTCCTTAATTAAAGGTTTTATTTTCTTTCATGAAATGCCGAATTTCGATATTCTCTTTTCTTTTTAAAATCAATTTATGTATTTATTTATTAATCATTTCTTTTTACTTTTAGCGGAAAAGAAATGAATTTTCTATTTATAAAAAGAAAATTTAATTATTATTATTAAAGAAGTGGAAATTGCACCCTAGGTGTCCTTTTACTTAAATTTCTTCGAAGGGAAATACACATAAATTCATAGTATTCAAGTTTATTCTTCAATTATTGATCCGAAGGAGATATAGAAATTTAAATCTATGTTTAAAAGAAAAACCAAAAAAAATGAATTTAAAAAAAAAAATAATTAAAGTTAAATTTAAAAAGGGATTTAAAAGGGTTTAAATGAGGAAATGGGCACAAAATCAAAAAAAAAAAAAAATCAATAATATTTTTTTAATTAAGAAAACCCAAAATCCCATTCAGAATACATTTGATTATTTTAATTTATTTGATAATTGATGATGAATGTTTAGTTGGGGATCATTATTTTAATTTCTTTTTTTTTCTGATTTGATTTGCTTAAACCTTTGATATTTTTTCCTTTGCCTTTTAGTTTTTATTTCCGAGTTGCTCATACTTTCCTGTTTCAGCATAACAGTATTATTAATAATAATAATAATAACCACTTGGTAGTTTTTTTGTGTAACTCTTCTTCTAAAATAAAGAAATCCATAAAAAAAAAAAATAATAAATCAAAAAAAATAAAAATTAAAACAATATTACAATTAAGAAAAAACATACTAAATCATAAGTTTTAATACATAAAAAATAGGAAATTTGAATATGAATTCTAAGTTTATATCATCAGATGTAATATATATATATATATATATAAGTAGACAGATAGATAGATTTATCTATAGATAGAGAACTATTGAATCTATTAAATCTTATATTCTGATATTAAGAAAAATCTATCTTAATCTATTCTGACACTTTTATTGATATACTCTCATTAAGAATTATGGCATTATTCTTATGAACTCATATTAATAAAACTTTAAAGTCCCTGGATTGGGCTTTAAAATTTTAATTTTGTAAATTATAGAATTTTTCTGATTGAATAAAAATCAATAAAATATTCAATTACTTTAAATAGTAAGAAAATAGATTTCAAAAAAAAAAAAAAAAACTCAAAAAATATTTATTATCTTTTTGTGATCAAAAAAAAATAAGATTAAAAAAATAATATGAACCCCTTCAATATAATACAGGAGTTAATAAACAAAAAAATATCTTAGTTTGTAACCAAGTTAAATATTATTAAAAAATCCAGGAAATTTGCAATTATTTCTGTTTTTACTCAATTATATCATGTCATTTGAATTGCCTGGGTTACTCAAGTGTACCCGGGTCCCTTTCCAAGAGGGGCGCATGATAATAAAATTAAAAGCTTCATTTTTGCTTCATTTTTCAAAAAAGCCTTTTTTCTTTCATTGGTTGGATGGGATCAAACAAAAAAAAAAGGTTATTTGTGAAAAAGAACATAATTGTAAATAATTTTTTTAGTTCTTTGAAAGATGCAAAACAGTTTTTAATTTCAAAATAGTCCTCATAAAACTCAATCTTTCAATAAAGAATTATTTTCATCATCAAACGAATCCGAAAGATCAAAATTGGGTCTTGTCTTTTTCTTTTTCTTTTTCTTTTTCTTTTTCAAGAAGAAGAAAGGCCATTTATAATTTTGAAATGCTTGTCGAATCTCTGCTGATGCCAAAACGAAAACAATACAATAAATGGGCCCGCTTAATTCAAAATTTAAAATGTGCATTACTAAGAGCCCCTTTGTCACTTTGTGGTTTGTGATTTCATAAATTCTAGTTATTGACGGCCAGATATAGCACCATATAAAAACGATTGGCACAACTAACATTTTTAATTGTACAAGCGTTTGCTTTTTTGGGCTGAATCTGTTATTTTTGTTCTTGTTCTGAAAAATGCCATTTGCTTCGCTCAAGATTTTCCTGATCTGTTTCACGGTTAGGATGGAAAAAATAAGGCTTGTGGCGATCATAACCCAATACCAGGAATAGAGAACAATCAGGGTCTTGTCGGAAGACGCACACCAATATGTCTGCGATGGCTTTCCTCCTCCAGTTAACATTGCCAAGAGCATTACCAGGAGGCACAATGGGATCACACAAATGTGAAGCACCCGATACAACTTGTGGAGCGATCTTTCACTCCTCCGACCCACGAGCCGCAAATAGGTAGTAATTGAGATCGCAGCAGACCAAAACGGTGGAAGTGGCGAGAGGAAAGACTGCGCTACAGCTTGGAAATTGCACAGAAAGGAGCTTGTTTTACCCGGAAATAAATCAACAATATCACTCAAGAGATCATAAATCGCGAGAGTAAACAAATATTTGCGGTGTAATTTTTTTAAATTCCCAAACAAAACAAACGACACAACTAAGATTAAGTATGACAAAGAACTTAATGCTAGCATGCAAAAAGCGATGGTTTCAACGTAAGTTTCGATCATCTTATTCCAAATAAAGACTTTGGTTTTTTTTTGGTGGTTTGTGGAAGAATAAAAAACCCTTTGAATTCCAAAATTTTGGTTAGTAGTTTGTTTTTTTGATTTTTATATTTTCTTGTTCTATTGCTCTTGCTCTTTCTCTTGCTCTTTCTTTTTGTATTAGTCTTTGCCTTTGTCTTTGTTTTAACCCAAAAAATCTCTTTTTTGCTTCAACACAAAATTCAGAATACACTTTAGTTAAAAAAATGAATTTTTTTCAAATGTTTGGAGAAAGGGATTCTGGTTTTATACAAAAAAAGAATATCAGGAGAAAAATGATCATGGTTTTTATACTGAAAAATTTTTAAATCTTGAGCAAATTTTTTAATCACAACCTAATTTTTAAAAGCGGATAACCCTAAGCATACACTTCGTATGTGTTTGGAATTTAACTTTTAATTTGAGAAAATATTATTCTCTTATATTCAAACCTTTTTGAAAAAAGTTTTTTACTTGAATTATTGTTTTAATTTAAGGTTTGTAATCCCTGGAATTTGAAAGAATAGAATCTTGGGTAGTATGCAATAACTTGTTAATTTGGTTTTTAGACGATCTATCTTGTACTTTATCGGGTTATAATAATGGTTCAAAAAGGCAATTTTTGATAATTTATGTTTTTTTTTCCCCGAAATCCGAACGGAAGAATGTAAGATTAATAGAGTGGTAGATGTACCAGTATAATTTTTAAATTTTTGGGTTGTAGACGAAAATTATTGATTTAATTTTTAGTCAATTAACCTAATGAAAAAAAAATATGTCATAAAAAGATCCAAATAAAGCCAAACCTACTTAAAATTTTCAATCAAAAACCCACAAATCACATTCTTTTATAACTTACCTTCCGATATATTAATCTTACACTCTTCAATTCAAATTTCGGAAAAAAAAAAAAATTGTCTAAAATTGCCTTTCTAACCATTATTTAAACCCTATACCAAGGGCAAGATCGATCAGCTAAGAACCAAATTAACAAGCCATTGTACACTACCAAAGATAACCTTCTTTCAAATTCCAGGGATTGTAAACCTTAATACTCTAATAAACTAAAAAAAAATATTCAGGTAAATCCAATAGCAAATTAATAAAAACTATTATCATATCTTGGAATTAAAAAATAAAGTAAAAATCTGATTACTACAATACCAAACTTACTTTTAATGCTATTTTCAGAAATGAATTATTGTTTTTAAAAGTTTGATATATTTTTTCTCATTTTTAAATAGTTCAAAATTCAACATATTTCTGAATTATTTAAAAAAAAATTTTTTCTTGAAAGAAGATTGAAATCTTAAAATCGGTAAAGTAAATGTACAAATATACACTTTCAAATTAAAACCGATAAGTTCTTAAAATAACAAAATCTAAAAAAATCTACTAAATTTCAAAAATAAAATAAATAATTATTTTAAACTTGAAAAAAAATTATTTTCTTTATTCAAAAATAGTTCAAATCAATTTTTTTTCTTTATTGAATAAAAAAATATCAAGAAAAAAAACCAAACAAAAAATTAAAAAATTTCCCAAAATACTTTTTTAAAACCTGGAGAAAATTCAACTAATAACCTACAGAAATACTTTTTAATTTGATTATTTTTAATTGGTAATTAATAGTTATGTATAAATTCTTTCATTGATAAGTAATTAATAACTCAAAGGTTAAAAGTGTCAATAGGATTTATTATTATTTCACAATTATTGTTCAGTTTTTAAACAAATAAAACAAATTCAAATAAAAGAATCTCTGAATAAAAAAAAAATATAGATAATATTAAATAGCTGATTGTAATACAAACAATTCGTTGTTTATACCCTTAATATTTGAAAAAAAGAGTATTTTGCAATCTCTGAAATTTCAAGAAATTTAATAAATATTTGTGAATAAAATATAAGACCAATTTTTTGAGATATTCAAGGATTCAATATTTAATATATTTTTATTTTATTTTTTAAATAAGATTAATGGTTCAAGGTTATTTGTGAATACATAATCTCTCAAAATTACCAAAAATATGAGATTTCTTCAAAATAAAAATTGTTTTGGTAATTTTTCTTTTTATATTTTGATCCAAAAATACAAAAAAAAAGGATCAGATCTTTTGACTGGAAATTTCATTAGGAAAAATGAATTCTTTTAACAATGATAACTTATCTCTCTAAAGTTGATAAATGGGGTTTTATATAGGGGTTTAACCATATTCTTAGGCAAGTATTTACTCTATTACCTTAGGGGGGGGGATAAATAATAGTTACTAGTCACTTAATCTGATAGCCTTATTTTCAAAATCAATATTTTCAATGAAAAATATATAAAAAAAGTAACTCGTTTGCAAAGTTTGATTTTATTGAATCCTATTAAAAACTTTCTACTGTATATGCTCAAAAAATCAGGAGGAATGGATTTTTTTAAACAGATAACTTTTAAAAAGAATTTTTTTTTATTTTTATATATTTAGTTATATATAATCTCCAAAAATCGTTGTTTTTTTATTATTGGTAAGAATTTTGTAGACTTTTATTTTAAATGTTACTTTTAAATATTACTTTTTAAATTAAAATTAAACTATTACCTAATTTTTTAATTGGAAAAAAAAGTGAAACTTGAATAAAAACGTCCAACTAGCTTTTTACTCCAGTAAACCGAAAAAAAGAAAATAAAAAATCTATTGAAAAATTAACAAATTAACATAAAAAAAATGATTCATTATTTTTTTTATCAGTCAAATAAATAAATACAGGTTAAATATACTTGGGAACCAAAATACTTAGAGTGTTTTTATATATCAAAAAAATATTAATTTCTACCACAAATTTTTAATGATAGATCAATCAAACAAAAAATCCAATATAAAGGCCTGTATTAGAACAACTTTTGCTAATTTGAGAACTCCATTTTGTTTTTAATTATTTATTATTTCTAACACATAATAGATCGCAGTTGTCATTTTAAAGATTCTTTGAAAGTTCTTGATTTAAAAATCTTTTGAAAAATGTTACCCCAAACAGTTAATTTGTTGAAATTTTTTTTTCAAATATCAAAAAGGAAGCTTCACTCAATTTCTAAATAAACTCTTAATTGTAAAATAATAGAAATAAATTTTATGAAAACCTTTCTACTGGTATTTAAAATCAAAAAGGGAAACAAATTTCACTTTCTTTACCATATTTTTTCTTTTATAAATAGAATTCTCAATGATGTAGGTTGTATTTCTTGTCCTATTTCAAAAAGGAAATGAAAAATAAGTGGAAATTTTTCCCATTTATAATTCAAATACCATTAGAAAATCTTAAAAATATCTGAAAATATGTAATTTTAAGCTCTAACCCTGACTAAATTTGAGCCCAGATAAAAAACTCAGAATAAAATTTTAGAGTTTCTGAAAGTTTCATAGAAGGCTGTAGAGTTACATATAGTGTGGTCAAGTACCTAGCTTTTCCAGTATTCAAAGAAATTCAGTAAAATCTTGGATTTTTCTCTATTCTTTTTAATTCTGGAAAAGCTAACATTTTTTTTTTTTAATTTGAGAAATAAACCTAACTGCAAACATGAGGTAATTTGGTTGAATCATATTTCTTCAATATATATATGTCTAAAAATTTTATCTTCATTTTTGATTTTACAATTTTTTTTCCAGTTAATTCCACTTTTAAGGCACAAACTGCAATGAAATTTAAGGCACAATAAAAATCTCGAATTAAGGCAGAAAAATCAGATTCTAATAAAATAAATCGTAAAAATACAAAATTCCAAATTTTGTGCCTTAATTTGAGATTTTTTTATGTATTAAATTTCTTTGAAAGTTTATACCATAAATTTGGAACTGACTCAATGAAAGATTTGAAGAAAGTATTCTATTGATTTTGAATGCAAGAAAGCTTTGTAAAATAGGTTTGAATTCAAAAGATTCCATCTCTTGAAGTTGATTTAAAAGTTGAGCTAATTTATTCCAAAAATGATAATGGAAATAAAAAAATTTATTCAATTTATTTGAATTTATCAGTTTCTAAACGTTCAAAAAGAAAAGTCCAACTTAATCTCAACAAATTTCATTTCTAATTGGTTATGTAAAGATCTCTTGTTTTTTCCAGTTCAACTAATAAGCCCTATAATATTTTGAAATAAAAATTCTCTTTTCTTATTTGGAAAAGAACAGTTATTTGCTTGACAATAAAAACAATTTATAAACTGAAAATAGCTCAAACTAATTTCATGTTTCTCATCGAAAAATCACAAAGACAACCATTTGTTAATTACTTTTTCACTTTTCTTTTCCAAAAAAACCCATTTAAGCCCAATCCTCAACAAAAAAAAAGTAGTTGTTCTTTTGGTTAAACCTGTGTTGGTTGTGGGTTGTTTAATTTCCATTTTTCCATTTTCCAAAAAGTGAAAAAGTAGAAAAGATTTCGTCAAAATGTAAACTTTAAAGAGTTGCGTATACACAGTTTGACCCCAACAACCATTCTGTAATACGATGGGTACTTCTTAATAGCCTATGAAGTTCACAAGATATTGCACATCATTTTAACACACAAAAAAAGTTTTTATTTTTTTTTAAACATGTCTAAAGCAAGTTCACCAAATTTAAATTATAAAAAGAAAAGGGGAAACAGGAACAGCAACAAAAACAAGAACACCAAGAAAGTTCAAGAAACAATCCACAAAAAAGAAAAAGAAAATGATCAAAATGAAGAACCAATTAAGGCTGGATTTTTTAAACGCCTTGCCATCCCCGGTGGTTTGTATGATAAAGAAAACCCTGCAAAATATCAACGATTAGTTACAAACCCCTTAAGCATTTTCGTGATGCTTGCAATTTGCACTTATCTGATCTACTTGGCCTTTATGAACGTACCAAGCGAGCGCCCACTCAGGATCATTCGGTAATTTTTTTCATTTAACAAGAGACTATTTTTTTGATCGAATTTTTCCAATCTTCCACTTTCTTTTCGAATTAACTTTTTTTTGTTTTGCTTTTTCCAATTATTTTTTATTTCTTTTTATTTTTGGAACAAAATTGCACTTACTTACCCATCCAAAAAACACTCTCCGGTATTTTTCCACTCATTAATTCTTTCAAAAATTAATTAGAGGTTTTTTTTGTGGATGTATCATTGTTGTAATGTATGGTGCTTTATCATTTAAAGACACTGCCCTTCTTAGACCCCATCCTATCTATTGGAGAATAGGAAAAGCCGTTGGGTTATTGTATATGACTTTAATGTTGTTTTTATTATTCCAAAAGCCAGAAGAAACAAGAAAATTATTTACTCATCTTTTTTCTTATCCAGGAATTGGAGAACCTTTCCAAAATTCAAGAAACTATGCAGGAGATTGTCGTATTTATACACCAGAACTTCCAAACAAATTTAATAATGTTTACGAGGCCACTTATGATATTTTCATCGTTGCTCATTTTGTTGGTTGGGTAAAACAAATTTTTTTTTTTATATTTTTTTATTTGATAGATAATTTTCCTCTCTTCCCAAATCCATTAACTGATCTTTTGGGTTGTAAAAGATTTAAATCCCATAAAACCTTTTTCTTAAAGTTATTAAAACCTTTTTCTTAAAAACTACTTTTGCAATTTATCTCAACACATTTTGTTCCAATCTCATTTAAAATGTAAACTCAGGATCTTTCAAATATTCTCCCATTTGGATCAAAAAATTATTTTATGTCATTTTTTAAATGAAAAATTCACAAAGAAATTTCGAGATACGTGAACTTAGAAAACCTTGTTAAGGAACGTAAAAATGAAATTGAAAATTTAATCTTCACGATTTTTTAACATAAAAACACTCTCAATAAACAACTTTAAATCTAAATGATAGTATTGCCAATGATTTTTGATCATTGAGTTACGTTGAATTGCTACATTGTCTCCTCCACAAACCATACAACCGTTCCAGCCCTACTGTGGAAATTTATAAGACATAGAAATGGGTTGTCTATTATAAAATTGTGTTTTTGAAAATAGAAAATTCAATTTCTATCCGATCACAAGATGAAAATTTCAACTTCTCTTACTTCATTTGAGAGTTATTTTTTTTTTTGATAAAAACAAAGAATAAAATTAAATTTTCTCAAGATAAGAAATCACAGAAACCATGGAAACTTGAAAGTTTATTTTTACGATCTTTATTTTTAAATTATAAAAAAGCCTGAGATTTATTCCAATTTTGGAAATTGAAGATCCACACTAATGTAAGTTTTTTTATGAATTTGTTTCTCAATTTCAAAAACAAAAAAATGGATAACTTATTGTTAATCTTCTATTATAAATTTTATGGTTTATGATGAGCTTTAATAACCTTCTTTATTAATTCGATTTGGAAACAATCACCTTGTTATGTTACGAGTTTGGTCTGGAAGAACGAGAAATATGATATTGTTCGAAGTGATATAAGATTACACTAATCGTCGTTCTTCGAACTCCTCAACATAATCTTATCACTAGAACAATCTCATATTTTGAGTCTCGAAGGAGAACCAAAACGAGGAAACATAAAAGATGATTGTTGAACAAATGAAGCAATATGAGGCGCTATTTATTTTTTAACTCGGGATCTAACTCTACACAATAATAAACAAACAAACAAACAAAAACAGACAAACAAAAACAAGTAAAAAACAATTTGTTATTTTTTAAAGAAGCTTGGAAGAACAAGTTCTTCCAAGTTTCTTTTTCTTCCAAATGAAACGATTGAAAACATTGAAGTTAAATGTTACATTTTCATCCTTTAAGGATAAAACTTGGTTTAAATTCATACAGAAACAAACTATATCGCCAACTTTTCAATGAGTCTTCGATTTCCTCTTTTATTCCACGTTTGTCAAGAAACTTATGAAAGCGATCAAACATAAAATCCCTCATATATTGTGTGTTCTTAACAGTGACTGATTTTGAACATTCCTCCAAAAATTTCTTGACTTTGACATAGAAGTAAAATAAAATGATTTTTTTTTTTTCTCATTTCAAAAATTTGTAATTGTGTTTTTTTTTTCATTTTGAAATTCTTCTATAAATGGTCTCTTCTCTCTTTTCTCGAAGAAAAAAAGAGGCCAAACATTTTTAATTTTTTTAAAAATGATATTGATTTCCTTCGAACCAAAACCAAAAACGTTGTTTAATTTTAGTAATTGTTTTTAAAAAAAGAAAGGGAATTCATTAAATTTCAAACCTTTACTGGAAAATTGATGGACTTTTTTCTTTGTCGTCTATTGATCAAATAATTGAGTGACTTGAACCAAATTAATTTTCCAATGTCGTAAATCCTTGAGCGTGGCAAACCTTATATATTTATGAGATTAAAAATTGGCAAAATAAATTGGTTAAACACTTCTAAAATAACTTTAAATAACATTTTTAAAGTGGAATTTAATAGTAAAATACTTCTTATTTTACTCAAATAGAATTCAAAATTAGAAGATCAGAAAATTTTCCAACTTTGCCTAATAACTACAGGATTTCCCAAAATCTTTCCACAGTGACTACAATACTATCCTAAACTTTTTTGTGAAACAATCACTTTCTTATCAGTCGTTGTCTTGAAATTATATAGTTAAATTTTTCCAAATAAAATGTTTGAGATAAAAAAAAAAAAAAATATCCATTTTATGATTTTTTCATACAAAATAAAAATTTCAGAATCGAAAATCAATTCCAAGGTCTTATAAATTTTCACGGTAGGGCTGGAACAGCTATATTAATTATTAAAAAGGTGTTTTTATTGTGTCTTATCTTTTTTTTTTTGGTTCTTTTTGTTTTTCCTTAAATTAAATCTCCCCGCCATGAATAAGAGGAGAGTGTCGCCTAGAAAGGTTTGTGGAACAACATAATCCATGCCAAATACACATTTCACATTTTTTTTGTACTTTTTTGATAAAATTTTTTTTTTATTTGGGTTGTTTCTATCAGTACCCAATTTAGACTATCAAGAGAAATTGGGTTGAAGTTTGTGTGGTAAAGGTTTTGAAGAATTTTTCATGAAAGGAACACAAGTGTAAATATGGAATGTTGTAAAAAATAGAGTTTTTACAATTTTTAGAGATAAATAAAGAGTTCCATGCATTGATCCAAATTTTGGTAATAGTAAACGAATCATCCATTTTGATTTTTGAGCTTGAATGAATTTTCAATATAAAATAGTTTGGTGAAAACCAATACTTTGTTTGAAAAAATGATTTTTTTAAAAAATATTAAAAGATTAATGTTTACCAAAACAATTATTTGATTAAAATTGTTATTAGTATATTAAGATAATCAGGTATTATATTAACTATTACTAAAATTTGGATCAATGCATAGAACTCTTTATTTATCTCTAAAAATTGTAAAAACTCTATTTTTTTACAACATTCATATTTAAACTAGTGATCATTTGGGAATTAAATTTGCCAAAATTAATAGTTTTTTATTTAAAAAAAAATATTGTGCTAGTTGAGAAAAAATGATCTTTCTATTTTTTGGGAAACGGGAATTTTAGTGGATTTAATACAACATCAAACCAATTTGCCGTGCCATTATTCAAAAATCTCTTTTTTTTAAAATAACAAAGGATCTATCCATCCAATATTTTTCACTTTTCTCCTTATTTACATTTGAAAACGATTTGAGAAACCCTACCAACTCAACTTTGAATCCAAAAAAAAAGACATATAAAATGACCTACGATGTGTAAGGGTTCTAAAAATTGTTTTCAAGGGAAATTTTCTCAAAAAGTCAATTTTTGCCAACCTTCTTTTTCATTTTTTGAAATCACAGAAATCACAGAAACGAGGCTGACAAATTTAGTATATTTTTAGAAAAAATTTGACATTTTTTCCTTCTTAGATCTCGACCAAATAAAAATTTGTGAGATTTAATAACCACCAAACCCTGATAAAAACATCCAATACTTTAAATTTCAATTGCAAACGTAGTCGTACAAGTTGTTAAAAACTTGTTTTCAAACTTGAAAAATTTTTGTAAAATCTCAGATTTTACACTTTGAGCAAATCTTTTTACTATTTTTCAATTTTTCAAGTGAAGAGTAACGATCAAAATAACCCGTCAAGTAAATTTAAGTGTAAACTGAAAAAAATTTTACCTCATCTTGAAATAGAAAAGAAAAGTAAAAAATCTGATCAATCTATTTTTTACAACATTCCTATTTTTAAACTTGCTTACCAGACTTGCATTTAAATTCTATTTTCAGAAAGAATTATGGTTTTTAAAAAGTTTGATTATTTTTTTTTTTTTTTTTTTTATTTTTGAAGAGAGAAAATTGCTTTTCTCCTGTGTGCCCTAATTTCTAAACTTTTTTTTAGAAATTTTGTTAAAGAATCACAAATTTTATTATCACTTACTAATGATAATATATATGATGAATTTTTTTTATTAATAATATCTCTGATATTATTAATTTTTTTTATTTTTTCAAAAAATTCAGATATCCAGATTTTTTCGATTTATTTTATAGGCCGGACAGTCCCATAAAAAAATGATCGAAATCTTCAATGATATCAATATTTAACTTTTCTTTACATAAATCACAATTTTTATTTTTATTTTTACTTGTTACATAAGAGTACCTATTTAAACAATTAGTAAAATTTCGAAATTTTAGAATTGTTTTTGAAGCTTTCCAGTTTAAATATTTTTGTTGTTTGAAATTGCAATTTTGTTGTTTTATAATTTTTAGATATTGTTGAACTTTCCAACTAGGTGAATTTTCCAATTCGGTTAATCGAAAAACTTTTAATTCTAAATCTAATAATTTTAATCCCTTAGTGTGCCAATTAATATTTTCATTTTCCAATTTTCGAAAATTTAGTATTGTTTTTAATTTTTTTAAATTTAAGAAATCTAATTTTTCTATCAATTTATATTTTCTTCGGTATACTTTTAATCTAGCGAGATCAATTTTTGCTTCAGTTTTATAAATTAATCGAGGTGAATGGATATTAATTTGTAAGAAATTTGTGACTGATTTATTGATAAATCTATCAATTCTTTCAAAATCATTTTGTTTCAAGTCAAATATTTCAAGACCATAATAAAGTTGACTTAAAATGAGAGCTTTGAAAGAAGTTATTTTGACTCCATTGTTGAGTTTATTTTGTTGAAACAATCGATTAAGTGTTTCCAAGGACTTTTCTACTTTTTTTGAAATTATATTCAAGATGTGTGTTTTTTTCTAACCAAATCCCAAGATAAAAAATATCTTTTAATTCTTTTTTATATTTGGTTTTTTTTATTATGTGGGTTCATCCCGAATCTTTTTATTATTTCAAAAATCCTTTCTAAATTAATTTTTAGAGAGATTAATGGCCCTTTCATAATAAGAATAAGATCATCTGCATACATTTGAACATGAACAGCTAAAGTTTTTAACTTTTCTAGTAGGAAATGAGATATAAATGCGAAGAGAATTGGTGATAAGGGATCTCCTTGATAAACTCCAATTCCTTCTTTTTTTGTAATATCTCAAGAGCCAATTTTTAATTGTTTCATTTTTTGATAAATTTTTTAATAGATTGATATATTAACGAGTGTTGTATAGAGTCAAAACATTTTTGTATGTCTATAGTAACTACAAAGTATTCTGTATTTTTATTTTTATTTTTTATTTTTTTAAATTTTCTTAATAAATTTAAAACAGCAATTCTTGTTCCAAAATATTTTTTAAATCCAAATTGTTTTTTTGAAATCAATTCCCAAAAGTTTGATTATTTTTTCATATTTTTGAAAAGTTCAAATTTTAACAAACACAAGAGCAAATATAAAAGTCATAAAAAATAGAGATTTTTTCGTGAAAAAAAATTGATTCTAGATATAAGTGTACATAAACAAATTGACAGCAAAATTAACACTTAACAAAGATTTAACAAAACATCTTTTAAAATCAATTACAACTTTAATACAAAAATCGTATCTCATAAGGATCTATTTTATTTAAAAAAATAAAATAAAATTTATGATTTTTTTTTCCTAACAAAATATACCCTTTTGAGAAGCAGTTTTTGAACTACACCCGTAATCATTCTTAAAATATTTTTACGAATTCAGTAAACTATTCACAATTTTGTGGGCTCAATTTATTTATGTATACTTATATCTAAAATCAAATTTTTTTCATGAAAAAATCTCTATTATTTGACTTTTATATTTACTCTTGTGTATTTTGTAATTATTTAAAAAAAAATTATTTGCATTAAGAAGAAAGAATTCTTATTGTTTGTAAAGGAAGTTAACTGAAATATACACTTTAAAAATAAAACCACCAAGTTTTGAAATAACTTGCATGAAAAACTATACTTTCCCAAAAAAATTACAATAATTATTTTAAACTTGAAAAAAAAAATATAATTTCTTTATTCAACTCAGTTTACTCCAATTTTTTCTCTTGATTGAACAAAGAAATCTAAGAAAAAAAACCAATCATAAAGTTAAATTAAAAATTTTAACAAAATAATTTTTTAAAAACCTGGGAAATTCAACTTAAAAGAAAAATAAACACTTATTAATTTGATTATTTCTAAATTAATAATTAATAACCGAATCTTAATTATTCCAGAGGGATTAGTAATAACCCAATGATTAAAAATATCACCTTTTGATTATTTCTCAAAATTTTTTGAATATTTTTAAATAAATAAAATTAATTTGAATTATTTATTAGAATTAAAAGAAAAAAATAAATATCCTCAAAGAACTTATTTTAATAATAAAAGTTCATTATTTATACTCTGAATATTTGAAAAATAAATTATTTCTTAATCTTTTAAATTCCAAGATATTTAAATAAATTATTAAAAATAAAAAAAATTATCAATTTTTTATGGAACTTCAATTATTAAAATTTTGGTTTATTTTGATTGTTTTTTTAAAATAAGATTAAAGTTTTAAAATTATTTGTTTCATATTCAAATCACCATTAAATTCTAAACATTTTGACAAACACCTTTTCATGCTTATTTCTTAACAACAAAAAGATTTTAAATTCACACTTATTTTATTTGAAGAATAAAAACATTTCGATTCGAAAAAAAAAAAATTTGCTAATGACTATACCATTAATTACTGACAAATTCAAAAAAAAGTAATAAAATTTTGAATTGGTTTGATTCTTTTATTTTCAGAAATAATTTAATGTTTAAAACATGTTATCTTTATTTAAGAGAGAATTATGAAGTTGCTAAATTCATAACTTCTAATTGAAAGAGTGAATAAACACAACTACTAGAAGAATTTTAAACTTGAAATAGTTTTTTATTAATAATTGGTAATTTTTTTTTGAATTTTTAAAATAAGATTCAATTTTCAATGTTATTTGTACATACCCAAACATGCCGAAACGAACTGAAAGGGATATTTCTTTAAAAATCAAAATGTTTTTCAAATTTTTCTTTTTCTTTCTATAATTCAAAAAATCCAAAATAGAAAAGATCAATTCTTTTTAATGAAAATTCATTAGTTAAAAAATCATTTATTTTAAAAATGATAACATATTTTTCAACAGTTGAAAATGGAGTTTGTTTAGAAAGTTTCATTGAACTCTTAGCGTACATTAGTGCTCTATTGACTATGGGGGAAAAAAATAAATAATAATTACTAATCCCATAAAAATAATTTTTTTCTCGAATTGAACAAATAATTTGAAGAAATCTTGATAAAAATCTGAAATTACAAATTAGGAATCGATTATCCTTTACTAAAAAAAAAAAAAAATTAACCTCATTTTTAACCATTACAACCCTCTAGTTGAAACTTTTTTTAAAAAAAAAACAATTAAAATAAATCATTATTTCATTCAATTCAATATTTTATAAAGATATTATTATTTTTCTTTTCTTTTTTTTTTTTTTTTTAAAATTTCTCCCTATTTTTTTTAATGATATTTATATTAAATAATATATATATATATTTCATTTATAACTATTATTCTTTATAAAAACATTGCTATGGTTTTGATTAATATAAAAATAGATGTGGAAAGCCTTTTTATTAAGAGAAAGAGTGATGTGCTGGGTTACTGGTATTCTTTTTGAAATTTTGGAAATTACCTTGGTTCACCAATTACCAAATTTTGGAGAAGTTTGAATTTATTTATTTTTTTTATTCTTAAAATTTTTGATTAATTTCAATTTCGATTAATTTTTTTTTATTTTTTTTTCATTTTGAAATTAAAAAAAAATAAAAAAACAAGATGAATAACAAATTAAGTTCTTCAAATATGAATGCAATTTTTATAAATTAAATCTTTTATTGTAAAATTTTCTTTCATTATTTATACCGATTAAACATTGTTTTTAAACAAATAATTAGTGTTGGTGGGATCATTTAATTTTAGATTTATTTGGATGTAATTGGCTTGGTATTGAACTTGGAATGTATATTATTAAAAAATTCAAAATTAAGGTAATTAAAACATAAAATTTTCAAATAAAAATTCTTTTGAGTGTAATATCTTAAATTTTGTTAATTTTATCTAATAAATTTTTTTAATTTTATCTATATTTTTTTAAAAAAAATTAAATTTGAAATAATTATTTCAATATTAGGAATTCCATTGGTTTGGAAGAGTTAACCCAAAAAAAAAAGTCAAAACAAAATGGTTACCAAAATGTTGGCAACAATACCAATGGGAACTTTTTGATAATCCTAAAAGATTTGGATGGGTAATGTTTATCGTTTTCTTTATGTCTGTGGTTGATTTGATGGCATTTTATTGGAAAACTACCTTATATCTTCCTACACAATGTGCAGTTAACGGACTTCGGTAATTATTCTTCTTCTTCTTCTTGTTATTTTAATTATTCTTCTTCTTCTTCTTGTTATTTTAATAATTCTTCTTCTTAGTTTTTTTGAAAGATGAACATCAAATTTTTAATCTAAATTAACTTTTATCATTGATCCTTTTTGTCTTCGTTCCCCCTTTCTTCCCTTTCTTCCCTTTCTCCCCTTTTTCCCCTTTCTTCCCTTTCTCCTATCTATCTCCTCTCTTCCCCTTCTCTTTAAAAAAAGATTACTTATTTGGTGGATAGTAGGACCATTTGGCCTTAGAGAAGCACATGATTACGCACTTAGTGAAAGCAAGAGTTTAGGAGACGGAACTTTAATTGGAATTGGAATGCTATTCTCCGAAATATTACTTGCCTATAAATGCTCTGAAGGTTTATTCACAAATCCAATGCCTAATAATATTAAATATCCTTGGATGGTATTCTTATCACTTTGGTTTGGTGGAGCATTAATTTATTTTGCATTTATTTGGAAAAAAAAGAAAACCCAAAAAAAACAAAATTAATCGAATCTTGTTTTATTTTTTTTTTTATTTAGATGATTAGAAAAATATTTAATCTTTAAACCCAAAAAAAACAAAAAAAAAAATAGTTTGATTTCTCAAATATCTTGAATTTATTTTTTAATAATTATTATTTTTAAAATCAAATCTCGACAAATTATTATCGGAGATACTTAGTTTCTCTTTATTTGACTTTATTTTTATTTTTTATTTTCTATATATTACAGATAAATTTAAGAATAAATTACAGACTGGTTGTTCTTTTAAAATTATATAAAACCTTTTTTATTTCAAATTTTTTTATATTTTTATTTTTTTTTGTTGAAATATTTGTCTCTACTTTGATCTGATTTAAAAAAATAGCAATTGATCATGGTAAATAAACTAAATTCCAAAAATTTGGACACAGTTTAAATAGTTGAAAGAATAACAATACCACACTTTAAATTTAATTTGGAAATAATTTTGAATTTATAGAAACTATTTCATTTTTTGTCTTTTTTGTTTTCATTTCCTTTTTTCCAGTTACGTAATCTGTTTTCGTTAGATCTGGAAATTTTTTTTTTCGATGATTGATAGGAAGGTTAGTGTTGAGTTTGTTAAATTGAAATATCACAGACAATTTGTTGATGATATCTTAATCATTTGATCGATCAACAATTGTAGTCAAAATTTCAACAAATTTACCAATACATTTTTTGTTCAGCTCGTTTCATTATTTTAGATACACACATTTTTATTTTTGAGTTTTATAGTTTTTTCTTTTATTTGGATAATAATGATTACTTATAAAAAAATTAATACTATTTTACTTAAATGTGTTTTTATATTACTTTGTAAAAATAGAATTATTTGGGGTTTTTTAGCCTATTTTTGATTTTGGGTGTGTCCAAATATTTGTAATTGGGTTTATTTAGCAATTTTTAACGAAATATTATATAAAATAATTATTTAGTTACAAATTTGCTATTCAATCAGTATAATCATATTTTTTTCACCACCAAAACTTTCTTAGAGAGATTTTTTTTAATTTTCTTTAATTTAACTCTTTAGATGTTTAAATAATTTTCTTTCGGTTTTTTTTTATGGTTGAAAAGTATTATTTTAAGAGATCTATGATATTTTTTGATAACCCCTTTAATATTTCGAAAGCAGAAATGTAATTATTACAAAACTATAGCGGTTTCAAGTAAGACAAGTTGAGTTAAATTATCTCCAAAATTTTAAGAATTATTTAAACTTCTTTTTTACACATTTTACTTGAAATGATCAATTGTAATACCCTTCTAAAAATTAGGATACACCCAAAATCAAAAATAGGCAAAATAAATCCCGAATTTGTAGAATTGTTCCAAACTTGAGATTAAATCAGGTTTAAGTTACCTTTTTGTAATGTTTTTATAAGTAATCATGTTCTCACAAAAAAAAATATAAAATGAAAAACATAAAAAATCATATTTCAGTAAAGATAAAACAAGCTGAACCTAAAAATTTTATGGGTAAAGTTGTTGAAATTTTGACTAATAACTTTTGATCGATCAAATGATTAGATACCATTCAACTAATAATATGTGATTTTTCTATTTAACAGAATCAATAATAACATTCTATCCGCTATTGTTAAAAAAAAAATTTCGGGATCTAACGAAGAAGATAAGATGATTGGAAAAGAAAAAATGAAAACTAAACAGAAAAGATAAAAATGAAAAAATAGTAATTGAAATTAAGATTATATCCAAATTCAATACAACACAAATGTAAAAATGAAATTTTGTCTAAAAATAGAATTTTTACAATTTTTAGAAATAAATAAAGAGTTTCATACATTTATCCAAATTTTGATAATAGTAAACGAAATATCCATTTTGATTTTTGAGATTAAAGGGATTTTCAATATAAAATAATTTGGTAAATTACAATACTAAATTTTAAAAATGATTTTTATTTAAATTTGAAAAATTGATATTCACCAGAGAATTATTTGATTAAAATTATTATTAGTCTATAAAGATAATCAGAATTATATTTAAGATTACCAAAATTTAGATCAATGTCTGGAGCTCTTTATTAATTTCTAAAAATTAAAATAACTCTATTTTTAGACAAAATTTCATATTTAAACTCAAGAAATTGGTATATTGTTATTGTTTCAACCATTTTAAATGCGTAAAAAATTTTTTAATTTAGTTGAATTTATTTTTTAAATTAAAGTAGTGAAAAAAATCCCGTACAAGATTTTTAATTGTGAGTATTAGCAAAATTATTGTGTATTTTCATTTATTTACAATTAAATTCCTTTTTTTTTAAGAATCGAACTTTTTCAATTATAACTCCCCCACTTATTAGAATAATGATTAATGAAATCACACTTGTTCAAAACACCATTCAACCAATCGAAAAACAAGAAGAAAAAATATCATTTTACAAACTCTAGTAAACCTCAATAGAACTCGATTGTTTTTCAAAAAAAGTTGATCAGCATATGGCTATCAAACAATTACTTGAGTATTCTAGAGACACCTTACTTTGATGAACTTTGGGTAGGTTTATTACTAATCTCATAAAAAAATTCATTATTTAAAATAAGGATTTGATTGAAATTAGACAAAAATTTTACAAATACTCACAATTAAAAATCTTGTCCGTGATTTTTTTCATGTCCGTGATTTTTTTTCCCTACTATACTTACATTGTTATCAAGATCAAATAGACTTGATATAAGTTAATTTTTTATGAATTTTTTCAAAAAATTTTTAAAAAAATTAAAAAAAAATCGAAAAGAACTTTAAGATTTTTATCATGTGAATTTGTGTATTGGTGTTAATAATTATTTTTAATACTTTATTTATTTCAATCAAAATGAATTTACAAAAAATTAAACTAATTATTATAAAAAATTGTATAAATTTAAACTGAATACACTCAGTTTGAAACAGCGATATATATTATTTGTTTTAAGGATAAATTTAAATTAAATGGTGACATTACAATTCCTTTTTTAAGGGGATAAAATCATTCACTTTTTTTGTCTATTTTGTTCAAGTAATATTTTCCCTTTCAAAATACTTATTAAATATTTTTATTACTTAAAATTTTGAAATAATATATTAATTAAGAATTTTTTTAGAAATCAAAGAATCAATGTAAATTCCTTTTCATCTTCTAAAATAATGCATTCCATATATTTAAATCAATTTAACTCAAAAAACACTAATTATAATTGAACACTACAGTAAAAAAAAAAAATAATTTATTGATTAATTACATTTGAATACAAGTATTTTTAATAACCTAATTTTCTTAAAAAAAGAATAAAATACTTTTTTAAACTTTCAAAAAAAAAAAAAAAAAAATAGATAATTTATTTTCAATTTAATGAAAAATTAAAGTTCTCAAGTTAATAATATACAAACATAATAACAAGTTTTTATCAAAACAATAGACCGTTCATAGGAAATTCTTTGATTGTTTTATTAAAACACTGGATTATTTGAATCGTTTCTTGAACATTATAAAAAACAATTAAATATATGTTAAAAAAAATATGAATTTTTTAATAAAACATTTTTTATTTTTTTTATAAAATTTTTCTCAAATAAGAAATTGTACATTAATAATATAAAAAATTAAATTTCTTTCTGGAAAATATTTTTAATTTTTGAATTTTCAAACTTTTTGTTAGTATTATTATTCCATTATATATTTGATGAAACTTGAAAACCAAGAAAGTTTGATAAAAATCATAATATTATATATTACCATTTGGCTATATATATATATATATATATATATATATATACGCGGTATTATAAATAAAAAAATAAAACTAGTTTTTTTGTTTATTATAAATTCTAATTTTTTCTCTGATCATTGGAATAATTGTATTTCCTCTTCCAATAATACCCTGCAAAGTAAAAGTTTGGAAATTTTGGTTCTTGTTTAAAGCACCACAGAAATAAACAGTTGTAGTAGATAAAGTAAAATTCCAATAAACAACAACACATAATTGATATTCTGTTGTTTCTTGGATATAATCTAACATCCTTTTAATTTTTTCTTCTTTTTTTTGAGTATGCACACAAACCTCAATATAAATAGAACTGGCATTAATACCCTCTTCATTGAAGGTTGTAAATCCATTTTTCGCTAATATTGGAAATTCTAGTGAAAAATCTGTTTCGACTAATATATCTTTTTTTAATTCTTCAAGTGGAATGTTTTCTTCCTCTATTAATTTCATAATGAATTTTTTTTCTTCTCGACTAATTTTATCACTTAACATTGCAGATGTATCAACAGCACTGGAATAAAGAGTCATTCTTTTATGATCCTTTGTAATTTTGAAATCTTTAATTTCTTTCATCATTTTATATAATGTGAGAGAACAGGAAGCTGCTTGTTTTATATATGTATTTTTACATACTTTATCCACTTCTGGTGAAATATGATGATCAACAATACCCACAACTATTCGAATTAAAATAATCATAGTAAAAATTAAATTTAAATTAAAGTTAGGAATTTTTATATTTAACATATTATTAATATTATGGTTGTTATTTTTTTTTTTATCTATTATCATACTCCCCCTCGAACTATTATCACAATTTTAAGGCACACCCAAAACTTTTCAAATTTTCTAACAACTTGAATACTAGAGATATCCAGTTTATTTTCAACAAACCATGAAAATTTAGGATAAGAATAGCAACACATGTTGATATAAACTATTTTTCAAACAAAAGTGCACACCTCTCAAATCGTCAATACCATCAAATTTGATTGTTAATAAGATAATTACTAATTGGTGATTTTCATTTTAATTATTCATTTTTTCATTTTTTGCTTTTTTTATTTTTGGATATTGAACAGTTGGAAAATGAAAAAGTAAGATAAGAAGAAACCAATTTGGAAACAATCCACCAGTGTATAAATGGAAACAGTTTAAGTTTGATTTCGAATCAAGATAGAAATAGGAATTAAGAAAGACCATTATTAGATTGATGCATGGAACAAAGAAAAGAGAAATAAAGAAAAAACATTCCAACAAAATACCAGATGAATTGCAACTTTATAATGAAAATGAGACTTTAAAGAACAAAAGTTTGACGTGTAAAGAATTATCAATAAAATATTGAGAACTTTTTCCCAATTCGCCTTGTTCAAAGGTTTTTATTGGGTTTATAATTTTTTTCATTACAATTTACAAAACGAGATTTCTCATTTCAAATAAAAGGGTACACCAATTTGTAAAATATTGAATTTTAATTTTTATTGTTTTGTTTTAATGAGTTTTAAAGAACCAGTTGGGTGTTTTTTTATGTTTTAAAGCGTTTTTTATGTTTTATAGAGTTTATTATATTTTAGAATGATACTATAATTAATTTGATTCATTTATGAATAATTCTTGAATTTTTTTTTTGCCCTTTTATTTGAAAAAGAGTTTAAATTGGAATGTTTTCGCATTCAAAGATAAAAAAATTCAAAAAATTTAGCATAGTTAAAGTAGGTGAAAGGATAAAAAGATCAAACTTTCCTTAAATTTGGAAACAATTTTGATTTTTACAAATTTTTTTATCATTTTTTTGTTTTTTTTTTTTGTTTTCATTTCCTTTTTTTCTTAGTCAATTTTGGTAATTTTTCAATTTTGTTTTTTTATTTTTTTTTTATAATCTAGTCAAAGAGTTAATTTTATTTTTTTTTGCTTTCTTCTTTTCTTTTTTATTTATTTTTGAAAAGTCAATTTGAAAAAAAGGATGTTTAAAACTCCAAATTAACTTTAAGAAAATTGTGGCTATGTTATTTATTTTAAATTAATAAATTTGTTATTAAAAAATCTCTTATTATAAAAAATATATTTCCTAAAGAAATTGAGAATTTTTCATGAGATAAATTTCAATGAAAGATGCCCAAAAATTTTTTTCGGAAATTTTGAGTTTGTTCAGGTATTTCTTTTATGAATATCAACTCTACTCCAAAGTTAATTATTTCAATTATTTATAAATAATCGCATGTTATTTGATCTCTCAAAAAAATCGAATTTTTCATTTTTCGTAGGTAACCTTTGAGTGAAATGCTGTTTATGGACTACGATCCCATCATGGACTGCGTTTAATTTTTGTGTTATTTTACCTTCTCTTTAAAAAAAGAATTTACATTATGGCGAAATTGTATTAAAAAAATTACTAATTTCAAAGTGAATAACAAACAAAAAAAATAAAATAATTTTACAAATAGATTTTTGAATGAAAATTTTTTAAAAAAATGACTTTAAGGAATTTTTATTTACAAGGTCAAATTTAAAAATATTTTAAACTTGTAAAAGTAACTAAAAACAATATTTAGAACAGCCCAAGAAATTATTTTGTGTTTATTGATTGGGAATAGAAATTATGGAATATTAAAATCAAATTTTGGTAGGATCTAAGAAATGTGAAAATTGTTTGAATTGTGAAAATTTCCCTTTGTTTTGTAAAAGAAATTCTCAGTGAGCAAATTTAACTGAGATTATGGAACTATTTCAAGGGTGTTTTTATTAACAATTTCGCCATTTTCACCTGAAAACCTAGCCCTTAATTTCCAATAAAAAAATATCATGGAAAAAATAGTCAAATCCATTTTCACTTTCCTAGTATTTATTTTTATGATTTTTTGCTTCGCTTTAGAACAAAAACCAAACCCCAAAATTCGATTAATTATTAGAATTAAAACAGAATTCAAAAATCAGATGAAATTCAAAATTTAAGCCTGGTTAAAATTCAAATTTGGGATTGAATAATAAACACTAATAAAATTGAATTTTCTGGGATTTTTAGCAGTACTAAAATTTTTTCGTTCATGTAAAACAGACTTGAAGATTTTAGTTATAGTTTTAATCCAGTTTGAGGAATTTCAGTTACATCATAATTGATCTATGAAAAAAAGTAAAAAAAAGAATTGAAAAATAATCTTTTTTCACAACCATTTTACAATTAAAATCCATTTGTCAATTTTTTTGTGGACAGTAAAAGAATTTTCTCAAAAACAATCTTCGTTTTTATAACTAAAGAACAGGTGTCAAAATTTTTGGTTCAGAATGAATGGATTTGGTTTGACTTAAAATTATCAGAAGGCCAATTAAAAAAAAAAAAAAAAAAAAAAAGACAAACCTTCACAATTAGTTCCTTTTCCGATACTATTCAAAATATTACTATGATCAACAAGAAACACCTTTTCGTCAACGAAAGTCCTCTTGTCTCGTAAAGGTGGCTTTTCAATATTGAGTTTATTAAGAATTCTGATTGTAAATTGATCTGGATATCTTAAGATTAAAGGTTTGGCTTTGAAACCAAAATGCTTGAGGAGTTGGTTGGCCATTAAGGTTGAGATCACGCTATCAACGTCAGGATATAAATGGCCGGTAACATAAATTGTTTGGTTTAAGAATCTTTTATTGGGTTTGGGAAAGTACATCAATAGAAGAAAATAAAATTTCAAAAAATAATGAAAAAATAAATATTTTCTTTTTACTTTTTTTAATTTCTTGGAGAAAAGGAAACTTTGAAAATACCTAGAAGAAATTCTAATAACAATGACCAAATCTTGACAAATGTTCAAAAGATGTTGTATTCAGTGTTTACTTTTCGAAAAAATAATTCACAATCGAAAAATTAAAACTCAAAAGTTTGGATTATTTGAAAACATTTAAGGATGAAGTTTGCAATTCACAAAATTGTCTCAAATGATTTTGAACCAATTCCATTATAATTATGAAGGTACGTTAATGAAGATATTCTCCAATTTTGATCAAAATTGCATTTGTAGTCATTTTTTTATGGAAAATGAACAAAAAACTAGAGATACATAAACTCTAACAGCCTTCTTAAGAAACGTAAAAATGAAAAAGAAAAATAATCACGATTTTTGAGCTTGAAAAATGAAGATCAATTCAAACACTCTTGCTAAACGACTATCACTTTTTGAAGATATTATGTATATGAGTTTTAATATGGAGTTGCTTTAATTTTTAATTTAAACAGAAATCATTCAGTTTCTACAAAGGAATTGTGATTTTCTCTTAGTTTTTTTGGTTTTCGTTCTTTTTGTTTTTTTCTTGATTTGAAGTCTCAATTAGGGTCTTTGGGATATTTTTTATTTTATTTTATCTTTTGAAAGAATCTACATAACCTAAAACTTGAAACATGTTGTTATTTTTATGTTTTGAGTTGTTTTGTTTCTCCCGAAAAACTATTTTATTAGTTTCAATATAAATTGGACTGGTGTCGTTATGGTAAATGTATTGTGGAATTTTACATTCACTAATTAATCTAAAAAAATTTTTCAAAAAAGAACAAAGTTTTTTTATTTAAACTAAAAATATTTTTTCTATTTAGTTGAGAAAAAATGATCTTTCTTTTTTTAAGATTGAGGATTTTGGTAAATTTTAGATAAAACTAAACACATTACCGTGCCTTTTATCAACTGTTTCTTGGTTTAAAAATAACAAAGAACAATTCATTAAAAATTTATGATTTTCTCCATTTTGACATTTTCAACAAAAACCGAAAACAATTAAACCTTAATTCACAAATAAAAAACAATCGTAGGTTATTCTCAAAAAGACCAAATAATTTAAAATTTTAACTTAAGGTATTTTTGTCTACAAATAAGAAGTCTAAAATCAAATTATGTTGTTATTGAGCCTAACTACATTGGTGCATCTTTCGAATGCCACTAAAAAATCAATTAGTTACGTTTTAATATTTATTGATGTCATCAATTTGAAAATAATCCTATTATTAGGAAAAATACAAGAATTTCAGAATAAAATCTACATTTCGCAGCAAATCTAAAGATAAAATTATCAATAATTCAGACTACAAAGTTGAAAAATATCTTTCTTAAATTTGTGTCGAAATATAGATTAATAGCTAAAAATACATTTTTTATTAAAAAATAAATTAATTAAAGAATTGAATTTTTTGACAAATTATTTCTGAAATATTCGACATATATTGATGTTATAATTAGTTTTATCAAAAGGAAACACAATTAACCAGTCTTTGTTTTTTATGTTTATGATTATTATAATAATCTTTAAAATTAAAAAAATCTAAAAATAGTTAATTTTGGAAGTACATAATATGAATTATAAAATCCCTGAATACTTTTATTTTGGTTACTATTTTTAGATTTCAAAAAGGAATTAAATAAAATAATGTTTAAAATGAAAATTTTAATTGTGAACATTAAGAAGAAATCTAATAATTTATTGTTCAATAATATTTATCATAAATTTTTTAGCTATGGTGCACTAAAATATTTTACACCCAATAATAACCTACTTTGATTAAAGAGAAATTTATACTCAGAAAAATCCCTTAAATCGAAATTTACTTAATAAGTTGATTTTCCAAACCTTATTTGCCATTTTTTAATACGAGGTTATCAAAATTCTGACATTTACAGTAAAAATTCATTTTTCCCCTATTAGATCTCACTTAATAAATATTTTTGAGATTTTATAACCCCAAAAAACTCTGTCTAATACACGTGTACTAAAATTTACAATGAAAAACATAGTTGTTAAAGAATACTTTTTTTATATGATTTATTCTGATGGGTAACCAAGGATTTCACGATATAGAGTTTCCAATAGCACTTTTTTCAAATTGGGTAAAAATACTATCATCAAAACATAAAGGGTGCAGAAAAGTTGAATCCATATTTCAAAAAAAAAAAAAAGGTGTGTTTGATTCAAATTCCTCTTCGATAACTGATCACATAAACAAGCAATAGACTAATAAGTAAATATGATGTTCGTTACTTAAAGTTCTATTAATTAAAAAAGAAAAATTTAAAAATAAAGGATCAAATTGATAAATTTATCTCAAAAAATAGAGTTAATTTGTTAGAGAAAATGTATCCAGAAAAAAATAACCACAATAAAAAATCTCTTTAAAAATGAAAAAAATTACAAAATAAATTGACTAATTCAATTCATATTTTAAAATTTATTTAAAAAACCAAGTATTTTACCTTCAAAACTGATTGGATTTTATGTATACTATTGGGTAGCGTATTGGGATGTTCTATTGGAACAAGAAGAAAAACAATTATGGTTTATATTTTGAAACATAGATTAATTACTATTGTACAGCATTATTTTGTTCACTGTATGATTTATTCTCATTTTAAAACAAGAATTTCAGATCCACTTGAAATGTCTAGAAATAATATAATTTCCTTTCAATTACAACACCTTTTAGATTATAGACGATTCTGTTGTGAGATTAACCCCTTAAATTTTCAAAGTTAATACTTTTTTTCAAATTGTTGCTTTTTTTCCTTTTAAATTGATAAAAAAAAAATTAATTATCAAATAAAACGATCCAGAAAATCAAAACAGGAAATTTCTAATTAATATTATTCAAATTGAACCCTAACAAAGATTCGGAAAATAAATGGTAAATATTTCTAAGGTGGTGTTCTGGAAAAAAAGTGCAACACTGTTTTTTATTGGTAACATTAAAAGAAAATGAAAAGGTAAGATCAATTGATAAAAGAATAAATAAATAAATAAAACAAAATGAAGGATTCATCACAATAACAGTTTTTTTGATACTATCTTTTGGTTGATATTTTTCTTTGATTAATCAATTATTAAAAACTTGCTGAAAAAAATTGACTATTTTTGAGATCTCCAAAAACACTTCAACAATTTCGATAATAAAGTAGATTTAAATTGTTTTTTTTGGTTTGATTGAAAATAATATAATGGATTATTATTTGAACTTAATTGATTTATTTTTATAATTGTTTTCTATAATTTCTGTGATTCTATTAAGGTTCCCAATGAAAAACCATATTTAACTTTTTTCCCCTATTTCACTTTTTTTCATGAAAGGTTATTTATAAATTCAATTATTTTTTGAAAACTTATTGTTAGTTACTGAATAATCATTAAATATTAAATCCATGGCTCTTTTAAACTGAGTTAGAATTGGGTTTATTAAATCTAAAACATAATAAATAATATTTTAATACAGTTTTGTTCGATGCTTAAGGACTACGTTCCCACCCTTGGGGGGTTTGATTAATTGTGTTATTTCACCTTCGCTTCTCAAAAAAATTTTTCACACAAAAGAAATTGGACAAAAGAAAAAAAAAAAACATTTTTTCTCATCTTTACCTTTTCACGTAGACTATTTTTCTTTGTTATTCAATGAAAAGGAAAATTGTAAATAACAAAAAAAATAATTGCAAAAAATTGACTTTGGGGATTTTCAAGTGCATTTCAATTTTTGGAACATTTCAAACTTGTAAAAGCTAATTTAAAAGCTATTTAGAACAGCTCTAGAAAATAGTGTGAGTTCCGAAAGTTGAAATGGAAATTCTAAAATATTAAAATCAAAATTTAGCATGAACTAACAAGGTAAAAATTATGAAAATTGTTGAAATTGTGAAAATTTCACATTTTTTCGAAAAGAAATTCTCGTTGGACAAATATTACTTGGATTTCATAACTTATCAAGGGTGATTTTATCGATTATTTCACTGTTTTCACCTAAAAACGTAGTCCTTAATATATTATTACTTGTCTCTTATTTTCAAAATTGATTTTAAGAAATATTTCTTGTTGCTGGAAACTCTTTCTCATTGTTTTGGATTCAAAGGCAAAATAAAATCTTTGAAAACTCTCATTTTCTTACATTTTTTTCATGGGACAATGATGAACAAAATAGCTTCTTTTCAACAGCTAGCTAAAAATTTTTATTTAGAAACCGACAAAGAACTTCGTACTAGCATTGAGGAAGAATTGATACGTCTTGTTGGTGATGTCAATTCGATCGAACTCTTTTCCGAGATCTTAACAAATGATCCTACAGACTATTCCTTAATGTTATGCTTTACTCTCTTAAAAGAATTTTCTCTTCGGCACTGCCGTACAATTGCACTTGAGGACCAAGAGCAATTTACAAACCATTTGTTGAATTATTTAAAGGAATGCGGATCGACTTTCCCAAGGATCATACTACAGCAGTGTGTTTCTGTGTACGCTGTACTTTTGAAATTAAACTATTTAAAAAACCAAAAAGCAAAGGAGAGCATATATGAAACGTATGAAAAGCTCTTTTTTGAAACACTCATTGAGTCCGATTATATCTTGGATAATTTGAAAGAGAATGACTTGGCTCAAATTCTTATTGGTTTACAGCTTGTTGAGGGTGTTTGTCACGAATTTAATTATTTAATTGATAATCAGGAAACACAATTACAGCACCGAAAGAAAATCTTATCATTTCGTGACAATATTGTGTTGCCAATCTTTGATTTAATCTTACAGATGATCAAATCCATCCAGTTCCAATTTTCTAATCATGGCAAAAAGAGTAGCCAATTTACAATCCAAATCGATAACGATCTCTATTGTACGGATAATCTCATTAGGAACAGCGGCAATAATAATTCTGATCTTGTGAATGAAAAACAAGATTTCCTAAATTACTCCTTTTTACAACTGCCAAACAACCAACTGGTCATTGAGATCATTACTAAATGTATAAAATGTTTAAATACAATTTTTTCATTTAATTTTTCTGGCTTTTTGTCAAATTTAGATACAGACCCCGACAATTATTTGCTAACATTCCCGCAAAGGTGGGTTGAAAAATATTCAATTTTGAATATCTATCAATTGATCTTTCGGCTTTTCCAAACCATACCGAATCAAGAAAAGAACGAAAGCAGTGCCGATATAATCGAATTATTAATGAAGTGTCTTGCCATTTTGAGTTCTGTGCGAACCAATTTTTTTGATAGTGATGAAGAAAGAAAGAATTATTTAAATTTCTTGATTTATAGCTTGATGATCATGAACGAGAATGAAAATTATTATTTTTCCAAAAATACATTAATTGATTTTTGTAGAATGAATTATAAAATTACCTTCACTTCTCATTTTTTTCAGACCATCTCAAATAATGATCTAAAAAATTGGTTAAATACATTATTTAGTTTCACTTTAAAACTTTCAAATAAGATGGGCTATGATAATGAACTTTATTATTATTTATTAAACACTTGGAGAAAGGTTTTACGGAAATATTATTTTAATTCAAGGTGTATATTAGAAAAGAATAAAACTATTTACAACAACAATATCAATAAGACCAACGAAATCTTTTTAAATATTGAATTAAATGAAATGATGATCGACTTGGCTTTATTTTTTTTAAGGAACAAATTAGAAAAGTCTGATTTTTTAGAATTAGATTACAATTCATTTTTTAATAACGATTCAAATTTAATTAACGAAATGAATAATATCAGTTTTTTGGCCAGGTTAAATTATTCTAATGCCTTTATTCATTCATCAGAATACTTTAATGCAAATATCCTCCAATTAAAAACAAATTTGAATGAAAAAAATACATTCTTAAAAATTTCAATATTAATCATTTATTTTGGCTGTTTAATTTCAAAAACAAAACTTAAGAATTATTTTATAAAGAATAAGAAGAATGAAGATGATAATTTCAAAGAAAAATTACAATTAGAAAAAGAAAGAAACGAAGAATTCATTAAGGAAGAAAAATTTTTATTAATTGATTCTGAATTATTATTAAATATTTTACAAACATGCCATTTAATTGAAAATATCAAGGATAATAATGAAATTAATGACATGGATAATTATATTGAAATTCTAGAATTAAGTATAATATTTTTTTTGGAAAAATTTGTTAAAATTTATATCTTTTCACAACCAAAAATTATTGAAATCTTTTATAATAATTTACCAGAAATTAACGAAAGCATAAAATCAAAATATTACCAAATCCTGTATTTTATTTTTAAAAAGATAATTTGGAATCTAAAAAACTATGCAAATAATGAAAGAATCATTTATAAAAATTTACAATTATTCAAGATTTTAATTGAAAAAAATTCAATGAATTCAGAAATATTTTGTTTAAATGAATTTAAAATTTTATTCAACAATCTTTATTCAAATAAATTTTTATTTTTAAAAAAAACAAATTTAAAATTAAAAAAAATTAGAATATTATTTTATCAATGCCTCGGGGAATTGGTTTTCTTAGAAAATAGAGAAAGTAAATTTGAAAATAAATTTAATAATTTTATTCAACTTTTTGATACAAGTTTTAATTTAATATTTGATAAAAATTTAAATTATAATAATAATAATAATAATAATAATAATAATAATAATAATAATAATCATAATCATAATCATAATAATAATAGAAATTTATCTGAAAGTCAATATAATGAGATAATATATTTTTTGAAAGATTTGAATGGTTTCATTTCTGCTTGTAAATTTGATTGGCAATTTGAAATATTATTTAATTGGTTTTATCCAGAAAAAGTTGAATTATTAAATATTTTTTTTCATGTCCAATTCGATGAATACACCCCAATTATTTTGAATAATTTGTTAAAATTTTGGTATCAATTCATTTCGTTAACTATTTTAAATTCTGGAAAAATCAAAAAAAATACAAAAAATCATTATAATTCACCAAATGAAATAATAATTTGTAAATTAATGTGTAATGTTATACAAAACAGTTTGGAAATAATTTTTAATAATAATGATAATGATAATAATATTAATAGTAATAATACCATTAATAAGAATAATAATAATAATAATAATAATAACACCGACCAATATAATTACGATGATGACGATTGTTATCTAATAAAATATAAAACGTTATCCATCTGTCAAAATATTTTCATCTCTTTAATAGAAAACTGCTCGTTGAATTTTGGTTTATTCATCGCATTTGGAGATAAATGTTTAATAAATGCAATAAATATAATTTTTAATATTTCAGAAACTCTAAGCCATGACAAACTTATATTAAATCCGAAATTAACTTTAATTTTTTTTACATTTTTGGAAACATTCTCAAAAAAATATTTAAGAATCCTAATTACTCGAAATTCAGATAGCTTTAAAACTGTAATTAATTTAATTATTAAAGGGTTATTATTAAAAAAAAAATTAATTTATCAAAAATCCTGTAATTTTATATCAAAAATTATTTCATTTTATTATGCTAATTATAACGATCGCAATTTTAAAAATGAAGACACTAAACAATTATTAATAAATTTAGATAACAAATTAAATGAAAATTCTTTTAATTTTCTCCAGATAATGAAAATTTTCTTAGATTCTTTGATATATGATAAAGAAATTTGTATATGGGAACTTTCCAATTCCTTGCTACCTTTATTTTTAAGTTTCGAAGAGCACTTTCATCAATTAAAAATTGATTATGTTTTTTTTTTGAATAAAGAACAAAGGAAAACCGTTATTCAACTTTTTAACTCTATTTATTTCAATATAGAAAATACACTTGAAAATGAAAATTTAGCATTATTTCGAGAACATTTGGCTTCATTTCGTTTTAAAATTAGGGAAAATGGCTATTTATTTTAAAAGAATAAGAACATTGCTCCCCATTTTAGTATTATTATTAACTTATGATACAATTAAATACTATTTGCATTTTTTTTGATATTTTCTTTGAAATATAGTAATTGTAAATTTTTTAAAATTATTTATTTTATTTTTGATTATTATTGTTTTGAAATAGATTAAAATATTTTTTTTTTACTTGGATTAATTCGTGTATTACCGAAATATGTAAAATAAACAGAAATACACCAATTCTTATTTACAAAACAGATTTTAAAATAGAATATCTGATAATTATTATCAATAAAAAGAAATTTAAATTCAAAAAGAAATTAGGAAATTTATCTATGCCTAATTTAGAAAAATTAATAAAATTTAATCAAAGAATAAATAATAAAATCAATTGGAATTCAAAAGATTATCGAACTAAAAAAAGAAATATACAAATACACATATAACGAGTTGTTGAATTTTACAAGTTGGAAGTGTCGTTAGGTTTTTTTTAATTTTTGAAATAAAAAGAAAATTTTTGAAATTTTCAGTTTATTTCTTGAATTAAAAAAAAAACGCCGTTAGCTTTTCCAGAATTCAAAAGAATGGAGAAAAATCAAAGATTTTGCTCAATTCTTAAAAATTCTGGAAAAGCTAGGCACTTAAGACACTTGACAGTACTCTACAAAAATATTTTACAATAATTAAAAATCAAAATTATTTAGTTAAAACTCAAAAATATTTAAGTTATCCCTCAAGCTCAACAATTCTAAAATTCAGAGCATTCACTAGCTGCTTAAATAGATATTACTATGTAATTAATATAAATTCAAATAAATTTTGTCCTTTATGTTTAAAGTATAAACAGAAGGAAATTATAGAAAATATTGATCATTTTTTATGGATATGTCCTTTTTATGAAAATGATAGATTAATTTTCCAAAATGAATTAAAAGAAATAAATCTTAATGAAATAATTTTATACTGTGATAGTTTGAAATTATTTTCATTGATTAATAATCGTGAAATCGTTGATTTTCGGCTTAAATTTAACTTCGGGAATTTAAGTCTAGTGGCAACTAGAGTATAATTTACACTTCTTCAATAATAAAAAAAAAAAAAAATATTTTTTTTTTAAGGGATCAGTCTTCCAGTAACAGAGAGCAAGATTTTAAAATATGTTATCATAGATATTATAGACTTAAAAATTTTATATATTACATGTGTCAAAAAATTCTGATTGACAAAGAAAACTAAGAAAAGAAATTTTTTTTCAGTGAGATCAAATTTTTTTCCCCATTTTTTTAGAAAAATAAAAGGTTAAATTATTTTTATTTCTTACAATATAAAATGTTTTTAATATCTTTGATATTATTCAAAATAAAGAATCATTATTAATTTTGTCTTTAGTAAATGATAAAGAAAATTATGTTTTTTTAGTGAAATTTCTAAACAAAAATTTAAAAATTCAGGCTGTGCTGTAGAGTGTCATCAAGTTCCTGGTGTTTTTTTTAATTTAATAAATAAACTGAAAAATAAATAAATTTTCAGTTTATTTCAAAAATTAAAAAAAAAAAAAACAGAAGTGCCGCCAAGTGCCGAGTAGTGCCTAGGTTATCCAGAATTCCAAAGAATTTAATAAAATCTTTGATTTAACTCAATTCTTTTAAATTCTGGAAAACCTAATGAGGGTTTTTTTTAATTTTTGGAATGTAAAGAATATTAAATAAATTTTCTATACATTTCAAAAAGTAAAAAAAAGTGAATGGCAATTTTCCAGAATTCAAAAAAATAGAGAAAAATCAAAGATTTTGCTCAATTCCTTTAAAAAAAAAAATAAACACTACCTCTCAGGGTGGGGTGCTAAGTACATCAATTTATATTTTTTTACTATTTGAAGTATTTTTTGTTTTCTTTTTTTTAGTTTATAGGTCTTTCTTTTTTATCTTAAGTAGTCTAACTATTAGAGCTTTTATGAAAACTTTTAGACAAAAACAATAAATCACATAATTTTGGTTAATTAAATTAAAGAGTTTCTGTGTATATTCCAAAATCATCATAAGGGAATTGTTTTCTCTATTTCAGTTTTATTAGATGATTATATAATTTTGAAAACTATAAGGTATTATCTATCAAAATAAATTTTCAAAAGTTAAATTAAATTAAAATTCACCCATCTGTTCCTATTTCTGGTATTTTTTACCCGAAAAAATACCTTTTTTTCTTGACTAGTAGCTTTTAAAAAAGGGGGTAGTAAACTATTTTTCAAAAAATTTGACTAACTTTATACTGTTAATGGAAGTTTTTTTGAGGGTTTATCCTGCATTCTTATCAAAAAACATTTTCAAATTTCTGGATCAATTATTATTTTTTCAAATTTCTGTTTTTACTTTTATTTTTCTTTATTTTTTTTTTTTTTTTTTTTTTTCTTTTTTTTTTTTTTTTTTTTTTTTTTTCTTATTGTTTTTTTCTAAAAAATAATTGGAAAAAAAAAGATCCTCGAAAAGACAAATAATCACTAAGAAAATTGAGACTTTGTAAGACATTTTAAAATGAATTTAATTATTTACCAAAAATCTTCTTGTTAACTTTTTTTCAGTCAAATTTTAGTAAAAAACAATCTGTAATGCTCTTTTCAAAAATTCTGAATTCACTTTTTTTATTTTTTGGTTTTATTTTTTTTTAAATATTCAAAATATTAGATTTTTATACATTTAGAATGATTTAAAAGTTAATTACAAATTAGATTTGATTAATTGTTGTTGTTGAATACTAAAAGAGGGTATTTTTTCTTTGATTGGTAATTTCAAGTGAGTCACAATTTTTGAAATAGTGTTTACTTACAATAATAAATAAAATGGCAGGGGCATTTGAAGTTCTGGAATTTTGATTATATTGTAATTAAACTTACATTATTACTTATATAAGGTCAATGAATGTAGTAATTTTATCTGCTATTTCTAAGAAAATGAGGTAAATTTATTCTAAAATATCTCAATTAAACCCAATCTTCCAAAAAAAAGTATATAAATATACAAAATCATGAACTATAATTTATTGATTCTTGATAATAATTTAATTTGTTTCTTAGTATTGTATTACATAAATAAAATAAATTAAAATCTCTGAGCTCGATTGTATCTGATAATATTTAGGGGTTAAAATTGCGTTTTTATTATTTTCTTTTTGATACAAAAAAATTGTTTTCATAACTTGTTAAATCTCGACAAATTTTCAAATAGAATGAAAACATATAACTACATTTACTTGTTTAAAAAAAATCATATATACCCTTTTCATATTTCCAGTTTCTTATTCTAATCGCCTATAAATTGTTTTCTCCAAAAAAAAATGCTATTTTTTTTATCATTTTTTGGAAATATTTCAACTATAATTTATTATACATACCTTGGTTGTTGATTCAATCGGTATTAATATTAAACTTAATTTGGGATTGTCAATTAACCATAACTTCACTAAAAAGGATGTTTTTGTATGAAATGTAAAAAAAAAAATACCCTGTCCATTTTGGAAATACCTTATAACTTGTTTTTTTCAATTTTATTTTTTCATATTAGTGTATTCTCACTAGTAAATTTTTTACAATTCTGAAAAATTATTTCTTTCCTTAATTATCAACAACACTCTTTGCGATTTTTTCAAAAAAAAAAAAATTAAATATAAATACCAATATGCTACAATATTTATCAAAAGTTTATTAAATTTTTGAATGTTTTTTTTTAACAAAATAAATATTTTTTTTTGAAAAGATTGAATTAAGATTCTACAATCAATTTTCTTCCATCATGTTTACTTTGCCAATAATTATATTTTCCTTTATAACCATAAACTTCGCCTGAAATTGGCCAAAAATTAAGATAGACAATTTTCCCTTTCCCATTTGGGGAATGATTATAAAAAAGTAAAGGAATCCCATCTGACCATTTAGCAACAACTACAGTGTTATTGTTTTTCTGATTATCAATGTTGTTTGAATTGATATTTGGAATGTTTTTGAAAGAGCTTTCTTTGAATTGAATCCTATAAGATAAACCTCCACCATCAAATTTTTTAATATCCTTCATTAAGGGGTGGTTATTTATCAAAACTTCCCCTAAAGAAGATCGTTTCTCTTTAAGTGCGCCCTTGTTGATGGGTAAATATTGCTTTGTAACAATTTTCCCCTTCAATTCGGATCCTCTATATTTGAGTGGCTTTTTGTACAAGCAGCGATACGTGGACATAACAAGACCACCGCCATTATCAACATATTTCGCGAGAGTGTCGCCAAGCATTTTTGAATTATGGAAAGCATTGATTGAAGAAAACAAAAAAATCGAATCATAAGTTTTTAAATTGTCATATGTGGGTGTAAAATTGTTGACTTTTAATTCATGAACATGACTGATATTGTCATTTATACAAATAGATTTTTTCACATCGGACAAATGACTTTCAGTTTGATCTGTCGATACAAGTAAAACTTTTTTATAATTTTGGCAAAGTAAGGTGTAATTTTGAACAAACGATTTTTTGAATTGAACCTTGTCTTGGCATGGGCAAGTTGGGGCAATACATATAGAATCATTTACAGTTTTCGAAATTAATTTTTTTTGAGTGTTCTTTTCTAATTGTTTCACTCTTCTTATCATTTTACTCTTTAGAATAAGTTTTTTTCTTTTTAAATTCAGTTTTTTTCTTTTTGTTGTAAGTGTTTTTTTTTTTTTCAAGACCTTTGGGGTGGTTGGTAATGTTTTTCTTTTTCTTTGGTTTGTCTTTGAAATTAAATTCAAATTATTTGTTTCTTTGTGGTTTTGGAACAAATCACAAGTTTGATTTAGATTCTTTTTTAATATCAATTCTTGTAAAGGTGCTTTTTCTTGCTTTGTATTGGATACCAAAGAACCAGAACATTCCCCTTCGATGATATTTTGATTCAGCAATTGCTCTATTTCTTCTTTTGTGAGTTTTATTTGGTTTTTTTCGCTGATTTTCATTGTCGCCCCCTTAAATAAATCCTCGATTTTTGTAAAAATTTTCTTTGTATTTATTTGTTTCCTTCTCCTTTGATAAAAATAATTGCTTACAAATTCAATAAATCTGCTCACAATGATATTTTTCATTTCAGAAATATTGTTTAGTTTGTTAATTTTTTCGACAAGTATGCTAAGCATATCTAAATCTAGTTGATTAAAAAAATTTTTTGTTCGTATTAAATTTGAAAAATTGTTTTCAAAAAAACCCAATAAAATATTTATCAAGTCTTGATTTTTCATTTGGTAAGACGATTTAAAAACACTCATAAAATTTCTGTCATTTATCTGGACTTGCAACCACCTCAAACATATGGAACAAAGCTCTTGCAATTGGAATTTTTGTGCACACAAAAAAACATCATAAAAGATCTCGATATTTAAGACAACCTCATTCTTGTACAAATAATTCAAAACCACTTGAAATGCTTTAAAGGAGATGTCAGAAAGTGTAATCTGAACAATTTGGAACTTTGAGTGCTCCCAACCTGAGGGATACAAGATCTGTTTTAAAAATTTTGATCTGCATGATAATATCAATTTATGTGCGCACAACTTCTTTGGTTTCTTCCCAACCAGGAATTCCACATTAGCTAATTCTTGGTTGTTCATTAAATTTGGAAAACATGAAAATGTGTTCATTGTTACAAAATTTTGAGAATTTTGGTTGAAAATTCCAAATGATCTTTAAAAAAAAAATAAATTTCTCTTTGGACTTTTTACTTTTTCTCTTTTTTTCTTTTGTAAAAAGTGTAACTTCACCCACTCACTCTTGCCACAAAAAGAAAATTAACAATTAAGAATTTATTGACTCTTTATTCATCAGAAAAAACGAACCAAAATTAATTACCAAGTTTCAAACGACTTTAAACAAAATTTACTTGATTTTGTCAGATAATTTCTCATTATTTTGAGAAAAAGTCTACAATTTGTTTTTCAAAGGTAAAATGAAATTTTCACTTAGACAACATTCTTACAAAAATAATTATTAAATTATTTGAAATCATTAAAAACATTTCTTTCTTTCAGGAAACCAATTTTTTACAATTTATTTTTTGAGAACTTGTTTTTTTGATTGTATTTAGAAATACACTAGAATGTTTTTTTCTGATCTCATTTTGTTTTTTAGAATATTGATCAATTAACATTATCAAAGAAGTGTCCCTAATAATCTGGGTACCTTTGACAAATCAAGAAAAAAAGGGTAATTTCATTATTTGTAAAGTATTTCGAAAGAGATAGTAAAAAAAAAAAAAAAAAAGTTGAAATGGTAAATTGTTGCTGTTTTTAAATCAAATATCTTTTTTTATTCAAACACAAAGACCAATAAAAATTTTACGTCTTGAAAAAATTCCCAAATAATTACTTGTCATAACAATATAAAAGTTGTTTTCCTAAAGTGAGTATTATAAAGTTGATACACACTGTTCATCAACCCCTTGTTAATCTCTTATGGGTAGTTTCGAGAATACTTTTCAAAACTTTTATTGTACTCCTTTTGAAAAGTAAAGATATCAAATATCATCTACTCACAATAACACTGTACATTTTACAAAACAATTTTTAAAAGAGAAAGGCAACCAAGACAAAACTTTCTTTTTTCAAATAGGAGACTAAGAAAAAAATAAAAAAGAAGATTATTAATACTTCTTTCGTGTGTCAGAAAGCCAGTCGCAATTTTCAAGAATTTCCAAATCAAAGTGTGAAATAATCAAAATATTTTTGGTACCTAAAATTCAGTTTTTGTAATTATTTTGATAACTTTGAATCTTTCAGTTATTTTAAAAAAACAAAAGGGAACTTTTTAGTAAGGTTAATTAGACATATTTGCTTTGGCTAAGGGAATTTACACTTTTTTATTCCATTTCATTCTTGCTTGTCTTCAAAAGGTATAAGGGGATTCAAGTTTGTTGTTTTTTGCATTTTGGGAAATAAAATTATTCCTTTCTTTTAGGATTATAAGTCCACCGACGTAGACTGAGAAAACAAGAAAAAAATAAATATATATCAAAAATAAAAATCTATTTCTTAAGAGTTTTTTACTTCTTATGGTTTTAAATATGAGAAAAAAACGGAAAATAATTAAATATTTTTTCTCTTTAGTTAACAAAATAAACGAACTGACTGTAAATCACTTATCATTTAAACCAAAAACTTTTCAATACAAATACTGTTTTAAATTATTCGTTGGGGTGTTAGGTACCCAGTGGATCAAAATTGACAAGACGAGTGGAATTTTTTGGTTTGTGTAAAATCTTTTGTTTTTAAACAGAAGACTTTGAATTTTTGATTTTTTCCAATTGTTTTCAAAAATTCTCAAGATCTATACAAAATCAATTGAAAAGAGATTTTGAGAAATTTAATTAGTCTTGGTTCCTATGTTTTTTGATTGAATTAGAATTATTAAGGATAATTTTGAGATTTAAAATTAATTTCAAAAAGTCTTAATTTGCAATTTTTTTTGATCATTAGAATTATTTTGAATTTTAGGCAAAATGAAGTTATGTGGGAACTTTTTTTTCAGATGACGATTTTATGGCAAATACTCATGCCAATGGAAAACAGAGAATTAAAATACTGATTCGTCCAAATGAAAAAATTTTATTGTGTTAAAAACCCAAACAAGAAAAACCAATTTAGATTGGCTATTCATTTTTAATTATTTTTAGAAATAAAATTAAGACTTTTTTCAGTTAAGAATTAGAAAAAAATTTTGAGAAAATGTAAGAAAGAAATTCATTTAAAAATCGGAAAATGACAGGAATGGTAAAAACCTTTCCTTCTCCTCAAATATCAGTCGAATCAATAACAAACAATTTCTTTTTTTTTAAAACAGCTTTCAAAACTCTCAAGTTAAAAAAAATCTTTTCACAAAAACATTATAATTCAAATTTAAACAACACTAGAAAAAGAATTCAAAAAAGTTTGGCTTATAATTAGAACTTCAATTATCGAAATTCAGGAAGGTGATGAATATATATATATATATTTATAAATCCCGTTCCAAAAATGTTTAAACACACCGAAAATCCAAAATAGGCAAAATAAAACACAATTTATTATATTTTTTCAAAAGTAAGATAAAACCAAGTTTAAGTAACCGAGTATTAATGTATTTATTCTATTTGTTTCAAAATAAATGGATCAAAATTTTCATTTGGCTTTTCAAATAAAGATTTTAATCGATTTAACTTTTCGAATTTTTATTTCCATAAATCAATTTAAATAATTAATTTCCTCCTTTTTAGGATTGAGGAATTTGAGAATTTGATTTAATTCTTGGAATCTGATTATTTTGGAAAGCTGAATGGAAATTTTGATCCATTTATTTTGCAATTAATAGTAAGTAATTATTTTCATCCAAATATAAGAAAAAAAAAAATGCAAAACTCAAAAAAGAAAAATCAGTATGTCCAAAATAATGAAACAAGAGCTGAACAAAAAATGTATTAGTAAATTTGTTAAAATTTCACCAACAATTGTTGATCGATAAAATGATAAGATACCATCAACTAATTATATTTGGTTTTCCAATTTAACAAACTCAACACTAACCTTCTATCAACCATCGAAAAATTTTCCAGATCTAACAAAAAACATGACGTAACTACAAAAAAGGAAATGAAAACAAAACAAAAAAGACAAAAAATGAAATAGTTTGTAAAATAAAAATTTATTTCCAAATTGAATGTAAAGTGTGGTATTGCTACTCTTTCAATTATTTAAGCTGTGTCCAAAATTTTGTTATTTAGTTTATATATATATATATATAAACTCTTTTTCAGTCAAAGGGGCCCAGTTTTATTGAAGAAATAGAAGACATTCTATGAGTTTAATTCATTCCTCTTATCAAACTAAAATTTTCAATTTTTAGATCAAAATCATTTTTTCTCATTTTGTAAAATTTTTTTTTTTTTTTTTTTTTTTTTTTTTTTTTTTTTTTTCTTCTTTTCTTTTTTATTTTTTTTTTAAAAATTTAGTTTGAAAAAAAAAATGTTTGAAAAACGAAATAAGCGTTAAGAAAAGTTAGGCTTTGTATGTTCTTTTAAAATTCATACATTTACAAGTAAAAAATCTTATTATCAATAATTTTAATTTCCTAAAGAAATTGAGAATTTTGCACGAGACGTTCCAATGAATAGTGCCCAAAAATTTTTTTAACATTTTTTTTTTTGAAATTTATGGTTTGTTCAGGGTTTTCTTTTATAATTATCGACTCTTATATGAAGATTATTATTTCTCATATTTCTAAACAATCTAAGTTTATCTTATTATTAAAAATAAAGTGACTTTTTCATTTTTGGCTGGGCCCCTTTGAGTGAAATGGAGTTTATATATATATATAGATAGATAGATCTATATAAAACCACCATTTCAAAAATTGTGACTTCTCTGAAATAATAAATTGATTATATATTCTTTAATATGAGAGAATGACCAATTATTAAACATAATTAATGATTCTATTTTTAATTTTTCTTAAACATATGAAAAATCCCTATTTTTTAAAATTATAAAAAATAATAATCAAAACCTAAAAAAAAGAGAAACACAATTTTTGAAAAGAGCTGTACACACTTTTATTACTTTAACCCCAATTCAAAAAAAAAGGTTAATAAGAAGATTTATTCTTAATAAATATACATATTTTTAAAGATATCACAAAAGTATCAATTTTCATAATATTTATTTATGCTTTCTAGGATTTTTTTTTTTTCAACTTTACTTTCTTCAAAAAATAGAAAAATTAAAAAAATAACAAAAAAAAAAAAAAAAAAAAAAAAAAAAAAAAAAAGAATAAAAGATTCTGATATAATGAAAAGAAGAAAAAGCAAAACAATAAGATTAACAATTAACTAAAAGAAATAAAAAATAAAAATAAAAAAATGAATTAAATCCTGAATGAAAAAGAAAATGAAAAAAAAAAATGAAACTGTTGATTAAAGCCAAAATATTTCACATATTAAATTTCATTTTTTAGAATTTTTTTTTCATACGAATTATTTTCTAGAATCAAATATTGTGCCTTAATTTGAAAATTTTATTTATACCTTAATTTTAGTTGAAATTTTGTGCCTTAAAGGTCGAATAGACTGTATTAACACTCAGTAAATTGACCATTTTTAATTCTCTTTAGTAAAATCATTTTCTTGACTCTAACTAGGCCTAAAAACACTAGTTTAAATTCAAAGTGTTTCACAATAAAGTGTGTCCTAAAATGTTAGATCTGTAGATCCTTTTAGATCTCTCTTTTTTTTTTTTTTTGATCTCATTCAGATTTTTTTCAATTTTAGGCATAATTTAATTAAAGTAAGAGTATTATACCAAAAGTCAAAATTTTCACTTTTTTATTAATTTTCAATTGCATTAGAAAAATTAATTGTTTATTTTTGTTCGTTTATTTTAAAGGTTTAAAAAGTATCCATAATATAATGTATTAAATTGTTCTCAAATAAAAACAAAAGGCCACAATATCATGTTGATCTAAGAATCAAAGTTAAGTCACTTAACGTTTCCCTAAGTAGATAAGAAAATTCAAATTAACAATTATATTATTGGTTTTTTATTTTTTCTTGTGTAATTAAAATTAATAAATTATTTTTCAACAAGTACTTTGAATCCTAAAAAGTAACGAGACACATCCAAAGTAAAAAGTGTTTTTCTCTGATCGTCTTTTGAAAATATTAAAAAAGTGAAATTTTTGACTTTATGGTTGGTCCTAACTTCAATAGTGCCAGTATTATTTCAGATAATCAATAAAAAACAAACAATTCTTCATAATCTGCATTTTAATGAAAATAGCATGTAATTACTCATTTGCCCGTTTGTACTTAAAATATAAAAATTGCTGATAGACCCTTTTACCCAAAAAAAAAAAAATTAGGGCTTCAAATCCCTAAAAAAATTTGTGGACTATTTTTATGGAAAGAGAGATCATAATCACTAATTGAGAACAGGTTATTTTTTTGATTGAACCTTGTTTCCTTTCTTCTTTGATAATAAGATCCCACTTTGTTTCAAGGATCTGTTTCAAAAGTGCTGTAATAACAGCTTACTGTTATTTATTAACAAAAAAAAAAAAAAAAAAAAAAAAATCAAAAAGCACTTTTTTATCATTTTTTAAACGATCTCGCTTTTTCCAAAAAACTTTGATCAAAAGAGAAAAAACAATCTCACCATAAAAAGAAAACAGATAAAATTAAGAACAAAAACAAAAAGAGTTTTATTAAAGCGAATTCACAAAAAGAAATGTTTTTGTTGTTGTTTTTTTTTAATCCCTTCACAAAATGTTTGATGGCTTCAAAAAAACAAAAATAATGTAAAAGTAAAAGACTTCACTCTAGCAAAACAACCCTTTACTTGTCAGCTAGACTAAATTTCGATTTTTTTTTCATGAAGAAAAAAGGGATAGTCTCAATGTGTATGATGGGTTTGTGTTACAATAAAAACTTTACAAAGCATAAAGTGCCTTGTATTGTAATGTAGATCGTGGACAAAATGTAAATTATGAGCTTTGCAATACCAACATTCTTATGAAATTGATATTCTTTAAACAATTTTAAGGGATAAAGAAGATAAGTATTTGTAAAATATCTATATCCGTTATAACACAGAATAGGAACAAGAAGAGGAAATAATACGTATTGCAGACGTAGCACGATCATCAACGTTAAGAACATTTGAGCAAAATATTCTGGGATTATGAGCTGGTTGATGTGATCAATATGGCTTGCTCTTTCACGTAGTTTATTACTAAAATCACCGAGATTGATAAGGCGTATCAGGAGGATAAGGAAGCAAATAATTGCAATAATAAATGCAATAGCCCAAAAAATTGTGTCTTGTAAACTACATTTTTGTTTTGACAAGAAAATTGTTTCAAAATCAAGAGACAAAACCATTGAAACAGAAAAAATTAATGCAATATTTTCTCACAAAAAATGATTTTGAAAAATTGAATTATTGATATCTTGAGAGTAACTACTCTATTGTCAGTTTGTTTGCCAAGACACCCGTATTTCACAACGAACAAATTTTACTATAAATTACCTTTGAAATGAAAATTGAGTGTTTCGTTTTTTGAATTTATTTGTTAAGTGATGTGATTAACCCCTCATATTTTCACTTAGGTTTTTTCTTATTTCTAAAATTAAAAAAAGCCGCCATTAATTTTTTCAAAAATATAAAAGAATTCGAGTAAACTCTATGAATTTTGGTAGATTTTTTAAATCCAGAAATTCTATAATTAGCTTTTCTTGAGTTTTCTGTTTATTTTTAATATCAATAGATTTTACAAATAAAACAAAAAAACTCTCGAAAAGCTAGGCACTTAACGAAGACTATGGTTGATTTTTCCAGAATGCTAAAGAATAAAGTTAAATCAAAGATTTGCTCGATTCTACTGAATATTGGAAAATTTAATACTTGTAATGTTTATCTATTCTTGCTATTTTTTTCTTTATTTGAGTTTTATTAGATGGTTTGAGTTATTTTAATAACTATTAGTTATTATCTATTCAAGTAAATATCCACAAGTTAAATGAATAAAAATTTGATATATCATTTTTTTAAATTTTTTTTTTACATAAAAAATACCATTTTTCTCGAATAGAGACTTTTAAAAAGGGTTGGCACTTCTAACTATAATAAAGGTAATAGTCTCAAGAATTTGAATTTAGGGAATATTGAAAAATTTTGTCAATCAACTTTATTATAAAAGTTGAAAGGTTATTTAAAGAGGTATTTTTCTCAAACTTGAAATTATGAATTATATTTTTTCTGATGAAAACGAAGAAAGAGGTAAATTACTTTTGAATTTTAATAATGCCCTATCAATTATTTATATATTAACACCAAATATTAAAGAAAAACTATCAAAAAATAAATAAATAAAAAAATTATTCATTAAAATATTTTAATAAATATTGCATTTTCTCTGTAAATTTTCAAATAAACTGTTTTTTCTTTATAAAATCCATTTTTAATAATTTTTAATTTAATCAATCATTCTTTTTTATGTTAATATTAGGATGAATTGAATTAGAATTTGTTCTTTTTCACTTTAATGAAATATTATTTAAATGAATCTATAATTAATTATCCAATAAAAATGAGAAGAAACTCATTAAAATTTTCAAAAAAAAAAAATAATAATCTAAGAATTATAGGGTAATAATTCTTAAATTATAAGTTTTAAAACATATTTTAATTTATTTTGAAATTATTTATTCAGTTTTTTTATCAATAATAAGTGATAAAACATAAAATTATTTATTTAAAATTATTTCTAAATAATTATTTTTTTCAACATATTTGTTCAAAAACTAATTTTGAAAACTCTATAAAATAACTCCAAAAAAAATAATATTTTTATCAAAAATATCCAAACAATATATATATATATATATCACAGGTCTTACGGTTTTTCGTTTTAAAACGATGAAAAACTTATAAAAACGCGTTTTTTCGATTTTTTTACATGTTTTTTCGTTTCTTTCATTGTTAACGTTTTTTGGTTTTTGAAAAAGTCCTCGAATTCTTTTGAAATCATACTTTTCGTTTCTGGGATGTGAAAAAATGCATATGAAAAAACTTAAAAACAATGATAAAAAAACAATTAAAAAACAAGTAGAGTGTAATTTTTTTAAATGTATTAAAAAACAGGGTTAATTCATGGATGATTTCATATTTAAGTAGGGGTGTTGTTTTTAAAAACATGAAAATAGTTTGATTGTATATTTTATAAAAAATACCAAAATAATATAAAGTAATTTTTCAGTTTTAACTCTTGGAAATTGTAAACTCTTTAAACACTGAGTTAAAAAATTATGTTTTTAAAAAATGAATTAGAATTTAAGAAGAAAAACAGTTCAAATTTACACTTTTTTACGATTTTTAATTAGATCAACTCACCTATTTTTTTTACATTTTATTACACCCCCCCTATAATATTTTTTGCTTGATCACAAAAAAACATTAAAAATTATTATCATAAAAATTTTTTTTCTTCAATTAATAATTTCGAAAATGTGATCAGTAATTTTTTTATTCATATTAATTCACCTTCAACTTATGAGCAATAAAATTAAAATAATTTAAAATTTTTTTTTGATACTGAAATACAAATTTTACAACTATTTTTTTTTAGATAATTAATTATTAAATTTCTTATTTCTTAAAAGTTATTTCATTGGGAATACTTTATTATGTTTTGTTCAAAAAAACAATTTCATTTTTTATTATTTAATTTTCAACAAAATTGTTTTCAAACAGTTTATATGTTACTTACTTTGTCCAAATTATGAATTTCTACATTTAAAAGATATTTATTTGTTTAAATGATTGAAAAAAAAATTAAAGTCACTTAACAGAAGTAATAACTCTTTCACCTTTTAAATACTTTAAGAATTAACATATGATTTCTATATTAAATTTCTATATTCAGTTTTTTTTCTTTACTACAACAAAACAAGGCGAAATTTATAAACCAAAAAAGATAAAAAAAAAACACTCGATACATACGCAGAGAAGGATAAATTAAAGTACCGGGTAAATTGTATTAAAAATCATTAGTAATTTATATGATTTTTTTTTTGTACTTTTTCTTTTTTTTTGTTGTGATCGATCATAAAATATTATTTCTAAGAAATCTTTGATTCAATATATTTAAATTTTTATTCAAAAATTTCCACTAATTTCTTTTTGGATTACAGGACTGAATTAAATATACGAAATAAATTTTTCTTCCCATTATTTTAATTATTTATATATTTTATATATGTTTTTTTCTTTCGTTTCAATTGTGAAGGATTTTTGAGCTATTCTAAAAGATATATATATATATAAATATTTAGTAAACTTAAATTTTCAAAAAAAAAAATCTTTAATCTCTGATGTCAATATACAATGAATTCACCCTTTTAATTATTATTCAAAAAAAAAATTTCCTATATATAGATATAGAAATAGATATATATATATATATATATATATATCTGAGAAACGAATTTTACGGGTCGCTCACGCGTGCGCCAACGCGTTTCATTACCTCAAAAAAATCGTCATACCTGTGATATATATATATATATTGATGGTCGATTGTTATCATTTTTACCACGGCCAATCTCACCCAAACCTACAATAATTTAAATTATTTTCTTTTCTTTTTTTATTTTCACTAACAATAACCAAATGATTCTTTCTGTTTAAAGTAATTTCAAAAAAAATAAAAAAAAATTATTAACGAACATAAATTACACTCCAAAACACTTTTACCAAATTTCACTTTCAGAAAATTTTCGTTTAAAATACTATATTTCACTATTATTAATTACAGAAAAATATTTTCAACTATTATATTTTAAAAATTAATTCCACAAAGTTTAAAAAACAAAAAAAAAAATGATATAATAAGGAAAAAAAAAAAAAACCCGATAGAATTTAAAAAATTAATATAATCTCAAATTGAAAGTTATATTCATGAAGAATAGTTAGAAAAAATCATCAAATTTATTCTATTTCCTCGATTAAATTAGATTCTGAAATTTTAAAGAAAGAATTTAGAACTCACCTTCACAGACAATTCCAAGAAAGACAAAAACATAATATCAAAAAAAAAATAACTAAACTTAAACAATGATTTGAAGATTTTAAAAATTGATAAAATGAACCCCATTTCAAAAACTTGAAAAAACTCAAAATCAAAAATAGGTAAAAAAATTTTAATTTTACACATTTTTTAAAACTGAATATTAAATCAGGTTGATGCTACTTCGTATAAATGTTTTTACAACTAATTCTTTTTATCCAAATATAAAATAAAAAATATAAAATATAAAATATAAAATGAAAATATAGAAATTTGATGGCTCCCAAATAATAAAATAAACTGAACAAAAAAAATATTACTACATTTGTTAAAGTTATCGAGAATAAGTATTTATCAGCCAAATGATATGATCTTTTCAATAATTTTTAAGGGATTTTTCTATTCTATAACATTCAACTTTAGCCTTGATCAACCATGGAAAAAACCCCATGAACTAAAAAAACAGATTATAAATTAAAAAAGGAAAAAAAAAAAAAAACTCAAAATACAAAAAAATGATAAAATATTTGTTCAAATTAAAATAATTTCGCAATTGAATAAAAGGGCCCAGCTTGTTTATTATTTTTACTGTTTCCAAAAATTTGAAATTTATTTGAAAAAAAATTAAATGATAAAATATGGATAAAAGAATAGATCCAGGAAGAAAACACATTATACTTGAATTAAATATCGTACAAGGTAAGGTGATAACTGAAAAATGGAAATTAAAATGATATCTTAAAATTCGCCATTTTCAAGACAATACAAGTAAAAACACGAAACAAAAACTGGAAATCATCAACAACTCTATTAAAACTAAGATTTTTTTACAAAATTTTTTCATAGATTAACATATAAATAGAAAAGGGGTGAATTCAAAAATCTGTACATTCCGAGAAAAAATAAATGATAATATTGATTATTTCAGATGAAGAATATAAAAAATATGAAAAAAACAGAAAAAAAGAACAATAAATAAATTCAAAGAATTTGATTTTAAGACTATTTCTTAAAAGAAGATAAAGTTGAAATATAGAGGAAAATGAACATAAAAGAAAGTTATGATATCTCTAGAGAATGTTTCCTGGGTAATATGACTCAACTGGCTATATAGGAAAAAAAGGTCTCAAATATAAATAATTTTGGAGAATCAAGCTACACAAATCCATCTCAATTCCATTAACTCTAAGAATTTTTCTGATCTAAATTCATATTTTTTATTTATTCTTCATTTTTTATTCTTTAATTTTTTTTCTACTTTTTAGATATCAAATTTATTTTTGAAAATTAAATTATGTCGAAAATGTTTCTAATGTCTGTGTTTATTCTCACCCTGTGTATTAGAAATTACAAATATAGTCACGTCCTAATTCTCTCTTGAAAATTATAAAGTGGTTTTCTCGCACTTAACCCTTGGCAATAAATCCTCTTTAACTCAAAATTTTATTACTTTTTTTAGAATTTGTAAGTAATTAATGGTATAGCAATTAGCAAATGTTTTTATTTTTCAAATCGAAATGTTTTTATTCTTCAAATAAAATAAACGTGATTTTAAAATCTTTTTGTTGTTAAGAAATAAGCATGAAAAAGTGTTTGTCAAAATGTTTAGAATTTAATGATGATTTGAATATGAAACAAATAATTTTAAAAATTAATATTATTTTTCTTTCAAGATCTAAATTTATACTGATTTCTAAAACACAATATCTTGTAATATTAACTAGTGGTGTTGATAATAAAAGAATAATTTAAATCTAATTTGTTGAGGTAAACATTAATAAAAACAATTATTTTTTATTTTGGTGAATTGTCAAAATAAAATAATAAATAAAAATAAATATAAATATAAATATTAATCAATAAAATAATAAAGTCTAAAAAATAAAAATTAATTAATTAATTCAAATTTAATCAATTTTTTCTTTACTTAGCACGAGTATTTTTTCAATTTTGTTACACATGTTATCCAATTTTTTATAAGAAAGGTTTTTTGTGGATAAAGGTGAAATTTTTTGATAGAGATCAAAAATAAAATCATCTTCTCGAATAGCCCTAATTTGCAAAGCCTTTTCAAGAATATTATATTTTTCATCAAGTAAAATTTTCTTTTTTTCCAATCTTTCAAATAACCATATTTTTTTAAATTTCCTTTTTTCTTTTCTCGTCAATTTTTTTTTTTTTTTTTTGTTTTTTTTTTTTTCTTTTTTCTTTTTTTTTCCATCAAAATCATTTCTCGTTGTTATCATCATCTCGTCGTCATCATCGTTATCACTTTCATCGTCGTCATCTTCTTCTTCATCATCATCATCATCATTGTTATTATTATATTTCAAATTCTTTGAATTATAATTTAATTCAAGCTCTTTTTTTTTTTCATTGACAATATATAATAAATTCAGTAAATCGTTTTCTAAAAATAAAAAGGAATTAAAAGTTAAACTACCATTTAATTCCAATTTTAAAGAATTTATCAGCTCTGGGATTCGATAGTCTTTAAAGCCAGTATTATTTTTGAGGATTTCTTCAACATTTTTAATGTCTTTATACATTTCTCTCCGTTTTAAGGAATATTTTTCTCCAATACGTAAAAAAAAATGTGATAAGGTTTCTTTTTTCAATTCGTCCATTTTTGGTGTTTTTTGTTTCCTTAATAGATAATTTTCGATTTTTAATTTGAATTTTTTATTTTGTTTTTTGTTATAAAATTCAATTCTTTCATTCATTTCTTTTAATTTTTTGCTTTTTTGTTTATTTTTTTTCCTTTCTTTTTCCTTTTTCCTTTTCTTTTCCATTTCTAATTCATTTTCAAGAGTTGATTCACTTTCTGATTCAGTTTCTTCTATTAATACTATTCCCCTGATTTTTTTTTTATTATTATTTTTTTTATTTTTATTTTTCTTGTTTGATTTTGTCTTGGACTTTGTCTTTGATTTTTGTTTTTCTTGATTCGTGTTGTTGTAATGCCTTTTATTTGATTTAGTATTTAAATTCTTATAATTATGGGTTGTCTTTTTTCTTTCTTTTCGTTGATTTGAAATGATTTTGGTTTGATTAATATCTACATTCACTTGTTTTCCATTGAAAAATTCTTGATCAGTTGGCATATCTTGTCTCATTTGGGATTCTTTGTCATGTTTGATCTTCCAGTCATATTGATAATCATAAACATAACCATTTAAAAGAAATAATTGTCGGAACTTCTTTCGAAGAAAACTATAATTTGGTTCACCTTCAAAACTTAAATTTTTACAATATTCTATATATTGTTGAAATTCAACTATATTGGTTAAATTATTAATTATTGATTTGTAAATTGGTATTTATAGTTTAATGTGTGTGTGTGTGTGTGTGTGATAGGTATAGGTTTATCATTTTTAGATTTATTTTTTGATATGTTTTATTATTTATTTATTAGAAAATAGATAAAAAAAAAGGGTAAGATTATAATATAAATAAGTAATTCAACACAAAATAATAAAAAAAATTGGAAAATAGAATCAAGTAATCTGATTTGTGTTCATGGAAAAAAAAAATTTAAACTTTAACGTTGTTTTGACTTCAAAAAAGAAGAATGTAATCTTGATTTTTTAAAAATTCATAATATTAATGAAATTTTGATACTATTTAAGTTGAAAATGATTTTTAATAATGCTCGCATCATAGAAAGTAAAATATGAAAAGGGATTTATTTTTAGAAAATAGTTGTGATCAAATTAGATTTGTTAGAAATACGTAAAATTTTATCATAGATTTGAAAGAGCTTAGGAAAGAGAAAGATGAATACAATAAAACGAATTTTCAAAAATTTAGAATATAATTATTCAAATTTTACATTGTATCAAAGTTACTTTTTCAAATTAATCAAAATTAAATTTCATAAGAATTGCTTTTGAAAAATTGCAACTGTCTTTTAATGATATAACTCTTTTTTTTTTTTTTTTTTTTTTGAGACGAAGTAAAAGCTATTAAAATATGAAAAAGAGAGACTATTTATTTTTTTTTGTAATTATCTTGACTTTGTTTGTTTTCGAAATATTTTTTATTATGTTTTTTAACTCTCACAATCAATGGTTTTTCTTTTTTTCCAAAGAAAACAAACAACTCTTTTCATTTAATCAATAGATCAGATTTTTGTTCTGTTTTTTTCTTTCTAAATTTAAAATAAACAGTTCAAAAAAATCAATTTATAAACTACCTTTCTGAAATAAATATCCTGTAAATTTCATACTGTCTTCCATATTCTGTTAGTAATATTTATCATATATTTTCTCAAAAACGCTTTTTTTTTTTTTTCTTTTTCAAAAAATGGACTTTGTCAACAATTGTAGAATTTCAGGCTTAAATAAAGCTAATTCAACACTTTTACAAGTTTTTTTCAGACTACTGTTAGAATCAAATTAAAAAAAATACAATTTTATCTTAAAAGTTCAATAAGGAAGATTTGAATTCATCTCTCAAGATTTTCATTACCAATAGATTTTCACAAGTTATTGAGTTTTTTCATCCAATTCTAGGAAACAATATTTGGTGAAATTGAAATAAAAATTTTTCATTTATAATTGGAAAATGGCAGTATTAATTTTTTTTTCAAAATTTCTTTTAAAGTGCTTAATATATCGGTGTATGAAGAAAAAAAATATGTTAATTAATATTCTTGATATTTAGAAATTTTCAGTGGACTTTACTAGGTATTTGGAATTATATTGTGTAGTTAATTGTTTGTAAAGTTCAATTCAAAATTTTTGAACAAACCAAAAATCAATTTTTGAGAAAAAGCAATCTTATTAAATAAAATTCTTAAAGAAATACTAAATTAGAACCATTCAATAATTGAAATGTTAACAATTATTGATAAATTAACAATACTCACAAAACAAAAAAAAATAAGTTATTATCAATTAAAATAAATCAAAACTGTTTAATAATTTTAGAGTGAGAATTGATTGTTAAAAGTTAAATGGTGTTAAAAAGTTTAATCAGTTAAAGAGAGAATTATGAAGTGACAAAGTTGTATATTCGAATTCAAAGAGTATTTCGGCAATAGAAACATTCATTAGAAGTATTTTAAACTCAATTTAGTTTTCTACCAATTTTGGAGATGGGCTAACAAAAAAAATGCATTGGATTTATTTTTTAGGGGTTAGACGAAACCTCGTCTAATCTGTTAAAGAGAGAATTTTGAAGTGACTAAATTTAGACTTCTAATTCAAAGAGTATCTAATAGATACAGTCATCAGAAGTATTTGAATCTTAATTTAGTTTTCTAAAACAAGAAAAAAATGTATTGGTTAAAATTTGTTAAAATTTCGCCAACAATTTTTGATCGATCAAAAGAGAAGATACCTTCAACTAATTTTATTTGAGTTCTTCTATTTAAAAAAACTCAACTTTAACCGAATACTAATCGTGAAAAAAATTATTGATCGAATGAAACAGGTTACTTAATTCAAAAAACGAAAATGAAAAAAAAAAAAAACTAAAAGATGATTAAAAATGATATTCATATTTTTGAAAAATCAAGATTCTTTTCAAGTTGAATGATATTGAATTATTGTGATTCTTTCGAACGTTTTAACTGTTTCAAAATTTTTGAATTTTATTTTTTTTTTTATTTTTGTGGGGATTGTACATGATAAATAATTGTTGACATTTCAATTAGTGAATGGTTCTAATTTAGTATTTCTTTAAGAATTGATAAAATATTTTTTTATGCAATGAGATACTTGGCTTGATATTAAACCTATTTTATTTTTTTCCGATCAGATTTTTCACATTTTTTTTAAAAATAAAAATTATTCACTTTTTTCACATAGCTTTGATTTTAATATATTTTTTTTCCAGTGGCGTTGTGTGATTTTTGAATAAAATTTTATAAAGTTTTTAATCTTTTATTTGTAAATCATTCAAATTTTCATCATAATTTCAACACTTATTTTTCATTGAAAATTCATGTATTATTTTAACTGTTCATTTCTTTATTTGTTCATTTATAAATCATATACAATTTATGCTGATTTCATTTAAAAATCATAAAATAGAACACAAAAAAGTACAAAATTTTTGTGATTATGTCAAAGTAAATTAAATTGCATAAATAAGATTTATTAATATTGGCTCTGTAACAAAACCTTTGATAAAAAATAAAAAAAAATTATTTGGATTTTTAAACAAAACTAAAATTCAAAATTTTCCACACAGCTAAAATGTTCCAAAAAATCAAAATAATACAATTTCATTCAAATTGATAATAATTTTGATTTTTCAAAAATATGAATGTAATTTTTTCATCTTTTAGTTTTTTGTTTTCATTTTCGTTTTTTGAATTATGTAACCTATTTCATTGGATCAATATGTTTGAACAATTGATATTATGTTAAAGTCAAGTTGTTTCAAATAGAAGAACCCAAATAAAATTAGTCAATAGTATCTAACTTGTGATCGAACAATATTCCTAATAGAATTTAAACAAATTTACCAATGTATTTTTTTGTTTTGCTCTCTCCAAAATTTTTAATACACTCATGATTTATTTGTATTGATAATTATTTATTTTTTGTTTTGTGTATTGTAATTTATAAAAAAGTGTTAACATTTCAATTAGTGAATGGTTCTAATTTGGTATTTCTTCTTGAATTGATTAAATAAGAGATTTTTTTTTCACAAATCGAATTTTGGTGTGTTAAAAATTTTGAATTGGGGTTTACATTTTCCGATAATATTCAGTGTTTAATATTCTGCAATATGTGTATTTATAAAAAATTATTTATATTTGTTACACGTTAAAAATTATTGAAAAAAATATTTGATAATAAAAATGAATAAAAAAAAGGTATTGCAAAAGTAAAAATAATAAGAATAATAGAGTAACAAACCTGGTAAACCCTCACATAAAACTGATAAAGGAGTAACGATTTTTTTATCACAAATTTTTTTATTTCTTTTCTTTTTATTTGAAGCAACTATCCCTTGCCAGGGCAGCCTTCCTTTTAAAAAATAAATGAGCATATAGCCTAAACTTTCCAGATCATCTCTTCTAGATTGCTCGATTCCTAAATGGGTGTTCACTGAAGAATACCTAACAGTGCCAACTAAGTCTCTTTTATTTCGGTATTTATTTAATTTATGCGTCCAAAATTCTCGATATAATTTGGAGAGCCCAAAATCAATAATATGAATTTGATTTTTATTCTCCCCTCTCCCAATAACAAAATTTTCTGGTTTAATGTCTCGGTATACAAATGATTTTGTATGAACCAATTGTAATCGACATAAAATTTGATCAGCGATCATTAAGACTGTTTTTAAACTAAATTTCCTTCCACAGTATTTAAATAATGATTCTAAATTCGGTCCTAGATAATCCATAATTAAAAAATGTTCATATTTATCTTTACCAAAATTTTGAATGTTGGAAATACCAACATGACCTTTTAAAAATTGGTATATTTTGTTTTCATATTCTAATTGTCCTACTTGTCTCTCGGTTTCCTTTTTTTTTTTTTTTTTTTTTTTTTAGTTTTAATTTATTATATTTTGTTAAAAAAATAATCAGTTTTTTGAATGATAATTTGTTATTTTATTCAAAATAAGTCAATTTTATTTTAAAAATCTTTCGTGTTTTGGTAAATATAGTACAATCTTAAAAAATTATATTGAATCAAAAAATAATTAAATTTTTTAAAAGAAAAGAGTGAAGATTTTAAAGCAATTTTTTAAAAGAGAATTTGATTGAAAAGGTGTCTATTTGCGAAATATATAATAATAACTGTTATTTATTGTTAAAAAAAAAATCGTTTGTGTACTTATCATATTTCATATTTTTTATTTGGAATTTTGCCATACCTTGTTTTTTCAATAAAAAGTCAAACAATTTTTTTTTTCATTTTTTGGAAATATTTTGATGAATATATTTTGAAATAAATACCTTAGTCATTCGATTTAATCAGTATTAATGTTTTTCTTCATTCGGTATTAATATTTTATGAATAGGAAATACTTCCAAAGAGAATTTATTTGAAAAAAAAAAAAAAATGCACACTTTTTTGGAAATACCTTCAAAAAGTTTAGTGTAAGGGTATAAATATATTTTTGGATAAAGTGGAAAAATAATTTTACCAAGGGGATAAACAAAATTGATTTTGATTTTGATTTTGCCTTGTTTTGTTCAAGAATTTCAAAAGGTTTTTGTTCAATAAATGTTTTGTTTTAATTTTCCTGAAATTCTCAAAAAAATCACAATATTTTGACTTTCCTTTAATTCGTTAACTTTTAAAGCATTATTATTGGCTAATATATGTATTAATATTCGGAGAAAATGTATTTTTTGAAAATTTTGTTTAAATGAATACAAAAACCTAAATTCGATTAAAATTCAGTTAAACCCAACTCTTGATTATCTGTTTGGGGTTCAATAAACCACCAGAATCCTTTGCTGAAAATTGATAAAAAATAAAAATATTTCCAACGTTTTATATTATTATTTAGTTGTTAAAATCAAAATAATTGAAAAGAATAGTCAAAAGGGGTGAAATAGCTTGCCTTTTCTTCAAGAATTGATACAAAATATGGAAAACTAATTTTATTTATTTGGAAATATTGAAATTTAATTTGAATTTATTTTATGAAAAAATACAACTTCCTTTTTTTCTGTACTGGGTGGAACACACACCACCAAAACAAAACAATTTTAAAAGCTAAATGAAGATTAAACTGTCATTTTGATGGATTGAGTTATTAACTTAATTTTTTTTTTTTGTTATTTTATTCAATTAAAAAAAGATAATTTCTAATTACTACCAAATATTCAAGTTATAAATGGTTTTCTTTCCAGATCAGTGTATTTGTAATTTTTCAAACTCAAGTGGAATAAAATAATCTCAAAAAGTAAATCTCGTTAATGGAAATAAATGTCAAAATCCCTGATGCCTATTGAAGGTTTAATTTTTTTAAAGAAAATTTCCTTTAAAATGAGCAATTAAATACTTTTTTCCAGCTCTCCTCTCGAAACTAAATATCGTTTTTATCCTTTGAAATTCGAAATTATTAAGACAGTTTTCATTATTTTTTTTTTGACCAATTTCTAAATAAGGATTTAATATCTAGAAATATGTTTAATATTGAAAATAAACAGGGTTTTTCAAATCGGGAATATACCAAAATTGCGATTATTTGCGATGCGATTATTTGCGAGAAAAATAATAATTTTTTAATTTGTATCTGGGATCGGGTCTAAACTTACAAAACGTTGACATATGTGCTGATAGTGTGTTGTGTATATCAAAAAAAAAAATTTTGTCCAATAGAATAAAAAATATGAATTGGTCAAAAATGACAATCTTTACCCAAATATACAAATTTCGAAATTTTCAAAATTTGCGAATATTTGCGATTTATTTAACATTTTATTTAACATTTTCATTTTTATTTAACATTTTATTTAACATTTTATTTAACATTTTATTTAACATTTTTTATTTAACATTCTATTTAACATTTTATATGGGTAGGTATGGTAGGGTAGGTAGGGTATGTAGGGTACCTTAGAGAGTGTTAGAATTGTGTGTGGTTTGTGGGTTAGTTTAGATAGGGTTAGGAGGATATGTTGAGTAAGTTAGGAACGAGTGTGGTGGGGTAGTTCACTCAACTAAAATATACTAATCCTACCTAATACATCCCTATAAAATGTTAAATAGAATGTTAAATAAATCGCAAATATTCGCAAATTTTGAAAATTTCGAAATTTGTATATTTGGGTAAAAATTGTCATTTTTGACCAATTCATATTTTTTATTCTATTGGACAAAAATTTTTTTTTTGATATACACAACAAACTATCAACACACATGTCAACATTTTGTCAGTTTAGAAATCCGATAAGACACAAAATAAAAAAAAATTGTTTTTCTCGCAAATAATCGCATTTTTAAAAATTTACCTTCAAATCTAAGTAATTGGCAAAAAATTTTATCAATCTCTATGAAATTTAGATACAAAATTTTAATAGAGATTAGTCCCTTAAGATAATTCCAAAAAAAATTGTTTCATAAAAAGAATAAATACCTTCTTACGTTTCTTAAAAATGTAGTATTTCAATACATTTCTTTTTTCAATCTAAATATATTTTAGATAATCCCCACATCATCAAAAAATAGATTACCTAAACTTTTTTAGCCTTGTTATATTCAGATTTCTATCTGCACTCTTAATTCAATTCCAAATTAATAGATTTTTGTTTATGTTTTTACAATAAATTCAAACATTTTAGTTTATTCTCTTTGTTATTTTTTTTTTTTATTAGTTTATTGATCAACAATTGCATCCATTTTTTAATATTCAAAAAAGAACTAAAATTGTTTTTGATGTTGTTAGCCGAAAATTAGAAATAATAAAAAATACCGAAATTATAGCGGATGACATAATGTATTTCCAAAAAAGTGTGATATTTTTTTTTATGTACTTCAAATAATCTTTTCTTTGGAAGTTTTCATATCCGTTAATTGGTAATATAAAAATTAAAAAATCATATTAATACTAATTGAATCACTATTTATTATTTTTATTTCAACATATGTTCATCAAAATATTTCCAAAAAATGAAAAAAAAAATAATACACACTTTTTTGAGAAAAAAATAATGTCACGACCAACTTCCAATAAAAACCTTCAATGTGATAAGTATACAAATTATTATTAAAACAATAAAATGTGGGTATAAGTTTTCCCTTCTATTGAGAAAGTTTGAAAGGGTTAAACAAGTTATGACAAATTGTTTTTTAGTATCAAAAATACGAAAATAATAAATACCAATTTTTACACCTAAAAAATATCATATCAAATTGTGATCAGAAATTTTTATATCTGTAATTCAAGTTTTATCTTACGGATAAACAAACTGAATGATAATGAAGAGCCAATTAATGATGAATAATATTATTTTGATATATTAGAATAGGAATATTAGAATTAAGTTTCATAAAGGTGTTTTAAAATAAATTTGCCACCACTTTTTAGGAAATAGTTTGTTGTATTTCAATTCTCAGAGAACATAAAATTAGGAGAGTACTTAAGGGTTTAAAAATTGCTATTATTCCAATTTGAGTAAATTCAATTCCATTTTATCTTTATTAATCGGTGACAAAATAGAAGAAGAAGAATATTTGGAAAATGTTAACAATTTTAATACCACATTATAATTAAAAAAGATGTCTCATTTTTTTTTTTTTTTCTCACCCTTACTAATAAATTCAAACAAATGTAAAAAAATATTTGTTCAATTTCCCTTTTGAAAAATTTTTTGACTCTCTTTGAAGAAAGAAGAAGAAAGTATTTTATCTGTTTCAATTTCAAAGAAACAAGAAATCAACTTGATTTTTGAAATGTTCTTTGAATTGAAGTTTTTTCGGAAATTGGAGTTATAAGGTTAGATAAAGGAACAGAAATTGAAATTTTCTTTGAAAGTTAATGCTTTTGAAAAGTGGAGTTGTCAGATTTCCAAAAAATGGAAATCGAATTAAAAATTTTTTAGAACATTTTTTTGAATTAGTATTTTCTGTAAATTGAAAAATAAACAGAACAAAATTTTCATTCAGCTCGATTAAAAAAAAAAAAAAAAAAAGAGGATTTAGAGCGACTACCTATTACACCAACCCTCAAGAGACAAAATCATAAAATAAACAAGATTTAATCAAAGAGTTTATATTTTCCCGAGATATTTTAAATTATTTTTTAGGAAAGCTGAATGAAAATTTTGTTATGTTTATTTTTAAATTTACAGTAACATTCAATTTTGTTGGTTTATCGCTTCAAAGAAGAAAAATTATATTTTTTTTTTTATTTTGATCCAAATGGCTTATACAACACTTCATTACTGATTTTTGAAATTTAAAAAAGCACTTTTTTTTCACTTCATCCACCAAGAATCAGAATCACTAATCTTACAGCCGAGAAAAGTTTTCCAGTAAATTCCATTTTAAATGATCCAATGGGATTTTATCAGTGAGGAAGAAAAAGAATTGCCAAACGATTTGAAGTTTATCTGTGTTTCAATTCTTCGCCAAAACAAAAATTTCAAAAAACAAAAACACTTAATTAGAGTGATAAAGCCAATGTCGTTTAAAAAAATCAAAATACCTTAATAATGATATTATGGGACACGAAAACTTTATAATGAAGACAACTGTTTTAAAAAAGTTTTATCGTTGGTAATGCAAACTATCTAATTTGTATGGGAGTAGAAAGTTTGGATAGCACTTGATAAAACTTTTAGTCGGCACTTTTTTAAACAGATGAGCCATTGTATATATATTTTCAAGAAAACAAAGCTTTACAATGAATACAAATAAATAAAAAAAGAAAAGAAAATAAAGAAAAGAAAAGAAAAGAAAAAAAAAAAGACAAAAAGAAAAAATGGAAAACCATACGAATTTTACAGCAAAAACTTCATTGTTTGAGATCTTGACACAACGGTGGATCCTTCCAAAAGAACCTGATCCAATTTTTTTTTTTACAAGAAACACCCCACTGACTAAAAAGTGTTGTTCTGGATTTGTTTCGTTTGTTTCTTCTTCCTTGAATTTTAATAGATTTTTGTTATTTAAATTCCCCATTTCCAAAAAGATCTTGAATTAAAAGTTTGGTTAATTAAAGGTTTGTGAGTTATTAAATCCGAATTAAAGAAAAAGAAAAGTTGATTTGATTTGGAAAAGCAATAATTTTTATTTTTTGAATAAATCAAATCGAAACAAAATAAAAAAGACAAAAAATAAGAAATTCCGAAAATTTCAAGATTTTGGTTTGTTGTTAATCAAAAACTCTGCGTTACTTATTACAAAATAAATAGAACAAAATATTTTAATCAACTTTCATAAAATACATTTTAAATATCTTCGCAAAATATAATCTCTTGAATTAAATCTTGTTTATTTTATGATTTTGTCTCTTGAGAGTTGGTGTAATAGGTGGTTTCTCTGGAAATCCTCTTTTTTTTTTAAGTTTTTTTTTGAAATCGAGCTGAATGAAAATTTTGTTCTGTTTATTTTTCAATTTACAATATAACGCAAGCATTGAATTAAACTTCTTATTCCACCCACCGCTGTTTTTTTTGGTTTCCTTCTTTGTTCCATTTGAAGGCAATAAGAATTTATATCAATCCATTAATAATATTGGAGAGTTTTGAACTGATATTTACTTTTTACACACAATCAAATTAATGGTTGATCTCCACTCAATTAAAAAAAAAGAGTTTGTTCTCCCAAAACAGTTAAAGGACTAATAATTTTTCCAAAAGAATTGTTCTTGAGAGTAAAGTCACGATTTCATTTTATCCCGTAACAAAAATTAAAAACCTACTTCGAAATATTGACTCGCGTTTAAAGAGAAAAGAAAAATGTGAATAGGTTTTTAATAGTCTTAAAAAGAAATAATCTAGTTCCTTTAAATTATAAAAATTAAAATAATCAAGATCATGCAATATATTTATAATTGTTTTTTTGACAAAAAATTGAGAAAATTTTCAATTCCAAAAAAGAATATTCGAGATTAACAACAAAATTTGAAATTAAGACAAAAATTCAAAATAAAAGTATACAATATTTTTTGGATGGAAAGTATAAGATCCAACATCAAAAGTTGGTTTAAATCTGAGTAGAGTATGTATACATATCTTTTAGTATTCATGACCAAAACTTTAGTAAAAAATTTGTCGAGATTTTTGTTCGAGTTATGAAATTGTCAACATATTTTGAAACCACAAAAGTATTTCGTTTGAACAATTTAACTTTGAAAATTCATGCTTATAATTAGGTTATGTTTGCAAACTAAAAAAAAAATCTTCCTGTTTATTGTCTCAAAGGAACTTTCCAGAAAAAAAGACATGTTTCAATAAAAAAATTCTGAAGTATTTTTTTCTTGTTCAAAGTAAAACATCTAATTTATTATCAAATTATATATCTATATTAAAATCAATTTTTAAGATAAACTTATTAATATTTTTAAAATTTCCACTATCAATAAAAGCACCAAACATCGCTTTTGAGAATAGAACACACTTTATTAAAATATTAAGGGTATTTGAAATTTTTATAATAGTGCTTTTACATTCACTTTTTGTTATAAACAAATTTAAAAACAAACATTTAAAAATAGATTTTTTGTTGAAAATTTTAAAAATCTCAAGTATTTTTAGGTAATCTCTTTACTTAGTCTGTATTTACGGAACATAAATTCCAAATAGAGATTTTTCTTGAAATTTACAAGATCACTCAATTTTTTTGGGTAAATTATCAAGATCAAACAACTATAAGGAAATAAATCCAAGAAAATGAAACACAGAACAGATATTGCAGAATAGATCATTTTTTATTGGTATAAAAAAGATCTAAAAATCAATAAAGTATTTGAATTTAAGGTACTAGTCTCAATTAATTTTTTTTTTTGACCAATTTCTAAATAAGGAATCTTTATCTAAGAAACATGTTTAAAATTGATAAAAAAAAAATAGGGTTTTTGAATGTTAGAACTTGTAGTTCTTGTTTTTTTTTTAAAATTATACAATTCTGTCAAAAAAAGTGAATTTTAAAGTTTTTTTAAAACAAAATATCTTTATCGGATGAGAATTTTTGATTAATTATGGATTTAATTATTGTTTCAAAATTAATATTTATTCTTATTTTGAAAAACGAAAAAATAATTGAAAACTAGAGAATATTTTCTCTTTCACTTCTGTTCACCCAACTTGACTCTATAATGAACTCAATTTGTTTTCTCAATAATTACTCAAAAAAAAAAAATAGTTCTTATCTTTTTCTATTATTTTTTTTTGACTCTGACAAAAACTTTTGGAATGATAATTTGGTAATACTTAAAAAAAACTTCAAATTCAACAAAAAAAAGAGAATGTACAGTGATCGAAATAATGGGTGCACAAAGACTATAATCCGTGTTTCAAAATATTATCCGTACTTTTTTTTCTTCTTGTACCAAGGCAACATCCAATCTACTATCGAATAGTATACCTAAGTTCAAATCAATTTTGAAAGTACAATCTGGATATTTTCAGTAAAAATTAAATTATTCCTTAAAATAGTTGAAAATTTTCCATTATATTCTTAATTTTTTTGTATTTTTTTGTGTTTTTTTGATGATTAAAATTTTCTTAAAAATTAACTCTGTTTTTTGAGATAAATTTTGCCATTTCACCCTTCGTTTTTCGAATTTTATTTTCAAAATAATAGAACTTTAAGAAACCAATACCATATTTATTTAGGGTTAATTATCAGTTTATTTCATTGGTTAATGTATAGGTCTTCTATGACAAAAAAAACATACTTTTTATTTTGAAACACGCATAAATTTTTTTTACACGCTTTATTTTGACTACAGTAAACTCAAAAAGTAGATTCATGAAAAAAAAAAAAAAGAATGGAACAGGATAAGAATAAAATCTTTTATTTTGAGTAAAGCATATATTATACATTTTTTTTTGAATCAAACCGGTTTTTTATGCAAATCCAAAAAAGCTTTTGGGGTTTTTTTTTCAAATTATTTTTTGTACTTCATCCACAAACACAGCAAAGTTTTTCTTTCTTGCTCATATTTTTTTTTTATTTTTTATATTTTTGCTAAAAGTTGAAAAAAAAGCAACTTTCAAAAAAGCGAAAAAATGAAATATTTTTTATTTCAATAAAAACAATAACTAAATTTAATGAATGCCATTTATCGAGATTTCATTAATATATAAAGAAATTTTTCACTTTAATTTCAAATCTAAGTAATTGGTAAAAAAATTTCTAAATCTCTATTAAATTTACCTAAAAAAATTTTTAAAAGAGATTAGTACCTTAAGGAAATAAAAACAAAAGAAAAAAATAATAATTTTGACTTCATTTATTTATTTTGCCAGGTTACAACACAGATAGTATCAGAATAGATGAATACCGATCAATTTTTATCTATATTTCTAATATCCAATAAAAAATCTTCTTATGAGAGTATTATAAAATCTATAATTTATTAATCACTTTAGTTCAATTATCTAAAACTAAACTAAATTTCATAATAAATATCCCAATTTTATTTATTTTCTCTTTACTTTTTTTTATTATATTTTTAGACAAAAAATAAATATTTCTAGTGTATCGAAATAAATGTTAAAATAGTAAATTTTATTAAATATAATAGAGAAATTCGATTTATGAAAATATTTATTTTTAATATTTGATTTTTATTATGCCAATGATTTTAAAAGGGAGATTATATTAAAGAAGCGAGTTTTACAATCAATTGATTTATTATTAAATTTTAGACATTTCTTGTTTTTTTTCGAGTTCTAGTCAGTTCCACTTTTAAGACAAAAACTTTCAAGGAAATTTAAGACACAAGAAAAATCTTAAATTAAGGCACAAAATTCAAACTCTAGTAAAATAATATGTAATAAAACAATTACAAAATGTGTGTCTTAATTTGAGAGTTTTTTGTACCTTAAAATTCCATTGAAAGTTTGTTTCTTAAAAGTTATACTGATTGTACTGTATTCCAAATAAAGCATGCAAAAAAATATAAAGCGTGTTTCAAAATAAAAAGCGTGTTTTTTTGTTATAGAAAACCTATATATTAACCAATCAAAGAAACTAATAATAAAGCCTAAATAAATATGGTATTGGTTTCTTGAAGTTCTATTATTTAAAAAGAAATTATAAAAATGAAGGATCAAATTGCAAAAGTTAGCTTAAAAAATTGATCTAATTTTTGAGAAAATTTTTATCTTCAAAAAAACTCAAAATTTCAAAAAAATTGAGAATATTATGGAAAATTTTCAACTATTTGCATTAATAATTTAAATTTTACTGAAAATAACCAGTACTTTACTTTCAAAATTGATTTGGGCTCAGGTATACTATTTGGTAGTAGATTGGATGTTGCCTTGGTACAAGAAGAAAAAAAAGCACGGATAATATTTTGAAACACGGATTATAGTCTTTGTGCACGCTTTATTTGGATCACTGTATTTTAATCTTTTTTCTTTTTGGTTAACAGCTTTAAATAACTTGACTTCAATTAAATCCCAACCTTTAAGGCTTATACGTACAAAAACTATATTTAAAACGAAGATTCTTGAATATAAAGGTAAACTTTCAAGATCAGGATAGACATACAATTTACAATGTTGATCTGACAAGAATAGTACAAATGGTGAAAGTGATTTCAAGAATTTCTGAGAATTTGAGACTGAGAGTCTTCAAGATTTAAGTTATTGGTATTCATTCATTTTTATAACAAATCAGTTGAATTTTTTTTTTTGCATTATTTCAAAAATTCCAACAATGGCTTCAAAAACAGTAAACCAAACAGATCTTAGACAATTTATGGACAAAAGAATCCGAATTAAACTAAACGCAAACCGTTTTGTAATTGGTACCCTTCGTGGTAATGATCAGTTCATGAACATTTCTTTAAGCGACGCAGTCGAAGTTGTTAAGATTGGAGAAACAACTGAAAATAAGCCAATTGGGAAAATTGTTATTCGGGGAAACAGTATTATTACAATGGAAGCTTTAAATCAATATTAATTTTCTTCTTTTGATTTCAAAAGCTAGAAAAAAGACTCCGTTACCAAAAAAAAAAAAGTAACAAAAACAAAAAAAAAAAAAAAAAAAACATTTTTGTTTTTGTTAGATTAACAAAAGAAACAAATAAAAGAATTTAATTCAAGAAATTAGCTCTTTTAATTAATTCCAAACAGTTTTTTCTTTCAAAATTTCGATCCCAACTTTTCTTTTTCTTTTTCTTTTTCTTTTTCTTTTTCTTTTTCTTTTTCTTTTTTTTCATTTTTGTTTTGTTCCTCTTTATGGCAATTTATTTGTGGCTAATCAAGAATTAGAACCACTCAACTCACGATCTCTCCAGATTTTCAATTGAGATCACGATGAAATCATTCACCAAATTGTTTAATCAAGATAATGAAGCAAAAAACATTTAGCAAAATATTTTGAATTTATCAATATTTTGGTTCTCCAATTCGTTTTTTACTTTTTTTTTTTTTTTTTCTTTAAGGGACAAGTCACTTACCGTGAATTTGGTTGTAGTTATGAAGTAGATTACTATCAAGAATGACATTGTGAAATTGAACGTCTTTTGGTTGAAAAAACCTAATAATAAAAAAATTAACATCTTGTATCTATCGACAAAAAATTCATTTAATAAAAAAAAAGATTCACATGATTCTCAATGTTAATAACGCAAACTTACAAAAAAAAATACACCCAGTTCTCAAAAACAAAAAATACAATTAAGAAAAAAAAAATTTCGAGTGGATCTCACAAAAAAAATCCAAGTAGCAAAAAAAAAGTTCCATTTGATTTTCAATTAAAAAACGCAATTTAGAAAAAGCAAACAGTTTTTTCTTCATGTATATTTACCAATGAATAAATTTCTTGAAATTAAGGGAGTAGTATTTTTTAAAAATAAAATGAAATCTGTTCAAGATCTTGAAAAAAACTTTTTTTGTAATTTGTGTTTCGACATATGAAAGGGATGATTTAAAATCATCTAAACAATATATTAATTTGAGTCTCTTTTTTTGAAATCGAAATTTCACATGTTTCTAATATAAAAGTAAAAAAAGTAACCTATTATTTTGTTTTCACAATTAAGTTAATTCTTGAAAATGGTGAATCACAATTTTTGAAATTATGTTTATTAGGAAAGTATTGCTTTTGTAAGATAATTTTTTATTTGGTTATTCTTTTTAATAATTTTCATTTCAAAACAATTCTCAGCCAATACTAATAATTGAAGTATAGATAGTTTAATAAATGAATATTTGATAAAGGTTTAATAAAATTTTCTCAATGAAATTGAGATCTAGAAAGTATTTTTTTTTAATTTTTTAAAATTTTCAAAAAAGTTGTTTTCTGGTTTTCAAAAAATAAAAAAAAAATGCAAAGAAATTTTCAATTTTGAAAAATTTTCGTTAAGAAATTGTTTGGTTTTGTTTACTAGAATAGTTATAATATTTATAATAATTTTTTGAATGAAAAAAAATTGATTTTGAATTTTGAGGAGAAAAATAATTAATAATCAAATATCTTCAAGAAAATTTTCTTATGAAAAATCAAATTTCATCTTGTAACAAAAACAAAATTACTTGGAAAATTTTTAAATGAATTTAAAGATTTAATGATTATAACTCTCCTTCTTTATGAAATATTAATATTTTTCAATCAGCTGAATAAATCATTTTGTTAAATAAATGAATTATCTAGATATAAATAAAAAAAAACTTTATAATAATACTCTTCTTTGTAACAAAGACTTTTATTGTATAATAATGATGTATTTTGGAATAAAAAAGTGTAAAAACTTTTTATATTATAAGAAATAAAATGAATTTAAATGATCTGTTTTCAGGAAAAATGAACAAAAAATAGATTGATCTCAAAAAATATATTCTTTTTTATGTTTCTTAGCCGAACAGATTTTTTCGTCACTTAAAATATACAAAATTTGTAATTAGAGAATATTACCAATGAAATATTTTAAAATTTTGCCTTGTTGTCCTTGAGTACTGATCCTTTAAATAAATACTTTTCTATAAGTACAAAAATAATTTAATTGGATTTAAACTAATTTGTGGCTGTGTACAGCTGATATTTAACAAAATATGGGTTTTAAGACATTATTTATTACCATCTAAATACTAAAGAATAACTCATTACAAAAGATAATATTGAAAGAAAAAAAAAAATCTTGAGATATCAAAAAATACCCAAGATCAATACTTCAAAAATTTTAATTATATTGATATTTTCGTTTCGTAAATGATTTAAATTGGAAATTGAGTTTCAGTCTTTTTTTTTTCTAAAAAAAATTTTTTTTTTCATAGTTGATTTTTAGAGACAAATCCTACATGAAATGTTTATTAGTTTGTAATTTATATTCGCTGAACATAAAATGATATTTTTTTTTTTCATCTTAGTGAACTTTACACTTAATGAATTATCTTCACTATAGAAAAGTCTAAAGGCAAAGTATGTTGTAATTTTTTGGAGATTCACAAGTGCAAAATTTTTTTTAAAAACTAGACTTATTTGAATTAGATTTAAGGGTATTAACATTTACCGTAAATTTGTTCCACGCACAAGAGGTGAATTGAAAATCAAGGGGTGTTGTGAAATTAAACTTTCTTTACTTGAAAAAAATTCAAATAACAAAAAAAAATTACAGAATTCCTAAGAAATCTAAATCTCAAAAAAAAAAAAAAAAAAAAATTGCAAAAGGTTTCCATTACAAAAATTCAATTAACCCAAAAATAATTCTCAATATATCTACTGTTAAAAAAACCAAAAAAAAAAAACTAATAACATTAGATTCTCTATCAACAAAAAATATAATTACAAATAAAAATTTACTTAATCTCAAGGAAAAAAAAGGCAAATATTAAAAAAAATAACTTTCATAGGATCTCAAAAATACAAAAAAAAATCAAAATTGTTTTCAAAATTCTTTTCTTTTCAAATATTTTTATCAAACTAAACCAAAAGAAAGAATATAATTTCAACAACTAAATACAAAAAGATTAAAATCAATTGATTAAAAAAAAAAATTACAAAAACTTCCAACTCAGAGAAAAAGAAAATATGGAGAAAAAATTACAATAAATTTAAAAATTATTTTGAGTTCTTTTAATTTTGATAAAAAATAAATAAAATTTCTATAAATCTAGATTTCTGAAGAAATAATAATATAATATCCTATTTCCTTGAAAAAAATCTAGAATTGTATGAATTAAATAAAAATTGTACTAAAAATTCATTTTGGGAATTCTTTAGAAATAATATTAATTTGTTTTTAAAATTTCAAAAATAAAAGTCTTTTTTTGGAACAATCAAAAAGAAAATACTGAAAATAAAAAGGGTTAATTCTATCAAATATTACAGATAAGGTCAAGAAATAATGATTTTTTTGTATTTTTTCTTTTGATCAATTTTTTCATTTTTTTGATTTTCATTTTCTAACTTGTATGTGAATATATTCCAATTTGTTATATCCCACTCTCCAATTTAATAAAATATCAATGTATTTGGTTCAAGAAATCATTTGAATGATTCATTTTTGTCGAAACCGAGATATAGTATTTAAAAAAATATGAGAAATAAAAATAATCCCAGGCAAGATAGGCAAATATTAGTAAAATTGTTGTGAAATTTTATAATATTTAAAATCAAATCCTTTTTTTATTGAAGAATAAAACTCTTAAAATTATAACTCATCCACTTATAAGAATGATTATTAATTAAATTACACTTGTTCAGAACACCATTCAATCAACCAAAAAACAAGAAGAAAAAATTATCATTTTCCAAACTCTTAGCAAACCTCTATAAAACCCTATTATTTTTCAAAAAAAGTTGATCTACGTATGCTATCAAAAAATTCAATGAGTATTCTATAGACAGTTCACTTTAATTAACTTTAGTAGGTTTATTACTTATCTCATAAAAAATTTGATTATTTATTCAAAAGGATCTGATTGAAAATAAAAGAAATTACACATCAATTTTACTAATATTAACAATTAAAAATCTTTTCTAGAATTATTTTCATTTCTGCTATTTTTCCAAGGCTCTACCAAAAATTGGTAAAATGGGCTTCGTCCTTTAATTTTCAAACCCCGATTTAAAGTTTAATAGAGTGCTTTGTGTTTTTTTTTTTTTTTTTTTTTAGAATTCAAAATGCGAATATTTGAGGATCAAAAGAAGAGAAAGAAATGAAAATACTTTTCTTTTTAAAATCGAAATATAAGCCATTTTAATATCAAAACTTGATTCTATTCCAGTGACGTGTGAAAGTTAGTCTTTTAAAATATATCTTAATTATGATTTTAATTGTTGTTGATTTAATGAATTGTGATGAGTGGTAAAAGAAATAATAGAAAATTTATTTTTGTGTATCAAAAAAAAACAAAAAAAAACAAAAAAAAATCATTAATAATTAGTTTTTGTTTTGCAAGCCCCAAGTTACTCTGTAATTTCAAAATTTATTTGAAATCTGTTGCCTCAACAACAAAATTATAATCTTTTGGGGGTTGAGGAATTTCAGGTGCGATTTTGGTTTTTTCCAAAAGGGTTATTTGTGAATCTATCTTTAATAATTCGTCAAAAGATTGTCTTGTTTCAATTTCTTGAACAGGTGTTTTCTTTAAATAACGAAACGAGTCGATCCAAATTGCGAATTGCTGTTAGAAAATTTAATGAAGAATAATTCCAAAATAGGAAAAAAAAAAAAAGAAAAAGAAAAAAAAAAAAAAAAAAAAAAAAGATCTCAAAGAAAATATTAGTACAAAAAAACCAAGAAAAAGGATCGAATCAAAAGAAAAAATACCTTTCTGTCTCTTGCTAAAAAAGAGATTATTGGTTTGTTTTGTTGTGAGTTGAGTGTAAAAGTTAATTTAATTTTATCCTCATCAAGTTTTTTTGTTTTTATAACATTTTCGTTTACTCCTGTTGTGATTGATCCTATTTCATTAATACTCAGAATTTGTTGAAAGGGGCCTTTTGGATTTTGACCAACAACCAATTGCTGTAAGTTGTCAGTTAGCTTAAAATATTTACTTTGAATTTTCCCTCCTTTTTGCACACGATCTAAGAATTTTCCTTTTACTAATTTGTAAACTCTCCTTGTGTTGATCAAATCATAAGCACTTTTTTCTTCTTCTTTTGAAATTTGGTTTCCTTTTTGCATTCAACAAATACCTTCACAAATGAATATTTTATTCTTTAAAAAAAATGGAAAAAATTGTTTTTCAGAATATTTTTTTCTTTTTTAAAGTAATAGACATTGTCTCTAATAACGGCTCGGTCTTTTAGCAGTTCTAACAGTTTGCGAGATTTTCATTTCTGGTGATTCAAGTGAAATATAATTTTTTTAAATGGAAAAATTTCATTGCTATTTTGTTGATTAATAATACAGATCAAATAAAATAAAAAAGAAAATACTGTTTCAATGCTAGATTTTGAAAAAACAACAATGATAAACAACGAAATTTGTGGAAAAAAAGTCGAAAAGTAGTAATTTAAATATTCTATTTTATTCGTTTTTAAGAGTAAGTCCATTTTATATTTTAAAAAATTTTAATTGTGTAAACATAACTGAAAAATATTTTTTGAGTGCCACAGATACATTGAAACTTTGAAACCAAAAAATGACTTGTTGCTCTATTTGTGAAAAGAAAGCGAAACCAAATTAATTCAGAGTGGAGTCTTTCATTTTTCAATTTTTTGAACATTTTTTTTGATAAAATTTTTGGATTTATTTAAATTATGTTTTGGATCGAGAAATGTGTTTATATGAATGAGTGAAATTAATTCAAGAGTAAACCAAAAAAGTAAACCCCAAAAGGTGTGCATTTGAAACAAATATTTTCTTTTAGAAGACTAAACAAGAAAGATCATCTTTCCTAATAAATTTGTTGAAATCAAAAATTAAAAAAAAAAATCGATCATGTCTGATTTTCCAAGATAAGTTTTCTTTATCTTATTAATTTGAAAGAGTCTTAATAATTTATAACCTTGAATTTCTGGCACCATTACTATTTTTTATTATTTTACAAAATATTTTTTAATAAATTTGCTTTTAAATTCTAAATTCAATTATTTTTTTCAAACTAAGCCTAAATAAAGAAAACTTTTTCAAAAGATTAAAAATAAAGGTGTTGAGTTCTCGGAATCAAAAAGCAGTTACAAAAAATTCAACCAAAAGAAAAAAAAAATAGAAAAAATTTCAATTGATTTCAGAATAATTAAACGTTCTCGTTTTTATGGAAAATAAATAATTATAAAATCAAATGAATTTGTCCATAAATCTTCATTTCTGATATGAATTTTTTACATATCATATTTTTCTGAACCCAAACTTGAATGAGATGAATTAAATGAAAATAGGTTTTTAACATATATTTTGGAAATTTGTACTAAAATAGATAAGTTATTTGTTTCTCAAAAAAATTTTCAAACAAAAGTATTCCCAGGAAGAAGTAAAAACAAATCAAAATTAAGAAAAAGTAAGTGTATGAAAATTTACAGATAAGATCAAGAAATATATTTTTTGTATTTATTTTTTCCGATATCAATCTTTTTTTTTTTTGAATTCCATTTTATATTTGATATTAAAATATATTATACTATGATATATTCCACTTCTCATATTTATTAAAATATCAATTTATTCGGTTAAAGTAATGAATTTAATAATAAACTTACAAATAAATGATGAAACTCAAAATTTGAAAAATGCACTTAAATCCTTAATATTTCAGAAAAAAATTACCAATTGGGGTATGATTATAAAGTAAAAGTAAATATTCTCGTTTTCAAATATTTTTCTAAGTCTTTTTTATTTCATTTTAAAACCAAAAAAAATAGATTCAACAAATATATTGATTATTCAAAACAATATAAATTTCAGAACATCGAAATATAAAATAAAATCAAAGTATTTTTAATTTTTCAAATTTGAGATTTTAATTGTGTAAATATTATTAAAAGTCAATTTTTTGTATATTTTATGATTTTCTTATTCAAGTAAAATTTGCTTTAGGAATTTAACAATCAGTATTGATCCAAGTTTGAGCAATTTTCGAATCCCGATGTTTTTATTGATAAGTGAAAAATAAGTCGAATATTATTCAAAATTTTTTCCTTATTACTTTCAAATCCTGTATTCTGTGATAACAAAAACTGTTATAAAAAATCATTCATCTTGAATTGTGTCTACTGCAGAGCTAAATTCAATATATCAACTCTTTACACTCAAAGAGGTAAAGTTTTATTGAAGAAATTACGCATATTCTCTGAGTTTAATTCATTATTCTACTCAAAATAAATTTTCAATTTTTAAATCTGATCATTTTTTCTCATTTTGTAATTTATGTTTTTTGTATTTTTTTTTTATATTTTCCGATGAAAAAAAAAATTCTAGTGTATAGAACTGAATATTATAGTCGTTCCAAAGCTACCGTGAAATTTTATCAATATCAAATGTTGGTGTTGATATAAATTTTTAAAAAGTTCAATATGAGAATAATAAAGCTCATATTGAAAAAAAAATTTCCTAAATGAGCCAATATTCAAGAATTTTTTCTGATTTACTCGAAAAATAAAATTTAATAACCCAAAATGACTTTAAACATCAAAAATTCATTAAGAAAGGACATAAAATTCCCTCTGTAATAAAATGAATTTATTTTTCGATCACATTAGAAAAATAATTTGTATATAAACTCATTTATCAAAGAATATTTCCAATATAAGTTTTCTTATTCTTATATTCTTAGATTTAAAAATCTATATCAACATCAAAATTTGATATTGATAAAATTTCACGGTAGCGTGGAACAGCTGTAAAATAGTAATTTTTTTATTAAAATAATAACTTCACCAGATAAAAATAATTATTTTCAAAATTTGATTTTAATCGGCCAATTATTTTGAAATAGGATTTAGATCTAACTTTTTTCGATAAACAAATCAAGTTTTATAGAAGTTTGCTAAGAGTTTGGAAAATGATAATTTTTTTATTCTTGTTTTTTGGTTGATCGGATAGTGTTTTGAATAAGTGTGATTTAATTAATCAGCATTCTCATAATTGAAGAGTTATAATTTTAAAAGTTTGATTATCAAAAAAAAAAAAAAAGGATTTTATTATAAAGAAAAGAAATTACATAATCAATTTTCCTAATTTACATAATTAAAAATCTTGCCAGGGATTTTTTTCAGGTCTCATATTTTTTTAACAACTCTACTGTTAATTGGAAAATAAAAAGATATAAATTTCCATTCAACTTTCCAAAATAATCACATTTAAAGAATTAAAACCGGTCATCAAAATCTCGAATTCTAAAAGTTAAATTTATAATTTACGCTAATTTTAAGAATTAAAAAATTGAAATGTTAAGGGATTATCCCCACCTTAGATTTCTCTACAATCAAAGTATGTTGAAATTGGGTATAAATGAGGTTAGTACGTCATGGAACAAATAGCTCTAAAAAATCGATTTTAAATCTTATTTCACAATAAATTATTACATTTTTTACTTATGGATCACTATTAAAAAAGTTTCTTTTTGAGATATTATTAATAAAAAGAATTCATCATATATATTATCATTAGTAAGTGATAATAAAATTTGTGATTCTTTAACAAAATTTCTAAAAAAAAGTTAAGAAATTAGGGCACACAGGAGAAAAGCAATTTTCTCTCTTCAAAAAAAAAAAAAAAAAAAAAAAAGTTTCTTTTTTAAATATTTTTTTTTAATAACCTTTTCCTAATCTAAAAATAGAAACTCCAAATCATAATATTTCCTTATTTAGAAATTCAGATTTAGAAGTTCCAAAAGCAACTATTTTTATAATTTTTTAATTTTAAAGGATATCTCAATAATGATCAACATAAAAACCCAAAGACTAATTAGTTTGGTTTCCTTTTTATAAAGTTGATTGTAAAATCAATATATTTCCAATATTTCAGAAATAATTTGTTAAAATAACCTATTGGTTAATTATTTAATTTCTTAAAAAAAAACTAATTTTTTAGTAACTTATCTACATTTCTTCAAAAATTTAAGAAAGATATTTTGAACTTTGTTGTATGAATATTGATAATTCAACCTTTAAATTTATAAAAAAATGCAGATTTTTATCTGAAATTTTTGGGTTTTTTACTAATACAATTTGGATCATTTTTAATTGATGAGATCAACATTTGGTAATACTTAACTAATCGATTTTTTAGAGATCTTTGAATCATTTGGCGTACTAATGTGGTTAGGCCCAATAACAATATAATTTGATCTAAGGCTTCTCCTTGATAGAAGCTAATCTCTTAAACGATCGAAAAACCCCTATTTTGGAAAGATTAATGAAAATTTTGTTCTATTTATTTTACAACAAATAGTACAATTATTGTTTTATCAAAAAAGAATCAAAATGTGAACAATGAGAAATTATTTTAATTTGATTACGAATTTAAAAACTGATGAAACTTTTTTCAAATGTTTGATCTTTTTACATCACAAAATAACATAAAATGGTTATTTATTTTTGTTGGACACTCTGGCTATCTAAAAAAAAAAATCAAAGAAGACAAACTTTAGGTTGATCTCTTTTTCCAAGAACAACGATTTTTTTTAATCGGTACTTGTTCAGAGATCTTATAAATGTTATGAATAATTTGTATTCAGAAAAAATTGGGTTTAGATACTCAATTATCATCAACATTGATCAGATGACCATCGTGAGGTAGATTTCATCATAATACATATTTTTGTTTGTATTTTTTTCATCTGAAAAAGACAAACATTTTCGACTTTGTAAGAAAAAATAAAAAAATAAAAAAAAAAAATAACAAGAATAAAAAAGCAAAAAGATTTAAATGAAAAACAAGTTCTACAAGCTCAGTTATAAATATGGGTTTAGATACTCAAATATCATCAACGTTTGATCAGATGACCATCGTGAGGTAGATTTCATCATAGCTTGTATTTGTTTCTTTTAAATAAAAAAATAAAATAAAAAAAAAAAAAAAAAGAAATAAAACAAAAAATATTTTCTGAAAAAGGACATTTAGAAAAAAATGATTTTTATCCAATATTTTTTCCTTTAATTTAAGCAATCGATTGGTCGTTCAAAAGATGGGTAATTAGATCTCGTTCACAGGAATACTTTTCACTGGCTTTAATTAAAAATAAAAAAAAAAAAGCATCTTTTGGTGCGATTAGTAATCATGAAGAAACTTATCTTTCAAATAGGTAAATTGAAAATGATCTGTGTTACTCGTTTGGTTCAACTTCTTATTACAAAAAGGAAACTTCATAACGTAATACTTTTCAATATTAAAATTCAAATTCATCAGATCTTTTTGATGGAACTGGATCTGCAATACCATCCGAATAAACAAGATTGGTAAAACATCGAAACTGTTTTATTGAACACATTTACAAATTGTCTTTGACACAATTCAAAATAAACCAATAATTTGGTCTTTTGTATAAAAGACAGACTGGTTAAATCCAAAAAAAGTAAAATATTTTAAACTCCTTTTTATTTGGAAATTTCAATTTCACAATCTTTTTTTTTATTAGAGTGATAGAAAATATAAATTAGCATCTTATTACTTTGAAAACTCAATTTACCGAAAGAAAAATCTGGATAAGGAAGAGATAATTTTTTAACAAATGTACAGTGGTGGAAATAACCCGTTCAGACAACCTTTAACCCATTACTAAAATTTAACTCATGTTTTTTTTTCAGACTTGGGTATTGGAAGACCAGAAATCACTTATAGATTCTTGATTCAGAACCAAATTGACTTTAGAGGTTAGATCTTTGATTAATCAAAATGGCTCAATTATATTAAATGCTTTTGTTTCAAAAATTTCATCATATTTTGAAAATTTGTGAGATTTTATGATTTTTTTCTCAAAATTCAAAAAATGAAATTATGCTCATTTTTTTGTCAAAAAATTACATTTTAATCTTCCAGTATCTTCATAATTCAATTTCAAAATTTATTTAAAGAACACAATTTCTTGTTTATATACTGTTTTCATCCCATTGATTTGTTTCTTTTATTTCTAGAGTCAGCAATATTTTTTGCATGAGTTAAAATTTAATAATGGGTTAAAATAAAAAACACAGGTTAGTTACACCACTGTACTATCAAAAACAGATCTTAAATCAACTTAAAACTTGATTTTTTTTACCCTGAAACATCAAAAACAATGAAAGGACTTCTAAATTTACAGGGAGCCAAAAATAGCATTACCCTGATAAAAAAGTCTAGTTTAGAAATAATATTCAGTCTACTTTTTTCTTATTGTTGGTTACTTTGGTTGGCTAATGTATTAAGATTCAAGAAAAAAACCATTGTTTTTATTTCTAACAAAAGTTGTCATGCTACAACAGTCTATTTTCGAAATACCAAATCAAAAAATATGTACTACAAAATTTTAACAAGCCAATTTTTTTATTAGGCCAAAGAAGCTAAAAAATTCAAAAAATTGTTAATTTTACTTTGTTTTATCTTACTGTTTATTACAAAACAAAAAGATCAAAATTTTCATTCAAATTTCCATAAAAATAAAGCACAAGAATTATATTCAAATTTAGCAAGAAAAGATTTTATAAATCATGTAAAATTTCAATTTTTTTAATTCCATAAAAGGTGTTGTACTGTTAATTGTAAAATAAAAAGTTTAAAATTTTTATTCATCTTCCCATAAAATCACAGTTCAAGAATTAAAATAAATCATCAAAGCCCGACAATTCTCAAAGGTAAATTAATATTTTATGCTTGTTTTAAGATTTAAAAATTAGATTTGATCTCTGATTTATAAATTACAATTTTTGGAAAGCTGAATGAAAATTTTGTTACATTTATTCTACAACAAATAGTATTTACTGTTGAGAGAAAAATGTTGTACAGAGAAAAATAGTTGGACCGCAATTTTAATTGCGAACATTACTGAAAATGATTTTTAATTTCAATCGTTTGTGAAATAACTAAAGAAAATAACAATAATCTACTTTTTAGAGTGGCAATTAATGCAATTCTACCTTTTCAAAACCTTATCTCTTATAATCTAAAACAAGTTTAAAAATTACCATTTTCAGAATTAATTGTAAACTTTACTAAAACTTGGATTTTGTTAAAATAGAAAGATCTACTTTAGTTATCAAACATTCAAATGAGTATTCTACACATACCACATATTAATCAACTTTTAATACATTTAAACCCAGATTTATATAAAAATCACCTAGTTATCAATAGGATTTGATTTTCAATTTTACTAAGGTTCCCAATTTAAAATGGTGCCCAACCATTTTTCTGTTTCAAAAATGTTTTTCTCAACAGTTATTTATAATTTGCCTTTTAAGAATTGGGTACTATAGTCAAAATAACCTGTGCAAAAAAATTTAAAGCGTTTTTCAAAATAAAAAGCGTGTTTTTTTGTTCTAGTTGACCAATACATTAACCAATCAAAGAAACCAATTGAAAATCCTAAAAAATATGTTATTGGTTTCTTAAAGTTCTATTATTTAAAAAGAAATTCGAAAAATGAAGGATGAAATTGTAAAATTTATCTCAAAAAATAGTGTAAATTTTTGAAGGAAAATTTTAATAATCAAAAAAACAAAAAATTTCAGAAAAATTGAGAATATTATGGAAAATTTTCAACTATTTGCATGAATAATTTAAATTTTTCTGAAAATATCCAGACCTTTACTTTCAAAATTGATTTGAACTTAAGTATACTATTTGGTAGTAGATTGGATGTTGCCTTGGTACAAGAATAAAAAAAAGCACCGATTATATTTTGAAACACGGATTATAGTCTTTGGGAACGCTTTATTTTGATCACTGTACTTTTGATATTTTATGAAAAATTTTGTTACTTTGATTTTGTAACAAATAATAAATATTGGGTAAGTGATCTTTCAAATTCAATGTAAATAATAAACGAAAGAATAAGTTTTTTCATACAAAAATATTCCTTACCTTATTTAATATATCCCAAAAGTCAAAACAGTTGTTGATTTCTTTTCCTAATATTGAAGGACTTATATTAAAGTTAGTTTCTGGTACCAGGTAAAAAAAAAAGGAGGAACAAAAAAGGAATGATAAGTGATTGGATCTGAAAGTTTGTAATTGATAAAGATTTTTTTTGAACAATTTACAGTGGTGTAATTAACCTGTGTTTTTTATTTTAACCCATTATTAAATTTTAACTCATGCAAAAAATATTGGCTGACTCTAGAAATAAAAGAAACAAATCAATGGGATGAAAACAGTATATAAACAAGAAATTGTGTTCTTTAAATAAATTTTGAAATTGAATTATGAAGATACTGGAAGATTAAAATGTAATTTTTTGACAAAAAAATGAGCATAATTTCATTTTTTGAATTTTGAGAAAAAAATCATAAAATCTCACAAATTTTCAAAATATTATGAGATTTTTGAAACAAAAGCATTTAATTGAATTGATCCATTTTGACTAATCAAAGATCTAACCTCTAAAGTCAATTTGGTTCTGAACCAAAAATCTATAAGTGATTTCTGGTCTTCCAATACCCAAGTCTGAAAAAAAAAACACGAATTAAATTTTAGTAATGGGTTAAAGGTTGTTTGAACGGGTTGTTTACAACATTGTACTGAATTTGTGAAAAAATAATTCTTTTCTTTTATCATATAATGAATTATTTTATTTTTTTTCTTAAAACCCAAATGTAAAATTGAAAATCTTATGACTCAACTTTTTTAAAAGTCTATAAAGAAAAAAGTTTTTTTCAAAAAAAAATCGATTATTTATTTTTACAGAAGAAATAGGAAAAACATTTTCAATTCTCTTTTCTGCTTTTTAGAAATAAAGTTTTTCAAAATAAATCATTCTCCTTTATGTTTTTAATTAAAATAATTGGTTGAGTTTTTGGTCTAATATGGTTTAACGTGAGAATACAATTTTGTAATTATTCCAAATTAAGAAAAAGATCGACTTACTTAAATGTTTTGTATTTAAATCTCTAATATCAATAAAGGGGCCAAAAAAAGGATTCAAAATTGACAATTTAATCAATTTCTCTCCATATGATATTAAATATACTTTTCAACACTTATTAGAAATTATCAGGTTTAATGTTTTGTTTCTTTTTCAAAAAAAAAAAACCTCAAATAATATTTTTTTTTGATTTCAAGGAATCAAAGGAAAATTTTTTATTCCAATGATTACTATCATTCATTTCTTATTTTAATTTGGTTTTTCATCGAATCTCATTATTCACATTATTTGCTAATTAATAATTTTTTCAAAAAAATTAATAAATCAGAATTAAATAGTTTGTCAAAAAAAACAAATATTTGGGGTTTTTCTTCATAAAATTTAAGTTTTCATCACTTTTCTTGATTCTAGTTGTTTTTATATTTATTCTGGAAAAGAAAAATATTTTACTTCGAACTAAAATCATAAGAATCTTTTTTTTTTTTAAAGAGTTTTGGTACCAAAGAAACAATTCTTATTTTAATTTACAAGTAACCCTTGTACAATATTTTTTGGTCTTTTATAAAATTTCGACAACAAAGGGGCTTTAGTGAACCAAAAACCTGAGAAGAATCGATTCCATTGGAATCATTTTCATCTTCTCATTCCAAAATTTTTAAATTTTTGAAGATTCTAAAAATTATCAAAACTGGAATCATCTGAGAACTTTGGAAATTATTTTTTTCACTTTTATTTGATCATTAACCTTGAAAAGAATTTATGAACACAGAATTTAAACAACTTTACAAATTCTCTACTGATCTCAGCAAGAGTTTTTTCAATAAAACACAAAAAAAAAGTTTTAAAAGGTGGATCCACCATTATTTACCGAAAAAACTCTCAAAGGGAATTAGCACAATTTCACATGGACTAGAAAATGGTGTTGCGTTACTGTACATTTTAGAAGGCATTGAAAAGCAATCCATTTGTGAATACAACACAAATCCCAAATCAAAAAAAAAAAAGATCCAAAATTTGCAATTAGTGCTAGAGCACTGTAGATCAAAATCGATCCCAGTACAAATCACATTCGAAGACATCCTTTGCAACCGAATTGAAAAAATAATGCCTTTTATATTTAAAATAATGATTTATAGCGCTGTTAGGAATCTGTCTGTCAAAGAAGACCTTGACTTTTCTCTCATTGTGCTTGAGTGGTGCAAAAATAAGGCACAAGCTTATAATCTCAAGATGGTCTCTTTTCAGGAATCTTTTAAAGACGGCCGTTTGTTTTCTGCCCTGTTATACAATGAAACAAAAGGCTTAGTTAACCATTCTTCGTTATCACCTGTAAAATTGAATTTTTTTATTCTTCAATTGTTTTTTTTTTTACGATCCCTTTTCAGATTTTACATTTAATACACAGAACCACTTTTCAGGACTTTGAAACAAAATTAATTGAAACAGTTACCAAACCAACACTTTTTATGTAAAACAGAAAAAAAAATTATTTGTTTTTGCCAACTTAACAATAACCCCAAAATTTAACAACATTTTCAAAAAGCCATTTTTACCTAAAGTTTGAAAAACGCCTCCTCAAACTTCTTTCAAAAGAGCAAACCAAACAGTTGAAAAACAGCATTTAAAACTTTTAGTAAAATCGCTTTTGTCAACAAGCTTTTACCTCTTTTCATTTTTGTTCTTTTTCGTTTATCAACTAAATTTTAATACAATAATTCGGTATTTAGAATTTTTTGGGTTTTGGGTACACGTTAAAAATTCTCTTATTATGCTCGTCTTAATAAAAAAAAAACAAGAAACAATACTGATGTTCCAAGAATAAATCGGAAAAAATTTTCATTTTCCTTTTTCATTTGATTCCAGAACCCACAAACCACGAATTCTTCTTTTGAAACTCATTTTTGTAAAAAAAAATAAGGAAAGGATAATGAAAGTTAAAATCATTTTTCGTTTGTTCTTACAATACCAGTACAGCACAGCTATTTTAAAAAAGTGACAACTTCAGAAAAACTTTTTTTCGAGTTTTTACTTTTTAAAAAGAATTACAGTATGCTAAATAACCAGTGTTTACTTTTTTTGTGTGTGTTTTTGAATATTATATGTATTGTTCCTGCAGTAACTGTTGTTTTTTTTTTTTAAACAGCTTTTCTTTTTTTCTTTAGCTGTGTTTTTTGATTTTTATTTTGTGTTTAATGAAAATTTAAAGTTCAATATAACTATACTTTCAAACCAAACAATATTTACAATAGATCATCTGATCAAAGTGTTTTCCTCGAATCTTCCAATACCAGTCTCCTCATAAAAGAGATATAATTGAACCAAATTTCAACAAATCAACACCAAAATCCACAACAACCAAATCTTTCAATTTGAATAAATACAAAAACAATAAAAATGATAAAAAGAGTTTCTTAAAAAAATGTTTCGCTGGTACCTGCACATGAGTTAAAAAACGATCATAATTGTTCAAAAGTTTTTTGATATTGAAATGAACAAAAAAATTTCATTACATTTTCCTTTTTTCCTTTAACCTATCGTCTTCAAATCATATCTTGTAATTGGCGTAACTTTATTTATTTATTTGGTTCTTTTTTGTACCTATTGGATGAGATAAGAATCCCTAATGAAGCAATATTTCATATTGAAAAAAACGTTAATCAGCCAATATTTTATCTGATTAAAATTCGATAAGAACATGTCAAACAACCAAATTTTTTAAAAACCAATTCCTTTTCAACAATTTTCATAATGAGAGCAAATTAAATCTCTAAAAATATCAATTTTCATTGACTATATGCCTTTCACTACAATTCCGTTATTTTTTATTTTTACTAATTTCCACTAATCAACACTAAAAATAATATTGACTCTTATGTTAATATTAAAAATTGAATGGGAATTGTTGATCAATAAACTAATAAAGAAAAAAAAAAATTCAAAGATAATAAACTTAAACATTTTTTGCTTATTGTGAAAACATAATTAAAAATCTATTAATTTGGAATTGGATGAGCATTTAATTGTCTGAAATTTGAATTTAACAATTTTAAAAAAGTTTAGATACTCTGTTTTTTTGATCATAAGAGATTTATCCAAAATAGATTTGTTTTGAAAAACTTGAATACCTTGAAATACTACAATTTTTCGAAAAATAAAAAGGCATTTTATTTATTTGATGGAATAATTTTTTTGAAAACAACCATTTCAAAATCAAATTCTAAAGGACAAAACGTTATTTAGTTTAGAGTAAGACTGGAAAACAGTATTTTATTGCTTTTTTTGAAGTAAAATTTTCTTTTCAAAAATTAAATCTTTAATAGTCATCGGGGATTTGGTACTCATTTTCATTAATGAGATTTACTTTTTGAGATTAATTTATTACCAAGTGGGGTTTAAAAATTACACGTACACATCAGGAAAGAAAACCATTTGTAACTTGAATAATTAATAGTGGTTAGATTTTATCTTTTTTTGATTGAAAGAAAATAACAAAAAAGAGAAATTTATTTTCTCAACTCATAGAAAGCTTAGTTTAATTTCAATTTTGGGGTTTGGAATTGTTTTGTTTTGGTGGTAGGTATTCCACTAGGTACAAAAAAAAAGGAGTTGTATTTTTTGAGAGAAAAAAATTCAAATTAAATTTCAATTTTTTACAAAAAAAGAAAATGGTTTTCTTCAGTTGTTCGAATTCCTCAAGAAAAACAAGTGGATCCACTTTTTAGACTGAGAAATTAATTTGATTTTATTTTACTAAAAAATAATTAAACTTTTAAAATATTTTTATTTTTTTTCAATTTTCAACAAAAGATTATGGGGGTTTGTTGAACCAAAATAGTGAATTGAGAGCCGATTTTAACAATATTATAATCAAATTTAGAATAATATCCATTAAAATAAACCCCTTAAAAAAAAACCATTATCCCTGTATAAAAGAAATATGAAGATCTTTCAATTATTCAATCAATTAAAAAAAAAATATTTGATCTTTTGAAAAAAAAATTTCTTTTATAATTTGGAGAATGACAGTATTATCGTCAAGATAGACTTCCTTTTTAAAAATAAACACACCCTTGAAAACTTTTTATTTCAACAACAATTAAAAATTGAAAACAATATCAAAAAAGTTGGAAAACAACACTTAAAAACACTTTTTTGAAAAAAAACAACAGTAAAAGTTTGAAAAAAAAATAATTATTACAATCTACACTGGTTATTGAGCAAACTGTACTTTTTTTTTTTAGATTGTCAGAATTAAAACTTTTCAAAAAAATATAGTTTTAAAAAAAAAAGAGTACAAAATAATTTTAAAAGATCTTTGACTCCACCCCAACCCCTGCCTCATATTTAAAGGACGAGTACTATTTTTTGTAAATTAGAAAACTTGAAAAAATTTTAAATTCTAAAAAATTCTTCACTTTTTTAAAAAAGCTAAAACTTAGGAAATGTTTAAAAAAATTCGTCACTATTTTAAAATGAATGTAATCTAATTTCAAATTTTAACAACTATGTTTTCAATTTACCAATTTTTCTTAAAACATTTTGATCAAATCTCATTTAAATTGTTAATTTAGACCAATTCATCCAATTATTCTCCAATTAGGATCAATATATCATTATATGAGAATTTTTTACAGAAAAATATAAAAGAAATTTTTGAGATAACTAAACTCTAACACCCGCATTAGAAAATGTGGAAATGAAAAAGAAAAATTGTCGTGATTTTTTAGCCTAAAAAATGATGATCATATTTCAAACATTCTCAACAAACAACTCTAACTTTTAAAAGATCACATTATCTCTGAGTTTTGAATAATGCGTTACCTGAATTATTCCATTGTCGCAACAGATCATAACAATTCTTACAAATAATTTTTTTTTTTTCTCTTTGATTATTAGTTTTGTTTTTGTTTTGTTTTTTCTTGGAATGAATTCAAATTCCCAACAAGACTTTTGATGATGGTTTTTCCGCTATTTGATATTTTTGAATGGAATATTAGGATTCAAAATACCTCAAATCATTTGATTTATTTTTGTTTGTCAAATATTTTTTTATTTGTATTGTTTCTCTCAAAACACAATTGTTACCATCAATATAAATCGAGTTGAAGTTGTGTTGTTAAAGGTTTTGAGATATTTTGCATCCAACAATCTCATTAAAATAAAATCCCCAAAACTGTTTTTATTAATTTTTTTATTTAAAAATAGTCTCCAATCAAAAAAGAAAAAAGATCTTTATTTTTTCGGAAATGTGGATTTATACGAAATTAATATAATGAGAAATAATCTATCATGATTTTATCAAATATTTAGTTTCTGCTTGAAAATAACAGAGAATTAGTCATCAATTATTTCCATTTCCCACTATTTGAATATATTAAAACAAAATTTTAAAACCCTCTCAACTTAACACAAAAAAAAGAAAATCATTAGAAAATTATCAATGGTTTGCAAGGGATCTAAAAATTGTTTGAAAGGAAAATTTTTTTTCAAAAGTACCCTTTTATCCCATCCATCTTTTTCATTTTTTTATACGAGGAAATCACAGAGACAAATTTCATGAAAAAAATATTCATTACTTCCTTCTTAGATCTCACTGAAATTTTTTGTGAAATTTACAGACCAAGTAACCATGATTAAAATAAACTAAAATTCAAAATTTTTAACACATTTAAAATGATCCAAAGAATCACAATAATACAATTTGATTCAAATTGGAAATAAATTTCATTTTTATAAAATATGAAAATCATTTTTTCATCTTTTAGTTATTTCTTTTCATTTCATTTTTTGAATTACGTAACTTGTTTCGTTCGATCGTAATATTTTTTTAGAACGATTGATTTTATGTTAAAGTTTAGTTGTTCAAAATAGAAGAACTCAAATACAATTAGAGAATAGATCATATCCTTTGATCGATCAATAATCCTAGTAAAATATCACAAATTTATCAATCCATTTTTTGGTTTTGCTCTCTCTAAAATATTTAATACACCCAGGATTTCTAAGTATTTACAATTGTTTATTTTTTCTTTTTGAGTATTGTAATTTATAAATAATTGTTAACATTTCAATAAGTGAATGGTTCTAATTTGGTATTTCTTTGAGAATTTCTTATTTAAGATTTTTTTTCCAAAAATTAAATTTTGGTGTGTTAAAAATTTTGAATTGGAATTTACATTTAAAATTAATTCTGAATTACAAACGGAGTTGTTAAATGTGATAAATATTACATTTCTCTTTTTCTTTTAATCCAGTACATAAACATTCTTTCACTTTAGAATTGCTAGATCACCAAAAATATATCTTGACGAACAATAAAAATTATCTATTTAAAGAAAAGGGGATCACATATTTCAATCTATTACTTTGGAAATATAAAGTAATTCAAAAAAAGAAAATTAATTCAAAATTTTATCCCATTTATTATTCAAAAAACAGTATCTTACTAAGAAGGAAAATAATAAGTCTAGCCTTTTAACAATAAATAAATCGCAAAAATTTACATTTTTAAATACAACAATTTTTAAAAAATTGATTATTTTTTTTTTTTTTAATTGATAAAACATCAACTTTTATAAAAATATAGTTTTAAAAAAGTGAGGACAATTTTTCTTAAAAACCATTTTTTCTGACTTTTCTATTTTTTATAAAAGGAAATTAACAAAGCTATGAAGGCGAGGTAGAGATTGGAGTGTTAAGAAAAATACTTTTAACATGCTTAGTCCTCACTTTTTTTAAACTTTATATTTTTTTTCTTTTTTGATTAATCTTTTTCTTTTTTTTTTGAATATTCCGTTTTTTGTATGTTTTTTTTGATACTTTTATTGTTTTTGAAAACAAGTCAACTTAAAGAGAAAAAAAATAGATCTTAGAAAATACTGATAAACCTTAAGAAATAGTGATTATGTAATGTCTTATAATCATTTTATCAGTAAAAAATCTTGTTGTTAATTTTTTTTTCAGTTAAAGTTCATCAAGAAAAAATTCATACTGTTTATTTCAAAAATTGTTACTCACTTTTTTTTTTTACGTTTTTGATTTTATTTTTTTTTTAAATTTAAAAATATCAGGTTTTTTTAATGTGTTTATAATAATTAAAAAGTGAATTATTAAAAAAGATTTTAATAATTAGTTGTCCTTGAATACAAAATAATTTTTTTTTTTTTCAATTTATTGTTTAAAGTGAGTCAACAATTTTGAAACATAGTTTATTTTAATAATTCTAAACTCATTTTTATTTTTTAATATTTTTTTATTTTATAATAATATACAATTAATAGGAAACACCTCAAAAAAATTTAAAATCTATTTTTGATCTTGGAGAAATGTTGAATATTCCAAAAATTATGGATGAAAAAGATGTTATTTCAGGTGAAATTGACAAATATTCAATTTTTATTTATCTTTTAGAATTAATGAAAAAAGTTGAGACACCAAATAATGTAATATTACTTTTTTTTTTTATTTTTTACAATATTAAGATTTTTTTTTTTTGAAAAACAACAAAATAAAATGAATTTTTATTTAAAAATATTTATATGCCAACAAGACCCAAAAAATCTGATATTTTAAAATTTTAAATAATACGAATTTACTTCAATTTTGAATCAACTATCAATTAGAGACTTTCTTAATAAAGAAAATAAAAGGTTAAATTTTCTTTTTCATATAAAATAAACCCAATTTGTGTGAAATATCACATCAATAATTTGCATTCATATTTTTTTTTTTTTGAAAACATTTTTTGGTTTAACAAGACACATCAAAAAATAATTTTGTCACTGTAATAGTTATTTTTTTTTATAATACTTTCCAAAAAATTAAATTAAATCAAATTAAAAAAAATATGTATTAAGCTTTTAAAAAAAAATAAGATTACTATAAATTTAATCTAAAAAAAAAGTTAAAAATCTCTCTGGATCCAAAGTCTTGAAAAAAAGATATGATCTCTCAACAACTCTTCTTAGATCAAGGAATTCCATATTACATGATCTTATTAAAAACATATTTAATCATAAAACATACAAAACTTTTCCAATTTGTTACCATTGATTGTTATACAAAGTAAAAAAAAAAACATTAAATTATTTATGTCTTTTTGATCTTAATGAGAATTAGATTTGATTTCTTTGTAGAAAAGTAATGAAAGTTAAATATCCATCTAAATGGTGAATTATTTTGTTAGAAAGTTGATTTGTTATCAATTTTTTAGTTTTTTTTATTTCGCATATAATCATCTTTAACCATTTTATTATTCTTCTCAAAACCTTTTAAAACACAAAGTTTTGTTGATTTTAATGCTTTTTCAAATTTTGATTTTCTTGATTCAAGTTAAATTTTTGAAGCGATTTTGTTTAATTTTCTCTTTAAAATAAATTAAAATTTCTCAACAATTTCGCCTTGTATTCTAAACATGAAGAGTCAGATAATTTTAGATGAGATCATAAAAAGATTCTAGATATTTCACACAATTGACATTTTATTTTCGAAGACATGAAAATTCTACTTTGAGTTTTCTCAGCTCTTTTTATAACTGGAACCTTTTTTAGAACATTAACCCCAAGATTTGGTATTATATTGTGTTTTATATAGTAACTCCAAAGATAGAATATCGTGAAAGAATTTGCTATTTAAATTAAATTTTAACTTTAATATTGAAAAAACAGTTTTTTAAATGGAAAACAGTAACAGATTTTAAATTTATTCTTATCAAAACTAAAATCAAGATGGGCATAAAAACATTTACCTTAAGGTTGATTTCTAAATTCTTTTTGGCTCTATTGGGTCTTTTCTTTTAATACCAATCACCAAAGATGTCAAAATAAAACAATTTATAAAATTTGTATAAAAAAAATTGTAATGAAAAAAAATTATTACTTTTTCATTTTTAGGATACATATTTATTTGATTAAATAAAATTGAGAGAAAAGAATAAGGAAATAAAAAATTTTACAAAATAAAAAAAGAAAAATATAAGAAAATAAACTATTTTTCAAAAATGTTGACTCACTTTATAATGTTAATAAAAGTGATTTTATTGAGTATTATTCCCTTTTCTTTTCAATTATTTTTTTCAATTTTCATATCAAAATGAATTTTTCAATTTTTTGATCAAATCATTTTTTCTAATTTCACCAAACTTTGTTTTTTTCTTTTTTTCTTTTTTTACTTTTTCATCTTTTTTCTTTTTCTTTCTTTTTTTTTTTTCATTAAATCAAGTTGAAAAACAAAAATGGAACTTTGAAAATACCAATAAAAATTAAAAAGAATTTAAGACAATGGAATATATTTTAAAATGATAGCTATTATTAGTAAAAAATCTTCTTGTTAAATTACTTTTTTCATTGAAAGTTTAGTAATAAAAAATCTGTAATGCTCATTTCAAAAATTGTGATTCTCTTTTTTATAAGTTTTTATGTTATTTTTTATTTTATTTTTTAAAATATCAAGCTTTTATAAGTTTAGAATGATTAAAAAAAGAATTATTAAATAAGATTTAAAAATTAGTTGTCGTAGAATACAAAAGTTTACTTTTTTTTTCAATTTATTATTTCAGGCGAGTCACAATTTTTGAAATATCAACTAAAATTCAAAATTCTTGAAACAGCAAAAAATGTTAAAAATAATCACAATACTACAATTTCATTCAATTTGAAATAATTTTGATTTTTGTAAAATCCTTTTTACATTTTTTCGTTTTTTTTGTTTTCATTTTATTTTTTGAATTATGTAATCTGTTTCGTTCGATCAGAAAATTTTTTTCAAATGATTGATATTAGGTTACAGTTTTATTTGTTCAAAATAGATAAACTCAAAGAAAATTATTCGAAGATATCTAAATATTTTGATCGATCAATATTTGTTGGTAGAATTTCAACAAATTTACCAATACTATTTTTTTTTGGTTTGCAAATCTCCAAAATTTTTGACACAGTATTTTTTTTTATTTTGATTTGATAATTATTTATTTTTTTGTTTTGTTTTGGTATTGTAAATTATAAATATTTGTATCATTTCAATCAGTTAATGGTTCTAATTTAGTATTTCTTATTGGATTGATTAAATAAGATTTTTTTTTTAAAAAATAAAAATTTTTGTGTATCAAAAATTTTGAATTGGAGTTTGGGATTTATTGTTAAGATTCAGTGTTAAAAAAACACTTTATCTGTTCAAGAGAGAATTTTGAAGTGGTTATATTTGTAACTTCTAATGCACAGGTGAGAATAAACACAGACATTAGAAACATTTTAGACTTAATTTATTTTTCAAAAATAAATTTGATATCTAAAAAGAAGAAAAAAAAACAATTAATAAAAAATATAAAATGAAGAATAAAATAAAAAATATGAATTTAGATCAGAAAAATTTTTAGAGTTATTGGAACCCAGATGAATTTGTGTGACTATATGATCCAAAATCATTTTGGGATTTGAAATATTTTTTCCTTTATAACCTGCTGAGTCATATTACCCATGAAATATTCTCTAGAAATATCATAACTTTCTTTTATGTTCATTTTCCTCAACAATTCATCTTTATCTTCTTTAAAGAAAAATAATCTTAAAATCAAATTCTTTGAATTTTTTGTGTGGTTTTTTTTTTCAAATTGTTTTTTTTTTTTTTCATATCTTTTATATTCCCCATTTGAAATGATCAATATCATCAATTTTTTTTTCATCAACATGAGAATATTTTAGAATCTACTCCCTTTTTCCCATTTGTGTGTGTGTATTAAAACCATCTGTAAAAAAAATTAGTTTGAATACTGTGGTTGATAATTTTCAGTTTATCATGTGTTATTTTCAAAATTGTCTGGGAAATTGGTGAATTTTAAGATATCTTTTTGATTTCCATTTTTCTTCTTCTTTTGAAGATTCTCACTCTACTTCTTTTAATATTTGACTTAATACTAGTCTCATAAAGTTTTTACTTGATCTCTTCTTTTCTCCATATTTTTACAGTCAATATTTTCTATTTCATCCATTTTTAAATCCTCAGCTAGATTATCCAAGTCCAGTGATTTTAGTTTTTTTGTTGAATTAGCTTTCCTTCTTAGAATCGTATTTAGGGGGTATCAGTTCAAAATTTGAATTAAAGTATAGTAGAGATATGAAATATCAAATAATAATAATAATAAATACAATTTTTACAAAAACAAAAATTAAAAAAAAAAAACCACCATTAGATTTTTTTTTTATTGAAGAAACAAAAAGTAAATTTATTAAAATTTCAGAAAAAAACACAAAACTTCGATTTGGCTTTTTTTAAGTTGAGAAATTAAAATAAAATTCATAAATTTTCTTTACATTTCTTAAATTAAAAAAAAAAAAAACAAGTGGGTAATCTATGACACCTACCACACTCTATGAAAAAAAAACCCTAACACTTGGCTATTTTTTTATCAAATTTATTTTTTTCACAAATTTTTGGAATATTATTAATTTGCCAATAACGAACAACAAATACTGATAAATTCGAAAAAATTTCAAAAAATTTTTAGTTCAATTTCCATTTGAACAAATCTATGAACTGTTTCTTATCAAACAATCCAGGACAAAGAATTTCTTGAAAAACAACTAATTTTTCAGAGTTTCTCAACACTTAACTTCATAAAATATTTTATCCAAAGTTTGAGCATAAAAATTTCAAAAAGGAAAATCAAGTAAAAATTTCCAAAAATAAATTGCAATTTATCAGTATTCCCAACAAAAATGAATAAAGTATTTTAAAAATAAAAATTTTTATTTACAATTAATAACAAAAGAAAAAAAGATATCAAAACTATTTTATCATTTTATTATTTATTATTTATTATAAAATTATATTATATTATATTACAGATTTCAAAATATATAAAAATACTAAAGCCACCGGATGAAAAAGTAGAAAGCAAAAATTCAAAAAAAATACCAAAAAAAAAAAGAATAAAAAAAGCAAAATTCAAAACTGTATCACACACTAAAAATGAAAAAGAAAAGGTTATTGTACCAAAACAATTTAGATTTGTGACAAAGACAATGTATGCAACAATCAATTCGTCAAAATTGGAACGGACTCAGAGTTGGAAAGATTCTATGAACCTGCAATTAAAAAGACAAGAAAAAAGATTAATGGAAGTTTTTTTAGAATTGAGAGAAACAAAAAAACAAAATTCAAAATATCAAAAAAAAATTAAACAATTAAAAAAAAAGAAATACACAAATAATAATAAAGAGGATTGGACTTTAACAAAAAGGGGAAGGAGTAAGATTAAATATGCTTTGGAAGAAACAGAAAATTCGTTATCTTTATGTGAAAAACATAATTTAAAATTAAAAAAAAAAATAGATAATTTAAAAGAATCAAATCAAATCGAAATTAAAGAATTGAAACAAAATATTGAAAAATTAGAAAAATCCATTTCTCAAAATGAAACTCAGAGCGAAAGAGAAAAAGAATTGGAAATTGAAATAAATGAATATGAAGAAAAAAACAAATTCTTTAATCATAAAAAAAAAGAATTCCAAGATATAATTAAAAAACAAAAATTGGAAATCGAAGAATTAAAAAACAAATTAACGAATTCAGGAAAATTTTTACGATCTGAATCATCTGAAAATTCTGGTTTAGTTGATGCTAATGATCTCAAATCTTTACAAAATTTGCAAATCGAAAAAGATCAAAAAATTGAAACATTAACTTTTGAAATTAAAGAGTTCAGAAAAGAAATATCAGAATTACTTGAAAATCAAAACGATCTTGAACAATCATGGAAATTAGTTCACAATAAGACTAACCAAGAAAAAAAAGAACTTGAAGTGTTATTAGAAAATCAAAAAAAAAATCAATTCAATATGGAAAAAAATTTTGAAAAGGAAAGAGAGGTTTTACAACAGATTATTAAGGAACAGAAAATCCAAATTAAAAATTCTTCATTAAATAATAATTATCAAGATAACAATAGTAATGATGATGAAAATACTAATACTACTAATAATAATAGTAGTAATAATAGTAATAATAATAATAATAATGCAAATATACAAAAACTTAAATTAGAAATAGTTGAATTAAAAAACGAAAAAACAAAATTAGAAAAAAAAAATCGAAATATGGAGAAGGTAATAGCATTAAATAACCAAAAACAGAAAGAATACCAAACAAAAATTGAGCAATTTACTCTAAAATCAGAATTATATAATAAAGTAGCATCAAGTGAGTTAAATGAGTATAAAGAAAAACTTATACAACAAGAAAGCCAAATTGGTGTCTTAAAGGAACAATTACAAGAAAACAATATCCGAAGGGGTTCTGAAACAAGGGTTTATGAGACAAAAAATAAAGAAAAGAATCGGGAAATTGAAAATTTAAAAGATCAAATTACTGAAATTGTAAATAATAATAATATAAAAGAAAATAAGTTCTTGCAGAAAATTCAGGATCTAACGAATGAATTAGAAAAAAATAAAACAATAATCCGACAAAAGAAAAATCAATGGTCGAGTACTAACCGACAAATTGAAGATTTAGAAAGCAATTTAAAATTGGATATCCAGAAAATAAACGAAAAAGTCAACATTATTGTAAATATGACAAATAATTCCAAGCAATTGAGAAAATGGAAAGGATTAAAAGATTTGCAAGAATTCACAGAAAAAATCCAAATCAATTTAGATTACAACCACCAACAACTAGCACTCCGCCAAAAGGAAAACGATTATAAACTACTATCTGGAATGATGAATAACCATATCCAGGAAAAGACCATCTTGAAAAAGAGTATTAAAATGCGTGAAAAAAATATTGAGAAATTGCAAGAATCGATAACAAAATTACATGACCGTTTAACTTTATTAAAAAAGAAGAACACCAAATTACAAAAGCAAATACAAAAGCAAAGCAATCCCAGAAACGAAAACAATAAACAATATTCAAAAAAAGAAGATCTACTGAAAATTAAAGAATTGACGAATTCATTGCGAGAAAAGAATTTACAATTAAAAGAATATATGAAAATTTCAGAAAGGGCGAAACAAATTAAAAAAATTACTTCAGAGGCCTCTTTAAATAACTTTTCTCAAAAGGATCTTTTATTAAAATTAACCAATTCTTTGTCGAATTCCAAAATAAAAATTAAAGATTTACAAGAAGAACTTGAGAATGTTTCCAAAATGAATAATCAAAATACTAATAACAATATAAATGACTTTTTTGATATCAACGATATAGATCATTCTAATAACCCTTTAATCCAAAAATATCTCAATGATCAGCAAGCTTTTATTTTTGAATTGGATCAAATTGATTCTTTATTATTTTAAAATTAATTTTTTGCTTTTTAATTTGTCCTTATATTCTTTTAATACTTTATAAAAAAATAAATAAAAAAAAAAAATTTTATTTTTTTTTTTATTATTATTAGAGAAGTGTAAATTACACTCTAGTTATTCTTAAACTTAAATTTACTTTCTGAAAGGGAATTTATGTGTACAATCAGAGATTTCATGATTATTAATTAATGAAAATAATTTCAAACTATTTTGTTTTAAAATCAATTCATTAAGATTTAGTTTTTTTAATTTGTTATGAAATATTAATCTATCTTTTTCATAAAAAGGACAGACCCATAAAAAGTGATCAATATTTTCTATTATTTCTTTATGTTCATGTTTTAAACATAGATTACAAAATTGATTTGAGTTTTAAGTTATTACATAATAATATCTATTTTGGCAATTAGTAAATGTATTGTATTTTGGGATTGTTGAGCTTGAAATAATTTAAATTATTTAGGGTTTTAAACAAATATTTTTGTTATTTTTCTCAAAGAAAAATAATGAAAAAAATATCAAAAATGATGCTATATTTTTCAGATCTACCTCACTGGATATATTTGATATTTTATTATTGTGAAATAGTTTGGTGGAGTGTCGTAAAGTGTCGTGAAATGCCATCAATGCAGAATTTTTTTTTATTTCAAAAATAAAAAAAAATACTAACAGTCGTTTTCCAATATTCAAAAGAATTGAGGTAAAATCTTTCATTTTATTCTATTCTTTCAAAATTTTGGAAAACCTAACGACACTTCCAACTTTTGGTTTCCAATAATTCATTATATGTGTATTTTTAAATTTCTTTTTTTTATTTCAATTGATTCTTTTGAATTCTTGTTAATTTTATTGTCAGTTTGTTGATTAATTTTTTTTAATTTTTCTAAATAAGGAAGAGATAAATTTTTTAATTTTTTTTGAATTTGATTTTTTTTTTTTATTAACAGAAATTACCAGATTTTCAATTTTAAATTCTGTTTTATAAATTAGAATTGGTGTATTTCTGTTTATTTTACATATTCTAGTAATCAATGAATTCATCCAAGAATTCAAATAATTAAAAGTTTTTATTTCATGATTAATATTTTCTAATCCATATGTCAATTGACTTAATATAAAAGATTTGTATAATCTTATTTTTAAACTATTATTAAGAGAATTGTTATTTCATAATTGTTTGTGGTTGTTAAATATCTCTTTTGATTTTTTTCAGATAATAAACTACATGTGACATTATATCTCAATAAATACCTAAATAGTTTATTTCTATTTAAATATTTTGAAAAAAATGTTATACCTTTATTAATTTATAATCCAAATTGAATAATAATTATATATATAGAATTTAATCTTTGATTTAAATAATTTTTATTTCAAAAAAAAAAATATTATTTTATCATTGAATTTTTCAGTCACCCCAACCCTATCATGAAAATTTAATGACTTAGTAAAAGATTTTATATTATAGAATATTACCAAGTAGGAAAAACTGTAAAATCGTCATGATAGGTTATCAGAAACCATGAATTTTATAATAGAAATAAAAAAAATCTTATATCTAAATTTGTATACTTTTGTAATTGTTGAACAAATTGATAAAAAATCTTTCAAGTACATAGACCTCCAATTTCCAAAATTGAAAAAATTCGTAGGTTCAAACAATTTTAAAACAATAATCTAAAAAGGCTTTCAAGTTTTCGTGATTTCTTTATCTTAGAAAATTTAATTTTTAAATTTTTGTTTTTTCAATAAAAAAATAACTCTAATGATGTAATAGAAAAAGAAGATTTTAAATTATTATTTGATAAAAATGGAATTTTCATATTCTAAAAGAAAATTTATTAATAGACTCCTGATCTTCTTGTAGAATAAAATTTTAATGGATGCGAGGCAAAATGTTTAGAACAATTTCCTTAGTTGTTCTTGGAAGGATCAATTTATTTTTTTTTTGTTTTTTTGATTATTTTTTGAATTTTCTGAAATGTAAGTAAAAGGACGCTGTTAATTTAACTTTAATATTAGTTGTTGGTTGTAACATAGTGATGTTTTTTTATACTTCTATGAAATTAATTTTATTGGTTGAAATTATTCCAAGTAGAAGGAATTATTGTAGATTTTTGATTGAAAAAATATCACTTTTTAAAATTTTTTACTCTTACAGTTACAGGTATTTGTTTCTAGAGGTAATTCTCATTACATAGAATCACAATTTGATTAATCATTTTATTTAATTCCGGGGAATCTTATATAATTTATTTTTTAGGTTTTTTTTTATCAAAAAATTTTGATTCAAATTTTTTTTTAAAATTGGAATTTCTTATTTTATAATTTTTTAGGAGTGAAGTTTGATTAAAGAAAAATATCAAAATAAAAATAATTTGGATTTTATATTTACAATTTCAATATCATAAAAAATTTATCATTTGTTTTTCGTTTCAAACAAAAAATTTTTCAAATTGTATTAACATTTAATCCCCAATTCAAAATTTTTAAAACATCAAAATTACATTTTTGAAAAAAAAAATCTTATTTGATTAATTCTAGAAAAAATACCAAATTAGAACTATTCACCAATTTTAATGTTAATAATTTTTTATAAATTTTTATACAGTCCTGTGCCATTTTAAGGCACGGGAAAAATCAACATATAAGGTACAAAATTTTGTTCACTTTAGCGCACAAATTTTTGATTTAAGGCACTTTCCCAATTTCAAGATTTAATTTCACAGAGTAGTTATAGAGTTAGCTTGAGTTTTTTCTTCAATATATATATATATATATATATAGAATATTACATTATGAGTAATCTTGGAAAATTATAGAGAAAAATTGTGCCTTATTTTGACAACTTTGATTTTGTGCCTTAATGGGATTTTTTTGCCTTATTTGTTGATTTTTCTTGTGCCTTAAAAAGGTACTGGACTGTAATTTCCAAAACAAAAAAATAAATAATTATCAATACAAATAAATAAAGGTTGTGTTATTTTTTTTTGGAGAGAGCAAAATAATAAAAGTTATTGGTAAATTTGTTTAAATCCTATTAGAAATATTGATCAAATGGGACGATACGATTAAATAATTTTATTTTCTAATCTTCTATTTGGAACAACTCTAAGCTTTTAATTAATATCAATGGATCGAAAAAAAATTTTTATTCGAAGAAACTAAGTTACTCAATTCAAAAAACGAAATGAAAACAAAACGAAAAGATCAAAAAATAATTTTTATATTTTTAGAAAAATCTATTTTATTTCCAATTTGAATGGAATTATATTATTGTGGTTCTTTTAGCTATTTAAGCAAAGTTAAAAAATTGGAATTTTAGACTAAATTATAACTCAATAATATATCTATTTTTATTAACAAAATTCCTATCTAAAGTGCAATCATAAAATTAAATATTTTAAATGCTTTGTATTTTTTTTCTTTTTTTTTCTTTGATTTTTGTCTCAAAGACTCATTTTTACAACATTCTAGTTGCTACTTTAAGAAACTAAAAAAATTAAAATAAAATCTTCAAGTAGATCTAATATCAAATTCAAAAAATAAAAATTACCTCATCTTGGAAATAAAAACTGAGAAAACAATCTGATTACTACAAAACCAAACCTACTTTTAATGCAATTTTTTGTAAATGAATTTTTGTTTATCAAAGTTTGATCCATTTTCTACATTATTTGAAAACTTCAAAATTCAACATATTTTTGAACAATTTCGAAAAAAATCTTTTTCTCTCAAAGAAGAAAGAAATTATATTATCTGTAAAGTAAGTTTACAAAAATATTCTTTAAAAATTAAACCACATAGTTGGGAAATTACTCAGTATAAAATATCGACTAAAAATATCAAAAAAAAAAAAATGCAATAATTTTTTTTTACTTACAAATAATTTAATTTCTTGATTCAAAGAAAAGGCCCAAATCGTTTTTTTTTCTTAATACTGAACCAAAAATTATAAGAAAAACAACCAAATTATTTGATTAAAAATTATCCCAAAATACTTTTTGAAAACCGGTAAAATTCAATATATAAACTAAGTTATTATCTTTAATTTGATGATTTTTAATCAATAATTAATTACTAAATCGTAATCATATCAGTTAGATATTAATAGCTCAAAGATTAAATGTAACAATAGACTATTTTATTATTTCCCAATCTTTTAAATAGTAACCAACCAATAAATATTATTCAATTTGACAATTCTAATAAAAAAATAAATAGATATCACAAAATAACTGTTTTTAATACGTAAAGTTCATTTTTTATACTCTTAATACAGTCTTTCCATGTTACCATAAAATTTTAAATAAAATAAAATTGGATTTTCTATCTAATTTTCCATTTTCGAAATATTTGGAAATAAGAGTTATTATTCCAAAAAAATTTCAATAATTGAGCTATTATTCGAATTTTTGAAACATCAAAAAAACAATTTTCAAGATTCTTCAAGCACTTTAAAATATTGGTCAAAAAAGGTAAATTTATAAAGATCAGTAAATATTGAAAATTTTTTTTTAGCTTTTTTGAACAATATTTTAAAGTGCTTGAAGAATCTTGAAAATTGTTTTTTTGATGTTTCAAAAATTCGAATAATAGCTCAATTATTGAAATTTTTTTGGAATAATAACTCTTATTTCCAAATATTTCGAAAATGGAAAATTAGATAGAAAACCCAATTGTTTTTGATTTAATATTTTATGGTAGCCTTGGAACCGCCGTATTTGAAAAAAGAATATTCCATAATCTTTTAAATATCAAAAAATAGAATAAATATTTTACATTAAAATTAATGATCAATTATTATCGATCTTCAAAGATTCAATAATTGATTTATTTTGATTGTATTTTTAAAATTAGATTAAATTATCAAAGTTTTTTTTTATAAAAGTTCCAGAAAATTACTTAAAGTGAGATTTCTACACAATAATTTATTTTTTGCAAATTTTTCTTTTTCGAATTTGATCCAAAAATCCAAATAACAAAGGATCAGATATTTTTACTGAAAAAAAAAAATTGATTAGGAAAAAGGGAATTCTTTTAAAAATCATACCACATTTCTCTTAAGTTGATAAATGTAGTTATAGATCGGGGTTAAATATATTTTTGTGTAAATAATTACTTAATTGTATTTTTGGAAAAAAATAACTAAGAGTTACTATTCCCTTAAAAAATTCGAAATATTATTATGTTTTGTTAATATTCAGTAAAATTCAAAAGAAAATAAAAAAATATTCTTGTTATTATCAACAAAAGGGAAAATGAAGAATAATAAAAAAATTTTATTGAGAGAAAGGAGAAAGTAAAAATCAATTATCAGAGAAAAAAAAAAAAGAGTGAAAATATAAATAATTAAAATATTAATAGCATTTATTGAAAAAGAAATCAAAAAAAATTTTTCATTCAACTTTCCTAAAAATTAGATTTACAAAACTTGAATAATTTCAATTTTTTTAAATACTTGGGGAAACTTTAGCTATTAGTTTTCTCTCTAGAAATCTAGATTTTGATAGATTTATTATAATTCTTGAGAAGTGGGATTTTTATTGGAAAGTTAAATGAAAATTTGGAGGTTTTTATTTTGCAATTAACAGTAATATAAATAATAATAATATTGTTTCACATAACCTAATTAAAAACTATCCCCTTTGAAAAATACTAAAAAAATTTTGTGGTAAAAAATATTTTGTTGATAATTTGATTATTTTTTTCAATTTTTATTCTATGAAAATATTTGGCTTATCTTTATTTAAATGGTGAATTTTAAACTCTAAATTAGTTTAGATTTGATACACAAACTTTTAATATTTTTTTCAAATTTTGGTAAAAATGGCCCTTAAATTGTAAAAAAAATTTTTTAGTGTAAAGAAAAATTTTTGATTATTCGTATTAGCCGTGTTATAAAATTTTTTTTTAAAATTTGAGGTTTTTTTATGCTCTCATTCAACTTTTTATAATCATATATATCACCACTGAAATTTAAAACTGAAAAAATTCCACAGTAGAATTGGAAAAACTTTACAACTAATTTGTGAATGAAAAATGATAATAATATTATTCTTTAACATAATCTACAAGCAAAAGAGGAAAAAAAGAATTTTACCCAAGCTTGAGAGGTTTTAGTAGATCAGTTAAATTAAAAGAATGAATCAAATAGAAAAATTAATAAAAACAATTTTGCAAAATGGTTCAGCAATATTCAAATTGAACCTACGTTACGTTTTTTGTTTTCCAAAAAAAGATCAAAATTTTCAAAAAAAAGATTTGGGTTTTTGAAGAAAAGAGTTTAAAAAATAGTAGTGTCAATCAGAGTCAGAAAAAGTTAATCACGGAAAGGCTGTCAATTAGTTTAATTGGTCATCATTTTAACACTTTTATTTGGAAACAAGTAAAACAGAAACAAGAAGAAAGAAAGAAAATAAAAAGAAAGATATTTTAAAAAAAAAAAAAAAAATCAGAAAGAAAATTTTCAAATAAATAAATTAAAAAATAATAAAAAAGGAAAATCAATTAGCAAAATTCATTGATAAATACTAAATAATAGTGCTTTAAAATGAGTAGGTCCTGGAATTTTCTCAATAATTGTGAGTGTTATTACGTAATTAGAAAGAAAAAAATAATTTAGTTTTGCTTTATTTTATCAAAAAAGTAAATCCACCAAATTTGTAGTTTTTAATATTCATTTATTTTAGATGGGGGTTGTCTCAAAGCCTTTTCATCATTGTCAAAAGAAGTTGTAGTTGCAAACAAAATCTCAAATCGTTGATCAACAAGACGACTCACAAAACTCAAAAAAGGAAATTACGTTTTGTAGAGATCAATGAAGATCTTTATTTTCAAGTCAAAAACTCTATCCATTTGCCTCTTGTTTAAATAATTTTAAACATGCAGAAGTTGGTTCGATCAGCCAATTCGGCTAATGATAATTAATTTTGGTGTAAAGGTTTCTTATCAAATAGGTTGTTTTTTTTAAATATAAGGAAGCTAAGGTGGAATCAAAAAAAGGATTAAATAATTATTGTAGACTTATTTAAAAGGAATAAAAATCAAAAGTTGCACTAATAGTTGTTAAAATAAACATTATATAGTAAAAAAGGTAACAATAATATTGTGTTTAAATAATAGTGTTAGAAAAGTTTAATTCACTTTTCAAATCCAAAAAGCGTGTTTCTTTTTTCTGAAGGACTATACATAAATTTATCCAATCAGCCAACAATAAGTGAGAAGTCAATATGATATTGGCTTTTTAAAGTTTTGTTTGTACAGTTTGTTAAATAACCCGTGTCGAAGTTTTAATATGTGCTTTTGAAAATTGTTTGTTTTTTTTTTTGAAATAACTGTTGTTTTTTTTTAAATGTTTTTATTTTTTCTTTAACTGCGGTTTTTAGTTTTTATTTTGTGTTTTATGAAAAATACAGTTCAATTTAACTCTGATTTCAAATCATTCAATATTTACAATACAGTGATCCAAATAATGCGTGCACAACGACTATAATCCGTGTCTCAAAATATTATCCGTGCTTTTTTTTATTCTTGTACCAAGGTAACATCCAATCTATTACCAAATAGTATACATAAGTTCAAATCAATTTTGAAAGTAAAGGTCTGGTTATTTTCAGTAAAATTTAAATTATTCATGCAAATAGTTGAAAAGTTTCCATAATATTCTCAATTTTTTTGAAATTTTTGGTTTTTTTATGATAAATAAAAATTTTCTAAAAATTTTACTCTATTTTTTGAGATAAATTTTACAATTTGATCCTTCATTTTTAGAATTTCTTTTGAAATAATAGAACTTTAAGAAACCAATAACATATTTTTTTTAGTCTTTATTATTGTTTTTTTTGATTGGTTAAGGTATAGGTCAACTATAACAAAAAAACACGCCCTTTTTTTTTAAAACATGTATTAAATTTTTTTGCACACTTTATTTTGACTACAGTAGATCATATTATCAAGTGTTTTTCTACAATCTTCAAGGTCAATCTCCAGATCAAAGAGATCTAATTGAACCAAATTTAAACAAAACAACAACAAATCTTTCAATTTAAGTAAATACAAAAAAAATCAATTCTGAGGATAAAAAGAGTTTCTTAAGAACTTTTTTACTGGTACCTCCACATATTAACAAAACGATATATCAATTTTTCAAAGTTTTTTGACAAATGAAAAGAAAAAAATTTCATTTCATTTTCCATTTTCCATTTTTCGTTTAACCTAATGTCTTCAAATCATATCTTGTAATTGGTTGACTTTATTTATTTGTTTTCATTCTTTTTTTTTCCTCTATTGAATGAAATAAGAATCCAAAATGAAAGAATATTTCATAATGAATCAAAAGTTAATTAACCTATATTTTATCTGATATAAAATTCTACAAGAACATGCCCAATTACCAAATTTTGATAAATCAATTGATTTTCAACAAGTTTAATTTGAGAGATAATTAAATTTCTTAAAAGATCAATTTTCATTGATTATAATAAGATCTTTCAATTTTTCAATCAAAATATAAGAAATAAAATTTTTGAAAACTTTGAATAAAAATTTCAATTATTACTTTGAGAATAAAAGTATTATCGTCAAGATAGACTCCCTTTTTAAAAAGAAGCATACTCTTGAAAATTTTTCATTTCAACAACAGATAAAAAAAGAAAACAACTGAAAAAAGATAAAAACAACACTTAAAAACACATTTTTGAAAAAACCACAATAAAAGTTTGAAAAAAAATATTTAAGTCAACACGGGCTATTGAACATACTGTAAAAAGGTAATTCAAAAAATGAAGGATCAAATTTGGTAATTTTTCAAAAAAAAATAGAATTAAGTATTTTTGTAGATTTATCAACAAAATATTACTTTGAAAAAAAAAACAAAGATTTTGTGTGCATATTCAATTCTTATTTAAAAATTACAGAAAAAACTTGTGGATTTTGCTTTCAAAGGTAATTTAAACTTAGGCATATGATTGGGCTGTGTTTTTCTGTTTAAAACTCCTTTCATAAAGATAAAAAAGGATTTATAGAGTATAATTTACACTTTTTCAATAATAGTTTAATAATAACATAATATTTTTTCGGATTTTCGTTTATAAATAATGAACTGATATTATTTAAATGGATTATTCTATACCATATATATAATTTTGATTTTATTAAGATGATTAATTATAATAAATTTAATTTAGAGTGTATTTCGAAAATTTTTCCACACCCAAAATCAAAAATAGATAAAAAACAATCCCAATTTTTTATATTTTTCCAAACTTAATATTAAATAATATTCAAGTTACCTATTATAAATATTTATATATTGACACCTTTGATCAAAATAAAACAAAAAATTAAAAAGAAAAAAATAATACCAGTATGTCCAAAAAGATGAAACAAGCTCAACAAAAAATTATTTTACAAAATATCTTGCAAATTACACAAAACAATCATTTATCGATCAAATGTTAAGATACCATCTACCAATTGTATTTTATTTTTCTATTTACCAAACTCAACACTAACCTTCTATCAGCGATTGAAAAAAAAATTCAGATCTAAAGAAACAGATTACGTAACTACAAAAAGGAAATGCAAACAAAACAAAAAAGACAAAAATGAAATAGTTTGTAAAATTAAAAATTCTTTCCAAATTGAATTTAAGGAACAGTATTGATGTTCTTTCCATTGTTTAAACTGTGTTCAAATTTTTGGAATATAGTTTATAATGCTTTGAGAAGGTATCCCAACCACAAAATCTATAAATAGCCCAATAGAGCACTTATCCCTTTTTACTTTTTCTGTTTTATTTAGAAAATCTATTGTTTTCCCACATAAATAGAAGATTTTATAAAATTTCAGTTCATTTCTGATATATAAAAAAAAAACTAGCAACAATGGTAAAAAATTTAATTTTGTGATAGAAATGATATTTTCCTCTTTTTTTTTATTCTAATATTTTATTTATTTTTCTTCGTTTTTTTTTTCTATTTTGAAAACTTTTTCCTTTATTTATTTCCTTCTTTCAATAAATAAATTATATGTTGTCAGAAAAAAAAATAAAAAATGAAAGAATTGAATTATTATTTTTTAGAAAAAATGTTGTTTCACTTCTAAATGTATTTTGATTAGAACATATTTTAATCAAAAATTCTAAAGGTTAAAAAAAAATTAAAAAAGTAAAATTAAAAAAGGAATAAAAGTAAATGAGAAAAAAAAAAAAAAAAAAAAAAAAAAATAAAAATAAAAGTTCGATTATTAATTATTTAATGGTATTGATTCTTCGTTCTGATCATTTTGATCGCTGTTCTGGTTTGTTTGGTTAAAGCTTTGAGGCATAAAAACATTTAGATTATTACTATTACTATTATTATTACCCAAAGGTTTAAAAACTGAAACATTTTGAGAGGATTGTGAATTATTTGGAATAAAAGTGTTTAAAGGTGTAAATGGCTTCATTGTTTGTGTTTTTGGAGGTGTAAGTGGGCTTAAATTATTTGTTGATGAAGTTGATGAAGTTGTAGCAAAGACGTCAACATACCTCGATCTCGGGTCTCTGCCGATTGAATAACTATTTACATTAAAAGAGGGCTTTGGAACAGAATTGTTTCTTGGCAGATTATTCTTTTTTGGTGGTCCATTGCTTTTTGGTGGTCCATTTTTTTTTTGCATGGTATTTGGTTGGTTATTCATATTCATATTCATATTAGTGTTTGTGCTAGTGTTTGTGCTGGACAAACTACTATTGAATTTTAATGGTGGGGGCGCGACTTTTTTTTTTTTTTTTTTTTTTTCATTTGAATCGCCTCGTCTTAACCATCTTCCAGCATCCTTATCGTAATAGAAATCATTTTTTAAACCTAAATTGCCCTTAACAACTTTTTTTTTTGGTTTATTTGATGCAAATAATCCGCCAAGAGTTTTATTCCAAATTGAGCCAATAATTCCTTTTTCATCTTTCCCCTCATTTCCCTTTTCATCTTTTTTATCTTTCTTCTCCTTTCCTTTTCCTTTTTCTTTCCCCTTCCCCTTGCCATTTCCCTTGCCGTTCCCCTTTCCTTTCTCCTTGCCATTTCCTTTCTTATTGGTATTCTGTTGTTGTTGGTTTTCTTGTGAAAATATATTTTTGCTTTCTTCTTTTTCTTCTTCTTTTTGAGACACTTGCTGTGTATAATTTAAATTAAATTGATTATTATTTTTTGTTTCTAAATTCTGATTATAAAACATTGGGCTTTTATTATTAGACTTATTGTTTAAAGTGTTATTTGATTCTGAAGGATAATTTGATTGATAATTGGAATTTGATTGATAATTGGAATTCAATTGATTGTTTTGATCTTGCATTGAAAATAATTTAACTTCCTGAAATGGATTTTCCTTTGATTCATTTGGAGAAGTGATTTGAATATTTTGGAATTTATTTGAGCCAGTATTATATGTTTTAATCGGTGTAAAAAAATTATCATTATTGTTGCCTTTGTTTGTTTGTTTATTTTTTTTGGGAGTTAATTCAATATTTTGAAATTGATCTCTACTGTTACTACTACTAATATTATTATTATTGCCGGTTTGATAGAATTTTGGAGTATTATTACTAGAATTTGGAAGATTATAACCACCGTTATTGTTAAAGCTATTGTTATAATTATTATTTGTTGTTGAATTTGGGTTTAAAAAGGTAGTGTTTGATATTGTATTATTCTGTGAAGAATAGTTATTCATTGTGTTCATATTATTACTATTATTCATTTGGTTCATGTTGTTGTTGTTGTTGTTATTATTATTATTATTATTATTAATAGTTTGGTATTCAAAGTTAGTTTGATTCTTAGAAACAGTGTTCCCATTAATGAACAAATTAATTCCCTTATCAACGACATTCCAAAACCCTTTAAATTTCTGATTATTATTTGCATTTAAATCAATACCCAGATTAATTCGTAATCTATAATCAAGTTCCTTTAAAAGAGAAGAAAAAAAAATATTTTGTGTAAGCTCATGATTTTTCGGTAACGACTTTAGAAATTGTGACAAATTATCACAATAGCGTTGTGCCTTTTTCAAAAATCCATACTCTGCTAAGAAATAGGCATAAAATAGTTTATAAACAGCAAAATAGGCAAGCTTGAATTGTGAATTCGAAAGCCTTTTAGCAAATTCATAAATTTGTGTTAATTGAATTGTTTCGGGACGAATAAAATATCTTGTATTTTTTTTATTATGGTGATTGCCGCCAATCAATACATAATCCAAATCAGAAAATTTAAACTGATAATTGTTTTTCTTGTTATTTTTTTTTTTATTATTTTTTGTCATATTTTCAATTTTGAATTTGTTCACAGATCCTGGCAATATATTTGCAGATAGAAAGCAAATATGGGAAGCTTGAGTTTTTTCAAATCTTTTTATTAATTTGGTACCCAAGTCTAATAAAAATTCTGGGGTTTGTTGGGTTTTGTTCATTAATAAAATTGCAATGATTTGTTTCCATTTGTTTAAATCTTTACAGTTTGATGTCGTCTTGGAAAAGTTATAAAAATCGTTTGAAAATTGCTTATTCAAAAAATTAATTGTGGAATTTGGTTGGTAATAAAAATTTGAAAACTCGTTTAAAGCGCTTTTATAATCTTCAGTTGGTAACTGACTTGATATAATGATCGCCTGTGCCCACAGTTTTGTTTTTAATGCTTCAATTAATGCCTTCTTCTTCTCCCCTTGTAATAGATATTCTTCGATTTTTATCAAACTATTTTTCATTTGGATTGGATCAACACTATTATTATTGAAATTATTTGATAAAATTGAATTTATATGATTTACATTATTATTTAATCGGTTAAAATTAAAATCATCATTTTCATTATTATTATTATTATCATCATCATCATTTAGATTATTATTGTTATTATTATCATTATTTTTGTTTAACAGATCTGAAATTTCCTTTTCTGGCCCAAATTCTGAATTTTTTTTCTTTCCAAAAATTCCCTTGTATTTGATTAATAGACTTAAAATATTTGTTAGTAATTCTGTATTTTCTTTATCCTTTGTATTTGTTTCCCCCCTCACATCGTTATTATTTTCGTAGTTACTATTAAAATTAGATTGCTCGAAAAAAAAATTGTCTTCTTCTTCTTCTTTCTTTTTTTCCACTTTTTCTTTTTTTTTGTTCTTTTTTAAATTTGAGTAATTTTCATTTAAATATTCTAATACCTTTTGTGCTTTAACAGATTTTAATGGCCCTGGAAATCGATCCATTAATTTGACATTCTTATTATTTTTGATAATTTGATTTAAATTAACTAATTTTACTACCCTATTTTGTGCTTTATTAAAATCAAGGAATTCTTGATTACTATTTTGTTGTTTAAGAGAAGGTGGTCTTGTTATTAATAATTTACCACCAAAACCAAAAGAAGCAAACGAATGTGGCTTGTATCTCCATTGATTTGTTAGCGCCTTTTTCGTCCGAGTGTCCTGGAAAAGGTTTGAAGAATATCGTTTTGCACTATTTAATTTGATGTTAAGATTATTATCCTTGCTGTAGTTAGAGTTGTTGTTGTTGTTGTTGTGTTCAAAATTAGGAAGAGAAGACGACCTGGGAATGTCCTGCGTATTAAAACTTAAGGGTTGAAACGTAGAAATATTACTAGTTGTTAAATTTTCAGTTTGTTTAGTCATAGAATTTATTTTAAATTGATTTGGTAAAATCTTTTCAAAAAAATTATTTTGATCATCATCATTCCTATTGACTGAAAAGTTTGGGATATTTAATTCTTCATTGAGACTATCAAATTGTTTTGATTTTGAAACCTTTGGAGTAAAAAATTTGGGGGGTGCTATGGAATTTTTTAAATCCATATTTGAGTTGCTTTTGTTTTTTGTTGGAGTCATAAATGGAATGGATGGGTATTTTTTGTTTTCCGTGGTAATGGGAATTGATTGAAACCCAGTGGTTTCTAATAAATTATCATCATTTTTTGTTTCATTTTCCAATTTTTTCTCTGTTTCGGTTTCCGTTTGTGTTTGTGTTTGTGTTTGTGTTAGTGTTTGTGTTTGTATTTCTGTTTCTGTTTCTTTTTGTTCGTTATTAAAATCAAATTCTTCTTCTCCTTCTTCTTTATTTAAATCAATGGATTCGAAGTTTTCCATTAATTTATTTTCTTTTATAATTTCATCAGGATTATTATTATTATTGGAATTTTGGTTTGTTGGATATTGGTCAGTCCCGATTCCATAGAGAGTGACTTTTGGTTGATTTGAAGAAAAATTTATTTGATCAAAAAAACTAATTTCTTCTTCACTATCATTCTCATTATCATTATCATTATCTTCATCGCTTTTATTGTTTGTATTGCTGTTATTGCTGTTAATAAATTCTTTTCCAAGCTTATTTTCTTCTTCTTGTTCCTTTGTATTAAAAGTGTATTCCTGTTCGTCATATAAAGAATTATTGTTTTCATTATTTGGTACAAAAAGATCAATTTCTTCAAATTCGTCATCTTTTATATTTTTATTAAATTTATTTTCATCTTGATTCTTATTTTCATTTTCATCATTTTGTTCTTCTTTATTATTATCGTTTTTATCATCATTTTCATTTTCATTTTCATTTTCATTGCCATTATCTTCTGTTTCAAATTCATATGTTGATATTTTTTGTGATTCCATTGAAAAAATTGATGAATTATTTTGATTTGATAAACTATCTTTAAAAAGATTATTATTTTCATTTTGAGATTGATTATAAGAAAAAAGATTATGTGACTTTTGATTTTCTGTTTGTGGAATAAAAATCTGAGTTGAGGTGTATTCAGAAGATTTCTCAGTCACTGGTTTTAAATTAATTTCTTGAAATGTGTTTGTATTTTCAATTGTTTGAGTTTCATTAACTTGTTCATCTGGTGAATTATTTTGTTCTTGATTATTAAAGTTATTGTCCAAATTATATTCAAAACCATTATTATTCTCATCATTGTTATTATTTGTATTTCTATCACCAAAATTAATTGATCCTAGGGAATTAAAAAAATCAATATCATTATTTTCATCTTGTTCCTGTTCCTGTTCCTGTTCTTGTTCCTGTTCTTGTTCTTGTTCTTGTCCTTGTTCTTGTTCTTGTTCTTGTTCATAGGTATTTTGGTTATAGTTTTGAACTTGCTCATTTTTTTGATAACTCTCTATTTTTGGTTGATAAAAATTTATTTGTTCCGGTTTGTCTTGATCGTTTTCGACTGGATAGTGATTCATTTGTTTGTATTGATTCTCTTGGTTTTGATTATTGAATTGGGTTTGGTTGTCAATTTGTTGGTTGTTCTGATAATGATTATTTTGAATTGAATTCAGGTTTTGGCTCGGATAATTTAATTGATTATCATTGCTTTGAGTCGAAACTTTTTGAGAGCCAAAAAAAGATAATTTATAATCATTTAAAAAGGAAAGATCGTCACTATTTTCTTGTTCCTCCTCATACCGTTGTTGTTGTTCTTCTTCATACTGTTGTTGTTGTTCTTGTTCTTGTTGTTCTTCATTTTCTTGATTTTGATAATTTTGAAATTGGGTTTGGTTTTCGATTCGATGATTATTGGAAGGGATCTTCTTGCCAAGTGTACCTACGCTTTCGTTGATTCCCGAATTTGAGGAAATTTGATTAAAAAATTCAAGAGACTCATCATCTTCATCATCTTGAAAATTATTCCCGTTGCTATTACCGAAATTAATCTGAAACTGGAGATCTGTTTCACTATTGGTTTCTTCATGTTTTTCTTTTTTTGTTTCTGTTTCGGTTTTGGTTTCGGTTTCGGTTTTGTTTTCTGTTCTTGTTTCATATTCGCTTGGTTGTGTGGTTTTACTATTTTCGTTAAAGTTCGAAAAAAAAGATATTGAGTCTTCTTCGGAATCTTCTTCAGAATTGCCACCCAAAAAAGATGCTAATCCTTGTGGAATTGCTTCCTTTGTTTGCTTATGTTCGCCAAATAATTCTTCAATGCTTTGGTTAGACATTGTTAGAATAATAAAATAAAAAAAAAAGATTAAAAAGAAATTATTTTGAAAAAAATAAAAAGCAATTAAAAAAAATAAAAACACACAATTATTCGAAATCTTATTTTTTGATTTGTTTCAAAAGGACTTTAAAAATTCTCAGAAGTAGCTTGTATGAAATTTCAAAATGGAAACAAAGGAGAATTAACTTGAAAAATTTTTGTAGCAAAGGATATAATCTTGTAAAACTTCATTTGGATTTTGACTTTTGACAAACTTTATATTTATTAACATACCATTTATCGTCGAGCTTCAAGTATAACAAAGTAGTGGGTTTTTGTTTTTTTTATATCATCAAAATTGTAATAAGTAAGATCTTGGATAATTACATCCATTTAAAGGATTTGATTATTTCAAAATCAAATAAATGTGAATTTGAAAATATTAATTAAGACAAGTAACTTATACCCTTCTTTATAATATAATTCTTGAGATGTTTAAGAAAACAATTTCCAAACAGTTTTTCTTGGGTTCTTTGGAAAAAATTTTTGGTAAAGAGAAACCAAACAAAAATAGGAAACATCCATCCAAATAAAAAGCTATGCTTCAAATTTTCAAAAAAGGATAAAGATTAAGATATCAGAGAAACCAATAATAAAAAATCAGGAAATATGATATTACTTTAGAAAAGTTCCATTATATAAGATGAAATTCTTTAAAATGAGGTATCAAATTTGAAACTTTTACTTTGTTTTCAAGTAAACCAATCAAAAATTATTGCCAAAAAAGTAACAAAATTATTAAAATTTTGTACAAACCAAAAAATTTGGAACACATTTCTATTCAGATTTTAAATTCTCTCTTGAAATATTCAAGGAGTTTACCTTCAAAATTGATCTGAACTTAGGAATACGATTGGGTAATGGGTTATGTGTTACACTGGAACAAGAAGAAGAGAAATCAAGAGTTTTATTTGAATAAGGTACTTTATTGTCTTAGATCAGGTTATTTTTATCTTCAAGTCAGTTTTTTCAAAAATAAATGACATTTTGGGTTTTTTTTTATTGTTTGTTGAGAATACTTTGTGTAAATTTTGTCAACAAGAATCCTCAATAAAAATCAGATTTCAGTAATAAAAAACAAATAATCAAAAATTATCTACAAGTGTATTTCATAAAACAATCTGAAAAGTTAAAATTTTCCTGAGTTGAGATATCAATGATGTAAAAATATGTTCTACTTCATAAAGACACTCGATTTTAAAGACTATTTTAGATAATAACCACAATTTTGTCTGCAAACTCAAAATATTAAGAGAATAACTTCAACAAATAAAGATGTATTGACTTTTATATCTATTTTAATCATTTGGTTTGTTTCCTAAGGTGTATATATTAAGACACTGTCCAAAAGATTCCCAATTTAAGTTCTTATCTTAACACATGGATCATTTTTTTCTCTTTTATTGAGCCAAAGCAAATTGCTATCCATTACTTCAAAAAATGACAAACAAAAAAATAGACAACAAAAATATTTTTCAAGTAACTGAAATTCAAGACAAACAAAATCAAGAACACCGTGGAATACCAAAAGCTAAATTTCTTGTAATTAATAAAATCCAATTTATTTTTTAAAACAGAAAATACAAAAAGAAAACGAAAAAGAAAAAACAAAAAAAAAAAAAAAAAAAAAAAAAAAAAATCTTTCTTTTTCATTCAGTGCAAATCGTTTTCTTTGTTGCTCAATTTTCTTAGACAACCATTTTTCTTGAATAAATATTTTTGTCTTTTTACTAATTCATTTTGATTAAAAAAAAAACAACAATAACACCTTCTTTCTTTTTATACTATTTCCTAGGAAAACATAAAAAGTTTAATAAAAACCCCACAGGAAGCCTCTGTAATGCTTAAAAATCTCGAAACAATTTATTCGTTTGTTTTTGTTTTTCTTTTTCTTTTTGTTTTTCTTTTTTGCTCCTCGTAATTGTTTTGTGTAGACTTTTTTTTGTTTTTGCCTTACTTTTTGTGTTTGTGTTTGTGTTTCTTGTTTTTTTACTTTTTCGATAATAATAATAAAAAAAAAATAACATAATTTCTATTTGCTTCAAAAAGTAAGTATAAATTTATGGAAAACAACCTCTTGAGACAACGAATACGTGTGAACCAAAAAATACCAAAACTTGAAGAAAATATTGAGATGATCAATTTCCTCAAGCTCAAAAATGAAAAGGGTGGATCACTTGACACTCGCTTTAAGATTTCAAATAATTTGTATGTTAATGCCGAAATTGAAAAGTGTCAAAGTGTTTGCTTATGGCTTGGTGTAAGTTTTTTTCCTTTTTCTTCATTAATTTTTTGTTGTAGTTTCACTTGAAAACTCTTTCCATTCAAAATTGGGATTGTGCTGTTTCTTTGTCTAAAAATGCATATTTGGAATGTTTTTTTTTTTTCTCTTTTTATCAAAAACTTATCAAGTAATGAATTATAAAAAATCAACTAGAGAAAATACAAGAAAACAGAAACAGAAACAGAAAATTGAAACTATTTCTAATAAAAAAAGTATCAAGTAGAGCAAATTCTAAAAAATGTAATAAAATTTTGAGTTAATTTGGATTTATTGTTAAAGATAACGTGTTAGAAAACCACTTTATCTGTTCAAGAGAGAATTATGAAGTGGTTAAATTGGCAACTTCTAATTCATAGGGTGTGAATAAACACAGCTATTAAAAGCATTTTAGACTTAATTTATTTTTCAAAAATAAATTTGATATCTAAAAAGGAGAGAAAAAAATGAAAGAATAAAAAATATAAAATGAAGAATAAATAGGAAAATTAAAAATAGATCAGAAAAAATTCTTAGAGTTATTGAAACCCAGATGAATTTGTGTGGATATTTGATCCAAAATCATTTTGGGATTTGAGATCTTTTTTCCTTTATAACCTGCTGAGTCATATTTCCCATGAAACATTCTCTAGAAATGCCCTAACTTTCTTTTATGTTCATTTTCCTCAACAATTCATCTTTATCTTCTTTAAAGAAAAATAATCTTAAAATCAAGATCTTTGAATTTATTTAAGGTTCTTTTTTCAAATTGTTTTCTAGGTTTTTTAATATCTTTTATATTCCTCATTCGAAATGATCAATATCATCAATTTTTTTTTCATCAACATGAGAATATTTTAGAATCTACTCCCTTTTCCCATTTGTATGTGTATCTATGAAAATCATTTGTAAAAAAATTTTAGTTTGAATAGAGTTGTTGATGATTTCCAATTTAAGCATGGTTTGTTTTTGCCTAAAATTGTCTGGGAAATTGGTGAATTTTAAAGATATCTTTTTGATTTCCATTTTTCTTCTTCTTTTGAAGATTCTCACTCTACTTTGTCTAATATTTGACTTAATATGAGTTTCATGGGGGGTTTTACTTGATCTCTTCTTTTCTCCATATTTTCCCAGCCAATATTTTCTATTTCATCCATTTTTAAATCCTTAGCCACACAAGTGAAAACATGAAGGCTCTATTTTTAGAGTTTTTTAACAAAATTAGTTTTCCTTCTTAGAATCATATGTAGGGTGGGATCTGTTCTAGTTTTCCATTTGAGAAAGTTTGTGGAGGTGCCTAGAAATTTTTAGTTCAATTTCCTTTTTAGAAATTTGATAACTCTGGTTTCAATAAATTTTATTTCAAATAAGATTTTGAAAATCAACTTTTTTACATAATTTCTGTGTATTTAAACCCGAAACATTTTTTCTACATCTTTTTCAAAAATGAATTTTCTGATCATAAAAATGGAAACTTGAAAATAAACAGTTTCTGAACTTATTTTGAATTTATCAGTATCACCAAAAGCTTGTTTATTTATTAAGAATTACAGCATTAAAATTAAAAAGTTTGATTCAATCGAATTAATTAATGAAAGAAATACAACCCTTTTAAAAAAGCGAGGAATAAAATTTTTGAAGAAAGTGGTGCTCAAACTCTTTGATTTACGCCTTTATGCAGTTTTAATAACACATTTTAAAACTTTTGGTCATAACTTTTTTAAAACAGCTGTAAGAGAAACCAAACAAAAATTCAGAAAATATATGAGGGGATTTAACTTTTGTGAGTCAAAATACAATTTCATCGGAATATTTAAACAAGAAATTTAGACTCACCCTCATTCAAACCTACGGTAATGGCCAAAAGTTTCAAAATTCAATTACAGGTGAACAATAAAATAAAAAAAAATAACATACAAGACTTTTTTCACCAAATTGTCAGGTATCTCTACATTCTGATTTAAAAAAATTAAAAATTTTTCAAATTGATTTCTTGTTTATTCACGGATTTTCATCCATCATTTTCAATTTTTCAAAATATTAGATCAGTAAAAGGATTTATCTAATTTCTCTTTACTTCTACAAAATGAATAATCAATAATCCAATTTCTTGAATTCATTGTTGGATCTACTTTTTCTTGTATACTAATTTATTATAAAATTTGAAAAAAAAAAACTAATACTTTTCAAATCGAAACATAAGAAAAAAAAAACTTCGAATTTCAAATTGTAATACTTGTGAATTGGCGAAAATCTATAATAAAACAAAGAATTGCTATCCATTTGAATATCGGAAAAAAATGTATTCGAAATTTTGAGTCATTGAATTCTCAAAATTTTACATAATAATACACCCTACTATTTTGAAATTCAAAAATATTTTTTTTTCAATTAAATAAGGGTTTACATTTAAAAACACAATAGAATATATAAACTCCTTTTCAAATCAAAGGGTACATGGAATTTTCAAGAATTATTCATAATTGAATCAAATTAATTGTAGTTTCATTCTGAAAGATAGAAAACTCTTTAAAACATAAAAAAACACTCAACTGAATATTTAAAACTCATTAAAACAAAAAAATAAAAAGTAAAATTTAATATTTTATAAATTGGTGTGCCATTTTATTTGAAATGAGAAATCTCGTTTTGTAAATTGTATGGGAAAAAAAAATTATAAAATCAATAAAAACCTTTGAACACGGTGGATTGGGAAAAAGTTCTTTACATTTTATTGAAAGTTCTTTACATTTTATTGAAAGTTCTTTACATTTTATTGAAAGTTCTTTACATTTTATTGAAAGTTCTTTACATTTTATTGAAAGTTCTTTACACTTCAAACTTTTGCTCTTTAAAGTATCATTTTCAAGATAAAGCCGCAATTCATCTGGATATTTTGTTGGAATTGCTTTTTTTCAATATTTTCTTTTTTCTTTGTTCAATACATCAATCCAATAATGGTCTTTCAAAATTCCATTATATAGCTCATTAAAAATCAAACTTAAACTGTTTCTGTTTTTATATTGGTAGATTATTTCCAAATTGTTTTCTTCTTATCTTGGTTTTTTTATTTTCCAACTGTTCAATATCCATAAATAAAAAAAAATGAAAAAATGAATAATTAAAATGTAAAATCATCAAAAAGTAATTATCTTATTAACAATCAAATTCAATAGTATTGATGATTTGAGAGGTGTGCCCTTTTGTTTGAAAAAGAGTTTACATGGACCTGATATGGTGTATTTTGTTTTTTTTTTTTAAAAAAAAGAGAAAAAATAAAAAAATTCTATTTCGGCCCAAGAATTGTGAAAATCATTTCTGATTTTTAAAGAGTCAAAATAATAAGTTAAATTACTTTTTTTTTTATTGAACAAAAAGGTGGTAATATCAAATGATGGAACTTGCTGTTTATCAGAATAAACTAAACTTTATTTAGTGATTTTTATCCTCAATAGAACTTTAACAGTATTATAAATCAAAGGATAGTTTTTTTTAAATAATTAGAAAAGATAAATAGAGAATACTAAAAAGAAAAAGAAAGAATTTATTTTTATCATTAAAAAAAAAAGAAAAAAAAAAGGTTTCTAATAAGTAATTAATAAAAAAATCAAAAAAAAAAACCAAGGCTTCCATTTAATTAAGAACACCTAAAATCACAGTCACTATAATTTTGGTTAATTTAATTTAATACAATATTTGATCATGAAAGTTTATTTGGAGAGTAGTTATTTAATTGTTTAATAATTTCTTTTTATCTTTTTGATCTCGTTTTTTTTTAACCCTCAATATTTTTTTCCTTTTGGTTTTTCTTTTTTATTTCCAAGTTACTCATACTTTTTTGTTTCGGTATTTCCAGTATTCGCCGGTAAACAACTTGATCTTTTCTCTTTGTAACTCTTCTTCCCAATCTAAAGAAAATTTAGCTAAAAAAAAACAATCTGATGTAATTAAAAAAAATGAATCTAATCTCAAAATTTTTTTTTGTATTCAGAAAGAATATTGGATAAAATTCATCAAATTTGTTCTATTTTCTCTATTAAACGAGGGTTTATGATTAAAAGAAAGAATTTAGATCTCACCTTCACAGATGATTCTAAGACGAAAAAACAATTTTAACCAAGAAAAAAATAAATAACTATACTTAAACAATGATCTAAAGATTTAAAAATGGATGAAATTAACCCCATTCCAAAAACTTTGAAAAACCCCAAAATCAAAAATAGATAAATAATAATCACAATTTATTGAACTTTTTCAAACATAATATTAAACCACATTTAAGTTCCTAGTATTAATGTTTTTATATGTAATCCTTTTTATACAAATCAAAGAAAATAAAAATAAAATCGAAAGAAATATAATCGATATGTTCAAACTGATGAAATGAGCAAAACAAAAAATTGTATTGCTAAGTTTGTTTTAACTTCACTAACAATTATTATTCGATCAAATGGTTAAGATATCATCAACTAATCTTATGCGATTTTTCGATTTAACTAAACCCAACTTTAACCTTCTATCAGCCATCGAAAAAAAATTCCAGATCTAACGAAACAAATTTCGTAACTGGAAAAAAGGAAATGAAAACAAAACAAAAAAGACAAACAATGATAAAGTAATTTGTAAAATCAAAAGTATTTACAAATTGAAATGAAAGGTGTCATATTCTTCTTCTTTAAACTGCCTTAAGTGTGTTCAAATTTTTGGAACCTATTTTATCTTCTAGTTAAATTCTTTTTTTTTTTTCACAAAATCACATAAACCACATACATTACACAAATCACATAAACCACAAATCTAGAAATCTTTAAAATTCTAATCGATAATTAAACAATGATCATTCTTTTTTCTTTTTCTTTATGTCAAAATAACATTAATCCTTAATTACACATTTTGAAATTTTTTTTATTGATCTATTTTTATTTTTTTTCATATTTAATACATTTATTAGGCAAACGTTATGATGGAATATCCTCTTGAAGAAGCAGAAAAAGTCATTCTTAAAAATCTGGAAAGTGCAAAAAAAACTTTAGAAATCTTGAAAAAAGATCTTGGATTTTTAAAAGATCAGATTACAACAACAGAAGTTAATAGATCAAGAGTATACAATCGACATGTAATGTTGAATAGAAACTTAAAAAATACAACAACAAAAAAAAAATAATAATTTTATTTTTTAATTATTTATTAATTATAATTTTAATAATACCATCTTTTTATCAAAGATATTTCAATAAACATATTTCATTCAAAATTACTATACTATCCTCACAAAAGTTACAAAAAAAGAAATAAATTATGAATGATAATTCATTTAAAAACATTTTCAAATAAAAAATCAAAAAATAAAATAAGTTATCCCAAACAATACAAACTTTTACTTACTTTTAATTTTGTATTTTGATTCTTTTTTATCCCCTTCAAAAATTCGTAATAATATTTGTTGTTAATCATGAGCAATCCTTCAAAAGTAAAATTATTTTTTTTATTAATACTGTCATTCTCTCCTTGAATATTTTTGTTTTTGTTTAATTCTAGCACAAAACTGCAATTTCAAAAATTGTTATTCACCTGAAATAATAAATTGAAAAAAAAAAAATATTCTTTAGTATTCAAGAACTATCAAATAATTAAATTTGATTAATAATTTACTTTTAAATTATTCTAAAAAGATAAAAACCTGATATTTTAAAAATTAAAAAAAATTCAATTCAAAACTAAAAAAAGTTAGTGAACATTTTGAAAGGAGCATTACTTATTTTTTAGAACTGAACTTTAACTAAAAAAAAGTTTTACAAGAAGATTTTTTTCTAAAAGTTAAATGAATTTTAAAAGACATTACTTATATAATATTAATTTTCCAGAATTTTTATTAGTCTTTTCTAAGATCTCTTTTTTTTTCCACTTAATCTTTTGCAAAAAAAAAAGATCAAGAAAAAACATACCAAAAACAGAGATTTAAAAAAAAAGTATAAGAAAAAAATATCTAGTAAAAGAAAAAGTAACAATTTTTCAAAAAAAAACGCACAAGAAAAACAAAATAAAAACAAAAATTTGAAGAAATTAGAAAAAATGATTTCTCATCTAAAAATTTAAAATTTTTTTTAATAAGAATATGTGATAAAAACTTAAAAAACCCCGATTAACATTATAAAGTGAGTCAAAATTTTTGAAAAATAGTTTGGTTAACTTTTTAAATACTTATTTTTAATTATTTGTTTAAATTTTCCTTTATTTATATGTTTATTTAATCAAATGATATAAAAAACTAATTATAATTATAATCAAACTTTAATGTATTTATTATATAATTTTTAATTATGAAACAACAACTTTAAATTACTTAAATACTTTGATTAATACTCGTATTACTGGAATATGTAAAATAAACAGCAACATACCAAATATTATTTACAAAAGGGAATTCAAAATCAATATCTATGATAATTTCATTAATAAAAAATAAATTCAAATTAAAAATAAAATTAAAAAATTTATCTCTTTCCTTATTTGGAAAAATTAATAAAATTTAATCAACAAACTGACAATAAAATTAACAAGAATTCAAAAGAACCAATTGAAATAATAAAAGAAATTTAAAAATACACATATAACGAATTATTGGAAACCAAGAACTGGAAATCTTATCATTTTAAAAAATATCAAAGAAATAGTAAAATCTAAGAATTTACCAAATTCTTTTATAATAAAAAAACCACTGTTAGTATCTTTTTAATTTTTGAAATAAAAGAAAAACTAGACACTCTAAGACACTTGATGGCATTTAACGACACCCCACCAAAAATATTTCACAATAACAAAATTATCAAAAATATTATTTTAAAACCCAAAGATATTTAAGTTATCCTTGAAGCTCAACAATCCTAAAATTCAAGAAGTTTACTAATTACCAAAATAGATATTATTATTTAATAGATTAAAACTTATATTAATTTACCATCTATATTTAAATAATGGTTCGAAAGAAATAATATAAAATATTGATAACTATTCTCATTGATATATCATTCCTATGAAAAGGATAGATTAATATTTTCAAAATTAATTATAAGAAATAAATCTTAATGAATTAATTTTTAACAAAAATAGTTTGAAATTATATTCATTAATTAATAATCAAGGAATGAATGATTTTACACATAATTGCTGAAAGAAAATTTCAGTCTAAGAACAACTAGAGTGTAATTTACAATTCTTTAATAATAAAAAAAAATTAATAATTTATTTTTAAAGAATTAAATCTCAATTTTCAATCATTAAATGTATTTATTAATAAATTCGTAATTATTCTTATTTTTCCTACAATTGCTATAAAGTTTTGTTTTTTTCTAGGGTATTTCATTAAAATTGATATAAAAAATCTTTATCAGCATTAGAGAAATGAGTTATCATTTTTTAAAGATTCAATATTTTCCAATTAAATTTTCAGTAAAATATCTTTTTTGTTTTACATTTTTGGATTTTTTAAATTAAAAATAATCAAAAAAAAAATTTTCTAATTTTTCTGAAATATCAACTTTTAACCAATTTATGATCTTTTGTATATACAAATAACTTTGTAACTTTAATCTTTTTTTAAAAAAGGTAAAAAAAAAAAACCAAATATTAATAATTGATGATTTGAGAAAAGTGATTATTTATTGATTTTATTAAGAATTCATTATTAATTTAGTTAATATCTTGATATTTAAAAGATTAGATATTTTTTAAAAACAATTATCCAGAATAAAAATCAAATCTTATTATTATTAAAATATTTTCTTAATGATATTTATTATTGTTAAATAAAATTCAATTATTACTTAGAATTATTATGTAACTTATTTATGTAAGTTGACAAAAATACTAAAATGTTCTTATAATTTTAATATTTGAGTTTTGATGAATTTTAGCTCAAATAAATTAGGACTATCTGAATTATATACTTGAACAATATTATTTTTATAATGATCAAAATATTTAGTGTCTTAAAATAATGTTAATTCATAAGTTTACTACTTGAAATAAAAAAGTAATGTTTTTTTTTTAAGAAATTTATAATTTGGTTTTAAAGTATTTTACTAACTAAATTGGAAATTTGGCTTGAAAGGTTGAAAATCAAAACCTCCTTATAAAAATTCAGCATTTTTTTCTTTTCAAGTAATAGGGAATTGGATACAATATATAAAAAATTCTTAAAAAAAAATTATTTAAATTTTTTAATATTATAAGTACTAAATTTGAAATTTACTTTCTTTAATTAGAAAAGTGGAATTTTTTTAGATTATTAAATATTTTAATTAAGATATTAGTGACCACCAATGAGAAGCCCCATATTATAATATGTTGTAATTAGTTGCAAATCGCATTAGTGCTACATGATTCAAATTTATCTAGAAAATCGATTTGTAAAGTAATAATATTTGTTGATCTCGTCCATTAAAAATGATTGATGTATTAGTAGAAAATTCAAGAATTTTAGAAAAAAATGTACACGTTTATCAAATTTAAAGGTTGGATTATCAATATAAAGGCTCCAAAATTGCAAAATATCTTTTTTGATTTTTTTTTACAAAATATAAATTGGTTGCTAAAGTAATTTCATTTTATTTAAAAAATCAAATTATTAAACCAATTGATTCTTTTGACAAATTATTTCGAAAATAATGGATATCTATTGATGATACAATTAACTTTATAATAGATAAACCAAAATAATCAGTCTTTGAGTTTTTATGTTTATGATTATTGAGTTAGTCTTTGAATATAAAAAAAAATAAAAAATAAAATAGTTATCTGTGCGAAATTCTATATATGAATTATTAAATTCTATAATACTATTATTTGAAGTTTCTATTTTTAGATTTTAAAATTTGAAAAAAAAAAATTCCAAAATGAACATTTTTTAATTTGGATCATTAGTAAAATAAGTAATAATTTATGATTTAATAATATTTATAATAGATTGTTTAGTGTTATTTGAATCATGTAACACTAATATCATTTACACACAATTAGAGCATTTTTGTATATCTTGGACAAATCTATGATGAAGGTAATCCCTTAAAACACTAAATAAGATATAAAAAATAATATATTGGCTTTTAATTAATTTTGAAATTTACCATCATTTTAATTGTCTATTATCTTGTATTTCAACCCTTGGACAGAATACAATCTGATTTGAATAAAAAGTTGATTTGTTTATTTCAATTTTGAATTAATTTATTTAGAATTAAATTCCTTTAATATTTATAGCATCTAATAAATTAATTTCATAATTTTTCATGTTTTTTTTTGGATTAAATTGTGATTTTTTCCTTACGGGATCAGTCTTCTACGATAACAAGACAAAATTTTAAAATATGTTATTGGTGATATCCTCTAATTGCAAATTTTTTATATTCCAGGTACCAGAAAATTCTGATCGACTAATAAAAACCGGAAAAAGAATATTTTTTTTGTTAGATCATTTTTTTTTTCAATATTTCTGAAAAATAAAAGTAATAAATTTCTTTTTTTTCTCACAAAATAAAAAAAAATACCCAGTTTATTGCCATTTCAATCATTATTATACAACAAAAAGTATTTGTTACCAGTAATATTAAAATAAAGTCTTTTTTTCTTTTAATCCACAATTCTGTTGGTTAACTACAAAAAAATAGTTATAGTCAACTAATTGGAAAATAATTGTATTTTTTTTATTTAGGTTAGTTAAAATAATTGAAGTTCTTAAAGGTCATTTAAAAAACTTATCAAGAAATTTTGTTTTTTTTTAAAGTTGAAAATGAATTTTACAAAATAAAATTTTTTTGTAGATATTTGGGAATTAAGTATTTTTATCCTCAAAATTCAAAATCATTTTTTTTATACAAAATAATTTTAATTATTATAAGGGTTCTTTTATATAAGACAAAAAAATTTGTTAGAAAAAATTGTCTCACAATTAAAAATATTTTTGCATTTTTTTTTCTTTTTTTGAAAACCATAAAACAACTTTTTCAAACTCTTAAAAGAAAAAAATTTTTTTTTGCATAATAGATCTCAATTTAATTGATAAACTGTAGTTAAGCTTCCATCAAATTTTCATCTGTTTAATCACCTATGCTTCAATTGATTTTATTGGCTGATATTTGAATTGAAATATTAATCAAAGAAAACGAAAAAAAATAAAAAATTTTCTATCGAAATTAATACTCTCAAACATAAAACTAAAAATATTTTTTCCCATTATCAAGAATGAACTTAATTGTTAATAAAAATAATAGGTTACTTTTTTTTTGTTTTATATTCGAAACATGTGAATTTTTTGAATTCAAAAAATAGAGACAAATTAATAAATTTTTTAAATAGGGCTAACATGTCCATTCCATAAGTCAAAACACAAATTACTAATAAAATTATTTCAGATCTTGTTGAAATTTTATTTTATTTTGAAAAAATACTACCCCCTTTATCATGATACTTTCATTGTATACTCAAAAGAATCAGGAAAATCAATAAAATATTGGGTATTTCCAAAAAAGTGGGCATTTGTTTTTACATTTCATATAAAATCCTCTTTGTTAGTGAAGGTATTAGTTAATTGACAATACTAAATAAAGTTTAATATTAATACCGATTGAATCAATGACTAATTTATTTATTTCACAACATGATCATTGAAATAATTCCAAATAAATAAAAAAAAAATAGTACTATTTTTAGAAAAATTACTAATTTACTAAAAAAAAATTAGAATATTAAGATATCAATTTTCGCACATGTGCTATGTCCCTTTTTTGGGAAAAAAATATTTTCACACCCTTTTCATGTTCATGTTTACAAAATAATTTATTTCCAGGGATGAATTGGTTTGGTTAGTATTCTTAACATGTAATTAAAAAGATTGTATCAAAATATTTATTTATGATATCTTTAATTTTAAGGGGATAGTAAACGAAAAAATAATCTCCAAGTATATTTAATAGCAAATTCAAAAAAAAACAATAACCAATCTTGAAATTGAAAAATGTTGAGTAAAAAATCTTGATTTCCAGAAAATCAAACTAATCTTCAAATTTAATTTTCCGATATGAATTATTGTTGCTAAAAGTCTGATCTCATTATTTCTCATTTTTCTAAAGTTCATAACTTAATATATTTATGAATTATTTTGTAAAAAATGATTTCTCTCAGAGAACAAAGAAATCTTATTATCTATAATGAAATTGTACAAAAATAAATTTTAAAAAATGAAACCACAGAGTATAAAATAGCCCAGTATAAAAATCCATTTAATATCAAAAAAATCACAATAATTATTGTAAACTTTTAAAAATATTTTTTTTTTATTGATTCAAAGAAGATTTTGAATTAATTTTTTCTTTTTATTGAATTAAAAAATACGAAAAAAAAAAACAAACTCTAAAATTAAAAATTCTCCCGAAAAAATTTTATAAAACCTGTAAAATTCAACTTTTTATCTAAAAGAAAAAAAACTTTTTAATAGGATTATTTATAATCAATAATTATTACTAACACAATCTTAATTTTTTTAGTGTCTATTAAAATCCCAAAAAGTAAAGTCTTAAAAAAACTTTACCATTATTTCTCAATTATTAAAAGATCTCCAAACAAATTAAACTAATTAAATAAATAAATCTAATAACAAAAAAAAAAAATTAATTGATATTATCAAATAACTTATTTAATACAAAAAGTTCCTTTTTTATATTCTTGATGTTTGTAAAAGAATATTTCCTAATCTTTTAAATATACAAGAAATTTAATAAAATTTTTTAAATAAAATAAATGATTAAATGTTTATAGATCTTCAAGGATTCAATTTTTACTTTATTTTTCTTGTTTTTTTAAAATTAGATTAAAAAAATCAAGGTTTTTTGTTCCTAAATGATTCTCAGAAATTACTAAAAGTGAGGATACTTCAAAATAAAATAGTTTTCAAATTTTCTTTTTTAGACCCGAAAATACAATAAAAAGGATCTTGATCTTTTGACTCAAAAATTTTATTGGGGAAAATAAATTCTTTTAAAAATGATATTTCCATTTCTCTAAAGTTGATAAATGAAGTTTTTTTATCGGGTTTGATTGAATATTGTTTAAATAATCACTCTATTACATTTGGGAAAAAGAAATAACAATAGAGTTACTATTCCCTTAATTTGTTCAAATAAATCACTCAAAAATCTTCCTATTGGTACTCTTTGTGATTGAAAAAGTTACGTTTTTCAAAAAATGTAATATACTTCTTTTTATAAATAAATACACTCAAAATTGAAAAAAAAACAATAGTATTCAAGGTTTCTATTTCAAACTGAAACCAAACAATTTTTTAAAATCTGTTTCTCTTGAGTCTTTTCAAATCTCTGGATTTTTCATTTTTCAATCTTTTTTGATATTTTGACAATTTTTTATTCAAATGTCTGAAAATAGTATTGCTGAACTTCTCCTCACAAAACAATTCAAAGGTTTGTTTTTAAATTTTGTTACTTTTAATATTTATTCACATCACAAAGCTTATTACTGATCTTCTGAAAAACTTTTTTATATTATTTGATCTTTTTTTGTCACACAAATAAACAAAAAACGAAAAAACAAAAAACAAAAAACAAATAAACATAAAACGATACAGAACTCCAAAAAAATCCTGTTGAAGGTTTTAGTGCCGGTCTAAGAAAGAGTAACCCATTTGAATGGGTAACAAATTTCTCCTTTTTTTGTTTTGAATTTTTTTTTTTCTTTTTTTCTTTTTAAATTCTGATTTTTTATCTTGTTTTTTTTTAAAATTAATTTTTATCTCTTTTTTTTATTTGTTGGCAAATTTAGGACATTTTGGTAATGGGCCCACCAGATACTATCTTTGAAGGTTTGTAAAATTTTTTCTTTTCTTTTGTTTTCTTTTCTCTTCTTCTTTTTCCTCGTTTTCTTTTTGTGGACAAATACCTTTTAACAGTTTTTTTTTTTTTTTTTTGTGTGTTTTAATTATTCTTCAATTTCACTTTTGTAACATTTTGCCTCAATTTTTTTAGGTGGATATTTCAAAGCAGAATTAATCTTTCCAATCGATTATCCAAACAACCCACCAACAATGAAATTTTTATCTGATATGTGGCATCCAAATATCTGTATTTTTCTCTCTTTTGATTGATTTGTTTTTTTTTTTTTTTTTTTTTTTTTTTTCGAATTGATTCTTTTATCTAAAATAATGATTTTTGCTTTTGTTCATTTTTCATAATTTAACACCTCAAATAGACGCTGACGGGAAGGTGTGTATCTCAATTCTTCATCCACCAGGTTAGTTATTTCACACATTAACTTTTTTTTTTTTTTTTTTTTCTCGATAACCTAAAGGTTCCTTCTTAATTCAATTTTTTTTCTTTTTTTTTTTTTTTTAATAATTATTTTTCTATTTTTTTTTTGTGTCGAATAGGTGAAGATGAATGGGGATATGAAAAAGCAAGTGAAAGATGGTTACCAATTCATACGTAAGTTGAGTATCTTTTTCTCTTTTGATTTTTATTATTCTTATTATTTTTTTTTGGGTTTTATTTCTCCAAAACAATTCAATAAAAATTTTTTTTGAATATGTATTGAATTTAATTCTATCAATGTGATAGAAATAGATATTTACACAGAGACGTATACACGTCTATGTCTTATATTCATAATTGTATTATGGCTATGAGAGGTACTTTATCACTTACTCAAATTTGAATAAAAAATGATAAAATTTTTTCATTTTCCTTTTTTTCTTGAAACAAATAGAGTTTTCAAAGAAACAAATTATATTTGTGAACTCTATTTTTATTTGTTGGGTTCCTTTTTTATACTATACCTTGGTATATATTGGGCAAACTCAGAATCTAAAAGAAAGAAACTCAGATAATAATACTGTAAAAAAGAGAATAAACTGGAATTTTTATCTAATTCAATCTCAAATAACAGTATTTCAATAAAAAAACAATCAAGAGCCATTTTGTCACAATTTTAAAACCAAGCAAACATTTTAAATTTTCTTATTTTTGCAATCGTCAAAATTTGGAGATCCTACACTACAAGGAAAATTTAAATACCTAAAATTAAAGTTAGCCAAAACTATACATTGGATATCAGTTATACTTCTTTTATAAATTATTTTTTCAAAGTTATCATAATTTTATGTAATAAAAAAAGGATAGCTATTAAACTCTTGAAAATCTGAATACCCCCCTTTTCAAAAATACCGGCTTTTGAAAAAAACACCTATTTTCAGGGTATTTTTTTATTGGAAAAAGTTGAAATGAATTAATTTTTGATTGAACATTAAGATTGAAAAAAGAATACATGTTAAATCAATTTGCAGAAAACAACCAGGAACGTATATAAAAACTCAAACATGGAAAAAAATAAAATGATAAAAAATATTCCAAAAACAGATAAAAAATCCGATTTTCAATTTAATTGAGCAATATCTTTTGATTGGAATATTTTGTACTATTTTCAAATTGAAAAATATGTTTCCTTTTATACTATTAAAAAAATACTTGAAAATTATCTCTCTACTAAGTCAATTAAAAAATTCAAAAATTTTACAATTAAAAATGAAAAAAATATTACTGAAAAATTTCATTTTTTTTTCAATTCCTATTAATATCTATTAAAGTTGTAAACCTCATTGAAAATTGTTATGTATAATAATGTTTATTATATGAGTGTATTTCATAAATACAAAATTTAGAGATTTTTTTTTGAAAAAATTTTCCTTGTACATTACAAGGAAAATTTAAATACGAAAAATTAAAGTTAGCCAAAACTATACATTGGATTTCAGTTATACTTCTTTTATAAATTATTTTTTCAAAGTTATCATAATTTTATGTAATAAAAAAAGGATAGCTATTAAACTCATGAAAATCTGAATACCCCCCTTTTCAAAACTACCGACTTTTGAAAAAAAACACCTATTTTCAGGGTATTTTTTTATTGGAAAAAGTTGAAATGAATTAATTTTTGATTGAACATTAAGATTTAAAAACGAATAAATGTTAAAGTAATTTGCAGAAAAAAAACCGGGAACATATATAAAAAACTCAAACATGGAAAAAAATAAAATGATAAAAAATATTCCAAAAACAGATAAAAAATGAGTTTTTCAATTTAATTTAGCGATATCTTTTGATTGAAATATTTTGTACTATTTTCAAATTGAAAAATATGTTTCCTTTTAGACCATTAAAAAAATACTTGAAAATTATCTCTCTGCTAAGTCAATTAAAAAATTCAAAAATTTTACAATTAAAAATGAAAAAAATATTACTGAAAAATTTCATTTTTTTTTCAATTCCTATTAATATCTATTAAAGTTGTAAACCTCATTGAAAATTGTTATGTATAATAATGTTTATTATATGAGTGTATTTCAAAAATACAAAATTTAGAGATTTTTTTTGAAAAAATTTTCCTTGTAGTGTAGTGTAGTTGAATTGTATTGGTATAATTTTCGAAACTCGAGGAACCCACTTTATTTAAATAAAGAAAATTTAAATTAAGGGTCGAGTCATTACAGTGAAATTTTTTTTTCTGAAATGGGAAATAACTTTTTAGTAATTTATATAAGTACCTAACACCAATCAAAAACCAACCAACCTATTATTTACAATCGATCTCCTAAAATCAACAACCAAAGATGAGTACATTTTTAGAAAAAATTTCCAAAGAGTGACACTCAAATTCCAATTAGAATGGTTAGAATATACAATTTTGAAAACAACTATGTTAGTTTTGAAGTGTCACTCTTTGGCGCTTTTTGAGATCTCGTTGTTTTTTTTTTTTCTTTTTTTTCGTTTTTCAAATAAGTTAAGTTTATCGTAAGAATATTACATAATCCATACTTGGTCAAATTTATTGGGTTACAAAATAACCACAAACCAGATTAAATCGAATTAAATTGATTGCGAAATTCAAAGAAAGCAATTTGTTTTAAATTAAAGAAATTTGACTCATTTCAAAATAGAAAATGAGAAAAGATATATTTTTTTTTTTAAATTTTGATTTTTTGAAATTGGTAACTCAATCAAACTTTTTTTCTTCGTTGAATTTTTTGTCAAAGAGATTCAATGAAATTTTTTTTTTTTTTATAGTAGGGAAAAAAATCCCGGACATGAAAAAAATCCCGGAAAAGATTTTTAATTGTGAATATTAGTAAAATTTTTGTCTAATTTCAATGAAATCCTTATTATAAATAACCAATTTTTTTATGAGATTAGTGATAAACCTGCCTAAAGTTCATCAAAGTAAGGTGTCTCTAGAATACTTGAGTAATTGTTTGATAGCCTAATGTTGATCAACTTTTTTTGAAAAACAATCCAGTTTTATTGAGGTTTACTAGAGTTTGGAAAATGATAATTTTCTTTCTTGTTTTTTGATTGGTTGGATGGTGTTTTGAACAAGTGTGATTTCATCAATCATCATTCTAATAAGTGGGGGAGTTATAATTGAAAAAGTTCGATTCTTAAAAAAAGGAATTTGATTGTAAATAAATGAAATTACACAATAATTTTACTAATATTCACTATTAAAAATCTTGTCAGGGATTTTTTTCATGTCCGGTATTTTTTTCACTGCTCTATATGAATTTTGTCAACCAAAAGAAGAGCTATTTCACAATACCCTTTTTGGTCTCAGGCCACCCCTTGAGTATGGAGCATATTCACGGTAAATGACTAGACCCTTAAAGGTTATTCTTTTTTTATTCCAGTTTCTTAATTAGTACATCATTTTGCAATAAAACATTTTTTCGAACAAATTTATCAAGTTCTTACAATTTTTAATCAAAGTTATTTCCAAAAAAGTGGTGCATTATTTTTTTTTAGTATTTCAAATAAATTCTATTAGTGGAGTTTTTCTATTTGTAAATTAGTAATATAAAATTAAGAATATTAATATAGATTGAATAAGAACATATGGCATGTTTTTTAAAATATATTCATCAAAATATTATCTAAAAAATTAAAAAAATAATTCACACATTTTTTCGAGAAAAAATCAAGTTACAAAACAATTTCAAATAAAAAATTGAAAATATGACAAGGATCCAAAACATTTTTTTCAAATAATAAAACACAGTTATAAAGTTTTTTCTTCTCTACGAAATATTATCAGGACTAAACAATCTTTTCAAAAAATTATTTTTATTTACAAAAAGAAAAAAATAATAACAACCAATTTTCACACACCCAAAAAAATTTCATCAAAAATTGTGATAAAAAACTTTGATATCTTTAATTAAAGTAATACCTTATAAGCTATTTCCAATAAAGTGGGGCAAATTTATTTTAAAATATATCTTTTAAACTCGATCTTCAAAAGAGTATTTAAATTTCCAAAATCATTAACTACCATTTATCGATTCTTGATAATAATTCAATTTGTTTCTTCGTATTGTATTACATAAATATAATATATTAAAATTTCTGATCTCGATTTTATCTGATATTTTTTTTAGGGTGAAAATTGATGTTTATTATTTTCTTTTCATTTGAAAAAATTAATTTTCATAATTTGTGTAATCTCAACAAAATTTCAAATAGAATTGAAAACATATAACTGCATTTTATTGTTTAAAAAATCATTTGTACCCTTTCCATATTTCCAGTTTTTTATTGAAATTGGTCGTACATTTTTTCTCCAAAAAAAGTCTTATTTTTTTTTTTATTATTTTTTGAGAAATATTTTCATTGAACATATTTTTAAATAAATACCTTATCCATTTATTCAACTGGTATTAATATTAAACTTAATTTGGTAATGTCAATTAATGAATACTTTCACTAACAAAGATGATTTTGTATGAAATGTAAAAAAAAAATGCCCCACTTTTTTGGAAATACCTTAAATAAACAAATCGAATTATTATGAAGAGCCAATTAATGGCGAATAACATTTTTTGATATTTTTGTAATGATATTAGAATTAAGCTTTATAAAGATATTTTAAAATAAATTTGCCCAGCTTTTTTTGAAAATGGTTTTAATAACTTTTTAAAAAATTTGTCAAAAAAATGTTTTCAAAAGTATCTAAATAACAATTGAAAAACTTCAATCTACTATTTTCAGAACCATATAAAAAGCTTTTTTTTTTTTTTTTTCACATTTTTTTTTAAAAAGTACTTTAACTTTATCATCAGAAATATTTTGAACTTTGAAAAAATCAAAAAACCAATCTACTGTTAAATAAAAAAAAATACACCCTATTTTGTGAAATATATTCCTTTAATGTGCGATTTGTTTCGCTTTTGGAATTCTGGAAGAAAATTGAAACAAATTGTGAATTTCATTTAAAAATTAACTTTATTTAATAATTTATACCTTTTGTAATCTGATCTTAAAGCATTACTAAAAATTTAAAAGAAACCTTTTGTACTTTTTTTTTTAATTCGTTCACAAGAAAATATTTTGATATCGGAACTATTTTGTTTTTTAGTTTGGCTGATACAATTTTAAGAAATTTCAAGATCTTGATCGAGACAATTTTCAAAACATTTTTTTTTTAAAAGCACTTTTTTTCGATTTTCTTTTTTAAATAAAGTCAAAAATGAAAATTTGATAATAATATAACAACAATAACCAACTTGACAAAATTTGAATAGAGTTTAATTAAAATCAATTTGAAAAAAAAAATGTTTGAAAAATTTCATTATGTTTTATAATTGATGCCTTATGTGATCTCGTCTTAAATGATTAAATATTAATTTACTTGTTAAAAGACAAACAATGAACATTCAAATTTTGACTATAATTAATTCTTTTAAAAGAAAACTTAATTTAACTTTTTTAATTAATTGTTATTTGAAAATATTGGTTTGTGATGAATTAAAAATTAAATTCATAAATCCCAATTTGTCAATTTTCTTTGATAATAATTGACTACAATATTTTCAATTCAACTTTTGGTAGTCTTTAATGATTTTAATTATCTTTTTATTTTTTATAAATTGATCATAATAATTTCTAAAAGGAACTTTAATGACAAATAACGAAATTATTAAATCTCATGATCGTTTACTCGAATTTTAATGAAAAACTTAAAACCCAAGAATATCATTATTTATCCTTTTTTTTTTTTGTCGTTTTTCTGAATAACTAAATTTTTGTCTTTTACAATAATATCTTTTTATTTAAAATTTTTCATTTTTTTTATTACCTTTCAATATAATTATGATTTCTTTTACAACAATAAACAGTGTCGAAACGATTTTAATTTCCGTTATTTCTATGCTTGCATCACCAAATTGCGAAAGCCCAGCAAACATTGACGCTTCTGTTGATTTTAAAGATGATTATAAATTATTCAAAAAAAAAGTTATGAGAACCGTTCGTAAAAGCCAAGAACAATTTTTCTAAATGAATAATTCTCTTTAATTCAGATTTTTTTTATCAAGCCTTAAATTTAATAAACCCAAAAAAAAAAAAAAAAAAATTAAAAAACAAAATTAAAAAAAAAAAACGAAGAAATTAAAATTATAATTAAAAATTTTTGGTAATCAAAAGGCATTAAAAAAAAAAACAGAAAGGAAACGAAATGAAATTACATGGTTGACATGTTCTATATCATTATCTTAGAATCTAATTTTTTCAGAACAATATAATATTTTTTTCGTTTTTCAATTTTTCTTTTTTTTTTTTGTTTTTTTTTTTGGTTTATTTGTATGAAACTTTTTTGTATTAAAATTTGAAAAATAAATATTTTTATTTCAAATTTGTTATTAAAAAACTAAAGTAGAATATTCATCAACCTTCAAGCCTTAACAGAATGATACTAGTTTGATTTTTGCTTGTATTTGACCTTTTCAAAGGAAAGTCATTTAATTTCATTTTCTTTTTTATTATTTTAATATTGTATGTAGGGAATCTCCGCTCAACGCAAAATAAATGATAATAATTGATCATTGGATTTACAAGTAATTTCTAAAAATTAAAAGGAGATAAACCAAATAGAAATTTATTTCTTTTTAACTAAATGTTAATAAATGGGAAAAATGAGACAAAATAATTGATCATTCAAAAGATTACAAAGAAGATTTTTGAGATTGTCAGTGTTTGTATTTAAATTACTAAGGTACTTTTTTATAATTCTATAATTTCAAAAAAATAAAAGAGAGAATTATTGGTCAAGTGAAAAATTACAATCAAAAATAAAATTTTTTAAACCTCAATATCAATTGCCAAATAACCATAGTGGAAAAAAAGTGAAACTGGAAAAAAAGTGAAACACGGTTTTTAATTGGGAACATTACTTTAAATGAAAAGTAAGATCAATAAAAAGAATTCATAAATAAATAAAGACAAAATGAAGTATTCGCCACAATAACAGTTTTTTTAATACTATCTTTTAGTAGGGGGTTTTTCTTTGATTGATCAATTATTAAAAATTTGTTGAAAAAATTGACTATTTTTGAGATCTCCAAAACCACACCAACAATTTCGATAATCAAGTAGATTTAAATTGCGTTTGTTGATTTGATAAAAATAATATAATGGACTTATTCTTTGAAGTTAATTTGTTTTGTCTATTAATTGATTTTTCTTTTTATTTTTGAGTAATGTTATCAATTAAAAATCATTTTTAACTGCTTTAACCGGTTTTACTTTTTGATCCAAATGGTAATTTCGAAAGGTAAAATTTATTAAGGGTCGAGTTATGACAATGAGAAAGAATTTTCTGTAATGAAATAGAAAAAAATAATTGCTAAATTTTTATGAGTACCCAATAACAATCCTAAACTAACTACAATTTGTATGTAGAATCAATCTCAAAAAATCAACAAAGAAAAACAGGGACATTTTAAGAAAAAAGGACTCTAAGACTGATACTCAATTTCCAATTTTTATGGTTGTGAAATATTATTTTAAAAACATTTGTGTGAGTTTTTAAGTATTAGTCTTTGGTGCTTTTTGAGATCTCAAAGATTTTTTTTTTTTTTTTTTCCTTTTTTTACAAATAAGGTATTATTTTCTCAAGAATGTTACAAAATCCTTACTTTACCAAATATAGAGAGTGAAATATAACCACAAATAAGATTAAATTGAATTAAATTTATTGTATACTTTTAGTAAACAATTTGTTTTAAATTGAAGAAATTTAAGCTATTGGAAATATAATATAAGAAACTATTAGTTTCTTTTTAATAAAATATGTTGTTTTTGGAATTAAAGTTCTCTTTTCAAACTTTTTTTGTTAATTGATTTTTTCTCCAATGAGATAATATCATTTTTTTTATTATTATTTAAATATTTTCAATCAAAAGAAGTTCATTTACACAATACCCTTTTTTGTTTCAGGCCACACCTTGAGTATGGAGCAAACTCGTAAAATGACTAGGGTATAAAAATACAATTATATATTTCTCACATAAATAATAAATTATTGATATATTAATATCAAAGAATTTATTAAATGTTGCAAAATGTTTGTTAAGAAAGGTTGAGTTCTTAAAATACAGGAATGAAACTCACCTCTCCCTGAAAACCAAAAAAAATTAAACAAACGTTTTTTTCAAAAATATAAATAAACTTTGGCATATGTTCTGATTTTGGTTTCCAATACCTGAAGAATGAAAAAAGATTGTTTTGTGTTAGGTGTGTGGCAGTGTTAATTTGGTTCATAGATGATTAGTCTTCAACTTGGTTTATGTTTTCATATTGGTTAATAAATGGCAATTTTTCACAATTTTTTTTTCTAAATCCTGAGATAAGACTAAAAATGAATAGGGGAGTGAAATAAGAAAAAAATTGATTTTTCTGGTAGAAAAGAATATTAATTGAAATTTTCAAATCCCTTTTACTCAATAAACTAAAAAAAACAATAAAATTATTAAAAAGTACCAAATAAAACCAAACCTAGATAAAAAATTTCAACTAATAACCCACAAACCATTATTTTAAAAACTTAAGTACCAGTCTATTAATTTTCCACTATTCAATTCGGATTTCGAAAAAAAAAAATAAATTGAAAAAATTCCTTCTTTGAACCACTTTTAAAATCCATAAGGAGTTAAAGATCGGGAAGACAAGAACCAAATTAAGATTAACTTGGAGCCAAAAACAAAATCTAATCTTTTTTCATTCTTCTGTATTGGAAACCTAAATTATGAAACTATCAAGACTTGGTTTGTTGAAAAATAAATTGATTAAAATATTATTTTAACTTGAATAATAAATGATAAAAACGAATTAAGAAAAGTGTCACGTTTTAAAAATGATTAAGTTGTTTATATTATGAATTTCTTTTTGATAACGAAGACTTTCGGTATTTTATTTTATAATTTGTAATTTGATATTTTGATTTGAACAAAGAAATGAAAATAGGGTTCATTTGATTTTTTGAATGTCACTATAAGAAAACGGAATGGTTTGGAAACCTAAAAACTCTATTATCATTTTTCAAAGAGACTATTGACTAAAAAACTAATCAATGAAAAAAATTAACGAAACTAAGTCTTGACTTAAATATTGTCTTTGCTATTAACCTGAAAAATTTCGTAAAAAGGTTGGTTCACCTTCACGAATGAATACTTTTGTTGGACTTTTATTTTTCTTCGTTTTTCTTTTTTCATCTTCTCAGTTTAATCAAATTTTCTAATGACAAACTTCTTAGATCAAGCAATTTCAACAGTAAATACTGCAATTCAGTTGGATCACGCTGAAAAATATCAAGACGCTCTTTCAAAATACAAACTAAGTTTTGAATATTTTATGTTGGCTCTGAAATGTAAAATTTTGTTCTAATCTTTAATTTCTAAAGAAACTCGACAAAAATTCTTTTTCTTTTTTATTCTTCTTTTTTTTTTTTTTTCTGTTTTGTCAATCAAAATCTTTTTGTAAGTATTCAAATCAAAAGATATTGTCGACATTTGAAAAAAGTGTGAAACAAAAAAGTTTTTGATAGTCTTCCAAAAATAGGTTTATTGAAGTTTATCAACCGATTTTTTACAAACTTCTTAAAACTTTTTTTGTTCACACTCCCAAAACAGGTCCAAAAGTCTTCAAGTTTTTGGTTTGTGGATTTATTAAACAAAAAAAAACAATTTAATTGAGAAGAGAAAAAATTTCAATTTTACAATCAAACTAAAAAATACCTCTCTTTTTTTTCTTTTCTTTTCTTTTCTTGTCTTGTCTTGTCTTGTTTTGTCTTGTCTTGTCTTGTCTTGTCTTAAATTAACACACTTTCTCTTTAAATAATTAATAAGATGAAAAAAATGAAAGAAATAAATTGACCATCAAATCAAGGTTATCCAATTATCTCGATCGAGCAGAAAAATTAAAGGAATTCATTCTTGAGGAACAAAACCAACCAAAACGAAAAAAAATTAAAGAAGGAGGCAAAAAAGGTTCAAAGAAGTCAAGCAAAAAATCAAAGGGTTCAAACAATAAAAAAGAAGGTTCTGGTTCAGGATCCGAAGAAGATCCAGAAAAAGAAAAGCTTCGTGGTGTAAGCACTTTTTCTTTTTCGTTTTTTTTCTATCTTTTAGAAATTTTTTTTTTTTTTTTTTTGAAAAAATAAAAAAGAATGAAAGTGAGCTCAAAAATAATGATTTATTTATTGATTATATGCTTGTGACCGTGGTTGAATAAAAGAACATTGCCCTTGTATGAAATCAGTTTTTTAAAAAACTTAGTAGTTGGTTTGGATCTGTCTTTGTAATAAAATACTGATTTAAGCAAATGAAATAAAACATGTTTTTTTTCCTCTCATTTATTCAATTCTTTTTCTTTATAGAAATGAGATCTAGTTCATTTAAAAGATAACTCTTTTTGGGACTAACTAAATGGACAAATACCTAACAAACCAACAAATCCTTCAATTTGATTAAAAATATGTTTTTTTAAAATTCTCCAATACTGTTAATTGTAAAATAAAAAGATCAAAAATTATCATTCAGCTTTCCATAAAATCACAGTCCAAGAATTAAAATAAATCATCAAAAGTCCCCAATTCTCAAAGGTAAATTAATAATCTAAGCTGGTTTTAAGAATTAAAAATTTGAAATGGTTATATGATTTATAAATTACAATTATGGAAAGCTGAATGAAAATTTTGTTCCATTTATTTTGCAACAAATAGTATTTCTGAAAAGAGATTGTAATCTCAAATTTTTATTTTAATAATTTTGAAAAAAAAAACAAATGGTTATTTTAATAAAAAATATATCTTTCAGAAAGGTTCCTTAAGGATCTATGTTACAAGTAAATTCTTCATATAAACCAAATTTCAAAATTAATGGCAAACTTTTTTATTCTTATTTTTTTCTTTTTTCATTTTTCTTTTAAAAAATTCAATGATTACACTATATTTTTATTTATTAATCTATATTGACTATTGTCTCCAAAAAATATAGTAAAATACATTATAATTCAATTAAAAACACAATTAAACTAATTTTTTTCTTATGAAAAATCTGCCCCCATTTTTGAAATTAAGCTTACACCACAAATGTCATCCTTTTAGATTGGCTAATGTGATAAAGATCTTTTATCCACAGGATAAAATATTTTTAGTTTTTGCAAAAATGAGTTTAATAGTTTTTTTTTTGATTTTATTTTCTGTTCTACTTTAAAAATCACTTATGAGTCCTTAAAAATACACCCAAGGTGACATTTATCCAATTATTTTTTCATCAAAGACAGTTATTAGTACCAAAGTACGAAAAACTCAGCAAAAGGTTAATAATTTCCCCATAAACCACTAATACTCTCAAAATTACTCCTCAATACTGTTTTGTGTTTTCTAGGTCCTTAAAATAGAACAAAAAAACGAAAAACACATCAATTTTGTCTAAAATAATTTATTTTAATCTTTGGATAAAAGACCGTAAACACCTGAGCCAAAATGAAAGGACGACATTTGTAATGTGTCTGATAAATTCATTTGGAATGTACCTACTTAATTTTTGTGACTTTTTGGATTATTTTGTTTTGATGAATGTTTTTAGACACTCATATTTACACTTGCTAATTGTTTAAAATTTTTGAAAAATTGAAATAAATTAAAAAGACTTTTACTTTTACATTAAAAAGTGTGGACTAAACCTTTTAAAAAAGTCTTACTCAAACGGTTTGATTCACTATTTTCAGCATTTTGGGTAACCTATTTAAAACCTTTTTGTTTTTACTTTTTTAAAATTACTTGTTTGAAAAAAAAGATCAAATTCATTCAAGGACTATTCATATTTTATGGCCTGTGAGTCTTACTTTTAAGACAAACAATATATTTATTGACTTTAAAGAATGTTGAGTCAAAGAGATCTTGTTCAAATTTAAAATTTAGGTTGTTTTCCAAAAATTTGTTGTTTGATAAAACTATATTTGCTTTTCGAAATTCGAAAATTTACCTAGAAAAGATTCGAAAATCAAATTTTGTCTTGCTAATCGGCTTTATCCAAATTATTTTTAATAATAACATAGATCACTTAAAGAATATCAATATACCGGAAAAATAATTTGGATAGAGCCAGTAGCAATATAAAAAAAAAAAAAATTGATTTTAAATTTGCCATTATTTTTTAAAATTTCAATAAATTTTGGATCAATAAAAATTTTCATCAAAAATCCTCAAAAATCCTAAATTTTGCAATATTTTGACTTTCCTTTAATTTTCATTCTTTTAAATCATTTTTATTGGTTAAGGTAACGTATTTGAATCACTACATAAAATAAAATATGAATAATACTTGAATGAATGTGATCTTTTTTTTCAAACAAGTAATTTTAAAAAAGTAAAAACAAAAAGGTTTTAAATAGGTTACCCAAAATATTTAAAAGAGTGAATCAAACCGTTTGAGTAACACCTTTTTAAAACTTTTATTACTCACTTTTTTTAAAACAGTTGTACCACCACAAAATTGTTTTTAAAAAAATTTTAAATTTAACATTATTTGGAAAATAAATTTTTTTTTTTTCAATATTTTATGATATCTAATATTGAAAATACTGAGAAATTAAAAATCAATTAACACATTTTTTTCATCTCATTTATCAAATTTATAAAATCCCAATTTCATTTACTGAAAGGTAATCATTTACTAAAGTCAATTTAATCTTTGAATTTCAAGGAAAATAATAGAACAAGCTATGTGAAATAAACATGTGTTATTTAATTTAACTAAGCTATTTCCAATAAAGTGGGGCAAATTTATTTTAAAATATATTTATGTAACCCATTCTTCAAAATAGGATTTAAATATCCAAAATCATTAACCACCATTTATAGATTCTTGATAATAATTCAATTTGTTTCTTAGTATTGTTTTGCAGAAATAAAATATATTAAAATTTATGATCTCGATTTTATCTGATATTTTTTTATGGTGAAAATTGGTGTTTATTATTTTCTTTTGATCGAAAAAAATATTTTCATAACTTGTATAATCTCAACAAAATTTACAATATAATTAAAAACATATAACTGCGTTTTCGTGTTTAAAAAATCATTTGTTCCCATTCCATATTTCCGGTTTTTTATTGAAATTGGTCGTACATTGTTTTAGCCAAAAAAAGATCTATTTTTTTTTTTCATTTTTTGGGAATATTTCAACTAATATGCTTTGAATTAAATATATAAGTGGTTGATTCAATCGGTATAAATATTAAACTTAATTTGGTATTATTGATTAAAGATTACCATCACTAAAAAAGATTATTTTTTATGAAATGTAAAAAAAAATGCCCCACTTTTTTGGAAATACCTTAAATCCTACTTATTATCATTTACTTACCTTCTTTTTCACTATTTGTTAACGTGTTGCTAAAATTTGATGAATTCATAAAAATTTAAAATTTTAAAAATATATACTATCAGTTTAAGAAATCATTTTTTAAAATATAAATATTCATTAAAATTAAGAGGGCTTTATTAGATTATTGATGAATAAAATATTTTTTTTTTTAATTATAAATAGATTTATTTTTCCACATATTTCAAACACCTTTTTTACATTGATTTTTTGATTTATTTTCATTTAAGAAAATTATTTTTAACTTTTTATATTTCCTTAAAAAAAAAAGAAAAAAGAAGAATTTTTTTTTTTTTTATTATTATTTAAGGGAGGGGTTATTAATTCCCTCTTATTTGCTGTTAGGTTTTTTTTTTTTAATTTGAGAACTAAACAGAAAATTTATGTAATTTTCGGTTTATTTTTCAAATTAAAAAAAACCGTCTTTAGCTTTTCTTGAGTTTTCTGTTTATTTCTAAAGTAAAAAAAATCTAGAACACTTAACAGATAAAACAGAAAACCTCAAGAAAACCTAGGCACTTGACGGCACTCTACGGCATTTCCCGAATTCCTAAATTTATATTTAGGAATTTTATTAAAGACTCAAAAATAAGTTTATTACCCTTTCGATTAGAGTTTTATACGTGAAAAATAAAAAGAACCATACATTTTAAAAAAAAATTAAAACAATACAATAAACCCAGTGTTATGATTTAATTGTTTTGGAATTTGTTTTAATTTTTTTTTTTTTTTTTTCAATATTTCCCCTTTTCCCAAATTAATATTATTATGAAAGTTCATTTTTTTTTGGACTTATTTTATTTTCATGGACATTTTTTCTTATAAATCTTTAACTATTCATTAGCCAATTATTATTTTTTTTTTTGACTTATTTTTGTTTACTTATTCAACCTTTATTATTTCTTTCATCCTTGTTTAATATAAAATTTATTCCTTAAATATTCATATTTGAATAATAAATGTGAAAAATAAATATTAAACAAAAAATTCAATTTTACGAATTTTTGATTTGTTGTGGAATATTTAACAGAAGAAATTAACAATTTTACATAATTAATTTATAAAATTTAAATAAACACTAAAGTTTTGCACAAATTAATAAACAATTAAAAAATTTTTTTATTACAACTATGACACTCTTAAAACCATTTAATAAATGAAATAGTGACCTTTAATTTTAATAGAGAAAGGGATCTTCTGAAAATATCTATGAGAATTTTCACCTCTTTTTTTATTTTTTCCATTCTCTTTTATTTCATTTCTTATATATACACACACATATAATATATATATATATATATATATATATATATATATATATATATATATTCAAAAATTTCAAACCAATTCCTATCCTTATACTTGCCAAGAAATGTATTTGAGATTTTGTTTTTAACATCATGAATGTTTGTTTAACTGAGTAATTTTTAAAATAAAATTTTTTGGATCCACAATGCTCTTAAACTTTTTAACCATTTTGTTATTGAAAATTATTTCAAAAATAGGATCACAATAATTCTAAAAGAAAAAAAATGAAAATAATTTTTATAATAAGAATCTGTAACCAAATACAAATAATAAATATATAAATATATATATATATCAAAATTTATAAAAATAAAAAAAAAAAAAAGAATAAATCAGAATTTATGAAAATTATTAAGAACAAAACACTCAGATATTTTCTGAAAGGTTTAACATATCATTGTGTATTTCAAGAAAAAAAAAAAAAAAAATTGTAAAATTTTTATTTGCATCAACAAAGAAAAATGAATCTGAAGAACTACATTTCAAATAATTAACCACCTTTTTTCTTATTACAAATCTTAATTCCACTTTTTAAGATTTGTAGCAAAAACTAAAATATATTAAATTCAATAATATCTATAGTGAAATTAAGTGTGTTTATAATCTTCTTTCACATCAGATTAAAGATCAAGAAAGACATTTATTAAATGAAAATATTACTGTAAAAGCAATTTTAAAAAAGTTTTACTTTCTTTAAATACATTACTTTTATTGATATTAAATTAAAATTCAATCTATTTATTTACATCAAATATTTTTAATCCAAGATTTGAAGATAAAAAAAATAAAAAAACTAAGGATTTAAAATTCATTCTTATAAAATTGATTAAATAAATCTATTTTAAATTTAAATATTCAATATTTTAACAAAAAATTAATATTTTTCCTTTTCTATTTTTTTTTTATTTATTTTTTTTTAGGCGTTAAGTGGTGCTATTTTAACAGAAAAACCAAATATTAGATGGAGTGATGTTGCAGGGTTAGTCGGTGCAAAAGAAGCATTAAAAGAAGCCGTTATTATGCCAATTAAATTTCCACAATTGTTTGTTGGTAAAAGAAAACCTTGGAAAGGGATTCTTCTTTATGGGGTAAATTTTTCTTTTTTTTTTTTTTTTTTTTTTTTTTTGTTTTTTATTTTTTTTTTAAAATTAAATTTCCAAAAATTATATGAGCACAAACCTTATAGACTTAAATTATTTAAATCCAATTTTTTTGTGTGTTCGTGTATGATTGTTAATTATATTTAGATTTTTTAAGAAAAATTAAAATAAAAAAAAGAGCATGTTTACATCTATTACTGTGACTCGTATATAATGAGATATCAGAAATTTTGTAGTAATAAATATCTTATCGCCATTGGAAGTATTTACGATTTTTTACATCTTTAATAAAAATTATTGATTTTTTTTTTTTTATTTTATTTTATTATTTGGAAATATTTTGAAAAATACCCAATATATAATAATTCAGTTAGTATTAGTATTTAATTCGATTTTACATACCAATTTGCTAATAGTACTAATTAAAAAGAGAATATTATATGAAACGTAAAAAAAAAAAAATGTAATACTTTTTTGGAAATTTTTAAAATTCATATCCAACATTGAAGAAATTTATAAAATTAAAAAAAAGAAATCACTTTTTGAAAAAGACTGTAAAAAATTAAAAAATCTAATAATTGAAAAAATAAATATTGTGGATCTCTAAAATATTCTCGAGAATACCCGAAAATAGAAAATAGCCGAAATTTTTTAACAACTAAAAAACACTTTTTGAACAACATCTAAGAAACTCTAGTGTCGATCGACTCGGTTTAATGATAAAATTGGAATTTTTATTGTGTAAACATTTTTTTTTGACTGAAAAATATAAAATGTGAAAAATTGCTTATTTTGAGGAATAATATTCAACTCATTTTGTCTGAAAGGAATTGGTATCTTAGATGCCTGCAACATTTCTGATCATTGCTAAATTGTATGAACTAAGGAGAGAAAATGTATTTTTAATAACGATTTCTAATTTTGTATCATTATTCATAATTTTGTAATCTTAAATGCAATCCAAAAATAACCCTGTAATATCTAATCGAGCAATTACATCACGTACCCTACTCAAGGCTATCAAAACCAAATCATTTCTAACTTTCCATTCCAGAAGAGAAATTGATTTAATCTAACACATACAAACGCACAACACAACCCAACACAACCCGTACCATACCAAAAACATACCCTGGAATACAATACACCTACCCTAACAAGCTCTAACATACTCAAAATACTCAAAAAGTACTAAAAACTTTTCAGAGGGTTTTAAACCGAAAATTCAAAAAATATTTTGTCTTAAAGTTAAAATTGTTATTTTACCAATAACCATTTATCCCTGAACTCTACGGTTTCTTAAAAGTTCTTCAAAAGGTGTTTTTAAGTGGTTGTAAAATTTTCGAGTTTTTTTTGATTTTCGGGTATTCTCGGAAGTATTTCAAACACCCAATATTGTTGAAATAGACATTCATCAAGATTTTCTTATGTGCTACATTATAAAAAAAAAGAAAAAAAAAATTATTAATCAATTTTTTAAATTGAATCCTTCTTTTTTGTCACCAAAATAATTTTTAAGTAAAATATTTAATTCATAAAAATAAACATCTTGTTGGAAAGAAAGTAAATAGGTCATTAGATATCTATATCTATCTATCTATCTATCTATCTATCTATCTATCTATCTATATATATATATATATAAACTCTGTTTCAGTCAAAGGGGCCCAACGTTTTTTTCAAATATCAATTATTTTATATAATTAACCTTTGAAGAACAAATAAGAAATAAAGAGAATAATACACCTCAAAGAAATGTTGATACATGTCTGAAAGAAAACTAATTAATCAATAGCTTTTCTTAAAAATTGAAAAACTCAAATTCTTAGGGCCCAATTGAGAAAAACAAGGATGTTCGTTTTGAACTTCTACTGGTATTTGAATAATAAATATGAAACATTTTTCACTTCATTTTCCATACTTTTCTTTTAGAAATTAAGCTCCCAAACAAAGTTTGTTGGTATTTGTGGTCTCTATTTGAAAAAGGAAATGAAAATGAAGTGAAAATTTTTCACATTTATTAAACAAATATCAAGATCAAAGATCGAATTGAATTGCAATAGAAATCAATAGATTTCTCAAGAATCTTTACATGGTTTCAATGACATTAGAATAACACATTTTTACCAAGTGACTATTGATCATGCAATAAAAAATTTTTTGCAAATGAATCTGGTTTTTAAATAAAAAATCCAAAAAAAAAACAAAAATGTGAAAAAATGATTTCAATTTTGAAAATTTCCAAAATAAAATTTTTCTTCTAATATCTATGCAAACCCTTTAAACACGTGTATTATACCATTACAAATTGACCCCTTTGACTGAAAAATAGTTTATATATATTAGGATAAAAATAATAAAAAAATGTAAAATTCTTTCAAAAAAAAAAAAAAAATACTTTTATCATTTTGTTTGAAAATGAATTATAAATTGATTAGAATTCTGGACAATAAAGTGTTTCAAAATTTCTGGGATTTGATTTCTAATTTTATTATAATTTCAAAAATTAATATTTATATAAATCAAATTAAAAAAAAATTAAAAATCTATTAAATTAAATAATTATAGCCACCAGGAACTGGTAAAAGTTACCTCGCCAAAGCTGTTGCAACTGAAGCAGATTCTACATTTTTATCCGTTTCCTCATCTGATTTGGTATCCAAGTGGTTGGGGGAAAGTGAAAGATTAGTCAAGCAAATGTTTGCGATGGCAAGAGAGAAAAAGCCCTCCATTATATTTATTGATGAAATTGATTCTCTATGTAGTGCAAGAAGCGAGAAGGATTCTGAATCTGGAAGAAGAATTAAAACAGAATTTTTGGTACAAATGAACGGATTGGGTAACTCTATGGATGGTATTTTAGTTCTTGCCGCAACCAATATCCCATGGGCCCTTGATACAGCTGTTAGAAGAAGATTTGATAAAAGGATCTATATCCCTCTACCAGATCAAGCAGCACGCGCCAGAATTTTTGAAATTCATCTTGGTAAAACTCCCCATAACTTGAAAAAAAAGGATTTTAAAAAACTTGCACAAAAAACTGATGGATATTCAGGTAGTGATATTTCAGTTATTGTTAAAGACGCATTAATGCAGCCTGTGAGAAAGGTGCAAACCGCTACACATTTCAAATGCGTTAAGGGCCCAGACCCAGAAGACCCAGACATTATCCGTGATGACTTAGTAACTCCCTGTTCACCAGGCGACAAAGGTGCCTTTGAAAAAAACTGGATGGATATTGAATCAAATGATTTAGTCGTTCCAGATATAACAATGAAAGATTTCCTCAAGTCTATCAAAAAAATCAAACCTTCAGTTGGAGACGATGATATCAAAGAGCACATTAAATTTACTGAAGAATTTGGGGAAGAATGTTAAAAAATTTTTTTCCGTATCTTTTCTTGTTTTGTTTTTGTTCCAATTTTTAATTTTCTTTTTTTTTTTTTATATCTTACTCATCTTTTTTTTATTTTATTTTATTTTATCCTATTTTCTTTTATTTTTTTGACTTTTTAATTTATTTCTTTTTGATCATCAACAAGTATAATTTTTATTAAAAATAATTTTAAAATTTGAAAAAAATTTACTCAATAAATCCAATAAATAAGTACATTATAAATTTCTTTTCATTTTTTTTAAAAGCCCACAAAAAAATTTTGCATTAATTATCTATTCATTTTTTTTTTTTTTTTAATCAACCAATTGTTTTTAGATTAAATTTGACCTTTTTTTTTTGATATTGTTTAAATTAAAAAATCAAAATATTTAGTAATGAAAATTTGAATTTGAGTAGCAGAGTAGATTGCAATTCATTAAAAATTTTATTTCTGTCAAAGCTGACCAAAAAAATTTCCAAATATCAATTATTTTTTATATTTAACTATTGAAAATTAAATAAAAAATAAGTAAGGCTTTAAATAAAATATATAAGAAAATAGTTGATGTCTGTATGAAATAAAACTTGTAAATGACGAGATTTTCTTAAAAATTGAAAAACTCAAATTCTGAAGTGATGTCATTAACAAAAACAACAATAATAATTTTCAGCTTTAATTAAGATCTTTAGAAAATTCGAATAGAAATAAAAAAGATTTTTCTATAATCAATTTCATGTTTTCAATAACATTAAAATACCACCTTTTTACTAAGGGACTGAAGATCTTGTAAAATAAAAAATAATTATGAATAACAAATCAATTCTAAATAGAAAAAAGAAATAAAAACAAAAAATGACAAAAAAAATACTTTGATTTTGAAAAATTCCATAATAATTTTTTTCTTCTAATATCCATTCAAGCATCATAAAAAGGTGTAATTCACCCATTATAACTTGACATTTTGATGAGGCAATGAAGTTCTTATATATAAACCCTTTTTCAAACAAAATGACACAAAAATTTTCAAGAATTATCCATAATTGAATCAAATTAATTGTAGTTTCATTCTAAAAAATAGGAAACTCTTTAAAACTTAAAAAAACACTCAACTTGATATTTAAAACTCATTGAAACAAAACAATCAAATAGAAAATTAAATATTTTAAAAATTGATTTTCTCTTGGATTTGAAATTCGATATCTCGTTTTGTAAATGATAAGGAAAAAAAATATCAAATCAATAAAACCCTTTGAACAAGGTGAATTGGGAAAAAGTTCTCTGAATTTTATTGATAATTCTTGACCAGTTAAACTTTTGTTCTTTAAAGTCTCATTTTCAAGATAAAGAGGGAAATCATATCGGTATTTTGTTGGAATTGTTTATTATCTTTATTTTCTTTTTTCTTGGTTCCATACATCAATCCAATAATGATCTTTCAAAATTCCAACATCTAGCTCATTCAAAATCAAACTTAAACTGTTTTCATTTTTATACTGTCAGATTATTTTCAAATTGGTTTATTCTTATCTTGGTTTTTTCATTTTCCAACTGTTCAATATCCATAAATAAAAAAAATGAAAAAAGTAATAATTGAAATGAAAATCTCCAAAAAGTAATTCTCTTTTCATCAATCAAATTTAAGGGCATTGACGATTTATTAGGAATGCAAATTTGTTTGAAAAAGAGTTTAGATTGATTTTTTTTTTTTTTTTCAGAAAATTATAATTATAATAATTGAAAATTCTATAAAGCGAGAGAGAGAGAGAGAATAAGAAAAATAATGCAAATATAATGAATAAAAAATAAAAATATCATTTGCATTATCGAATTTATAATTTACCCACATTCTTGAGATTTGAAGGGATTAAATAAAATCAAATTTTTACTATTTTTATTAATTAAGTTCAATTGCTTTTTGACTTTTTTTTTTAATTTAAATAATGAATAGAAAAAATCAAAAATATTCTTTTTTTTCTTAAAATTAAAAAAAACCTCTTTAGGTTTACTTGAGTCTTTGGTTTAACCTGATATTCAATATATTTTCAGAATAACATAGAAAAACTCTCAAAAATCACCATTAACTTCACGAAACTGCCTTGGAATTAGTGTAAAAATGATATTTTGTTCTCTATTCTTTTTAAATTTTGAAAACTGTGGTTAGGTTTTCTTGAGTATTCTGTTTATTTCGAAAGTAAATAGATTTTCGTTAGGTTTTTTTGAGTTTTCTATTTATTTCTGAAGTTTTTTAGATTTTCTAGAGTTTTCTGTCAATTTGGAAAATCAATTGATTTTGCAGATTAAACAGAAAACCACAGAAAACCTAGGAACTTGTAGACACTTAATTCCCTATAGGTAATCTACAGTAATTCTCCCAGAATTCAAATGAGGGTGCGAAAAACACAGATAAAAAGATGATTAATAATAGAGTAATTTCATGAAATATTATTAATATTTGGTATTCTGCTGTTGTTACGTTTTTATTTTTTAATGAAAAAGAACTGAAGAAAATCAAAAAATTGAATCTATTCTTAAAAAAAAAAATAAACACTACATAAAAGTATCTGGGCACTAAGTACCCAGATTTATATTTTTTTTTTTACTATTTCAAGTATTTTTTATTTTTATTTTTCTTATTAGTTTTTCTTTATTACCTTTTTTTTTCTAACCTAATAGCTTTGATGGAAAATTATTTACAAGACAAATAAATTTCAAAATTTTAGTTAATCAAAATTTAATAATTTCTTTGTTTTGTTTAAAAGATATAATTTTTTAAAAAGTTTTTTGTCAAATATTTTTGACAATTTTTTTTTCCATATGCTTCTGATATAATTATATCTTTCACAATTTCTAAAAAAGCGATCTATTGTTTCCCGAATATTAAGTACAGTAATCATACTTTCCCCCCTTTTCTTTTTTCCCGAAAGTATCTTATTCGGATTGGGTTTTTAAGACATATGAATATCTATTTAATACATTTGTAAAAGTTCGAAAAAAATTGAAAATGTAGCAATCATAAAGAACGAAAAAAAAAAAAAATTTTTTTACAATAATTCAAAATTAATTACATATTTGAAGTGTTTGAAAATGATGAAAAAGAAAAATACTTTAATTTTAATCTTATTGGAATGTATAATTAATATACAAAAAAAAATATACATTTTATTGTTTTGAATAAAAAAGTGTAATTGATAAAAATTTTTTAAAAATTTTTTATGATTTTGAAAGAATAAATATCTGTAAAATTGAAAAAAAAAATACAGAAATTCTAGTTGTACCACATAAAACTATATATATATATATATATATATATATATATATATATATCTATATATGTTATATTATATTGAAATAAATTAGTTTTTATAGGTGAATTTTTTGATAAGAAAATTTTTTGATTTAATTTCAAAAGAGTGTTGATATTTGAAAATGATTTTCAAAATAATTTTAATTTTCAAACCAATCAATTGGTGGTGGTAATGGTGGATTTAGAGAGTTTTCCTCTTCTTGTGTTAAATTGTTACTTGAACTATTTGATTTGTCCTGATTTTTTGGTGTGTTTGACTTGAAAATATCAAAAAAGTCATTTTTACTTTTTTTTGTACTTTTGCTGTTTTTTGTTGGAGTCAAATTGCTACTCTTGGTATTTAATTGATCACCAAAACTATTTTTAGAATTGTTTGGTATATTGAAATCATTAGTATTAACGAATAAATCATCTTCTAAACTATCCAAATGAAAAAAGTCATCATTTAATTGTCGATCATTGGGCTTTGGATTTTGTTTTAAATTTGGTGGAGTTTTATTAACAGGATTATTCGATGAACTTTTAACACTAGAAGGTAATTCTTCCAGAAAACTTGAAGAATTGAATGATGGAAACAAATTTGGAATTTTTAAATTAAAATCTAAATCCAAAATTCCATTTAAGGCATCTTGAGGCTTATTAATTTTTGGTGTTTTCTTATGTACTTCTTGATCGTTTTTCTTTTGTATTTGCATTTGTTTTGCTTTTTCCTTTTCTGTTTTTTTTTTGTTTATCTTTCTTATCCGCTCTTGTTCTCGTTCTCTTTCTTTTTTTCTTTGTATTTGTATTTGTTTCTCTTTTTTCCTTTTCCGTTTTCTTTCCCTTTCTCGTTCCCATTCTTTTTCTTTTTCTTTTTCTTTTTCTCTCTCCTTTTCCCTCTCCTTTTCCCTCTCCCTCTCCCTTTCTCTTTTTCTTTCTCTTTCTTTCTCTTTTTTTCTTTCTCTTTCTTTTTTTTCTCTCAGTTTTTCTCTTTCTCTTTTCCTTACTTTCTCCAATTCCCTCTCCCTTTCTCTTTCTTTTTCTCTTTCTTTTTCTCTTTCTTTTTCTTTTTCTTTTTCTTTTTCTCTTTCCCTTTCTCTTTCTCTTTCTTTTTCTTTTTCTTTTTCTTTTTTTTCTCTCGCATTTTTCCTTTCCATTTCCTTTTTTTCCTCATCAATATTTTTAATGGCGCCTTTATTGATTTGCTTTTCATGAGTGAAATTATTATTACTTTTGATTTTATTATCTTTACTATTCTTTATTTCAATGCTGTTATTATTGAAAAGAAGAGGAGTAAAATCCGAATTTGACTCTGAACTTGAATTGAATTCAAACTCGGAACCAGAACTTGAATTAGAGTCAGGACTACCACTAGAGCTAATCGAAGAACCAGACTCTAAACTCATACTATTATTCGTTTTAGAGTCCAAATGGTTTACTCTTCTTTTTTTGTTTTGTAGTGTTGAAATTCTTTCTTTTTCCTTTTCCTTTTCCTTTTCCTTTTCCTTTTCCTTTTCCCTTTCCCTTTTTCTTTTTCTTTCTCTTTCTTTGCTATGTTTTTTGTATTTTGATTGGTGGTGTGCTGAATAATCATTTGGAGTTCTTCTTCTTCTTTTTCTTCTACTTTTTTTTTTCGGATCATATTTATGGTACTTTTTTTTTCTTTTCTTCTCTTTACTCCGAGAAGAGCTTGAATATTTTTTTTTTTCACTTCGACTTCGCCAATGTGATCGGTGGCCGTGGTGGCTTCTTTTTTTTGAATGTAAATTTTTATGGTAAACTCGTTTATTTTGCACAGAATATGATCTATGCTTTCTTCCTCGTTTTGGTGTTTCTAAACAATCCTTGTTTGGAAATTTTATTCTTGCGCCATTGCTATTTGTTCTTGAGATCATTAAGTCAACATTACGAATTAAAAATAACCTCCTGTTCTGGATAAGGCGAAGGAAAAAGATCGGAAAGGCACTTTTTTGAAAAGTTTTTTGTTGGAATTTTCTTTTTCTTTTATAAGATTGGTCAGTGATCCCTCGGTAACCAGAATAATAATAATATGTTTTAGCTAATCCTGTGTCTTGTAACAATTCTTCGGGGAAGTTTTCCATTGTAATCAGTTTCTCAATCTTAAAAATTAAAAAAGTAAATAGATAAAAGTAGAGAAAATGATTGTTGAATTTTCCAAACATCTTTCACAATCTTGGGAATATTATGAAGCTTTGAGTATTTTCAAAAGAATTTCCAACACTTTTAAATGTTTTCAAAACTTTCAAAAGCGTAAAAGCTTTCTAAAATTGAAAATATTTATTGTTATAAGTTTTGTGAACATTTTTTTATAAATTAATTAAAATTGTAAAATTAGCTATATATTAAAAATTTGGTTTATAAAAAAAGTAAATTTAAGTTCTATTAAGGGTATAAAAGGTGTAGAAGTTATTTTTCTCTTTATATAAACATTTTTAAAGCCGAATTATTTGTAAATTAATTCAATATTTTTTTTTTTTTATTTATATTAAATTAGAGAAGTCAAAGAAAAGTAAGGTATCATTAAAACTATGAATATGTATTTTTTTTGTTGAATTTTCATTTCAAATAGTTTACAAAAGCAGGATCAAAGAAATTTTTTTGAAAAAGGAAATAATAAAAAAAGAATATTGTCATTATTGTTTTTTTTTTTGTTATAAAATTTAGTCAAGCTGGGTAGAAGTTTCTAGATTTTTGTTTGTAAACGAATTAATATTGTTTTTTCTTCTTTATTTTGGTTACTTTGTAATTTTTTTTTTGTTTTTTTAAGGTTCAAACTTTTTTTCCATTATGGAGAGCATATTCTATGATTCATAATTACTTGAAAATTCGTTGATAGTTTCAACCACAAATGTTTCTCAAATATTACTGTGTAGAAGATTAATTCTTTTTTTTTTGCCAGTTTGAATTTTAATGGTTTTCTTGAATAGATACAAAACCAAAAAAAAATACAGTTATTTCGAAAATAACACAAAAATGTTTTTTTAAATGAAAAAAATTCAATTTTTATACCTTGTGGTTCGTTTTAAGGTGGCCTATACAAAGTTATTTGTTTTTTAAATATAAAAAATAAGATTTTTTGTATCGAAAAAAACTATATTTGTTTGTCTGAGAGGTACTCTTGATTTTTCATTAGAACACTTAACTCTCAAAAAAACCTACTAATTTATAAGTTTTGTATTTTTCAAAATCATTAAGAGTTTATTTTTGATATTTTCAATATTAATATCTATTTAATAAACATCTTTCAAATAAAGAATCAAGAATTTTGACTATTAAAGACTTTGTTGATATAAATTAAAAAATATTTGTTTTCTTATTTTATCCATTTAAGTTTTTTTTAATTTTTGAAATAAATAGAAAATTTAATAAATTTTAGGTTTAATTGTAAAAGTAAAAAAAATCGCCGTAATCTTTCTAGAATTTAAAAGAATTGAGCTAAATTTATGATTTTTCTCCATTCTTTTGAATTCTGGAAAAGCGCCGTTAGGTTTTCTTGAGTTTTCTGTTTATTTGGAAAAGTGATAGATTTCACAAATAAAATAGTAAACCTCAAGAAAACCTAGGCACTCTATGGCACTCTACAGGTACTTTTCGTTATCTTTTCCAGAATTTAACAGAATAAAGTAAAATATTTGATTTCATCTGAGTCTTTTGAATTAAGGAAAATAACAATTAGCTTTTTTTGAGTTTTCTGTTCATTTGTAAAATTAATAAATTTTTGTTAGGTTTTTTTGAGTTTTCTATCTATTTAAACTTTGTTTAAGTCAAAGGGGCCCAACATTTTTTTCAAATATCAATTATTTTATATAATTGTCCTTTGAAGAACAAATAAGAAATAAACAGAATAATACACCTCAAAGAAATGTTAATACATGTCTGAAAGAAAACTAATTAATCAATAGCTTTTCTTAAAAATTGAAAAACTCAAATTCTTAGGGCCCAATTGAGAAAAACAAGGATGTTCGTTTTGAACTTCTACTGGTATTTGAATAATAAATATGAAACATTTTTCACTTCATTTTCCATACTTTTCTTTTAGAAATTAAGCTCCCAAATAAAATTTTCTTGGTATTTGTGGTCTCTATTTGAAAAAGGAAATGAAAATGAAGTGAAAATTTTTCACATTTATTAAACAAATATCAAGATCAAAGATCGAATTGAATTGCAATAGAAATCAATAGATTTCTCAAGAATCTTTACATGCTTTCAATGACATTAGAATAACACATTTTTACCAAGTGACTATTGATCTTGCAATAAAAAATTTTTTGCAAATGAATGAGGTTTTTAAAAAAAAATCGAAAAAAAAAAACAAAAATGTGAAAAAATGATTTCAATTTTGAAAATTTCCAAAAAAAAATTTTTTTCTTATAAGATCTATGCAAACCCTTTAAACACATGTATTATACCATTACAACTGGGCCCCTTTGACTGAAAAATAGTTTAGAAGATCTATTGATTTTCGTTATAAAACAGATAACCCCAAAAAAATCCCAGAACAATTAACAAATAAAACAGAAAACCTCAAGAAAAGCAAGGCACTGAACACAAACAGACTATTTATTACATTGCATTTTGTTTGTCTAAAATACAGTTTGATTAGATAGGTTATTTTATTAAAAATGTTAATTTTCAAAACTATTTATTATTATCTATAAAAGTAAATATCACAAAGTTGAATTAAACTAAAATTCATCAATCCATTTATTTGGAATTTTTTACCTGAAAAAACAATTTTTTTTCTTGACTAGAGACTTTTAGAAAAGGTGGTTAAACTAACAACAATCAATACAAAGGCATCAAGATTATTAAGAATTAGAATGTTGATTATATTTTGAATAAACTTGATTAACAAGGATGAAATTTTAATTAAAATAGTAATTTTATCTATCTTAAAATTTTCTATTTTAATTTTTGATATTAGCAGATAAACTTCTCTTTGTTTAGAAATTCTTTCATAATGAATGGATTTTCTAAAACTTTAAAATGTAATTTTAATAAATAACATATTAGAATAATTATAAGAATAAAAAAGGCAGATCTTTCAGCTCTTCAAAATCTTAAATCGTGTTCAATAGTAAAATATTTCAAAAAATCACAAGTAACCAATCCCAAAAAAAATCAAATAACATTCATACTTTAATATCGGAAATAATTTAATTTTATATATTAATTTAATTTCATTAAGAAGAAATAATTTTGAGTATTTTATTTAACTCTATTTCAATTTTTAAATTTATTTGTCAAATGAAAAACTTTTTAAAAATCAATTGTAATCTTTGACAAATAAATAATCAACAGAAAACAAATTTCTAAAAGAGAAAAAATCAAATTAATCACCAAAAATCACAAAGAACAACAACTATAACACAACACCTCTTGAATTCTTGAGTTATTTTTGAAAAATTTGCAGACAAAAAGAGGAATTATTATCTAATGAAGAAAAACTAAAAATCAAAAAGCAGACAATAACTTTGACTTTTAAAAAAACATCACTACTTGTCTGATCAACTTATTAAAGAGAAGAAACCCACCTGAGAATATCTTATCATCTTAAAAAAAAACTGTTTCCAAAGAAAGAAAAAATAAATCAAAAATTTTGATCTCTGGTAATTCATTTTTTCAAATTTTATTCAAAAAAGCAGATTTGAATTACATTTTTAAAAAATGAATAACCACCTCTTGAGCCAAAACGAAATCCAATTACCAAGACTTGATGACATCCGATCTCAAGTCTTCAAAGAGCAAGAAAAAGAACAAGAAATCGAAGAAGAAAAAAAAGAACAAGAAAAAAAAGAACAAGAAATCGAAGAAAAAATTGAAGAACCAAAAGAATATCAAGACTTTGTGAAAAAATTCCGCTCAAAAGAATGGTTTAATGACTTTCGTAAAATGATCTTTCGAAACCCAGACAGGTTATCTTATAAAATAAAAGAAATGCATTTTAGTGACGATCAAGAACTTAAAGGTTTTGCAAAGCAATTACTGTCAAACCCCAAGATGTTTGCAAAGTTTTTTGTGGAGATTTACCAAGAGCAAGAATTAATTAGCCATGAAGAAAACCAAAAAAGAAAAATCCAAGATGAAAGAAGAAGAAGAGAAAATCAGAAAAAAAGAAGGCTTGAGAACATTAAAAACAAACCTAAAGGCAAGCCAAAAAGCAGCTATGATTGGAACAGTTATGATAAACAAAGCAGTTACTACTCACCCAAAAATAGTGGTGGCAGTTTGTTTGGTAAAAAAAAGGTTGCGAAAAAAGAGAATCATTATTTTTCACAAAAGGTCAACGAGACAATGAACACCAATAACCAGAGTCTTTTTACCAAGAAAGTTCCTAAGCTTAACACTTCTGTAAAGCCAAAATTTGATGAAAGTTTAGTCCAAACTCTCGTTGAATTCGGTGTACCAAAAGAAAGATGCCAAGACCTACTCGGTAGGGCATCTGGTGATGTCGCTGTAGCAGCAAATTTGTATTATTCTCATTTATAACTGTTTCAGTTTTGTACTTTTTTTAATTCTCCTTTAGCTTTCTTTAATCTGAAAATAATCCTCTAGATTTTACAATTTCAATTAAAACTGTATTCTACAGCTTAAACTGACCGTATTTTTTTTTTAATTCTTTACTTTTCCTTTTCCTTTACATCTTTTTTTTTAACTTTTTTTTTTATTTTATTTTCACCTCGCTTTCGTTAATAAAATGATTTAAAGAATCCCAAAAATGTTTGGTTTTGGTAGTTTTAGTTTTGCCAAATTCTTTTTTCATCAATAGTTCTTGTAAGTTGCTTCGATTTCTGAAAAAATAACCTTTTTAAGGGATTAGCCTCATCATAGATTCTTCGATAATTAAAGTATGTTGTAATTCCGAATAAGTAATATCAGTTTACTAAAGTACAAATGACTAAAACCATTTATTCTAAATTTTATTGAACAATAAATTATTCGGTTTTTTTATCAAGGATCAAAATTAAAAATTCCTTTATTTTGAAATTTGATTTTTTTATTTAATTCTTTTTCCAAATCTAAAAATAGAAACTCGAAATAAAAGTAGTCTTAGTATTTGAAAAATTCATTCTTAGAACTTCCAAAAGAAACTATTTTTTCACTGTTTTTATATTTCAAGATTTACCCAATAATCATTAACATATAAAACCCCAAAAAATTGATTATTTTTGTTTCATTTTTATAAAGGAAATTGATTATCAATATAAACATTGTTTCAGTCAAAGGTGAATCCAAAAAAAAAACACTTTTTTCAAATATCAATTATTTTTTAGATTTACCTTTGAAGAACAAATAAGAAATAAGTAGAATAATATACATTAAAGAATTGTTGATATCCGTCTGAAATAAAAATAATAAATCAATAGATTTTCTTAAAAATTGAAAAACTCAATTTCTTAGGTTACCATTGAGAAAAACAACAATGTTCATTTTGATCTTCAATTGAAGATCCAAATAAAATTACAATCTAAATCATAGTATTTCTCTACAATAATTTTCACTGTTTCAGTATCAATTAGAATAACACGTTTTTACCAAGTGACTATCGATCTTTTAATCAAACAAAAATTTGCTAATGAATAATAAATCAATTCTAATATGAAAAAAAAAAAAAAAAAAAAATGAAAAAAAATAAAAGAAGGGTTTTTATGATAGATTATTATATATAAGAAATATTTCAATATTGAAAAAAAAAAAATAATAATTATTAAATGATAATAATAAATAATTAGTCTAAATTTCTTATTGATGTATATGTTTTTTATTTTCTCCTTCTTCTACCCCTATATCCTCTCCCTTTTTTTCGTCCCTTCCCGCCAAATGCTTTTCTTTTTTTCCAATCACTTCTTTTTAAAATAATTGGACGAGATCCAATATACTCTCCATGCATTTTCATTGCAGCTGTAAAATCGTTTGGGTCAAGAAAGGAAACAAACCCAAATTTTGGTTTTCCTGAAACCCTATCTCTGATTACCTTTGATTTCTGAAAGCTTGGAAATTTATTAAATGCTTCTCTTAATTTATCATCATTGACGTCTCTACCCAGATTACCGACAAATATTCGAAAATCGTCTATTATTTTATTATTGAAAAAAAAATAAAGAGAGAAATTTTTGTTAGAAAAAATGAAAGCAAAAAATGAAAAAATAAATAGGGTAACTCTTTTAACTTTTTGGTTATTTGTATTTAAAAAAATTTTTCAAAGAATGATCTTATTTATTCTTATAATATTTTTATTTGGTTTTACTTTGAATTTTCTCAATAGGGTTCTATAATAGTTTCAAGTTATGATTCTTTAATTGGTTGGATTTTCATCATTATTTTAAATTTTACTTTAAAGATTTTGTAATATGCAAAATAATTATTTGAAAAAAATATATTAAGGTTGGTTTTTTTAAAGTTTCTAAAAAAAAAAAGAAAAGAAAAATAATAATAAATTCCCAAATAAATATTAATATTGTTTTTTAATTTTATATAGAAATCTTTGTAATTTGTTTTTAAAATCAAATATGTTACTTGAAGAAAAAAACTGATTTATTCTATTTACAGTCTTTAATATTAAAAATCTTAATTTTTTTGACAAAATATTAATAATTGTGTATTATATCTCATCCTCCAAGAGTAATCTATAAATCAAACAACAGAAAAATTTTTTTCATAAATTATAGTCATTTACAAAAACTGAAAAAAAAAAAAAAAAAAAATGTTCAAAAGTATTCATAATTAAGGCTAAGATAAATTATATATAAAAGTTTGTCATGGAATTTTCCAAACTTTCAGTTTTCATGAAATATACTGATTGACCATATTTACTTGATGCATAAGGTATTTCCAAAAAAGTGGGTAATTTTTTTTTTACATTTCATTAAAAATCCTCTTTGTTAGTGAAATTATTTGTTAATTGAAAATATCAAATTAAGTTTAATATTAATACCGATTGAATCAATGAATATGGTATTTAATTCAAAATATGTTCAATGAAAATATTTCCAAAAATTGAAAAAAAAAAAATAGCACTTTTTTTGGTGAAAACAATGTAGGACCAATTTCAAGAAAAAACTGGAAATATGGAAAGGGTACAAATGATTTTTTAAACAAATAACATACATTTATATGTTTTCAATTCTATTTGAAAATTATTTGAGATTAAACAAGTTATGAAAATGTTTTTTTCAATCAAAAAGAAAATAATAAACACCAATTTTCACCCTAAAAAAAATATCAGATAAAATCTAGATCAGAAAATTGAATATCTCTTTTATTTATGTAATACAATACTAAGAAACAAATTGAATTATTATCAAGAATAGATAAATAGTAGTTAATGATTTTGTATATTTAAATACCTTTTTGAAGATTGATTTTAATAAATATATTTTAAAATAAATTTGCCGCACTTTTTTGGAAATAGCTTATATCAACTATTATCTTGATGTGCATTGTTCTACTTATTTCTTATTTGTTTTTCAAAGGTCAATTATAAAAAATAATTGATATTTTGAAATTTTTTTGAATAACCTTTGACAGAAATAAAGTTTAGAAGAAATAAGCATACTAACTTTCATTTTTGGGATGATATAAACTCTTTTTGAACGGTCAATTTCGACAATTGAAATTACGAATCAAAAAAGACAGAATCCCAGAAAAATTATTGATTTTGTTTCAAATTGGCGTACTCAATGATGAAAAATAGAAATGACTGTTTTCGCAAGAAGATAGCGGGTTTCAAATATATCAGATTTCCATAAAGGCATTCATTTTAACTTGTTTTGATAACTATTATTGTTATTTGTGAAAAAAAAATCATGAGAACAAAATTCAAAATCAAAATTAGAAAAAGAATTTTTCATTAAAAAAAATTTTAAAATCTTAATTTTTTAGGCACATTTTAGATTCTGTTCTTTTTATAGATACACCTAAGGACCAACTTTAAAAGTTTTATCAAATAGAATGAGTTTGATTGAACAATAATCATAATTCAGCAAAGAAGATTCGATCATAAAAATTATTGAGAGGATATATTTTGTATTATTGCTTTTTTCAATTTCAACCAAGATCATTCTTGAAAAAGTAAAGAGAACCCAACAAAAAGATAGTTGAAAAAACAAAGTCAATTATTCATTTTTTGTTTTTTGTTTTTTTTATTTTTTTTTGTAATATTACTGTTTGGGAAAAAAAGAGAAACCGGGAAAAAAAGTGAAACACGGTTTTTCATTGGGAACCTTAATAGAAAACTGAAAACGAAAAGTAAAACCAATTAAAAGAAGAAAACAAATTAACTTTTAATAATAATCCATTATATTATTTCCAATCAAACCAACAAATACAATTTAAATCTGCTTGATCAGATCTAAATCGTTAGAATAGGTTTTGGAGATCTGAAAAATGGTGGAATTTTTTGAACAATTTTTTTTAATAATAGATCAATCAAAAGAAAAAACCCTACCAAAAGAGAGTATTTAAAAAACTGTTATTGTGCTGAATCCTCCATTTTTTCTTTAATCATTGATTTTTTATTTTTATTAATAGATCTTACTTTTTCATTTTCAGGATTCTGTTTCTAATTAAAAATCTGTGTTGAACTTTTTTTCCCAAATGGTTATCAAAAGGATCATTTCATAAATAAAAACTGGTTGAGTCACAAAGTGCTTGATGTGAAGGTTAACTTAAAATATTTTACTATCACGATTATTCAATTTTTAATAATTGTGTTTTTGGTTTTGTAATCATTTCATTCGTAGAAGTACCATTACTTTTTTGGAAATCTATCCAAAACTGAATTTGACTATAATTTATTATTTTCAAATATTCAATAATAGTCTAGGAGTGAAAAGGGTAAAAATAATAAACTTTGTCTCTTTTTTTAATTTGTTTTTGGTTTTGTTTTTCAGATAAATCAATAATAAAACAAAATAAAAAATATCATACGGCAAACAAAAGTATACAATTTTCATTAAAAGTTGATTTAAGTGTGAATGAATAATCAATTTAAAATTGCAACCAAAAATGTATTAATATTGTGTTTTCAGTCTTTTTTTATATTTAACATATTGCTTGAATTTGTTGCAAATATGTTTTTTGAATTTCAAAAAAAACATCATCAAGTTATAGATTTATATCTTTTGTTCGATTTCAAAAATCACTGAAAGGAAACCTTCTCAGCTCAACAATCAATATAAATTTTTTTGATTGGGCTTGTTTTTTCAAAAAGTTCAAACTTTTATGAGTTTAAATTTTTTTTTTTATTATTTCTCCATCGAAAGAAATAAGAAGTTATTCTTCCCTTCAAAACAAATCTTGTTTTTTTCAAAATTATTGGTTTTGAATTCAAAAATAAAATCAAAGAGAAAAAAATGATTTTCTGAATAGACAAATTTGTCCTTAGTTATTAAGGCCGCTATTACATTATGGAGACTATTATTGGTTAGAAAATTTATATAATTAATGTGGCTGATTTTCAAACCGTCGTCTTCTTGTGAAAATGGTCCATGTCTTTTTGTTTTTTTATTCAAGCCATTTGAAAAAACTCTGATAAAAAAGCTTCTCAAAGTTTCATTAAAGTATCTGGCAATCTTTCAAGATCCTATTTTCTTGGCCAACACTCTCAAAGAGTTTCTGTAACAATTTTTTCAAACAACCTTCAAATCAGTATTTCTCTCATTAAAAAAATTCTCAAAGTTCTTACGGGATGAATAAATTATCAAAATAAAAAGAAAATATATAATCAAGAAATACTTACTCTCTGGCCACTCTGCAAGCGTTTTGTCTTCCCAAACTTTCCCATCTGAAACTCGAAGAAATTTTTTTGGCTTTTTGTCCTTTTTTTCCTTTTCTTTTTGCTCCTTTTTTTTGGTTGTTGGAATCTTTTCCTTCACTTGCTCTTGCTCGTGCCCTTGTTCCTGTCGTTTTTCCTTTTGCTTTAAGTTCTGAAACCATTGGGAATCGTTAGGTGTTGGATCAGCTCTCTTGGGTAACAGTGATTGCTCCAAAGTCGGTCCTGTTTTTGGATCGTAATGAATTGGCTTTTGCGAAAGAACTGCAAGCTTTATTGTCGTGCTTTCTTCGAAATTTCTTTTTCTTGGGTTTGTGTTTGAATTCATTTTGCTATTTGATCGTACAAGAATTGGAATTGTTGTTGATTTCTTGTTTGTGCTTTTAATTTGTGAATTTATTGTGTTGATCTCGTTACTAATCATTTTTAATCTGTTTGGATCTGTTTCCTTTTGCAAAACCAGAATTGGTTTAACGTTTTTTTTTTCAGGTTGACGAATTAAGTTTAAGTTTGTGTTTGTGTTTGTGTTTGTGTTTGGTTTTGGGATTGGAATTTGAACAACATTTGTTTTGTTGTTTTGTTTTGGTATATTTGACCTGATAAGCTTTGGCTGTGGTTGGCTTTTTTTTGGTTCTTGTTGTATCGATTCTTTTTTTATTGATTCTTTTTGTTTTGCTTCTTTTGTTTCAATTTTGTTTGGTTTTGAGATTTTTTTGGGGTTTTCTACCATTTCAAGCTGTTTCATAAATTCTTCATATTCTTTATCAAGTTCTGCCATTGGAATAATTCTGTTTGTTTATTCTTGTTTTTTTAAAAAAAATTCAAAGCAAAGTTAAAAAGTGTTAAAAGTCTTAAAAAATAAATATAAAACCACAGAAACAATGTCAAAATAGAATAAACTTTTTAAATTCAAATAAAGACAAGAATAGGCTTGTTACAACTTAGTCATGAAATTACATGCCAATCTTAAAGAACCAACTTTTCGATTTGTCTTTTTACAAAAGTGAGATTATCAATTCCTTATCTGGTTATTCATAACAATTTATCCATTTTGAATCTTGTTGTGCAATTGTTTTTCCCACTTGTAATTGAGAAAAGAGGAGCAAGTCCTAATAAATCTATTTTATTTAAAAATATTCCCAATGTCAAGAGAGTAAAATTAATTTTCATAAAAGGATATAATTAAGCCCGATACACAACTTCATTTATCAACTTTAGAGAAACGAGTTTTCCTTTTGAAAAAATGAATCATTTTTCAATTAATTTTTCTAAAAAAGATTTGAGATCCTCTTTTATTTGGATATTAGGATCAAATTAGAGAAAGAAAAATTTTACTAAAAATTTATTATTTTTTAGAAAATCTCTCTTTTAGAAAATTCTGAGTTTGTATGGAACAAATAACCTTGAACCTTTAATCTTATTTTTAAAAATTAAATCAAAATAAATCAAATATGTAATCCTTTGGTGATTAGTAAAAAGTTGATCTTATATAAATTCATTTATATTGATTCAATTTCTTGAAAAATTATAAAAGATGAGATAATATTCCTTTTCATATCTAAAAGTATCAAAAAGGAACTGTTTGTTTTAAAATCAGTTATTGGATGATATTTATTATTTTTTTCAAAATAGAATTAATAATTTTAATTCCTTATATTTGTTTGACAATCCTTAGAAAATGTGAGAAATTATTGTAAATTCTAGTGATACTTTTAATCTTTGTATTGTCAATAATCCACTGAAAAAATTAAGATTGGGTTATTAATTATTGATTATAAAATAATCAAATTAAAAAGTATTTCTTTAGATTATTAGTTGAATAATCCAGGTTTTGAAAAAGTATTTTTATTGAACTTTTTCTCAGAATAGTTTGATTATTTTTTTCAGGTTTTTTTGTTCAAAAAATAAAAAAAAAAAATAATTCAAAAGGTTCTTTGACAAATAAGAATATTTTTGTAAATTTATAATAATTAATATAATTTTTAAGAAATAAAAGTATATTTTTATACTGGGGTATTTTAAAACTCGTAGTCCTCTTTGACATTAGTGTATTTTTGTACACTTTCTTTATAGAATAAAATTGATTTCTTTCTTTTTTGAGAGAAAATATATTTTTTTTGAATAATTCAGAAATATATTAAGTTATGAACTTTTTAAAAATGAGAAAAATCGATCTTTTTTTAAAAACCATAATTCTTTTCTGAAAATAAATTTAAAGGTAAGTTTGGGTATTATAACAATAAATTTTTTACTTTTTTTTTCAATTATAGGATGTGATATTTTTTTTTTTTTTTGTATTTCCTATTTAATTTCCAATTAGAATTCGGTTTATGTTTACTAGTTCCTAGAATACATTAATCCAAGAATTATATAAAATCAAAAATTAATAATTTTTTTTAAGATTATTTATTATTATTTAAATTTATACTTTTTCCTTTATTAAGAAGAATTTTGGTTGGTTTTCCAATACATGAAAAAGTCTAAAAAGGAAATTATTTTTCTATTTTGAAGAAAAAAAAAATAGAAAGGGGAAAATTTGGGATTAATGATAATTTTTACTTGATAAAAAAATTTAGAGTATAAAATTAGGTATCTATTTAAGAGTTTCAAAGATTCATAAAAAAAAAAAAGCAATTAGAAAGATTTTAACTGATAATTTTTATATTTAAATTTGATATACGATATTTGTAAAAATGTAATCGAATTCTTAGCAACCTCATACAATGAAATTCACAAACAATATTTTGAAAAACCAAAAAAATTTCATTTTTTTATTAATTGATCTCACCCAAGAATATTCGGAAAAACTAAGAAAAAATACTAAATACATAATATTTTCATAATATACATATTTCCCTCTTGATATATGGTTCTTATGATTTCTTGGGGATTCACCTTTGAAAAAAAAATACTCACTACCAGTATTTTAATTCTAAAGAAATAATTTACCTTTTCTCAGCAAAAATAATAAACGAAAGTTTATTTTTACTGTTATTATCAATTATTTTCAACTTTAAAAAAAAATAAAAATTCATCAGAATATAACTTTAGTATATATATATATATATATATTAGTTCTTTTTTTTGTCGACCAATGATATGAAAAAACTTTTTTAAACATATATAAAAATCAGAAATTTTTCACTTTTTAAAAATACCACTTTAAATTAACATTATTATTGAATAATAGATCTTTTATTAAAATAATTTATAAATGTATTTTACATTTTAAGTTGAAAATCCAATTTCCATTTTATAATGACTCTAAAACTTGAATGTATTCTAACTATTCTTTTGAAATGAATTCAAAGATTTTTCAATGTAGTTGAATAAATCAATTTTTTGGATAACCAAAAGAATTATCTCGAACAAGAAAAAAATCTTAACAGTAATAATCCTGACAACAAAGACTTGTCCTTCTGTAATAATGATGGAAACACTAATAAACAGGGTAAAAACTAGTTATAATGTGGGAAATAAAATGCATTTCAAGTTTTCTTATATCGAGAAAAAAGGAAAAAACAAATTAATCTTACAAATAAAATTTTCTTTTCTAAAGTTTCTTTTTTGATCAAAATTTTTGAGACTTGGCATTTACAAAATTTGAAAGTAGAGAATATTACCAAAATATATTTTCGCTAAATTTTAACTTTTCACTTGAAAAATAGAACCCTTAAATCATTTTTTCCCTCTTTCTTATTTATTAAAATCAAATTTTTGAAAAGAAAAAAAAAACATTTTCCTAAGGTATGACAAGCAAGCTTATTAAAGAAGGGTGGGTTTCAAAAATCCATCCGAAAACGAAACAAAAAAAGAAGAGATATTTAGTTTTGTATCAAAACAAGTTGGAAACCTATCCTGATGAAAACAAAAGTGAGGCTACGACGATGTTTGTTCTCAAATCGATCGAAAATGTCTTAAAATTTTCTGAAAAGGAATTCGCGATCACAGTGAAGGGTCACAACTTGATCTATGAATCTGAAGATTCCTTTGAAAGGGAAAGGTGGGCTTCGTGTCTAAAAACAGCAATTCTTCGGAGCAAAAGCATGGTAAAAATGAATTCAAATCCACTTCAGCGCCACGACAAAGGCAACCAAGTACAATTAACAAACAAAATGGTTTCAAATCAACTGACACCAATAAGGGTTAAAACAAACCTTTCTTCTGGTATCACCTCTGTGAGGACCACTTTGAAAACCGATTTTCTGATTGAAAAAAATTTCAAGCCAAACCGAGAACAAGCAAGCCAAAAAAAGACCAAGAACAAAAAAAAAAAAAAAAAAAAAACAAAACAAAAATCGGTCGTGAAATCAAAAAAATCAAAGAGTCCATGAGCCCAAGTGCAAGAATTTCCTTATTGGACAGCACCATTAAAAAAACACTGTCGCCGACTGGATTGCGACTGGCAAGAAATGTACTTAAAAAATATAAAAAAACACAAGACACAACTTTAAGCCTGAAAGGCCTCATCGTTTCCTCCATTCAAATACCATTTGAGCTGTGGTCACTCAAGAAAATAACAACATTAAATTTAAGTGAGATCTCTTTACACGAACTCCCATTAAAGATTGTGGAGTTAACAAATTTAGAAGGTTTGATCATTCAGAAATGCCAAATCAAGAACTTTCCCAGCATAGTTCAAAAGTTACCAAATTTGAAAAAGCTTGATGTCTCTGGAAATAATTTTGAGATCGTCGATGAGCAATTTGAAACGGTTCAGCATTTAACCGAGCTCACCCTAAGACAATGCCAATTGACAAACGAAAAGCTGAAGCGTATTACAAGCCATTTCACCGCCCAGGTATTAAATATTAACAATAATGCAATAACGAAATTGCCCAAAAGCTTAGGTAATTCAAAAAATTTAAAAGTTTTTTACGCTGATAACAATAGCATCAGTTTTATTCCAAAGAGCTTTTCTCCTGAAAATCTAAATAAGTTATTTTTAAAAAATAATTTATTAAAAAAGTTTCCCCTTGGGATTTTGAATTGTAAATTTCTTCAAGTTATAAATTTTGAATCAAATACGATTATCAAGATTCCAAAGCAAATTAATGAGCTCACAAATTTGCAAAAATTATTGATAAGACATAATTTGATAATGTCAATACCTTTGCAATTGTTTTCCTTGTCTGAATTGGCTTTTATAGATATACGCGACAATTTAATTACCAAGCTTCCAATCCAATTTCGAAAATTTTTTGGTTTTCAATTTGATCCAAATAATAATAGCAGTAATATCAATACTAATAGTGACGGTGGTAACAGTATTGGTAATGGTAATGGCAATGATAACGGTGATGGTAATGTTAACGATAATGATAATGGTAATGGTAATGGTAATGGTAATGTTAATGGTAATATTCAATTTATTTTAAAAAAAAATGACAAGAAAAAAGACAAAGAAAAGAAACTGATATTAGACATTAATGATAATATTAATGACCGTGTAAATTTTGAAGATGATAAAATTAAAATTAATCTAAATCCTAACATTAATATATTAATTGATAATAATAAAAATATTGAATGGGTTGATTCCATTAAAGAAATTGAAACGAAAAAATGTATTAATAATTATAGTAAAGAAATTGTTAACAGTATCATTGAAAAAATAACTACAACAGAGAATGAAAAAAAGGATTTTGAAAATTTTGAAAATTATTTAGATAAAATGTATCAAAAAAAGTTCAGTACGTTAAATAAAATAAACAAGAAGAAAACACAGCCGAAAAGAAATCAAAAGATTTTTTTAAAGATTGATGGCAAACAATACCCAACTTTAATGAAATTTGGCAATTCAGAAAAATTAAATATATTTACCAAAATTTATTTATCGGATTTGCCCTTATTGGATGAAAAAAATTTAATACTACAACATTGCCAAGAAAACTTACAAACATTGAAATTAACAAAAATTGGTGTCAAAATTTTCCCACTTGAAATCTGCAAATTAACACAATTAAGGCATCTGTCTTTAGTTGAATGTGATATAATGAGCATTCCAATAAGAATGAATAAAATGACATCCCTGGTTACACTGCGATTGGAAAAATGCCAAATTACAAAAATACCAAAGGTTATCGGGCAGTTAACCAATTTGCAAAATCTCAATTTACGAGAAAATAGAATCAAGCAATTTAAAATCGATTTTAAATTGATTCCTGATCTCAAAATATTAGATCTGTCAAAAAATTCTTTTAAACTTTTGCCTCTGGGTATGCACAATGCCTCAAAATTAAAAGAATTATATTTTAGCCATAACTATTTATCAAAAATTTCTAATGTCTTCCAAAAATTAAAATGTATTAAAGTTTTAAATTTAAATTACAATAATATTACCGAAATTAATGAAAACATTTTTAAAATAAAGAATTTGAAATATTTGAAATTAAAAGGAAATATGATCAAGAAATTGCCCATCAAATGTAAAAAAATGTCACACTTTGCGCTAGTGGATATATCTAAAAATTTGATTTCAAATATTTCCTTATTGTTTTTAAAAGAAATTAATAACATTGTTAATTTCAAAATCGAAAAAAATCCCCTTTCTTTGCAATTAGTTGAAATTTTACAAAACGAAGATCAAAAAAATGAATTAATAGATTTATTACTTAATGATCCAATTAATTATTAAAAAATAACATAAAATAAATTCTGGTTTTTCGTTCGTTTTTTATTCAAGAAATTTGATAAAAATATTTTTTATTTCGTTGTATTTTACAATTATCGATTGTATATATTATAAGATATTTACAAAAAAGTGTGGATTTTTTTTTTATATTTCAAATAATATTTTCTTTTCGAGTTGTTATAGTTGTAAATTGGTAAATATCATATTAAGACGAAATATTAAAACTGATTGAACGGATACTTGCTGTTGGTATTTCTAAATAAACACTTTGCCAGTCAAAGGGATTTAGTTTTATTCAAGAAATAGAACAAATTCCTTAAGTTTTATCCAATCCTCTTCTCAAAGCGTTTTTAATTTTATAGATCAGAATCATTTTTTCTAATTTCGAAAAGTTTTGTTTTGGAATTTTCAAATATTTTTGTTTTTCTTTTTTTGTAGTTTTTTTTTCTTTTTTTTATTGTTTTGATTTTCATTTTCTTTTTTTATACTTTTTTTTTTGCAAAAGATAAGGTGGAAAAACAAAAAATAGATCTTACAAAAGTATAATAAACATTAAGGGAATTTAGTATATGTGATGTCTTTTAAAGTTATATATATTTATCAGCAAAAAATCTTATTGTTCTTTTTTTTCAGTAAAATTTCAGTAATAAAAAATCTGTATTGTACTTTTCAAAAATTACAACTTGACTTTTTTTTAGTTTTTGGTTTTATTATATTAATTTTTTAAATAAGCCAGGTTTTTATATATTTTGAATTGTTTAGTGAATTACAAACCAGATTTAGTTATTAGTAGTTCTTGAATACTAAAGGATATATTTATATTTATATATATATATATATATATATATATTTCAATTTATAATTGAAGGTGAGTACAAATTTTTGAAATAGAGCCCAAAATTGATATTTCTCATCTATTATTTGAAAATTATTCCACAGTTCATTTATTCAATAGGTTTCATTAAAGTAAACAGGATCTATTTTTGACCCAATGCATTGCCCAATTAATTATTTATAAATTCGTTTGTTAAGAAAATATTAATTAGTTTAAATAGATTTCATTAAAGCAATGGAAATCATTTTTTTATGGTTCCATTGTGAAAAATGAGGAAAAAATACAAAATTTATCAAACCAAAATCATTAAAAATATATTTTTGGTGGAAAAAAAGTATTTTTCAAAATTACTAATAAAAATCAAATAAAATAGTAAGTTATTTAAAGAATAATATTATTTCAATTTATTTTTTGATTATTTTTCTTTCAGAACTAGACTCAAAAATTGTTCAATATTTTAGGATTCAATTAAGAATTCAAAATCAATTTTTTTCTTTTCCTACATCATAAACTATTATTTTGTTATAACTTTTTTTTGATTAGAAAATTTTTTTCATTTTTTTCAGTTCTTATACTTTTTCTATTCTCTTATTCAAAATAAAATCTGGGCTATGTAACACTTATGGTATTTATCAAAAACAAGTTAAATATATATTACTATAAAAAATGAAGTATTAAATATTTCAAAGTACTTTTCATTATTTATTATTATTATTTTTGGCAAGATTTTGTCATTTATATTTTAAAATAAAATGTTCAACTTAATAAATTTTTTATATTCTAATGTAAATTCAACTTTAAAGATTGAAAAAATTGAAAAGTTAAAACAATTTTTTCGAATTGGAAAATCAATTTCAAAAAAATTCGAAAAAAAGAATAATATTTTTTTAATTATTTATTAAGATATAATTCGGTATAAAATTTATTTAATAGTGTAAAAATGAAAACCAAGAAATTTAAAATCATATTATTTAGGTTCTAAATTTGTTAAATTTATTTTTAAAATATGTTTTATCAATCTATGATTTTTTTTTTTTTATTTTTTTTTAAAAATTAATAGGCATGAATTCGTTTTAAATGGTATTATTTTCATATTATTTACTTTTTATTTTGAATATTTTTTTTATTTCAACTTTACCTGAATTAATATAAAAAATAGAAATAGTAAAAAAATTTTAGAAAGAGAAAATTGTCACAATGTATATAGATTTGAAAAAATAAATAAAAAAAAAATTGATTAGTTTTAGAAAAAATGATATGATGTAAATTTAAAAAACAAATTCGAAATAACTTAGTTTAAAAACATTTAATTAATTCAATTCACTTAATTAAAATGTTATCCTCAAACTGAAAAAGAGTACATTTTTTTTTTTTATTATTTATTTTGATGTTTGACTCCTTTGAGACGATTCAAATTTTTATCCATTTTGATATATAAACTCTTTTTCAAAAATTGTGACTTACCAGAAATAATAAATTTCAAAAAAAAAATATATCCTTTGGTATTCAAGAAGAATTAATAACTAAATATGATTTTAAATTCACTTTTAAGTCTTTCTAAATCAATAAAAACCGAATGTATTGAAAATTAAAAAAAATAAAACCAAAAACTAAAAAAAAGTGTAGTCACAATTTTTGAAATGAACATTACATATTTTTTATTACTGAGCTTTCACCGAAAAAAAGTTGAACAACAAGATTTTTTATGAATAATTAAATCCATTTCCAAAGAAATTACATAGTCGAAATTTTCTAAGTGATTATTTGTCTTTTCGAAGAACTCGTTTTTTTTTCCAGATGATCTTTTTTTTAAAAAAAAAAAAAAAGAACAAAAAAGAAAAAGAAAAAGAAAAAGAAAAAACTAACAAAAAACAAAAGAGAAACAAAAATTTAAAAAAGCAAAACTAAAATTTGCAAAATTAGAAAAAATGATTCTGATTAAAAATTTTGAAAATATTTTTTGTAAAGAATACTGGAATAAACCCTCAAAACAACTCTCATTAACATTATAAAGTGAGTCAAAATTTTTGAAAAATCGTTTTATATATATATATATATATATATATATATATATGAAAATGGTTCTATCAAATTATTTTCATACATTAGATATTCCCTTTTTGTATAATATTTCGTTCATTAGACTATTCATTAGTGCCATTGTTATTTTTTATGTGTATTTAGTAGTACGAAGAAAATATACTTTTACTTCCCAAAATTAAACGAAATCTTGTATAAATATATATGATTAATGAAAGACTAAAATACTAAAAAAAATTTAGGTTCTTATGGTATTTTGAACATTGTTAATAAATCTCATTTATTAGATTCAAAAACATTTTGAAATTTCTGAGATTAACAGGATAAATATAACAAGTGATTTTTCTTTAATTGTTTCTCTTACTTTTCATTTTATACACAACAATATTTATTTCATTTCAATTAAATCTAGAATATTGTATAATGATGTGATAAGTAAGGATACAGAATTATTTTAATTTTCCAATCTTTACAGGTAAATTTAAAAATTTTGTTGTTGAAATAGTTTCACATAAAGTTACAAATTATCAAAAAAAAAACTCTTAAAAATTTTTATTAACCCGATTTCTTAAGTTAAAATTTTGTTTTAGTGATTAAATTCTATTTTAAAATCTAAAAACTAATACACATTAAGTATAAGATGAAGACCACAAACAAAATACTTAAATCTTAAAAAAAAAAAAAAAAAAAAGAATACAGATTTAAAAAATACTATACAATAATCATTATAAAGATATTTTAGTAATAAATAATCAAATAAATCATTTAATCAATCAATTCATTAAATGGTGTTTTTTCATATGTACTGCATTTTTATTTCAATCTTTTTAAGAGATTTTATCCTTTTGGGGGTTTCATCACCTATTGTGACATTTATCCCATGTAAAATGGTAGTTTAACACTGAAATAGATGGTCAGAAGATTAAATTCTTAGCGTTGAAAAAATATTAATAACAAAAAAAATCACAAGATCCAACTACTAAATAAAACAACAACAAATTCCAAAGTTTTTCTATTGTCAAAATGTAAATTATTAACAAAAATAATTCATAATTTTCCATAATTAAAAAAAGTCAAATTCAGAAGAAATTTTTATGTAGCATTCTCTATTAGAACCAATGTAGAGAAGTAAAACAAAGCTGTAGGTTTTTTCCTTGAGTAAAAAAAAAGGAGACTAGATGAATTTAATAATTTGTTAATACTGCTTTAATAACTAGAAATCTATTATTAACTATAAATTTGTTTAAGTCAAGATATTTTGTTAAAAATTAAAAAATATTTTTTTTTCGAAATTTTGTAATTTTATGTATGACTATTTCAACTAAAAAAATTTTTTAAATTTACCTTGAAAAGTTTCGTGTCTTTAAAATTTTCTTCTTTTAAGATCAATCCACTTTCTTTTAACGTGTCTTGAAGTTAAGGGTGGGTTATATACATCTACTTTAAAATAAAGTGGAGTAATCCTTGTATAATATATAAAAAATCGATTTTAATTTGCCTAATTTTGTGTTTATATTGCAAAGTTTAAGGTTTAATAGATGTTTTTGTTTTTAACAAAATAATCAAAATTCTAGTATTACTATATTTTTAAATAACCTTCTTTGTACTGTCTTTTTGATCATTTTTTATATTAACTGTATCATATTCAAATACTATAAAGATAATAAAATTCCGATGGTGCCTATATTTCTTCATATTTAAAATAAACAGTTTTCTTTTAGGAAAAACTCTATTTTATTCAATATACTATTGTCAAAATAAGCTGTGCAGAAAATTTTTATCCGTGTTTCAAAATAAAAAGCTGATTTTTTTATTAAAGTAAATCGTTACATCAACCGATACAGGAAACCAACAATAAATCCTGGTTGAATCTGTTAATGGTACCTTACAGTCCTATTATTTAAAAAAAACTCGTAAAATGAAGGATCAAATTGGAAAATTTATCTCAGAAAATAGAGTCAATTTTTTATAAAAATTTTTATCTCAATCAAAAAAACTAAAAAATTCAAAAAAATTGAGAAAATTCTGAAATATTTTTAACAAATTGCAAGGAATAATATAATTTTTACTGATAATTAACCAAGTGATTTACTTTCAAAATTGATTTGGATGTAGGTTATACTATTGGGTAGTAAATTAGATGTTGCCTTAGAACAAGAAGAAAAAAAAGTACGGGTTATATTTTGAAACACTGATTATATTCGTTTTGGTCACACATTATTTTGATCACTGTAATCTAATTTTTGGTTTACATAAAATTTGATATTTGACAAAGTAATTTTTTTTAAGATACTTTTAGATAAAAATAAATCACCATTTTGTCTTGAAAGTGATAAAGGAAAACAAGAAAGATCCAAGATCTTTAAAAAGCACCCAATAGCAACATTCCAGAAACTGTCATAATTATACTGATAAATTCAAATAAATATCTAAAAATTTTTACTACATTTTCCATTTTAGAAATTTTTTTTACTCTAGCTTTGAATAAAGTATTATATTCGTTTAATTTTGAGAAACTTTGTATAATTGGTTTGACAAGAGAAAGGCTCTTTGTTTTGTACTGTTTTAAAAGTTAAAGTTATAAATTACAAAAATAGAAATTAAATAAAAAATTTTATGAAATTTATTTGACTGTTGAGAGAAAAATGTTGTACACAGAAAAATGGTTGGAAACCATTTTTAATTGGGAACCTTAGCAAAATTGAAAATCAAATCCTATTGATAACTAGGTGAATTTTATATAAATCCAGATTTAAATGTGTTATAAGTTCACTAATTTGTTGTGTGTGTAGAATACTCATTTGAATGTTTGATAACTAAAGTAGATCTTGCTATTTTAACAAAAATCCAAGTTCTAGTAAAGTTTATTATTAAATCTGAAAATAGTAATTTTTAAACTTGTTTTAGATTATAAGAGATAAGGTTTTGAAATAGTAGAATTACATTAATGGTTATTCTAATAAGTAGACTATTGTTATTTTCTTTAGTTATTTCACAAAAGATTGAAATTAAAAATCATTTTCAGTAATGTTCCCAATTAAAATTGCGGTCCAACCATTTTTCTGTTTCCAACATTTTTCTCTCAACAGCAAATTTATTAGTATTCAAAAGAATCTTTCAAAACAATTTATATTCGAAATTGAGTGACGATCCTGAAAACTTTTTTTGACAAATAGCCCCGTTTTTCAAGGTTATTTTTGGAGATCTGAATCACATTTTTATTTGTATTTGGTTATTCATAATACTTTCCAAAAAATTTTTTATAGTAATAATCCTTCCCTTAAAATTGATTTTTTCTCACACAACCAGAAAGGTTAACTACTAATACCATTTTCACAACAGTTGGCCAATTGCAAATTCTTAACCTTCTCCCTAAAAATATTCACCAGCAACAGACCTTATAATCTAATATCATTGTATGTCATAAGTACAAAATAATTTATTTTTTAATAGCATTTTTTAACTGCCAATTTTTTTAAATTAAAAAATAACCTATTTGAAAAAACTAAAAACTATCTCAATTTAAATTGTTGTTCGAAATTTTAACCCAAAGAGTTTAACAAATGGAGACTCTAGAGAGACTTCTTTAATTCCATGACCAATTTTTCAATTTACAAAAATTTGTAACAAATATAATTTGTTCGATTCACTAAAGTTATATGTTCAAATTAATACAATTTTTTTTTTAGTGTTAAATGATTTTTTATTATAACTAAACCAACTTTTTGTGAAAATTTTGTGGTCTAACTCCTACAATTTTATTTTATGCTTTTCGTTAGAATTTTTTTTTGAATTATTCTTCCAATTATTCAAATTAAAAAAATCAAATTCTCCATTTTTAAAAGAATAAAATTGAACTGATCTTTCGAATTTATTCTTGACTTTTTCTCAATTATTTTTTGCTTTAAATTCATCATTTTGTGTTTAAAGCACCACTTACATGTTTGCTTTATCAAGAATATAACCAGTTCAAAATTAGATCCTTTTACTGAAAATTTTCCCCATATTATATTTTCTTAATTAACTTTTATGTTTTACACAAAAAATCAAACAAAAGAACATATTGAGAATCCCCTTCAGACTTAAATTCACCAAAGACATTCTACTCTCAAATTCAAAGAAAAATATTCAAAATTTTATTTCTTTTTGGTTGGCAATTGTCATTTAAAACTTTCACACAAGAGAAAAAAAATCAGAGTAAATTCCAAAGACGACTTTTTTCTCCAATCTATTCTTTTTCTGTTTTAACCAATAATAAAAGAAAACTTTTTTAAAATTTGTAATTAAAAGTAAAAAGAAATTAGAATTTATACTTTCAAATTTTTGGATAAATGCAAATAAAACAAATCAAAATCTGATACCATACACTTAAAGAATAAAAAGCGCCATCTTTGAGTAATAAAACAAGAAAAAAAAAGAATTCTTTTGAAAAATTGATAAATTATTTTTTCTATTTTTTGTCTATTTTCTCAGCTTGTTCAAAATATCGAAGATTCTCGGAGACACTCCGAGAAAAACAAAAAGATAACACTTTTCAAAAATGACACAAAAACCAAACAATACAGAAACAAATAATTATGCAACTTCAACAAAAACAACACAACAACAACAGCAAAAGCAAACAATTCAAAACTTAAAAAGCAACAACCAAGAAACCCAACAGTTCAGTTTTAATTCACAACAACCCTTTCCACCGCTTGACAAAAACGTTAATCTTGTAAATAACAAAAACTCCACAAACAGGAACGGTAACCAACCCAATCTTTTTCAAAACCAAAAACATCAAAACAACAATCATCTTGGGGAGGGATCAAAAAATAAGCCAAACGATCCGAAAACGTTCCAGTTACAAACGAACACAAACGTGAATTCAAATCCAAACACAAGCACAAACACAAACACAAATCCCAATTACAAAACAAAATATCCCAAAAAAACAAACAAGATTCAGAATACCAAGGTTCAGCTTAATTCAAAGCAGTTCTTCACAAGTTCCTTTTCAAAATTACCTTTACTCGAAGAAACCGAAAACTTTGGGGGGGGCAAAGAAACAAACCAAGAGCGCGTTGAAAATAATTCAACAAACGAAATCATGTTAAAAAATAAATCAAATTCATTTTGGGAAAATGACAAAAATAAAGACAACAAAACCGAAACAAAGAACAGAAGCCGAAGAAAAAGCAGTGGCGTCAAAATTACAACGATCAAAAAAAAACATTCCAACCTTACGTCCTCAACATCAAACCAACAGTCGGGTGGTAAAAAATTAAGGAAAAACAACCCTTGGATTTCTTCTGATGGTGACTTGCTCAGTCATTTTAGACCTCGAGTTTCGACTTTTATATTTGATCAAATTAATTTGGGATCTTCTAATAACAGAGATTGGCCTCGGAGATTATACGGTTTGTCCTTTGTTTCTCTTTTATTCCTTTTTTTTTTTTTTTTTTTTTTCACTTTTTGTTGTTTGTTTTTTTTTTGTATTTGTTTTTTGTTTTTTGTTTTTTGATAAATTCCAATTACTTTTTTTTCAAAAAAATGCACAATCTTCCAATTCCTTCTTTTACATTTGCAAACATTTAAACATTTATTTTTGTTTCCAGGAAAACTTAATTCATATTTTACCCGATTAAAAATGAAAAATAATTGAGTAAAAGTCTTTTCCTCAAAAAATTTTTAAGGTGTTTTTATTTTTTTTTCTTTTTGAATTGTTGAAAAAAAAATTTTCTATTTTTGTTCTGATAAATTCAAAGAAGTGTTCGATAATTTTTGCTTAATTTTTCATTTTGGAAATTTATTTTACTTTACCTGAAAAATGAATCAGCCTTTTAATGGCAAAGTGTTAAGAAACTTTGTAAAATTAGTTCGTCTTCATAATATTCTTTGTCAAGAACTATTTTAAAAGTTGAGTTTAAAAGATTTACAAAATTGAAAATTGAACCAAAATTGTTTATTAATTTTTTAGAATTTTATAAGTATTTTTCACTTTATCCAGAAAATTCCCTTCGTTTGTTCACAATTAACTCCTTCAGTACTTGGATCAAATCATTTTTTTTTTTATCAACAAAATGTTCATTTGAATAATCTATCCTGAAATTTTTTTGAATTTTGCACCAAATTTTAAGTACTATCCAAATTTATCGACAGTTCAGATTACTTTAAGAACTAACAACATATTGGTTGACTTAAAAGAATGCCTAGTCAGGAGTTCTTGTTCAAATTTAAACAAATTTGGTTTTTTTTTCACAGTTTTATCATTTGAGGAAAAACCATTTTCACAATCCAAATTCGATATTTATCCTACTTGGGTTCGAAAATCAAATTTTCCCGAATGTACAGGTCGGTCCACTTACTTTCCGCCAAATATCAAAGTATCCTAGGGTTAAGGGTGATGACATAAATATACTTTCATAACATCTGGAAAGTAAGAGATAAAAATAGCTTTTTATATTTACCTTGTTTTGTTCGAGAATTTATAAAAAAGTGTTTGGATCAAAAAATGCTGTTTTTAAAAATTTTAAAGAAAACCACAAAAAAAAACCTAAAATATGCTATATTTTGACTTTCAATCAACATGTACATCCGTCCCGGCCCCACTGTGAACTTTTCTAAGATATTGGAATTGATTTTCTATTATAAAATTGTATCCTGTATGAAAAAAACTGCAAAATGGCAATGACAGGTTATTTTAAGTCATAAATTTTATAATTTAGAAGAAAAAAAATAAAAGTTATCCATTTTTTTGTTTTGGTTTTGGGAATTGACAAACAAATCCATAAAAAAGCTTGAATTAAATGAGGATCTTCAATTTCCAAAATTGCAAAAATCACAGGTTTAAACAATTTAAAAGAAATTATCGAAAAACACTTTCAAGTTTTCATGGTTTCTGTGATTTCTGTGATTTCTGTATTTTTGTTTCTATGATTTCTTTTCTTTTGAAATTTCGATTTTTCTCTTTTCTTATGAAATGCAATTTTCTATTCTGATGTATATTACAAAAAACAATTTCTCTTATGATGTAACAAAAATTGAAATTTTTATCTTAAGATCTGATAGAAATCGATTTTTCTATTTCATAAAAGTCGCTTTTATAAAAGGCTATCAATCGCCATACCTTATAACTTTTCACGGTAGGGTTGGAACGGTTTTAATCAATTACATCATTTTTTGAAAAAAAGAGAATGAAAATACCAATTGGAAATCTCAAAATCAAAAAGAAATTGAAACAGAACTAGATAATTATCTAATTAATCAATTAAAAAATAGTCCCAGTTGGAAAGTTCAAAAATATTTAAAAATAATTTCTATCCAAAATAATATTAACAAACAGTCGTGTTGTCAAGTGCCGTCAAGTGCCTAGGTTTTTTTGAGTTTTCTGTTTTATTTCTAAAGTAAAAAAAACCTAACAAAAATCTGTCTATTTTACAAATAAACAGAAAACTCAAGAAAACCTAACGGCGCTTTTTCAGAATTCAAAAGAATAGAGCAAAATCTTTAATGTTAATTAAATTCTTTTGAATTTTGGAAAAGCTAAAGGTAGTTTTTTTTTAAAAACTTCAAAGATTTTACTCAATTCTTTCAAATTAAAAAAAAAACCTAACATAAAGTGTCATAGAGTGCCATAGAATGCCATCAAGTACCTAGGGTTTCTTTAATTTTAGAAATAAAAAGAAAATTTCAATAATTTTCTTTTAATTTTTAAAAGTAAAAAAAACCTAACAGCGGTTTTTCAGAATTCAAAAGAATGGAATAATTTCAAAGATTTTACACAATTCTTTTAAATTCTGTAAAATCTAAAGGCTTTTTTTTTTAATTTCTAAAATTAAAAAAAAAAACAACACCAAATAAGAAGAATTAAAAACTCCTCCATTAAATTATAATAAAAAAAAAAAAAAATTAAATCATTTTTTTTTGTGTTATAATATTGTATTCCAACCCTCGCAAAACATCAAATTCAGATATTCCTTAATTAGGGAAAAGACCGAGATAAAATTAAATGAAAATTTTTTTCATTTTTAATCGGTTTTTGAAGATCTTCGAATTAGTACCTTTGTTGTAAATTATTTACACAAATCGTTAGATCAAAATAGTTTTCAATTCATTTTCCATAATTGAGTTGAATTATTTTCGAAATAAATGAGTAAAAAAAAAAAAAAATTCTAATTTGAAACCTTCTTTTTCATTTAATTTATGTAAAGCCATTTGAAGAATATAAATGCAATTACATTAAAAAAAATCAAAAAAAAAAAAACAATAAATAAAAGTAATTCGATTGAAGAATTTAGGGAGCTAATTAAGATTAAATGAAGTGTAAAAATGTGAGAATTTATTCGAAACTTATCCGTCATTAATCGACTAAATTCTTAATTTTTGAATTGTTTTCTAATTTTTATAATCCAACCCACCATCCTATCTTTAATTCAATTTTTTGAACTTTGAAATCAAATAAATTTTATTGTTAGTATTTTATACATTAAAGACACTCTTCATCAGTTATTTTATTGATTGGTTAGATTCCATTTTGAATAATCTTTTATATTTCCAAGAAATTAAAAAAAAGATCAAAATTTAATCCAAAAGATATTGCACCCTTTTGTTCCTCCTATCCACTCCAGTTTTTACCTTTTTTTTTTTTTTTCTAGGACAAATTATCAGAATCAATAGAATTCCAATTATTTTACCTTTATTTGAAAAGATATAACAACAATATTTAAATAATTTTGAATAAAACGATTAAAATATTAAAGTTTATACCATCAAACTGCTATTTTTTTTTTTTTTCAAAAACATTTAGGTTGATTTACATCTTTTCGCTTTGTTATTTGAGGCAAACAAGCAAATTATAATGTTATTGATTTTAAACTTTAAAATTTTTATTTCATCATTTAATAAAAAACAACCAACCAAACAAACAAACAATAACATAGAATCGACTACTACCAATGAAAAAACAACCCAAAATATGAAATTTAATAATCAAAACAAAATCCAAATCCAAAGTCAAAGTCAAAGTCAAAGCCAAAGTCAAAATCAAACTCAAAATCAAACTCAAAATCAAACCCAAAATCAAAATCAAACTCAAAATCAAAACCAAAATCAAAATCAAAATCAAATAAAAAATAATTTTCAAAATAATTATAATACATTTATGAATGGAAAGCAATATTATCAAAATCCAAATGAATTTTTATTTAAAAAAAGCCCATATAAAAATGAAACAAATCAACAAAATAATCAATTTGATTTAAATGAATCATATCAAAATTATTATTATAGGCAACCATATCAAGTAAACTATTCACAAAATTTTAATAACAACCAACAAAATCCTAAAATTTCACAAACACGGCAAAATTACCAATCAAAGAATATAATCAAAAATAAAAATGGAATAGGTGGTGGTGGTGGTGGAGAAATGAGAAATTTTGGAAGCTTTCAAAATTTTGAAAATTATAATAATCAAAGCCCAAAAATTGGAAGAATAAAAGGAAAAAGAAATCAAAGAATAACCCAAAGCTATACTCATTTAAATTTAAATTATGGAGAAACTGGAAATTATTTCAATAATTCAACCAGAAATAATCAGCAATATGGGTATAATAATCAAAGCCAACAACAAAACATGAAATATTTAATAAACAAATCACAGCCAAATTTATTTGGATATGAGGTTAACCAAAACCAACCCCAAAACGAAAACCAAAACCAAAACCAAAATACTAATTTTTTAATCAACAAATCTCAACCAAATTTATTTAGTTATGAAAAAAACCAAAACAAAAACCAAAATTTTAGCCAAAACCAAAACTTAAAACAAATGCAAAGCCAAAACAAAAACAAAAACCAAAACCAAAATCAATACCAATATTCTAATCAAATTGATAACCAACAATTTAATAAATATGAACAATTTCCAACTTTACTTGAACAATTTAGACAAAACCCAGAAGATTTTAATTCAATTTCGCTTTCACAGTTATACAGCGAACTTATTGCTTTTTGCACCGACCAATTGGGATCAAGATTTATTCAACTTAAACTTGAAAATTCATCAACAAACGAAAAACGCTCATTTTGGTCAATTGTTTCACCAAAAGCAGAATATTTATTGAAAAACGTTTTTGGTAATTATATTATTCAAAAAATCTGTGATGTTGGTAAGTGATTACTTTTTTCAATTTAATTTAATTAATACTTGATCTTTTACATAATTTATTTTATTATAAATTACAATTCAAAATTTTAAACACACCTAAATCCATTTTTGGAAAAAAAAAAATCTTATTTTATACATTATTTGAAAAATACTAAATTAAAACCCCTCATTTAATTAATCAGATTAAAATGTTAACATTATTTATCAGAATTGATATACCCCTATAAAATTAATAAATAAATAATTATAAATCTAAATAAAACTATTGGCGTTAAATAAAATTTTGGAGAGATAAGAGTACTTCAGAAAAAGTATTACTAAATTTGTAAAAATTTCATCAAAAATTATTAATCAATCAAAGTTAGAAAGCATCAACTAATTTTCTTTTTTTTTTTCTATTTAAAAGAAATAAACTTTAACTTAATTTCGATCATTGGAAAAAAAATTTCCCGATCTCTGGTAAATGATTACATAACTGGAAAAAAATGAAAAGAAAAAAAAAAAATGAAAAAATGACGAAAAATATTTCAAAAATTAAGATTATTTATAAATTTTCAGGAAATAAAGTTCTTTGTTTCTTTAAACTGTACCAAAAATTTGAATTATATTTCATTGGGGGGTGTAATATATTTAATTAATTTTCTCTTAACAAAAGTTATTATTTACTCAATATCAACAGAGGATTTGTTGATAACATGTATTATCACGGTATTAACAATAAATTTGCGATAATATTAAAAAATCGTGATTAGTCCTACTTTATCACAAAAAATAATGAAAATTGCGATAATCCACATTATTGTAAACAATCATAAAATCGTGAAAAAGAAAATTATTTTTATTAAATCACATTACAAAAAAACCTCGGCTTTTATAACACTTTTACACTTTAAAAATGTTAGAATGTGTTTAAAAGGGCTGTGGATTGTCCTCAAGTGTTTGAAAGTTTTGAAAGAAAGAAAACTTTTAAAAGGGAGTGAGATTTTTTGTAATGAAAAAAAAAATAATATTCTTTTTTTTTTTTCCTAACAAAATATAAAATCTCAAACAAATTTCATGATCAAGCAAAAATAATCATCCATTTCAACAATACACTTGAATAGAAAATATGTGTTTTCTTAAAATGGAGTTTTTACATTTACAATTTAAATAACCAAAAAGAATAAAGAGTGAATTTTCCTTCTTATTGGTGATCGATCAAAAAAAAACTTCTAAGACTCAAGTTGTGTTTTCTGCCAAATACAAAGATAAGATAAGAAGAAGAATAACAAAAAGAAGAAAATAAATCTATAAACAATCTTAATAATTGGTTATAGTGCCGCTAGGTTATTGGGAAAGCTTTTGAAAACTTATCCAACTCCTTTTAGCTTTCCTGAGAATATTGAAAATGTTTGAACCCATGAAAAAACATTCTTTAAAGAAAGTATGAAAATTTGGTTGCTTTATAGAAGCTCTTTTATTCAACACAATTTATAATACCACAATTGACTGAGAAACTATTTATTTGCCTTTTTTTATTATTGTTGTTGATCTTAAAGGATCGATAGGTTTGTCAACCATATCAAATAGAAACACAATAAAACTCTTTGATCTGAGCCTTGATTGAATCTGGTCTCTTTTTTTGTTGTTTTTTCAAAAGAATGACTTTTTGTCACATAAACTGTTTTTTGATCAAAAAAAATTTCTTTGTAAATATATTTCTCAATTAGCCTAAAAACCTATCAACTATTATATCGCGATTACTTTTTAATCACGATATTTTGGCATTTATCACGATTTTTAGAAAATTATTGTGATTTGTTCAAATATCGCGATTTGTGATGCTATCGCCATAATATTGATTATCTCGATTTTCTACAATATCGCGATTTGATAAAAATTATCGCGATTTTCTAAAAATAAACACGATTTTTATAAATTTTATCGTGAATTGACAAAGATATCGCCAAATCCTCTAATATTTAATAATAGTGAAAATAAATGTCTAGTAGAGTTATTTTTCATTTTTTTTTGGTATTAAATAAATTAATTTTAAAATTTTTTAAATTAATTTGCTTTGATTTATTATATATAATAAATGGAAATATTAATTATCAAAAATTGTCTTCTGTAAATTGAAAATTCTCATAAATTGTAATCTAATAATTCTCCAATAGTTATAATAATAAAAAAAAAAGCCTAAAGTAAAAATCTGAAATTTTCTGGAAAAGAATATACATTGAGAATTCTGCATTTTCTTTTTCTTTTTTCTTTCTTTTCTTTTCTAAGGTATTTCCAAAAAAGTGGTGCATTTTTTTTTTTTTTTTTTAGTATTTCAAATAATATTATCTTTTGTTAAGTAGTGTTATTCGTAAATAAGTAATATAAAATTAAGTGGGATATTACTACTAATTAAATCAGTACATATTGTTTGTATTTCAAAATATTACCAAAAAAATGAAAAAAAATATTACTTACTTTTTTTCAGAGAAAAGCTAGTTACGACCAATTTTTAATAAAAAATTGACAATATAATAAAGATCCGAACGGTTTTTTTAAAATAATAAAATACAGTTATTAGTTTTTCCCTTGTATTTTACATTTTGTCAAGATTAAATCTCTTTGGAAAAAAATTTTTGGTGATCAAAAAAGAAATAAATAATAGCACAATTTTCACACACCTAAAAAAAAACATCAAAAATTGTGATCAAAAACTTTGATATCTTATATTTCGTAATATCTTGCAAATAACCAAATTGAATTATTCTTAAGAATTAATTAATGATGAATAATAAGGATTTTGGAAATTTAAATAATAATAATTAGAATTGAGTTTAATAAAGATATTTTAAAATACATTTACCCAGCTTTTTTTGTAAATAGTACATTTCCATTCGCTAATAATTTAATTAATTCTTATGATTTTAAACGAATTATGATAATCAAAATTTTAAAATATATTTTTATAATAACAAAAAATCAAAACCAATAGGATTACCTGAACACATTGAAGAAATAATAAATATAATCAAAGGTAATGTTTATCAGCTATCAATTGATATTTATGCATGTAGGGTTGTTCAAAAGGCATTTGAAGTGGCAAAATACGAAGACAAGGTAAGTATGGTGAACGAAATATATGAAAAAAGCTTGTCATTGGTTAAGGATCAAAATGGAAACCATGTTATTCAAAAATGCCTAGAATGCTTAACTGATGAGCTGCGTTCAAAAATTGTTTTAAATTTAGTTGATCATATTGTTCAGTTATCTGTTCATGGATTTGGATGCCGAGCTATCCAGCAATTGCTAAAGCATTATCGTGGTGAATATTTTGGAGCCATTGTTGGTAAATTACTTGGGAGTGTTCCTTATTTAATAATGAATCAATATGGCAATTATATTGTTCAAAATTTATTAGAATTTTGTGAAGACGAAAAAAAAATCCCTATTTTTAATTTAGTCAATTTTAGATTCCTTGAATTTGCAACTCATAAATTTGCATCAAATGTTGTTGAAAAATGTATACTCTTTGGCACATCAGAAGAACATAATATTGTTACCAATTTATTAATTGCAAATAATTTTAAAGTCTTAAAAATCTTAATCAATGATCGTTTCGGTAACTATGTCATACAAAGATTAATACAATTACATAATAACTACCAAACAAATCCCGTTTTAAATTATTTATTAAACCGTTTTGAAGAATGGAAAAATCTATCTTATGGAAAACATATTTTAAAAAAATTAAATTCATTAGGATTTTATCTTTAAATATTTATATATATATTCGCATAGATATTTAACACATATACTCATATATACATATATAATTACCACATATGAAAATGGCACCAATATACTTATTTATTGGAATTAGAATTTATATATTTTATGTTTTTTTTTATTTTTGAATTTTATTTTTTCGTCATATTTTCAAATAAAAAAATAAAAAATTTAGATAAATGAGAAAAAAATTAAAATTACCTCTTAAAAATAAATCAAAAACAACAAATATGAATTTTATTTTATTTTTCTTTTTTTTGAAAAAATATTTCGATTTTTTTATCTGTGAAATTAAGTTTTAGGTTCATATAAGCTATATCCCAAAAAGTGAGGCAAATTTATTTTTAAAATATCTTTATTAAATTCAATTCTCATATGACTATTTAATTATACAAAATGAGTAGCGATTATTTTTGATTCTTAATAATAATTTAATTTGTTTTTTTAGTATGGCACTTAATTAATAAATTATATAAAAGTTTCTGATCTGGATTTTATTTGTTATTTTTTAGGTTTCAAAATGGGTTTTTTAGTGTTTTCTTTTTGATTGTATAAACATTCATTTTCCTATGAGGTTTAATCTTGACAAAACTTCCAATAGAATGGAAAGCTTATAAATGTATTTTATTGTTTAAGAAATCATTTATGTCTTTGTCATATTTCCAGTTTTTTATCGGAATTGGTTGTTTTGAATTGTGTTCTTCAAAAAAAGTTTAAATTTTTCTTCCACTTTTTGAAAAAATATAATGTATATATTTTGGTTAAATACAATTGTCGTTGATTTAATCAATGTTGATATTTCTCTTTTATTAGTCTTACAAATTAACAAATAAATCTAAAAACAAGGAGGGTTTTATGATGAAAAAAATGAGAAAAGAAAAAAAGAAAGTAAAACAAAAATGTGAAAAAAAGATTTCAATTTTCAAATTTTTAAAAAAATTTTTTTTTTATTTGTTTATCTATTCAAACACTTTAAAGGTATGTAATTTACCTATCATAACTTGTCTTCGTTGACTGGAAAATGGTTTATATATACATACATTCACACATATATAAACTCTTTTTCAGTCAAAGTGGCCCAGTTTTATTGAAGAAATGGAAGACATTCTATGACTTTAATTCATTATTCTTCTCAAAGTAAAATTTCAATTTTTAGATCAAAATCATTTTTTCTCATTTTGTAAAATTTTTTTTTTTTTGTTTTTTGCTTTTTGCTTTTTTTTTCTTTTTTTCTTTTTTATTTTTTTTTTTTAAAATTAACTTTGAAAAAAAAAATGTTTGAACAACGAAATAAACATTAAGAAAAGTTCAGCTTTGTATGTTTTTTTAAAATTCATACATTTACAAGTAAAAAATTTAATTATCAACGATTTTAATTTCCTAAAGAAATTGAGAATTTTTCACGAGACGTTCCAATGAATGGGGACCAAAAAATTTTTTAACATTTTTTTTTTTTTGAAATTTATGGTTTGTTCAGGGGTTTCTTTTATAATTATGGACTCTCATAAGAAGTTTATTATTTCTCGTATTTCTAAACAATCTAAGTTGGGTTGATTCTTAAAAATAAAGTGACTTTTTCATTTTTGGCTCGGGTACTTTGAGTGAAATGGAGTTTATATATATATATATATAAGTGTATGCGTGGGTGTGCGTGTGTGTGTGCATTTGTGTGTGTACAAATATGTGTCTATCTATATAAGTTTACAAAATATTTTCTGAACAATTAATAATTCCTAAAAATATTTTAAATTTTTCAAAAAGTTTTTATAATCAAATACTTTCCTATAAAGAAAATATTTTCATTTATCAACCATTTTTCTTTTTACAATAAACTTGTTTTTTTAAAAAAAAATAATTTATTTAATTATTCCAAAATAATTTTTATTTTAAATTCCCAATATAATTAAATGACCCGAAATTCTCGAAATTTTACAAAGTTAGAAGTGATTTGTCATTCGTTGTGCAAAAAGAAAAACAATATGAAAAATGAACATACACCTTGGGAAATAAATAATTCAAAAGTGATGCATTATTTTTTACATTCAAATAATTTTTTTTTTGTATTTATTTTTCTTTTTCTGTTAGTAAATTCATTAAGTGGGGTATTGATATTAATTCAATCAAGTCATATTGTAAATTTTTCAAAATAAGTTCATCAAAAGATTTCAATAAAATGAAAGACATAATAACCAAAATTGTATGAACAAAAGAGGGTACGACCAAATTCAAAAACAAATTTTCAACATCAGAAGTATCCAACCAGTTTTTTAAACAATAAACTATAATTAAAAGTTATTCCCTTCTATTTTACATTCTATCAAGATTAAATAACTTTAAAAAAATTTTTTGATCACAAAAGTAGTAAAAAAACACTAACAGTTGTGGAAAAAAAGTGAAACTGGAAAAAAAGTGAAACACGGTTTTTAATTGGGAACATTACTGAAAATTCAAAGTAAGATCAATGAAAAAAAGAATAAATAAATAAATAAAGACAAAATGAAGTATTCGCCACAATAACAGTTTTTTTAATACTATTATTAGGTATGGGTTTTTCTTTGATTGATCAATTATTAAAAATTTGTTCAAAAAATTGACTATTTTTGAGATCTCAAAAACCACACACACAATTTCGATAAATCAAGTAGATTTAAATAGTATTTGTTGGGTTGATTGAAAATTATATACTGGATTATTATTTGAAGTTAATTGGTTTCTTCTTTTTATTGATTTTACTTTTCATTTTCAGTAATGTTCCCAATTAAAAACCGTGTTTCACTTTTTTTCCAGTTTCACTTTTTTTCCACAACAGTAATTATCAAAACTAAAAAATTTCATAAAAATTGAGACTAAAAATTCTGATATCTTTTATTCAATAATTTGTTGTGAAATCAATAAATTGAATTATTACCAAGAATAAATTAATAATGAATAGCAATTTTTAATATTTGAATAGTTATTTGGAATTACATTTAATTACAAGATTTTATTAATAAGTTTACTACACTTTTTAGAAAATTGCTTATATAACAAATAATTTTAAATTCATATCTTTCCAGTTGATTGGATTCTAAAAGAATTCAGAATATACACTACACATGCTTTCATTTTATTTTGGTTAAGGTTATGACGATCCTTTATCCATGTATTAAAATAATTTTTTATTTTTTGTTTTTTTCAATTTTTGATTTTTTGTTATATTTCGAAAAAAACTACTTACCACATAGAAGGAATGAAGAAAAGTATTGATTTACCAGTATTATTATCAATTATACTGAGTTGTTAGTACTAAAGTAACTAATAACTGACCCCAATCTAAAAACTAACTGGATTAATTTCTTCTTAGGTGTATTTTTAAGGACTTGGTTATTGAGATTTTATCGAGCCGAATAACAAATAAAATTTATAAAAACTTGCTTCCAATTTTTTCGTAAAATAATTTTTTTTAATCTTTCGGTAAAAGAGTGTCAGAAACTTAACCAATCTAAAACGAATGCATTTCTAGTGTAGGTTCAGAATTCATTTTTGAACATACTGTTAATTGCATATAAAAAGATCAAAATTTTCATTCCGCTTTAGAAAAAAACAAAATTCCAAGAATTGAAACAAATCATCAAAGTCCCCAATTCTATTAACGAAATAAATAATTAAAGCTAATTTTTAGAAATAAAATTTTGAAATCTTTTATGATTTTGAAAATCTTTTTTTGGAAAGTTGAATGAAAATTTTGTTCCATTTATTTTGAAAAAAATAGTACGTCATTAACTCATCAAATCAAATTTAGAAAAACCATAAAGAATTGGTGTGTTGAAATAGAAAAATAATATATTTTTTGAAGGGATTTTAATAGTAATTTAAAAAGATATTTAAAAACCAGAAAAAAATTTTTTCACTAATAAAATAAAAAAACTCAATTGATTCTTTAATTTTACAACATTAATTTATGTTTTCTAATCTGAAAACCAAATGTATTTGACTTTAATTTTTGTTCTTAGAACTTTTTTAGATTCAATTTCAATGTTATTTCTTGGGCTTGATCATTATTAAGTCATTTTTGTTTTAAAATAACTAAAAATTTTTAAAAATGTGTAATATTCTTGTGAAAATGGGAGTAAAATAAAAAAAAAAAAAAAAAGAATGAAATAAGGATTAACTAAACAACAGAAAATAAAATTTGAGAAGTGTCTTTATTATTGTTCTTTGTTTTGGTTTTTTTTGTTTTTTTTTTTTTTATGGATGGGTGTGGTACTTCTTATTGAAAGATCTATATGAATTCGAATAAAAATCGAAAAAGATTGTAATAAAATAATAAAGTTCTTAGAAACCAATCTTATCTGCAATTTCCATTGCATCATCATTCTTTGATAACCTAACAAAAGCTTTTTTGTTTCCATCAGGTCTATAAAGGATCAAAATATAAAAAAAATTAGATTGTAGAAACAAAAAAAAGGAAATTCAATGATAAAATTGTTAAGAAGTTTTGCTCCTTGAATGAAAAAAAAAAAAAAAAAAAAAAACTCAAAAGAAAAAGAAAATGTAAATTACCTAATGAGTGTGTTAACTTTGATTGGTGTAACGTTGTACATTTTTTTAACTGCGTCTGAGATTTGATATTTGTTAGCTCTAATATCAACAATAAAAACCAAGGTATTATGATCTTCGATTTGTTTCATTGTAGATTCGGTATTATGAGGGAATTTTAAGATGGAATAGTGATCCAATCTTGGTAAACGAGATTGTGCCTTTCTTGGGTATTCTGGGTTTTTTGCAAGTTTCATTGTGTTTGGTCTTCTGAATCTAATTCCTGTTTTGATTTTTCGAACGTGTTTATATTTTCCTCTCTTGACAACACGTGAGGTTTGTTGTGCCTTTTGGTTTCCTCCTTTTTTGACTTGTTTTTTGGTTTGTTTTGCTTTGTTGCTCATAAAAAAAAAAAAATCTTTTGTTTTAAAAAAAAGCAAATTTTTTAATAACAAATCAAAAAAAAAAAGGAAAAGAAAAAAGAAAAAAGATTTTTACCTATATTATTAAGAATAAAATACAAAAAAATGAAAAATTTTCATGTTTGGTATTTCTGTACAATTTATTTTGGAAACACGGTCACTAATCATCTCTATCTTTTTTTTCTTTTTTATTGTTAATGTTATTTCCTTTTAAAAATTGTTCCAAACCAAAACAAGATCGGAGAGAATTTTTAAAAAAAAAAAGAACAAAAAGTAAAACAAGACCACAATTATTTGACTGTTCAATAAGCCAAAAATGAAATATTTTGAAAATCATTTTTTTTTTATTATTTTATTGATTAATAATTCACACAAAATGTCTTTTTTTGGAAGATTTGTAGAAGCTGGAAGAATTGTTCTGATTACTTTTGGAAAATATGCAGACAAAATTGCAGTGATTGTTGATATTTTAGATCAAAATAGAGTAATTTTAATCTTTTTCTTTTTCTGATTTGGATTTCTTATTTTTGCATTAATTAAATCTTCTTGAACTTGTATGTTTTATTTACACTTGAAAAAAAAAAAGGTTTTAATTGATGGGCCTTCAACCGTAAATGGAATCCCAAGACATGTTATTTCCTTAAAATGGGTTTCATTAACCAATTTCAAAATCGATATCAAAAGAGGTGCCAAGCTTGATGAAGTTGAAAAACAATTCAAAGAAGAAAAGATTGAAGAACAATGGAGTAAAACTTCACTTGCTAAAAAATTAAAATTAAAAGACATGAGATCCAAAATGACCGATTTTGATCGTTTCAAACTTGGCTTTGCTAAATCTAAGGTTTGTGCTTTTTTACTTTTTTTTTTTTTTTTTTTTTTTTATTAATTTTTTGTTTGCTTTAATTTTTTTTTTTTGTTTTTTTTCTTGTCTTTTTAACCACAACTTAATTTTAAATCCCATAGAGAAAAGCAATTCTTGGAGCAGAAATTAAAAGATTAATGAAAGAAAAAAAGTAAATTGATCGAGCATATTTCTAACTAATACCAATATTCTAAAGAACTTTAATAAAAATAAAAATAATTTTTTTTCATTAGAAGAAATTTTAAAAAGTTTATGTTTGAACTTTAATTCTTTCTTTTCATTGTACAAATTAATAATACCTTTTTGTGGTTTGGTTTTACCGACTTTGGGCCTCGTGAGTGGTTAAATTCAATTGTTATTTGAAATTTTCTTTTGTTCGTTTTAAAACAAAGAAAAAAATATACATCCAATCTATTCAACTTGTGAATTTTTTCTTTCCTTTCGTAATATAACGTGAAACAAAAAAAATGTTTAAAGCATTTTTTTTCTTTCAAGTTAAACTTCATAATGAAAGAAAAATTCTCAAGTTGAATAGATTGGCTCTAATGGAGGTTTAGGTGCGTTGAAAAGCAAGAATTTTTATAATGTTTCGTTCTGAAACATTACAAGTTGAAACGAAACAATTTTTGTTACAACATGAAGAAAGAAAAAAAATGCTTTAAACATTTTTTTTGTTTCACGTTATATTACGAAAGGAAAGAAAAAATTCACAAGTTGAATAAATTGGCTGTAAGTTACTGATCTAAATATTCAACTTGTTTGATAAATTGGTTTTATTTATATTGCTAATTTTACCTTTTTATCAAGTCTTCCTTCTCTCACACTCATGGAATACAACAAAATTCCAAAGATTAGTTAATATTTAAAAAAATGTTAGTTTCCTTAATTTAAATGTGTAAAATTTTTTGCTTTTTTTCCACAATTTTTTAATCTTTTTCCAAAATTTGTTCAATGATAAATAGTCTAAAGCATGCTTAAAGTTTTTTTTTCAGATATTCTTTGTGTTTTTAAGTTTTGTTGATGGAATTTAAAAACAAAAAAAAAATTTTTTTTGTTCTTGTGGAAATTTACTGGGATAAAATCCTTTTTTTATTATTTTTGGGAATAATTTTTTGTGTAATTTTTATTTAAAAAAATTCATTTGTAAAAACTTATTATTTATCTGCTCAAATTTTGAAAACAGTATTATTGTAAATAAAAACCTTGGAATTTTTTTTTATAAAATATTTTACAAAAATTACAAACAAAAATTACATTTTTTTTGATTAGTAATTAAAAACCTCTTTAAAAGTAAAAAAAAACATAAAAAGGATTTTTTGGGAAAAAAATGAAGGTTGAATTAACACTTATAAAAATAGAGTTGAATTATCAAACATTGAAAAAAAAAACATTGATTAGAGTAAAACTCACACCCCAAAAACCGTTGTTGGAAACTTCAATCCAAGAAAAAAAAAAAAAAAAAAATCTTAAAAAAAACATAATTACTTTGAAAAAATATTATAATTTGGAGAGACAATGTAACAATAAAAGTATCACAATAATCAAAAATTGTAGGAAATTCAGTCTTTGAACTTTATTTGGTTTGTTGAAAGTATTTATTATAACTCTAATTTATTCAGATAAAATTATTATTATGAATATTTTTTTTTTATTTTAAAAGTTTCTAAATAAGGTTGTTTGAGTTCACATACCTCAAAATTTTCTTGCATTTTTGTTATCTAAAGATGACCTAAATAAAATGTTTTTTTGATACTAATTAAAGAATATTTTCAATGATTATACTTTCAAAATTTAATAGGGGGTTATAAAAAGGTTTTAAAACAATTTGACAAAATTCAAATGTATACATAGATTTGAATTTATTATTCTGAAATAATTTCCAATTTTTTATTTCTATCCTTCTAATTGGATATCTTGCCCAAATACTGGTTTATTATCTTTTTTTTTTTTTTTTTTTTTTTTTTTTTGAATCTATTATCTAGTATTTACAATGTTACATATTTCCTAATAAATAAAAAAAAAAAAAAAAAAAAGAATAGAAACATTAACAAATAGTTCTCATTAGATAGCTTGATTATTCTGATTTGGGAAATAATTCTATCCTGCCCCTTTTAATAATAATTAAAATTGATAATCTTCTTAATAATATTGTTTTTTATAAATTAATATAATGAAAATTTGGCAAATACAATCCTTTCTATCAAAATAACAAAAATATTAACAATAAAAAACAATTAATTTACTCAAAAATCTTTTTTAGATCTTTTTTTTTTTAAATAACTTAGAATAAACTCTTTTTATGAACCAATTAATTATTTATTGTAATTTTTAAAATTGAAAATTGAAATATCATTCGAGATTATCTGTATTTTTTTATAAAAATAAAAATTTAAGAAAAAAATTTTTTATTTTATTTTATTAAATTTGCTCTTGGGTTATTCAATAAGTAAATATTTCGAGAGAATTAATTCAAAATATATGAAACTATACTAATAATAAATAGAGGTTTTGATGATATCTATGCTTAATCCACGATAAAGTTACAAAAATCGTGATCATTTCTATCAAATCGCGATATATCAGAAAATCGGGATAGTCAATATTATTGCGATAATATAACAAATTGCGATATTCTATAATATCACGATAAATGCCAAAATATCGTTATTACTTTTTAATCACGATATAATAGTTGATGGGTTATTGGGCTAATAGAGAAATATTTAAACAAAGAAATTTTTTTTTGACCAAAAAATATATTACGTGAAACAAAGCCATTCTTTGAAAAAACAACAAAAAAGAGACTTGATCCAATCAAGGATCAGATCAAAGAGTTTTATTGTGTTTTCGTTTTATTTGTTTAATAAACTTATCGGTCCTTTAAGATCAACAACAATAAGAAATAAATCGAAATAAATAGTTTTTTGGTCAATCGTAGTCTTGTAAATTGAGTTGAATAAAAGAGCTTCTAAAACAACCAACCCTTTATCTGTTCTTTAAAGAATGTGTTCTTGGGTTAAAACATTTTCAATATTCTCCAAAAACTAGAAGGGGTTGGAAAACTTTTCAAAAGATTTCACAACATCGTTGCCAGATGATCACCAATTATTAAGCATTTTTTATAGATTTGTTTTCTGGTTCTTTTTCTCCTTTGAACATCTTTTTATTTGGCCGAAAACACAATTAGAGCTTAGAGGTTATTGTTTGATCGATCACCTAAAAGAAGGAAAATTATTCTTTATTCTTTTTGGCTATTTAAAAATTGTGAAGGTAACAACTCCATTGTAAGAAAACACATCTATTTAAATTTAATTATATTGTTGAAATGGGTAATTATTAGTTTGATCATAAAATTTGTTTGAGATTTTATATTTTGTTAAAAAAAAAACGAAAAGTAAAAAAAAAATTGTGTTTCCACTACAACTAACCAAACCCATCCCCTTTATAAAAGTTTTCTGTCTTTCAAAACTTTCAAACACTTGAGGACAGTACACAACGCTTACAAACACTTTCAAACATTTATGAAAGGGGAAAGTGTTGTCAAAGTCAAGAGATTTTTTTAAAGTAATCTCAAAAACAATAATTTTTCATTTTTTCGTGATAATGTAAATATCGTGAAAATGTTGAATATCTTGATAAAGTTGGACTAATCACGATTTTTTATATTATGGCGATTTTATTGTTAATATCATGATAGTATAGGTTATCATCAAAACCTCTAATATATTTATATTAAAAATTGAGATCACTTTTCAAACTGATTAATTCATTCTTAATTCCACAATGTGAAAAATCAAAAAAAAAAATTATTCAAATTTTAACGATTGTGTTTTTTTCGAAGTAGTATTTAATTTAATAGCAGCCAACAAAAAAAAAAAAAAAAAAAAAGTAATAAATATATCTTTATTATTTTCATTATATAACAATCCACATATATTAAAATTGGATTATATTTTTAATAATATTATTATTATATGTCATCAAATACATATTTAATTAATTAATTCTACAAACATATTAATTATTATTGATATAAAAGCCATTGAAAAAAACAAATAATAATAATTTGATTTCATAACATTCGTCCATTCATCGATTCATTCACTCGCCTGTCCACCCCCTACCGGTCAATGTTAATTCATTTATTGGCGAATGTATTTATCCAATGTGTTAAAGATTAATTTTTCCATTTTCGGGTAATAATCCTCTTGTTTCTGATACAGTATCTGACATGCTGGAAGAGCCGTGATTTATTGTTAATTGCGAATTGGAATTTTTCAATTTTTTTATAGATTTGAACTCCTTTCCTACAGTTATTAATACCAAGACTATTAACATTATTGAATTCCAAACCAAGGAAAAAGATAATAAAACTGATAATGTTCCATAACCCAGATAAAAAATCCCCACTAATATTACAAAGCCGAATATTATTAATAGGATTGAAATAAGAATTATTGGCTTTGATAATAATCTAAGAGGGTGATTTTTTTTGTTAATTGGGAAGACTATTGGATAGGTAATGATGTTACAGGAGGGCATATAGACAAAAACTAAGAATATTGAATAAAATAAAACATTAAATAAATAAAAGGTATTTGTTCCGTGGATATGTGAAGTCCATATAAAGGAAATCCCCCAAAACTGCTGATGTACCATTGGCCCGATAGTAATTGGCAAACAGAATAAGGCAAGGCCGGAAATGTAAAGAATTATTTTAAAAGATTTGGGGATGACTGTGAATTTATAAATTGTTAAAGAGAGGTGTTGTTTAAAAATGGAGAGCAAATTGTGATTTGAAACACCTTTTTTCAATTGCTTTTCAGAATTAAGTAAAAACTCGCCCCAATTCTTGTTTGAATACAATTTTTTCATTAATGATGGCGCCACTGTTGTGGGTAACCAAAAGATGAAAAAAGAGACAACCGCCAGGGAAGTGAAAAGCCCAAAAAGGTTTTGTCTTTGGAACTGTTGATAATATTTTGATCCCTTGTACTTTTGTGTGCCGTCAACCGAGAAAGCTTGTTCGGTGATCACTTTTGAATTATCGGCCAATTGCACTTCAATTTTTATCTTGTGCAAACCAGATTTGTAGTCTTCAGGGTTCCACTTGGCAACATACAAGGGGTGGGTTTGGTTTTTTATTTTCACTAATCCGCCGGCTTGGGCTTTGTCGTCGATATAGTACTTTATTTGCTTAATTTCGGGATCACTTTCCCTTTCAAAAATTAAGACCCTGATATACCCACTCATTTTGATTCGATTCAGTGGCTCAGTTAGCGTAATAAACTTTGCATTGGTTGGGTTTGTAATTAAGACGATTGGCCACTGATCGTCCAAGGTTCGGTCAACAAAGGACAAAATGTCGTTGTCAAGAGCAAAAATCCGATAGCATTTCTTGATCCTGAGATCGCCAACCTCCAGTTCCATGAGGCCATCGTAGCGATCGTAGAGCGTTGAATACATGCCCTTTGCATGCGAGTGGCCCACTAAATGGGAGAGCACGCGATGCTCTTTCATTAGATCCTGGAAGCGCTTGTGCGTTTTGCTTGTCTTGTGGTGCTGGAAATTATAGGTCAGGGGATAGTGCCCAAAGATAAAGGTGTGGTTTGCGTCAATGTTTACCTTTGCGTTCAGCTGATCATACAGGGAGTCCAAAATGCTCTCGTTGTCCGTTGTGAAGAACGCAAAGGGGCCGTTCACCCCTGGCATCCGGTTCCAGTTGATCCCAATGAAATTCAGAGAATCATACTCCGTGTTGATTTGGAAATTCCAAACCTTCGGTTTCCCCTTTGACTCTTGCAACGCTCCCTGTGGGGAATACTTGTAATAGTAATTGCTTGCCTCTTCCTCAGAAAGCAGCCCTAAGCAATCGTGGTTGCCTTGAATGTCATACCAAAAATTGGAATCAAAATAGCCCTTGTTCGTTAATTGGCTTTTATAAAACTCCCACTCAAACGGGATTTGCTCTTTAGCCATGATCTCGCCTGGTAGTTTCGCATCGGTAATGTCCCCTGTGTGTAAGACAAATTTCGGGTTTATACGTGGAACAATCTCGTCCACAAAATCCTTGAAATTCTTCTGGATCTTTGGAATTAGCTTTGAAATATGGGAATCGCTGACATGCAAAAAAACTAACAAACTTGAGCTGCTATTGTCAAACACTGGGAAGTCGGGTTTGAGCCTCTTTTCATCACCGAGATTTAAATCTTGGAAATCTAATTTTGTCGGATACTGAACACCACAAATTATGAAAATGATGAAATATAAAAGAGGTACAAAGGAACAACAAAAATAGTCTCGAAGAAACCTTTTCATTTGTCTCATTTTTGTTTTTGTTTTTTCTTTTTTATGTTGACCGTTTTGATTTTGTCAAGATCTTTGGAAGAAAAGAAAGAGAGAAAAATAAATATCATGTTTTTTACAGTTGTGATTTCCAATTTCTTTACCCATACATAGCCAAGTGAAACTAAAACGGTTTGGCTTTTGTCTGGAAATAAAAAGTTCTTGAGGCATAATTGAAAGAATTTGTGTAATTTTTACAAAACTTAATCGACTGTATTTATCAAGACACTTTCTAACTTTTGTTCAAGAAATTTAAATGTTTAGGAATTAGGTGACGAGTCAAGAAGATAATGCAAAACTAGTCGAATACATTATCAATTTGAAATATTTTCCAATTTATTGAGTAGGATTTTTGTAATAATTGGGGTTAAGAATTATATGGTTTGTTGGTAAATGCCAAGTTGTTTACAAACAAAGAAAATTGTTAGAATAAAATTTTCTTTCATTTCGTAATTCGTAATAAATTAAAATCATTTGGAACGTTTCTGAAAAAGTCCTTTTTGTAAATGTATGACTAAAATTTTGTAATGAATTTTGAAGATAGTTGAGTTTGTTGTCTATTTTCACTCAGTTTTTAAGTTCACTTTTTGGTAAGAACCTTAAATAACAGGTTTACTTATGATTTTTTTGTTTTGAGGGAATCGTAAATCGTTTTGATTTTTTTTTACAAAAATAATGAGCTAATTATTTACACAATGAGACAATTAAGCACAAAGAAAAACTCATTTGTCAACTTTTAGAGAAATGAGTAATCCTTTTTCAAAAAGAAACTCCTTTTTTTTTTACATAATTAATTTTTAATAAAATGATCTTGATCCTTTTGGTTTGTATTACTGGTTGAATGTAAAAAAAATTTTTGCAAAACATTCTTCTTTTTCGGAAATCTTACTATAAAGAAATTTGTGATAGTGATTATAATTACAAACAACATGGAAAATTTAATTTAATTTGGTGAAAAAAGAATAAAAATTAATGAAATATTGAATCCTTGAAGATCCAAAATAATCAATCCTTATTGTAATTTTCAATAATATCACTTGAATTACTTGGATTATTATAAGATTATATAATTTTTTTTTATTCAAATATTAAGAATATCAACAACAAACTGTTATTATTAAAATCCAATCTTAGATAATAGTTCTTATTTTTTTTTTTAAATTTGGAATTATTAATTTTAAATTATTTTTATTTGTTTGAAAATATTTCAAAAATATGAGAAATAACAATAAAATTTATTGATACTTTTAATCTTTGGGTTATTAGAAACCCACTATAGTCAATTAAAACCCTTTTATTATTTTTATTTGCAATAATCAAATTAAAAAGTATTTATTTAGTTATATATGTTAGATTTCCTAAGGTTTCAAAATAGTATTCTTGGAAAAATTTTCTATTTATGTTTTTGGAATTGTTTTTTTTTTCTTTATTTTATATTTTCTTTGTTCCAGACATCAATCCAATAGTGGTCTTTCTTAATTCATATATCGAAACTTTGTTTCAGTCAAAGTACCCAACATTTTTTTTCAAATATCAATTATTTTTTATAAAAAACCTTTGGAGAACAAATTAGAATAGAGAAGTACAATAAAAATCAAATAATAGTAGATATTCAATATAAATTAAACAAAAAAATTAAAACTATTTTGAAAAAAAAGTGAAAAAACTAAACTCTTAGGAAAACTATTGAGAAAAACAAAAATGTTCATTTTGATCTTCAATTGAAGATCAAATAAAATCCCAATAGAAATAAATATAATATCCCGACAATCATTTTTATCGTTTCATTTAGATAGATTAGTATAACACTTTTTTACCATGCAACAATCGATCTTGCAACAAAAAAAATATTTACTAATTAATTAGATTATCAAAAAAAATCAAAAAAAGAGAATAATTTCAATTCTGAAATTTTGAACTTTAAATTTTTCTTCTAATATTGATTCAAACCCATTGAAACATTGAATCACAACTTATAACATACCCTTTTGACTGGAAATGGTTTATTTGGTTGGGATATTTTTATCTTATTTTTTTTTTGTTAACAAAAAGAAAAAAATGTTTTGAATTGAAAAAAAAAAAAAAAAAAGGATATTTTTTTTCAAGATTAAAACAATTATTATATTTTTATTAATGATCAACTATATTTTTTTTTTCATATTATTTCAAAATTTTCTTGTTTTATTTCTAAATTATATTTTGCTAAACTTCTTTTACAGATAATAAGATTTCTTTTTCTTCTTTAAAGAGAATTTTTTTTTAAATAAATTACTTAAAGAATTTATTTTTAATACAAAAAAATATTGAAATTATTGTAATTAATTAATAATCATTAAATCTATTATTTCACCTTAAAAATTATTACAGGAAATTTTAGTATAAGAAACTCTATGAAGTAATTTATACCTTTCCTGACATAATTATAACATTTAGGAAAAAAATACTTTGTAAATAAATTAAAAAATATCAGGACTCATAAACTCGATAACAAGGAACAAACATATTAACCAATTAGTATAATAATATTTAGTTTAAATTTTATATACAAATAAAATATTTTTTCAACATCTATTTTTATCAAAAAAAAAATTCTATTTTTTTGAAAACAAATTGGGATTTCAATATTAATTATAGTCAGTTCCACTTTTACAATACAAAAATTCAGTGAAATTTAATGTTAAAATATTCTTAAATTAATACAAATTTTTTTAAATTTTTTTTTTTTACAAAAATTATTTTACCAGTTTCTGAGTTTTGTGCTTTAATTTAGGATTTTGCATGTACATTTATTTCCATTTAAAAAATATAACTTAAAAGTTATAACTAAAAGAATAATTTAAGATATCTTTGTTAAATCTAAAATAAAGTTAAAAAAACTCTGATTGATCTTATCAAATCACAATATTATCACAAAATCATTGTAATTAATCTAAATCATACCAAACTCTTAAATCTAAATTAATGTCAGAAATCCCTTATAAATGCCAAAATACTGTATTGAAAATTAAATTGTGAAATTCTATAGAAAAACAATAAATTAGTAAAAAATGGATAAAAGCCAAAAATAATAGTATAAGGTATTTCCAAAAAAGTGGGGTATTTTTTAAAATATTTCATTAAAAATCATCTTTGTTTGTGAAATTATTCATTAATTGACATTACCAAATTAAATTTAATATTAATACCGATTGAATAAAGGGATAAGGTATTTATTTCAAAATATGTTTTATGAAAATATTCCTTAAAAATGAAAAAAAAAAATTAAATACTTTTTTTTGTGAAAACAATATACGACCAATTTCAATAAAAAACTGGAGATATGGAAGGGTACAATTGATTTTTTAAACAAACAAAAACAATTATATATTTTCAATTCTATTTAAAAATTTGTTGAGATTAAACAAGTTATGAAAAAGATTTTTTCAATCAAAAATAAAATAATAAACACCAATTTTCACCCCTAAAAAATATTAGATAAAATCTAGATCAGAAATTTTAATTTATTTTATTTATGTAATACAATACTAAGAAACAAATTGAATTTTTATCAAGAATCGATAAATGGTAGTTTATGATTTTGTATATTTAAAAACTTTTTTGAAGATTGAGTTTAATTTATATATTTTCAAATAAATTTGCCCCACTTTATTTGAAATAGCTTAGTTATGATTTATAAAAACAATTTTTTGTGGCATTAATTTGTCAAGTTTATTCTCTTAATAAAAAATAAAAATATCTTTCAAGAGCTCAATTAGAAAAACTCAAAAGATAGTATTATGTTTTAATAGTGATAAAAAATTAAACCGTGATATAATAATTGATGGATTTATACTAATTAAATGATACTTTTAAAAAGAAATGTTCAAAAAATCGAAAAACAAAACCCTGATTTACTTTGGGCTTGCTTTCTTTATTTCAATTTACATTTAAAGCAGCAAATGGTATTTGCGTTTCCAAGTTTCAATATCTCATGGCACTCAAAAAACTCTTTTTTGACTAAGGTTGTCGCAATTAAAAAATTTTCAAAATGGTAAAATGTACTTGTTTTTCGAAAAAATGGTTTTTTTTTTTCAAATTTCAAAAAACAATTAAAAAGTAATATTAAAGCCCCTGTAAACCAAAGTTCTAAAAAAAGATAAATAAGCATATTTATGCTATTAAAAATATTTTTTTTCTCTTTTATTCATCTATTCAAATTTGTAAAATTATAATATCATTATTGAATATTGATTATTAATTATTCTTTAATCTCCATTAATAAAAATGAGAATAAAAATTAAAAAAATTAAAATCTACCATTCGAAGCCTTTCTTGTAAAAACCCTAAATTTAAATTGATCTGTTACCTTTGGCTCTTCTTTTCCCATTTTTTCGGAAAACTGATTTAATAACTTTTCTTGATCCTTATCAATTTTTTTGGGGATGTTTATTTTCCAATGTATGACTAAATCACCAGTTTGCTGTTTTCTTTTGATCCCACATCCCTTTTTCGTTGAGACCGAATAGGGCTGGGTACCCTGAGGGATTTCGATTTCAATTTCCTTATCAATTATTTGAACCTTCGTTTTCCCGCCAAGGATGGCCTCTTTGATGGTTATTGGGATTTCGATGTGTAGATCTTTACCGTCGCGAATAAGGGTTTTATTTTCCTGCTCGACATTGAGTTCCACGTAAAGGTCTCCGGGCATACCACCAAAGATCCCATGGTTGCCCATACCGGGAACATAAAGCAAGTCCTTGAGATCGGCGCCTTCTGGTATGGTAATTGATTGCTTTTCACTTTTTCGAACAAACCTTTGCCCCTTGCACTTTTTGCAAACCTTTTCCGGCGTTTTGCCCATGCCCCCGCACCTTCCACAAACGGTTTGGACGTGCATATTATTGTAACGCTGGATGACCATGCCGCTTCCATTACAGTTTTTACATTTAACCATCTTGCTACCGGGCTCGATCCCTTCTTGCTCGCAATGATCGCAGGCAACCAATTTGGAGTAATTGATCTCACGCTCTGTGGACTTGAAGGCATCTTCAAATTTCATATTTAATGGCACCCTCAGGTCAGCGCCGTTTTGTGGGACCTTTCGTGGTGGCTGCTGTTGCCGAGACCTTCCCCTCATATTCCTTCCTCCAAAAAAGAAATCACCAAAGATGTCGCCCAAGTCAAACCCATTCATGCCCGCTTTCCCTTCTCTCACTAGATCGTAATTTGATCTCTTTTCAGGTGAGCCCAAGACCTCGTATGCAGAGCTTATCCCTGAAAATTTCTTGCCTGCTTCAGAATCATTTTGATTCACATCGGGGTGATATTTTTTGGCTAATTTATAATACGCACTTTTGATTTCCTCTTGCGTTGCTTTTGTATTAACACCTAAGGTTTTATAATAGTCTTCCTCTCCTCCATTTGCTGCTTCGGAATAATTGTTATTTGTGGAACTGAAAAACCTTTTTGGTTGTTGGTAATTTGTGTTATATTTTGAAAACGTTGGGCATTTGTAAGAAGAAATCAGTTTTGGTTTGATCCTGAAAAGTGAATGACTTCGAATATTTGTTACAACTGTTGGGCGCACATAGTCGAATAATGAGCCTGAAAAAGTTTGTATAAAATTACTTAACATTTAGAGACGGTCTGGGAAAATAATCGTAATTGTTTCTTGGTAAGAACAATTTTGAAAAAAATGAAAATTATTCTATTTTTGAGAAAGCAAATAGTTTAGTGTCCTTAATTTTACAGTTGTTAGTGTTTTTTCAGCGTAGGTGTTCAGAAGAATTTCTGAAGGTGTTTTTGTAATTTGAAGAGACTTGTTTTTCTTAGAGTTTCAACAAAACTTATTCGAATTTTTATGTTAATTGAACAAATGGTATTGATCTTTAAATTGAAAGAATTTAATCAAAGATAAGAAAGGTTTTATTGGAATTGAAAAAAAGTTTTTGAATTGGACGAGGCAATAACTAGGAAAATTTTAAAAAAGAAAAATACGAAATTTTCTATTTTTCTAATTACTTCCACAATCGAAATTTGTCAAAAAATAATGTAAAAATATGTCATTGAAAAAAGTTAAATTTTTTGGATATTCTGACAAAAAATCTTATCAGTTAACGAATTTATGTTTTATTTTTTTTATTAAAGATCAACATTGTATTCTTGGATTTAAATTTTTGAAATTAGAGATCAAAACTATTTATTCAATTAATTACAAAAATTCAGAAAAGTTTTTGAAATACTGAAACTTAATAGTCTAAGGTTTTTACTGGGTTAATTTTTGAATTGTATTTAAGGAATAATCGCTAGTTTAAATTTGTTTAAAACACACTATAAAGTAAAAATAAAATCTAAAAATTAAAAGTAAGCTAAAACTTCATATGAGGTTTCATTATACATTCTTTTTTGGATTATTATTTCAAAGTTATGATAATTTTATGTGATTAAGATAAGATATTTATTAAACTCATGAAGATTCGAATTATCCAATTTGTAAAAATTCCCAACTTTTGCAAAAAAAAACGCTATTTTTGGGTAATTTTATTATTGAAATTAGTTATAATGAATAAATTTTAGATTGGACTTTAAGAAAGAAAAAATGATCAATTTTCAAATAATTTTTAGAAAATAACAGGGAATATATATTAAAACTCAAACATCATTAAAAATAAATTAATAAAAAATAATTCAAAAAAAGATAAAAAATCATTTTTTCAATTTAATTTAGCAATACCTTTTGTAAAAAATTTTATTCTATTTTAAAATTGAAAAAATATTCCTCTTTTTAGACTATTAAACAAATATTTGAAAATAATCTCATTAAAAAAGAAAAAAATATTACTGAACAACTTTTCATTTTTTTTAATTCGCATTAAATTTTGATAATGTTATAAAAACTTAATCAAAATTTTCATTTATAAAAATATTTATTAGAGGAATGTATTTCAAATATTCAAGATTTATATATTTTTTTTGAAATTATTTTCCTAGTTATGTGCTAGGACAGTTTTCCAAATGGTAAAAAATCAAAATAAAAGACGTGTTTCTTTTTTTCTAGTAGTCTAAAATATTAAATGATCCAAGAAAACAATCATAAAAAAAAACTAAGTAAATATTGTTTTGATAACTTAAAGTTCTATTATTAAAAAAAATCTCAAATAATGGAGGACCAAAAGCTAAATATTTTCTCAATAATTGAGAATATATTAGGATATTTGTTTATGATCATTGAAATCAATTAAAAAAAAATAAAATTTAATTTTATTTAAAAATTTGAAAAATTTTGAACAAAGTAAATTCCCTCTTTAAAATCCTCTCCAAAAATCAAGAATTTTATCCTTAAAATTGATCTTAACTTTTAAAAATTTAATATTACCAAGTTAGATAAAGCATTCGAACATGAAATAAAAAAAGTAAATGTTTAATTTGAGAAACTGGTTATATTCATCATAAACGAATAATTTTCAACTAATAGAGTTATCTTTAACCTATTGCAAATTTTTTAAGTCAATTTAAATTGACTTTCTAAATTAATTCTTACCAGTGATTTCTTTGGCAATATTTTGGTTAAAAACTATATGTTAGTGTTTTATTCCCACTTTATGCAGATATTGAATTTTCTTAATTAATTTTGAATGGGGTTTTTTCTCTATTAAATATTTCCAAAAATTCTTATGAACAAAATTTTAAATGGTAAAAATATCAACGAAATGTTGTTTATGTTTATTCTACCATTATAATATTATCTATTTGAAAAATTGAAATTATATAAAAAAAAATATTTATAGAGTCAGTTCCCTTTTAAGGCAAAAAATTCTTCGAAATTTAAGGCACAATAAAAATCTCAAATTAATGTACAAAATTTGGAATTTTATTTTTACACAAATTATTTTACTAGAATCTGAATTTTGTGCTTTAATTTGAGATTTTTTGTGTGCCTTAAATTTCGTCGCAAGTTTGTGCCTTAAAAGTGGAACTGACTTTAAAAAAATATAGAAAAGTGTATACAAATAGCTTAAATATTTGAATAAGAAAAAAATAATGAATTTGATATAATTAAAATATTTCATTTGTTTTTTAATATTATTTTTATCTGGGTGTTTTTATTCTAAATTAAAAAAATCTAAAAAAAAATATATATTTTAAAGATCAAATCATTATGATTAAAAAAAATAGGTAACAGACAAATATAAAACATCATAAAATTCCAAAAACCCTAAAAACTTCCTTTTTTAGATCAAATTTTAATATTCGTAAAAAATCAAAAATATAATCCCATTTTGACAAATATAAGTATACAAATGAAAAAACATTAAAAATTATAATTTGTATTTAAATTAAATGTTCTAAATCTATCAATTTTACTACATTGATAAATGTAGAAATCAAAAAAAAAACGCAAAACTGAAAAATAAATAGAAAAAATATTATTGAAATTGTTAATCTAACTAATTATTATTATCTCTTACATAAATGGTAAATTGATTAGAAAATATCTAAAATCAGAATTTTTTGTTTTTATCATCCATGAAATAAGGATTTTATTTACAATAGATCTTTTCTTAAAATATTTTTAATCAAAATTTGTAATTTTAATTGTAAACTATGAAAAATTATTTTTTTAGAATTATTTTTTCAAAATTTAATGTAAATTTACAATAATCAAACACCTTTCTCAAATTTTGATATTTTAAATTGATAACAATTATTTTTATTTTCAAATTTAATCTCAAATTTTGATTATAATTATTGGTCAGGTATTATATTAATTTTTCAAATTTGAGATTTTTTTAATTCTTACATTTACCAAAGAGTTATATTTGATTGATAAATAACATTTAATTGATAAAATTTTTGAAGGATTAATTACAACAATAATTTTTTTATTAATTTCCAAAATTGGATCTATTTGTAAACGTTTTACTAATATTTTAAGTTGATTTATAAAATGGAATTTTCTATTTTATTTTTTTATTTTACATATTTTAGATTTTGATAGTAATAAAGAAAATTTTCAGATGATACACACTTCGAAAAGTCCAGATTTAGAAAAAAAATAACAGATTAATCTTTTCATTTTTTTTTTCCAAATTTTTAAAATTATCTTTAATTTTCAAAGAAATTCTGTTTTTTTAAGTAAACAGTCAATTTAATTCAATTTAATCAATTTGCATTTTTTTGTCAGAGTACCCCAGAAATTTGAAAAAAATACTTTTTTTTATCATATTCTAAAGATAAAAGTAACTCATTTTAAAAAATAAAAATCAGAAAAATAATATTCAAGATCTCAAAAAGTACCCAGATCAGACACTTCAAAACTAACAACGTTGTTTACACAATTAAAATCCACTAACGATTTAAATTGAAAATCATTTATTTCTCTTTGATACTTTATTTTAAGAATTTTCTCGTTTTTTCGAATTGATTTTAGAGACCAATAGTGCCTTGTCGTTTTGATTGGGATTAGCTACTGATAAAAAATATAAAAATTATTTTTTTTATTTGGCAGAAAATAATGATCACAATCATGATTCAACCATTAATAATGCTTTTTTTTTAAAAAATTGAATCTCATAATGACATAAATTTTCGAGTTTTGTGACTGTTCATGGTTAAATGAAAATATCATTTTATCTGATAATGAGTAAATTTTGAATTGATTAAACTTTTAAAGTCCAAATTATCCGAGTATATAAAATAGAGGAAATCATTAGAAGTATTAAAAAAGTATTTTAGTTTTCTAAAAAGAAAGAAAAGAAATAATAAAGAATAAATTAATGTTTATTTTTTTTTATTTCCCTCAATAATAAAAGAAACTAAGAATATATTATAATTTGTCTCAAAAAAAGTTACTAAAATCAGATAAACAACTTTTGTTTTTTTAAAGATCATTTTTAAGAACCAGTTTTTCCCAAAATCACATGATTTTACCCTTAACTAATACAAGGGTTTTGTATCATTGGGCTTTATAGACAATCCAACTGCAGAAGTTCTTTTACTACTTCTTTGTCATAAAAATGATCAGTGTAATATTATTTTATTAAAGCAATTTGAAATTTGTATTTAAAATAGTATTTTATTTTCTAATTTTAAAAAAAAAAAAAAAAATATTCTTAAAAGTAAGGAACAACGAGAAATTAATAAATATTTAAGAATTGTGTATTAAATAAAAAATCTGTTATAAAAAAAATATTTTAAAGATTGAAATATCAATTTATAATATTTTTTGATTTTGTTTTAATAATATAAAAAAAAAAAAAAATCTTAATTTTTCTCTTTCTCTTGGTTTTTTTTAACAGGTTTTAATTCAAGTTTTAAATCGTTTTCATCATTATTTTCTTCCTTTTCATTTTCATTTTTTTCATTAATATCTTTGAGTTCTTTTTCTTCATCTTCTTTTTCCTTTTTCTCTTTTTTTGTTTCTTTTTCTTCCTTTTCTATCTGTTCTTCTTTATATTGTACCATTATTTCTGAAAGATTGCCTGTTGCCTGCTCCATAATAAATGCTCTAGCTGGTTTTTGTTGTGTGGTTGACCCCAATAGGCCATAATTAGAAATTAATCTACAATTTGGCTTAACTTTAAAAGCTGTTCTGATTCGTTTATGAGGGACCCCCCAAACTTCAATTAAATTTCTTATTGGCGCATAAATTACAAGTACGAGTTTTCTTGGTTTAATTGGCTTTTTATTCAATTTTTTTAATTGATAGAAATTACTGTTTTTCTTTTCATTGTTCAAATTATTTGATTCCTTATTCATTTTTGATGAATTTTCAACTGGTATTTCAATCCAGGCGCATTGGGCATCTCTATAGCCTTTCCACATTCTAATAATTAAAAAGTTAATTGTGTCTAATAGTAAAACCCTGCCAAAGTTGTCTGTTAAAGCGGCAAATCTTGAGTTTGGTGAGGCATAAATATTATTTACTTCCCTTTTGACATCATTAATTTTCCATTTAATGTTAACTTCAACTGGCTGCTTGAATTTTTTTTGGGCTTGTTCATTTTCATTATTTTTTTTTTCGAAAATTCCGGTTGCAAAGGAAAAAAAGGAATTTTTTATCGTACTAGCCAGTGAAAAAACTTTAGTGACAGCAGATGATAAAGGGTTGACCTGTTCATTCGCAAGATAACCACTAATAAATGGCCCATGCCCAACAGCAAAAAATCTAGAAATGTTTTGATAATCAAACAAAATTGAAAATTCCGTATTTCCTTTGATCCCACACGAAATAAAGTCACTGATTTTCTTTTGGCCAGATAATTTCCATTTTCGAAATTTAATTGGAAATTCATCTTCGTTATCATTTTGTTTTCTTTTGACAAAATTTGAATTTATGTTATGAAATAGCGTGTGCCCATCAATACATACGAGCACATTATCGCCATGTAAAAAAATTAATTCCTCACTCTGTTCAGTTTGTTGGATATATAATGAATTCGTTCTTGTTTTAATTTGAGAAATTGGTAAATTATCTAAATGCTCTGTTAATAAATTGTATCCGCTCTATATTCAAATTTATTTGTTTTTTTTTTATTGTATTTATAAATGATTAATTTGTTGATTAAAATTTTTGAATTTCAAAATTATTAAAAGATTAGCAATAATAGTTCGTTTGTTTAAAAGGATAAAATAAGTATTAAATTTTAAAATTGTTTTTAAGTTTGTATCAAAATGTACTTTGCTCACAAATGAAAATAAATAATTTAAACTATATTTCAAGTATTGTGGTTCACCTGAAATAATAAATTGAAAAAAATATATATATATAATAATTTGATATTAAAGAATAACTAATTATTAAATCTTATGAATAATAATTCTCTTTTTGATTTTATTTTATTATAATTTCAAAAATATCAGACTTTTATATGTTTAAAATAATTAAAACCTTAAAAAAAAGGTGAATCACAATTTTTTGAAATGTGTTTGATGGGTTTTTTATTTCTGGAATTTTAATGAAAAAAGGTAAACAAGAAGATTTTTTGCTAATAAATATAATTCATTTTAAAAGAAATTACATATTCTCATCAATTTTCTTAATATTTATTAGTATTTTGGAAGATCTGTTTTTTTTTCAACTTGACTTTTTTATTTAAAAAGAAAAAAAAAAATCAAACAAATTTAACTAAATTAGAATTAAAAAAAAAGAAAACTCAAAAATTAAAAAAAAAAAAAATTAAAAAAAAAGATGAAAAAACATAAAAAAAAATTGACGAAATTAGGAAAAAATGATTTTGATCTAAAAATTGAAAATTCATTTTCATAAGAATATATGGTATAAAACTAACTAAAACCACTTTCAATAGCATTATAAAGTGAGTCAACATTTTTGAAAAATAATTGCTTTTATATTGGATAGCAAATCTAAAAACAAATAATTTATTTATTTGATTCGATTTTGATTAGCAAAAAGTTTTGTGATGTTTTAATGAAGATAATTTTTTAAAAAAAGAGATTTAATAAAGATAAAACAAATTCACAGCATTTTTATTTAGATTTTTCACACATTAATTAATATTTGACAAAAATAAAAAAATTCAATAAAATTCGAAAAATAAAAAATGATTTGTTTAAAAATTGATCACAAAAAAAATATTTACCCATCCTCAATCGATGTTGATTTTATGTATATTATTTTCCGATCAAAAAAATCAGTTGTGAAATTATTGTAAAAACTACCGAAAATATTAAAGATTTTACTTTATTTCAAACACAATATATAACCATAAAAGGTGATTAAGAAATCTGGTTTAAAAACAATTCCAGAATTGAATTTCTTTGATAGATAGATAGATAGATTGATTGATTTTATTTTAGGAGAAGTAATAAATGGATTTTTTTGTGTACATTTCAAATTTTTTTATGAATTGTATTGTAATATAATAATATTCCAAAAATTATCATTCTTAGGATTCAAACAAAGATAAAGATTTATTTTCAATACGTTTGTAGTGTCGGGGAAATAACAAAATGTTTGTTTTTTTATATATTAATCTTGGTGAAATTAATGTAACTGTTCACAAAAATCTACAAATGCCGTGTTATAAATTATAATTCAAAAATCGGAAAACTAAAAATTTTCATATTTAATTTCAAATAGGCAAGTTCTTCAAGATTTATTTCTTCTCCTATATACCTATTGGTAGTTATGTCCCTCTACAGAAAAAAATCCAAAAAATTTGGAGAAAAGTAGATATCCACTTTACAAAGTATTAGCGATATTACATCAATAAATTTTGTATTCAGCAAAAGTATTATCTGTGAGTGGATTTTAAGTGTATCTCGAAAATGAACATAATTCTTGACAAAATTTTAAAATCAAATCTAAACAGAAGGAAAGTGTTCTAAATGTTGAATTCGAGTTTACCAAACGAATTTTCCAATTTTGTTTCTAAACGGTTGAGTCAAATTTTATAACTCAAAAAAAAATCTTTCCAGTTACAAAAGTGAAAAGGAGAGTTTAAATAAAGTTCTGTTTTTGGTTTGAGTATTTAGAGAAGCAATAATTTTGAGAAAAAAAAGTATTTGCAAAGTAGATTTAAAAGAACAAAATGTGATGTTTTAATTCTTTTTAAGTGATTCTAAGCCACAAGTAAAAAGTTGATTAATTCTTGTGGCTCTCGTTACAAACTAATATAAAAGGTTGAAAAAAAATCTTTGTGTTTTCATTTTTTTTTCTTTTGATTAAAAATAACTCGCTTTTTAGTTTATTTTTAAAATAAACAATCAAAAGTAAAAAGAAAAAGAACAAGAACTTTTACAAGGAACACCAAATAGAGAAAATAAAAGAAATTGAATTATAATTCAAATATGGGAAGAGATATGCACTGTTAATTGAAACATTTATTCATTGTTCTTGATTCAGAAAAGCGATTCAAAAAAAAAAAAATGAAAAGACTATATAAAACAAAATTTGTGGATCAAAATTAAAACTTGAAGAGAAGGATTTGTTGAAACATAAACTATTGGAAGAAATATTTGAAAAAAAAAAAAAAACCAACTATTGGTTAATTTTTATGTGAAATTGTGTACATTAATTGTTTACAAAATATTGGATCTTCTTCAAACAGAAAATAAACTAGAAATTCAAATGATACTCAAATAACTCTTTAAACCTCTCTTTGTTAGTTACCATTAGGATTGTCATTTTTTTATAAAGTCTACCACAATTAGAAAAGAATAAGAATTGAAAAAAGAAGACACTACAATCCTTTTCTTTAAAAGCAATAAAGTCTTTTGATCTCCAATTTTTTACTTTTGTTTTTTTAATTAAATTAACTGACGGTACAAAACTTTTTGTTGTTCCCTACAAACCGGGAAATAATAACAGATATTTTTTTTTTTTTGAATAATGAAAATAAATATTATTAACTCCTTCTGAGGCTTCCAAAGTGAACGTGTTATAATAAACAACAATGTGACCCAATTTTGAAATGACTCTTACAAATTTTGTTATTTATAATTTCGAGTTTTATCTCTTGGTATCAACATAGAAATACATAATCTTTATTGATGGTAAGTTTAACGATCCATACTCTTATTAGCATTAATGGATTTTTATTGAATTAATTAAGTAAAGGTTCATTTTAAATTCAAACTTATTTGATCACCAATTTTTTTTTTTTTTTTTGAAATCAGTTTTGAAAGAAATAGATGGAAATTCATAATTTCCTTTTCTTTTAGTCAGCCAGTTCTTTTTATTATTAATTTCGATTGGCTTTAATTCAAAACCGAGATTCTATATGAAAGGGTTATTTAAGAATCAATAAAATAAAAACAATATTGGGTTTTTTCTTATTTAAATTTTAATTTTCATTAAAGAAAAAAAAAGCATATTAAGGGATCAATACTCTACGACAACAGGGCAATATTTTAAAATATTTTATTGGTAATATTCTCAACTTGTAAATTTTCGAGATTTCAAGTGTCAAAAAATTCTGATCGACTAAGAAACCCAGAATTGAAAATTTTTCAGGAAGTGAGAACAATTTTTTTTTCCATTTTTTTTATGAACAAGAAAATTATTTAAATTCATTTTATTTCTAAAATTTTAAAAAGTTTTTACCATGTTTATGACCATTTTCTTCATGATTATTACACAATATCAAGTCTTTATTACCAGGAATATTAAAATAAAAGATTTTTTTTTCTTTTTTGAGAGAATTATTTTGGTTAACCAAAAAATTGTTTTATTCAACATGATTGAAAAATATTTGGATTTCTTTAAGGAAGAGTAGTTATAACTATTAAATTTTTAAAGTCATTTACAAATTTTACTATGAAATTGTATTTTTGTTCTCAGATGAAATTTGATTTACAAAATGAAATTTTATAAAAGATATTTGTGAATTTTGTAATTTTAGCCTCAAAATTCAAAATAATTTTTTTTATTAAAAAATGATTTAAATTGTTATAAATGGTTCTTGTGAGTAAGATCATACGAATTTGTTTAAAAAGATTTTCAAAATTGAAAATTCTTTTTGCAATTTTTTTTAATTTTTTGAAAACCAGAAAACAACTTTTTTAAAGCATTAAAGAATAAAAAATTTTTTGCTGAATAAATGTGTATTTCATGGATAAAATTTTATTTAAACTTTTATCAAATTTTCATCTATTTAATCACCTATACTTGAATGAGTTTTATTTGCTGAGATTTAAATTGAAATATTAATCATTAAAAATAAAAACAAAATAAAAATTTTTGTTTCAAAATAAATACTTAAACATAAAACCAAAAATAGTGTTTCACAATTTTCAAGAATTAACTTAATTGTTAATAAAAATAATGAGTTACTTTTTTTTAGTTTTATATTGGAAAAATGTGAATTTTGGATTTCAAAAAATAGACTAAAATTAATAAATTGTTTAGATGAGGTTAACTCTTCCATTTCATCAACCAAAACGCAAATTACAAAAAAAAAAATTTTCAAGATCTTTACAAGATTTCATTTTATTTTTTAAAAAATATTACTACCTTAATGGGTTTCTTTCATTATGAACCATATTTTGATGGTTTAATAAAGTAGAAGTTGAATTACTGGGGTTTTTTTTTTTTCCAATAAATTCAACACCAATTCAACATTTTTCAGTTTGAACACCGTTTTATTTTTTTTTTTTAAATCAAAGTTTGTTTCTTTATTAAAGCCATTTTAAACAAGTGCTTGCGAAAAGTTTACTCATTTTTACTCCAGACTGTATAATTCGCTCTTTTAAATACGTTTCGCAAGCACTTTTTGAAAACAGCTGTAATAAATTCTAATTTGCAAAACTTTAATTTTTTGTAAAACAAAATATTGGATTTATTTTTGACCCATTAAAAACGTGATCATCCCATAAAACAATCCCAATGTTTTTTTTTTTTTTATTTATTATTATCCCTCATACCATTCTTTTGCTTATAACAATACTTGACTTGTAATCATTTTATTTACCAAGTATTCACCAATTTTTGGAATTATATTTCTGTGATTCTTTTCATCAACACATTTAAAATTATCTTGTGTTTGTTTTTCTTTGAATATTTAAATCAGCTAAAAATTGGATATTTAAATTAGCCTAATAAATAATCTTTTACGAATTTGTCAGTTGGGTTGGATGCGTTTTAGTTCGATCTTGTTTTGTTTGTAAAAAAAAAAAAATTTCTCTTTTTTCAGACAAGTTAGGTTGTTTGCTCGTTTGTACCAGAAGCTGAAAAATCAAAAAAGATAAAGTTAGAATCCAAACAATTTTATATTTTTTTAAATGTCGTGTTGAAATTCATTAAAACAAACCGAAGTTGCTTAATATTGTGATTTTTTTTTTTTTTTTTTTTTTGTTTTTTGTGAACCAGAAGGAAAAAGAAAAAATTTAAAGTAAAAGAAATGAAATTTACTCGATCACAAATCTTAAATATACCAGTCGAAAACCCAAATACTATTGTTTGTATAAATTTCTTATGCTTTTTCAAATTGATGCCATACTGAGGATCAATTTCAATGTCAAGGCAACGGACTTGTGTTACAGATCCTTCTTCTGTGTCATGGTGGATTTTATGATATCTCGTTGTGTTGTTCCGTGGATCAAATTCGATAATCACAGAACGGCTAAGGCGTGAAACAACGACAAATTGTGCGTCTTGGTTTATGGAGAGGGTACACTCTTCCCAAGGGAAATTATTGTCAAATATTAATTCTTCAATATTGAGCTGTCCCCAATTCTCCCAATCGTTTTTTTTGCTTTTGTTTTCGTAATTACGATAACTATTAAGACCTAGCTGATTCCCTAATGTGTTGATATCAAATTTCCCAACAATTAAAGTTGTCGATAAGAGCATTATGTTGATGTTTAATTTTTGTAAAAAATAAACTATTATGGATACAAAAGTCTAAAAAATGATTGGTTTTTTATTGAGATTTTTACATGTTAAAATTTGCAAGTTGTGTAATTTATAGAACAGTTTTTTTATTTTAATGATTCTTTGATAAATTCTAAAAGTATTTTTGAAAAAATATTCGATTTGAAAAAATAAGAACCAAAAATAAATTGAATTGTGGAAAAAAAGTTAAACATAATTTTTAATTGTGTACATTACTGAAAATGGAAAAGTAAGATCAATTAATAGAAGAATAAATAAATAACTAAAGACAAAATGAAGTATGCAGCACAATAACAGTTTTTTTAATACTATCTTGTGTTATAGGTTTTTCTTTGGTTGATCAATTATTAAAAATTTGTTCAAAAAAATTGACTATTATTGTGATCTAGAAAGCCACAATGAATAATTCCGATAAGAATAAATCAAGTAGATTTAAATTGTTATTATTGTTGGATTGATTGAAAATAATGTCATGGATTATTATTTGAAGTTGATTGTTTTCTTTGTTTTATTGATTTTTCATTTTTTCATTTTCAGGTTCTTGTAAGGTTCCCAATTAAAAATCGTGTTTCGCATTTTTTTGAAAAGGTAAATGTTATTTTCGGATAAATTAATGAAAAGTTGAATAATTACAGTAGAGGATATTTTAATGAGGGTAGTGTGAGTGGTTTATATTGGGTTTTAATAATATTTTTTTAATTTATTCTCAAATGTATAACTATATTTTTTCTCAGAGATTCTTAACTTGAGTTTTTGTAAAACTATTTTGCATATAAAACCCTATTTTTATTTATTCCCATTCGAAAACAAATTAACAGTTAGTACCCAAGAGTTAATATAAGTTCAAATCAATTATGAGGGTACAATCTTTGATTTTTCTGGAAACTTAAATTTTGAATTTGAAGTGAATTTTTCTTAATTTTAAGAGATATGTTTATTTTTCTGACCAATTTTGTAAAATATTGTCTCTATATTAAAATAAAATTTCCAAAATTATCTTTTTTTTTTTTGGATTTATTGTTTATCTCAAAATCTCTGGAAATATCAAAAACTCTTGTAATTGTATTATTCTGATCAATTGAAAATATTAGTAAAAAGTTCAAAATATACTCTCAAATTATAGATAAATATATAAATTATCGGGCAGCCATTAACCAGTATAATTAGGAAATTAAATAAATATTAATTAATCATTTTTGGTCTTTGGAAAATAAAAAAATCTAAAAAAATCTTTAATTTAAATAATTAATAACTAATATCAATAAAAAAGATAATATAAGATTTGGATCAAATTTGAAAATAAGAATAATTTTTAAAAATAAAAAAAATTTGGATGAATTTGGATTTGAGAAAGGTGTTTGGTTATTGTAAATTTTCCTTTAAAACAAAAAACAAATATTTTTTTTCGAATATATTCTCGAATTTTCCCAATAGAAATTTAAAATTTTCAAAAAATTATTACAAAATAGAGATCTATAGTAAAAAAAAACTCTTATTTCATAAATGTAATAACAAAACAAAAAATGTATCTTATAGTGGATATTTTGGATTAAATTTGAATTTTATCTCTAGAAAGTTCACAATAAATTAGATTTTCAATCTTGTGTGATTTTCTCAACCAAGTGTATATATTTGTGGTTTTTTTGATTGAAAAAAATTGGAAAGGGTTAAATTTGATAGATTTAAAAAATTAAACCAATACCCCAATTGGAAAGGTTAATGGTTGCCGGATAATTTATATATTTTTCTGTAAAATGAGAGTATATTTTGAACTTTTTACTAATATTTTCAATTGATCAGAAAAATTGAATTCAAAGAGTTTTGGAAATTTTTAGGATAAGATTGACTGTTATTTTTTATATACATACTTAAAAATATCAGATTTCGTTATTATTTATTGTCTATCGTTTTGATTATATAATATATATTTATTCAAGAAGAAGAAAGGATATTTTTTGTATTTGAAAAGTATGTTTCCCAATATATAGGTGTATGTTGTTGCAAAAAGGGTAGATATATGATAATTGCACTGTGAAATGTTATGAATTGAAATAATCATATACTAAGAAGTTTTTTTAGTAACCTTTTAATAGATTTTTTCAATCGAAATTAAAAATAAAAACTAAATTAAAATAAAAAAAATATTTTAATTCTCGAATCGCAAATTTTACTCAGTATAACCAGCATGAAATGTTGGGATTTAAGTTGTAAATAAGGACTGCCCAGGTTTTTAACATATTTAAATAAGTTTTTTTTTTTTGATAATCTATATATATATATATATTACTTTTTATTAAAATGTTATAATTTTTACATCTAAATAAACTATTTTTCATATAATTTTGGTACCAGAATAACTTGAATATAGTTTTCTTAATTTTTTTTAGAACTGATTTCTGAATTTTATTTTATTTGAAAAAAATAAATAATAGCCAATCCCTTTTGTAAAAAACAATATAAATGTTTTCAATATATCGATAGACAATTCAGTTTTATACCTTTTTTTGAAATAATTCCATTTACTTGTATATCTAAATACTATAATATAATGTTATATCTCGAATTAATTTTATAAGATATGTTTGATTTTTTTTCAAAATGTTGTTCGGTATTGGGTGTTATATTAGATAGTAAATTGGGTGTTGTATCGGGGGGGGGGGGGGGGATGGGGAAAAAGGCTATTTTATTTGAAACTTGGGATTTATCAAGCCAACTTGACTTATTTGGCTATAATGGTTTTACTAAATAAAATCCTGTTTGAAAAGTCTGAAAAGTAACAACAATGTTGATCTTGTTTATGTATTTTTTTTAGACAAAAGATTTTTGACACAGTCTTTCACGTGTATATACTCTGTCCAAATTCAATGCCGGTTTAGGGTTTATATCTTAAATTCAATAAAAAATTATTACGTTTTAAATATTTGTTTATAAATATTATTTCATATAATTCCAAAATTTGTGTAAATATAATGTGTCTTTTTCTCATATTTTTTTTTATAAAAAATTGATTTATAATCTTTTGATATAAGAAAATAATTGCCTAAATCCAAATGAAAGTATATAATTTGCAATATATCTGAAAATTTTATTGTGAATTTTGCTTATTTAAGTGTTATAGTATATTGACATGATTAATATGTTTGTAAACTTGGTTAACATTTTCTAAGTTTTATGTGGTTAAAATGGCTTGAAAATTATATTTAAAAAAATTATTGAACTTAGAATTTTTAGCTTTTTACTAGGATCACAATTAAAAACTTTAGAGTTTTTGATATTTTTTTCCTGAATCGTATACCAAATCTAAAGATTAAAATCCAAAATAATGCTAAATTAGTATTTCCATAATAAAAATATTTAAAAACTCTAAAAGTGAAAATTTTTAAATTTTTTTTTAATTTGAAAATTTACCCAATAATTATTTTCATAAAGATAGAAACAATATTTAGTCTTAATTTTCGACTTTAACAGCTATTATTTTTATCAAAATCCTCAATATGTGAGAATACTTTGAATTAATAATTTGTCAAAAGAATTCTAAAGTTTATTTTTTAAAAATTTAGAAAAAAATATAAATTTTTTAGCAACTGATCTAAATTTTCAGATAATTTAAAAAAGATATTTTGGAACTACAGAGTAAAAATATCAATGAATAATTGGTCAAATTTGTCCTGATTTATATGTTGTTTTTACATTTCTAAATTTTTTTTATAAATATTCAGATCATTTTGTAGGTTTTCCAAACCTTAAAATAGGGAAATACATTATTTTATTTAAGGTGTAGTGTCATTTTATTTTCGTTCTTAGCAGTTTGGTCATGGGGTTTGTATTTGTTTTAAGAGTGGTATAATAACTATATATTTTTGAAATCATTTTTTTTTTTTTTTTTTTTTCAAAACTTGATATTTGAAATTAAGATGGCATAAAATTTCATCTGATTATGCCTTTTTTAAATTTGAAATATTCTTTTTATTTTTGTTTTCTGCTACAATATAGTAAAAGAAAAGGGACCACAGTAATAAATAGATATTGAACAAATCCCAATCTATCATTTTGGAAACTCTAAATGTGAAAGATAAATAGGGAAGGGTGGGGGACTTTTTTATTCTGTTTATTATTCAGATACCAGTATGTAGTTGGGTAAAAGGATGGAAATTTTTTCATTGGAAACCTAAAAATCAATTTTTTGATTACTTATTTGCCAATATATTGGCCTTTCCCTCTTCGATTCGAGTTCCAGAAGAAAAAATAATAATAAATTGCAGAATTTAACCAACTAGTAAAATTTATACAAAATTTGAAATCGATCAACTCAGATCCAAAATAAAATATCCTCACACCTTTTAAAAGATATTTGTTTTTCCTATTTTAGGGATTTTAAACCTTTAAAATGATAAGTTAGACTTAACTACTATTTTTTTAAAACATGTTTTTGGGACCTTTGAATAATTGGGCATGAATATGATTTACTTCCTATGGCAATGTACTGTAATTTTAAGAATCTTTGTGAAAGACTCTAATCCTCAAAAATTGTTTCAATAAACGGTTTTGATTTTAAAAAATATAATTTTTCGGACTTTAATTATTGTTATCAAAATTTTGAATTTTTAATTGTTCTTTTAAAATTTTTTAAATAGTGTTTGGGTTTTTTTATTGTCGAGGAAAATGAAAATTTTTCAAGAGTGTTATTTTTTTACTAAATCGATTCAATCTTGAAAACAGTACTTTTGTTCTTGTATAAATAGATGAAATTTTATTTATTCAAAGATCCCTAAAAAATATTTTTTTCTTCTAATTGAATCAAAAACCCAAAGATCTTTTTGTAAAACTATTGATATTCAACTAAAAAGATCAAAATTTTCATTCAGCTTTTAAAGAAAAACACACATCACAAGAACTAAAATAAAACATCAAAATCCCAAATTCTAAAGGGGGGTAATTAATAATTTAAGCTGCTTTTCAGAATTAAAAATTCGAAATTCTACATCAATTTCAAAATCTTTTTTTGGAAAGTTGAATGAAAATTTTGTTACATATATTTTGCAATGAGCTTTTTGGGTATCTGTAAATTTAAAGATCTAATTCTCTCTCATCATTACACTTTTTGAAATAGAATTTATTTTCAAATGGTTTATACAATGCTCTTATAGAATATTTTTATTGGACAAAATTTCAGGTTATTAACTTTTTTTCAATTATGGAATATTGCTTGATTTATTTAGGATTCTTATCTCGCCCAATATATATCAAAAAAAAAGAACCAAATATATAAAAAAATACAACAAATTACAAAAGAGGATTTTAAGGTTTTGGGTTGGACCCCAGTTTTCTTCATAATTCTTGAATAAAAAACCAATATTGATAAAATTTTATATTTTATTTTATTCTCCAAAATACAACTAGAATGATAAGAATAAAAATAATAGTACTACCAGATGTTCAAAATATTTATTAAAGGGGTTTTATTGTAACAATAATACCATTCACCAATCTCAAAAAATTTCCAATAATTTTTATTTTTCGATATCTGAAATAATTCTTTTTCATATATAAAAGTTAATTCCATCAAAGTAGAAATCATTTACAGTCTTTGATTTAACTTAAAATTTGAATTTTTACAATTATTTGTTCGGTTTAAAAACTTTTTCAAAAATAAAAAGTAATTTTTGATAAAAAAAAAATCCAAAGAAGCATAGTTTTGAAAGAGTTACAATAAAAAGAATCTATAAAACACATAATAAGTAATAGCTGAAGTAACGTGCCTCTTTAAATCTCGATTTAGTTTTGGAATATTTCAAAGATGAGAGGGATTATTACCCAACACTGTAAGGAAAATTTAAACACTGAAAATTAAAGTTAGCCAAAACTATACCTTGGATTTCAGTTATGCTTCTTTTATAAATTATTTTTACAAAGTTATCATAATGTTATGTAACAAAAAAAGGATAGCTATTAAACTCTTGAAAATCCGAATACTCCCCTTTTCAAAAATACCGACTTTTGAAAAAAACACCTATTTTTGGGGTATTTTTTGAATGAAAAAAGTTGAAATGAATTAATTTTTGATTGGGCATTAAGATTGAAAAACGAATAAATGTTAAAACAATTTACAGAAAACCCCAGGAATGTATATAAAAACTCAAACATGGAAAAAAATAAAATGATAAAAAATATCCCAAAAACAGATAAAAAATCCGATTTCCAATTTAATTTAGCGATATCTTTTGATTGAAATATTTTGTATTATTTTAAAATTCAAAAATATGTTTCTTTTTAGACTATTAAAAAAATACTTGAAAATTATCTCTCTACTAAGTCAAATAAAAAATTCAAAAATTTTACAATTAAAATTGAAAAAAATATTACTGAAAAATTTCATTTTTTTTCAATTCCGATTAATAACTATTAAAGTTGTATACCTTTTTGAAAATTGTTATGTATAATAATGTTTATTATATGAGTGTATTTCAAAAATACAAAATTTAGAGATTTTTTTTTGAAAAATTTTTCCTTGTCTTGAAATGAAGAAACACTAAAAATTTAAAAATAGAAAATAACTTTTGTTTGGAATTAAAAAAAAGAGTCCAACTGTACTGATCAACTCATTAAAGAGAAGAAACTCGTCCAAGCATTCGCCTCTTAACAAAAATAGTAAACTGTTTCCAAACAGCGTAAAACTGAATCGAAAATTTTAATAAAGGACGAATCTTGAAACACAGTAAAAATTGAAAATAAAGTGAAATTTTTTTCATTTCTTTTTCTAAAAAACTTTGAGAATTTTTGAAAACACTTTTACACATTTAGTTGGTTACTACAAAAACAGTTTTTCTGAAAAGCTTGAGTTTCTTTTATTGTTTTTTTTTTTTTTTGATCAAACTGAAAGATTTGGTGGTTACTGGTTATGTTGACAAGTTTGTTTAAATATTGTTGAGTTAGTTCAAAAATAAAAAGATAACTTGGAAGGTAGTTGAAAAATGATTTGAGTAAAATGATCTCATGTAAATACGGTTTGGTTTGAAAGTAAAAGCTTTTACTGAACTGTATTTGTCAAAAACATAAATATAAAAGGCCGAAACCAATAGTTAACAAAAAAAAACCAGTTAAAAAAAAACAACACAAAAAATTTTCAAAAGCATAAACAAAAACCTCAGCACTGGATATTAAAACAACTCTGAATGTGATGAAATTTCATTTTATTGACTTTTATCAATTCTAAAATATTTGTTTGATTTACAATCCGTATCATTCAACAAGTATTTACAAAACCATAAAAAAAAGGATTAAATAAATACATTAAGTGAAATCACAAATTACAATCGGTTTCTTTGAAAGATTATATTGGTAAATTCTCTTTAACTAAAAGAAAAGAAGCTGGTACCAAGTGATAAATTTTCTCCCATTTTTTATTCCAAAACAACAAACAAAAAAAAATACCTTTTCTCTACAAGTTTGACAACTTAGGGGTGTTAACTGCAAATTTTTCGGAAAATCTTTTGAGGGAGTATCATTAGTTTTTGAACTTTTCCAAATAAAGTCCAAAAAACGAAATGATTTGTTTACCATTTATAAAATCAGAATTAAGAATCCCTTCAAAGTTTTAACGGAAAAATCCAAGTATTTGTAAGATTCAAAAAACTGGTTATCGAAATTAAGACCAAAAAAGGAAGAACTTAAATCCTAAAACCCTTTAGAAACTTTCACTATTTAGGATTAAGATATTTTATTTGTAACTTGAAAATTATCAAAGTCAAAGCGTCTTCTTGTTACAAAAAAAAAAGGGAAATTACAAGACTTTTTACAATACCTCAAAATTTTTAACACTCACATTTAAAAATGGTTAATGTTCTTCTTTTGGAAATACTGAAAATATTTTAAAATAATTCGTGTGTGGTTTGTTCTTTGAACAAATTCCAATAAATTTCCAATTTTTAAAAAAAAATTTGTCAAAACTTTCGATTTTTTTTAAATACACATTCTACAAAACCCGAAATAGAAAAGAATTTCTTGGTAAAATTAAATCCTTTTGCTTTCAAAAAAGGATATTGAAAAATCTTGAGAAAAATTTGAAAAAGAAAGAAAAACCCAAATTGTGTCAAATTTAGCGCTTTACATACCATTGAAGTTGAACAGAAATCTAGAATATTAAAATCTTATAGATTTTTTTCATTTTTTTATTTCTTCTTATTTCACAAGTAAATTTTTTTTTTTTTTAAAATCTTTTTTGAAACTTTTTCAACCTTTTCTTTTCTCCCAACACACTTACTTTTTTTTTTTTTTTTCTTCTTTTTGGAACTTTCCTTTTTATTGTTTTCACACAAAATTAAAAACAAAAAATTCTTAATTTTTTTTCTGTTTTTATTTCTTTTAAAAAATCACACGAATAATTTTTTTTTCCCCTTATTCCTTTTTTTAAAAATTTTTTGTTTAAAAAATATTTTTCAAACCCTTTCCTTCTTCTTTAGAATGACTTACAGACAAGGACTTAAATTCCGTCACGTATTCGGAACTGCATCCAAACCAGAAAACTCCTACCAAAATGTCAAGATCTCCAAATCTGCATGGGACAGTAACTGGATTGCTGCAAATAACAAATATGTTGGTATCTGTTGGGGAACAGCCGGTGGTGGATCCTTTGCTGTCATTCCACACGAAACCACAGGAAAACTCCCAAGTAACTATCCAAGGTTCACTGGTCATTCGGGAAAGGTTCTCGACCTTAACTTTAACCCATTCAACACCCAATTAATTGCCTCTGCATCTGAAGATTGCTCCGTCAAGATCTGGACCATTCCAGAAGGAGGGTTAACAGAAGACATTAGTGAAGCATCACAAGTACTCCTTGGCCACAACAGAAAAGTCGGACAAGTCAAATTCAATCCAGTTGCTAACAATTTACTTGCATCTTCATCAACAGACCAAACCATTAGACTTTGGGATATTGAAAAAGGTGAAGAAAAAATCAAACTTGAAGGTATCGGTGGAATGCCACAAAGCTTTGACTGGAGCTTTGACGGTTCAAGAATCGTTTGCTCCGCTAAAGACAAAAAACTCCGTATGTTTGATCCTCGTGTTCAAAATACTGCCATCCAAGTAAGTTTTTATATTCACTTTCCACAACAATCTTTCGTTTTTTTATTTTTTTTTTAGATTTTATTTACTTTTTTTTTTTTAAAAATGTTTTTTTTTATTTTTTATTTTATTTTTCTCCTTTTTTTATTTTTTTTTTTTTATTTTTTATTTTTTAAAATATATTATTCTCTTCCTTCCTCTCTGCTTTCCCGTTCTCCATTGTTTCCCTGTTTTTCTTTTTTAAATTCCAAAAACAACAAATTTGAGTGTTTCCGATAAATCTAATTGCCTTTTCTGTTAAATAAAAAACCTGATCTCTTTTTACCCCTAAAATAGGAAGTTGGTAGCCATACTGGAATCAAAGGATCAAGAATCTGTTGGTTAGGATCTAGAAACAGATTTGTCACAGTTGGTTTCAGTAGAAGTGCTGATCGACAATTATGGTTCTGGGACGCCGACAACTTAGAAAAACCACTTATCAAAAAAAATATCGATACCTCCTCAGGTGTCCTTATGCCATTTTATGATGATGACACAAATCTTCTTTTCCTTGCTGGTAAAGGTGACGGAAACATCAGATATTATGAAATCATTGATGATAGCCCATATTTTGCACCATTGAATGACTTTGCTTCCAAAGACGCATGTAAAGGAGCATGTATCCTTCCAAAGGTTGGTGTCAATGTGTCCAAATGTGAAGTTGTCAGAATGTATAGAATGCTGGCCACATCCATCCAATCCGTCAGCTTTGTTGCCCCAAGAAAAGCAGACTTTTTCCAAGAAGATTTGTTCCCTGAAACAAGAGGAATGGAACCTTCCATTGATATTGACCAATGGCTCGAAGGCGAAAACACCGAACCAACAAAAATTTCCCTCAAGGGCGGATTTGTTGCACCAGAACCAAAAAAGAAATTCGAACCTGAAAAGAAAAAAAAAGAAGAAATCGTCATTGAATCAAACAACCCAGAAGTTCTTAGAACTAAACTCAAACAAGCCCAAAAAATTATTGAACTTAACGAAAAAAAGATTAAAGACTTAGAAGCTCTTCTTAAAACAAAAAATTAAATTATTGTTCGAAAGACAAACCCCTCTTTATCTTTATGATTTTTTTTTAAAAAAAAAAAAAAAAAGAAAGAATTTAAGATTATTTTTTGATTACCATCGTTGTTACCAATAAATGTTAATGGAATTGTACTTACTTTATTAACACAATAAAACTTTTATCAAATAAATGATAATAATAAATGATCATCTATTGCAAAATTTTACAGTAATTTTGCTTTACTTTTAAAACAACACATCAAAATTTTTATTTTTGTTTCTTCTTATTTTCATTTACTTTCTTCATTCTAATTTTGGTTTTTTATTGTGTAATTTTTTTTTTTATTTTTAAAAGCTTTTTAGTCAATTCGATAAACTTTTTGGAATTTCAAATTTAGTATAAATTGGTTAGATTTGTAAAAATTTTAAAATTAACATTGATTTAAATTTACTTTCCTTAAGGATTTAGCGCCTTACACAGAAAAGAAAAAACAAAAGTAAATTGCGAAAGAATGTAAAAAATTATAAGTACTCTTGCGTTCAAAGAACTTTAAAAATTCAATTAGTAAGAATGATTCAAGGTTAAATGTTTGAAAGAAAAAACCTAGTAAGGGGATAATTTTGAAGTGGTTCATATTGTCTCTGATAATTTAGAGATTGTATAGATAAACCTCTCGGTATTTGAGTAATTTGAAGTATTTTGATCTTTATTTAGTTTTTATAAAAATAAACAGAAAAAAAAAAAGATAAATTGATCGATTAATTTATGTTATTTTTTTTTTTAAAGGGCCAATAAAAAATTAATAAAAAATAGGACTAAACATTGATCCGATAATAAAAAATGATCCTTGTCTTTGTATTAAATTCAAAATATGTTAAAAAAAATTCGGAATTTCAACACAAAATTAAACAGTCAATCATCTATATTTCATAATTCAAAGATGCAAAATATATTTCCAAAAATTTGTACTGCAATGTAGATTTGTTGCTAAAAAAATCAATTTTTTACGAAAATTAAATAAATAATCAATGGATTCTTTTGACCAATTATTTCTGAAATATTGGAAATTTATTGATGTTACAATTAGCTTTATAAAAAGGAAATCAAATAAAAATTAATTCAAGGGGGTTTATGTTGATGATTTACTGTTAAGGATATCTTTGAAATTAAACAATTATAAAAATACTTACCTTTGGAAGTACTAAATATTAATTATTTAAATGCTGCAATAATATTATTTTGGTTTCATCTCTGTAAATTTGGAAAAGTGGAGTAAAAAAAAAAAAAAAAAAAAATGCTCTTTTGGGGGTGAAAAATATAAAAATTTCAAAACTTGTTATTGATTTGTTTTTATTTAATGATTTGGAATTTATTTTTTAACAAAAAAAAAAAATTCAGAAATGAAACTTTTTTAATTATTATCATTTGTATAAAATATAAATATTTATTGTATAATAATATTTATACACGCATTGTTAGAGTAAAATTGAAACATATGATACTTACATGTTTTGCCTTTAATTATAATACACTTTAATACTTGGGAAATTTAACAAACTATTAATTACTTAAGGATTACAACAGATATATATATATATATATAACGAAAAAAATTCAAATTTACCAAATAGTTTTAAGATTTTTTGATTTTTGTATCAGTTTAAAATGCACAAAATTACCTTTTTTTATTTTTTAATTATAAAAAAAAAGTATTCTTCATCAAGACAATACTATTTTTCAAATACACAATTAAAATTTTATTAATTATTATTTAATGTATAAAAAAAAAGCTTTCAAAAAGAGACATACTTTAATATTTATTATATAAAATTCTAAAGGATTATGTAGTGTCTTTTAGGTGAATATTTTTGAGAGAATATGCCGGATTTGTAACTGCCCAAGGTCTTACAAAAATAGTTTTTTTCACAATAAATTGTTTTGAAAATGATCAAAAATTCGATTCTTTCTGTGTAATGTGGATCGAAATATTTATATACTGATAGGCAATTATTTAATTGTTTGATTGATAAATCTTCATTCTTTTATTTATTTATTAATCTAGAGAAAGGAATAATTAAAGAAAAATTATCAAATAAAAAAAAAAGAGAAGAAGAAAAAGAATTAAAATATGTATAAAAAACAATATCATCATTTTCATGACCAAATAGAAATTACCCACACCCTGAATATACAGGAGGAGCAAAAACCCGATAGAAAAATTATCGATTATAGATAAGAATTCCACAATCCGTAATTGAATTAATAATTGGTATTCCACGACTCCCATAGTGGGGGCGTTGGGTGCCCGAATTTATATATTTTTTACTATTTTAAGGATTTTTTGTTTTCACTTTATTTTTATTATTTTTTCTTTATTACCTTAAGTTTTCTAACCATAAGAGCTTTGATAAAAAATTACCGGCAAGCACAACCAATTTCATAATTTTGATTAGTCATGTTGAAGAGTTTAAATCTTCATTCTTTTATTTATAAAAACAACCTAAAGTAATTTTTTTTCAATATTTAATAAGACATGATTAACATTGATTAAAATTTTACAGTCAGTTCCATTTTTAAAGACAAATTTTAAAGGAAATTTAAGGCACAAAATAATCTCAAATTAAAGCACATTTTTTTTATACAAATTATTTTACTAGAATTTTGATTTTTGTGTTAATTTGTGAATTTTTATAGTGCCTTAAATTTCCTTGAAAGTTTGTGTCTTAAAAATGGAAATGACTGTAATTACTATCATAAATCCATTGATATGACACCTTTTTAAAAAATTTTTTTCAAACAAAGTTTTTCTTTTTCTTGGCTTGTTATTCTTCTTTTTTTCATATTCTGTATTTTTTTTTCAAATAGATCCTTCTTTATTTCAAATCTTATTGTAGAAAACTAAATTAAGTTTAAAATACTTCCCAGAGATATGCTTATTCACTCTTTGAATTAGAAGTGTACCATTTAGCCGTTTTAAAAATCTCTATTTAACATATTAACGGTTTCTTAAAATATAAATCCTTGACAATAAATTCATTATGGGACAAATCCCTATAAATATTTTTCCTAAATTTAATACAGATCGATAAAATTTTTTAACAATTACTTATATTTTAAAACCCTGTTTATTTTCATATTAAACATATTTCAAGATAAGGAATCCTGTTTTAGAAATTGGTCAAAAAAAAATAATATACAAGACTAGTCCCTTAACAAAAAAAGTTTTTGTAATTGATCACTAAACCCTGAAATAAAAAATAAATTATTAAAATTAACAAAAGTGTTGGGTCTTAGAACCAGATACAGCCATTTCAAGACGAAGTTTACGAGCAAAGACAGCTGGGTATTGTATAATATTAGCAACAAATAGTAAAATGTTCAAAAAGGATCTTTATTTGGAAAACTGTAAGAACAAAAAAAAATTTGTGTTCTAAACAACCAAGAAATACAATTTCATCCATTTTTTGTCTTAATAACAAAAGAAACAACAAAAAAAAATTCGTAAAGAGAAATGAAGAACTCTGACATCAAAAATGAAAAAACCAAAGAAAAACAGATTTTAAAAAGAGAGTCACAAAGTGGTAGTATTTTTTTTTGGAAATTTTGCTTTATTGATTTTTGCTTTTTTTTCTTTTTTTCTTTTTTTCTTTTATTTTTTGTATTCTTGTTTTGAAAAAAAAAAAATAAAAAAAAAATAATAAAGAAAGAAAAGAATACTTAAAGGTTGCTGTTATTATTCTTTAGTTTTTTTTTGAGACTTTTTTCTTTCTTCTTTTTTTTTTCTTTTTTTGTTCTTCTTGTTGAGATTTTACAAGAGCCATATGACATTTACCACAATAATATCTGTTTTCGTGCTTGGCCATAAAGACACCAGCACCACAGTTTGGGCATTCTACACCAGTTCTTTTGATTTTTCCTTCAACAACTTCATAGAAACGGAGCTTGGACATTTTAATTTTTCGAAGTTTTCTTTTTTCTTTTTTTGGCTTGTCATAGCTTTTTTTTTTATGTTTTTTGCCACCTCCTCTTAATCTTAAAACTAAGTGAAGAGTAGATTCTTTTTGAATGTTGTAGTCAGAAAGTGTTCTTCCATCTTCTAATTGTTTTCCAGCAAAGATGAGTCTTTGTTGATCAGGTGGGATACCTTCTTTATCTTGGATTTTTGCTTTGACGTTTTCAATGGTGTCACTTGGGTCGACTTCAAGGGTGATGGTTTTTCCAGTTAAGGTTTTGACAAAGATTTGCACTTTTGGTAAAGAAAAACAAAAAAAAAAAAAAAAAAAAGTAAATCAGAAGAAAAAAAAAAACAAAGTAAGAAGGTTTAAGAACAACGATAAACAAAAATATCACAAAGAAGTGTTTTTTTTCTAAAAAAATTACTTAACTTGTTAAGCTGTAACAAATTTGTTAATTATAGAAATAAAAAAAAATGAAATTATTGAAATCTCGAATTTGGTTTAATTGAACAGAAACATAATGTATCCAGAGTAATGTTCTTTACTCAACCAAAGTATTTAAAAGAAAAGTGTTCTAACATTCCTTTTGTTATTATTAGAGCCAGAAGGGACAAATAAACTACGAAAAATTCTTAGGAATTAAACGGGATTAATGGTTATCATTAGGGTCTAAAATAAAAGTTTATTGCTATTGAATAAAAATCATATTAGTACTCCATATTTCAAAGATATCTCAAAATTCGAATAGTTAAAATAGGATTATTAATTGATATCATCAATGAAAAATTATACTTTTATTATCAAAAAATCCAAAGTATTTTTCGAAAAAAATTATAATTTCGTGACAAATTTAAAGGATGGGTAATCAATATTGAAGACTTCAAAGTTGAAAGAAATATTTCTAAAATCAGTCTTGAAATGTAGGTTCGTTACTATACAATTTGATTTGTTAAAAAATTAAATATTTAATTTACTAGATACTTTGGACAGATTATCTATATCCCTTAGCACCCCGGATTTGCTTAAATTTCATCAAGTTTTTTAAATTAGATTTAAAATGATATTGATCTACTAATATATTAATTTACTTATTTGTCTTTAATCCAGATTTGAATTATAATAAAAAGTCAAAATAGTTCAAAGATAAAGTAGTTAAGTTATTGATTTTTTTTTTAAAATTGAAAAAAAAAATAATAATTATTCATTTTTACATTTTTTTTAAAGATTTTTATTTTTTATTTATTTTTTTAAATCGGAAATTTTATTACATTAATAGTAATTCAAAACTCAATACATTGATTTATTAATAATAACCACCAAACAATTTTGTTAATTTTATGATAAAAAAAATAAATAAAAAAATAAATTACTTTGAAATTTAATTTTTTTTTTTAGAAAAAATTTCAATAAATATCCAATTAAGAGAAAAATGAAATTGATTTCTTTAGGCCAAAATTAAATTTTTAATATGATTAATTTTCTAAAACTTTTATTTAAGCAATAGAAATTACTTGAAAATCAAAAAAAAAAAAAAAAAAATGTAAAATAATTTCATTTTATTAAATTGGAATAAAACAAATATAAATTACTTTTTAATCGATAAAATATTTATACCTAAATTTCAAATAAAATAAAAAATAACTCTTAAATATTATTCCAATATAATAAAATAATCTCCGAAACCAAATTTTTTCTTGCGTTTTGTTATTAGTAAAAATTTGAATAATATATTTGCGATATTTGGATTTTTCCTTAATAAATTAATCCAGATCTTGTTAAATAAGTTATGATAAATGGTCTCTAATTCAACAATATTGTTTATTTTATGTCTAGATTTTAAAAAGTCAAAACTTAAAAAATTGTAAAAAAATAAAAAAAAAAAATCAATTGTTAATCTGACTCGAACTATTAGCCAAACCATTTAAAATTGAAAAAAAATCTTGTTGAAAAAATTATAAAATTTTGCAATGAGAAATTTAATTTATATTTTTTTTTATTTTTAAATTATTTAGAATCTAATATAGATATTGATATTGAATAGTAATCAATTGATAAAACAAATTTTCTATGTGATGTTAAAATATCTTTTTTAATGAATAAATTATTTAATCAAGCATTTTAGGCAATTTTGGGGTGCAAAGGGAACCAAAAAAATTTCCAGTAAAGTATGATGTGTTTTAAATGTTAAAACTAAGAGGTTTTTGATGTCTAGACAAACTTTTCAAAAAAAAAAAAAAAATTTATTTTTACAAAATTTGGAAAAATAATAAAATCACAATAACCAAAAAAAAAATTTCAAATGATGGAAATTTTTTTTCAAGTTATTTTTTTATTTTAAGTAACTATACAATTTTTAATTATAAAATTTTCTTTCTAAGATAATTTTTTATTAATTCTATATCTTATTATCCTTTGATAACATTTCAAATTTAAATTTTTATTTGAAATGTTTTTAGGTTATTTCGGGTGCTAAGGGATATAAATCCCCTTTCACGCATATGGTAACAGTTAAAATGAAAATTTCAGTTTTTTTTAAGAATCAATTTACATAAATTGGAAATAAGATAAATAATAAACTTCCAATTAGAGTCAAGATCCATAAAAGAAATGTATGAAAAGGCTGAAAATACCCAAAAAAAATAAAATGTAAAAAAAAAAAAAAATTGGGTTACTTTCATTGGAATGGTTCTTTATCATAATTTCGCAATTTCTTTTGAAAACGTAAACAGTTGACAATAATATTATTTTTAATATTTAGTTTATTTGATTTTAGATGAAATTACAAAGTTTCAATTTTCTTTATGTTAATTTGGAGTTTCAAACATTTTTTTTTGATTTTTCCTTTTTTTTTACATATAAAGAAAAAATTGAAAAAAAAAAAAAAGATAAAAAAAAAGCAAAAAAAAAATTAAGACAAAATTAGAAAAAAATAATCTGATATAAAAATTGAAATTTTATTTTGAGAATAGTTATGAATTAGACCCATCCAATATATTCTATTTATTCATTCAAACTATACCCTTTTAACAGAAAAGACTTTAGATTGTACATATATTGATAATAATATAAATAGTACTTAAAATATGAAACAAGACTTCAAAAATTAATCGTTAGGTTTTTCTGATGATAATTATTGAATAAATTATTCAATTAAAAAATTGAAAAAATGATTAATTATGGGGAGCACTAAATTAAATATCAAATACTAGAATACTCTTATTTTGATTTCTATTTGTAAAGATGTAAATGTAAGGAAAAAAAAAAAACATAAAATTTCAAAAATAATAATTTTTAATTAGTAACATTCAAATGAAATTTAATAATTTATTGTTCACAACATTATCAATAGATATTTTAAAAGTAATTTAAGCTAAATGACGCGTATATCTTTTACTACCAATTACGACATACCATTATTTATAACAAATATAAACCATGCCAAATGACTAATAGTCCATTTTCAAAACAAATTGCATCTTCTTGATATTTGAAAATATTCCAAAAACCTTGATTTAATCATAAATTGACTTTTCTAAAATATTTTTATTAGGAATTAATTATTAATTCTTAAAATTTTGATCAAAACTAACCTTTTTGTAACTTTCAAAGTTTACCATATTTTTAAAAATAATTCAAAAAAAATATTTGTTTTGATGAAAAAGGAAATATTATTGTCTATAAATGAAGTAAATTTTAAAATCGTTTTAATAAAACCCATAAAGTGAAAAAATAAAATGTGATATAAAATATTATTAATTTCAAAAAATATATAACAATAATTATTTTTAATTTGAAATAAATTTAATTTATTTATTTGATTCAGATTTCAGATCATTTTTTGTTTTAATTTTTAAATAAAAAAAAATACACAAAAAATCAACAAATTATTACATTAAAAATGTCAATATTTTTTTTTTAAACATGTAGAATTTAACAGAAAATATTTAGAAATATTTTTAATTTAAACAATTTAAAAATAATAATTAACATACCAGTTGTAAAGAACCTAAAAATTGTTTTGTTAACTAACTGAAAAAAAGATAAATAGATTTTAATAATTATTTCTCATTTTATTAAATATTTTTTAAAAAAATGATTTTACCCCAATTAATTATTCTTATTATTTAATGAAAATAATATCATTAATAAACAATTGATTTGAAGAAGATAATTTAGTTATTTTTACAATAAATGATTGAAAATAAACATTAAATAAGCCCTTTAAATTTCCAAGAAATGGATAAATAATATCAGAAATTAAAATTAAATGATCAACATTTACTGATCTTCTGGGATTTAATATTTTAAATATTTTCTTTGTATTTTTTATATAGTAAATAAAGCTGAAATTTTATTTATACATATAAAAAATTTTGGTTAATTTTTCTTATAGATTCTCTGAAATTACTAAAAGTAAGAATTCTAAAAATAAAAATTGTTTTGCAAATTTTTCTTTTTTGTTTTTGAATTCAAAAATTCAAACAAAAAAAAATATCTTTTTACTGAAAATAAAGAGTCAAAAATGAATTATTCTAAAAATGATAATTCATTTCTCTAAAACTTACAATGTGAAGTTGTTACCCTTATTTCATTTTACATATGTCGTATTAGAATTATCGATCAACCTTTTTAAGTAAAAAATAAATAAAATTTACAAATACATAAAATCACTAGTTTACTAATATTTTTTCTTTTTAAAAAAATAAAAACCAAAGAAACAAACTAGATTCATATATTTAAAGTTAATTTTAAGAGTCAGAAAGTATTGAAAAAAAAAAAAAAAAAAAAAAATACTTTTATGTAAAATGTACTTGAACTTTAATTTCATATTATTGTTTTTTCTTCCAATTCTGAAAATTTATTTTATTTCGAATTCTTTTTTAAAGTAACAATTGCCCAATATGACCAAATAAATAAATTGCGTTGGTAAATTGAATCTATTTCCTTCGAACACTATTTGTAAAAGAATAATAACTATGCAAAGTGAACAATTTTCTAATTTTAATATGTAAATACTATTAATATATAAATTAAAACATATAGTTACAATGGAAGGGATGTATTACAAACATATTTTATTCTATATAAATTTTCATGAATAGTAAACTTGTCAACTATAAAAGGCACCCAAAAATTTATGAAATATCAATGATTATTGAGAATTAACCTTTGAAGAATAAATGAATAATAACCAGAATAATCCACTTACAATAATAGAAAATACCGAACCAAAGTAAATCAAATAATTCAATAAATTTTCTTAAAAATTGATGAACAAAAAAATTAGTCAGTATCATTGTGAAAAACAAATATATATTAGAAAATCCAATTGAAGATCCAATAACTGTTTCAACAAAAAACAATCTGATTATTCTAGAATAATTATCACTGTTTTATTAACATCAGAATTACAAACTTTAACTTAGTGACTCAAGATCTTTGAATAATAAAAAATAATTGCATAGAATTACATATCAAAAAAAAAAAAAAATGAAAAAAGAAAAGATGAACAAAAAACGTGAAAAAATGTATTTTAATTTACTAATTTCCACAATAAAAGTTTTCTTTTAATATCCATTTAAACACTTTAAAAACATTCAATCACCCATTACAACTTGGCCCCCCCCCCATTAATATTATTTTTTTTTTATCGTTTAAAAATAACTTTATATATTTTTTTCGAGTAAATTAAAATATTAAGTTTATTTCTATTAAAATAAAATAATATAAAAAATAATCAAACTAAGTATAACTACTAAATAAAAACCCACATTCAAAAAATCCAAAAAATCATTATTTCAAATATATAAACAATTTTACAAATAATAAAAAAGTAATTAATTTAAATTTATTTTTTTTTAAAAATAGAAAAATACTGAAAATTAATTCTATATAAAAAAAAAGAAAATAAAATTAGGTAAACAATTATTATTACAAAGTCATAAATTTATAAGTTTTTAATATATTAATTATAAATATATATATATATATATATATATATATATATATATATATATATATATATATATATATATATATTAAGGTATTTGCTTGAGAAAATTTGTTTCAATAACTTATATTATTATTTCTATTTAATTAATTCCAGCCCCACTTAAAGTCTTTGATAAAATGAAATCTATAACATTTTCAAAAACCTTTTTAGTATTGTCTGTATCTGTTGCGCATGTATAATAGGTATAAATTTGGCGACTTTCAACATTATTTAGTGAACAAAATTTATTTTTCATGAATTCGGAACCATTTTCATAATTACACCCACCGTCATAATCTTCAAAGCAAACATTTAAATCAACTTTTTGAATTTTTTTTTCAAAAAGATCTCTTTTATTTAAAAACAACATGACTACAGTATCTGTAAACCACCTTGAATTACATATCTCCCCAAATAACATTAAAGCTTCTGCCATTCTATTTTTCGTACGATCCTCAAATAATGTTTGATCATATTCACTCATCGAGGCAACAAAAATAATTGCAGTGACGTTTTGGAAACAATGAATCCATTTTTTCCGTTCAGACCTTTGCCCACCAACATCAAATAATCTATTTTGTTAATATTTATAATTTTTAATTTATGCCAATACAAAGTAAAACCAGATTTCCCTTTTTTAGAGTTATTTATTTATATATTTTTTTTTCTGATAGTAAAAAGAATTTTTTTTATGGAATCTTATTATTAATAATCTTTCTATCGGGATTTTACTCCTCCTATTTCAGGACGTGTATAATGTTTAATTTGGTCATGTGAATGATATAATATTTTTTTACTTTAATGTTTTAATTATTTTTCTTCTTCTCTTTTTTATTTAGTAAATTTTCTTGGATTACTCCTTTCTCACAATAAATAAGTAAAAAGAATTTTTCGAGAAAACTATTCATTATATCCCTTCAAAGATGCTTGGAAAAACTTTAATTATTTACAGATATTTTGAATAAGTTTTTTTTATAAATCAAATTATGGAATTTTTTCGGGTATATCATAGATTTCAAAAAAAAAAAAAAACAATAAAAAAGATATCAAAAAATTGTTTATGTAGAGCTATCATTTGATTAAATCTGATGAAGTTGACTCAAAATATCTTTTCGATATTGAAACTTTTTCTAACATCTCGTAAGAGACACATCATAAATAATTTCTACTAAAAAAATAAAAAAACCAAAAATAGGTGAAAAATAGGAGAAATCATGTTTACATTTGTGTAATATATTTAAAAGAATTCTCTATAAAGCAATTTAGATAATGTTTCAAATCTAATAAAAGTTATTATTATGAACAAATGATTTAAGAAATTTTTGTTATCTTTCTTACTTATTATAATTATTATTTAAGAAAGAACAAAAGTAATATAAAAGTTATCAAAGATTTTTTTTTTTTAAATAAAAAAATTATTTAAAATTAAAAAGTTTATTATTTTGTGTTTCTACAAAAAAAAAAATTCATAATATTTTTTAGGATTCTGGAAAAATTACATTTGAATTTATAGTTATTTTAAAAAAGAGATGAACCAACTGTTTTATAAAAAACTACCCAAACTATTTCAGAGAATATTTCAAATAACTTATACAATAGAATTTAAAAAAATTACAAAATACAATGTTAAAAATCACTATACTACGTATACACCCTGTCTAATAGATTAATTCTACCCCCAAGAAAATAAAAAAATTAAAATATTCAAAGTATATTTGTATTGTTAATGGATTCATTAAGAAACCAATCCAACTAATATTACCTAAATTACACAGTAAGCACCTTTTTTTTTTTTTTTTTTTTTTTTAAGAATGGTTATATATTATCAATATTTATTTAATAATTTTCAAAAAAAGAAAAAAAGAAAGAACCAAAATAATTCGAAAGGAAAAAGAATTAAGTTTCCATCAGAATTTTAAACTATCGATAAAAAAAAAAACAATACAAAAAGACTAAATCTGCTAAAAGAGTATAATATTAAAAAAAAAAAAATTTTCTAAAATTTTAAATTGTAACATCAAGAAAATCAAAAATGAGAGTTCATGCTTGAAAAAAGATACCTTTTTTTTATCTATTTTTCTTATAATTCAGTTATTTCAAGTAAAAAAGATACCATTTTAAATAATAATGACTATACTACGTATATTTTTATTCTCATTTCTTGTTATCCGAGCTCTTAAGTAAGAATTTTACATAATTTAAAAAAATACAGGCCATCAAATTTTTGGAAAGAATTTATTAAAAAAAGTATTTTTCTTGTAAACATAAATTTAATAAATATTTCGAAAAAAAAAAAAACACCTATAAACTCAATTCATTACAGTACAAAAACTTTTTCTGAAAAGGAAAAAAAAAATATTCATAATTATTGTAAGATCTTAATACTAATCAAAAACCTGCCATATATATATATATATATATATATATATATATATATATATATATATATTCAAGACTTCAAGGACGATCGATCTCCAAAAATCAACAATCAAAAAAGAGGAAATTTTTATAAAAATAATACGTAGGGTAATCAACAGTGTACATTTTATATGTCAATGTATAATAATTTTGCAAACAAAGGTGTTGATTTTGAAGTGTTGCTCTGAGATACTTTTTAAGAAACTTGAAAAGTTTTTTTTCATTTCTCAAATAGGCTAATTTAATCATAAGAATAATATCGAATACTTATCCGTCAAATATTTTGAGTTGAAAAATAACCACAATATATATTAAATCAAATTATATCAATTTTGTTCTTAAAGAAAATAATTTGTTTCAAATTGAAACCATTTAACTTTTTGGAAATATCAAAAAAGAAATTGAGGGGATTTTTTATTAAAATTTAGTTTTTTTGGAATTGAGTATTATTGGATTAACTTTTTCTTCTAATTTGAATTTTTATTTAGGAATTGAGAATGCTTTCATTTTTTTTTTTTGAATTGATTTTTTAGAATTGGAAATGTTTTTAATTTTTTTTTTTTGATTCAATGAATTCTTTAGTCAATGAGATCCTCTCAACAATCTTTTTTTTTTTAATCGAATGTTTTACCCAACGAGATCGTTTTGGAACTTTTTTTTGTTAATTTTGAATTTTATTAAATTTAGAATAATTTTAAACTTTTTCTTGTTGATTTATTTTTACGAATTGAGAATCCAATTAAACTTTTTTTGTTTTGATTATTGCAAATGAGATCATATTTTATTTTTTTTCATTTTTTATTTGAATTTTATTGACAAAAAGAATTGTGATTTAAAAAAATCATTTTCATAGGTTGACCACCTCCCTGGACATTGGGTAAATGCACAATAAGGGAATAAACCCTTAAGGTATTGAATAGAATGTTTAATTATTAATTATTGATTTTTAATTAAAAAAATTATTAAATCTAAATAAAAATCTTACAAAAATTCAGTTTGTTCATAATTAAATTTAGTTTCAATAAGCCCGCTCGTTCTAATTCGAGTCATCAAAATATCTTGATCCGTTGGCATATAATTTTCCTCAGCAAATCGATTAATATTTTCAAATAGGCTATTTTTGTTATAAAAAAATAAAAAAAAAAAAACCATATAAAAAATTAGAGATTTTGATGATAATATGAATTATTGAAATATTAGCAATAAATTTAAGATAATATTGGAAACTGGCAATTAACCCAACTTTCTCACGATAAATCATCAAAACACGATAATCAACAAAATCACAAAAATTCATAAAATAATTATCACATTAAAGAAAATCATTTTTTTAAAATCCCCTGACAAAAAATACCATTGAATTCTACAAATCTATGAGACTTTTTCAACACTTTTTATATTTAAATCAGGTTTTAAAAATGTTTGTAAGGGGTTTGAATTGTCTTACAGTGTTTGAAAGTTATGAAAAATATAAAATCGCAAAAAAAAAGGAAATGATTGTTTTTAAATTTTCAAAAATTTTTCTTTTCATTTTTTTAATTTTACAAAGATAAATTCTCATATAAATTTCAGGATCAAACAAATAATCACTATTTTAAAAATGCACTAAGATATAAAATTCATGTTTTTTTTTTTGTTAACGAGATATAGTTTCATATCTTATATAAACATTAAGAAAAAACCAAAACTTTTATTCTTATCAGTGGCTGGTTTTAAAAATAACATTTAAACCCTAATTGAGTTATACCTAAATTCAAAGAATAAGAATAATAAGAAGAACACACAAAGAAAACAAATATTTACACAATCTGAATAATTTGTGATTGTGTGATTATGTTTTTTTTTTTTTTGATAATCCTTTAGAAAGTTAATCCACATCTAAAAAATTAGAATTGAATAAAGAAAATGTTTAAACCCAAGAACACATTCTTGAACGAAAAAATAACGGGTTATCTCTTTTATAAGCCTTTTTGTCCCCGGATTTTATAATACTATTATTTTCCAATTAAAAAATGAAAATATTTAGTTCACTTTGCAAAATATTCTTCGAGTTAATAAGTTGAAGAAAATCCAAAGATCTTTACAACACCATTTGGAAATGATATTTTTAGACAATAAGCTCCATCCAAAAATGTGGGGCAAAAAAATATCCATCAATATAAGAATAAATTCTTTATTCAGTTATTAAACTCAAAACTTTAGACAAAAAAAAACGAAGCCATTAATAATAATAAAACTCTTGATTAAAATTTGTGTTTATTGATCAAAGTTCGAAGAATAAAAAATAAAAATAAAAAAAAAAAAATTGCTCCTAATTTTTTGGAAAAATATCCAAAATTAGTAATGTCTATTTAACAATCTTTAGTTCGATCTTTTTTTTCAATTTTTTTTTTTGACAATGTGTAAAATCATACTTCAATATATTTTTGATTTGATCTTTAGATTTTTGTGTTTTCATTTGATCATTAACTTTTTGTTTTTCCCATTAACTTTTTTGTGTTTTTTTTTTTTTTTTTTTTTTTCTTTTTAAACATTTTAAAAAAGCAAACTGAAAAAAAAAAAAAAAAAAAAAAACCTTTTTATTTTTTCTTTTTTTTTTATCTCACCTCTTTAATTGAAGTGTACAACTGTTCTGAGCAATTTTTCCACCAAAGTCCATCGAAGTCAACTCAATTGTTTAGAATCAAAAAGAATTTTTGGTTGATTTCTTATCACATCTCTTCTGAACTTTGTTAAATTTTTGGACAATAATAATAACAAAGTAAAAATGAAAAAAATGAAGAATTCGAAAAAATAATGAAATGAGAAATTTGACCCTATTATTTTTTCAAAATTAAAAATTTTGCAAAATAATTTTAATTCAAAAAAAAATATTTAGAATCCATTAATAAAACTTCAAAATACAAGAAATTAAGTATGATATGTTAAAAAACATATTATTGTTGTACATTTTGTATAATTGAATTAATATTAAGAAATAATTATTGAAATAAAAAATGCCCTATATTATTGGAAATAGCTTAAATTAAACTTCCTTAGATAACTCTAAGACAAAATTTTCACTCGGCTAATTTGATTGTAACATTTAAAATTAATATTCATTTTGGAACTTGATATAAAAAATTTCATTTATTAATTGGAAAATAACAGTATTACTATTGACTGATAAAATATTTATTTCTATTTCGTTCTTATCGTTGTTGATCTCAAGATTGATAAAGTGGCCAACCAAATTCAAATATAATAATACAATAAAATTCTATTAGATTAATCATGGATTTGAATTAATTTATCTTTTTTTAGATTTTTTTAAAAAGTAATTTTTTTAACATAAGCTATTTTTTGATCAAATAAAATTTTTATTGTAAAAATATTGATGAATTTTATTTAAAATTCATCAACTCTTGTATCATGATTTAATTTTTATCATGGCATTTTGACATTTATCAAGATTAGATTATATATTGCAATTTATGATATTATCACAATATCATTGTATGTTGAAATTTTATTAAACACAATTTTTAAAGCCTTTTTAGGTTTTTTAAACTATTTTGTGACTGGACTAAAATATTGTCAAATATTCAATCTGACACCTTTAATTATTTTTTATTTTTTAAATATTATTTTACCATTCTGGATGGAAAATCTGGATATCTGATTTTTATTGATTATTGTAACTTTCTTCTTTTGACTGTACCATTTCCGTTTCTCAGCAAAAAAACAAATTATTGGAGATAATCAACATTTCGATAAAAATTGAAAACTTTAACAAAACTTTAGTGATTTGTAACCACAATTGAACTATTTCTGAGAATCCCTAATAAAGCAAAAAAATAAAAAAAAAAAAAGATCCAATAAAAGAAAACAAAAGAAAAGAAAAGTGTAACATACTACTCACAAGAATCATAAAGTTGAATCTCATTTTTTCTCTTTAAAACTTTTTTAATACCTTCATCATTCCAAATGGAAATTAAGTCTTCAACGTGTTCATCAAATTCGTGAATGTTACAATTTTTAAGTTCTTGGCTAATACTCTATTGAAAAGATTGTGATCCAATTTTGTTTTTATTTTTAAGTTTAAACAAGATATTGCTGTTAATTGGCTTTGCCTTTTTACAATGACAAAAAAAAAAATTCTGAAAATTTACTTCATTTCTTTCTGATTCAAATTTAAAACCAAATTTCTCCAAGCCTTCAATTAAAACATGAGAACAGTGAACGATATTGTTTTTAACTTGATCAATTGCCTTCAATCTTTCATTTTTAGTAAAATCAAGTTGATGTATAATCCTTAGTTGTTTCCCAATTGTGGATTTTCCAGAATCACCTGCGCCTACAAGAAGAAGCTTCACCTGTTTTTCTGATTGAACTTGCTTTGTGGAAAGTTGTTTTCCAATATTATTGTTACGTTTTTTTTCGTTTAATTCTTCCAGTTTTTTACTTGAACAGAAATTGCCCATTAAAGTTTTTTCAAAAAAAAAGTCAAAATTTAAAAAATAATTTCACTTTTTATTTTTTTTTTTGTTATCTTCGAAAAACAGATTTCCTTTCTTTTAAAAAAACAATACCAATTTCGTCATAGGACTTGTGGCTCAAGTATTGATCATTTATATTGGAAAATTGATAATTTTTGTCAAATTTAATTCTTGGATGTTTTCAGACAGATTAATAATTCCCTCTTTATCTAAATTTTTTTATTAAGTTCTGATATTTTTGATCTTTGTTCTTCAAAAAAAGCTCAATTGATTTAATTTTCATTTTTATTTTTATTTTGGAAAAGACAGGTTTCATTTTTTTATTGTTCATTTTTTAAATAAGATAAACCCAAATGAAGAAACCTGATGTTATACAACATTCCTAAAATTTAACTACTTTTGATGGATAAAATAATTAAACTGAATTTTGATTTAACTTTTTTATAAATTATTTTTCAAAGATCGAATCAAAATTTCAACGAGGAATTATTGAAATTTGGTTATTTTTGAATCTTACTTTGTGAATTTTGAATTAATTGAATGTTTGAAGAAGGATTTTAGGTATTTTTTTTTTTTTTTTGAAAGGTTGGATGAAAATTCTATTTCCATTACTATACAATTAGACACAAGTATAGTTTGATAAAAATTTTTAAATGTTAATTTCCAAAAAATTTAAAAAAAGTTATATTTCAAATTCTATTTTTTAAATTTTAATAAATCTCTTTTGAAAACAGTTCTCGATAAAGAATAATTTGAAGATCAACTAATTTCTTAAAGTTTCTTAAAGCCCTAATACCAGTATAAAAGTAAAAATCGTCATTTTTGTTTGACATTTTGTTTACAGGTATTTGAATTTGAAATAGGACAATATTATCACTTGATTTTCTATATTTTTCTTAGGTAAAGAGAGTGGGTTCAAAGAAGTAGATTGTAATTGAAAAACTTGATTTGAAAAGAAAAATTGAAAATGAAGTGAAAATAAATCCCATTTGTTATTCAAATACCAGTAAATTAACTTTTTTGGAATAAACTTTGGTAATAGTTTTGAACCAAGTATTTGGCTCCGTTTGAATAGGAACCAATTCTACATTCAACCTTTTTTTTCATATGGTTTTTGAAAAAAGAGATTGAAAAAAAAAATGACAAAAAAAAATTTGATTTTTTTTGCATTTATATTGGTACTTGGGTTTTAATATTTCGGCCAATAAAAACTGTTTTTTTTTCAAAATTAAGGTAAAAACAATTTCAAAATTCAAAACCAAGCAAAAATTTTACTAGACTCATTTGTGTATATTAGTACTAGTCAAAAAATTAAACATACTGATAAATTCAAATAAATTTAATAAAATTTTTAGTTCAAGTTCCCTTTTTGTAATATATTAACTCAACATTTTCAAACAACCCATGAGAAATAATACTTTAAAAGTCAAACCAATTTTACAAAGGTTCTTCTCATTTAAACCAATAAAATATTAATTATAAAACTTTTGTAAAAAAATTTATAAAAAAGAAAAAGAGGTAAAAATTTCATATATTTTTATGAATTTATTAGTATAAAAATAAAATCAAATTAAAAAATTGGTTTTAAGGATTGAAATAGTTATTACCCAGATTCTCTTTAACAAAAATAGACTAAAAAGAAAAAAATTGTTTTTATTCTTTTGATAAGAAAATTAGATGATTAGAAAAAAAAAAAAATTAGAAAAAATTATATTTACTATTCCAAGATGGATAATCAGTTTTATTTGAGTTATGTTGTCAAATAAAGGAGTAAAAATTTGCAAAATTTACAGTCAATTAAATTTTGAGACAGTTGATCATAATTAAAGGACTATTCAATAATAAATGAAATTTCCTTATCATTTTTTGACATTTTGTTTTTAAAAGAAAGAAATTTTGTAGTATTGGAAATAATTTTTTTTGTCAAGTATAAAAACTCAATTTTGAAAGGAAAAAAAAAAATTAAAATAAAAAAAGTATAAAGTAGAAAAAATTGTAAAAAAAGGATATTATAAACCCGAATTATCAAAAATATATTTATTATTCTTTTATGCTTCTAATTAATTATTAAAAAGTTTAATTCAATTTCTTCAACTTTTTACAAAAAAGTCAATTGTGCACTATTTTTGATATAACCATTCTAAAATCTTTTGTTGGAAAGTTAATTTTACATAATTACCGAAAATATTATAAATTATCTACCCACTTCTTTCAATTGAAATGATAAAATTATTTTTTGGATCTCAAATCTTCTCTTCTTGTTCTTCTGATTGAAGATCCAGAGATAAAAAGGAAATATTTTTTTTTCTAAATGATGAGAAAAATCCTATAGAGATGTTGAAGAAGGTTATTGCTTTTGTAATTTTCTATTTTTATTGTAAAAAATTGATATCAATATTCAAATATATTTGCATTGTAAAAACTTTTAATAAATTTTAAACTAATTTTCAAAATTTGAATAGAGATAATTTCATCATAAGAGTTTGAAAATAACAATATTATTTTTTAAAAAATTATCCTTTTCAGAAATCTCTACTTGACTAGTAGTTTTTACAGTTTTTAATTAAAATTTAAGGTGATTATAAACTTTTTGATTTAGGGGTCAAGTCATTATGATTAAAAATAATTTTATGTAATAGAAAACATAAAATTATAATTATTATGAGTAACTAATAAATATCAAAAACTAACCATCGTATAAAATGTAATCAATCTCCAAAAATTAACAATCAAAAAAGAGTACATATATAGAAAAATGTGTAGTAGAGAGACACTCAATTTTAAATTAGAATGTTTAGAATATATAATTTTGAAAACAACTGTCCTAGTTTCAGAGTGTTACTCTTGGGACCTTTTTGAGATCTCAAAGATTTTTTTTTTCATTTTTCATTTCATAAATGAGATATTTTTTTTTCTCAAAAATGATACAAAATCCTTACTTTGTATTATTTTAGGATGTTGCATAATAACCATAGATTAGATTTAAGCAAATTAAATTGATTAAGTACTAAAAGAAAACAATTTGTCTTTATAATTGAAGAAATTTAAGTCTTTGGAAATTTAAAAAACGAATTATTAGTTTTTTTTTTACATACGAATAGTACTTTTGTTTTAAATCTTATTTTTGAGTTTTAAATAGAATATTTTCTTGAAGATATTTGGGAATTTTGTAATTTGTTCCTTAAAATACAAAATAAATATTTTATAAAAGTCGTTAAAATTGTTATTATAATTATTGTAAAACAATGATTTATTTATAAAAATTCTACTATTTGAAAATTATTTTGTAATTTTTTTTAATAAGTCGAAAATAGGAAAACAATCTTTTTCAAAATTTTCAGAATAAAAAATTTTCACTAAACAGATTTAAATTTCTTTTGATACAGCCACTTCTCATTTTAAGACACAAACTTTCAAGGGAATTTAAGGCACAAAAAAATCCCAAATTAAGGTACAAAATTTGTAATTTTTTTTTACAGTTTATTTTACTAGAATCTGATTTTTCTACCTTAATTTGAGATTTTTATTGTGCCACAAATTCAGTAGAAGTCTGTGCCTTAAAAAAGGAACTGACTGTAGATATTTTTTATTATTTTATAAAATTATAATTAAATTCTGAACACGTACTCCTATAAGAAGTATTGGTTGATATTTGTATTGAAATATTAATACTAAAAAAAACCAACAAAATAAAAAAATTTCTATATAAATCACTACTTACCAACCTAAAAATAAATTATTTTCCACCAATTTTGAAGAATTAAACTTTTTTGTTTAATAAAAATAATAAGTTACTATTTTTTTCGTTTTATATTGGAAATATGTAAAATTTATATTTCAAAATAATTATTCAGATTAATAAATTATTTGTATAGTTTTTTAACATCCATTTCACATCTAAAACACAAATTAAATCTAAACCACCTTTTTTTAAAGAAGCTAAATAATTCAATTTGATTTTGGAAAAATAGTTTTTCACGAAATTTCATTTTTTAAGGATGCAGGTTCCAATTTATTGTGAACAAAAATGATAAATATACTACTTTAATATTAGTATCATTGAAAAAATACTTTCTAGCAAGTTTAAAATACTTTTCAGTAAATCAATTAACTTTATTATTGATAGATGATGTGTAAATTATCCACTTAATGTCCTTTTACTTATATTTAATCAAAGATAATTTAAACTTGTAATCATATATTTCACGACTGTTCAAGTGAAAGGCACACCCAATTTATTTTATGTTAAAAAAAAAAAAGTAAAAAATTGAAAAGAAAAAAGGAAAAAGTACAAAGAAAAAAATAGAAATTTAACAAGTGTATAATAAGTAACAATTGGCAAAAATAAAAAAAAAATCAAGGTAATCTTTTATTAAAAATTCCCAAAATGACACCCACAATCCTTTTGGTTAATTTAATAGGATTTGATAATTGATCATGAATTTTCATTTGGAGATCGTTTTTTTATTCTTGATATTTCCACATCCTTTTTGATCTGATTTGCTGAAAATATTTGGTCATTTTAAGCATTTATTTTTCGTTTTTTTATTTTCAAGTTACTCTTTCTTTGGTGTTTTGGTGTCTGAGTATTAGCAAGTGACTACTTGACCGTTTGCATTAGTAACTCTTCCACTTAATAAATAGAAGATTCAGCCCTGGAAAAAAACCGAAAAAAATTAAAATAAACTTTATCAATGTTTTTTATAAATTGTTCTGCTTATAAACTACAACTAAACACTGAACATTAAACCCCTTTACGATGAAAAAATATTTTAAGAATATTTAAACATTTGATAATTTTTTATATTTTTTTAACTCCACTTATAAGAATAAATATTAATGATTAATAACATATATTGAATCTAAAAATATTTTATGTGATATTTTATAATTAAAGTTAAAAATCCAATTCCCCAAGCTTTATTAATATTTTTTTCAAATTTAATATTAAAAAAAAAAATTATTACTCAATTTAAAAGAGATACTTTTATTCTATTTAAAAGCTTTTTACATTAAATCAATATTTTTCAAATAGTGGATCAATAATTCAACTACTATTTGTTGTAAAATAAATGGAACAAATTTTTTATTAAACTTTCCAAAAAAAAGTTTTTATAAATGGATCAAAATACAATTTAAAGTTTTTAATTCCAAAAAGAATCTAAAATTATGAATTCATCTTTTAGTTTTGTGGATTTTGCCGATATGCTTTAATTTTTGGTTAGGTTAGATTTTTTTGGAAAGCTGAATGGAATTTTTGATCCCTTTATTTTGAAATTAACTATAATATAAAAGTGTCATTATTTTAGACTCAAATAATTATTTTTTTTTGATATTTGTTTTAATTTTTTTTTTAATTTTTGAAATAAACCGAAAATTAAATAAGAATCTAAAATTAAAATGTTTCTACACATTTAAAACAGTCCAAACAACCACAATAATACAATTTCATTGAAATTGAAGATAAATTTGATTTTTGTAAAATATTTAAATCATTTTTTCATCTTTTTTTTTTTGTTTTCATTTCATTTTTTGAAAGAAGTAACTTCTTTTGTTGGATGAAAATTTTTTTGAACAATAGATATTCGGTGAAAGTTAAGTTCTCTGAAATAGAAGAACCAGAATAAAATTAGTTAGTAGTATCTTACCTTATTGTTCGATCAATATTTTTTAATAGAATTTAAACAAAGTTACCAATGTATTTTTTTGTTGGACTTCTCCAAATATTTAAACTTTGGTTTATTTGTATTGATAATTTTTTTTTTTTTTATTTAGTAAGTATTGCAATTTATAAACAAGTATTATAATCTTGTTTCTTGAATTTTTCTAATTGTGTATTTCTTCTTGAATTTATTAAATAAGTGTTTTTTTTTTCACGGATTGAATTTAAGTGTTTAAAAATTATAAATTGAGGTTTATTTTCTTTTTATTCCAAAAATTAAAAAAAAAAAAACACAGTTCTTTTTTACAGTATTTACACAAATAGAGTAAAATCATATAGACTTTACTCTATTATTTTGAATTCTGGAAAACTACCTTTATTGTTTCTTGAGTTTTATCTTTTAAAGGAAAATCAAAAGATTCTACAGATTAAACAGAAAACCCCAAGAAAAAAGCCTTAAGATTTTTTTTAAATTTCAGACATTAAAAGAGAATTTTTGAAATTTTCTTTTTATTTCCGAGTTTTAAAAAAAGCCGCCTTTAGCTAAATCAGAATGAAAAAGATTTGTGTAAAATCTTTGATTTTTTTCCATTCTTTAAAATTCTGTTACAGTCTGTTCCACTTTTAAGACACAAACTGCTTCGAAATCTAAGGCACGATAAAAATCTCAAATTAAGACACAAAATTCAGATTCTAGTAAAATAATTTGTAAAAAACAATTACAAATTGTATACCTTAATTTGAGATTTTTTTGTACCTAATATTTCGTTGAAATTTTGTGCCTTAAAAATGAAACGGGCTGTAAAATAGACCATCTACGGTACTATACTGTACTCTAGGGTACTTAATAACACTTTCTTTAGTTTTATTAGTATTCAAAAGAATAGAGTAAGTATATATGGCCTTACTTTATTCTTGTAAATTCGGGAAAAAATAGAACTCTTTCTTTGGGTTTTCCAAAATTGAAAAGAATAGTGCGAAATCAAAGATTTTACTCAAAAGTTTTGAATTCTGGAAATCCTAGGCACTTTAAAGGCACATTTCGTTAGGGTATCTTGAACTTAAAAGAAAAGATCAAGTTTCATTATTTTTACTAGATTCTTTTAGATTCTGGAAAAAAATTTACAATAAAATTTATGAATTAGTATATTTTTTTTTATTAAAGTTAAGTTTTAATAGATGAATCGATGATTTCATAATTATTAGACAATCTCTATTTAAGTAAATGTTTCAAAGTCGAATAAAATCTAATATTTTTTATTATATAATTAAAAAAAAATTAACCTGAATAACATCTTTTTTACTTAACTGGGGAATTTTTAACGATCTTTAAACAGCATCAAACAATAAATACAATATATTCTTAAAATTTGAATTTTTATAAGGGCTATTTTATTTTAATGAACTTTCTTTCTAATAGTGAAAGTTTAATTAATGTATTATTTTTATCTAACTTTTAATTTTCAATTTTATTTAAAATGCTTGTGTAAAGACGATATTTATCAAATTAATTTATCATTTATGCTGATCATTGACATGGTATAAAAACTAACATGGTAAAAATCCCTAATTTTGCTATAAATCAAGACTTGACTTAATTAGTACTTTTATGTCAATTTGCATTGACAATAATAATACAAAAGAAAAATCGAAAAAAAGCATTTTCAGTTTAAATAATTGATTTTGATCTTTGAATCATAGTTTCTATTTACTAAAAGCCTAAATCAAAGTCCAACTTTAGTAGTGTATGTTTACGAATTCTTAGGAATGTACCTCCTTAAATTAAGCTTATCAAAATACTGATCTCCGAATAATTACTGGGATATACTTTCAGCTGATTATCTTTTTGAAATTTTGATCTCTAGTTTTTATTTATAATTCTTGGTTCACACAAACATATATCTCAGAATAAGTCCAGGAAAAAAAGGATCAAACAAATACATACATAATATAAAACAGGATATATTTTATAAAAACTTTATTTGTGAAAGAAAAAAAAAAGAAGAAACTTTTTACCCATTTAAATTTCAATGACTTGTAGCTTGTTCTAATCAATTACTAACATGTTTCAATTCGATAGATTCGAGTACTATATACTAAAGATTTGAATCATCACTCTAGACGATTTTTTGAAACACAAATTTCATCAATTTCATTTTTTTCGTTTTAACTTTTTATTTAATTATCTTCAATTTAAATGGATCAAGCTTCCAAAACAAGAAGACTCTTAATTTTCTTAATTGCAATCCTCTTTTTTGTTTCAGGACTTCTTATTAGAGAAGACAAAACAATAATGAAATTTGCAACAACCTTAAGCCGATCGTCTCTTCCTGGTTTTGGTTCAACATCACCAATTGACAAAAACTTGGAAATGGAATACTTTGCGGATCAGCTAGGTCTTTAATTTAAAATCTAAGATCACTTTAACTTATTGGGCATGCAAGTAAAATCTTTTAATCAATATAAAAAAACTATTTTTTTTTTCTTTTTAATAGCTTTTTTCATCAAGAAAAAATAAATAAATAAAAAAAAAAAAAAATTTCATAAATAAAGCAACCCTGAAACAAATCTAAAACTAAAAAGTTGAAACCAATAATCACCTTTATAGATTTAGGTTTAATTTTTCAATTTTCTGTTTTCTTTTTTGTTTTTTTCTTTTTTTTGAGATTCTTTTTTTACCCCAACTTGCAACAAAAAAAAAAAAAAAAAAAAAAGAGATCTTCTTTTTTATACAACAAGTTTTTATTCTTTGAAACTTAACAGATATGTATAACAGAAACTAGAATCATTTTTTTATAGTGACTCTTTGGTGTGGTAAGCTTGTGTAAAAATTACTGTTTTATTTTTTACGTTTTTTTTTAATAAATTTGTGTTTTCTCCACTAACTAGGAGACTTTTTCTATGAACGAACAAACGATGGGAGAGTTTTCTCGTCAACATTTTTGGTGTTTTAAGTAACAACAAATATGATTTAATAATAGAATAAAAATGTTTGAGGAAGAAACAGAAATTGGATACAGGAAAAAAAATTATTCAAAAATCAAATCCAAACATTTTTCTTCTTTTATTAAGGGTCAAGTCATTTAAAGTGGATTTGCTCCTTACCCAAGGAGTGACTTGTAACCAAAAAGGATATTGTGAAATTGCCCTTCTTTTGATTGAAAAAATTTAAATAAAAAAAATAAAAAATTTCAAAGGATCTCACATAAAAAAATTCAATTTTAAAAAAATGTTGAAAAAACAGTTTCAATTTCAAAAATCCAAATATTACAAATAAAAATGTTTCTTATTTTTACATTTCCAAAGGGTCAAATTTCTTCAATTGAAAACAAATTGTTTTATTTTAGTAAGCAATCAATTTGTTTCTTATTTAATCTAATTTGTGGTTATTTTGTAACTGTCGATATTTGATAAAGTTAGTATTTTTTAACATTCTTGAGAAAAAAAATAACTCATTAGAGAAAGCTAAAAAAAAAATCTTCGAGATCTCATAAAGCACCAAACAGTGACACTTCAAAAATAACACATTTGTTTTCGAAATTATAATTCTAACCAGGATTTGAATTGGAAATTGAGTGTTTCTCTTTGGGGCAGTTTTTTCGAAAAAAATTCTTTTTTTTTGATTGTTGATTTTTAGAGATCGATCACGCTAAACATACTGGAATGTTTTTGATTGTTATTAAGCATTCATTAAAATTACAATTTTTTTTTTATCATTCCAGAAAATTATTTTGAATCATAAGGACTCAACCCTTAAATTGAATTTTTAAATTAGAGAACCCAGATTTTTTGAAAAATTTCTTTTCCTTCAGAGCATCCCTAAAAAGTGTCATAGTTAGACGAGAAATTTCAACCTTATTTATAAAACTGTAAACATTAAGGGAGAAGGTAAACCTAAAGAATATTGTTGTAAATTTAATAGCAAATTCAAAAAAAAATTACCATATTTTGAAATTGAAAAATAAAAGTAAAAATATGATTACTACATTATCAAATTTTGTTTAATGAAATTTTCAGAATTGAATTATAATTTATAATAAATTTTTGATCCATTTTTTTCTTTGAGGTTGAACAAAATAATATGACCAAAAAAGCACCAAACTAGGTTAAAAATTTCATTCAACACAATTTTTTTAAAATCTGGAAAATTCAACTTTTAAATAATAGAAATATTAATTAATTTGATTAATAAAAATTATATTATAATACCAATCTTAATTCTTTTAGTGGGTTAGTAATAAACAAAGATCAAAATGGATCAATATCTTTTACTATTATTTCTAAAATTTTTAATAGTTTTCAAACTAATAAAAAAAAACCTAGACATAGCTATAATAAAATAATTAATAGATATCATCAAGTAAGTTATTTAATAAAAATACTCGGCTATTTATACTCTTGAGAATTGAAAAAAAAAAAATCTTTCATAATCTTTTTCATAATAAGAAATTTAATAGTGAATTTTGCAAAATGTTGATATGTGAAAATAAATCAGTAAAATGATTTTAAACAATTGAAAATTTAGTATGTATTAGTAATTAAGGAAATTTCACTCATTAAAACCCAAATGAAAATGAAAATTATAAAAAATATCTGATTACAATACAATAAATCTTTAATAATTAGTTGATTAAACATACTAAGAATAATATTGAATATATTAAAAAAGGGTCAATTTTATTTATTCATAAAAAGGGAATTGAAGTGTATCTTTAAATTATAGGCTAATTCCAATTAATAACAGTTTACCAAGATTTTTTTAAAATAATGTTATATAAACTAAAAGAATCTTGTTGGGAATTTATTCATAAATACCAATTTGAGCTATAAAAAAAAAAAAAAAGATTATTCTGGGATTGCAGTGTTAAATTTTTAAATACTTATAATAAAATCAAATCTAATAATGTATATAAAAATGATAAAACATATATTATAATTATTATCTAGTAAAATATTTTGATTGAATCAATTTAAAAATAATTAGAAAAACAATAGAAAAATGTGATCAATAAAATTATCAAAATTTTTTTATTAAAATATTATCATGGAAAAGGATTTGGTATTTTAAAAGGGAGTATAATATATCTAATTGTTTTTAATATTAATTTCCCATTTTATTTTATTAAAAAATATTACGGTAATTATTCCTAGTCAAATGTATATTAGATGATTTAATGCTAATTATAAAAATAAATAAAATCCAAAACAATCAAAAATTAAATTCAATAAATGAAATTATTATTCAATTTGTACTAAAACCTATTAAATAAAAAACGAAATTTCACAAGATTGTTTAAAAAAATTAATATATTGTGTATTTATTTAGAAAAAATTTCACATATAGTTTATAATTTAAAAAAATCTATAGAAACCTATAACAACTCTAAATAATTATTCAATAACAATTCTCTGAATAATAGTTTAAAACTTAGAATATTTAAATATTTTATATTAAGTCAATTAACATATGTATTAGAAATATATAATCATGAAATAGATAACTTACAATTATTTAAATCCTGTATTAATACATGTATTACGGAAATATGTAAAAACAATAGAAATACAATAATTATTATTTACAAAACAGAATTTTTAATTGAAAAAAACTAATAATTCACTAAATAAAAAGAAATTTTTGTAAATTCACAAATAAATTAAAAAATTTATCTCTTCCTATGTAATAAAATTAATAAAATTTAATCAAGGAATAAATAATAAAATAAACTAATATTCAAAAATTTTAAATGAAATAAAAACCGAAATATGTAAGTATACACACTATGAGTTGATGAATTCCAAAAATTGGAACTTTCGTTAGGTTTTTTTTTTAATTTATGAAATAAACCGAAAATCATAAAAAATTTCGGTTTATTTCTAAAATTAAAAAAAAAACACCGTTAGATTTTTCAGAATTCAGAATAATTGAGTAAAATCTTGGATTTATCTCTATTATTTTGAATTCTGGAAAATCTGGGCACTTGACGACACTTAACGTCACTTGACGACACTTTTCGTTAGGTTTTCCAAAATTTAAAAGAATGGAGTAAAATAAAAGTTTTTACTCAATTATTTTGAATTTTGGAAATCCTCCTTTAACTTATTTGTAATTTTGGAATAAAAAGAAAATTTCTGAAATTAAAAAAATGACTTTGGCACTTGAAGACACTTCACAAAAATTTTTTGTAATAATGATAAATCAACATTATTTATTTAAAACCCAAAATACAGCTGTTCCAAGGCTACCGTGTAATTTTTTCGATATCAAATTTTGATGTTGATATAAATTTTTTAAAAAGTATGAATATGAGAATAAATAAGCTCATATTGAAAAAAAAATTTCCTAAATCAGCTGATATTAAAAATAAACTTCTGATTTGATCGAAAAAAAATTTATTTTTTAAAGAGTAAATTTTATGTTGTTTCTAAATGAATTTTTGATGTTCAGAGTTATTTTAGGTTCTGAAAATTTATTTTTTAAAAATCAGAAAAAATTCCTTAATATTGACTCATTAATCGATTTTTTTTTCAATATGAGCTTATTTATTCTCATATTCATACTTTTTAAAAAATTTATATCAACATCAAAATTTGATATCGAAAAATTTTCACGGTAGCCTTGGGTAGACTGTATAAAAGTTATCAATCAAGTTCAACAATTTTAAAATTCAGATCGTTTAGTAATTGCCTAAATAGATACTACTATACAATCAATAAAAATTCAAATAAATTCTGTACTTTATTTTTAAAATATGAACAAAAGGAAATTATTGCAAATATTAATCATTTTTGATAAGTCTTTCCTTCCTATGAAAAAGGTATATTAATATTTCACAACAAATTAAAAGAAATAAATCTTTATGAATTAATTTTACATCAAGACAATTTGAAATTATTTTCATTAATTCATAATCGTAAAATCTATGATTTCATGCTTTAATTTCTAAAAGGGAATTAAAGTATAAGGGCAATTAGAGTTTTATTTTACACTTCTCCAAGAATAAATAAAAAATGTAGATATTTATACATTCGGGGCATTTCTTCACAATTTATTGTCATAATCAGCTTCAAAATAACAAATTTTGTTTGATTGAAGTGAGAAACCTCCTATATTATGTCTTATTTTTAATCTGGGTTTATAATGGATGATATTTTCCAAGCAAATGATTATTATTTTGTCTTTTATAATAATTTTCTTAAAAAATTAATTGAATAAGTGGAAACCCAAACTGGTCATATTTTATTGAATCTAATTACTACTCAAGAAATATTCATAAATACCTGGAATATACAAATGTCTACAAAAAAATACTTACATTCCATTGAATAAACTATTGAAAATTAAATAAATCATCATTTTTTTCGGATCTTCAAGTCCTTAAACATTTTATTTATTTTTTTTATATTTTTAAAACAAAATTAAATTTCAATCTTATTTTGTCAATCAAAAACAACAGAAATTACAAATAGTGAGATTTCTTTAAAAAAACCATGTTTTATCAATTTTTCATTTTCTGATTTGATCCAAAAACTCCCACTGACAAAATTAGGATCAAGATCTTTTTTACTGATAAAATTAATTGGGAAAAAGTAATTCTTATAAAAATAATAACTCATTTCTCTAAAGTTGATAAAGGGGTTGGTTTATCAAGTTTAATTGAATCTTTGTGAAAATAATTGACTTTGAGGGAAAAAAAAAATTAAACAAAAGTTAATAATCTAATAAGATATCGCTATGCCTTTCATTGATCTAATTTATTCATTTTTTTACTTTTCTCAACCCAATTATTCAAAATCTTTTCGATTCATATTTTTAAAGTGTATCAATAAAAGTTTTTGAGTGTATCTTTAAAATAGGCCAGCAAACATCACAAAACATATTTTTAGGCTTCTATATGAAAAATTTTTGTCGTTCAGACTTTTTCCAAATAGCTATTAATTCAAAAATAAATTAAACAAAAAAATAAAAAAACAATTAAGAAAATAAAAATTGTTTTTCTTTAATTTTTTTTTCTTATTCCTCAAATACTCGTTTATGAAGTAATTTACTATATTCACTCGCCACCTCTTAAAGCTGCTAATTTCCGAAAAAAAAAAAAAAAAACAAAAATACAAAATACACAATTCTTTTGTTTGTTCTATCTTTAAATTTTAAATAATTTTTTCTTCTTCTTGATTTTTTTTTTCTAATCCATCACTCATCTTTTTCAAATGAAGATCATTTCTAAATTTCCTTGATTTGTTATTTTATACATTGTTTGTTATTATGTAAATTGAATCAAGCCATAAATCAGGAAATTTTGGAATAATTTTCCGAGGGAAATTGCATTATAAATTAAATGAAATAAAGCAACATTATGCTTTATAACCTTTCCAATTTATAATGCTCTCCGTTTCTCTGTTTTCATTGAGAAAAAAAGATTTTGATGTTAACAAATCCAAATCGTTAAATGGTATTTTGATAATATCATTCATCATCGAATTATTATTATTTTTTTCTTATTTTTGTATGAATTCTTTCCCATCAATTTTTTCAATAACGTTGATATGTCTGAAGGTATTTTTTTTTGATGTTGAATGTTTTTTTCTTCCCTTTAATTTCCTTCTTGTGATGAATTTGTTTCAGTTCTATTTATTCTGTTTTGTAAATGATTCTTATTAATTTCTTCTTCTTAGAATAGATCTGTTTGAATTACTTACTTGTTATTTTTGAAATTAAATTATTATTTTGTAAGGGAAAAATTAAATTATTCACTTGGGTAAGGTGGAAAAAAAAAAAATGATCAAAATTTAACCAAAAAGTATGTTGTGTTTTATATATATATTGGATCTTTTTTTTTTTTTCCTGTTTTCCTACTTTTGAAGGATTTAACTTGAAGAGATAAAATTCTAATATATTTTGATAACAACCAAATGATCTTGTACTCCAGTTAAACATGCTTCTATGTGAGTATAACACTTTTGTACATGCATTTAATCTTTGATAAATTAATCATTTGATACATTTAACATAATGTTAATGTTTCAAAAATGAGAAAAATAAGCAAAGTTATTTTGTGCTTTTTTAAAAAAATCGTTTTTTGTCTAATAATTGGCATTATCCATTGTAAAGTTTTAAAAATCATTTCATTCTTTATTTCAATCACATTACAATAGTAAAATTTCTGCTTCATGTTTATTTGTTTGTTACTTCATTGCAGTTTGAATTCATGAATTTACTGGGATGAATTCACAAAAGCAATAAAACAACAAATTCAATTCTTTGGTTATACCTAGCTAAAATTAATTGCAAATTTGCCAACCCTTTTCGGTTTCATAAATGATCGACTCTTCTTTTAGATCGTTCAAAATACTATGAATCGCCTTCACTGAAACATGCTGACACCTTTTCCTGTATTCGTTCTGTACACCCCGGCCATTTTGTATTTCCCTTTTAATAACATGGTGATCGATTTTGAGATCCTTTTGAGAAGATAATTGCCTGATTACTCTGCAAACAGGATCCATTAAAATTGGTTTTGTTAACCAATATTGCTTTGTTTCCTTTATTTCGCAAATCTCTCCTTTTTTAATTAATGACCCAATTGCTTCAATGAAAATTGCTTTAATTTTTTCTTTTTTCCAATTCTCGCCTCCAAAAAAAGTTTTCTTCTTCAAATTGGACTTAATTCCACAATTTGTTTCACTCGATTTATCTTTTACGTACTGTTCAACATAATCTGCTGCAAAGGAATAAAGAAGCTGGTTATTGATTAATTGATCATTATTTATTAGCTTGTCTTGCATTTCATAAAAATATTTTAATATTTTTGTTGAGAGTGTTTCTGATAAGGAGTTTGGATTCGTCAAGTCTAAGCTTGAATTCTTTTTATTAATATTTAATGTTGTTTTAACAAGGGTCATCTCAGAAGTGATCTCAAAAGGCTTTGATAAAAACAAATTCCAAAGTTTCATTGCTTCCAATTTATGAACAATTTCTTCATTCGGATCTGTGCATATTTTGAGATTATTAATTTTAACGGTTATGTATCCATTGTATGAATTTAAAAAGCCATTTACTTCAACTAATTTACCCAAATAATAATTCCTTAATTTCTTAAAATTCGAAATCTTATTTTTAAAATCATTATTGGGATTGATTTTATTCATATTATTAGTATTGCCAAAAGTATTATTTGGTTTGTTTTCATCAATATAATTATAACCACTAGTATTATTCTTATTCTTATTATAATTATTATTGCTGTTGTTATTATTGTTTTTGTTTTTGTTTTCGTTGTTAGAGTTAAAAAATTGCGTGGCTTGTATTTTTCCTGTTCCGTCGTCAATTACAAAGACTCTTCTTCCTTTTGATTTGTTCATTTCCTGGAATTCTTGAAATTGAATTATTGTTCCTACAACAGAAACACGTGTAATTGGATGTAGCCATTCTTTTTCGTTATTAGATCTATCTTTTACAAAGTAAAACCCATTCTCAATGATTTGGATCTTGTTCAATTGATGAATAACAATTTGAACATTGCCAGAGAAAAAGGGATCAACACCCCAAAATAAGAGATCAGTCATTTGAGTATTATGTTGGATTGTGGTTGCTTTTTTTTTTTAGGTGTAGAATAGTTGAGAAATTTGAAAAGAAAAAGAACTTTTTGATGGAAACCAAAAATGAAAAAATGAAAATGAATTTTATTTTTATAATCAAGGGAGTTCCACAAAAGGTGGGGTGTGAAAATTTTGTACAGGTAATACCCAAAATTTTGGAAAAGAGCGAGTTAAAGAATTTGAGAAACACTTTTTAAATACTTTAGGGATAAGTTTTATTAATTTGCTTTTAAAACTCAAAAAAATCAATTCCGATTGGAAAACATTTTTTTTATTTTTTAATAATTTAAGGGCCAAATGACAGAAATAAATTTACTACAGACTATGAAGTAACTTATTCTTGAGAAGTGTTATTGATACATTGAAATACCATCTTAAATATCCAATCTATTTAAACTTGTTTTGTCTGTTACTCCATTCTTATTTAACAATTGATACTCGTCCTGAAATTATAAATTTAAATAAAAAAATATATTTCCTTTTGTATTCAAGAACAACTATTAATTAAAACTTTCATGTAATTAACTTTTTTATCATTCTAATTTTCATTAAAAACCTGAGATTTTAAAAATGAAATAAAAATAATGCCCAAAACTAAAAAAAAGTGAGTCAAAATTTTTGAAATGTGAATTATTTCTTTTTTATTACTGAACTTTCACTGAAAAAAAGGTGAATAGAAAATTGTTTACCAATTATTAAATTCGTTTTAAAAAAGATTACTCAGTATCAATTTACTTAATGTTATTTATATTGTTTTTTGAAGATTTTTTGTTTTTTTGAGTCGACTTTCTCAAAATAAGAAAAAAAACAAAAAAAAATAAAAAGAAAAAAAATCGAAAAAAGAAAAAAAAAAAGAATAAGAAAAAAATAATTTGAAAAAGATAAACTAAATAATAACAAAAATAAAATGAAAAAGAAAAACTTAAATTTGAAAAAAGAAAATTCGGTAAAAAATAGAAAAATAACAAATAATTCCATTCCTAATTATAACAATTCATTGAGTTAATCTTTGAAATGATTTCAAATATATATATACATATTTTATCGTAAATTAGATGTTGATTTGAAAGAAGAAGAAAAAAAAACTTATTTTTTTTTTGTGACACCGTATTTTATTCTCTGAACATGAACAGACAATTCTACTTTTAAAAAACAAAAACTTTAAACTAAATGTAAGGCTTTAAAAAAACTCAAATTAAGGCACAAAATTCACAATATAAACTCTTTTTCGGTCAAAGAGGCCAAGTTTTATTGGAGAAATTGAACATATTCAATTGAATTTAATTCATTATTCTTCTCAAACTAAAATTTCAATTTTTAGATCAAGATTATTTTTTCTCATTTTTATAATTTTTTTTTTAATTTTTTTTTTTTTTTTTTCGATTTTTTTTCTTTTTATTTTTTTTTTTTTATGAATTAAATTCAAAAAAAAAAAATCTTTTAAAACTTTAAATTAACTTTAAGAAAATCTAGGCTTTTTGTTGTTTGAAATTTCATATATATACTATTAAAAAAATCTTACTATCAACAATTTTAATTTTCCAAAGAAATTGAGAAATTTTGTACAAGATACCTTCCAATCAAATGGTCCACAAAATTTTTTTCAACAGTTTTTTTTTTTTTTTGAAATTTATGGTTTGTTCAGGTATTTCGTTTATGATTATCAACTCTAATCAGATATTTATTATTTCTCTTATTTCGAAACATTGGTAGTTTGTTTGGTTCAAAAACAAGGTGTTATTTTTCATTTTTGGCTGGTTCAATTTGAGTAAAATTGAGTTTAGTATCTCTAACATGTCTATTTTCGATAATTAAATTTTTGAAAAGTAAATGGATTTTTTCATTCGATCTATCCAATTAAGATCGATTTTTAATTCATAAAATATCATCATTATGTATTTTCTTCACATCCACCCCCACTCCCTACACCCCAAAATTTCTAGTGGAATAAAAACCAGAAAAAAGGATTATCAATAAAAAACAAAAATTTCCACAAGTTTTAATTAACAATAGGTATTTCACTGTTTTTTTTTTTTTTTTTTTTGATTCAAAAGAATCGAGTAAATTAAGTATGTTTACTCGATTTTTGAAATTAAAAAAAAAAAACCTAGACACAAATCTAAAATTGTTGCAATCAGTACCCGTTCTTTCGATGTATGTTTTTTATTATATTAAATATTTTTTAATTTTTAACATTATTTTTTCTCTAATTACCTTAATTTTTCGAAACAAAAAATTCTTAATTAGTATTTTTTTTTTCGAATTAAAGTAAAAACATTTATTTGGTGATTGTTTTTAATAATGTACAAAAGACCTTCAAGCTTCAATTAAAATACAGATACTTCCTAATTAATAAAAAAAAAAAATAAAAAAAAAAAAAATAGTTTGTTTGGAATAAAAATTATTTCAAATATAAAAATCAAAATAATATGCTGTGATGTTTAATTAAATAATTTTTTGAATAATTATAGGTTTCTAAAAAAAAAAAAATATATAACTCCTCAAAAATATTAAAAATTCAAGTATTTTTTTTTTGTAAAATGGATTTCACACAGGAAAAAATATTAATCCATTTCGTCAAGAAGCATTTGTTCAATTTTGTCCATTCGGTTTGACAAAGCTGTTAAATGTTCTTCAACCTGATTAAGAGCGTCGATAACGTATCTTGATCCACCAAAAGAATGCTTCTTTTGTTCTTGTAAATTACTATTTGAACCTGAGGAAAACATCCGTGTTAAAGAAGAGCTACGCTTCATATTTTGCATTGAATCGCGATTGTCTTTTATCGTATCTTCGTGTATTGTGTTAATGCCATCGTCATTGTTTGCTTTATTCTTGATCCTTTCAGCTTCTTTTTTTGCCTTTTCATCTTCATAGGCAAACCCCATATTAATACCAAAAATGGTAACTGGGAAGGCCAAAACTAATAGCCCAATAATCATTGTGCATGCTGCCACTAATTTGCCAAGATTTGTTACAGGGTAGGTGTCCCCATAGCCAACTGTTGTCATCGTTACGATGGCCCACCAGAAGGTGCTAGGAATAGATTGGAATGGTGATTCTGATCCGTCCATATCTCTGATCCATACACCTTTCTCCTCATCAAAGGTTTGTCCGCCGAGCTCTGCAAAATATAATACCGACGAGAAGACGACAATTGCAAGCGAAAGCAAAAAAATCAATAAATTGAATCCATTTATACTTTTTTTTGTTGCCTTCGCAACGAGTTGGAAGCCTTCGTTGTACTTGGAAAATTTAAAGATCCTAAACACCCTTGCAAGCCTGACAACACGAATGATCCCAACATTACTTGCGGCTGATCCCCCAAGTGCTAATTCGATGTAAAATGGTAAAATGGCTAAAAGATCAACCGTATTCATAAAATCATATAAAAAGCTTTTGAGGCCTGTGCCACCGTATTCGTATAAGTAACACCCCTGGATTCTACAAACATATTCAATTGTAAACACAACAACTGCAAACGTCTCCAATTTAAACCAAATCGGGTAATCGCTATATTCTGGAATGGACTCAAGTGCAAAATTTATCGTGGACATTAAAATTACAAGCATTATAAAGATCGAATTAAGCATTGCCTATTGATAGAAATTTAAAATATTATGTTGCCAAAAAGGTTGTTAAGATTCAGAAAATTAGTTATTGTTTGGTTTTATTTTTTTAATTGTATTTTTTTTTTCTATTTTTTTTATTTTTTTCAATTTCAATTTTGAAAAAAATTTTACATTTAAATATTGATTTCTAATGGAGTGGTTCGGATTCAATATTTGTTCGAATAAATGGAAATTATATTTGCTTTTATATTTGATTTTTTGAAGTCAAGATTTTAATACTCAATATTTTTTTTGTTATAGAAATGAAATAAATACTCGGACCGAAAAATAATCCCTGACAAGATTTTTAATTGTGAATATTCGGAAAATTGATATTTAATTTCTTTTATTTCCAATCAAATCCTTATTATAAATAACCAATTTTTTTATGAGATTAATAATAAACCCACCTAAAGTCCATTAAAGTGAGTTTTTTCAATAGGATACTCAAATAATTGTTTGATAACCTCATAAGTAAATATATTTAAAAAAAATAAAATTTCCCCATAGGATTGATTTGAAAAATGATGTTTTTTATTCTTGTTTTTTGACTGATTGGGTGGTGTTTTGAACAAGTGTAATTTCATTAATCATTGTTCTAATAAGTGTGTGTGTTATAATATTAAAAGTTTGATTCTTAAAAAAAGGATTTATTTTAAATAAAAGAAATTACAAATCAATTTTCCTAATATTCACAATTAAATATCTTGTCAGGGGATTTTTTTCATTTCCGGTATTTTTTTCACTACTTGACTTTTAAAAAAAAATTATACAAAAAGTAAAATTTATGCTGAAATTTCTCATCAAAAGATGTAAGGTAGGAATATATAAAAAATGAAAAAACAGATATTAGGGAACTGTTTTGTTTTTTTTTGTTTTGTTTTGTTTTATTTTGTTTTGTTTTGTTTTTTTTTGCATTGTGGATATTTTCAAAAAGAAGAAAAAATTTGAAAAAATCTTTTTGTCTTTTTTTGTTATTTTCTTCTTGTCGTTGTGGAAAAAAAGTCAACTACAATTTTTAATTTCACACCTTAAGAGAACAATAGAAGGATATAAGTTTAGCAATGTGAAAAATTACACAATTTTATAAATTTTATTGAACTCGTTTTGTGTGAAAATAATTGGTATCTTAGATGTCTGTAGTGTTTCTGGACATTGCCAAATGATTGAAAAAATGTCTCTGAAATGACGATTTTCAATTGTGTCATATTACCCATAATTTTTAGGAGATATTTTTGTAATCTTCAAAACATTTCACAAATACTATAGTAATATCCAATATTAAACTCAATTCCAAAAAATGGGACATAAAAAAAAATTGCATTAATAAAAATATACTCCAAAATACATAATACTTAAACATTAAAATAATAAAAGACCCGAAAATATTTAATTAATACTATTTATATATTTTATAGTAAATTTAAAATTCAATTCGAAAAATAAAAATGAAAAAATAAAAAAAAGTGTATGCATATTTTTGGAACACGGTTACCAAAAAATCCATTTTTATTGAAAGAAAAATTAATAAAAACTATTAATAGATTCAGCTTGTCTTTTGATAACTAAATCTATCCTTTTAAATATAGAGTTTACTAATTTTCTTAGGTTTCCCAACTCAAAGTATTCCATACATTAGTGAAAATTTTAAAAATTCTTCTTGGTTTTATGGTTACAATTTTTCAGTTTAGTATCCATAAATTCCCAATTGGATTTAAATTTGTGGAATTGGGGGTCAAGGGTCCAGAACATTACATCCCCGATTTAAGTAAGTTTGAGTTTTTTTTTGAAGTATGTGGACAAGTTCCATCCTTTTGGAAAATCCATTTCAACTCACCATATTCTGAATTAGCGTGTTGAATTACATTTGATTTTTTTGATAATATCATTAATAATACATTCAGTATTCACACTTCCATTAATGATAATAAGGTCTGTTTGTAGGTAATGGGCTCTAGCACCCCATATCATGATTTTTTTTCAAAAAATTTTTTTTTATGATCAGAATGAAAACTTTTAAATTTCATTTTAAAGCGATTTTGAGATTTTCGAAAAGTTTTGAAAAAAAAAGAATCCAAAAAAATCAAAAAAATTATTGAAAATCAAAAATCCAAAAATAATGAAAAAAAAATGATAAATAATTAACTTTAAAATTATTTACATTGATTGTTAATATCTAATGTTTCTATTTAAGAGTCAAATATCACTTTTCTTAGAATTTTATTGATTTTGAAGGTGTGCCCCAATTTTTGGAATTGAGTTTACATGCACGTGCCCTACTCTATCAAGGGTGACCCAAACCAAACTTTATTTAACTTTCCATATCCTAAGGGATATTGTTTAAATCTAACATAACCTAAACATAGCATATTCTACCAAGTCCAAATATCTTAAACGTACCAGAACCTAATATCCATGCTTATTCTAACAATTTCTAATATACCAAAAGGGTACCAAAAACTCGTTATTTGACCCTGGTATACTCCGTATTAACCCCTACATTATCATCTTACATACCTTAACAATATCATCAAAAGTCAACCTAAAAAATAAAATATAATTTGGATGACAAAATGTAATATCAAAATTTTCAGCAATGTTACACAATTGAAAATCTTCATTTCCGAGACATTTTTTCATTTTTTTTTTACTGTCATCTGGCAATGACCAGAAACACTACAGACATCTAAGACACCAATTCTTTTCACACAAAACGAGTAGAATACAATTTATAAAATTTTGCAATTCTTCGCTTTAGTATTTTTTTTTACTTTGTATCATAACTCCTCAATAGAAATCAAAGAAAACAAAGTAAAAACTGAAAATGAAGAGCAAAGCAAAATCAGAGAAAAGAAAAAATAAATTAACTTCAAAGAACAAATTCATCATATGTCTTAATATACGGGTACACTGTTTTTTTAAAGAATTTGTTTTAATGAATATAAACATCTAAATTTGATTAGAATAGTGTTAAAACCAAACCCTGATTCACTATTTTAGTTAAAACCCTCATAATCTTTTGATTAAAATCGAAAAAAAATTAAAAATTTTTCCAACATTTTATTATTTTTTAGTTACTACAGTCATCAAAATAAAGCGTGCACAACAACTATAATCCGTGTTTCAAAATATTATCCGTGCTTTTTTTTATTCTTGTACCAAGGTAACATCCAATCTACTACTAAATAGTATACTTGTTTTCAAATCAATTTTGAAAGTAAAGGTCAGGTTATTTTCAGTAAAATTTAAATTATTCAAGCAAATAGTTGAAAATTTTTCATTAGTATCACAATTTTTTTGAATTTTTTTGTTTTATTGATGTTTAAAAGTTTCTCAAAAATTTACTCTATTTTTTAAGATAAATTTTGCAATTTGATCCTTCATTTTTAGAATTTCTTTTTAAATAATAGAACTTTAAGAAACCAATACCATATTTTTTTTGGGTTTATTATTGATTTCTTTGATTGGTTAATGTATAGATCTTCTATAACAAAAAAACACGCTTTTAATTTTGAAACATGTATTAAATTTTTTTGCAGGCTTTATTTGGACTACAGGAAAATCAAATCAATTTAAAAGATCAGTCAATAAGTGTTTGAGTTTGCTGGTTTTTCTTCGAAATTCGAATAAATAGAGAAAACCATTTTATTTTTGTGGATAAATTGAAATTTCAATTTAATTTTTTTTCTCGGAAAAAATACAACTCCTTTTTTTTTGTGCCGAGTGTAACATACCACCTAAACAAAACAATTTTAAAAACCAAAAATGAAATTAAACAATTCTTTCGGTGAGTTGAGAAAATAAATTTCTCTTTTTTGTTCTTTCTTTCAACCAAAAAAAGATAAAATCTAAAAACTACCAAACATTCAAGCTACAACCGGTTTTATTCCTGACGTGTATTTGTATTTTTTGAAACCCACTTTGTAATAAATAATCTCAAAAAGTAAATCTCATGAATGAAAATGAGTACCAAATCCCGGTTGTCTGTTATAGATTTAATTTTTGAATGAAAAATTTCAAAAAAAGCAATTGCTGTTAATTGTTAAATAAAAAGATCAATATTTTCAATCAACTTTCCAAAAAAAATCACATTCCCAAGAATTAAAAGAAATCACCAAAGTCCACAATTCTAAAAAGGGGTATTAAATTAATAATTTAATCTGGTTTTACAAGTATAAAAAATTTGACAATTTACATTGATTTTTCAAATCTTTTTTTGGAAAGCCAAATGAAAATTTTGTTCTTTTTATTTTGCAACAAATAGTAAACACGACTTTCCAATCTCGCTCTTAACTAAATAACATTTTTATCCTTTAGAATTCGAAATTGAAATGGTAGTTTTCCAAAAAAATTATTCCAAAAAAAAATAAAATACCTTCTTATTTTTCGAAAAATTGTAGTATTTCAAGACATTTAGTTTTTTATTACAAATCTATTTTGTATCAATTTCTTATCTTCATAAAACTGAGTATCTAAACTTTTTTAAAAATGTTAAATTCAAATTTCAACAAGTAACTCTTCCTTCAATTCCAAATTAATAGATTTTTAATTATGTTTTCACAATAAGCAAAAAAAATGTTTCAGTTTTTTCTCTTGGAATTTTTTTTTTTCTTTATTAGTTTATTGATCAACAATTCCCATTCAATTTTTAATAATAGAATAAGATTCAATATTATTTTTGGTACCCATTACTGGAAATTAGAAAAAATAACAAATACCGAAATTGTAGCGAAAGACAGATTATCTTCAATTTTATCAACAAAAAAATTTAAACAGTGCTTTTATTCTGAAATCCTGTTCAAGTAGTTTTGAAGATCCTCAAATATACACTCAGTTCCACTTTTAAGACACAAACTTTGAATGGAATTTAAGGTAAAAAAAAAAATCTCAAATTAAAAACACAAAATTCAGATTCTAATAAAATAATATGTTTAAAAAAAATTCCAAATTTTGTACCTTAATTTGAGATCTTCTGTGCACAAAATTTCTTTGACAGTTAGTGCCTTAAAAGTGGAACTGACTGTGGTCAATTTTTTCAAATAATTTTTAATGATAGATCAACCAAAAAAAAAAATCTCATTACCAAAAGTTAGTATTATTGTAAACATTGACATCGTGTTTCTTCATTTTTTTTTACTTATTTCTTTTACTTTTATTAATTGATCTAACTTTTCGTTTTCAGTGAGGTTCTATCAATGCTACCAAAGGAAAACACTTGTTGATCTTTTTTTCAACAACCGAGAAATTCAAAAATGTGTTTCGAATTCTAAAGTAAAATTTCTCATTTTTAATATTTGAAGAGTTTTTAAAATACAACATTTTTTTTTGGTTTTAATGAAAACAGGCTTTGGGACTTTTGTTAAAATTGTATCACCTTTTTTGAAATTGGGGTTATTACTGGTATTAAAATTGAAATGGAATGAAATTCCAGTTGACTTTCCTTTTAATCCATTCTCAGAGGTGACTTGCATTTAGGATTCGAGATCGCCCATATTACTTCAAAAATTTCAAAACATATAAAATAAACAAACAAGCCTAGGGTCATAATTTCAATCTCTTGCTTTGAAAATTCTAGGTTTCTTAGAAATGAAAAATGAAAATGAAGTGATAATTTTTTCCCTTCCCAAAAAAATGTTTTAAAGATCTTTTATTCTTTAACACTTTTCTTGTGACTAAATTGTTTGTATTTTGTATTTCGCTTTTTGTGTTGGGTAACTTTTATCATTTATTTTATTCTGAGGATATTATTGCTTTTGGAAGAAAAAATGAGAATTTTGTACAAGCTAGTTTTCAATTATCTGTGATTGGGGGTTCGTGTTTGTAAAAACATTTGATCTTATTTTTGGAAACAAGTATTTGTTTTTGGAAAAAAGATGAGAAACACAAAAAAACACAAAAAAAAGTTATTTTTAAAAATTATTTGTAAAAAATTTAAAAGTTAACTGTCAAATCTAAAACCCTGAAATTTCTGAAACCCTGTAATTCCATTTTTCTGATCAATTGAAAATATTAGTAAAATGTCAAAAATATACTTCCATTTTACAGACAAATAACCCAATTACCCAGTGACTTATAACCTTTCCAATTGGGGTATTTGTCTGTAAAATGGGAGTATATTTTTGACATTTTACTAATATTTTCAATTGATCAGAAAAATGGAATTACAGGGTTTCAGAAATTTCAGGGTTTTAGATTTGACAGTTAACTTTTAAATTTTTTACAAATAAATAGCTTTCGAATTTCCAAATTTGATAAAGGGTGATTACAAAAGAAGAAGAGAAAATCTAGAGCTTACGAATTTTGAAGAAGAGCTATCATAAAAAAAAAGAAACAATTGAATTCTGATCCTTTTGATTAGCCAAGGTTTTTTTTTTTGGATTTGAGAGTCAGAAGGCAATTTGATATTTGTTTTTGTTTCTTCGTCTAAGGGATTGCTACTACTACTTTGGTTTAGGAGTTGGAGATCATCGTTTGACATGTTCTCTGTTTCAATTTCAGACGTGTTGTCGCTTAAAGAAGCACTCATTTCAAATAAGAAAGAAAAGTCAAGAGCTTTTTGGGAAAATAATGAGGGTTGAAAAGGAATAAATGAGGGAATTTGTTCCAAATATACTTCAGAACTGGTATAATTCTCAATGGATTTTTGGTTGAAGGAAGCGAATTTATATTAATATATGACAACAGGTATTTTATGGAAAATTTTTCAAAAACTTAATTAGTTATTATGAAAACACATTTCTCTGTGCTTATTCCAAGCAAAATTTGATCTTAGTTCGGTCGTTTTTTTTTGTTAGTAAAAATATTGTGAAAGCAAATAATATTATGAAAAAAGACAAATTGACTAAAAATTTGATAATCTATGGTTTGTTGAATATCTGAACTCTTCAATTCTTGAGTGGTTTCCTATTTTATTAACCCCACTTGACTAATTCCATTTTCATCTTTATTGAGAAATAACAAATTATTAGGAATTTTTTTTCTTTCAACTGTTGGAAACCCTATGAAAATAAACCATTTTGGAGAAACTTAAAAAAGAGTTCTTGGATGGTATGGTAAGTGTTTTTATTTCTTGTTGGGTCAAGTTGAAAAAAAGTGCATAATTTCGTCCACGTAGAAGTGGTCAAAAAAACAACTCACAATTGATTAACAACGATCCAGAATTTAATAATTCAGAAGCCACAAAAAAATTGTTTTAATAGAATCCAAAGTGAAAACAGCCAAAAAACAAGTTCTTGACGATTAAACCATTTTTTTTTTTGAAAGTCTCTTTGTTTTGTGGAACTATATAGGGATCAGACTTCAGCTCAGTAACTTTTTGGTTTTATTCAAATTTGATTTAAATTTTGGATCTTACTTTTCACCTGACAATTGTTTGAGAGATACTTAATTTCGGAGTAGTGTTTAATTGGCCGGAGCATATCCTGTTAATACGAAAATAACAAATTTTTAATTTGGATTTTAACATAAAAATAGTAAATTAAATAACAACAAAACACTTTAACCATTATTATAAAAAGGGAATCCCAGATTAGAACCGATTAAGCCAATTCTTTTAATAAAAGCCTTTTAGTGATGATATATTAAAACTTTTTTTTACTCGAATTTGAATTAATATTGGGAAAAATTTTCACATAGTTTTCCATCACTTTCTTTTATATATTATATTTGCAAGTTAGTGGAATAAAATTTGTTACTCTCTTTGAAAAAGAAAAATGAAAAAGGAAGTGAAAATTTTTTCCATTTCAAATTCAAATACCATTATGAAAGTTGAATAAACATTTTGTACAATTGATTTTTGAGCAAATATATATCTTTTTTCTTCCCAATTTCGAATTCCAATAAAAACGAAAAAATCTATTAATAATTTCTTAATTTTCAAGGTTTTTTCTTTTTATTAGTCAACTTTGGATCTCGAGAGATAAAAAATTTTTATGGTTTAATTGGAATAATCTTTGTAAATTCGGTACACTTTGGAAATACTTGGAAATAAGAGTTTTCAAGTATTAAAAAATGTGAATCGAAGATAGAATTTTAAATGTATTATTGAAAAAAAACCAAATACCAAAATACTATTTGTCGAAAGATCAATGGAACAAAATTTTCATTTAGCTTTTCCAAAAAAAGATTTTTAAATCATTGTAAAATTTCAAATTTTTAATACTTAAAAAGATGCTTAAAGTATGAACCCCAGTTTTAGAATTGGGAATTTTGATGATTTATTTTAATTCTTGAGGTGTGATTTTTTGAAAAGCTGAATGAAAATTTTCATTGTTTTACAATTAACAGTAAACTCTAAGAATTTGTAATAGTAAATATTAGGAAAATTTTACGGTATTTGTTTTTCTTTTATGATGAATAATTTCTTGGATTTTCAAAATCAAACTATCAAAAATTATCACTCACCCACTTATTAGAATGATGATTACTGAAATTACACTTGTACAAAACACTTTTCAATTCATCAAAAGAAGATAAAAATATCATTTTCCAAACTCTTACAATAATAAACCTTTATTAAACTCGATTGTTTTTCAAAAAACATATCTTCTTAGTTTATCAAAAAACTTATTGGTTATTCTTCAGACAGTCCACTTTAATTAACTTTAGGTAGGTTTATTACTCTCTTCATAAATAATTCGTTTATTTTTAAAATGGATTTTTCAATTAAATAAAATAAATTACACAACAATTTTTCCTAATATTCACAATTCAAAATCTTTTCAGAGTTGATTATCCTGTTCGGCATTTTTTTCAATAATTTAAACCATTTTCAGGACTATTCAGAGTTTATATTTGCTGAATATACTTTTATACAAACCATCTTATTTATTGACTTTAATGAATGTTGAGTCAAGGGATCTTGTTAAAAGTTTAACTTTTGGGTTTTATACGAAAATTTATCATTTTGAAAAAATCTTTTTTACTACAAATTTCGAAATTTCCCTTGAAATAGGTTTGAAAAAAAAAATTTCACAATAACTAGCTTTGATCAAATTAAGTTCAATCTCTATATATTTCACTTCAAAAAAATCGATATACTGGAAAATAATTTAGATAGACTAAGGAGCTATATCAAAAAATAAATTATTATTCTTCGTATTATTATTATCTGAAAAGTGTAGATTCCACCATTTATACCACTTTTACTCAAATTTCTTAAAATGAAATTAAAGTGTAAAATCATAGGTTTCATAATTATTCAAGAAAAAGACATTCTATAATTATTTCAATGTTTTAAAAAGCAAAAACAAAAAATTGAAAAGAAAAAAGATAAAAAAAAACAATCCTAAATTTAAAAAAATTAGAAAAAAAAAAAAGAAAAAAAGAAAAAACAAAAATTATTTTGATCTATCAAAACAAAAATTACTAAATTAGAAAAAATGATTCTGATCTAAAAATTGAAAAATAATTTTTTGAGAAGAATAATTAATTAAAATCTTAGAATATTTTCTATTTCTTCAATAAAACTGGGCCCATTTTGGCTGAAAAAGAGTTTAAGTGTCAAAAAAAGGGGGGATTATAAATAAAATAAAAAAGGATTATTGAATGAAAATTTTAACATTCCAATTTTAAATCTCAGTAGTTTTACTTGTTTGAAATTCTTTAAAAAGTTGAGAAATAATAGTTAAAGAGATTAAATAATTTAACCCTTTAGTTTATGTAACAAATGTAAGGATTTATATTCTGTTACCAGACGTACAATTTTTGAGGAACAAATTTCAGAGTAGTTTAAGGGACATAAATAATTAAAATTAAGTACCGAGTCATTATGGTTGAAAATTTTTTTTTGAAATGGATAAAAACTTTTACCTAAAGCAGTGAAGAAAATACTGGAAATGAAAAAAATCCCCAGGCAAGATTTTTAATTGTGAATATTAAGTAAAATTGTTGTGTAATTTCATTTATTTACAATCAAATCCCTTTTTTTAAGAATCGAACTTTTTCAATTATAACCCTCCCACTTATTAGAATGATGATTAATGAAATCACACTTATTCTAAACACAATTCAACCAATCAAAAAACAAGAAGAAAAATGATCATTTTCCAAACATTAGTAAACCTCAATAAAACTCGATTGTTTTTCAAAAAAAGTTGATCAACTTATGCTATCAAACAATTACTCGAGTATTCCATAGACACCTTACTTTGATGAACTTTCGGTATGTTTATTACTAATCTCATAAAAAAATTGGTTATTTTAAATAAGGATTTGATTGAAATTAGACAAAAATTTTACTAATACTCACAATTAAAAATCTTGTCAGGAATTTTTTTCATGTCCGGTATTTTTTCCCTACTATAATTTTTAAGAGGAATTAGCAACAATTAAAAACTAACCTATATTGTATGATCGATCTCCAAAAACCAACAACCAAAAAAGAGGAAATTTTGAGAAAAAACACCAAAGAGCGACACTCAATTTCCAATTAAAATGTTTACGAAATACAATTTTGAAAACAACTATGTCAGTTTCGAAGTGTCGTTCTTTGGCGCTTTTTGAGATCTCTGTGATTTTTTTTCCTTTTTTTTTCATTTTTTAAATGGGTTATTTTAATCATAAAAATATTACATAGTCCTTACTTAACCAAATTTAGAGGGTAATAAAATAACCACAAATCAGATTAAATCAAATTAAATTGATTGCTCAATTTTAGAAAGCAATTTATTTTAAAAATTAAGAAATTTAACCATTCTAAATTTATATAATTAAGAAAAGATGAATTTTTTTTTAAAATTTTGATTTTTTGGAAACGAGAATGGTTTTAAACTTTTTTTTATGAAATGAATTTTTTGTCAAAGAGATATAATGTAATTTTTTTTTATTATTTTAATTTTGCCAACCAAAAGAAGGTCAAATTAACAATACCCTTTTTGGTTTTAGGTAATTCCTTGAGTATGGGGAAAATCTAACTGTAAATGAATAGATCATTAAACTAATTTTTTTCTAAAATATTTTTCAGGTGTTTTACCCCTACCCCCAATAAAAATTTGGGATTTAAATTGAAATTTTTATTTTTTTAAAAATTTCATTAAAATTTGTACCTTAATATGATATTGTAATAGTAATTATTATTTTAAACTATTCAAATTAAAAAGGATTGTTTATACTTGTTTTTAATTTTTTTAGATTTTAAAAAAGTATTTTGGACAATATTTTAAATTTAACTTTTTTTAAAATCTTTTTTTATTTTAACCAAATAAATAAAGTATTAAGAAATCTGACAATAATCAAGTACATTTTTTACAAGTTAAAATAAAAGTTTCTTCTATCTGAAGTAGATTTTTTTAAACTAGTTGTTTTCAAAATTTAGTAATTTCCTTTTTAAAGTCTAAAATTATATTGTATTCAACCCATTTGATAAGATTTTTTTCTAATTTCTTGAATAAAATTATTTGTTTTTTGAAATAATTAGAAAAAATGATGAAATTTAAACTTTTCAAAAATGAGGAAAAAATTGATCAAACTTGTGGAAAACAATAATTAATTTCTGAAAATAGTCTTTGGTGCAAGTTTAATATTGGAATCATTAGTTTTTATTTTATTTTTGCTTTTCAAGGAAAAGTATTTTTTTTTTTTTTTTGAATTTCCTAAAATTTTTACGATGGTATTTTTTTATGGTTACTAGTGCCTTAATATTGTTTTAGTTTCTGGATAATCCTTCTAAAAGCAAAAAAAAAAATGTGAAAAATACTCATTTTAAGTATGTTCATGACGAACCCCATACCTTCAAAGTTTTTCAATCCAATTTTTGTTTCTTTATTTTTTACGAATGGTTTCTTAAATTACTCAGCTTAAAAACATATCTACCAAGATTACAGTTTGTTCCACATTTAATACACACCTTTTGAACGAAATTTAAGTCATAACAAAAATATCAAATTAAAGTAAAAAATTTGGAATTTTTTTTTATGACAAATTATTTTACTAGAATTTGAGATTTGCGCTTTAATTTGAGATTTTTTGTTGCTCCTTAAATTTCGTTTACAATTTGTGTCTTAAAAGTGGAACTGGTACTATAAAACCACATTTCAAAATTAATCCATACTTTTTTTTTATTTTTTCTTCAATGTAACTTCTAATTCACTCCCAAAGAGTATACCTACAGTTGAAAAAAATTTGAAAGTAAAATTGTTGATATTTTTTTATAAAACTTAATTTTCTTTAATTAATTCTTTCCCCAAATATATAAATATTCAAATTTGGAGTAAATTTTAAAATCAGAATTCAATTTATTTATTTTTTTTTTGTCATTTTCTTAATTTTTTATAAATGATTTGTGAGGTTTTTTTTGATAAAGATTTTTCTATAAAAAGTTTTCACATTTTATCCTTCAATTTTAGTATTTTTTTTTTACAGAATAGAACTTTCAGAAATCAATAACAGAGTTAATTATTGTTTATTGTAGATACCATTGACCATATAATCTGTTAATACTTGAAAAAAGAAACTCAGATTCTAAATTATTCATATTCTACTTATAAATTTGGATTGATTCACAAAAAAGAAAAAAATGTCAAAATTATCTTAATACAACCACAATTAAAATTAATGTACAGTTGAAGAAGGATCAGTTAAGAACCTAAATAAATTTTCCTCACATCTACTATAAGATAATCTTTTTTTCATTATTCAGGGATCATCAGCCTTAAGGTTTAGCATCCCTGAAATTTGTAAAAAGATTATCTTATAGTAGATGCGAGGAAATTTTATTTAGGTTCTTTGCTGATCGATCTTGGATTTGGTATGAGTTTTAAAAGTTGTTCAAAAACGCAATTTTTGACAGTTTATTTTTTTTTTTTCCGAAATCCGAATTGAAGAGTGTCAGATTAATAGATTGGCATGTGTTTAAGAATAAATTTTATTTGTAGGCTTTTTGATTGAAATATTTCCTTAGGTTTGGTTTTATTTGGTGCTTTTAAAAAACAATTTTTTTGACCAAAGGTTGAAAGCAAATAAGATCAAAAAAAAAAAAGAAATTACAACAATTAAATAACGATCCCCAAGTGAACATTCATGATCAATTATCAAATTATTAAATCAACCAAAAGTATCGTGGCTGTGATTTTGGGAGTTCTTAATTAAAGATAGCATTGTTTTTTTTTTTTTTTTGATTTTTTACCAATTGCTTCTTATAAACCCTTTTTAAATTTCTTTTTTTTTTTTTTTTTTTTTTTTTTTTTTTTTTTTTTTTTTTTATTTTTTTCTTTTTCTTTTTTAACATAAAAAAAAAATGGGTATGTCTTTCCCTTGAACAATCGTGAAATCTATGATTTTACGCTTAAATTTCCTTTGAGGAAATTTAAGTAAAAGGACATCTAGAGTGTAATTTACACTTCTTCCATCAATAAAAAAACAATTTTTTTTAACTTAGTTAATTGACAAAAAAGGATTTTAAAATTTTCTTCTACAAGCCAACAAAACCCATTTTATTAGAACTTAAGTTCCAATCAATCTTACACTCTTTATTTCTGATTTCGGAAAAAAAAAAAATAAATTGTGAAAAATTGTTATTTTGAACAACTTTTAAAACTCATACCAAATCCAAGATCGATCAGCAAAGAACCTAAATAAATTTTCCTCACATCTACTATAAGATAATCTTTTTTCAAATTTCAGGGATTGTAAACCTTAAAGGAACTTTTTTTGAAAAGATTTCTGCAAGAATGTGAATTGAAAAAGTAAACTTCTCCAAAGTCTACCCTAAACTAAAAAGTGTAACCAAAACTGAAGAATATCTATCAAGATTTGTAAAAGATGGGAGATTTTTCTGAATGAAAATTCTCTCTCAAGATCATTTTTAATCAATTTCTGAACCTTTTAAATTCCGCCAAATGAACAAAAAAGAAGAATTCAAGAAATATTTAAAAGAAACAACAATCTTAAATAAATTAACAAAGGGTTTAATTGAACTTTATGAAACAGACAAATCACCAAAAGACATCAACCAATTTATAATGGAAAAACTAGGACACACAAATACCGACGATCTCGAAAAAGAAAATGAAGAATTAAAAAAAGAAATATCTCTACTACAAAAAGATGTAAAAAAACTAAGAACAAAACTGAAGGATTTACAAAACAAAAATTGATTCTCTTCAATTCAAAAAAACAATTAATAACAGAAAGCAAGATGATTTGAATTAATTTGTTTTTAAGAGCAACAACAAACCGACAGAATAATAAAAAAAAAAAAAAAAAAAAAAAAAAAATAAAAAAAAAATTACAAATTAAAAAAAATCGTTTTCCAAACCAAACAAATGAAAAAATAAACACTCAAAAAAAAAAAACCAATTCTTCTATTTGCTGGTATTTTTTTTTTTCCTTTTTATCGTTATTTTCTTTCATCTCCAAACAAAAAAAAAAAAGAAAAAATCAAAAAACTGTTACTCATAAATTTAAAAACAAGAAATAAACAAATCAACATTAATACAAGAAAAACAAACCATTTAAAAAATTGTCAACAATAGTAACAACTTGAATATCCCAACAGTTGTTATTTCGCTGTACTATTTCATTTTGATGAAAACAACCTTTTTTTTGGTTCACGTAATAAAAAATAATCAAGAAAAAATTTGTTTTTTTTTTTGAATGTCTTCAAATTCTTCAAAGGACTACAAGGAAAAAATGAAAACATAAATTACAAGTTACACAATATTACTCTTGAATTTTTACTTGTAATTTGGTTTAACTTGTTTTTATAAAATTAGGAGAAGTGTAGACCAAGAAAAACAAATATTTCGTAAGGGAAAGGTATCATCATCGATCCGTCGATAATTAAAGAATCTTACAATCCAAAGTAAATCTCATTTGTTCACGAGGGCTCAAATGGCTATAAAAATTCAATTACAAATTGTTGCTCATCAATAAAATTTTTGGATTTTAATCGAGGTTTACGGTTGTGGAAAAAAAGTGAAACAGGAATAAAAGAGAAACACGGTTTTTAATTGGGAACATTAATAGAACCTGAAAATTCAAAGTAAGATCAATTAAAAAAAGAAAAAATAAATAAATAAAGACAAAATGGAGGACTCAGCATAATAACAGTTTTTTTTAATACTCTCTTTTGGTTGGGTGAATTTTTTCTTTGATTGATCAATTATTAAAAATTTGTTCAAAAAATTGACTATTTTTGAGATCTCCAAAACCAAACCCATGAATTTCAATAATTCAGTAGATTTAAATTGTAAACTCCCTTTCATAATAATTGTCCCATTAAAAATCAAATTTTAAATAAAAATATTTTTAATAATTGAAGTTATCTATTATAATATATAAATTTACATTTTAATATTCAATACTATACTCAAGAGATATTTATTTTTTGTCTAAAAATAAAATAAAAAAAAAAAAATAAAAAAAACTGTTAAAAAAAATTGGGACATTTATTTTGAAAGAAGCATTACATGAAAAATAGAAAATTTAAAAAAGTAAAAAAACCCATTTATCGATTCTCCTTCCATTTGAATAACTAAATCTAATCTCTTTTTCATATTTGAAACATATTTTTTCATTAATTCATCTGTTACTTCTTTCCAATTTTTCATTTTCATTTCCCATTTTGACACAACACTGTTGAAAAAATAAAAAAGAGAAAAAATGATTTATTTGCAAACTTTTCATTGTGAGAGGAAAAACTTCAAAACGATACAAAAGCAATTTATTATTCAAATGTAAGGTGGGCCATTTATTATGAAATTTAGTTTATTTGTTGGGTTGATTGAAAATAATATAATGGATTATTATTTGAAGTTAATTGGTTTCTTCTTTTTATTGATTTTTTTTTTTTTCATTTTCAGGTTCTTGTAAGGTTCCCAATGAAAAACTGTGTTTCTCTTTTTTTCCTGTTACACTTTTTTTCCAAAAAGGTTAGAATTAAAAATTGTTCATTTGGGAATTTTTTTTTAATTACTTTCCCAAACCTAGACAAAGAAACTCCAAATTAATAGTATATTAGGTAGATAGCAATTCAACTTTAGAACTTAGATAAGTAACTATTTTTTTAATTTTTTAATTTCAAAGATTAAATCAATAACCCATCCTTCCCAAACCCTAAAATCTTATTAGTTTGATTTCCTTATTCTAATACTATAAAGCAAATGTTAACATCAAAATATTTCAAATCTTTAAGCGATAATTGGTCAAAAAAAGCTATTGAATAATTATTTAATATTTAAAAAAAAACGAATATTTTTAGCAATTAATCTACATTTCGTCAAAAATTTAAGAAAGTTATTTTACAACTTTGGAGACTGGATATTGATAATTCAACATTTAAATTTGTAGTGAAACCCAGATTTTGCTTCTGAAACATTATTGGGATTTTTACTAATATGAGGATCATTTTTAATTTATTAGATGAACAAATATTACTACTTTGCAATCGATTTTTTAGATACATTTGAACCATGTAGCACTAATGTAATTAAACCCAATGGCAACATACTTTGATCTTATGCTTCTCCTTGGTAAACGTGAATCTCTTAATAAAGCTTGTTTTCTCAGAAATAGGTACTTTTATAAGTATTATCCCAAATCTTTTAATTTATTCTTGCTAATAACAGAAATTTTATTTGAAAAAAAGCAGATCAAGTAAAAAAGGACAACCACTCACATTTAATAATCAATTTAATTGAAGTCTTCAATTTCCAAGAAAATTACTGTTATTTGAGATAAGAAATTGGAACAAATTTCTTCGTTTAATTTTTTTTCATATTCTCAATCTACTGTTAATTGCAAAATAAAAGGAACAAAATTTTCATTCAGCTTTCCAAAAAAATTAAAAAACCAAGAATTCAATAAAACACTAACTTCCCCAATTCTAAAAGGGAAATAAGACTATTTGTTTAAAAATAAATTGGAACAAAATTTTCATTCAGCTTTCCAAAAAAAAATCTAAGTAATCATGTTACATTTTCAAATTTTTAATTCTTAAAATTAGCTTAAATTATTAATTTTGCCCTTTTTAAAAATCCAGAATTTGATGATTTATTGAATTATTAGTGTATTGATTGTTTTGTTCTTTAATTTTGGAAAGCTAAATGAAAATTTTGATTTTTTTATTTGACAAATAACAGTACCATTCAATCAGAATTCTAAGTTTGCCCAGTGTCGACAGCAAAAAGGATCTAAAAAAAAAAAACAAAACAAATGATTAGAGTTCACACCTTACAATTTCTTTCTTTGAAAAATCCTCATAAAAATGGAAATGAAGGGAAAATTCTATCACAATCTTTATTCTCAAAAACCTTATTTGTCACTCCTTAATCTATTCTATCTTTTTTTTTGTTCCTTAAAGAAAGGGTTTGTGAAGATACCTTCACTTTTGGAAAACCATTTTTTTTAATTTTTAGTCTTTTCTTCAATGAGTAAGTTTTAAATATTTCTCTATCAAATTTTTTTTTTCTTCTTTTGGTTTCTTTTTTGTTCTTCAATTTTTTTTAAATAAAAAAAAATTTTTTCTTTTTTAGGCTTTAAACTTACAAAAAAACAAATCAAGACCCTAAAACAAAAAATCCAAAAACTTCACCCAAAGAAAAAGCCAGAAAAGTGTCACTTGGGACCATCAGACTTTGAAATGCTCTTTGATCTTGATACAGAAGGTGCAACAACTTTATGTAATGCATTTGATCTTGATGGAAACCAGACTGTCGAATGGAAAGAACTTATAGGGGGCTTAGCAATCCTTTCCTCGGCTCCGATTGAAGACAAAGCTGAATTTCTATTTAATGTTATTATTTTCTTCTTTTTATTTGCTAAATCAAAATATTTAACATCCACGTCCCCATATTTTTCAAACCCTTTCTCTGAATAACTTTTTTTTTTTTTTTTTTTTTTTCTTTCTTTGTAAAAAAACCTTCCAAAACAAAAAAAAATGATTCGAACACCTAAAAAGACCTGGGATCTAGATGGAAATGGAATCCTTGATAGAGACGAAGTTGAACAAATGTTAACAAGTATTGTTACAATTGCAGGAACAGGTAAATTTATCTCCATTTTTTTTTCCTTCCCCCAACTTTTAAAATGAATTGAATACTGTAACTCAATAACAAGGTTCAGTAATTTTGACACAATTGAGACAATTTTTTATACACACCAGTATAAAAATGATGTCTCTATTTTTAGAGTATTCGGAGTTTCTTGTTAAGGGTTACATTCATAAGATGTACTTTGTCTTTTAAAAAGAGTGAATTTTGAAGTGACTAAATCTGTATATTCTAATTCAAAGGGTGAATAAACATAGTTACTAGAAGCACTTTGAGCTTAATTTAGTTTCTAAGATAGAGTTAGAAGAAAGACTCTATAAAAAAATAAATAAAAAATTAAAGATAATAAAAAAAATAAAGATAAAAAAGAATATGACCATTTTAAAAAAGTGAGCACTTCAGCAAGACATTACTACTTTAGGCAGAATATGCTATGTTTAGTTTATGTTAGAGTTAACCAACACCTTTTAGGATATGAAAAGTTAAATAAAGTTTGGTTTGGGTCACCTTTAATAGAGCACGTGTATGTAAGATTAGATATTAATCCGGTTATTATCCCTGAAATGTCTTTAAGATGACAAAAATATCTCCTTAAAATTATGGGTAATAATACACAATTAGAAATTGTCTTTTCCAAGACATTTTCTCTCATTTGTTAATATCGTCTACAATGATCAGAAATGCTACATACATCTAAGATACCAATTCTTTTCACATAAAATGGGTTAAATACTATTCCCTAAAAATTTACAAATTTAACAATGTTATTTTTCTGCCAAAAAAAAATAATAAAATTCCAATTTTACCATTAAATTGAGTATCTCGAACTCTCGGCTTTCTTAAAGGTTCTTTAAAAAGTGTATTTAAAAAGATTAAAAAAATTTTCGAGTATTTTCGATTTTGGAGCATTTTCAATTTTTGGGTATTTTGGGGAATATTTGATAAATTCAAAATAAATTAAAAAAAAAAAGATTTTAACAAAAATTTTCAAGAAAATACAAAAAATTAATTTTCTCTTCTCTTCAATTATTAACAATAATACCAATAACAATAAAAAAAACCCAAGTATTAAAATTTAATTAATTTTTTTCCTTGTTCTCATTCTAAACTAAAATTCAAAAATTATTTTACTCTTTTTTTTTTTTGTGATAAAACAAAATTAAGTTTCAAATACTTCTAATGACTGTGGCTATTATAGAATATCTTTGAATTGAAAGTCACATATTTAGTCACGAATTTAGTCATGAAAGAAGTCTCAAAATTAGCCACTTCAAAATTCTCTCTTTACCAGACTAAATGAAACTTTCATTTAACTCTTAACAGTAACAATAAACTTCAAAAATTTTGAAACAATAAAAACTGTTAAAAGAATCATAATAATACATTTTCATTCAAATTGGAAATAATTTTGATTTTTGAAAAATATTCAAATCATTTTTTCATCCTTTTAGTTTTTTGATTTCATTTAATTTTTTGAATTAATGTAGCCTGTTGCGCCCGATCAATAATTTTTTTCGACAATTGGTATTCTGCTAAAGTTGAGTTCTTTTAAATAGAATAACTCAAATAAAATTTAGTTGATGGTATCTAACTATTTGATCGATCAATAATTGTTAATAGAATTTATTACAAATTTACCAAGAGAATTTTTTTGTTTTGCTCTCTGCGAATTCTCTCTTTAACAGATTAACTGAAGTTTCATCTAACCCTTAACAATAAATCTAATGCATTTTTTTGTTTAACACATCTCCAAAATTGGTAGAAAACTAAATTGAGTTTAAAATTCTTCTAATGACTGTTTCTATTGCCGAAATACTTTTTGAATTGGAAGTCACATATTTAGTCACGAATTTAGTCACATATTTAGTCACAAATTTATTCACTTCAAAATTCTCTCTCTTTAACATATTAAATGCTTTTCCTCCATTTAATCCTTAACAATAAATTCAATACATTTTTTTGTTTGGCCCATCTCCAAAATTTTTAACACACAATATTAATTTATTTGTATTGAAAATTATTTAATTTTTTGTTTTGTGAGTATTGTTAATTTATCAATAATTGTTAACATTTCAAATCTGGAATGATTCTAATTTGGTATTTCTTTTAGAATTTATTTAATTAGATTTTATTTTTACAAAATTAGATTTTAGTTTGTCAAAAATTTTGAATTGGAGTTTATATTAAAAATTTCTTTCACTCCACCCCCCCAAGAACACAACCAATTAATCTCTTACTGATATCTCTTTCTTTTTCTTGAATGCTTAAATAGTGGCACTATGTGATCAATTTGAACAAGTAAAAAGCCAAATGGGTACCGATTTTGATAAGACAAATTTTGAACATCGAAAAAAAATCCGAAAAACAATGAAAGTAAAAGGAGATTTATCTACAGTTGTGGATGAATTTTTTGAAAAGGTAAATACTGATAATACTGGGGAAATTTCTCTTGAGCAATTTCAAAAATATTGTAAAAAGGATCCAATGTCCATTACAACATTTGAAGACAAAATTGCAGTACTGACTCAAGGACAGGGCAACGAAGGCTGTGTGATTTTTTAAATCTAACTAAGCACGAGGAACAAAAATATATTTACCCTTTATCAGGATAATCCAAAAAATTGATCCATTTTTAGTTTTAATTTGTCTTATCGAATTCTCACAACAAAAAAATTTAATTAAAAATGCTTGCTTTCTTAAAAAAATAATTCAAATTATTAAAAGACAAAATGATTATTTTAATCAAACTCAAATTATCCCTTACATTATTTATTTTGTGATGCACTTCAAAATAAAATATTCTCACATTAGTATCCTTTTTTCAATTTTATTCTTTCTTGTTTCAATTATTTCTTTAATTTGACATTATCAAAACGAAAGATTAAAAAGATCTTTGATTAAATTACATAATTAGAATTTTGGTACAATGTAAAATATTGCACTCTTTGTTAATTTTTGTAAGTTAATTGCCATTAGTACTAACTAATGAAAAAAAATTACAACCAAAAAAAATAAACTATATTTCTGATCTAATTAATGAATAAATAATAATATTGCTAGAAACATTCATATTTTGATTATATTAAATATTGAAATAGAAGATTCAAAGATATTTAAAAACTAAACTAAAATTCAAAATGTTGAAATAGTTATTTAGTTAAAAGAATCAGAATAATAGAATTTTCATTAAAATCGGAAATAATAATGATTTTTTGAAAAATATGAAAATAATTTTTTCATTTATTTTCGTTTTTTATTGTCATTTCACTTTTTTCCATGATACAACATGCTTCTGTAGATAGAAAAATTTTTTTTTCGACAACTGATATAAAAGTTAAAATTGTTTTTTTTTAAATAAAAGAAACCGAAATAAAATTAATATAATGATATTTAAACATTTGATCAATCAATAATTATTAAAAGATTTTTTATAAATTTAGCAAATGTATTTTTTTGTTTAGCTCTCTGCGAATTCTCTCTTTAACAGATTAGATGCGTTTTCATTTAACCCTTAACAATAAACCTAATACATTTTTTTGTTTGGCCCATCTCCAAAATTGGTAACACACTCTTGATTTATTTGTATTGATTTTTTTTTCCACTTTATTTTTTTTCCTTTATCTCAATTTTTGATATAGACTCATCCGAATTCTTAGAAAACTAAATTGCGTGTAAAATGAAATAACTTTGATTAGATACTAATGTCTAGACACCCTTTCAATTAGAAGATATAAATTTAGTCACTTCAAAATTATATCTTAAACAGATTAATTTTTTTTTTAACACCATTTAACTTTTAACAATCAATCCCCTTACTTCAAATTTTTTTAAAGAGCATTTTTTTATTAGTATTGAAAATTATTAATTTTTTGTTTTGTGTGTAATTGTTATTTATAAATAATTATTAACATTTCAATTATCGAATGGCTTGAATTTAAGCTATTTTTCAATAATTTTGACTAAAGAAAATATTAATGGAACCAGCGATGATGTTTATCCCATTATTCTTATCAAAAAAATGTTTTCGATTTTTTGGATTAGAAAGATTTTTTCTAATTTTGCGAATATTTGTTTTTTTTTTTGAATTTCATTAAATTTTGTTTTTTTCTTTTTTTTTTTCATTATTTCCAAATATTTCAATGAACATATTTTGAAATAAATACCTTAGGTATTGATTCAATAAATATTAATATTAAACTTAATTTGGTATTGTAAATTAAGGAATAGCTCCTCTAACAAAGATGATTTTTTATGAAATCAAAAAAAAAAATAACCTACTTTTTTGGAAATACCTTATATTAAAAATAAAACAATTAAAAATTGGTTGCTATATTATTATAAAAAAGAAAGGATTGGAATTTATCAAGGAGAAACAATTTACCAATTAATATTGGAATTATCAGCCATTTTTTAATTGATGAAATCAAAGATTTAGTCGAACATTTTCAAATGTTTGTAGATGACTTAATTTTAATAATGGAAGGACCAATTTCAAAAATTGATAAAAAAATAGTAATTTAAGATTATTCAAAAATTTTCCAGGAATATAAATAGTGATAAAACCTTAAAATAAAATTAATAATCTAAAATATAATACTTAGGAATTTGGCTTGAAAAAGTGAAACATACCAAAAAAAAACTTTAAAAAAATAAAAGATTGTTTTAAATAAATAAAAATTATCTTTAGCCAGCAAAATTACCAAAGGTAAGTTCAACTACAAATGTTTCAATAAATATGTTTAGCCAATTTTTTTATGAATTAGTTATTTTTAATCTAACCCAAAAATATTTCTACTCATGATAGATGTTTGCATAAATAAAAAAGTAACAAATTTTTTAAAAAGCAATCTACCTTTTCCTAGAATAATTTATAAAAAAGAAGCAAAAATAGACCAATCAAGAACCCCAATCTACAAAAGAAGATATAATCTCAAAAATAAATTAGATATTCTAGGTTTGGACACATATTACGAAAATTTAAAATTTTCAAAAAAAGAAAATGTAAATATTAAATAAAAGTAGAAAATTTAAATTACTAAATACGAATCATAATCAATTTAGAGAAAACTTAATAATCAAAATTTCTGGATGGGAAGGCCAGAATATTTAAAAAGTATTAGATACAATAATAATATCAAAAAATCATAAAAATATTTGAAATAGAATCGCTCGACTTCTATATTAAAACTTTGAACCTTCACAAATTATATAAATACTTATTCTTATGAATATGGTAAAAAGAAAATAAAAAAAAAACCTTGCAATCTATTAAAAAAAATACCATAAATCAGAAAAAGATGAATTAATTGATCATTTTTTTTTTTTGTGGAGCTTGCAATTCTAGGAGGGAAATCGTAAATAATTTGGATTCAAGATTTTTTTCAAATCAAAAAAAATATAGAGAATAATATTTTTGATATTATTCTAAAAATCATTATTTATTTTGTTATTAGTCAATGATAAAGAGAATTATGATTCTTTATTGAAATTTCTAAACAAAAATTTAAAAAGTAGGGAAGTGTCGTCAAGTACCTATGTTTTTTTTTTTTTTTTTTGATTTTTGTAATAAAAAGAATAAGTGCCTAGGTTTTTTTTATACTTTCAGAAATAAAAATAAATAAGGAATTTTCTTTTTATTTCTAAAATTAAAAGAAAACTAACACCGGTTTTTACAGAATTCAAAAGAATTCAGTAAAAACCTCGATTTTATTCTATTCTCTTAAATAGAAAAAAATTAACAACTGTAAGAGGAAATTTATTTCCTCAATTTAAAATAATAATAAAAAAAAGACCGTCATAATTTTTGATATACAACTAACTTTCTTCTTCCCTTTTGATAATATTTTGTCATTTTGTTACATTCCACTAAAAATAAACTTTATATATATATAAACTAAAATGGATCTTTTTTCACACAGTTAAAACAATCCAAACAATCACCATAATAGAATTTCATTCAAATTGGAAATAATTTTGAATTTTTAAAAATAGGAAAATCATTTTTTCATCTTTTATTTTTTTGGTTTCATTTCCATTTGTGAATTAAGTAACCTGTTTGGTATATCAACATTGTTTTTCAAACGATTGATATTAAATCAAGGTGAGTTGTTCAAAATGGAAGAACCCAAACAAAATTAATCAATGGTAGTATCTAATCGTTTGATTGATAAATATTTCTAATAGAATTTAAACAAATTTCTCAAAATTTCTAGTTTTTCAAATACAAATTTTTTTAACACCTATAATTTATTAGTATTGATCATTATTTATTTTTTTGTATTGTGGGTATTGTAATTTATAAACAATTGTTAACATTTCAATTGGTGAATGATTCTAATTTGGTATTTCTTCTTGAACAGATTAAATAAGTTTTTTTTTTTTTTTTTTTTTCACAAATCCAATAGTCAATGATGTTTTTTAAATTTGAGATATAATTTAAAATGTGTTGGATCTACTTTCAGTTTACCATTAAATAGAAACCACAAATTATCTAAATATATATTCTTAAGTTTATTATAAAAATAAAAAAAAATCGCAAAAATTTACAACTGATGAAAAAATCAGTCTTATTTCAAAATTATTGAAGATATCATATTTTTTTTTGGGAATTCACATTCAGTCAAGACAATCAAACCTTATAATTAATGAAAACTTTAAAAATTACTTTTTTCATAAGAATGTGTGACATCAAGTTTAACATATGTTTCAAAATTAATTGTGTGTTTTTTTTTTTGTTATAGAAGGGATATAGATTAATCAATCAAAGACAGCAATAATAAATAATAAGTAAATTCTGGTATTAATTTCAAAAAGTTATATTATTTAAAAAAATTTCTTAAAAATAAATGATCAAATTATAAAATTATCTCAAATAATAGAGAAATTTTTGGGAGACAAATTGTTACCTTAAGGGACTAGTCTATATTAAATTTTTTTAGGTAAATTTAATAAATATTTAGAATTTTTTTTACCAATTGCTTAGATTTGAAATCAAAGTGAAAAACTTCTTATTATAGTTATTAAATCTCGTAAATGACATTCATTAATTTTAGTTATTGTTTTTATAGAAATAAACAATTTTTCCTTTTTTTCACTTTTTAGAAAGTTGCTTTTTTTCAACTTTTCGCAAAAATACAAAAAATAAAAAAAAATATGAGCAAGAAAGCAAAACCTTGTTATGTTTGTGGAAGACCTACAAAAAATAGTTTGAAAAATAAACCTGAAAAGGTTTTTTTGGAATCTGCATGAAAAAACAGTTTGATTCGAAAAAAATATGCAATATATGCTTTACTCTTTATAAAAGATTTTCTTTCTTTTCTTGTAACATTCTTTTTTTTTTTCATGAATCTACTTTTTGAGTTTACACTCTTTAGTTTTTGTTGACTTTAAAGTTTTTTTAAGTATTCCCAAATTATCATTCCAAAAGTTTTTGTAAGAGTCTAAAAAAATTAGAGAAAAGAATAAGAACTAATTTTTTAAAAAGTAATTATTGATAACAAATTGAGTTCTTTATAGAGTCAAGTTGGACGAACAGAAGTAAAAGAGAAAATATTCACTATTTTTAAATTATTTTTTCGTTTTTAAAAATGAGAATAAATATTAATTTTGAGAAAATAATTATTCAAGAAATTAATCAAAAAATTCTCATCCGTTCTTGATATTTTTTCAAAAAAAAATTTTTAAAATTTTCTTTTTTTTTTATTTTTTCTTTCTTTTATTAAAAAAAATTTTTTAAAGTCACTTTTTTTGACAGAATTGTAAAATTTTAAAAAAAAAAGAACTAAAAGTTCTAACATTGAAAAAACCCGTCTATTTTCAATTTTAAACATATTTCAAGATAAGGATTCCTTATTTAGTTATTGGTCAAAAAAAAAATTAATAGAGACTAGTCCCTTAAAAAAACCAATGAAGTAAACTATTTTTCAGTCAAAGGGGCCCAGTTGTAATGGTATAATACACGTGTTTAAAGAGTTTGCATAGATATTAGAAGAAAAATTTTATTTTGGAAATTTTCAAAATTGAAATCATTTTTTCACATTTCTACACATTTTTGTTTTTTTTTTTCGATTTTTTTTTAAAAACGTCATTCATTTGCAAAAAATTTTTTTATTGCAAGATCAATAGTCACTTGGTCAAAAATTGTTATTCTAATGTCATTGAAACCATGTAAAGATTGTTGAGAAATCATATTGATTTCTATTGTAATTCAATTTGATCTTTGATCTTGATATTTGTTTAATAAATGTGAAAAATTTTCACTTCATTTTCATTTCCTTTTTCAAATAGAGACCACAAATACCAACAAATTTTGTTTGAGGGCTTAATTTCTCAAAGAAAAGTATGGAAAATGAAGTGAAAAATTTTTGATATTTATTATTCAAATACCAGTAGAAGTTCAAAACAAACATAGTTGTTTTTCTCAATAGGTCCCTAAGAATTTTGGTTTTTCAATTTTTAAGAAAAGCTATTGATTTATTAATTTTCTTTCAGACATGTATCAACATTTCTTTGAGGTGTATTATTCTGTTTATTTCTGATTTGTTCTTCAAAGGTCAATTATATAAAATAATTGATATTTGAAAAAAACGTTGGGCCCCTTTGACTGAAACAGAGTTTATTTACAAAAAAAGAAATAATATTATGAAAAAATTTGAATATTTACATTAATAATTTAAAATTTTACATAAAATATCAGGATGTTCACTTTCAATATTGATTTGAACCTAAGTATACTATATAGTAGTCGATTATATTTTGCATTGGAACAAGAAGTAAAAAAAAGCACGGATTTTTATAAACAAACACGGATTAGATGCTAGGAGGGAGTATTTTTTTTAAGCACTCTAGGCTAAAACTTTATTTTTAAGGAATTAGCCTCTACCAAGGAGAAACCTAATATCAAAATCTGTTGTTATTGGATTTAAACCACATTAGTGCTACATGGTTCAAAAGTCTCTAAAAAATCGATCATTCAAGTAGTATTATTTGTTGATCTCATCAATTAAAAATGATCTATGTACTTTTAAAAAACCCAACAATTTCAGAAAAAAATCTGCATTTCGCCATAAATCTAAAGGTTGAATTATCAATATTCAGACTACAGAGGTGCAAAATGTCTTTCTTAAATTTGTGGCGAAATGTAGATTAGTTGCAAAAAATTCGTTTTTTTTTTAAAAATTAAATAATTCATTAATAAAGTTTTTTGACCAATTATTTTGAAATTTTTCAAAATATACTGATGTTGCAATTAAAATTATAAAAATTCAACCTAACTAACCAATCTTTAGTCTTTTTATGTGAATGATTATTGAGTTAATCTTTGAAATTATAAAATATTAGAAAAATAGTTACTTTTGAAAGTTCAAAATATGAATTATTAACTACCGGATTACTTTTATTTTGAGTTTCTATTTTTAGATTGGGAAAAGGAATTAAAAGATAAATTATTAATATATATATATTTTAATAGTGATTATTAATAAAAAATCTTATAATTCATAGTGTAAGAAGATTCATTTTGGATTTTTTAGAGCTATTTGAGCTATTGTGCAATAATATCATTTACACCCAATTTTAAAATAATTTGATTGTAGAGAAATCTATGGTGAAGTTAATCCCTTAAAAAAACTCTTGTAGAGATTCCAATGATTTTTGTTTACATGAGAAACAAGTAAATAAAATGTGAACAATTCAATAATTATCATTGACTTAAAAAACTTGTAGAAATTATTTTTACTTGAAATGTTGAATTACAAGAGATTTTTTAAAAACATATTGACTGTTTTCATAAAGTACATACTGCTTGTGTACATCAAGTGATATTACCCAACCCACTTCAAAGAGTGGTTTAAACAAATTGATATTCCACCTTACAACTTTAGGTAAGTATTTTTTTAAAAAAAGATTGAATTATGTGATCATTTTTTTTAACTCTTCTTCCCGATTTAAAAAATGTCGAAATTCCAAAAAAAGTTAAAAAGAAGAAGAGATCTTTTCAAACACACAACAAATTATGGTGAGTCAATCAACAAAAGAAAGCAATTCACCATTCAACTTTCCCAAAACAAAAGAGAACAACAGCTTATAAAAAGGCGTAATTTAAATAACACAAATCAAACAAACACTGTTTCACAAGAAAAACAAAAAGAAAAGAAAACCCCAACGGTACTTTTCCGATTTCGAACATTTTTTTTTTTTCATTAAAAGTAAAGCCAAAATCCACAATTTTTTATTTTCTTTTCAATTAAAAAAAAAAAACCCCACAACCATTCCGCTCATTTGAATTTCAACAGATCGACGAATTACCGACTTTATTAAAAGGGATCCAGTCCCAGGATATAGATGAAGTCAAAAATAATTTAACGTCCTTAAGAATAATGGTTAGCGAAAAAGATTCACCAATAGACATCATTATTGAAGAACGAACCTTGCAAATTTTAATTCATTTTTTGTATCCCCAACTGGACAACTATATTCGAGTATGTGAATTCAATTTCTTTAAAATGTTTTCTTGTTAATTCCAACTATCCCCTACCAACACTTTTCATTTTCTTTTGATTTTTTCTTTTTGTTACTCAAGTTCCAAACTGCATGGATTTTAACAAACTTATGTTCAGGAACAACAGAACAAACTTTAATAGTTGTTGAACTTGGGTTTATTCCGAAACTGATTACGTTGTTAGATTCTGAGGATGCTAATTTAATCGAACAAGTATGCAAATTGTTTTTGTTTTTATTTTTATCCTTTTGTGGCAAACTACACACCTACTGTTAATTGTAAAATAAAAAGATCAAAATTTTCATTCTGCTTCCCAAAATAATCACACTCCAAGAACTTAAATTAAATAATCAAAGTTCCCAATTCTAAAAGAGGAAATGAATAATGTAAGATTGTTTACACAATTAAAAATTTGAAATGTTACTAGGACTTAAAGAAATCTTTGTCTTTGGAAATCTGAATGATAATTTTGTTCAATTTATTTAACAACAAACGGTATTCTGTGAAAATTTCAAGACGGTTTTTAGGTTCAATTCTAGAATTGTTGCTGTTAAATACGCTTTGCAAATTTAGAAGCAATTTTGAATTTCTCACAATCAATACTAATAAATTCAAATAAATGTTTGATAAATTTTTGCTTAACTGTTGAGAGAAAAATGCTGGACACAAAATAATGGTTGGGCACCATTTTTAATTGGGAACATTACTGAAAATTGAAAATCAAATCCTATTGATAACTCGGTGAATTTTATATAAATCCAGTTTTAAATGTGTTCCAAGTTCACTAATCCGTGGTTTGTGTAGAATACTCATTTGAATGGTTGACAACTAAAGTAGATCATGCTATTTTAACAAAAATCCAAGTTTTAGTAAAGTTTACTATTAATTCTGAAAATGGTAATTTTTAAACTTGCTTTAGATTATAAGAGATAAGATTTTGAAAAAGTAGAAATACATTAATTCTTATTCTAATAAGTAGATAATTGTTATTTTCTTTAGTTATTTCACAAACAATTGAAATTAAAAATCATTTTTAGTAATGTTCCCAATTAAAATTGCGGTCCAACTAAACTCTTTTTCAAATAAAAGGGCACAAAAAATTTCAAGAATTATTCATAAATGAATCAAATTAATTATAGTATCATTCTAAAATATAAGAAACGCTTTAAAACATAAAAAAACACTCAACTGGATCTTTAAAACTCATTAAAACAAAACAATAAAAAATTAAAATTCAATATTTTAAAAATTGGTGTGCCCTTTTATTTGAAATGAGAAATCTCTTTTTGTAAATTGTAATGAAAAAAATTATAAAACCCAATAAAAACCTTTGAACAAGGCGAATTGGGAAAAAGTTCTCCACATTTTATTGATAATTCTTTACACGTCAAACTTTTGTTCTTTAAAGTCTCATTTTCAATATAAAGTTGCAATTCATCTGGGTATTTTGTTGGAATGTTTTTTCTTTATTTCTCTTTTCTTTGTTCCGTGCATCAATCCAATAATGGTCTTTCTTAATTCCTATTTCTATCTTGATTCGAAATCAAACTTAAACTGTTTCCATTTATACACTGGTAGATTATTTCCAAATTGGTTTTTTCTGATCTTGCTTTTTCATTTTCCAACTGTTCAATATCCATAAATAAAAAAAGCAAAAAATGAAAAAATGAATAATTAAAATGAAAATCACCAATAAGTAATTATCTTATTAACAATCAAAGTCGATGGTATTGACGATTTGAGAGGTGTGCCCTTTTGTTTGAAAAATAGTTTATTTTTCTCTCAACAGTAAATTCCATTTTTGTAAATCTTACAACTCTACTTTTAAAAACAGTTCTTGACAAAAAATATTTTGAAAGATCAACTAATTTTATAAAGTTTCTAAACATTTAAATCAATAAAACTATTTCTTCAAAACTAACCATTCGGGTAAAAAAAAGTGAAACCAGTGAAAAAAAAGTAAAACTAGAGAAAAAAAATCAACTTGATTTTAAATGGGGAAACCATAAATAGAACCTGAAAATGAAAAAGTAAGATCAATGAATAAAAGAAAACAATAAATGATTAAATACACAATGAAGGATTCAATTTAATAACATTTTTTCAAATACTACCCTTTTTGGTATCGGTTTTTCTAAGATTGATCAAAACCCCATTCCAAAAATTTGGACACACCCAAAATCAAAAAGGTAAAATATAAAACTCAATTTATTATATTTTTCAAAACCTAACTTAAAACTACAATCAAGTTCACCGAGTATTAATGTTTTTTATAAGTAATCATTTTTATACAAATAAAAGAAAAAAATATAAAATGAAAAAATAAAAATTGATATTTTCAAAATGATTAAACTTGAGCAAAACAAAAAAATTTTATTGATAAATTTGTTTGAAATTTCACCGTCAATTGTTGATCGATCAAATGATAAGATACGACTTACTCATTTTATATAATACTTCTGAGGTATTTCCAAAAAAGTGGGTAATTTTTTTTTATATTTTAAATAATATTTTTGCTTTGAAAAGTATTTCGATTCGTAAATTAGAAATATAAAAGAAAAAGAAATATAATTACAAAATATTGTTCAAAAAAACCAAAAATAAAAGACCCTTCTCTGATTTACTTTTATTCTTTTCACAAATAAAGTAAATTAATTAATTATATTTTGATTTCAAATTTTCAATTTCTTGTGGCAATCAAAGAATCTTTTTTCAGTAATATTCTCACAATTAAAAATTTTCTAAAATGGGAAAATGTACACTATTTTCTTAATTACTTTGAAAAATATAAAGAATTTTTCTTTATTTATTGAGAGAAACGAGTAATTAAAGATTTTTTTCAAATAAAAAAGATAAGAAGGAAAATAATTCAAGTATTAAAATAAAAAATAATAATATCATTTGAGTGACCAAATTAAAAACATATTCACTGTAGTTAGGTTTTTTTAATTTTAGAAATAAACCGAAAATTTCTAAAATTTTGGTTTTTTTTTTTAAATGAAAAAAAACCTAACAACAAGTGCCTAGGTTTTCCAGAATTTAAAAGAATAAGTAAAATCATAGATTTTCCTCGATTCTTCTGAATACTGGAAAACCTAACGGCTGTAAGAGGAAATTAAATTCCTCTCTTCAAAAATAAAAAAAAAAATAATTATTTTTTTTCGAATTGAAAACTTTTCTAAATTCTACAAAAATTTTGCTTAATCTTTTTAAATTTTTTAATAATATATAATATAATAGGGGCTTTGGTGTTTAGGAAATATTGGTAAATACCTTTTTATTTTTATTTTTTCTTTTCATCCTTTCTTTCTTTCCTTCCTTCCTTCCTCCCTTCCTCCCTTCTTTTCTTTCTTTCTTTCTTTATTTGTTTCATAAATTTATGATTTTTTATTTAATAATATTTATTATAATTTGTTTTAATTATTGTAAATATGTCATTAATAGCATCTGATTGTATTCAATTTAGGAACGAAATTTTAAAAAACGAATTTATCATTGAAAAAATTCTTCAACAGTTTTCTAAAAAATATTTAACTTTAAATATCACAAAAAATGCTGTTTGGCTGTTATCTCAATTATTTAGAAGAAGTCCGCTTCCTGATGTTTCTTTAGTTTGCCTTTTTTTTATGTTTTTTTTTCTTTTTTTTTTCATAAAAGTATTCTTAATTTAATCAAAATTTATTTTAATTTGTACTATGTGACAGAAAATTGTGAATGATTTGAAGTTTATATAAACAATTTCATCTAAATATATGTACGAATTCAAAAAATAACAAGTTGTAAAAAAAATTTTGAATCAATAATTTTTATTTAGGATTTTTTTTTTAAATTTTCAAATTGACAATAAAAATAAAATTTAAAATGAATTTCGTAAAATAAAGTTGAAAAGTTATGTTCACAAATTAACTATTAAAAAAAAAAAAAACATTAGATATATTTTAATTATCAAACTTCCGATCATTCCCAATTTTTTGACACTTTATGTAAACAAAAAACTTTGGTATTGTTATGATTTTAATTGTATTTTATACAACTTTTTTTCAAAAAATATTATTTTTTTTTTGTATTCTTTCACTATTCGAAAGGTTGAAATGGCTCTTCCCACGATTTCTTCTTTATTAAAATCGACAAATTATTCAGTAATCAGTGATGCTTGCTGGACATTTAATTATATCTCAAATGAAGGTTCAGATTATATAGACGCAATTCTTGAATTTGATGCAATTCCAATACTTGTTCAACTTTTAAGGTAAATATTTCCATTTTAAAATTTCTACTTTATTTTCATTCCAAAACGCGATTTTTATTTACAGATATAGCAAATCAATTATTTAATTAAATGCCCTACATTCTGGAGTGTATGCGTATTACTAACCACCTTCGAAAGTTTTAATTCCTTATGGAAAAAATTATTCGCACATTATTAGAAATTTCCAATTTGCATTAAACAATGATTTCTCCTTTTTTTCATTTTTAGTTAAAATATTTATTTAATGAAAAAGAAAAAATATATTTCTAAAGTTTTTTACTTTATTTACAATTAATGTGGTTTACATAGAATGTATAAAATATTTAAGCACTTGCCGATTTTGTAACAGATATTATTATACCACATATAAATATATTATGATTTAAATCCATTTTCTTGACTAAAATTAAACTCTTTTCCAGCCAAAGGTGCCCAGTTTTTATTGAAGAAAATACATGTGTTTAAAGGCTTTGATACGGATATAAGAAGAAAAATATTAATTTACAAATTTCAAGATTGGAATCTTTTTTCACATTTTTTTTTTTTCTCTACTTTTTATTGTTTTTTGACACATAATTCATTTGGAAATTTTTTATAATTGCAAGATCGATAGTCACTAGGTCAAAACCTGTTATTCTATTGTTATTCAAACAGTGAAAATGATTGCTGTGAAATGTTATTGATTTCTATTGGGAATTTTCTTTGATCACCTAATAAAGATCAAAAGGTATATTGTTGTTTTTTCTTGATAAGTCATGCTGTGTCAAGGTTTTTTTTAATTCTTTAAGAAAATCTATTGATTTATTAGTTTTACTTCATACGGATATCAACTATTCTTTAGGTCTGTATTATTATCCTTATTTATTCCAATTTATTCTTCAAATATCAATTATTAAAAAATAATTGATATTTGAAAAAAAAAAATTTTTTTTTGGATACTCCTTTGACTGAAACAAAGATTATAAGTGCATTTAGTGTGTAATTTACACTTGTTCAATAATAATGAAAAAATTAATGATAAAAATTCGCATTTTTTACAAGTTTTAAAAATCATTTATTCTTATTTCACTAATAATTATTGTTAAAATAAACTATTCTGATTATTTTATAAAACAATTCTCATTTAATTCATTGATCTTATAGAAATACTAGAACACAAATCCAAACCCCATCTCTATTGACGATAAGTAACATTGTTTCTGGAAATAACCAACAGGCACAAAGTGTTCTAGATGAGGAATTATTAGATAATTTGAAATATTTGCTAAATGATCAACAAAACCATATTAGAAAGGAAACCCTTAGAATTCTTTCTAATATTACTGCTGGTACAAAATCACAAATTCGAGCTGTCATCAAATCGGGGTATATCAAAAAGATCATCGATATTTTAAAAAATGATGTTTGGTCAATTCAAAAACAAGCTTTATGGGTTTTAAGCAACGCAGTTTGCGAAGGTAGTACAAAACAAGTGAATTATATTCTTAAATGCAATTCTCTTCAGTTGTTTTGCTTTTTCCTTTGCCGTTCGGAACCAAAAATAATTAAAATTTGTCTAGATGCTATAGTTAAGATTTTGCAAATCGGAAAGGACGAATCAGAAAAAAACGGATCATACATAAATAAATATAAATTGGAAATGGAAGAATTTCAAATTTTAAAAGATTTACAAAGAATAGCTATACACGAAGTAAAATCAATTTCAAAAATTGCAAATTATCTTATAGATTTTTATTTTACTAACGAGCAAGAAGATATTGAAAATTTCGATTGATATTATTGTGATCATTTTAATTTTAATAGATAATTGTCTATTTCTATTTTATTGTTTTTTTTTTGTATTGTTTCTATTTTATTTATCATATATTTTTTATGTTTAATATTGTTGATTTGTTTTGAATATTAAATTAAAAATAAATATTTTTTTAAAAAAATTTGAGAAATAAAACAAAAAATAAATCAATAAAATAAATAAAATAAAAGAATAATATCAAAAATTATTTTTGAAAAAATATTTTCATTTTTTTTGTCTTATTTTTTTATTATAGAGGAGGAAGAGTAATTTACCCTCTAGTTTGCCCAAATACTTAAATTTCTGATCGGAAATTTAAGCATAAACTTATCTTAGATTTCACGATTATTAATTAATGAAAATAAATCGCAAACTATCATGGTTTATTATTTGATTAAGAATTATTTGTTTCAATTTATTTCAGAAATAGTACAATTTATTTTTTTTTATTTTTATCATAGGAAGGAAATACCCTTAAAAAGTTTTAAATATTGTCTATTATTTCTTAATGCTAATATTGTTAACATAAATAGGGTATTAGCTATTTGATTTTTATTTATTAGGTTTTAATATCTATTAAAAACTTAGTAAATGTTCTGATTTTTGAATAGTTGAACTAAAGCGGATAACTTTAATATCTTTGATTTACAACTCAATAATTTTGATTTTTTATTATTGTAAAATAAATATTTTGGAGTGTCTTCAAGTGTAGTAAAGTACGGTCAAGTGCTGCCAAGTACTGTAAAGTGCCTAGGTTTTTTTTCATTTTAGAAAAAAAACAAAGGAAAATTTTACAAATTTTCTTATTGATTCGAAAAGTAAAAAAAAACTAATGGTTTTTTTCCAGAATTCAAAAGAATTGACTAAAATTGTTGATTTTACTTTATTCTTTTAAATTTCGGAAAACCTAATATAAAGTGCTGTCAGGTGTTGTCAAGTACCTAGGTTTTCTTGAGGTTTTCTGTTTATCTGTTAAGTGTTCTAGGTTTTTTTTTTTGAGATTTTCTATTTTATTTGTGAAGTGTTCTAGATTTTTTTTGAGGTTTTATCTTTTATTTGTGAAGTTTTCTAGGTTTTTTTGAGGTTTTCTATTTTATTTTGGTTAATCAATAAATTTTCGGTTTATTTCGAAAAGTAAAAAAAAACAAACGAAAATCTATTGATTTTCCATATAAATAGAAAACTCAAAAAACCAAACGAAAATCAATAGATTTTCCAAATAAATAGAAAACCTCAAATAAACATAAGGGAAATCGATTGATTTTACAAATGTACAGAAAACTAAAGAAAATCTAAAAGCCATTTTTTTTTAATTTTGGAAATAAAAAGATAATTTTACAAAATTTTTTATTTATTTCTCAAATTAAAAAAAAGTTAACTGCGATTTTCCAAAATTCAAAAGAATGGAGTAAAATCTACTTTTTTACTTAATTCTTTTAAATTTTGGAAAACCTAAAGAAAAAAAACATAACTATAAAAGATATTTAAAATTGAAGGGATCAACTTCAATTTTAAAACTGAGAAATTTACAAATTATTTAAACCGATACTCTTATGTTATGAATAAAAATAAATCAAAATATTTTGAAGTATGTAAAAAAATTAATAATTTAGATATCATCAAAAATTTGAATCATTTTCTAAGTACTGGCTCAGCCTATGAAAATAATCGTAAAATCTGGATATACCAATTAAAAACAATTAATATTTCGTATATATTAAATAATAATTAATATTTTTGAGAACCGGTATGGGCCGGTGGCAACACAACCCAGTGTACAATCCGAAGGCCGGGGTTTTATTCCCTTAACCATTATTTCTTATTGTTTATCATTTTCTCAAATAGCCACCACGGTGTACTTTTAATTAAAAATCGGGCTTATGCTTCTTAGAACCACTAATTCTTTGAGGAAATCGTTTGACCGAATTGAATCTTTTTGACTATTATAAAACTGAACGGAATTGGAGCAAAATCCCTCTCAATTTATGGAGCGGATCCGATTTTTGGGAGAAATGACCAGATTCGCTCTCTCACTTGGTTCAACAATATCTCTAATTCAACTTAGGGATTCGGGCAAACAGGTGGACTTTTAGTACCCACTCTTTAATGGAAAAAAAAAAATATTAATATTTTTAATACAATATCAAAAAAATATTCATCAAGTTTATTAGCCCTTGTATGTAATAAATTCATTTTAAGAGTCTTTAATAAAATTCCTAAATAAAAATTTATGAATTCGGGCACACAAGGGTGCGAATAACTTCTCTCTGAAATAATAATAAGAATAAGAATTTGAAGAATTTGAATTGCGGAAACATGAATGAAAGACAATTCGTTTAATACCATGATATTGAAAATTTTAATCACAACATAAAATTCATTGCCGTCTTTCTGAAAATATCCTAGAGTAATCCAGAATTGAATTTATTATTGATCAATTTTTCAAACATTTTTTTTCGAGTTTTTTTTGGTTTTATTAAACCAGGTTTTAGATCTAGAAATGTTTTTATATGAATACTTGAAATTACTCAGAGAAGAAACCCAAAAAAAAATATATAATAAAGTGTGTATTGAAACAAATATTTTCTAATTGAAAAAAACGGACCCTGGAGATCACCAATCCAGATAAACTTATTCAAATCTAAAAAAAAAAAAAAAAAAAAGAAATTTGGTCTTAGGTTTATTTTCGATGATTTGTTGAAATTTTCTTCTTAATTTAGATGAATCCAAACAATTTTTTAACTTGGATTCATTGACCCATGACTATTTATTATTATTTTTTAAAATCTTTTCTAACAAATTTGCTTTCAAAATTCTTTTTTCAAATATTATTTTCAAACAATACCCAAAAATAAACTGAAGTAAGGAGTACTCTTTCAAAAATTAGAAAAAAGGAGTTAAATTCTCATTAATCAAAAACACAGTTACAAAAGATTCAACCCAAAAGATAAATCAAAATATTTTAAAAGGATTGAAATATTTATGACAAAATTATTTTGAGTTTCAATTTCGTGGAAAATAAATACTTATCAAATTGAGCAAATAAATCCTATAAATATGTTTTTCTGAAGAGAAAAATTAAAAAAAAATTGTTGTTTCTTGAACCACTACAAGAATTAGATGAATTAAATGAAAAAAGGATTTTTAAATTCCTTTTGGGAAATTCCTCAGAAATCTGATTGTAATTGATTTTTCAAAAATTTTCCAAACAAAAGTTTTTCTACCCAGAATCAAAAATAAAACTAAATAAAGAAGAATTAATTGTTTTAAATTTTACCTACAAGATCAAGAAATATATCTTTTTTTATTTATTTTTTTTTGATCAAATATTTTATTTTTTTTATTTCTTTTTTTTTAATTTGAATGAAAATATATTATACTCAAGTATCTTACATACTCAAGTATTTATTAAAATATCAATGTTTTTGGTTCAAGAAATAATTTGAAAAATTCAGTCACCTATAAAAGTGAGACTCAAAATTGATAAATGGATCTTACTCCCTTAAATAAATCTTCCTTCAGTATTTATATTTCGGTATTTGAATAATAAGTGTGATAAAATATTCGCTAACTTTTCTTAGTGTCTATTATACTTGTAAACTAAAACTCAAAAACAATCTTTTTATCATTTTTTTTTCCAAAAAGTGACTTTTTAATCTTCTGGTATCTTCTTTGTTTTGTTTTATAATTTATTAAAAGAATCTATTTACTGTTTGTCTGTTTTTTTCACCCAATTAAGATATTCATTTATTTTTTTTTAAGGATATTTTAAATAAGAGATAAATTTTCGTAAGGTGATAATTTTATTCTGGGAAAAGGTTTACCTAATAAACATCACAAAATTTCTCGTAAAAAATCATTTAAATTTTACAAATAAAGAGCCTTTCGGGCTTTCAAACGAGTTACAAACTATTTAAATATTTTTTAAGGGAGAAAAACACTGTAAAAGTATTGTTTTTTAATACTCTATTACATAAAATCTCATGACATTTACAAAACCACTCACTTTCACAATTCAGGTCCCCTTAAAAAGTGTTGAAAACATATTTGAAAGGATTACAAAGTGTTGGAAAGAGTTTGAAAGTTTGAAAAGGCTGAAAACTTGAGAATGTAAGGAGATTTTTTCATGTGTTTCAATTTGATCTTTTTCATTTTTTAATGTTTGTTCAAAAGTTTAGTTGCTTTTAAAATCCTTAGTGTTTATTTTCTTTTAATACTTGATTTCAAATCGGTATTTGATTTCACAAAATCAGCCTCTCGTTTATTTAATCCTGATAAATTCTAATAAATTTCAAAAAAATTTTTGTTCAATTTCCATTCTTATAAATCTTCGAACTGTTTCTTATCAAACATTCCTTTGGGAGGAATAAGATGAAGAACAAGTAATTTTACAGAGTTGCTGAACACTTGATTTCAGAAAATGCTTTATCAAAAGTTGATCAGAAAAATTTCAAAAAGGAAAATCAAGGAAAAATTTCCAAACATAAATTGTAATTAATCATTACATTAAAATGATCAAAAATAATAAGATAATAGAAATAACTTGACAAATTAATAATTTTCAAACAAAGATATACCCAAGGTATTAAAGTGAATCAAATAAAAGATCATACTGAAGAAGAAATTCAAATCACATCTAGAAATAATCACCAACTCGCCTTAATTATTGAAATGACTTTAAAAAATCAGAAAATATTCGATTTGGTTTTCGTGTTTCAAATAGATTGGTCGAAATGACTTGAGCAATTCTAGAAATGAAAAGAATACTGAAAACCAATGAAAATTTTATCTCATTTAAATATTAACTATTATGAAAAATGATATTTTAATCAATTTTTTTCAATCTAAAATTTTTTAAATTATTTTTTAATTTGTGAAAAAATAAAAAAAAAAAAATTGTTTTGATGATCAATTGATTTTTTTAGATCAAATGAAAATTATTTTTCTTGAAATAAAAAAAAAAAAAGTTTTAAATTTAAAAAAAAGTTAGAAAAAAACTAAAAAAAATAGATCTGCACGGTTTCGAACCGTGGACCTTTCGCGTGTTAGGCGAACGCGCTACCACTGCGCCACAAATCTGGACATTTCCAAGCTACTATCTTATTTAATCAAATATAGTTATTATCAACCTAAAAAAAAAAATAATAGATTCTATTTTTCAACTAAAAGATCAATAAATAAACTCCAATAAATCAAAATTCAAGACATCAATTCCTACAAACAAAATGTTAATCAAACATACAACATTCACTAACGTTATCACAAATTACAATTCCAAACAACAACAAATAAACTTAATAAATAATACGATCAACAATATATATTCATATAATATTTAAATATACTCCAAACAAAATTAAGAAATACAAAATACTTACACAAATAAAAAAAATAATAGGCAAGTATATACATACAAGAAAAGACATATAATTACAAATTTTCGGTTATTTTGGACTTTTTCAAACACAAAAAAAACTAATCGAAAAAACGTATTAATTAGTTGATTAAAAAGAAACAAATCTGTAATCAAGTTTTAATTATCTTTGGGTTCACTGATTTTCTACTTCATTTAAAAGTGTATTTATACTAATTCCAACATATCTAATATAATTTTAAAAAAATCGAACATAAGTTAAGGTAAAAATAAATTCTGAAAAATGAAAGTTAACCAAAACCACATATTATATTTTATTTATACATCTTTGATAAATTATTTTTTTTCAAATTTATGATAATTTTATCTAATTAAAATAAAGATAGATATTAAATCCATTAAGATCTCAAATTCACCCTTTCAAAATTACCTACTATTCAGAAAAAAAAAACTTCCTATTTTTAAGGTATTTTTTTTTTTTTTTTAATAAAGTTGGAATTCATGAAATTTAGATTGAGCATTAAGTAATTAATAAATAATAAGCCTTAAAACAATATTTAGAAAAAAAGGTAGAATATCTCTTAAAACTCAAACTTGGAAAAAATTAAAAGATAAAAAATATTCCAAAAACCTTAAAAACTAATTTTTTCAATTTAATTTAGCAAAATATTTTGAAAGAAAAATTTTATTTTTCTTTTAAAATTGAATTATATTCCTCTTTATAAACTATTAAAAAAACGTATTCAAATAATCCTTCCACTCAGTTAAATAAATATTTCAACAATATTTGAATTAAAAATTAAAAAAATTTTAAAGAAAATTTTCATTTTTTTTTCAATTTGCATTAATATCTAATTAAGTTGTAAACCTTTTAAAAAATTGTTACAGTCTTTCCAAGGCGACCTTAAAATAATAAATAAAGCAAAATAGAGTTTTCGTTCTTATTTTCCATCTTCAAAAAATTCGGAAATAAGAGTTATTTTTCAAGGAAAAATTTTAATAAATGATCTATTATTCAAATTTTGGAAACATCAAAAAAAAAAATTTTGAAGATTCATGAAGCACTTAAGGACTACGTTTTTCGGTGAAAACAGTGAAATAATGTACAAAATCACCCTTGGATAAGTTATGTAATCCAAGTAATATTTGTCCAACGAGAATTTCTTTTCGAAAAAATGTGAAATTTTCACAATTTCAACAATTTTGACAATTTTTACCTTGTTAGATCATGCTAAATTTTGATTTTAATATTTTAGAATTTCCATTTCAACTTTCGGAACTCACACTATTTTCAAGAGCTGTTCTACATCTTTTTTAAATTTACTTTTACAAGTTTGAAATGTTCTCAAATTTGAAATGCACTTGAAAATCCCCAAAAGCCATTTTTTGCAATTATTTTTTACGTTATTTTCAATTTTCCTTTTCATTGAATAACAAAGAAAAATAGTCTCCATGAAAAGGTAAAGATGAGAAAAAATATTTTTTTTTTTTGTCCAATTTCTTCCATGTGAAAAATTTTTTTGAGAAGCAATGGTGAAATACCTTAATTAATCAAATTCCCCAAGGGTGGGAACGTAGTACTTAAAAATATTGTTCAAAAATGATAAATTTTTAAAGATCAGTAAATATTGATATTTTCTTTGAGCTATTTTGGACAGATAATTTTTAAGTTTCATGGTATCTTGAATTATTTTTTTGATGTAACCAAAATTTGAATAATAGATCATTTATTAAAAAAATTTTTTGGAATAATAACTCTTATTTCCGAATTTTTTGAAAATGGAAAATAAGAATAGAAAACTCTATTTTGTTTTATTTAATATTTTAAGGTAGCCTTGGATAGACTGTATGTATTATAGTGTTCATTATAAGAATGTATTTCAAAATACAAAATTTTAGATATTATTTTTTGAAAAAAATTTCCGAGTTGTGTAGTGGTCGAACAAACCTTTATTTTTATAATTATCCCATTAATAAAATTTATCTCATGCAAAAAAATATTGGATTTCTGTAGAAATAAAAACAAAAAAATCAATTGGTTGAAAACAGCACAGAAACAGAAATTGGTTCTTTAAATAAAGTTTAAAAAAGAATTATAAAGGTATATGATATTAAAATGTGAATTTTTGATAAAAATTGAGAATAATATCATTTTTTAATAAAAGTATAAGGAAATCTTTAAAAAAATTTCTAAATCACAATTTAGGAATTCGGGTAAACAAGAGGAACTAAAAACTCCTACCTTAAACAATAATATAAAAAAAAATAATATCATTTTTTAAATTATTTAAATAAATATCATTCTAAAATATAATTTTCAATTATTACGAAATATTTTGAAAAAAGGCCTTTAATATTTTTTGAATCATTGACATTCATTAAAGATCTAACCTCAAAAGATATTTGAATCAAAATTGGGTATTCTTTAGGTTTTAATTCATGTATTCAAAGACCCAAGTCTCTGAAAAACACCTATTAGTGAAAAATTTGTAAATGATTGATTTTTTCCAACCTGTGCTATTTACTACTGTAAGTGAATAAAAATGTTTTCCATTTCTAAACCTTGACAAAGTAAAATTTCGAATAAAGAAAATTGGTTTGGTAAAATTTTACAAAAAAAAAACTAAATTTGAATATAACAAGTTTATCTTCTTATCAGTTTTTTTCAGTCGATATATGTATTTTTAGTTATTAAAGTATTTATTCACAGACTATAAAATACAGATAGTACAAAACAATTCTACACTCTAATACTAATATTTTCATTCTGATATTCAAAATTATAATAGGATAAATTTTCATTTGAGAAAAAAAAAGTGTTTTTAAAACATGTGATAAGCATTTTATAAAGGTGTTATAAAAGTTTAAAATGTTATCAAAATTAATAATAACAACTTTTAAAACCTAAATTTTGTTATAAAATTTGTTAGAAAATTGGTAACATGTTATTTGATGTTATAAGAATATTTTTATTAAGAAAATATTGAAGATATCATCATAGAAAAGGGAATTTGGTTTCTAAATATGTTACAGCCGTTATAACCCTACCTTGAAATCTATGATTAACAGAAAATTCATTTTCTGTATCATACTTGACTTTTTATAATAGGATTTTATGGTTATGTGGTAGCCTATTACAAAACGGTGAAATTTTATAATAGAACAAAAATTTCACATTGAGAAAATATTAGAATTTGAATTTTTGACTATAAATCTTTCTATGATCAATAATTTTGAAAAATTTTCAGGTTTTTGAGGGATCCTTCATATCTAAAGGTCTTAAAATCAAAAGGCAAGACCATTTCAAAGAAATTATCAAATTCTATCTTCAATCTTTGGAAACTTTGTTTTGAATTTTTGAATTTGTTTCGGAAACAACAAGATTTTTTTCTGGGGTCTTTCGAATTAGAAATTTTTTTAAAAACCAATGTCAAACCATAAAATATATATGATAAGGTATAACTAAGGATTTTTTTTTTGTATTTGACAGAGACAAAAAAAGTCAATTTCTATGTCTGTCAAATTTCATGTTAGGTTTGGAACAGCAGTATATAGATTTATTAAAAAAAGTTATTTTATTAGTACAAATAAATTTTTTTAATTAGGATGTTTTTTTAATGTCTCTGAGTTAGCATAAAATATACTTATACATATAAAATGGTACCCAGCAAATATTTCGATATCGCAAATTATTTTAAATTTCTTATATTAATTGGTTTTGAAAAAGAAAAAAATGCAAATAAAGCGATTATTTCCCATTTATTATTTGAATAACTTTAAAAAATCAGAAAATTTTGATTTGATTTTGGTAATCCAGTTTCAAATAGATTGGATGAAATGATTTAATCAATTCAAGAAATGAAAAGAATACTGAAAACCAATGAAAATTTTATCTCATTTAAATATTAACTATTATGAAAAATGATATTTTAATCAATTTTTTTCGATCTAAAATTTTTTAAAATATTTTTTAATATGTGAAAAAATAAAAAAAAAAAAATTGTTTTGATGATCAATTGATTTTTTTAGATCAAATGAAAATTATTTTTCTTGAAATAAAAAAAAAAAAAGTTTTAAATTCAAAAAAAAGTTAGAAAAAAACTAAAAAAAATAGATCTGCACGGTTTCGAACCGTGGACCTTTCGCGTGTTAGGCGAACGCGCTACCACTGCGCCACAAATCTGGACATTTCAAAGCTACTTTCCGATTTAATTAAAAATATTTAAAATTATTTCACTACTGATATCAAAATTAATTTTTGCAACCACAAATATAAGTTTAAGACTGCAATAAGAATATAAAATAAACATCAACCAATAATTTAACAACCAAACAAAATACTCATATCACTTATCATCAAATCTAAACTTATTCAACCACAATAACCTTAAAATATGATCGACAAAAATGTTCAACTATTATTATGATGATACTGATAAATTCAAATATATTTAATAAAAATTTTTGTTCAATTCCATTTTTTTTAAATCCGAAAAATATCAACTTATAAAACAACCTCTGAAAAGTAAAAGAACTTCAGAAAGGCAAACCCATTTTACTACGTTATTTTAACATTTGAAAAAATAAAAATACATTCTTCAAGTCATGTGAAAAAAAATTTTTACAATGGAAAATGAAGTAAAAATTTTCCGATATTTATTTGAATTTATCAGTATCTCATGATTTAAATGATATATTCAAATTATGATTACAACTATAGTCAATAGTTATTATATTTGTGTTGAAAAAAAAACTACTAATTGTATCAAAAAAAATAGAAAAACAAAACAAATCAGATGGAACGTCTAAATTATTTCTCTATAACTAAACTAAAATTCTAAATTATCCAAACAGCTTAAACGTTCCAAAGAATCACAACAATACAATTTCATTCAAATTGGAAATAATTTTAATTTTTGAAAAATATGAAAATCATTTTTTCATCTTTTAGTTTTTGTTTTCATTTCATTTTTTGAATTACGTATCTTGTTTTGTTCGATCAAAATTTTTTTTAACGATCGATTGATTTTAGACTCAATTTGAGTTATTCCAAACGGAAGAACTCAAATAAAATTAGTTGGTAGTATCTACCCATTTGATCGATCAATATTCCTAATAGAATTTCAACAAATTTACAAATGTATTTTTTTGTTTTGTTCTCTCCAAAATTTTTAACCTATGATTTATTTGTATTGATAATGATTTATTTTTTGTTTTGTGGGTATTGTAATATATAAAAAATTGTTAACATTTCAATTGGTGAATGGTTCTAATTTGGTATTTCTTCTTGGAATTGATTAAATAAGTTTTTTTTTTCACAAAACACATTTTGGTGTGTTAAAAATTTTGAATTGGAGTTTTTTTTAAAATTAAACTTTTTTCAAAAAAAATTAAAAAGATCACATAATAAAAACTAATAATTTGAAGTTCTGTTAAATAAAAAATATAATCGAATCAAAAAAATTCCAAATTATATCTCAACTATTCAATTGGATATAGTTAAATAAGAAACAGAAATATGACTTTTCAAAACAGGTAACTATTTTAAAAAATAATTACAAAAAATTGGATCAAAAATTGTGTGACTCACAACACTTTAATGTCAAGGATAAAAGAACAACAAATTTATTTTAAAAAAGTTTACATTACTCTTACAAAAATTACGAAATTACAATCAAGGTAGAGCATTCATTTCTGAAAAAGTAATCACTTTTAAAAATTTAAAGAAACGTGAAAAAAATATAATCTATATAATAATTTGTTTGGTTATTTTCATGATTTGTATTGTTTTAGATTGTCTGTACCAGGAATCTTAAATCAATAGAAAATTATACAATCGGCAATCCTCCTGTTTAAATTAGCAAGTATCTACTTTGCAAATCCGTGTTTCAAATTAAAAAGTGTGTTTCTGTTATATTGAAGATCGAAACATTAGCCCATCCAATAAACCAACAATAAATACTAATTAAATTATTGGTTTCATAAAGTTCGATTATTTAAAAAGAAATCCTAAAAATAAAGATTTAATTGAAAATTTTATCTCAAAAAATAGAGTAAATTTTTATGAAAATGTTCATCAAAAAACAAAAAAATTCAAAAAACTTGAAAATATTACCAACAAAATTTGAAGAATTTGTATTCCTAATTTAAATTTTACTTCAAAAATCTTGGATTTAACATTCTTTATTGATTATAACTTAGGTCTATTATTGGATTTGAACTTAGGTATACTATTTAGTTTCCAATTAGATGTTGCCTTCCAATAAGAAGAAAAAAAATTCAAGGATTATATTTTTAAACATGTATTATAGTTGTTTTGTATACATCATTTTGATCACTGTAAAAGATGGGAATTCAAAAAAATGAAAAGATTGATCAAAAAAAAATCAATAAAAATCATTTATTTCTTGATCTTATCTATAAAATTTGATACAATTACTTTGTTCATACTTGGTTTAATTTAAAATTCTGAATGAAAAAAATTTTTTTTGTGAAATTTTTGAAGAAAAAAATTACTTCCTTCATTTAAAAGAATACCCAAAATATATTTATAAAAAATCCAATTAATTTAATTCATCCAATTCTGTTTTGATTCAGAAAATATGATGTTTTTTAAATTCTTCTTGAAAAATCGACTTTTTGGATGTATTTATTTGTTTTGATAATTATTGTTTTTTCCATTTAAATTGAAAAATCAAAATAATTCTGAATGTTTGATTGAAATTCTTTCAAAATTTTTCTTTTTACTTTGGTTTGAGTCTTTTATGTAACTTTTTTTGAATTTTGAGAATTAACTCTTTTTATTTTACTTTTTAGTAGAATAATACTATTTTTTAGGTTTTGTTTGAAAAAAATATCTGAAAAAAGAATTTTGAAAGCATTTTTGTTAAAAAAATTGTTATGGTGAATAATAATAAATAGTAATGTGACGAGAAATTCAAGGTTATAAATTCTTTTTTTTTCCTACAAACTAAGAAGATAAAGAAAATAAATCTTTGAAAATTGGCTTTTATCGATTTTTTTTTTTTTTCATTCTTTATATAAACAAATTTCTATGGAAAGGTGTTCTTACTTGTTTATTTTTCTAAAAAAAAAGGATTTGTTTCAAATACACACCTTTTTCTGGTCTATTTTTTAATTTATTATTGGAATAATTACAAACACTCCATAAACACATTTCTCAATCTAAAACAAAAATAAATTAAAACTCAGAAATTTTATCAAAAAAAAATGTTCAAAAAATTGGAAAATTGAAGATTAATTCTAATTTACTTTAATTCTTTTCACAAATTGAGTAGCTACAAATGATATTTTGGTTTTCAATGTTTCAATATCCCATGGCACTAAAAAATTCATTTTTCAGTAAAGGTCTTACACAATTAAAATGTTTCAAAAAAGGTAAAATCTACTTACTTTCTTATAGAGTTAGCTTATACCAAAGAGAAGCCTGGGAACCTAGTATGTTGTTATTGGACCTCACCAAATTAGTGCTACTGAGTTCAAATGTCTCTAGAATATCGATTTGTCAAGTAGTAATATTTGTTGATCTCTTCAATTAAAAAATGATCTTTGTACGAGTAAAAAAACCCAACAATTTCAGAATAAAATCTACATTTAAGTCTAATTTAAAGGTTAAGTTATCAATATTCAGACTTTGAAAGTTGCAAAATATCTTTCTTAAATTTCTAGCAAAATGTAGATTAGTTACTAAAAAAATCAATTTTTTTCCAAAAAATTCAATAATTAACCAATAGATTCATTTGGTCAATTAATTCTCAAATTTTGGAAATATATTGATGTTACAATTAACTTTATCAAAGGCAAACAAAACTAATTAGTCTTTGTGCTTTTATGTTGATGATTATTCAGTTAATCTTCGAAATTAAAAAAGTATCAAAATAGTTACTTTTAGAGTTTCTAAATATGAATTATTAAAGACTAAAATACTATTATTTTGAGTTTCTTATTTTAGATTTGGAAAAGGAATTAAAAAAAAAAATTCAAAATGAAAATTTTTAATTGCGATCATTCATAAAAAATGTAATAGACTCCATTTCAATATCGTTGTCCCATTAAAAATCAAATTTTGAAAATAAATATTTTTATAAATTCAAGTTATCTTTTCTAATAAAAAAATTACTATTTGAATATTCAGTTCAAAACACTAGAAATATTTGTTTTTCTTCTAAAAATAATATAAAAAAAAATAAAAAAAAATTGGATCATTTATTATGAAATTTAGTAAAATTTATTGTGCAACAAGATCTGTAATAGATTTTTCAGAGTTATTTGAGCCATGGTGTATTAATTACCATTTAAACCCAATTTCTAACAAACTTTGATTTTAGAGAAATCTATGGTGACATTAATCCCTTAAATAAAAAAAAGACCAGATAATCAATTCAAAAACTCTAGGCAGAATCCATCAGAAAGTAATATTTTTTCTCAGGCCTTATTGTTTTTTAATTGAATAAAACAAAATACCCCCCATGTTTGTCACCTAGTTATCTCTGTATGGGTAAAATTGATCTATAAAAGAACTGAAAAGGAATTATCAAATACCTAACTAAGACTGAGCATTTTCCTAAAACTTCAAAACTTTTTATTGGTTTTTTTTAATCAAAAATTGTTATTTTTCAAATTTTATCGTCATTTTAATGAATTTAATTTGCCTTATGAAAAAAAAAATCCATTCTTGAATCTCAAAAACAAAAACCAATTTCCAAAATATCTTTTAATACATCCTATAAAATATATAAATAATTAAAATTAATTCTTCCAAAAAAACGAGTAAAATTTAAAACGCTTGAAAATTAACAACTAGAAATGAGAATTGTGTACTCACAAAAAAGGGTTTGTAAGGTTTATAAAAAGATTTGTTGAAACTTTTCAAAGACAAAAATCAAATTCATTTTTCTACTTCTTTATCATTTTACAAAAAAACCTTTTCATTTTGCTCATCTTTTCAAATTTGTGAAATCAAAAAATATTCATCCAGAATGGCATCACAAAATACAAAGATCTATGAGTACATTATAATTTCTGGAATTGGAAACCAATTAAAAGCGCTTGATATTGATGATTCTGAATCGATAACTTATGCTATGGAGTTATTATTCGTACCCGAAATACTGAAGTGTATCCCACAGACTGCAAAGCCGCCTCCCATTTTGGAGAAATTTCTTCAGCCCTACGAATGCATACGTCTCCACGCGCAGCCACAGGAGCCTGCTTATCATGAATTTGTATTAACTGGCGAAACTGGTGATCAATTGTATGGGTTTGCTGTTACAGCTTACCCCCGTTTTAGCAATGAAACCTATCTTGCACTTCGTGAATTGTTTAAATCTCAAGGTAAAGGATCACCCTTTTTCCTTTTCCTTGTCCTTTTTCTTTTCCTTCTCCATATCTTTTTCTATTTGTCATTAAGGTTTTCTTTTTATCAGAAAAGATTTTTTGTATTTTCATTTGTTAAATCAAGTTTTTTTTTTTGTCTTTCTCTTTCTCACTTTCAAATTTAAAAAACCTGATCCATTTCAAATATACAAATTAAAAACAAGCCATTTTTTAAAATGGAAACTTCTATAATAATTTTTCCAATTGATCCTAACAATTCTTTTTATTTGTAATGAACTTTTTTTCTTATTTAAATTTCTGCTTTTTGTGTTTTTTGTTGTGCAAATGCCCTTTTTATTCCTCTTGGTGTCTGAATTATTTTATAAATTATCCAATAAAGGAAGAGACAAAGGAATACCAGACACTTTGCATAGTGCAAGGACGCTTTCTGTGATTACAAAATTTCCATACCACAAAACATTTATGGAGATCTTAAAAAAATTTATTGGGAACCTCAAAGAGGGCTGGAAATTTAATCAAAAATTAGCACTGAATTTTGCTTCTTTATTAGAGAAAGTAGATATACCAAAACCCCATCTCATTCCAAAGCCTTTAACATGGAAAAAAATTCATTTTGGTTCTTTTCCAAGTTTACCAAAAGAAAAGGATTTGCCTTTAGCTGATGTTTGTTCATTACTATATTTTTTTTTCTTTTTCTTTTTCTATTTCTTTTCTTCTTTACTCTTTTCCCCATTATTCTTTTCTCCTTTAATCTTTTCTCTTTTAGTCTTTTTTCCTTCCTCTAGAATAATGCTTATTCAGCGAATTCAGAATCATAACAAGTAAATTTCAAAAGAAAAAAAATTCGTTTTGAGAATTTATGATAATATTACTTTCCAATTAAATTCTTAACTTGTTATTTTGTTAAAGCAGCTCTAAAAAAGTGAGATTATAAATTTTTTGATAGCTGTATTAATATATGTCTTTATATATGGGGATCAGGATTTATTGTTATGGGTTGGATAGGGAACTACCCAATCTGTTAAAGAGAGAATTTTGAAGTGACTAAATTTGAGACTTCTAATTCAAAGAGTATCTAGAAAAGATACAGCCATCAGAAGTATTTGAATCTTAATATACAGGGATAATGTTTTTTTAAAGAATATGTTTTAATGAATATAAACATCTAAATTTGATTATTATAGTGTTAAAACTAACCTAACCATATTCACTATTTTTGTTCAACAAACCTCCAGAATCTTTTCCATAAAAATCGAAAAAAAATAAAAAATATTTTCAACGTTTTATTATTTTTGAGTTAGTAAAATCAAATGAATTTAAAGATCAGTCCAAATGAATGATGACGTTTGCTTGGTTCTCTCGGAAATTCGAATAACTAATGATAACCATTTTATTTTTTTGAAAAAATCAATGAATATTCATTGATTTTTTTTCCCTTTAAAAAATACAACACCTTTTTTTCTATGCCGAGTGGAACACACACACCTAAAACAAAACAGTTTTAAAGTCTAAATGGAAATTAAACTATTCTTTCTCTTTGTTGAGGAATAAACTTTGTCTTTTTTTCTATTTTCTTAAATAAAAAAAAAGATAAAATCTAAATATTGCCAATCATTCAAGTTATAAATGGTTTTTTTAAAAGTCTATTTGTAATATTATAAGCTCAATTGGAAACAAAAAAATCTCAAAAATTAAATCTCATTATTGAAAAGGAGAGCCGAAACCTCAATGTTTGCCGAATATTTAATTTTTATAAAGAAAATTTCCTTCAAAAAAAACAATTAAATACATTTTTTTCCAGCTTTACTCTCTAAATTAAATAACATTTTTATCTTTTCAAATTCGAAAATATTAAGGGTGATTTTCCAAAAAATAATTTCATAAAAAAAATAAATAAATTCTTACGTTTCGAAATATTAGAGGTTTTGATGATAACATATATTATCATGATATTAACAATAAAATCGCGATAATATTAAAAATCGTGATTAGTCCAACTTTATCACGATATTCAACTTTAATGCGATATCCAACTTTATCGCGATATTCAACATTATCGCGAAAAAATGAAAAATTATTTTTTTGAGATTACCTTAAAAAAATCTCTTGACTTTTACAACACTTTCCCCTTTCATAAATGTTTGAAAGTGTTTGTAAGGGTTGTGTTCTGTCTTCAAGTGTTTGAAAGTTTTGAAAGACATAAAGTTTTTGTAAAGGGAATGAGTTTGGTTTGTTCTGGAAAAAAATTGTTTTCTTTTCATTTTTTTTAACAAAATATAAAATCTCAAACAAATTTTATGATCAAACTAATAATTACCCATTCCAACAATTTAATTGAATATAAGATAGATGTGTTTTCTTACAATGGATTTGTTACCTTCACAACTTTAAATAGCCAAAAAGAATAAAGAATAATTTTCACTTCTTTATAGTGATCGATCAAACAATAAACTCAAAGCTCTAATTGTGTTTTCTGTCCAATACAAAGATGCTCAAAGAAGAAAAAGAACAAGAAGACAAATCTATAAAAAATGCTTAATAATTGGTGATCATCTGACAAGGATGTTGTGAAAGCTAATGAAAAGTTTACCGACCCCTTTTAGCTTTCGGAGAATATTGAAAATGTTGTAACCTAAAAATACATTCTTTAAAGAACAGATAAAGGGTTGGTTGTTTTAGAAGGTCTTTTATTCAACTCAATTTACAACACCACGATTAACTGAAAAAAGATTTATTTCTATTTATTTCTTATTGTTGTTGATCTTAAAGGATCGATAGGTTTGTCAACCAAATAAAATGAAAACACAATAAAACTCTTTGATCTGATCCTTGATTGAATCAAGTATCTTTTTTGTTGTTTTTTCAAAGAATGACTTTTTTTCACCCAAGCTATTTTTTGATCAAAAAAAATTATTTTGTTAAAATATTTCTCAATTAGCCCAAAAACCCATCAACTATTATATCGCGATTACTTTTTAATCGCGATATTTTGGCATTTATCGCGATTTTATAGAATTATCGCGATTTGTTATATTATCGCGATAATATTGAATATCGCGATTTTCTGATATTATCGCGATTTGATAGAAATTATCGCGGTTTTTGTAACTTTATCGTGAATTAATCATGTTATCATCAAAACCTCTATTATTGAATTACAAAACATTTTTTTTTTAAATCTGCTGTCTATAAGAAAAAAAAAAAAAAAAATGAAAATAAAAAAAAAAAATCAACAAAAAAAAATAAAAATTAGGAAATTAGAAAAGATGTTATGATCAAAAAATTTGAAATTTTATTTTGAAAATGATAATGTTTAAAACTCATAGAATATGCTCTATTTCTTCAATAAAAACTGGGTACCTTTAACTGAAAAAAGTTTATTATCAAGGAGAAGGACTTGGTATATTCCAAGGAGATCCCCCCCTAACCTATATTATTTATTCTAATTTCATATTTTCTTTTTCTATCAGAAATTATTCCATTAACAGAAAATTGACAACTATTTTGTAGATGATTTTATTTAACTTATAAAAGGAAATAAAAATTAAATGAAATAAAAGATTAAATTCAATTTATTAAATTATTATTCAATTTTGATTAAAACCTAATAAAGAAAAAACACTTATTTCAAAAAATTTAAAATAGGATTAAAAATTTGGGAATTTATTTGAAAAAAATTTCACATTTAGTATATAATCTAAAAAAGGCAAAAGAAACTTATAACAATTCTAAACAATAATCCAATAATAATTTATTAACAAATAATTTGAAAATTAGATTATTTAAATCTTTTAAATTAAGTCAATTAATATATGGATTAGAAATATATAATTATGAAATAAAAACTTTAAATTATTTAAACACTCTTGTATTAATCATGTCTTAATAAAATATAAAAAATAAATTGAAATACACCAATTATTATTTATAAAACGGAATGTAGAATTGAAAATATGATAATTTCAGTAAACAAAAAATTTTTTAAATTCAAAAATAAATTAAAAAATTTATCTCTCTCTTATCTTGAAAAATTAATAAAATTCAATAAAAGAATCAACAATAAAATTAATTGGAATTCAAAAAACCTAAACATTCTTCAAAAAGAAATTTATAAATATAATTATAATGAATTGCTGAATTCTAGTAGTTGAAAGTGTCGTGAGGTTTTTTTTAATTTAAAAAACCAAAAATATTGATTTAAAACCCAAAGATATAAAATTTATCAATTAAGCTTTAACAATTATAAAATTCAGAACATTTACTAACTGCTTTAAATAGATATTACTATGTAATCAATATAAATTCAAATAAATGTTGTCCTTTATGTTTAAAATATGAACATAAAGAAATAATAGAAAATATTGATAACTTTTTATGGATATGTCATTCCTTATGAAAATGATAGATTAATTTTCCTTAATGAATTAAAAGAAATAAATTCCAATGAATTTATTTTAAACTGTGATAGTTTGAAATTATTTTCATTAATTAATAATCTTGAAATATATGATTTTTTTACTTAAATTTCCTGAAAAGAAATTGAGTATAAGTATAACTAGAGTGTAATTTACACTTTTTCAATAAATAAATAAATAAATAAAAACATTTACATTGAAAACCATTATTAATATGGAATATTAGGATCATTTTTCAAAAAAATATTTTTTTAAAAAATTCAAATCATAGAAACTGATCTCATTAATAAAAATATAATAATCATAGAAACCAAAATTCAAATTTTTAACACAAAAAAAAAAAATGAAGAACAATCTCTATAATACAATTTCATTCACTTTAGAAATAATTTTGATTTTTCCAAAAATTTTTAAATTATTTTTTTGTTTTTTGTTTTCATTTCACTTTTCCCAATTTTGTAATTTGTTTAATTCATCATTTTTTTTTCTTTCAAACAACTGGTATTAAGATAGAGTTGTATTGTTCCAAATAGAAAAACTATAATAAAATTAGTTGATGTTTTCGAACAATTTAATCAATCAATATTTGTAAATAGAATTAAAACAAATTTACCAATATATTTTTTTCTTGTTTTTTCTCTCTTCAAAATTATTAACAAACCCTTGATTTATTTTGATCAATAATTATTTATTTTTTGTTTTGTGGATATTGTAATTTATAAACAATTGTTAATATTCCAATTAGTGAATGACTCTAATTTGGTATTTCTTCTAGAATTGATTAAATAAGATTTTTTTTTTCTCAAAAATTGAATTTTTCTATGTTAATAATTCTGTATTGGAGTTTATTTTAGAAACAAAACAAAGGAATAAAATAAAATCTTTGAATTCTACATATAATTCAATATTTCAAAGAATAAAATAAAAAAATAAAAAAAATGTATTTCTATTTCATTTGAAGAATTAAAAATAATTTATATTTTTAAATTTTGATAATATTCATTATTATTTATTTAAGACGCGCCAATATATTCATTATCCTTCTTAAACATTATGTTTATTTTTTATAATTCTAATTCAAACAATTTTTTTCTTAAAAATATATTTATTAAAATTATTAACACAAAACAAACAGGTTGATTTCAGATTATTGTTTTCGACTTTGTCATTAGAAAATATTGTTTTGATTTGGACGTCATTATTACTTGAAAAGAAATTACTTTTCATCTCTCGTTCTTTGGAATATCTTACACCTTGTATACATGCATTACAACATTTGATTTACCCATTTAACTGGCCTTATCCATTTATTCCAATTTTACCATTAAGTTTTACTGAAGTATTTGAATCACCTGTACCATATCTCATTGGCTGTTTATCTTCTGTTTTAGAAATAGAATTTCCACAAAATGATGTAAGAATTATATTATTTTTTTTTTTTTTTTTTTTTTTTTTTAGATATTTTTCATTAAAAATTAAAAAAAATGAATCGAACCTTAAAATTTTCATTCTTTTTAAAATTATATCAATTAATAACTTAAAAATTACTTTTAGTGAAAAAAATACTTTTGTAAAACAGCTGTATTTTAAATTTTTGAAAATCTTTTTTCGTTATCTCTAACTTAGAATTGTATCCCTTTCAAAAGTATTTCAAAAAGTTCGAATATTTATCTTTTAGAAAGAAAATTATTTATATTAAATTTTTATACATTCAAATTTAAAATTGAGTTTTAATGGTTTATAAAAATTAATATGCCCCCACGACCCAAAAAACACTAAAAATCGAAAACTGAACAAATACCTTCCATTAAAAAAATTAAAAAAACTAAATGAAAAAATAAAAATAAAGAAAGTTTTCATTTAAATTTTTCTTGAAAACATTTTTTGCCAAAATGATTGAATTCAAACTTGAAATTATGTATATTTTTATATACAATATCTTATTTTAACTCATTTACGAAAAACAAATTCTAAATTATAGGAATTTTATTTTCCCAAAAGGGACTAATTTGGTCTCCAAATGTTTTTTTTATTTTTAAAGGATAAAATTAAAAAAAAAAATTAGTTAAAAGGGATAAAATCTCTGGAAGAATCTTCTAATTTAATATTTTAACTTATTCTTTGATTTCAAAATTTTCTCAACCCAATTTTTCAAAAAAAAATAAAAAAGTGCACATATATTTTCAAAAAATATTTTCGATATTCAAAAGTTGAGAGTGTTTTTATTCTAAAAAAATTTTATACCAGTGGTTAATTGAGTTAAGTTATAAAGCTAAATTTTGAAAAATATTAATCAGAAAAAAATAGTGCTTTTTTATATTAAGGACATATATTGAATTTAAATTAGTAAAACCTTAATTTGAAAAAAAATGTTTTTTATTTTTTTTTATTATTAATTGAAGAAGTGATCCAACAAAATTGCCATCTTTTTTGCAGTTATATTTTCCAGAATTTAAAAGAATTGAGTAAAATCATAGGTTTTATTCTATTCTTTTGAATTATGGAAAACCGCCGTTAGCTTTTTTTTGAGTTTTCTGTTTATTAGGAAATTCGATAGATTTTCGTTAGGTTTTTTTTACTTTAGAAATAAACCGAAAATTTTAATAAATTTTCGGTTTATTTCTAAAGTAAAAAAAACCTAGAACACTTCACTAATAAAACAGAAAACCTCAAGAAAATCTAGGCACTTGACGGACACTTTCGTTAGGTTTTTTTTAATTTTTAATATTTGAAATAAAACGAAAATTTCATTAATTTTTTTTTTATTTCCCAAATTAAAAAAAATCCTAGGCACTCTAATACACTTTTCAACACTTTCCGAACCACTAAAATTGTATTTAGCGTTTTTTATCCACGCTATAAATGTAGACAAGATTACACCTCAATAGAATATGAATCTAAAAAATGAAAAGAAAAAATTTTATTTCGAAACAAAGACAAGAAAAAAACCCAAGGAAACAGAGAAAGAAGTAAAAAAATAATAATAATAAAGCAAAAACTTCATTTAAAAGTTTTTTTTGTACCTCTGGGGTTGAATGGGTTGGTGGTTGTTTCCTTTTTTTCGATCGAATTTTTTTCGATCGCCACCATAATTTGTTTTGATAAAGATTCCTAAATATTTGATGAAATATAGATCAAATAAAATGTAGTTACTTTATTAAATACTAAATTCAAACTTTGTAAATTTGTTGAGTATATAAAGCACTAAGTTTTTAAGAATAAGAATTGGTTTTCGAATTTTTCTTTTGTGTTACTTTGCTTTTTTTTTATTTTTTGTGTTTTTTTTTTTTTTTTATTTTATTTTTTTTTTTTTGTTAGATTTTTTTTTCCAAGTTTTTCGAATCTTGTTTTCGCAAAATATCCGTACAATATACTGACCCGGCAGAATTAGCCCAGTTCAAGTGCTGACATATTGTACAGAAAAATAGATTTAGTTTGGGTTCAATTTCAAATCACATCAGTTGGATTCGGTTCTCTTCAGTTGCATAAGCCCAGTTCAATTTGTTCAAGATCAGTTCAATTTTACTGAAGATCTAATCAGAACCAGTTCTATATATTTAAGATCTAATCAGACCAACTTCTTTTCGTTAAAGATCTGATCAACTTCAAGTTTTGCTTATTCTTATAATGATTTTTTATTCCTTTTACCTCTTCCGAACACTTAAAAAAAAGAGAGAGAGACCCAAAAACCTAAGGAACTTAAGGAACCTAAGGAACCCAAAGAACTTCAAAAGGTGATTTGGGAAAAATAAAAAGTATAAAAAATAATAATATAATGATTAAATAAAGAATCTTGTATCAATATTATTATGAATTTTAGGGATTGTAATTTTATTTTAAAATTAAAATTTTTCTTTATTAAATAGAGGTTTTGATTATGACATATATTATCGCAATATTTGAAAAAATCTCGATTAGTCCTACTTTATAACGAAAAATCATAAAACCACGATAATGTGGATTATCACGATATTCCACATTATCACAATATTCACATAATCGTGAAAAAATGAAAAAAATTATTTTTTTGAAATCAACTTTAAAAGAAATCGCATTACCTTCACAAAATCTTTAGACTTTTACAACGCTTCCCCCCTTTAAAAATATTAGAAAATATTTAAAAGGGTTGTAAATTGTCTTCAAGTTTTTAAAAGTTTTGAAAAGACATCAAGCTTTATCAAAACTCATGAGACTGTTTGTAGTTGAGAAAAAAAATTTTTTCATTTTCATTTTTTTTTTACCAAATATTAAATCTCAAACGAATTTTATGATCAAACTTATAATATAACAATTTCAACAATACACTTGAATATAAAATAGATGTATTTTTTTAAAATGGGATTATTACCTTCATGATTTTAATAACCAAAAAGGAGAAAGAATAATTTTCCTTCTTATTGGTGATTGATCGAAAAAAAAAAAACCTTTAAAGCTGAGTTGCGTTTTCTGTATAATACAAAGATACTCTAAGAGGAAGAATTAAAAGAAGAATAATCTAAGAAAAAAATCTAAATAATTGATGATAATGTGTCTAGGTTGTTGTGAAAGTTTTTAAAAAGATATCCAACTCCTTTTAACTTTCATAGAATATTGAAAAAGGGTTTTTAACCCTAGAACACATTCTTTAAAGAATTCGTTAAGAGTTGGTTGTTTTAGAAGCCTTATTTATTCAAAGAAATTTATAGCACCATGATTGGCTGAGAAACTATTTATTTGACTTTTTTTATTATCGTTTTTTGATCTAAAAGAATCGATCGATCTGTGAACCAAATCAAAATAAAGAAGAATGAAAACTCTTTGATCTTATCCTTGATTGAAATCAAGTATCTTTTTTTTTGTTTTTTAAAAGAATAATTTTATTTTCAAGGATCTATTTTTTTGATCAAAACAAATTTTTTCACAAAAATATTGTTGAATTAGTCTTAAAATCCATCAACTATTATATCGCGATTAATTTTTATCAAGATATTTTGATGTTTATCTCGATTTTTAGAAAATTATTTGTGATTTTATAGAATATCGCGATTTTCTGATCTTATCCCGATAATATCGAATATCGCGATTTTCTAAAATATCACAATTTGATTTGAATAAATAATTGCGATTTTTGTAACTTTAACATGACTTAACAAAGATATCGCCAAATTCTCGAATATATCTGAACCTAAATTCTAATGATTTGTTTTATTTTTACATCCATCAAATTATTTTTGATAAATCTACCTACCTTAAATAAAATTTAGGAAATCATTATTGATCTTGATTCAAATCATATTATTTCGAAAGAACCAATTCTTTCATTACCAAATAGAATACATCAAAAATTATTAAAAGGGTTATTAGCATATTGTAATTTATTTAAAAAGCCAAGGAAATCATTAAGAATATCACCACTTACAGGCGTTGAATCAATTGGTATTATCAAAAAAACTCATGCATATGAATTAACTTCATTTTCATCTTCTTATGAAGAAGAAGAGGAAGATCATGAAGAAACAAGTGAAGATTTAGATGGTGATGGGAATGAAAAGGAAAATATTAACGAAAATGAAAGTGAGGAAGAAAAACAAAAAGAAAAGGGAAAAGAGAAAGAAAAAGAGAAAAGAAAATCAAAAATTTTTAATAAAATTAGAGTATCAAGATTTAGAAGAAAAAATTCACAGTCTTCTCTTGAAAGTGAAAAAAAAAAGAATAAAAATAAAGAAAATTCTGAAAACAATTCTTCAAATACCCCCCAAAAAAAAAGAAAAAACACATTTCCAAAATTTAAAAAAAAAAGTAATAATAATCAAAAAGAACCTAATAATTCTTCGGGAAACAAAAACAATGATGAGAATGAGAACGAAAACGGAAATGGTAATGGTAAAGTGAATGTGAATGTGGATGGAAATGAAGAAAAGGAATTGAATGATAAAGTAAATAATAAAAAAAGCAATTTAGATAACAACAAAGAACCAAAAAATGAAAATGAAGATAATGAAAATGATAATAAAACCCAAAAAGAAGGAGAGCAAGGGGTACAAGAAAAACAAGTGGTTCAAGAAGGAGTAGAACAAGAACAGAAAACAAAAAAAGAAGAAGAAGAGAAGACGAGGAAAGAAGAAGGAGAAGAGAAGAGAAAAATAGAAGAGGAGGAGAAAAGGAAAAAAGAAGAAGAAGAAGAAGAAGAAGAAGAAATCTTTCAAATTGAAAAAATAAGAAATCTTTTTTTATCAGTATTTGTAGGATGGTTTAAAAAAATAGCAAGATTTATGATTATACCCAAGAATGAAGAGGAAATGTCAAATTTAACGCTTTTTGATAATAAAAAATTTTTAATGAACGCGCCAGAGGATTGTGTACCATTTTTAAAAGAATTTTTAAAGTCTCAAATGTTTATTTCGTTTATACAAGAAAAAATTTTGGATAATAATACTACTTTTCAATATTTTTTTAAACAGATCCATATTAAAATGGAAAAAAGATGTTTACAATATACTTCAAATCAAAACCCTGAAATAAAAGGTTGGCTAAAAAAAAGAAACTTACATGGTTTAAAAAAATGGAAAAATCGATTTTTTTGGCTACAAAATGAAAAATTATATTCTTCTCATAAGAGTCTAGGTTCCAAAAATGCACTTTTAAAAAGAATACCATTGGTTAAAGGGAAAACTACAGTAAGGATACCTGTCCCAAAGGAAATTTTACAAATGGAAATGGACAAGGATAAGGAAAATGAAAATGAAAAGCAAAATGAAAGAGAGAAAGAGAAAGAGAAAGAGAAAGAGAAAAAAAGGCATAAGAAGAAGAAAGAAAAGGAAAAAAATAAAAACGATTATAAAAGGTTTGATTTAATAACCTATTATAAGCATAAAAAAAAATTAGATCTTTTAGTTGAAAGAAAATTCGAATTATCTGCACCAACAAAAACAATTCGAAAATTATGGGTTCAATATTTAAAGTCTGTTTGTATGAGTACAGAGGAGGTAAATTTCTTAGGTCAATTTGATTCCAAATTGCCTAAAGAAAAAAATGAACTCTGGGAAACAATGAGAAGGAAATCTGGGAAAAGAGATGTAATTGATTTGAATGAAGTATACCAAAAGAAAGATGAAAAAATTGTTAATATTGGTTCAGTTAAAATGGATTTTTGGACAGAACAAGAGGAATCAACTAAAGAAGATTATTCTGATTTTTCTTCAACAGAAAATAAAAAAGATACTTTCAAGAAATCCTTAAATGAACAGAATCGAATAAATACGATGAAAAATGAAATTAACACGGAAAGGGGAAAGGAAAAGGAAAAAGAAAAGGAAAGAGAAAACGAAAAGGAAAAGGAAAGGGAAAGGGAAATGAAAAAAGAAGACGAAGAAAATGGAAATGGAAATGAAAATTAAAAAAAAAATGGATTTTTTCCAAAAAATTCCTTTTTTTAAAAAAATGTAATCTAATTGTTAAATTTTAAATTTATTTTTCAAATAGAGTAAAGTTTTAATAAACTTAATCTATTTTTTTAAATTTTTTTTTGATTTTACATATTTTATTTATTTAGTAAAAAAAAAAAAAACAATTATAAAATTTGTTAATATTTTCAAATTAACCAAAGACATCAACAAATTCGTTTTAATTATTTTTTTTTTTTTTTTTTTTTAGAAAAGAAATATCTCTTTAATATTTAATTAAATAATTCATAATATTCATTTTTTATTTTTATTTTTTTATTATTTTGAGGATAAAAATTCAAAAATTTGCAAAATTGAAATTTTTTTATTTTTATTTGGTTATTCAGGACTTTCTTAAAGGTCTAATCTGGTTATTTTGAAAATTTTTTTTTTGATTTTTCCTATTTTTCAAAAATTTTGACTCACTTTATAATTTTAATGGAAGTTGTTTTGTTTGGTTTGATACAATATTCTTATCAAAATCAATCTTTCATTTTTTGAGATCAGAATCATAATTTCAAATTTTTAGGATCAGAATAATTGTTTCAAATTTTACAATACATTTTTTAAAATTTTTGTTTTGCTTATTTTTGTTTTTGTTTTTCTTTTTTTTTGAGAAATTTTTTTTTTTCTTTTTGATTCTTTTTTTTTTATTTTTATTCTTTTTTTTGGATTTTTGTTTTGTATTTTTTTTCTTTTTTTAATTTTTTTTTTTTTTTTGTAAAAGATCTTCGAAAAGATAAATAATCATTTAGAAAATTACGGTTATGTAATTTCTTTTAAAATGAATTTGATTATTAACAAAAAATATTCCTGTTACACTGTTTTTCAGTAAAAGATGATTAATAAAAAATTGTTAATATCCTATTCAAAAATTGTGATTAACTTTTTTTTAGTTTTTGTTTGATTTTTTTTTAATTTTTAAAATATCGGTATTTTTTTTTATTTATTTTGAAGATAGGAAATTAATTTCCTCTTACAGCCGTTAGGTTTTCCAGGATTTATAAGAGTGGAGTAAAATCATAGATTTTCCTCAATTCTTTTGAATTCTGGAAAACCTAGGCACTTTCCCTAATTTCTAAATTTTTGTTTAGAAATGTCAATAAAGAATCATAATTCTCTTTCTCGTTAACTAATGATACAATAAATTATGAGTATTTGTTACGAATAATATCAATAATATTATTCTGATTAATTTTGTTAATTTGAATTAAATCTTTAATCCAAATTGTTAGATTTTTTTTCAAAGAATGGGAAGTCCCTTAAAAAAATATATGTATCGAAATATCAGTATTTTTATATATTTAAAATAATTTAAAAAAGATTTCTGAATTAGAGTTAATAATCAGTTGAAAATTGAATCTGAAAGAAATATATTTTTTTTCTCAATTTATTCTTTTCAGGCAATTGTAAATTTTTGTAAATTATTTTATTTTGGTCTATTATTAATTTCAATTAAAAAAAATTAGTTTAAATTATAAGACGAAGGTTTTTATAATCTATGAAAACTTTTCAAAAATCAAGATATCTCTTCTAAAAAGTCATATTGTAGAAAATTCGAGAGAAATTTTCAAAAATTGTGATGCTATATAAAATCGGAGTATTCAAAAAAATTCTTGATGATTATCATAAAATCAATAGAAATGTAAAATAGGACTAGTGAAAAATTCATTATATGTTATCATTAATATATTTACTTTGAAACCAAAGTTTTTTTTACAAATATCAAGTGAAAGGATATAATATCAGAATAAATATAATAAATTGATAATAAAAAGATGGTATATAAGTATAAATTATTAATTTCAAAATAATTTACGATGATTTTTCGACTTATTCGGTAAATTTTATTTATGAGTGTTTTATTTCATTACTAAAAAGAACTTGAAAATAAATTCACTTTTTTAAAAATTGACTAAAAGAAACTAAATAAAATAACAACTTGTTATGAGTTTTTATGTTATATTTTTTGATTTGGTCGGGGTATTGATTCATTAGATCAATATAAAATTTAGAACTAGAAAGTTAATTAAATAGTATTTAAGTTTATTGTGGTGTTATAAATTGTCTTGCAAAAAAAGATCTTCTCCAATATCCAACTCTCAACAAATTCTTTAAACAAGGTGTTATTGAGTTAAAACATTTACAATATTCTATGAAAGATGAAACAGAATTTGTATAACTTTCCTAAAGCTTTTTCAATAACCTAACTGCATTATCACCAATTATTTTTACTTTTTCTGATTCTTTTTCTTCAATTTATTATTTTATATTGGGTAGAAAAGACACAATTGTTTAAAGGGTTTTTTAATGGATCACCAATCAGAAGGAAATTATTCTTTATTCTTATTTCTTCAGTTTGATTATTTAGCTTACAAAAGTAATAAAAACATTTTAAAAAAAAACACCTATATTATTCAAGTTTTTTTTTCAAAATGGGTGATTAATAGTTTGATCATAAAATTTGTTCGATATTTTACTTTTGTAAAAAATAAAAATAATATAAAGTAAAAAAATTTTATGACTGTTAAAAAATATTGACTTTCAGAAAGCTTTGAGAACTTCAAACCTTTCAAAAAATTTAGTATATTTTTCAACTATTTCAAATAATTACAAGTATTGTTAAATTAAGGAATGTTGTTAAAGACTTATTTTTGATAAAAATGAGAAGTTTTATCGTAAGGTTTCAAAAAAATAATTATCTTTATCACGATAATTTGGATTATTGGTATTTTATGGAATATCGCGATTTTATCTTTTTTCGTACTAACGTAGTACTAATCGTAATTTTTTCAGATTATATTGAATTTATTGTTTATCCTCTGTGAATCAATGTTAGTTCAAATACTCTTTTTTATTATTGTTTTCAAAAAAATCAAAAAAAAAAATCCAACATTTTAAGAAAAAAAAAAAAAGAACAATACTTAATTTTGAATGTAAATTGATTTGAATTATACTTTTGAATATAATTGTGTTTCGAAGTTTTACCTTTATCACTTTTTTAGATCTTTTTAGATTTTTTTTCTCATTTTTTTCTAACTGAATCCTCTTTAAAAGAAAAATCTAACACACAAATATATTTTTTTTGTATTTTATTATAGAAAATGTGTGTATTGAATTAAATTTTGATATAATTGAATATTTAATGAAATAAAAGAATTTCAATCAAAAAAAAAAAAAAAAAAAAAAAAATTGGATTTAGCTATAATTAAATTTGAAAATGTAAAACAAGAAAAAGAGATATTTTGATTTTTTGGATTACGATTACAAAATTGGAAAGATCTATAGGTTTATAATTTTTTAATGTATTAAAAAAGATAAAAAAATGATTTTTTTAATAACCATTTTAAAGAGTAAGTTGCTTCATATATCTTAAATAAATTCACAAAAGTAGTTTTAATTTATAATTCATAACTATAATAATTTAATGTTCTGGAATTATTAATATCTTATAATGTAAATCGGAATAAAAGTTTAAAAGAATGTCTTTTAAAGGAAATACAAAATACCATACTTCAAGATTTTATTGAAAATTAAAAAAAACCTTTATTAATCCTCAAACTTTTTTACATTCTTGAATAAAACAAGAAAAAATTAACAAATTTATTTTTTTACCTCTTCTTCAATTTATTTTCCACTTTAAGTTTCTAGATATATATATATATAATTGTGACTTAAACTCTCTTATATTTAAAAATAAACTTTAAATAAGAGTACATAGATGATTTTGATTTTCAAACCTTTTGAAAGGAAAGTTTGAATTTGGATTGAACAAAATTTTTTTTCCATAAGGTATTTCACATGTGGGAAAAGTGATGTCTTAATATGTTAAATTTTTGACTAAATTTTTCATTTTTCCAAAAACTTTCAAACTTTTTCAATGATCCCCAACGATGAAGGTTTTTTCAGGCGACTTGGGGATTCTATGAGCTAAAAAAATCGATTTAATAATTGAATAAAAATATTTGAGGAAGTAAACCGAAATTTAAAAATCGAAATAATTTTTAGGAATCATAACACAAAAACGACCCCAAATATTTTTATTCTTTCATTAAATTGTTTGTTATGATATTAGAAACCTCATATTTGTAAACAAGATACCTTCCAAGTTGTTATACATAGGAAAAGTTTTATATTTTTAGGAAAAAAGACAAATTCAGTAAAAAAACTTAATATATTAAGACATCACTTTGTGCATAAGTATTTTCCAAAAAATAAATCAAATTTTATATTTTAACAAGATCCCTTGGCTCAACAATCTTAGAAGTGTATAAATATAAAGGTGTGTAATAAAATAATATTCATTTGTCAAACAAATTGGATATTCCTTAATATTTAAAAATGCTTGTTTCCAATTACTGAACAATCTTTAACTTGTTTTACTTTTTACGAAATTAGGTACACATTGATAATGATATTTTAATTTCTAATTTCAATTAAAGATCAAAGAAAAATTACTGATATTTTTCATTCTCAAAAAAAAAAAAATATTTTACTTTTTCCTATTTGATAAAAAATAAAGAATAAAACCTCTCAAAAATTCTAAATTAACACTCCTTAAACCTAAAAAATAAATCCTATTTGTCTGAAAACAGTAACAAAACCAGAAATTTTTTGGAAAAAGATTGGTTGGATTCAATATTGCGAATATTAACAAATATCTCTCAATTTCATTTTTTTTAATTCTTTAATAGAATCATTTCAAAAGTAGTCACCAAAAAATTTTCTTTAACTTAGAAAACCAAAATCAAGATATTTCAAATTTCTTGTTGAGATCTTGTCTTTTTACAAAAATACCATTCACTGCAAATAACCTCGTCAATTAGCGAGAACACTCAAAAAAAAAAAAAAAAAGAAAATAACATTTAATCAAAAATGACAAATGTTTTAGCCTTTGGAAAAAATGGAGGAGGCTTGTTAGGAACTAGGCCAGAAATCTATGAAGCAGATAAGCCGATCTCGTGTGAACTTTTCAAGCCATTGAAGGTGACCACGATTTGCAAGTCTGTCAACGCGACGACGATTGTGGACTCGAAGGGCACGCTTTACCAGTTAAATTCAGGTTCTGATCAGTTGATTAGGTTTTCAACCGAGCCCATTCAGTCCTTGGTTTGTGGTACGTATCACTTTGTCGCGCTGTCGAGGGGCTACAAGGTCTATACCTGGGCCACGGAAGAATCTGTTGGATCCTATGGGCAATTAGGGAATGGGCTGACTGTGAGCCACTCTTCGCCCAAAATGATCAACCCGATGTTTTTTGGAAACAAGGACATCATCGATATCGGGTGCTCGTTGTATTGCACCTTTGTGTTGGCGCTTGACGGCACGTTGTTTTCGTTTGGTAAAAACCAATATGCGGATTTAGGCGTTGGCGATCGGAAGGATCGTAACGTACCAACGAAGGTGTCCCATAGCGTTTCGAGGATCTTTATCGGCTTTAGCCACCACGCCTTTTTCTTGGGCAACAAGGGAAGGGTCTTTGGGTGGGGCAGAAATGGGTGGGGGCAGCTGGGCCTGAATGAGAAGACTGATTGCAAGGAGCGTCCCACAGAGGTTGAATTTTTCGGTGACAAGGAGCTCAAAGAGATCACTGTCACGTACAACTCGACAGTTGCGCTCACCAAGGACGGCAGTTTGTATTCCACGGGTGGCTACTACAACAACGGGCACAAAAAAACGATCTGTTCGTTTGAAAAGTTGACCTTTTTCGACGACAAGCCGATCTTACAGTACGACTCCGGAAGAAACTTCACAATCGTCGTCACAAACGATCTTCAAATATACATCTTCGGCCAAAAGGGTGACTTTAACGTTTACGGCCAGACAGAAGTTATTATAAAGGCGCCCTTTGACCTCTCGACAACCTCCGAGAATTTTAATTTAGTCTGCGGAAGAGACTTTTCTTGCTTTATCATCCAGGATGACTCATCGCGTGGGAAGTGGAAACGAATCGGTTCCTTCCAGGAGCTGTATCCGATCATTCGGCAATCTGCGCGAAAGGGTTCGCTCAAAGAATTGGAATCCTTTCAAAACCAATTAAATTTAATTGACCAAAACGATGAAGAAAATAAAATCATTAATAATGAAAGCACGCAAGTTTCCAAAAACAGAATCCAAATTTCAATAAAAGAAGAAATCGAGAAGGAAATAGAAGAAAAGAAAGAAAAGAAGAAAAGAAGAAATAGAATGAAAATTAACTTTGGGAGTTCCATCATCAAAAAAAGAAAAGATGAGTTTGTCCTCCCAAAGTTATTTGGCGTGTCCGATCAAAAGACCTTAGTAAAATCAATGTTCATTGAAAACGATGAAATTAAGTTTCTTAAATTGTCCAAAAATGGCTTTGATATTGCAACACTGACAACATTAAGCAAACGGATCGGAGACATCCCCAACGAAATAAGGCTTGCACCACAAAGAGTGTTCAAATGCTACGCGATCGGTATTTTTTTATATATCGTTTTAGTGTCGCCTTTTAATTTGTGTAGAATAGAATTGTTATCGGAAGAGTTTGATCTTGAATTTTATCAAAAAAAATCCAATTTAATAAGAGAAGAACAAGAAATAACAAATGTGCTCTTTAGGAATTCTTGCAACGACTTTGTAATATTAACTCGATCTGGCGAACACTATTCAATCGAGATCGAAAAAAAGACGATCAGGAAAATTCAACTTGGTCACTCAATTAAAACAATACCAGGGTTGGCCACAATCAATTCAAGTGACGAAATAATTATTAAAAACCAAAATGGCATTTTCCTTTTTGGTAAATACGAAATACCCGAACATTTGAATGTCTATGGCAATTCAAGCCCTGTGTTCAGCAAAGAAAGAGAGGACTCCGTATTCTTCTACATTAAGGACAAAATTTGCTTAATACAACACCCAAAGGAATTCTGGATACTTGATTGTTTAAATAATAAATGGAAATTGTTCCCGGCCTACAGATTGGAACATTCAGAATCAGTCGTTTCGATAGGTAATTCTTTGTTTTTAATGAACAGTAATACAAAAATATTTGAAATCCCAATTCCTGATTTTGAAAAATAGATATTTCTTTATCTTTATCTTTCTTTTTCTCTTTCTCTTTATCTTCTTTTTGTCTTTCTCTTTTGTTTTTTTTATTTTCCATTATTTTGATCTTTTTCCTTTTCTTCTTTCCCTTTCTTTTTCTTTTTCTCTTTCTTTTTCTCTTTCTCTTTCTCTTTCTTTTTCTTTTTCTCTTTCTCTTTCTCTTTCTCTTTCTCTTTCTCTTACTCTTACTCTTACTCTTACTCTTACTCTTTCTCTTACTCTTCTTTTTGTCTTTATCTTTATCCTGATTTGAAGATGCCATATAAAAAATATAAAAGTAGAAATTAAATATATAGATATAAATTAAGATCAATTTTTTGATCATTTTTAATCATTAATTTATTCATTTATTTGTTCTTTCATTAAGATTTAAAGTTTTTTGTCTCTTAAAAACAATTCAAACGAGAATTTGGTTTTATAAATAACTGTCGTTATTTGAATTGAATTTGTGAAAATAAGTAATATATTTTTATTGATAGGCTGATATTTTTATCACCCAGAATGAAAAATCATATTTCTCATTTTTGAAACCATGGATCAAATTGCGTGAGTTAATATTTTTTGAAATAATGAGGATCTTTGATGATTAAAAATTAATTCAAAAAAAATAATAAGAAAATATAATTAATTCTTTCATGTTTTTTTTTTTTTTTTCATTCTTTTTTTTTAGATTATGAAAGCTAGATAAATTTTTAACTTCTAATAAAATAATTAAAAGTAATTACTCTCAATTGAACAATTATAACTTTATCTAAATTACAGCATCTTTTTAAAAAGTTATTTTCTTCGAATTCTTTAAACTCTCAAAAATAATAAAATTGTTCAATAACAACACCTTTTGTATTCTATTTTTATAAAAAAATAATAATAACTGGTTAATTAAGATCTAGGGAAAATTCATATTTCTTCTCTACTTCTTTCTATTCTATTTTTTATTTTTTGAGAGTTTAACAAACAACTCAAATATTTATTTCTCAAAGATAGAGGGAGAGAGAAAAATTCAATAATATTCATAATCAGCTGAGTATTATCTCACAAAAGTATTTTTTTAGAAATAACCAATGTAAATATTCCTCAAAATTGGTTATTTTTTATCATTTTTTAGCTTTGATTTCAAAAAAAAAAATAACATCAGTTATATTTTTCTTAAATTTTTTTTTGTAATATTTATTTAGAAGATTTTTATATACTCAATTAACCTCAAATCCATAAATCTAAAACAAAATTTTGGATTTATTTCGAACTTTTATGTTGTTGCTTTGAGATTTTCTAGGTACATTAGATATTTAAAATACTTTCTTTATAAACCCAATTTTAAAAATTGTGACTATCCTGAAATAATAAATTGGAATATATATGTATATATATATATATATATATATATATCCTTTAGTATTCAAGAACAACAAATAATTAAATTTGATTTGTTATTAACTTTTAAATATTTCAAAATATATATAATCCTGATATTTTAAAAATTAAAAACAAATATTAAAACCAAAAAAAAAAAAAAAATGAGTAACAATTTTTTAAACAAACATTACATATTTTTTATTACTGAACTTTAACTGAAAATAAGTTTCACGTGAAGATTTTTTACTAATAATTAAATTCATTTTCAAGGATATTACATAGTCTCAATTTTCATAATGATTATTTGTCTTTTCAAAGATCTTTTTTTTTTCCCACATGATCGTTTGTAAAAAAAAGAAGAAGAAGAAGAAAGAAGAAGAAGAAGAAGAAGAAGAAGAAAGAAGAAGAAGAAAAAGAAAAAGAAAAAGAGAAGGAAAAATTAAAAACAAAATTAAAGAAAAAAATTTTCAAAAAAAAAAAGAAAAAGAAAGACAAAAATAAAAGTAAAAACAAAAATTTCAATATAATTTTGAAAAATCAAAAAAAAAAAAGTAAAATTAGAAAAAATGATTCTGATCTAAAAATATTAAAAATATTTTATTTTGATAAGAATACAGGATAAACCCTCAAAAAAAACTTTCAATTAAATGATAAAGTGAGTTGTATTTTTGAAAAATAGTTTATTTTCTTTAATAAAAATTAATTTTCAAAAAAAAAATAAACATACAGAAATATTTTTGAAAATGTAAATAAAAAATAATATACAGCGAGTAAAACTTTTAATGTATAGAATTTTAAAGGTAATATATTTTATAAAAAATCCTACTTTATAAATAACGGCCATTCCAAAACTTGCTCTTCTGAAGAATTATTTGATTAATTTGCTTTTATACGGAGTTTTAGTGAATATACTGTAAAATAGTAATATTTTTTTATTTTGTTCTGGGTAATAATAAAAAAATTATAATAAATTGATTGTGAATTCGTAAAAAAAGTATTTCATCATGAAAATAAAAAATAAATAAAAATCTGTTTCAAATAAACTCCATTTCACTCAAAGTGAACCTGTTGAAAATGAAAAAGTCACTTTATTTTAAAGAATAAACAAAATTTAGATTGTTTAGAAATACAAGAAATAATAAACTCCATATTCTAGTCGATAATCATAAAAGAAAAGCCCGAACAAACAATAAATTTAAAAAAAAAAAAAAAAAATGTTTAAAAATTTTTTGTTCCCCTATAATTGGAAGGTCTCTTGTACAAAAGTCTCAATTTCTTGAGGAAATTAAACTTGTTGAAATAAAATTTTTTATGTGTAAATTTATGAATTTTAAGAAAATATAGAGAAAATAACTTATCTTTAATGCTAATTTGAATTTCCAAACATTTTTTTTTTTGAATTTGACTTTTTTTAAAAAAAAAATAGTAAAAAAAAAAGTAAAAAGTAAAAAAGAAAATTATTCTAAAAAAGGAAAAAATACTGATTTTGATCTAAAAATTGTAATTTTATTTAGAGTAGAATAATGAATTATAGCCCATTTATTGTGTTCTATTTCTTCAAAAAGTAGAACTATTTTGACCAACAAAGGGTTTACTGTCTATCTTTTAATACTAGTTTCTGATATAAATTCGTGTTTTTAAACATTTGATCCATTTTTCAGATTTTTTAAAAGTTCCAAATCTGACCCATTTCTTATTTATTTCAGAAAAAAAATTTTTCATTGTAGAAGAAAGAAATCTTATTGTTTCTGAAAAAGAAGTGAACAAAAATACACCTCAAGATCAAAACACAAAGTTTTAAAATAATTATATATAAATAATACTTAATTTCAAAAAAATTACAATATTTATTTTAAACTTGAAAAAAATAGAGTTTCTTTCTGAAAAAAACAGTTCAGATCAATTTTTTTTTCATTTCCTAAAACAAAAAAATTGGAGAAAAAGTCAACAAATCATTAAATTAAAAATTCACCAAAATACCTTTTTAAAACCGATTAAATTCAACTTTAAACCAAAATAAATACTTTTTAGTGATTTTTTCTAATCAGAATTAATAATAAAATCCTCAACATTTTGGGTGTTTAGTCATTAACAACACAAGGATTAAAATTATGAATAGCTTTTTCTATTATTTTTTAAATATAATACAATTTCAAAAAATATAATTTATTCGAATAAAATAATTCTAATAAAAAAAAAAAAAAAAATATTATCAACGAACTTATTTATAAAATACAAACAATTCATTATTTATACTCTTTATTATTTGGCAAAGAAATATTGAATAATCTTTTAGGATTTCAAGAAATTTCATAAAGACATATCAATAAAATAAAAAAACATTTTGTTCTGATCTTTACAGATTCAATATTTGGTTAATTTTTCTTGTATTTTTTAAATAAAATTAAAGTTTCAATGTTATTTGTTCAAACAAAATATTAGAAATTAATAAAAGTGAGATTTCGGAAAGATAACAAGGTCATTGTAAATTTTTCTTTTTATTTTTTCAAAATTGAAAAATCCAAACCAAGATAAAAGGATCTAGATCTTTTGACTCGAAATTTAATTGGAAAAAATGAATTATTCTAAAAAAAAATAATTCTTTTCTCTAAAGTTGATTAATGAATTTGTTTATTGAGATTTAATTTGAAATATTGTGTAAATAATAACTCAAGTACCCTTGGGATTAAAAATAAATAAGAGTTATGAGTTACTTAAATATTTTTTACCTTCTATTAATTTCAAAATAAAAAGACCAACATTATATTTCAGATATCCTAAAAAATCACCCCTCTATCAAGAATTAAAATAAATCAACAAAGAAGCCAAAATTCTAAAAGTTGAATTAATAATTTAAGCAACTTTTAAGAATCTAAATTTCAAATTGTCAAAACATTTATTTAAAACTCTTTTTATAGAAAGCTGAATGAAAATTCTATTTGATTTATTTTGAAAAAAATAGGAAAGTGTCCTATTCAAAAAACACCAATCAAACTCTGTTTGAATTCACAATTCAATTTCTGAAAAATTTTTATAATAATTTGTAAAATATTGAAATTCTGATAAATAACTGATTTTTGGAAATTTTGATATTAAATTTGTAAAGAAGTAGATCTATCCTTTTAAAACAATACCAGAGTGATATTTCTAAAAGTTACTAATTTATTAAATCTAACATTTTTTTAAGACAAAACAAAACCAAAATTTCCAAGTTTGACAATAACTACTAACAAAAAATTTGTTGATATTTCAGAAGGCCTGAAACAGGACTAAAAAAAAACAAAGAAATTAGTATTAGATTTTTAAAAGATTACGTATCATTTTTTGAATTTTACTTTTTTCCTTTCTTCTAAATTGTCTCTTTTTGATTTTTGTTAAATCTTGAAATCATTTGAAGAATGGAATCACGTATACCAGTCAGAGAAGGAATAAGCAGTTTACTGTTTGGGTTTTATACTCCAAAGGAAATACACAAAATGAGTGTATGTGAAATCACATCTGATGAAGCATTTGATCAGCTTAATAGACCAATTAAAAACGGATTATATGATCCTAGAATGGGTAGCACAGATCGTTTTGGTGTTTGTCATACTTGTAAACTTACAGCAAACCATTGTCCTGGTCACATTGGTATGACATTTCTTTTTCTTTATTTTTATTTTTTTTTTTTTAAAGCTGTATTACATAATCGTTTGACCAAAAAAAAAAATTAAAAAAAAAACTTTTTTCTTTATTTTTTTGCCTTTTGTGATTAATTTTTGGGTGTTGTATTTTAAGTGTCACAATTTTTAATATTTTTCAGGAAGATTCTTATTTTTGAAATGACATCTCAAATACAAAAAGAGCTTTTTTATTTTTTTTTAGTTATTTTTTATTTTTTTTTTCGATTTAAATAATGCAATATTTGCTTTTTGGTAATAAACAACTCAAAGAGTAACGTCTCATTATTAAGTCAATATCACAAACCAGAATAAATTGTATTTTTTTTTTATATTCTAAAGTCACGTAAAGATCCATTGAATAAAAGAAAATTAAAGCACAATTGTCAAAAACAAAACAAGAAAAAAGTGTCCACCCACAAAAAGGGCTTGTTAAAAAAGTGAATAAACGTAACAAACTTTTAACTTCATTTTTACATATTTTTCTTTTAACAACAAGAGCTTTCAGATTACAATAGGTTGTAATTTGTCATTCTTTTTGAAAAAGAAAAAGAAAAAGGAAAATTAAGTGAAAATTTTTTTCCAACAATTACACAAATATTAATAGAAAAAGGTTCCAAAAGTATTTCTCAAGCAGTTGACACAAAAAACGTAAAATAGAAAATGGTTTGAAAGATACTAGATGTTTCAACAAGAACTTTTGAAGTTTTTTTGTCGGCTTGTCAAATTAACAATTCTCCAAAAAAAAAAAAAAAAATTAGTTTTGATAGATTGCTGTCAAATGGAAGAAAAAAGGCAAAATAGAAAATGGTTTGAAAACTACTTGCTTTTTCAACAAGAACTTGAAGTAATTTTTTGAAGGATTTGAAGAAATTAGATTTTAATGTCACAGCCGCTTTAACAGAGCGAGTACTAAAAGTTATAAAAAGTGCTTTCTCAAACGATTTGGATGACCATTTTAATCTGTTTGAAAAACACTTTGTAAAACTTTTGATACACACTTTTTTAAAATAACTGTTTGAAGAAAATTGTTACTTTTTTTTTTTTTTTTTTGTATTTTTTCTCAACCAACCAAAAAAAAAAAATAAAAAAGAATCAATAATCAAGAATCAAGAATCAAGAATCAAGAATCAATATTAACCAATAACTAATAACAAATGACAAATTCTAATAAATAACAAATAAAAAATACCAAATAGGACATATTGATTTATTTTTACCAGTTTATCATCCATTATTTTTTGGAACTCTTTGTAAACTTTTGACATGTAAATGTTTATCGTGTCATAGATTTAAATTAAATCCAATTCATTTGAAAATTATTAAAGCAAAGTTTAAATTAATTGCACTTGGGTTAATTGATGAAATACACAAACTAGAAGAACTGGATTTTTACAAACTATTTCTCTCTAAAGAAGACCAACTTGAATTAGAGACTTTAGAAAATGACGCTCTTTATGAAGACAATGGAGAAGATCAAGATGAAGATGAGGATAAGAAGAAAAAGAAAAAGAAGAAAAATAAAAAGAAAAAGAAACACAAAAAGCACAAGAAACAACAACAACAACAACAAAAGGGATCTTTAAAAAATAAAGGAAGAGGTATTGAAGAGATGAACATTAGTAATATGAGTGAGTTAGATGTGCAAAGATCATTTGATCTGGTTGATTTAACAATGAAAACAATTTTAAAAAAATATGGAAAGACAAGATATTTAGAAAAGTTTCCTGTCTTTTTTGATAATACCTCTCGAGTGGGTATTTACCGAAGAAAATTTTTATCAAATACCTTGACTCAAATTAAGAATTGTACAACTTGTAAAAATTGTCAAGCACCAGCACCAAAATTTAAATTTGATAAAAAAGGGAAAGTTTTTGTTTTACCGTTTGCAGAAAATCAAAAAAAACGGATTCGACAATTGCAAATTGAGTATAAAAATATTTTAAATATGAAAGGCAAAGATAGCAATGTCCCACAAGTTGATTTGACCTTTGAGGAACTAGATTATAATTCGAGGAAACGAAAATCATTAAAGGAAAAAAATGAGAGTCGATTTGCAACCACGGCAAAATATTTAACCCCCTTAGAAGTGGAAGAACATATTAAATTATTATGGAGCAAAGAAAGGGATGTCTTTGAATTATTTTATCGAATAATCCGATTAAGGCATAATAATAATGATGACAATAGTAATTACAATAATAAGAAATTTGAAACATTTAGTGATCCAGCATTATTCTTTTTAACAGTTTTACCAGTGCCACCACCAAAATTCAGGCCACCTCGTGTTTTAGATACAGCAGTTATGGAGCATAGCCAGAATTTACAATATGCGTTTGTTGTTCAAATGAATCATGCAATTTTGATTGATCATCAAAAAAAAAAAGAAATTGATCAAATCGATAAAAAATCAAGATTAAATATTGAAAATAGCAAAGAAAAGAAAAACGATGATGATGATGATGAAGAAGCAAAGAACAATGAAAAGAAAGAAAAGACACAACAAGAAAAAATTTCGAGTTCAATTGATTCCTGGCTAAGACTTCAAACAGCTGTCAATAGGCTGTTTGACAATACCATTTCCTTTGATGCGCAGGGCACTCAGGGTATTAGGCAATTGATGGAAAAAAAGCAGGGGCTATTTAGAAGAAATATGATGGGTAAAAGGGTCAATTATGCAGCAAGAAGTGTCATCAGTCCCGATCCATTAATCCGAACGAACGAAGTAGGTGTGCCAATTCACTTTGCAAAGGTGCTATCCTACCCTGAGCCCGTCAACAATTGGAACGTCAATAAACTGAAAAAGGCAATTATTAATGGCCCCCACAAGCATCCAGGTGCGAATTATTATGAGGACGAAAATGGAATAAGAAAGGATCTGGGCCACATGACTGAACGGCAAAGAATTTCGTTATCAAAAACATTACTAAGCCGATCGGGATTCCAGACACAAAACTTGGGCTTCAATGTGAATTCAAATTTTTTGAATGAAAGCAATTTTTCTGAGAACAACTTTAATCTTGATAGCAATAATCTCTTTGGAGGAACGAATGTCAATAGCTCTCTCAAGCCAAAAATTGTCGGGAGGCATTTAATTGACGGCGATATTTTATTGGTTAATCGACAGCCAACGTTACATAAGCCCAGTATGATGACTCATTATGCCAAGGTTTTAAAAACAAATAACAATGTCATTAGGCTGCATTATGCAAATTGTAATACCTACAATGCCGATTTTGATGGTGACGAAATGAATTTGCATTTCCCACAGGACGAGTTATCAAGGGCGGAGGGAATTGAAATTGTGTCGGCGGAAAAGCAATACTTGAGCGGCACAGATGGTAGCCCGCTTCGGGGATTGATCCAAGACAACGTTGTTGCCGGTGTCTTGCTAACGAAGAAGGATTCCTTTTTCACCCGAGAGGAATTCATGCAATTACTGTTTAATACAGTAAACGACCCAGAGAACATCCAAGACTTTGAGCTTGTTGAGCCTACAATCCTCAAGCCAAAGAAATTGTGGACAGGGAAGCAAGTGATCACGAACATGCTCAATTATTTAACCAAGGACAGATCGCCAATTAATGTAATCTCGAGAAACAAAATCCCCTTTAGCGCCTGGAACGTCAAATCCTTTGCAGAAGATGAAAGTGTCTTTAGGGTGATCAATAACGAATTTATCACCGGGGTTTTAGAAAAATCCCAGTTTGGTACAAGCACATTTGGCTTGATCCATAGCTTCTATGAGCTCTATGGCGCCAAAATGACGGACAAGCTGCTATCTTCAATTAGTAGACTATTGAATTACTATCTATTGAAAAATGGGTTCACCTGTGGAATCGAGGATATGATCATCGTCGAGGAACAAGAGGACGAAAGAATCAAAATTATTGAAAATATGATTGACAACACAATCTCCGATTTGAATGAGTTCCTGTCAATGAACAATGACCATGAGTACCAAGATTATCTCGAGAAGACAAATCCTAAGAAATTGAAAAAAAATTTAATTGGCAAGGACTTTTTGAAAACCAATTCCAAAACGGATCAGATCTGTAAAAAATTGTCAAACAAATTATGGAAAAGGGCCGCAGTCAACCGCGATGTTGTCCTGAACAAATTGGATTCCGTAATGAAGACTTCGGTTAATGAAAAGACTTCCAAAATTATCAAGACCTGTATCCCCAATGGACAATTGAAAACCTTCCCTTCAAATAATTTATCGTTGATGACGATCTCGGGGGCAAAGGGTTCCGTCGTTAATTTCTCTCAAATTTCTTGTCTTTTGGGTCAACAGGTGCTTGAGGGGAGAAGGGTGCCATTAATGTCAAATGGTAAAACCTTGCCTTGCTTTGAGCCATACGACATAACCCCCAGAGCCGGTGGCTTCATTTCAGATCGGTTTTTGACCGGGCTTAGGCCACAGGAATATTTCTTCCATTCAATGGCAGGCAGAGAGGGTCTTGTTGACACAGCTATTAAAACAGCTAATTCCGGCTATTTGCAAAGATGTATCATTAAAAGCCTCGAGGGTTTGAAGGTGACCTATGATGGCACAGTCAGGGACTCCGATGGAAGCATTATCCAATTCTTATATGGCGAAGATTCCATTAGTGTGGCAGAATCTAAATTTTTAGACCAATTTGATTTCATGATCAATAATTATGATGCCCTGCTATCAAAATATTGCCCCTCAAAGGCTATTAAATATATGACAACAAAGGAAGCATTAGATTATGAATCACAAAGAAAGCAAACATTGGACAGAAAAAATGTTTCGTTGGATCCAGTAATAAACCAATTGAATCCTTCAATTCATTTGGGTTCAATTTCAGAATCAATTTCTCAAAAAATGGATAAATTTATGGATAAAAATATTAAAGATTATCAGGATTTAAATAATGATAAGAAGAAAAATAAGAAGAAGAAGCAGAAGAAGAAGAAGAATAAAACTAAAAAACAAAGAGAAGAAGAAAAACAGAAAATGGAAATGGAAAATACACAAAATGATATCCAATCTACAAAGCTGAATAAAAAATTGGCCATTGATAAATTTAAATCCCTAGTTTATCTCAAATATTTCAGATCATTAGTGCATCCTGGTGAAGGTGTTGGTGTCATTGCTGGACAATCCATTGGTGAGCCATCCACTCAAATGACCTTAAATAGTGTTGATTACAACACAAACGTTTTGATTAAAACTGGAGAAGGTGCAATAAAAGATATCAAAATCGGAAAGATAATTGATCATATTTTGAAGAAAAACAAAACCCAAATAATCAATTATCCAGAAAATAGAACTGATTATTTAGACATGAAGAATAGTGAGCAAGATTTATATATACCCTCTTGTGATAAAAAGGGTGTTGTGCATTGGTCAAAAGTTGACGCAATAACAAGACATTTGCCTGTTGGACAATTGATGAAGGTCGAAACTGATTCTGGAAGGAAGGTAATTGCCACACAATCACATTCCTTTATCATTTGGAATGGTAAAGAATTTATAAAAAAAAAGACAACAGAACTAAAAATAAATGATCAATTACCAACAATTTTGAACTTTCCTGAATGTCAAAATGTAGTTAATCATTTGGATTTATCAAAATATTTACCTCATGAAGAGTTAATCAAGAGCAATAAAAATCTAAATGTACTTAAATTAAATAGAGAATTTGGGTTTGTTTGTGGTGTATACCTTTCGGATGGCATCATTTGTGCTGATAACAAAAAGGATATCATAATTAATAATGAAGATGAAAATATTTTACAAGAAATGGGGAATTGGTGTAGATCAAATAAAATAAATTGCCAAACCATAGTAAATCAGAAACAAAAGAATAAAACTTTACAATCAAAAATTTTAAAAATTGAGTCAACAATGCTTTCAAAGCTTTTCGAAAATTGGATCGGAAATAAATCACAAAATAAATGTATACCAACTGAAGCATATAACAGTAATATTACTTTTGTTAAAGGCTTATTAGACGGGTACTTTTCAGGTGATAGCAGCAGCTTTTTAATTAATGACAATTCCGATAATGCTATCAAATGTAATTCAAGATCTAAAAAATTAATGATCGGTATAAGTAATCTCTGTACTAGATTGGGAATATTTGGAATTTTGAATTCAATCAAAATGGGGGATGATAATAACAGTCAAGATGGTAAAAAAAAAATATACCAATTAATAATTAAAAATAATAATAATATAAACTTATTTTATGCAAAAATAAAATTAACAAACCTCAAAAAAAATAACCAAATGGCAAATATAATCAAAATACAAAATAATAATAAATCCAAGAAAGGATTTTCCAAACAAGAAAATGTAATTTTGGATCAGATTAAAAAAATTGAATTCCTGAACAAAGGTTCCAAATATGTTTATGATTTTACAGTAAATAAAGATCATACATTTGCAACTAGTATGGGAATGATTTGTCATAACACTTTCCATTTGGCCGGGCATGGTGCCGCAAATTTGACATTGGGTATTCCTCGACTCAGAGAAATTATCATGTTTGCCAGTAAAAACATTTCAACACCATCCATGACATTGCCATTAAAGGCAAACATTTCAAAATCACAGGGAATGCTAATTACCAAGCAATTGTCCAAAATTACCCTATTTAATATCTTGAAATCCATTGTAGTTGGCGAATCCAAGGTTTTAAATCAGACGAGTATGAAATGTACAAAGTTTACCATTCGAATGGAATTTAATCAAAAGAAAATAAAAAAATATGGTCTTAGTAAGAAAAAATTGGAAAAGATTTTGAATACTCTACCAGCAAGAATTTTAAGAAAACTCAAGCAAAGAAATAAATCCTTTACAAAGAGTAATCCAAAACTGTTAATATCGGAATCGATCGATATTGAAACAGAAGTTTTGGAAAAGGATTTAAACTCGAAATCAACATCTGAAAAAAAACGAAAAAAAAATAAAAAGCAAAGAGTCAGTTATGACGATTCAGACGAAGAAGAGGAAGAAGACAAGAAGAAACAGAAAAAGAAAAATTCAGAATTGTTAAATGAGATCGAGATGGATGATGATATTGATACTGGAGAAATGGAAGGGGAAAAAAACCAAGAAGAAGATGTCGAAGAAAAAAAAGAAATTCTGGAAAAGAAAAAGACAAAATCAAAAAACAAAAAGAATAAGAAGAAGAAGAAGAAGGACAAAAAGGCATTGAAATTTGATTTAGATTCACAAATCAAAAATTTATCAAACAAAAAAATCGATAAAAAAATTAAAAAAGAATTTTTCTATTTGGAACCGAAATTTAAATTCCTTCAAATTCGGTTAAATCTAAGCCTAATGTCGCCAAAGGTGATCATGGTTGACTTAATTGAAGACATTTGTAAAAACATATTAATCAACGATATCAATGGCATTGATAATTGTTATTTGATACCCGACGGTAATTCCATTTCGATTATGACAGAAGGCGTCAACTTCCCAGTCATTTGGAACTCACCCAATTGCTTCAGAATTAACGAAATTACGTCCAATGACGTGGGCAAAATTTTGGAAAACTATGGCGTGGAAGCTGCTCGAACAACAATCATTAACGAAATTAGAAACGTGTTTCAGGCCTATGGCGTGTCAGTCGATTACAGACACCTCAGTTTGATCGCAGACTATATGACATTTGAAGGAGATTATTTAGCTATGAATAGAACAGGTATCAGATCAAATAGCTCGGCTTTACAGAAAATGTCATTCGAAACCACAACAAAGTTTTTAATAGATGCAGTTCTTGAAGGCAATAACGAAGAATTGAAAAGCCCATCAGCGAGAATCGTTTGCGGTAGAGTCGTTGAACATGGTACAGGATTTGTTGATATTCTTCAGCCTTTAACAAATGAAAATTAATCTTTGTTTTTTTTTATTTTATTTTTTTTGACCATTTTTGATTTTTCTATTTTTCCTTTTTTTAATACATAATTTTTTTTTAGTAGAATAACTTTTTGTTTTTTTTTATTCATTTTTTTTTTTTTTCCTTTTTTTTATTATTTTTAATAAATAATAAATTATTTTACAAATTCTATATCAACTTAAAGATAAAATTAAATATATTTTTTGATTTTGAGTTTTATTTTTTTTTTTACTTTTTCTTTTTTAGAACATAAGAATTGTTGAAACAATCTTTTCAAATTAATGCTTGTTTTTTTTTTTATTTTTTTTCGCAATTATCAAAGAATAATTCAAATAATTAATTTTGATCTAGGAAATTTGAAGATAAAATCCATTTTCAAAAATAGTGACTAAAATTAAAATAAACTTTGTTTGAGTAGAAAAGTGTATCCAAAAAAAACATTTTTTTCAAATATCAAGTATTTTTTTCTAATTGACTTCTGAAAAATAAATAATAAATAAGTAAAGTAATATATATTTAAAAGAATAGTTGATATATGTATGGAATAAAACTAAAAAATCAATAAATTTTCTTAACACATAAAAAAAGATTTTCCAGAATAATATAAACTCCATTTCAAAATCATTGTCCCATTAAAAATCAAATTTTAAAGAAAAATAATTTTAATAATTAAAGTTATCAATAATAATATAAAAATTTAGATTTTAATATTCAGTACTATACTCATGAGATATTTATTTTTTGTCTAAAAATAAAATAAAAAAAGGAAATAAAAAAAACAGTTAAAAAAAATTTTGCCATTTATTTTGAAATAAGCATTACATAAAAAATAAAAAATTTAAAAAATTAGTAAAACTCATTTATCGATTCTCCTTCCATTTGAATAACTTATTATAATCTCTTTTTCATATGTGAAAACAATTTTTCATTAATTCAACGGTTACTTCTTTCCAATTTTACATTTTCATTTACCATTTTAATTTTGCACCATCGAAAAAATAAAAAAGAGAAAAAATGATTTATTTGTAAACTTTTCATTTTGAGGGGAAAAACTTCCAAAAGATACAAAAGCAATTCAAAATTCAAATGTAACATGTGCCATTTATTATGAAATATAGTTTACTATTTTTTTTTTTTTGTTCAAAAAATAATCTAACAAAAAATATAGTTAAAAACCTTAGATACAAGAATTAAGTTAAAAAAAATGTTTTTTGTGACTTATATGATCAATTATATTACGAGTTAAGGTTTATAAAACTCTAAAATTTGTACCATAGTTATCTTCTATATGGTGAAAGGCCTTATTATTTTGTTTTTTATCTTAAAGATCGATCATAGACTTAGTATCGATTTTAATAGTGGCAAATTATAGGCATTTTTTTTAAATTTGTTTTATTTTTTCCGAAATCCGAATTATGAAGTCAAAGATTTATATAGATTGATAGATGTTTAAGAATAAATTTTGATTTTTTGGACTGTCAATGGAAATTTTTATTGCTCTTTTACTCTCTTTCGTAAATATATATATAGACATATATATATATTTAAAAGCACTAAATAAAATTAAAATCAAATCCATAATTTCAATATACAACACCCAAACCACATTTTTTTATTACTTAACCTCCAATATATTTTTCTTACACTCTTCTATTCGGATTTCGGAAAAAAAAAAATAAATATACAAAAGTGCCTTAATGAACTGCTAATAAATTTCATACCGAAATCCATGATCATTCAGTTAAGAACCAAAAACGAAAATTGCAAGGACTTATTACCAATAGAAGATAATCTTTTTACCAATTATAGGGATTGTAAACCATAAAAAGACCAAGATCTGATCTGAATATCCATCAAATTAGTAAGGAAAAATTTTATCTTTTCTTGTTCAGCTTAGTCATAAGACAGTCAAAAACTTTTACATATCGAGAGATTAATAATATTAATTATTGATGTGAAAGTGAAAAAAAAGTGTTCAAAATACACCCATTAAGATAAGGGATAGTAATTCATTATTTGTGAAAAGAACACATAGACTAAATAAATATTGTCAAAGTAAAAGCCACCGTAAAAAGAATAAGCATTGGTTGAAATGGAAATATTTTTATTTGTATGTAAATTAGGTTCTAGTTTCTGAAGAAAAAAAGTGTGTATATAATACAGATCTTCGTTTATACTTTTAAAGTAAATGAATAATTTTTTTTTGCTTTTTGGGATTTGCTTTAAAATTTTTTTTTTTTCATTTTTTTTCTTTTTTCTCTCAAATTAAAATGGTTTCTTTAAAACTTCAAAAAAGATTAGCATCATCTGTACTTGGTGTTGGTAAAAGAAGAGTCTGGTTAGATCCTAATGAAATCCAAACCATCTCCATGTCCAACTCTCGAAGAAGCATTAGAAAGCTCCACCGTGATGGTTTGATCATCAAAAAGCCCGAAAATGCCGTTTCAAGAACAAGATTCAGAAAGAGATTGATTGCCAAAAGAAAGGGAAGACACACCGGGTTAGGTAAAAGAAAGGGAACCAAAAAGACACGTATGCCACCAAAGATCTTGTGGATTAGGAGAATTAGAATCTTGAGAAGATTATTGAAGAAATATAGAGACTCTGGAAAAATCGATCGTCATACATACCACGAACTCTACTTGAAAGCAAAAGGTAATGAATTCAAAAACAAAAGAAATTTGATTGAACACATCCACAGAGCTAAGGCTGAAAAGATCAGACAAGAACAACTTGAACAACAAGCACAAGCTCGAATTGAAAAGAGAAAGAGTGCTCGTGAAAGAAGAAACAAACGTGTCCTTGAAAAGAGAGAAAAGTTTATGACCACCAATTTACATAAAGACTTGGAAAAGGGAATGGTGGTTGAAAAAACAAAGAAGAAACAACAACCAAAAAAAAAACAACAACAACAAAAAAAGAAACCAGAAACGAAAAAAAAACCAGAAACAAAAAAGAAACAACAACCAAAAAAAAAACAACAACCAAAAAAAAAAGGAAAAAAATAAAACAACATTAAATACTTTTGAACTTTATTTTTAAAGAAATGTTGAAAAAAAAAATAAGGTCTTTTTATAGAACACTTTTTAGAATTTCACAAACTTGAGAAACTAAAAAAAATGTCTTAGGCTCAGAAATAAAGAAAAAAATTATTCTAAAAAATTTCTTTTTGATTTTTGTTTATTTTAGTATTTCAATTCTTTTTTTTTTATTTAATTTTTTTTCCACTTTATTTTTTTTCCTTCATCTCAATTTTTGATAGAGAATATTTAACTCATCAGAATTCTTAGAAAACAAAATAGAGTTTAAAATCCCTTTTAATGACTGGATCTAATCTTAAAGAGTTTCTAGTGTGTAGAAACTTGTAAATTAGAAAACATAAATTTAGTCACTTCAAAATTCTCTCTTTAACAAATTAGATTTTTATTAACATTTAAACCTTAATGCATTAACGTCATCATAGATTTCTCTATAATGAAAGTATGTTGTAATTGGGTGTAAATGATATTAGCACACAATGGCTCAAATAGTTTCTGTGGCTCTAAAAAAAGCAAAATGAATCTTATTGAACAATAAATTATTAGATTTTTTTAATAAAGGTATCAATATTAAAAATGTGTCTTTTTTTTTATTTTTATTTTTTAACGGAGGAGTTGTTAATCCCTCTTGTTGGCCCGAATTCCTAAATTTTTATTTAGAAATTCTAATAAAGACTCGAAAATTAGTCTATTACCCACAAGTGATAATAAATATATTGAATCTTTTTTAATAATAATATTTTTAATAATAGTATTATTTAATATATTAGATATATTAATTTTTTTTAATCCAGATATCCAAATTCTACGATTATTTTCATAGGCTGGGCAGTTCCAGAGAAAATGATCCAAATCTTCAATGATATCCAATTTTTTTGATTTTGTGCATAATTTGCAAAATTTTGATTTATCTTTGTTCATAACATAAGAGTATCTGTTTAGATAATTTGTAAAATTTCTGAGTTTTAAAATCGAAGTGGAACCCTTCCATTTTAAATATCTTTGTTGTTTGTTAATATTATTTTGAATAGAAATAATTTTTAAATATTTATGAACTTTCCAACTGGGACTATTTTCTAGTTGTTTGATTCTATATTTCTCGAGTTCAATTTCGAGTTCTTTTAAGATGTTCGTTTGCCAGTTAATATTTTCGAATTTCTGCTCTCTAAATTTAAGATTATCAACTATTTGATTAAAATCCAAAATTTTTAATTTTTTAATTAGTTTAAATCTTCTTTTGTATATCGTTATTCTTGCTGTGCCGATTTTGGCTTCTGTTTTATAAATAAGTCTGGGAGAGTGTGGATTTATTAATAAAAATTTTGTTATTTTTTTATTTATCCTTACATCAATTGTATTGAAGTCTTTTTGTGTTAGATCAAATATTTCTAATTCATATAATAATTGACGATGTAAAACCGCTTTAAAAAATGAATTTTTAATCCATTGGAAAAATTTTTTTTGTTGTAGGATATTGATTAACTTTTTGAAATTGGTTTTAACTTTGTCCAAGTTAAACTTTAAGTGAGTTTGTTTATCAAGCAAAATCCCAAGATATAAAAATTCTTAATGGATTTGTAGTTGTTTTAGTTTTATCCTTATTCGGATTCATTCCAAAATCTCTAATCATTTTAAATATTTTCTCTACATGATAATTTATTTCTATTAGCGATCCCTTCATAATTAATATCAAGTCATCTGCAAACATTTGTACATGTATTGCTAATGGTTTGAGTTTATCTAAAAGAAAATGAGTAATAAATACAAATAATAAAGGGGATAGAGGATCACCCTGATAAACACCAATTCCTTCTTTTGAATAATAAACTAATAAAAATTTTACAATAATTTCATTTTTTATAAATTTTTTAATTGAATGATAGATTAAAGAATGATGAATAGAGTCAAAACATTTTTGTATATCTATTGTTACAATATAAATATTTTCTTTTTTAAATTTATTTTTTGATCTTGTTAAATTCATTAAATAAATTTAGTACCGCAATTCTTGTATCTAGTTTTTTTTTGAAACCGAATTGTTTTTTTTTTGAAACTAAATCCCAAGAATCTTGAATTCCAGCATATAATAATTTTAGAAAAAATCTTGGAACAGTTTAATTAATCGAAATTGGTCGATAATTTAGCGGAATCCGTCAATAATTTAGCGGAATCCAAAAATGTGTCTTTTTTTTAATTCCCTTTTCCAAATCTGAAAATAGGATCCAAAATATAAGTGTCCCAGTATTTTGAAATTGAAATCGAGAACTTCCTGTAAGTAATTATTTTTTTATTTTTTTTAAATTCCAAAGATTAACTCAATAATTATCAACATAAAAACTCAAAGAATGATTAGTTTTGTTTCCTTTCCACAAAAAGATTGTTGATTTTTTCTCTTAATTTCCAATATCTCTGAAATACTTTTTTAAATAAAACTATTAACTGATTATTTAATTATTTTTGAATAGATTTTTTTAGCAACTAATCTACATTTCAATACAAAATTTTGAACAACATTAATATTTCAAATTTGAAAAAATATCTTTCTTAAATTTTCTGTGAAACGTAAATTAGTAACCTAAAAAAATTCAAGTATTTTTTTTTAAATTTTATACTAATAAATTAGTTTGACAAATTATTTTTAAAATATTACAAATACATTGAAAATACAACTACCGTCAGTTCCAATTTTAAGGCACAAACTTTCAACGAAATTTAAGGCACTAAAAACAATCTCAAATTAAGGCACATAATTCAGATTCTAAACTAAATTCAAAAAATAGGGGCCCAAATTTCGAGATCTCGTTCTAGAATCATTGGATTTCAATATGATGTTGGGCAGTTTATTAATGATGTAATTTAAATAAAATTTTCTACTTCATAATTTACTAAGTAAACTTTTGACTGAAAAATTGGAAGAAAATAAAAAAAATTTTCAAACAATCAGATGACAATTTGATTTTTTTTTGTTTGTTAGTTTCTTCAATCAAATAGTTTCAGATGTCAATTTTTCTTCACTGATTTACATTTAATATTTTTACATGATGAAAAATTTCAATTTAATTCTCAATCAAATTACTCTTACAACCGAAAAAAAATTTGATAATATCCAGATGTTGTAAAATTTTGTATGATTTTTTTAGCCAAATTTTTGTACAAAAAATGAAATAGATTTTGTTCAACGTATAAAAATTTTTAAAGAAGACACCTTGTTTGTATGTAGTCTTCTGATGATTATCCACCAACATCTAGTTTATTGATGATTATTTACAGGGTTCCTCATATAATTATTTTTCCTGAGTATCATTTGAAAAACTGGGCCCTTATTTTTCGAAAGGAGTTTAGTAAAATAAATTGTAAAAAATAAAATTACAAATTTTGTGCCTTAATTTGAGATTTTTTTGTGCCTTAAATTTTATTGAAAGTTTGTACCTTAAAAGTGGAAATGACTATAACTTTATTAAAAGGGACAAAAAATAACTAACCTTTTGTTTTTTTGATGATAATTATTGATTTAATCAAGGAAATTAAGAAAAAAATAAATTGTTTTCAATTTTTAGATTTATCTGTATATAATTATTTAGTAAAACTTGATATGAAAAAAATGAAAAATAATTACTTAGGCAAGTTTTTTAATATCAATTATTAAATAACCAAAATAATATTTTTTTAGGTTTTACTTTTAATCTTTAGATTTGAAAAAAGAATTTAAAATAAATTTGAGAATCAAATTTTTTTATTATTGATACCTTTATTAAAAAAAAAACAATAATTTATACTCTCAAATAATATCTATTATCAATTTTTTAAAGCAATTTGGACATTGGGTATATGAATTTAATTTAATTTAAATCTCATAACCCTTTAATTCTAGACCAATACATTGTAAAAATAACACCTTAATTCTTTCTAGTTTTAACTTTGTTTTTTCTTTCATTTTTCTTACTCATAGAGTTTGAGAGATATAGATTGGAATTTGATATATCTTGATTTCTTTGTTTGACCACTTGTTTGCGTTGGAAATATTCCCCGTTAACTTCGAATCCGCATTGTAACAACCTTTTCAGGATTGAAAAAAAAAAATATCATCAGCCAATATTTTGTCCCTTTAAGGTTTACAATCCATGAAATTTGAAAATAGATTATCTTGAGCAGGGTATGGTGGTATCCTAATTTGGTTCTTAGTTGATCAATCTTTGAGTCTGGTATGGGTTTTAATAGTTGTCCAAAATGACAATTTTAGACAATTCATTTTTTTTTTCCAAAATCCAAATTGAAGACTGAAAGGTTTATAGATTAGTAGGTATTTATTCATATATTTTGATTTTTGGGTTGTAGAAGTAATTTTGTACTACTTTTTAGTCAATTAACCTAATGAAAAAAAAAATTGTTTTAAAAGCTCCATATAAAACTAAACTTAATAAAAAATTTCAACTTCAAACCCATAAATCACATTTTTCATACCTTTTCTTACCTACAAATATATTTAATCTGATACTTTTCAACTCAGATTTCGGAAAAAAAAAAAATAAATTTTCAAAAATTGCAATTTTGAACAACTATTAAAACCCATACCAGACTACAAGATCGATCATCTAAGAACCAAATTAGGATACCACGATACACTGCACAAGATAATCTATTTTCATATTTCAGGGATTGTAAACCTTAATAATTCCAAAAACATAGATAATAATTCTTGAAAATAATGTTTTCATCGGACGAAATTAAAAAATCAACAATACACTAAAATATCCCAGCATTATAAAACATTTGTCAAAATACAAGGCTACAATAAGAATAAATGAAAATAAAAGAATTCTGAAAATTACGAATAAAAAAAACCCAAATAATAATTTTTGGAAGAAAAATGAAATCATTTTTTTTTTCTTTTGTTCAAACAAATTTTTTTAATGGAAAACTCAACATTTGATATTGTCAAAGCACCTTTTCCAGAAGGCACAAAAAACCATCCAATCAAATTTATCCATCCACACAAACTTGAAAATCTGGAAAAGCCGCTCAGGATTAAACGTTTAATAGATAAAAACCCACCATGATTTCGAAATGTTACCAAACAAAAGAGAAAGGAATTGGTCTTAGAACACGAAAGAGGGCAGCCTTTCAAATTAATGGATAGTGGCAATCTCTCATTTACTGGTAAATATGAGGGATCAAATACATCCAAATATCTGATTCTTGTTAAAGATAAAAAGAACGGGCGTTATCTTGCACAACCAATTAATGATTGGTTTTCATTTAGAAAGGATATTCATTATAAAATCCTCTCAGCAGAAGAAGCAGAAGAGAAAGTAATCACTATTTTGACCCTTTGCCAGTTTTTTATCATTATTTCTTTTTGTTCGTCAAAGAAATTAACTTTCAGGTGTGTGTCGGAAAATACTTCGAAGTGATTTATTAATGACTTGAATTGCAAAATAATTAATAACTTCTCAACCAACCTGGTTTTAAGAAACAGAATGTTGCTGGAAAACAATTAGTGTTTTGTGTGACAAGTGTGAACATTCAGATCAATTTTTTGAAGTAAAACAAAGAGAAAAAAAAAAAAGGAAAGCAAAGTTTTAAAAAAAAAAAAACTTACGACCTTTGAATGAACAAAAAAAATCTTTTTTGATTGTTTGTCAACACAACAAACTTTATGATCTTTTTCCTTCAAATTTTGTAAAAAAATTTAAAATTGAAAAAGAGAATAAGAAATTAAGAGTACAACTGTGTTTAAAAAGCGAAGATTAAAAGTTTTCTAGTTGGAAATTAAAATTGTTAATTTCACTGTATTTTATTAGTTTGGAAAACACTTTTTTAAAACAGCAGTAGGTTTGGCAAAAAAGTTTTCAAAAGCTACGATCAAACAGCTTACTAACCAAAACCGACCTATTTTATTTTCTTTATTGAATTGCGTCGATTACTGGGACCTATTGCCATTAGTAGTATCACTTGGTTACAATTCGTGTATTTCACGTCAAAAACAAACTTATTTTCATAACTTTATTCAAAACTATTTTTATACACAATTTCAAAATGTCTTTATTTCAAACCATTTTTTGGAAGAAAATTTAAATTTAAAATCCTTTTTATAAACTTTTATACTTGAAATGTGATAACTCAAGATCATGAAAAAAATTTTTGAAAAAAAAATTAAATATTTGCTAATTTTACCCTTTTTAATAACTTCAATTAGAATAAACACTATTGGTTAAGAAAAGATCTTTGATCAAAAAATATTTTTCAAAGATATTTTATATTTTAAGTTGATGAAATCCAATTTTCCAGGTTCTATTAATATTTTTTTTCAATTTAATAAAGTTAGTTTCAAATTTAAGACACAAACTTTAAACGAAATTTAATGCACAAAAAAATCTCACAAATTAAGGCACAAAATTTGCAATTTCATTTTTTTACAAATTATTTTACTAGAATCTGACTTTTGTGCCTTAATTTGAGATTTTTCTTGTGCCTTAAATTTCGTTGAAGTTTGTTCTTTAAAAGTGGAACTGACTGTAGTAAAAAATTTGAAAAAGTTTTTGCTTCTAGATAATAGCCCATTTTATTAGATTTTAAAAGTATTATAAATCCGATGAATATTTTTTTAAATGGGGAATTAATTATTTGGACTATGATTGAATTATTTATTGTTGTAAATTGTAATAAATAATTTTTTTAATTTTCCGTTAGGTTTTTTTTAATTTTTGAAATGAACAGAAAATTGAAGAAATTTTCGGTTTATTTCAAAAAGTAAAAAAAAAACAGCCGTTAGCTTTTCTGGAGTTTTCTGATTATTTGTAAAATCGATAGATTTTTGTTAGGTTTTTTTTACTTTTCGAAATAAACCGAAAATTTATTAATATTTTCTGTTTATTTCAAAAAGTAAAAAAAACCTAGAACACTTCACAGATAAAACAGAAAACCTCAAGAAAACCTAGGCACTCTACGGACACTTCCGTTAGGCTTTCCAGAATTTAAAAGAATTGAGCAAAATCTTTGATTTTACTCAATTCTTTCGAATCTCGGAAAACCGTTGTTAGCTTTTTTTTTTAATTTGAGAAATAAAAAGAAAATTTTTGAAATTTTCTTTTAATTTCTTCAATTAAAAAAAAGCTAGGCACTTGACGGATAATTTCGTTAGGTTTTTTTTAATTTTTGAAATAAACCGAAAATTTATTTAATTTTTACAAACAAAAACAAAAAGTAAAAAAAACCGCCGTTATCCTTTCCAAAATTCAAAAGAATAGAGTAAAATCAAAGATTTTACTCTATTCTTTTGAATTTTTTGAAAAGCCAGGTACTTGACGGTACTTGACGACAATACCAGAAACTCTAAAATTGTATTTAAAGTTTTTTATCCTAACTATAATGTAGGCAAGATTACAGCTCATAGAGATTGAATCTAAAAAATGAAAAGAAAAAATTTTATTTCGAAACAAATACAAGAAAAAGAAAAGCAAGAAATAAAAAAGAGAGTACAAAAAAAAAGTAAAAACTTAATTTAAAAGTTTTTTTTTTCATCACAAGTGTTGATTAGGCTGGTGGTTGTTTCCTTTTATGTTGATTTTTGATGGGTCGTCATCATAATTTGTTTTATTAAAGAGATCTAAATATTTGAACAAAGAATAGATCATATAAAAAAGATTCCTTTCAAAAGTTTTAAATTAAAACTTTGCAGTAAATTAGTTATATTCTCTAAAGTATTGAGTTTTTACTCATTATTATATATAAAAAGATTTTAAATGATTTTATTAGAGAAATATTAATACCACATCGGGATTTCATGGGAATTCAGTTATGTGATTCTATTATTATAAATCTTTACAGAAGAAATGAAAAATTATCAGAATTTAAAATTTTTTTATATAAACTTTCAACCCAATATCAATTTCATGATGTTATAATTGGTGGAGACTTTAATTTTAATAAAAATGAAATTCAAAAATTTATTAATAAAAAATTTAAAATAATTGAGAACAATAAACCAAGTAGAAACAACAACAATATTGATTTCTTATTAAAAAATAATAAAATTCAATTGCCAAAAAAATCAAAAAGTATATATAATAAATTAAGTGACCATAACGCAATAAGAAATAAAATTTTTATAAGTTCCAAATGGGAAATTAAAAAAAAATATATTATCAAAAGTCCTTATTTATTTCAAAGAAAATTAAATGAATTCTTTGATAATAAAAATATAAATAAAAAAAATTTTAAAAAATTCAAAAAACAATTTTTACAAAAAGAAAGAATTGTGTTTGAAATTAATAAAGAAAATGAAGAATTATTTAATTTAATTAAAAATTTATTTTTAAATGATAAATTAATTTATAAAATCAAAAAAATAAATTCTAAAAAATGGTATAAATTAATAAATCAAATCAATTATGAATTTGAATTTAATCAAAAATATTGGAAATTAATAAATAAAATTAGAAGTTCATCAACAAAAATTATCTTAAATAATAAAAATTTAGAAAATACTTATTTTGATTATTGTAGGGAAATTAGCAAAAAAACCAGAAATAAAAATTATAAAATTAATTAAAGAATATTATTTTAAGAAATTTGAAGATTTAGAGCCAATGGATATTCAAGATATTTTTTCTTTAGAAAATATATATGATTTAATAAAATATCAAAAAAATAAATCAGTTAAAGATTTTGATAAAATCCAATTCTATAAATTGGGCCCTAAAAATAAGAATGAAAAAGACTATTTACTTTTTTTAAAAAATATTCAAAGAATTTTTTTACTTTGGATTGATAATCCTAATGAAGAAATAATTAATTTTATCAAAGAAAGAAATATTTTATTTATACATAAAGCTGGGGATGAAGGAGTTCCTTTGAATTATAGACCAATATCAATTAATAATACTTTAGCTAGATTTTTTCTAAAACTTATCTATAAAGTGATAGAAGACTCTTGGAATCTAGTCTCTGATTCTCAGTTTGGTTTTAAAAAAAAAATTAGACACACGAATTGCTGTTCTAAATTTACTTTTTGAACTTAATAAACTTAAAAAAAAATATAAAAATAAAGAATTTTTTATTGTTACAATTGATATTAAAAAATGCTTTGATACAATTAGTCATATACTAGTTCATCATGCTCTCAATAAATATATTAAAAATCAAAAAATCAAAATTTGGCTAAAAAAATATTATAAAAAAGAAGGAATAGGAGTTTATCAAGGAGATCCTCTTTCTCCATTAATGTTTGGATTTATCAGCCCTTTTTTAATTGAAAAAATAACAGATTTAGTTCATCATGTTCAAATGTTTGCAGATGACTTAATTTTAATAATGGAAGGACCAATTTCAGAAATTGATAAAAAATTAATATTAATTTTTAAAATTATTCAAGAATTTGGAATGAACCCAAATAAAGATAAAACTTTAAAATCAAATCAATTATCAGAAATAAAGTATTTAGGAATTTGGCTTGAAAAAGAGAAACATTTCAAAAAAAACTTTAAAAAAGTAAAAGCAAATTTTAAAAAAATCAAGATGATTTTTAGCCAACAACAATTAGCCAATGGAGTAAATTTACAAATGTTTAAATCGATATGTATTAGCCAATTATTTTATGGATTAGTTATTTTCAATCTAACCCAAAATGATTTCAACTCGATAGATGTTTGGATAAATAAAAAAGTAACAAAATTTTTAAAAATTAATCCACACTCTCCAAGAATAATTTATAAAACCGAGGCAAAAATAGACCAAGTAAGAATTTCGATATATAAAAGAAGATTTAAACTCAAAAATAAATTAGAAATACTTGGTTTCGAACAAATATCAAAAAAATTAAAATTTTCCAAAAAAGACAACGAAAATATTAATTGGAAAGCGGAAAATCTAAAATTGCTAAATGCGAATCTTAACCAATTTAGAGAAAATTTAATAATAAATAGCACTGGGTGGAAAGGTCAGGAATATTTAAAAATTATTAGATACAATAACAATATAAACAAACAACAAAAATATTTAAAATGGAAGGGCTCAACTTCCATCTTAAAACTAAGAAATTTCACAAATTATCTAAATAGATATTCTTATGTTTATGATAAGAATAAAACAAAAACAAAATCTTGCAACTTATGCAAATAATATTTAAACCTAGATACAGATGAAGATATCGATCATTTTTTAAGGGACTGCCCATTCTATAAAGAAAATAGAATAATTTGGATTAAAGATTTAATTCAAATTAACAAAAATAATAAGAATAATATTTTTGATATTATTCGAAATAAAGACTCATTGTTTATTTTATCATTAGTTAATGATAAAGAAAATTATGATTCTTTATTGAGATTTCTAAACAAAAATTTAGAAATTAGGGCTGTAAGAGGAAATTGATTTCCTCCCTTCAAAAATAAAAAAAAAAAAAAAGTATTGAGTTTTTAAGATAAAGAATTTTTAGGTTTTCAAAATTTTTTTTTTTTTTCTTTTTTTTTTTGAAAGTTTCCAAATCTTTTTTTCGTAAAATCCCAGTACAAGATATCAAATCGGCAGCACTAACCCAGTTCAAGTAATGGCTCGACAGATTGTACTGAAAGTTCAATTCCTTTCACTTTGGTTCGGTTTCAAATCGCATTTGTTGGATTCGGTTCTCTTCAGTTGCGTAAGTCCAGTTCAATTCTTTAAAGATCTGATCAACTTCAAGTTTTGCTTAAGATCTAATCATGAACAAGTTTACCAATTCTTATAATGATTTTTTATCACTTTATCCTCTTCCAAATACTTCAAAAACAAAAAGAGGAGAAGAAACCAAAGAACCTAAGTAAACTAAGAGGAACCCAAGAAACTCAAAGAACTAAAAAAAGAAATTTGGAAAAAGTAAAAATTCTAAAAAATTAAAAATATTTATTTTATTTTTGATTATTATTGTTTTGAAATAGATTAAAATATTTTTTTTTACTTGGATTAATTCATGTATTACTGAAATCCACAAAAGAAACAGAAACAAACCAATTCTTATTTAAAAAATCAAATTTAAAATTTGAAATATGTTTATTTCAGTAAATTAAAAAACTTTTAAATTGCTAAAAAAAAAAAAAAATGTCTCTTAGGAAATTTTTTGGTAAAAACTGATTCTTAATTTACAAATATTAAAGATTTTTTAAAATCAAATATATATTTATTACTATTTTTCCTTTATGTTTTTTGTTAAAATTATTTTTTTTTAGCCATTATTCGATATTTATTTCCAAATAAATCTATTTCAAATTCTCTTTATACATCTTATAATTCAAATATGAAAATTACATTTATATTATTAACCTTCATTTTGTCAAATTTATTTTTTGTGTATATTTCCTAATTATAGATGAAATTAGAAAATAATAAAATTAATACATGGTTAATGAGGAAAACTGAGGAAGGGAAACTTAATTTACAACCATCAAGAGAAGGATTAGTTATAAAAAATGAAAAAGATAATGTTTTTTTACCAAAAAGAGCATCATCGATGAGAGGAGGAGGACGGGGACGAGGAAGGGGACGAGGAGGAAATGTGTTCAATCAAAAGGAAGAAGATGATGAAAAACTGGACAGACTAATTGGCAAATATGAAGAAGAAGAAGAGAAAAGAAATATAAAAGAAGAATCTGAATTCCAAAACTTTTCTGATGATGATGAAAATGATATTATTTATGAAAACGAGGAAACAAAATTAAGTTCAGATGTGGAATTAACTCAAGAAGGTGAATCTTTAAAAAAAATATTAGAAAAGCAAGATAAATCCGGATCATCAAGCGATAGTGAAGAAAAGGTTGATGGCTCTTCTGAAAATTCAGAAGATCAAGATTCAGATTTTGATTTTGATCAACTCGAAGATGATTTCAATCCTTTAATGAGAAATGATTTGTCTCGGAAAAGAAAAGAATCTATAAAGGAAAAAAAAGATAACATAAGTAAGAATAAGAATAAGAAACTTCATAAATTCGAATCCTATGAAAACGAAATTCAAGTTTCTAAAAGAATACGTTCTGTAAAAAGTTTAAAAGAAAATCAAAAAAAGAAATTACAAAGAGAAAAAGAGAAAAGAAAAATTGAAAATTTTATTAGAAATGAAGTACAACAAAACGAAAAAATTACCCTCAAAAAGTTATTAATTAATTTTAAACTTCAAAACGGTGGCGACCCTAATTTAATGCAGCAAAGTATTATCCGTGATTTTATTAAAGAAAATTTGAAAATTGATGATAAAAATAATCTGTTTTTCAAGACTGATGATTTATCAAATACAAAAAATTAATAATCAATCACGGCGGTAAAAATAAAGAAAAATGAAGAAATTTATCAATTATGTGAATATTATTTTTTTACAAATAAAAAAGAAATCTTGTTGAGATCTCTAATTAATTTTTTTTTATTTGTAATTTGTGCTTTTTGCTTTATGAAATGAATGAATTAAAATCATCTAAAGAAATTTATTAATTTGAGTTTATTTTTTGAAATCAAAATTCAACATGTTTACAATATAAAACTGAAAACAAAAATTTACCCATTATGTTTTTATTAGCAATTAAGTTAATTCTTGAAAATTGTGAAACACAAATTTTTTGGTTTATTTTTGAAAGTATTGATTTAATAGAAAATTTTTTTTCTTTTGTGAGTATTTTTTTTAATTCTTAATATTCCAATCCAAATCTCAAACAAATAAAATTAATAGGAGGTGCAGGTGATTAAACAACTCTAAATTTAAGAGAAGGTAAACAAAACTCTATTTCAATGAAATTGAGATCTAGAAAGCAAAAATTTTTTATTATTTAAAGTGCGAAAAAAGTCGTCTTTTGGTTTTCAAAAAATTGCAAAATAATTTGAATTTTTTGAAAAATGTTTTTAATAAATTGTTTGTTCTTATTTACAAGAATCAATATAACAATTTAAATCATGTTTTGTCATGAAAAAAATTGATTTTTAATTTTGAGGATAAAATTAACTATTCTCAAAATATCTTGAAGAAATTTTTATTTTGAAAAATCAAATTTCATCTTATCATTTAGGAAATTTCTTAGTAAAAATTTTACATGACTTTAAAACTTTGATTAATTATAACTATCCTTATTAAAAAAATACAATTATTTTTCAATCAGTTCAATAAATCATTTTTTAAAAAAAAGAAATATAGAAATAAACATATAATGGGTTGCTTAATTCTAAAAGTTGGAAGTGTCGCTAAGTTTTTTTTTTAATTTAAGAAAATTGAGTTAAATCCTTGATTTTACTAAATTATTTCAAATTCTGGAAAACCTCTGTTAGATTTTTCTTATTTTGAGATATTAAAAGACAATTTTTAAGGAATTTACTTTTTATTTCTTAAATGAAAAAAAAAAAAAACAGCCATTCAGTTTTCTTGAGTTTATTTTTATTTCGAAAATCTATAGATTTTCGTTCGGTTTTTTTTACTTTAGAAATAAACCGAAAATTTATTAAAATTTTCGGTTTATTTCTAAACTAAAAAAAACCTAGAACACTTCACAAATAAAAAAGAAAACCCCCAAAAAAAACCTCAATACTTCATAAATAAAACAGAAAACCTCAAGAAAACCTAGGCACTTGGCACCACTTGATGAGAATTCGATGGTACTTTACGACATGTCACCTGAATTAACAGTAGTGTCATAAAAATTTGAATTGTTTTTTTTTTTTATGGGTATTTAAAAAATAATAATAAAAAAAAAATTAAAATAATTTAAAATTATATTTATTTATTAACAATAAAAATATTAAATTAAAAATAAAAATCGTTTTTTTTTTTTAAATTTTTTCTTGAATTTTTCTAAATCTTTTTTTTTCTTGAATTAAAAAATTATTTTTATTATTTTGTAATAATTTTGAATTTAAAATTTCAAAATCTTGATATTTTTTTTTTTTTAAATTATTATTTGATTGTTTAGGTATTTTTAAATTCATATCCAAATTAGCAATATTCTTAAATAATTTGAATTGGTGATTTTTTTGAAAGGGTTTATTTCTCTTTTCAACTTTACATATTTTTTCTTGAATGACATTAACATTGTTATCACTAATTTTCTGAATATTATTATGAACACTCTTACCATTTTGAATTATATTATTTGAATTGTTCTTCTTCATAAAATTATTGCTTTGTAATTTCCGTTTGTTTTTGGATAATTGTTGTTTTAAAGATTTGTAATCTTTATTAATTTTTAAGGGGCAACCCCCCACCTTGTTAGAAGAAATTGAAATGCTTTGTGATTGGTTCCCCTTTTCTATCAAGGAAAGCGAAAGTATCTCATTTGGTGAACTTTGATTTCTGTTCATCGTTGTGAAATTACTTTCGGCCAGTTTTAACATTTTTTGGAATTTTAACTTATAAATTTGTTGAATTTTTGAATTATCTACTTTTTTCAAAAATCCATTATTGATCTTATTAAAATCAATAGTTTTTCTGTTTACACTTTTTAATTCTTTAAATTGTGTTGGTTGATTGCTTTTGATATACTTTGGATTTTGTTTCCAAAGTATTGATCTGTTTTTAATTCCAATATTTTTTTGCTTCAAAGGATAAATATCTTCTAATTTTTGTTCAACAAATTCAAAGTCATAATTGAAATAGGGCTCATTATCTGTGATTGTTTTTTCTTGATTAAAAATTTTTTGTTTCTCTTTAAAATATTGCGTTGATGTTAAAAATCCAACCAATGGGATGATTTCCTGAGTTGCCGAAGGCACAGCTTCTAAATCTTTTAAGTTTTGTTCAATTTGAATATACAAATCGTCTAGCATGGATTTCTTATTTAAATTTACCATTTCAGATTTTTCAATATGTAAATATTTTTCTTGTGGGAAATCGAAAGAATACTTTGTTTCTGGCAATTCATTTGGTAGATTTGTTTCATTTACTAATAAGGAAGTCTCGTAAGTCCAGCATTTTGCAACATTTTTTGGTGTATACCCACCGCCTCCTAAAACTAATAAAGGTTTTCCTAAATTTCGAACATAATGAACACATTTGCCATGTCCTTTAATTGAGAGATTAAAACATCCCAGATAATCCTCAGTTAAAGTGTCGGCTCCACATTGTAAAACTATTGACGATGGCTGATAATATTTCATAATTGAATCAATAGTTTTTTTGAAAATATAAAAATATGATTCGTCTTCCATGCCATCATTTAATGGCACATTCACAGAATATCCTTTTCCATTGCTATGCCCGATATCATTGATATTCCCTTTTGAATAATAAGAGATAGAAGTTGCGGATTAGATTAGATATTTGGTATATATTAATATCATTATATATTTTTAATCGGGTGGGAGGGGTGGCGATAAAGAAAAAATGAAAGAAAGAAAAGAAAATATCTATTAATTATTTGGAAATAGTTACCCGTTCCTGGGAAATACCCATCACCATATTTATGGAAACTACAAGTCATAACCCGATTGCTATTTTCAAAGGCTGTTTCGACACCGTCACCATGATGAATATCAATGTCAATGTATAAAACTCGGGGATGGTATTTTAACAGCTCGATAATTCCTAGAACTATATCATTAACAAAGCAAAATCCAGATGCTTGTGTTTTTTTTGCATGATGAAGACCACCTATAATGTAAGAATAATTATCAGTTTTATAAAAATTGTTTTTGGATTGAAAATTTTAATTTTTTTAATTAATGTTTATCAAAGAATATATTGATAAGAAAATAAGAAGATAAACTAATAAATGATCTTCAAAATTAATTTTTAATTGATCCTTTTGATACAATGCCGAAAAAATGCGAAAAAAAAAAAGATGAATGTGTTTTTAAAAATGAATGTATATTCACTTCAATACGTTATTGAAAAAATTAAGAATATGAATTCAAATTATAACCAAAAGTATGATTTTTTTTTTTTTCTTCGGCCTATGGTAATTTCTGCAAGACCTTTGTAGATTCTTAACTTTTGTATATTTTTCCATGGTGGTAATTCGGCTCTATAGCACATAGCCAAGGTTAGATTTCCACTAAGGCAACCTTAGCGCAATAATATATATATATATATATATAAGTTTTTTCTTTAGTTTTACAAATTCTCATTGTTTCAATGAATTAAATATTCTTTTTTACTTGTTTGTTTTTTAACGTGTGTAATTATTTTTTTGTTTTTATTTTTTCCTCAATACTTGTGCTATTCAAGCCCCCCCATTTTAAATAAGAATTTGGGTTATCAATTTAAATCTTAATTAAAAATATTAAAAACAGCTTCGATAGTTTAACAATTTTGAAATATAAGGTAATTTTTTTGAAATATTATCAATAATAGTTAGCTGTATTTTTTCACAAAAATTTTTTTTGCTCAGAAATACAAATAAAAAATTCAATTTTTTTGTTTTAAGGAATCAATTTGCAATTTATAATGGTGTTTTAAACACATTTCGACCCAATCTCATTTTAATTTTGAAGGAATGTTCATCCAAATATTCACTAATTTGGATCAAGAAATCATTTTATGTGTAGTTTTTTAAAGAAAAATTCAAAATCAATTTTTTTCAAACACAAATGATTTAAATTATTATATTAATTCTTATGATAAAGAACAAACAATTTGTGAAAACAAAACCTGAAAAATTAAGAAATCATTTTTGCACATCACGATCATGAAAAAATTTTTTCAAAAAAAATTTAAACTTTTGCTAATTTTTCACTTTTTGATAACTTCAATTTGAATAAACGCGATAGGTTAAGAAAAGATTTTTGATCAAAAAATATTATTCAAGATATTTTTATAATTTAAATTGAAAAATTAATTTTCCAGGTTATATTAATATTTTTTTTCAAATTTAATTAGTAAAAAATTTGAATATTTTTTTTTCAGACTTCAGAGGTTATTTCATTATATTTTAATAGTATTTTAAATCTGATGAATATATTTTAAATAGGGAATCAATTATTTTGACTATTAAAGAATTATTTTTTGATTTAAATTGAAAAAAACTTCGTTAATTTTTACGAATTCAAAAGAATTGAGTAAAATCATATAGATTTTACTCTATTCTTTTAAATTCTAGAAAACCACCGTTAGCTTTCTTGAGTTTTCTTTTTATTTGGAAAATCGATAGATTTTCGTTAGGTTTTTTTGAGTTTTCTATTTATTTAGAAAATAAATAGATTTTCGTTAGGTTTTTTATTTCTAAAGTAAAAAAAAACCTAGAACACTTCACAAATAAAATAGAAAGCCTCAAAAAAACCTCGAAAACTTTACAAATAAAACAAAAAACCTCAAGAAAGCCACCGTTAGGTTTTTTTTTTAATTTTAAAGAATTGAGTTAAATCTATGATTTTTCTCTATTCTTTTGAATTCTGGAAAACCGTCCTTAGCTTTTTTTTAATTTTTGAAATTAAAAGAAAATTACAAAAATTTTCTTTTTATTTCTGAAAATAACAAAAACCTAGGCACTCGACGGCACTTGACGACACTTTCAATATTTTTTTCCAGGATTTAAAAGAGTAGAGTAAAATCTAAATGATTATACTCTATTCTTTTGAATTTTGGAAAACCCAGGGCACGGAATATTTATCATCAGTTATTTTTTTTTTTCCGTATTTGAGTTTTTTTTGAAGAGTAGAGTGTTTTCAAAACTATTAGTTATTATCTATTCAAAAAAATATCCTTAAAGGCGAATTTAATGAAAATTCATTATCACATCCATTTAAAAAATTTTACCACAAAATAGACCTTTTTTCTCGATGTGTGACTTTTAAGGGAGTAGCTACACCATAAGACATGATAAAAATTTGAGAGAGATGAGATAAGAACATTTTATTTTAACGGCCTGTGATCGTAGATTCTCTAAAAATTTTTTTAAAAAAATTATTTGATATTTTTTTTTTAGTAATGTTCAACAATAAAAAAAAAGAGATTATATTGATAAAATAGTTTTTTTTATTATTATTTTTTTATTCAAATAAACTTAATCCCATTAATTTGGACACAGTTTAAACAGTTGGAAAAATAACAATAACATGATTTACATCCAATTCGAAATTAATTTTAATTCAACAAACTATTTCATTTTTTGTCTTTTTTGTTTTTGTTTTCATTTTCAATTTTTCAGTTACTTAATCTGTTTAGTTAGATCTGAAAATTTTTTATAGATTGTTGATAGAATGTTAGTGTTGAGTTTCAAAAATTGAAAAATCCACATACAACCGGTGCATGGTATCTTATCATTTGATCGATCAACCATTGTTGGTGTAATTTTAACAAATCTACCAATATATTTTTTGTTCAAACTCTTTCATTTCAGCTCGTTTCCTTTTTTTGGATAGACTTGTTTTGATTTTTTATTTTATATTGTTTTCTTATATTTGGATGAAAATGATTACTTAAAAAACCATTAATACTAGTTTATTTAAATATGGTTTTATATTAAGTTTTGGAAAATATAATAAATTGGGTTTTTTTTGCCTATTTTTGATTTTCTGATGTGTCCAAATTTTTGGAATGGGGTTTAGTTTTTTTTTGGGAGAAGATAATTTCAGATTCTTTGAATAAAACTTATGAATATTTTGTGGTTTAAACTTTGATAACATATAATCATATTCACTTCTCCAATTCCACTAAACCCAACAATTTAAAATCCTAATAAGTAATAATTTGATTTAATTATTCTAATTTTGGAATCTTCTAGCTATTTAAGTCCCATTTAAGTTTCCTTTTATGATTCTTTCAATTGTAATGTTGTTGTTCTTTTTAAACAAAATCCATTAATCCCAAATGCCACTAATAAAAAAATATTTCTAATTGCTTTATCTTGTCAGGATTAAAAAAATCTCAAAAATGATGAAAAAATAAAAAATGAAAAAATTAAATGCCATAATAGAATGTTGAGAGAAGGATAAAAGATAAGTTATTCAACATTCAAAACACTATTTTTTGCAATTCAACTCAACATTCTATTGTGGCAATTTCTTTGAGACTTTGAAAAAAAAATTTAAAAAATCTAATGAATGAAGTACTTTAAATAATAAAAATCAATGAGGTACAACCAGAGTAAAAAATGTTATTTTCTGATCCTTTTCAAAATTGCAAAAAAGTGAAAAATTTTTCTTGACCTTGGCTACTCCCTTAAAGATCGTAGTACTCCTTTCTTCAAATAAACTCAACAGCCCCAAGATTTTTAAGAACTGGTCTGTTGGTTATATTCTGAATAAACTCAATTAACTAAGGATGATCTGATAATTGAAGTAATAGTTTTGTCTAACTTGGGATTTTTTAATTTTATTTTTTCATACTAGTGATGTGTTGTGATTATTCAACAAATTTAAAAAAGACACTTTAACTTTCAAATATCCACCATTTTGTGAAATTGTTTGTGAGTTGCTTATCTTTGTTTGTTTAAAAATAAAAAGATCTCAAATAATCTTTCTGAAAAAAAAAAAAAAAAAATAAATAAATTGTTTCCAAGCTTTATCGTTTTGAATTGTTATAGAAGAGCTATCAAAAATTTTCACATCCCAAACTAAATTTTATCAGTTGTGTAATTTTGTCCAAGAACAAACGATCGACATACAAAAAATTAAAACTATGTATTGTTTGTATTCTGGTGAGGATCAGAATAGGTAGTTACACAAATTTCTTGTAACACCTAATTTTATTTCTTTACCTTTTTTTATAATACCACACGGCAATTCAATGTCTTTTCAAAACTTACGAATTATAAGCAACACTTTCAAATTCTTGGAAAAGAAATTATAAAATTCTAATCCTCTAATGTTGTTTGTGTAAAAACTAATTCAAGTTAAAAAACAATTAGAAACTTTTAGATCGGGTTGTGTTGTGAAAATTTTATTCCTGTTTGGGATAAACAAAAACAAAAATCAAAAAAGAAAATTCTAGGAACAAAAGTGGAACTAAGGAAATTTTTTACAAAATAAAATAGCAGGATTTGGTCTTAATCAAAAATAGAATTCAAGAATTGAGATACAACTAGCCAATGTTTTGGTTCTTTTTTTTTGGTATGTTTCTTGTTTAATTTTTTTTTGTTCAAACAAAAGAATTTCCAATTCCAAAGAAAAACCCCAAAAAAATAATAATAAACGAACAATAAAAAGGTTTTTGATAGAAGATAAGAAAATGTGTTACCTGCCCAATTGATTGCAATATCGGTTTCCCAGTTGTTTAATTGGCGTGCACCTTCTATGGACCCACCAGCGGATATTTGACAAAATTCATACAGACCATCAAAGATTGGGGAGTCATCACCAACATTCCACTTTTCAATCATTTCGGGAAATTGGTCTTCGTTGTCAGGTGTGACTTCTTTTAAAAAATTGATATATCCCTTGGAATGGAATTTTGAAAGATCCTTGGTCGTTGCAGGAACTATCGTGCTCACTTTCATTTCTGATAATAAGCCATACCCTTCGATCAAGTCATGTGTGAGACGAATCCTTTTTGGCTTCATCGGGTGATCTCCTCCATAATTAAACTTGTCGATATACGAGTCATACAAATAACTTACTCTTTTTTTGGTTTTCATTTAGAACAAAATCTGGTCGTTTGTTAATCGGAGTTTGTTAATATTTTTTTTTTAATTTGAAAAAAAATTTATTAATTTATTATAAAGTAATTCCTCACAAATATAAGAAAAGAGAAAAATGTTATGAAGAGTCTAAATATTTGATCTGATCTGAAAATCAAATAACTTGGAATGCTTGTGGAAACAAAAATTCTCATGACTAATATTTTGTAATCCTCAAAAATCTTTTTTAGATAATTCCTATGCATACCTTACAATTTTCGAGATCGTATTTAATTTAAATGAAAAACTTTGAAAACTACAAAACCAAATTCCTAGATTTATTGTTTTTTTTTTTAATTTTTTGGAGAAAGTTTTTTCCAAAATGATTTTGAGACACTTGATCAATAAACTCTTGAGTGTTTATACACATTTTTATATTTGAAGATTTGGAAGTGATTGAAAGTGTTGTAACAATTCTGAAAAATTTTTTTCCAATCAAGTAGAGCATTGTAAAGAACTTTGATAAGAATCATTTCTTTTTTTTCAATTATTAGAGAAACTTTTTGTTTTGAAATGAAGATCCAGAAATCAAATTGTTAGTGTCAATAAATATGAAAAATTCATTTGAAAAAGCTTTTGTGTTTTTTAGAAATAAACTTTTCACTTGTGATAGATCCATTGACTGTTTTCAAAATCGGAATAGAAATTATTTAATTTAAGTGTTTACAATTCCAGTTTAAATTACAAAGCTTTTTTAATTTTTAAAGAATAAATTTGATCTCTTTTTTTATTATTTTCGTTTTTGTTGACATTTACAAATCCTAAAATGTTAAATTAATTTTATGTTGTTTGTGATTAAATATTTTGTTAAAGACAACCAGAATTTGTTTTCTATTTGAATTTGAATAGGTAATAAATTTTCATTTGATAAATTCAAAAGAATAAGGTAATTGTTACTACCTTTCATTCAAACGCTTTCAAAGTTATCAAAAAGTTAACAATAAATATTTACCCCTCACAGAATTGTATCTTATATCAATACTGTTATTTTCCAATTAATAAATGAAATTTTTTATTTCAAGTTCCAAAATGAATCTTAATTTTAAATGTTACAATCAAATTAACAGGGTAAAAAATTATGTTTTAGAGTTATCTAAGGAAGTTTAATTTATTGTCTAAAAATATCATTTCCAAATGGTGTTGTAAAGATCTTTGGATTTTCTTCAACTTATTAACTCGAAGAATATTTTGCAAAGTGAACTAAATATTTTCATTTTTTAATTGGAAAATAATAGTATTAAGGAATTATATCATTCAAAAATATTATTTAAGGTGAACTTGTGAGGAATTGTATATACCTACAATAAGAAATGTCTGAATTTTGTTTTCTCTAATAACCTGTCTCCAATAGTTTATATAAAAAAAAAGTGTAGAAAAGAATACTTTTTAAAGCAAAGACCAAATATAACGAATTTTGGGTTTTTTTTTTAGTATATTCACCACACTACAGTCAGTTCCACTTTTAATACACAAACTTGCAACGAAATTTAAGGCACATAAAAAATCTCAAATTAAGGTACAAAATTCAGAATCTAGTAGAATAAATTGTAAAAAAAAAAATTCCAAAAAATGTGCCTTAATTTGAGATTTTTTGTCTGACTTAAATTTCATTGAAAGTTTGGGTCTTAAAAGTGGAACTGACTGTAATAAATTAAAGATTATTATATTGTTAATCCTCAAGTTTTTGATAATAATAAATCTCCCATCACTTTTGTATTAGAATGAATTATTTTAATCCCAAGAATTTGAAAATGAAATGGATTTTGTTTGTGTAAACAAAGAGTATATTTATTTTTGATTAGTATAATACCGAATAAATTTTATTCAGGATAAAAAATGAAATAAAATTATATTTTTGGGTTAATTTAATCCCAATTATTCTGTGTTGCTATCAAATTATTGTAAAAATATTATTGTAAAAATAAAATAAAAAATAAACCAAAGACCCTTCTACCTATCAAGGAAACTTTGCCCTCTGATTAGAAATTAGCAAAATTCATTTCAAAAATCTTGTGTTTGATGTAATTTGTGGAATGTAGGAAATTAATGTATTCTGGTTAATTACTAGTATATTATTTTTAAGATAATAATTCAGATGAAAGGAATAAGGTACCACATTACTTGAACAAATTGAAAATTGAAATATGTTAGAAAAAAAAAGTGCTAAAAGGTTTATTTTTGATACTTTTATTTTTTATTTTTTTTTATTTATATTGAAACTATGTCTGCTGTTTTAAATATTCTACAAGTACCTAAAAAAGTAAATTCAATTTAAAAAAGAATGTCAATGAAGTTAAAAATGTATGAATATGTCGAAAGTATATATACATACATGTATACATACATACACACACACACACACACACACACACACATTTAAACTATATTCCAAAAATTTGGACACAGTTTAAACAGTTGAAAGAATAACAATACTACACTTTAAATTCAATTTGAAAATAATTTTGATTTTACAAACTATTTTCATTTTTTGTTTTTTTTGTTTTGTTTTCATTTCCTTTTTTGTAGTTATGTAATCTGTTTCGTTAGATCTGGATTTTTTTTTCGAAGGTTGGTAGAAGGTTATTGTTGAGTTTGTTTAATAGAAAAATCACATACAATTGGTTGATGGTATCTTAACATTTGATCGATCAACAATTGTTGGTGAAATTTCAACAAATTTACCAAAATATTTTTTATTCCGCTCGTTTCCATATTTTGGACTAGCTCATTTTGATTTTTGATTTTTATATTTTTTTCTTTTATTTGGATTAAAATGATTACTTATTAAAACATTAATACCCTGTAACTCAAATGTGGTTTTATATTATGTTTTAAAAAAATACAATAAATTGAGGGTTATTTTGCCTATTTTTGATTTTGGGTGTGTCCAAATTTTTGGAATGTGGCTTCTATGTACCCCTTAGCACCCCAAATATACAAATTACCTTTCAAACATAATTTTTAATTTGAAATGTTATTAAAGGATTATAAGATATCGAATTTATAAAAAATTATCTTAGAAAGAAAAATTTATAATCAAAAATTGTATAGTTACTTACAATAAAAAAATAACTTATAAAAAAAGTTCAAAATTGGGAAGATTTTTTTGGTTCTTCTGATTTTATATTTTTCCATCCAAATTTTGTCAAAAAAAAAAAAAAAATTGAAACGTTTGTCAACACATCAAAAAAATCTCAGTTTTAATGATTAAAACACATTATACTTTACTAGAATTTTTTTGGGGTCCTTTAAACCCCAGAATTGCCTAAATTACTTGATTAAATAATTTATTCATTATAAAAGTTATTTTGAAATAACACAGAAAACTTGTTTTATCTACTAATTAAAATTCAATAACAATATATATATAGTTGATTCTAAATAATTAAAAAATATAAAAAAATATAATAATTAAATTTCTTATGGTAAAATTTGGAAATTTTTCATCCAGATTTTTTTTACAAATTTATCCGATTTGGCCAATAGTTTGAGTCAGATTAATAATTGATTTTATTTTTAAAATTTAATTTTTTTTTAATTTTTGACTTTTAAAAAGCTAGAGATAGAATAAACAATATTATTAATTATGAGGCCATATATCAGAACTTATTTTCCAAGATCTGGATTAATTTATAAAGGAAAAATTCAAATATCACAATTATATTATTCAAATTTTTACTAATAACAAAATTCAAAAAAAAAAAATCATTTTCGAAGATTATTTTATCATCTTTGAATAATGTTTTAAGAGTTCTTTTTTTATATTTTTATTTAATTTAGGGTTAATTATTTTATCTATTAAAAAGTTTTTATTTGTTTAATTCTAATTTAATAAATGTTATTAATTTTCATTTTTTTTTTTTTTTTTTTAAAGTATTTTCTATTGCTTAAATAAAAATTTTAGAAAATTATTCATATAAAACTTTTAATTTTGACCTAAAGAAATAAATTTTATTTTTCTCTTGATTGACTATTTATTGAAATTTTTTCTAAAAAAAAAATTAAATTTCAGTAATATATTTTTATATTTATTTTTTTTATCATAAAAGTGACAATGTTGTTTGAATATTATTATTAATGAATCAATGTATTGAGTTTTGAATTACTATTATTGTAATAAAATTTCTGATTTAAAAAATTAAAACAAAAATTGAAATCTTTAAAGAAAATGTAAAAAAGAATTATTATTTTTATTTTTTCCAATTTCAAAAAAAAATCAATAATATAACTACTTTATCTTTGAACTATTTTAACTTTTTTATTATAATTAAAATCTAGATTAAAGACAAATAAGATATTAAACATATTAGTTCATCAATATCATTTTAAATCCTTTTTTAAAAACTCATAAGATTTAGGTAAATCCGGGGTGCTAAGGGATATATACATATATACAAACTCTAAAAAATTATAATTATAAGGCAATAGAATAATTATTTACACAGGAATACAATTAATTCTGATAATATCAACTTATCAACTTAAGAATAATACTTATCATTTTTAAAAAAATTCATTTTCCGAATTATTTTACAGTATAAATTTCTGATCTTTTTATTTGAATTTTTGGATCAAATTAGAAAAAAAAAAATTTCTCAAAAATTTTTATTTTGAAGGGAATCTCACTTTTAGAAAGTTCTGATAGTTTTTATGAAAAAAAAAAAATCAAATTTAATCTTTTTTAATAATATAAGAAAAATAAATACAAAATTAAATCCTTGAAGATCAAGAAAAAATTTTTCATTTTATTTACGAATAAATATTATATTAAAATTTTTAAATAATTAAATTATTATTTATTTTTTTTTTAATTATTAAAAGTATTATCAACTGAAATTTAATATTTCAAAAAATATAAACTAATTTCAGAAATTATTAAAGTATTAGAATTATTAATTTGAATTAATATTATTAGTTTGGAAATATTTGAAAAAAACGGGGAAATAATAGTAAAAAATATTTTGATACTTTTCTCCTTTGAGTTATTACTAACTCATCTAAAATGAATTATGCATTTGATATTAATTGTTGATACAAAATAATCAAATTAAAGAGTATTTATTTAGGTTATAAGTTGAATTTTAAAGGTTTTAAAAAAGTATTTTCGGATATTTTTTAATTTGAGGTTTAGGTTTTTTTTCACATTTATTTTTCTGTTCAATATAAAGACAAAATTGATTAGAACTGTTCTTTGAATAAATAAATTATATTTTCTTCTCAGGTATAAAATAAAATTATTGTAATTTTTTTTTTTGGAAATTGAGAAGATTTTTTTTACCTGAGTTATTTGAAAACTGAAAGATTTTATTTTATAAGTGTGTTTTTGGAGAATTCTTTTTTCACCTATAATATTTTTTTCTTCTTTCATAAAAATAATTTTTTTTTTAAATTATTTGAAAATATATTGGATTTTGAACTTTTCAAAAATGAGAAAAAATTGATTAAACCATTAAAAACAATAAATTATATCTGAAAAAAGAATTAAAAGGAATTTTGGTTTTTTGGTAATCAGATTTTTAACTTTATTTTTCATATTTCAAGATGTGATATTTTTTTTTTGAATTTGTTATTAAAGCGGTAGTATCAATATAAAAGGAAAAAATGGCCATTGCGAACATTTTTTTTCAATTTTCCATTTGCAATTTGTCAGTTTTATTTTTATTTTTATTTTTTTTCATAAATGAGAATTTGTAAAAATGAAAAAAGAAAATTTTTGCTTGATAAAAATGAAAAAGAAAAGAAGATTTTAAATAAAAAAATAAAGATCAATAAAAATTTGGAATAATTTTAATGGGAATAAGACAGTGTTGATTTCTCGCAGCCATTTCCAAAAAAATTTGTTTTTCTTTAATCTGTTGAATAAATCTTGCTTTTTGTTTTTGTTTTTTTGAAAAATATTTTTTTTTGATAAGCAATTGATTGAGATTTTTTTATTGAAAGAACTCGAGTTGATAAATAAGTTTGTGTCATTCTATTCAATTTCCAAAAAAAAAAATGTTCTTTAATTTTTCATTTATAAACTAAAAAAAATTTTTTTTTCTTTTCTTTTCTTTTCTCTTTTTTTCTTTTCTTTGCAATTGAACCATTCTATTCTTTTCTATTCTATTCTGATTTCACCTTTCTGTTCTATTCTATTCTATTCTTTTTTTTTCTTTTCTTTTCTTTACTTTTTTTTCTTTTCTTTTCTTTTCTTTTCTTTTCTTTTCTTTTCTTTTCTTATCCAAAAATTTTGAAAAAATGTCAACGTGTGTTTTATTGTGTTTGAAAAATTTTTTCCATTAGTAGATCTTTCAATGATGAGTGGTTTCCATTTTTCGTTCTCTGAATTTTTGACCAACCTAAACTTGTATCATAGATTATTGTTTTTTCATGTTGGAAAAATAATTAAAAAAAAATGAATTTTCAAAATGGCCAATTTCCGCTTTTATACTCAAACCACTGCTTTAAGGGTATAGTTATTCACTGTGAATTTACCCTATACTCAAGGAGTAACTTGAAACTAAAAAGGGTATTGTGAAATTGCCTTTCTTTGGAATGACAAAATACAAATAACGAAAGAAAAATTTCTTAAGAGGATCATCTTTGGCTAAAAATTAATAATAAAAAACATTTGTCAAAAAGTATTATCAATTCCAAAAAATCAAATTTAAAAAACAATTATTTGCTTCTTTTTTTGAATTTCCAAAGAGTTAAATGTTTTCAATTGAAAACAAATTTATTACCAAAAGTATAAAATCAATTTAATTCGATTTAATCTAATTTTAGGTTAGATTGTAACTCTCTATAGAGACAGAGTAAGGATTTAGACAATTCTCGAGATAAAAATTGCTTATTTAAGAATAGTAAAAAACGAAAAAAGAGATTTTTCAAAAAGTTCTAAAGCATTAAACCTGGAATGTTTAACACAGTTGTTTTCAAAATTATAATTCACCAACCATTCTGATTGGAAATTGAGTGTATCGCTTTGACACTGTTTTTCAAAAAATTACCTCTTTTTTAATTGTTGATTTTTGGAGATCGATCTTACATCTCAGGTTGGTTAGTTCTTGGTTATTATTAGGTACTCAACAATATACAAAAATATTTTTTATCCATTCAGAATTGTATTTTTAATAGTAATGAATCTACCCTAAAATTTTCTTGCAGAAATTTTTTTTAATGGTTTTTACAGACCTTAAAAAAAAGAAAGATAACCTTAAATAAGTAAAAAAACCAACCATAAAAACTTTAAGATATTATAATTGTCAATTTCAAATAACGAATCATCAGCAAAAAAAAAAAAATCAGAGATTAGAAATCATTTTTTTTAGTTACTTATTCTTTACTATTAAAATATTTCGGATGAGTGAAAAAAGTCAAATTATAAGATACAAAAAAGGAAAAAAGCAATTTGAAGTTTTAACCAAGCCAGGATCTGTTTCCAAATACCGAGAAGGCAAGATCCGTAATCTTGATGATGTGCTAATTACAAATGTCATCTTTAAGAATCATAATTCGATGGACAAAGCAAACACGAAGGATATTCAGCAAGCGTTTGGAACAACTGATAACAATGTTGTGATCGAGAAGATTCTTAAAGAAGGACAACTTCACTTAACAACAGAAGAGGTCAGGCAAAAAACGGAACAAAAAAGAAAAGAAGTCATCAATTATATTCACAAATACTATACAGACCCTAAAACAAAAAAGACACACCCAGTCTTAAGAATTGAGAACGCGCTGAGTCAAGCCAAAGTAAGAATCGACTACCGTATGGTTGTTGAAGAAGAAATTGGTGCAATCATTAAAAAATTAATTGGCATCATCTCTTTGAAAAAATCAGAAGTAACGGGCACACTAATGATCCCTCACTCTCATCTTGGGAAAGCTAGCGGCGTCATTAGAAAATACGCCGATATCCAAAGAGAAAAATATACATCACAAGGCTGCAAAATGGAAATTTCTCTTGTGCCAGGTAATTATGAAAACTTAATTAAAGCACTTCAGAGCTCCACACAAGGTAATTACACCTTTGACGTTGATGGTGAACAAATTAGTGTCACTTCTGAAGAAAACAAAAAGGGTGGCAAAGGTAGAGGCCGCGGTAGGGGGAATAGAAAACAAAAAAGAAAAAAAAGAAAATAATTTCTAAAAAACAAGAATTATCTTTTTTTTTTTTTTTTTTTTGAATGTTGTAATTTTAAACAAACTAGAATTGCAACAAGAAAAATACATGTGATCTTTTTGTATTTTCACCCTAACCTCACTGGTATTTTTCAATTTTTATTTTTTTTTTTAGAGCCGAACCGAAACCAATGGCTCTAATATTTTTTTTGGATCACCAATTTTCTTCCCACAAGCCAACAAAAAATTTTGATTATTTTTTTTTATTTTGTAATCTATTTTATTTGTTTTTCTTTGATTTTAGTAGTAACTTAATTCCAAACCAATAATAACTCAATATATCTGGCTTTACATTCAAAAGTTTTCAAAATATATTATTTCTGTGTAATATAAAAATAGTACCAAATAAGAATAATTTATTTTCAAAATTTTTCATCTAAACCCCAATTAAAAATTTGTAACCCACTATAATTCAATTTTGAAAAAGCAATTCTTATTTAATCAATTCTAGAACAAATACTTCATTAGAACCCTTTACTAATTGAAATATTAACAATTGTTTATAAATTAAAATACTCACAATACCAAAAATAAATAATTATCAATACAAAAAATCATGGGTGTGTTAAAAATTTTGGAAAGAGTGAAAACAAAAAATTTGCTTGGTAAATTTGTTTAAATTCTATTAGGAAATATTGATCGATCTCATGGTTAAATACCAATTACTAATTTTATTTGAGTTCTTCTATTTGGAACAACTCAACTTTAGCCTAATTCCAATGAACCTAAATAGATTGATAATTTGTGGTATATTTTTCCACTATTTGGAATTAATTTGTTATTTTTATTAAGAGAAGAATGTTTGGGTCAGTTTCTTTATTTTAAAGTTCTGATCATTAAAGTATGGAAAGTTTTTTTTAACCTCAAAGAGTTGTTCTGCAATTTTCAATTTTTAGTGTTTCTTTATTAGGTAATAATTTATCTTATCTTGGAAATGTTTCAAAACTAAAGTAATATTTAAAGAGGTGTACTGTTATAGTTGTTGTTGGATGTGAGTTTTCGAGATCATTTTTATTATCTCTGTTTGAAAATTTCGTTACTTTTTTTTTTTTTTTATTTGTCAAGAATTACTTTTGATTTTTAAAAAGTTTTTAATTTGACAAATAAATTTAAAAATTGAAATTTTATATAAAATACTCAAAATTATTTCTACCAAGATGAAATTGAATTAGTATATAAAAAAGAATTATTTCAGATATCTAAGAATACAAATTATTTGATTTTTTTTTGAGATTTGCGTATAGGGATTATTTTTACTTATAAAACCCCTTTATTTAATATTTTGAAGAACTGGTATTCTGGGCATTTTTATTCTTATAATTTTAATATTATTTTGGATAGTAAAATCAAATATAAAATTTCATCAAAATTGGTTCATTATTAAAGAATTTCTAAAAATATAGAGGTCGATCCAATCGTTGAAATAACAATATTGATCTAACCTCACAAGGTTACGTAATTCAAAAAATGAAATGAAAACAAAAAACTAAAAGATGAAAAAATGATTTTCATTATTATTATTTAGAGAAAGAAGTAATCAAAGAAAAATTATCAAATAAAAAAAAAGAGAAGAAGAAAAATAATTAAAATATGTATAAAAAAATATAATTATCATTTTCATGACCAAATAGAAAACTATCCGCTCTAGTTAGGTTTTCCAGAATTTGAAACAATTGTGTAAAATCCCAGCTTTTACTAAATTCTTTTTAATTTTGGAAAACCTAGGTACTTGACCGCACTCTACGACACTTGACGACACGTCCCCAGAATACACTGGATGAACAAAAACCCGATAGAAAGATTATTGATTATAGATAAAAATTCCATACTCCGTGATTAATAATTGGTATTCCACTGTAGTTAGGTTTTTTTTTAATTTTTAAGAATAGAGTAAAATCTTTTATTTTGCTCAATTCTTTTGAATTAAAAAAAAAAAAAGCCTAGACACTACCTCTCAGAGTGGGGCACTGGGTGCCCGAATTTATATATTTTTTACTAAATTAAGATTTTTTGTTTTCACTTTATTTTTTTTATTCATTCTTTATTACCTTAAGTTTTCTAACCATAAGTGCCTTGATAAAATATCCCCAACAAGCGCAATAAATTTCGTAATTTTGATTAAAAAATGATTTTCATATTTTACAAAAATGAAAATTATTTCGAATTTAAATGAAATTGTATTGTTGTGATTGTTTGTAACCTTTTTAAATGTGTGTAAAATTATGAATTTTAGTTTACATTCAAATAACAACAATTATTAAATAAATTTAAAAAATAAAATTGATTAAGAGAAAAAATAATAAAAAAATTTTTTATTGAATATTGTTTGTGTAAAAATAGTAATCATAATAATAATAATAATAATAATAATAATAATAATAATATAAAAAATAAAAAAAAAAAAAATAAAAATAAAAATAAAAGAAATTATAATGTAAATCGACACAAAAATCCAAAATATCTTAATTTTCAATATCTTTTAAAATTTGTGAAGGCTTCCAATTTTTGAGAATTAATATTAAAGTAAGTTTAGCGGCTGTATCTGCGCTTGTGATTATTTGACCACCTAAATCGGGTTTTCGAAGCAAATTTGGTGCGAAAACCATTGCGACATTATCTATATTCATTTGTGTGACCTTAACGTTTTCTGGCTGTGTCAACTTTTGGCAAAATTGGATTAAAGAAGCAAATGAATATAAATTGTTTTTAGGTAGCCGGTTTATTTGCATTTGGAGATTTTTCCAATCCTTGTTGTTGCTAACGAAATTTGGATATCGTTCGTAGGGGATAATTGGAGGATCCATTTCCCTGAAGAACAGTTTAAGCAATGAAGCGTAAACGGAGGGGCTTTTTATTCTGTTGTTAAAGGTGCCGTTGTTTATTTCGACTTTTGAAGATTTGACTCTTGTCGAATTTCCAGGTACTCTGAAAATGCCTTGGGTTTGGAATCCGCCATTTTTTTCGATATTTTCATAAAGGTAGGGCAACACTTTCGGAATAGGGGTGGTTGATCCTTCCTTTTTCTCGTTTTCTAAGAGCTCGTCAAGAGAAATGCCATACACAACGGGCAAAAAGGGCTGGTCCATTATTGACTTGATTAACGGCGGGCTTGGCAGCAAGAATGTGGATTTTTCAGAGGTCGATCTCAGTATCCGAGTGATGTATTTCGCAAATTGCTGTATCTGTTCGTTTTTCGATGACGTGTTCTTGTTGCAATATTCCTTGACAAAGTTGTGCAGATTTCGGGTTGGGATGAAGGAATGCGCTAATAGACTGAGCGCGCACCACGCCTTGATCTCTGATTCCTTATTGGGGTTGTTGGTAGTTTGCTTGATAACTTGGATGTAAATTTCGTCTCTGAGTTCGGGTGTTTTCACGCCCGTGCTTAGAATACCCGAAATGGCCTTGAGATCTGTCGCATTCCGAGCACTAATCTCGCCCATGTACACTAGCAAGTTTTTAAAGAGCTTGATCGCTGTCTTGCAATGAATGGCCTTCGGTAGCCTTAATAACGACGTCGATATAGGCGTGTTCTGGTAGTTCATCCTTTTGTCAAGTGGGATCCTTTTCTTATTGAAACGCCCTTTTTTGGCAGTTTGGAAATGCTTTTCAGCAAAGCCCTGTAACGAAAATTTCTGAATATCCTTTTGTAATTTCTTCGGGAGCGCATGCGCCTCCTTCAGATTCACGGGCTTCTTGACAACAACTGCCTTTTTTTCTAAGGTGCCGCTGATCTGATGCTTATACCCGTCCTTGGCTCGAAAAGTGTTGTGCCCTTCCAATTCTTCTTCGTTGGTATTTTCACCTTCAATCTCAACATCGAGCAATGTCGCACCAGCCGTAGATCCTCCCCTTCCTCCAAATCCCCCCAAGCCTCCTAATTGAAGCTTGTGTCCAATGATGTGGGCTGACTGGGCTTTCCTTAGTCCTATTCCTCTCCCTCTTCCTCGTCCTATTCCTCGTCCTATTCCTCTTCCTCTTCCTCTTCCTCTTCCTTTTTCTTTTTTGATTTTTAATTCCTTCACTTTTTCTTGTTTTTCGATTTCTCTTTCTTTTTCTTTTTGGATTTGTTTTTTTCTTTCTTTTTCTTGTTTTTCTTTCTCCAGTCTTTCTTGTTCTAATTTAAGCTGAGACATCTTGATCCTTTTGTATTTTTCGAGAAACTCATAGTCATTTAATTCGTTTTTTTTTGTTTGGTAATAGGCAGTCGGTAAACTTTTCACAAGATCTTGTAAATTCTCTAAAGTTTTTTCTTTATCAAAATTTTTCATCGTGTCAACTACAGAAATAAAAAATCCAGTTCGTGGCTTGATCCAGGTAGACTGTTCAGTGTCAGTATGGTAATAATATGGTAGTTGATATTCTTCATCCCAAAGTTCATACCAAACTTTTTTTAGAAAAATTAAAAAAGAAAAAGAAAAAAAGAAATTGTTTATTGGAAAAATTCAAAAATAAGAAAGAAAAAAAAATTTGTTTTTTTACAATCAACGTGTTTGTGGTTCATTTTTATTTTGAATTGTAAATGTTTTGTAAAATTGATTTATTTTAAAAAGGTAAGTTAAATAAACAAAAAATGAAATTTGAAATTTGTTTATTTCCAAAAATTTATTTTCTGTTTTAATCAAGTAAAAAAGTTTTTATTCTTTTTTGGTAATCCTTTTTCCGAAAAAAATTTCAAGGAAACGTAAAGTGTCTTATAAATGGATAACAAACAAAAACTATTGGTCTAATTAAACTCCCTTTCTTTTACTTTTTGCAAAAAATGAAATAATTTATAAAAGAGAATTTAAAAGATAGTTTCTTTGTTTAATTAAATATGATAAAGATATAGCTAAAACCCAATTGCTGAATGGTAAAAGGTTAGTTTTCAAAACAAAGTAAGTCAATACGTTAAAGGTTTTTAGATTTTTTGATACTTTGGTTTTAAGGGAGTAAGTACATTTTTCAAATGTTGACTGCAATCCTTTACACAAAACTGAATAATTCAAATCATTTCTTAATCAAATATATTGATATTTTAATAAACACTAAAGTGGAATATATCCTAGGATAATATATTTTCATACCAACTTAAAATCAGGAAATAAAAAAAGGAAAAGATTGATCAAAAAAAAAAATAAAAAAAAAACAATTATTTCTTGATCTTATCTATAACATTTTATGCAATTACTTATTCTTAAATTTGGTTTTATTTTTAAATTCTTCATGGAAATATCTTTGTTTGAAAAATTTTTTATAAACAAATTCCTTTTTATTTCAAGAGAATTTCCAAAATGAATTCAAAAATCCTACAATCATTTAATTCATCTGATTCTTGATTGGGTTCAGTAAATATGAAATTTATTAATTTTTCTTCAGTTATAAAATTTATTGAATGTATTAGTTTGATTTGATAATTATTTATTTTTCATTAAAATGTGAACTAAAAATAATTCTGAATGTGATTGAAATTTTTTTCATGAATTTTCTTTTTTTTTTTTGGGTTGAATCCTATATAACTGTTTTTTGATTCCGAGAATTCAATACTTTTATTTTAATTTTTGATATAGTATTCTTTATTTCGGTTTTTTTTTTGATAAAAATATTAGAAAACTGAATTTTGAAAGCAAATTTCTTAAAAAAAATATTTTATAATATAATAATAAATAGTAATGGACCAAAAAATTCAAGGCATAACTTTGTTTGGATTCATACAAACGAAGAAAGATAAATAAAACAAATCTTTGAAAATAGGTTTTGGTCAATTTTTTTTTCATTTTTGATTTTAACAAATTTATCTTGGAAAAGTGATCTTTCGTATTTGGTCTTCTAAAACAAAATATTTTTTGAAAAGATACACACATTTTAGGCTCTTTTTTTTTGTTTTACTCTTTGTATTAATATCACTAATTGGTAATAAAAAATTTCTAGATCCAAAAGTAAATTTAATAAAACCAAAAATTTAATCAAAAAAAAATGTTCAAAAAATCGACAAATGAAAGATTCGACTCTGAATTATTTTGGGTCAGGTTCTTTTCACAAATAGAGCTGAGAATGATGTTTTTGTTTCAAAGTTTCAATAATTGGTGTCACTCAAAAAATATTTTTCAGTAATTTTTACACAATTAAAAATTTTAGAAAATGTTTGAAAGGGTTGTAAAGTGTCTTCGTAATGTTTGAAAGGTTTGAAAAACTATATACTAATTTAAAGGGCGTGATATTTTTTTGTTGTGCAAGAAAATTTGTTTTCTTTACTTTTCATTTTTTTTTACAAAATGTAAAATCCCGAGTGAATTTTAGGATTAACAAATAACAATCCATTTCAGCAATATACTTGAATATAAAATAGAGGTGTTTTTTTTTTTTTTGGATTATTACTTTCACTTGTTAAATAACCAAATAGAAGAAACATATAAATTTTACTTATTATTTGCGATCGATCAAAAACAATCATATAAACTCCAAATGTGTTTTCTCTGCAATGTAAAAATAAAATAAGTAGAAGAATATCACAGACTAATAATTTCTCAATAATCTTTATAATTGATCATCTGGATCTGTTATTGAGAAACTTTTGAAAATTTATTCATCCAATTTGAACTTTAAGAGAATAAAGTAACCCCCCCCCCCAAAGATAAGATTCTTTAAAGAATTATAAAGGGTTAGTTGTTTTAGAAGCCATTATTACAAAGTAAATTTGAGTTATACAATATTAGACTGATAATTCATGAATTTTATATATTTTTTCTATTGTTGTTTGTTGACCTAAAAGGCACTATTAGTTAGTCAACCAAATTCAAACGAAATTACAATATAACTTGTTGATATGATCCTTAATTGAATCAAGTATCCCTTTTGCTGTAATTTAAAGAATAACTTTTTTACTGGGATAATAATCTGTTTTTTGATCAAATAAATTTTTATTTTTAAAAATATTTTTCAATTATCTTATACCCAATCAACTATTATCTCGCGATTACTTTTTAATTGCATTGTTTTTGGATTTATCACGATTTTTAAATAATTATCTTGATTGTTCGAATATCGCGATTTGTCAATTTATAGTGATAATATTGAATATCGTAATTTGATATATCGCGAATAGATATAAAGTATTGTGTTTTTTAGACTTTATCGTGAATTATAAAAGATATCTTGATTTTATATAAATAATAAAAAGATTTTAAATCCCATTGTGGCTAGGTAATGATATCTTCAAATCATACAATTACGATTAAAATAGGCAATTATAAAAAGTGAATATTAAGGAAGAATCATTACGCTTAAAAATAATTTTCTGAAAAGGAAAAAAAAATATTTTTGTATTTTGATGAGTGCCTAATATATAATTAAAAACTATCCAAGATGTGATGTAAGATTGATCTCCAAAAAACAACAATTAAAAAAAAAGTACATTTTTCCAAAAAAAAAATTGTCAAAGAGTAGTATACTCTTTCCAATTAGAACGGGTACGAAATTATAATTGTAAGAATAACTGTGTTAGTTTTGAAGTTTTACTCTTTGGCACATTTTGAGATCTCCATGATTTTTTTGTCTTAATTTTTTTCTATGTCTCAAATAAAGTATTTTTTCTCAAAAATATTACATAATACGTACTTTGCTAAATCCGGAGTAGTCACAAAATAACCACAAAGATGATTAAATCAAATTAAATCAGTTTAGTACTTTTAGAAAAGAATATAGTTTAAATTGGAGAAATATAACTATTTGGAAATTATAAATAATGAAACCAGTAATTTTTTTCAAAAATTTGATTTTTTGAAATTAAGCAGTCTTTTTCAACTTTTTTTTTTATATTTGAATTTCTGGACAATGAGACACTCTCAGAAATTTTTTATTTTATTATTTGAATTTTTTTTTATTATAAAATCTTTTTCAAACAAAAGAGTACACCTCTCAAATCATCAATACTATTGAATTGGATTGTTAATAAGATAATTACTTATAGGTGATTTTTATTTTAATTTTTGATTTTTTATTTTTTTAATTCTGGATATTTAACAGTTGGAAAATGAAAAAAAACAACTTAAGAAGAAACCAATATGGAAATAATCTGACAGTATAAAAATCGAAACAGTTTAAGTTTGATTTCGAATGAGCTATATATAGGAATAAAGAAAGAGCAGAATTGGATTGATGCATTGAACAAAGAAAAGAAAAAATAAAGAAAAAAACAATTCCAACAAAAGAACCAGATGAATGGTGGCTTTATATTGAAAATGAGACCTTAAAGAACAAAAGGTTGACGTGTAAAGAGTTATAAATATATTTTAAAGAACTATTTCCCAATTCAACTTATTCAAAGGTTGTTATTGATTTGATACTTTTTTTTTCTTTGACAATTTACAAATGAGAATTCTCATTTAAAATAAAAGGGCACATCAATTTTAAAATATATATAATTTTAATTTTTATTATTTTGTTTTTAATGAGTTTTAAAGATTCATTTGATGAGTTTTTTTAAGTTTTAAAGTGTTTTTTATATTTTAAAATGATACTACAATAAATTTGATTCAATTATGAATAATTCTTGAAAATTTCTGTGAACTTTCATTTGAAAAAGAGTTTAGATCAGATAATAATTCTAAAAAGCTATTAGTTTGGTTTTTTTTTTGGTAGATATATATATATATTATTAGGTGAACAAAATAACCCAAAATTCAGTCACATTCTTGAAAGGGGAAACAAGATAACCAACTGAAATTCCATTCAATTTAAATTTCAAATACAAATTATTGATTTGACTTTGATTTTAATAAAAATTATCAAAAAAACAAGTAAAAATAGATCCGTAACTGAAACTAATATAAACACAAGCCTATGTCAAAGAATTAAATTAAAATTTGAACTCCCTTAAAGTGAAAAATCAAAAACAATTATCAATTTAACAGATCATTTTTTAATAATTTGTTATCCTCTTAAAAATAAAGGCTCACAAACGTATTACCATGAATTTACAAGTTCTTTTAAACCCAGAATGTTATTACTCTTGTTTGTGTCACACACTAACAACAGAAGAAGAAGAGGTTGTTGGTCTTTTACTTGGATCAAGCATTGAAAATGAAAATTATAATATTGTAACTATCAAACTTAATAGGCCACTCAAACGAACAGATAAAAAAAAAGATCGAACCGAAGTAAATCCACAGCAACTTTCTAATTGTTTGGACTATGCTGAAAAACTCACAAAAAAAACAAAAAGTGAATATAGAATTGTAGGATGGTAAGTTTTAAAACACCAAAATAAAACAAATAATAACTTTTTTTTTGTCTTTTTTGTTTTTTTTCTATAAAAAGAGAAAAATTGGTAATAATTCAAAACCCAAAGAATCTATTTCAGACTAAATTTAGTAATGAGTTATAAGTCTTCATAAAAAATTATTCGTTTTCACGAATCTCTTGATTAAACTAAAATGAAGAAAACAATTTTAAACCTGCAACAGATCTTCTCAGAAAAATGCTTTTTTTTTCTCCTTTTATTGAATTGAATTCATATATTGGTCAACATTTAATTCCTTTTAAAATTTGATCTCTTCTTGCCATGATTCTAATTAATTCCTTTCTTGTTTTTTTTTTTTTATTATTTCTTCTTTTGTTGAAAAACGATCAAATTTTCCAAAACATTACTCCCTTTTTATTTTATTATAGGTACCATTCACACCCAAAGCATATCAATGTTTTTCCAAGTGAAATGGATCTAAAAACCCAAATGCAATACCAACAAATGGATCCCAATTTTGTCGGTTTAATCTTTTCAACATTCAACCAAGAATCAACAAACAACCAAGGGAATATCCGTGTAACATGCTTCCAGGCAGGAACAAGCAAAGAAGGTTATTCCAAATACGAAGATTTTGCGCATAAAAAAATACCGCTTTACATCAACCCACAATTGCAGATCCCCATTCAGCCGGTCTCCTTTGAGCCTATTTCAGATCTCAGTGGTGTAATATTTGATGAGCAACGAACATCTTATCTTCAATTTCTAAACAAATCAAAAATTTCAAATTCAAACAAAATACACACATCAGATTTAATATATTATTCTGGAATTTACCAAAAAAAACTTGCAATGCTGATCGAAACATTGAACTACCCAATACTCCAAAATCTCCAGGATCGGCTGGAATATACAAAAAAACTTGTAGAAAAAAAAAAAAATGAACTTAGAAAATTGAAAATCCAAAACAAATCTCAATATTAATATCAATTTTCATTTAGAAATAAATACCCTTTAATAGGCTCATTTTTAGAATTTGGTTTTAAAAAAGTTTTAAAAAATTGTTATAAAAGCAGTTTCGAAAACTTAAATAGAATAATTTTAATGGACATTGTTTTTAAAATAAAATGCTGATATTTAGATAATAATTGGGTATAAAAATTCACTTCATATTTTTATTATTGAAGAAGTGTAAATTACACTCTAAGTGCGCTTATATTTAAATTTCTGAAAGAGAATTTAAGCTTGAAATTAGATATTTCACCATTATTAATTAATGAAAATAATTTCAAACTGTCTTGTTTTAAAATTAATTCAACAAGATTTATTTCTTTTAATTTATTTTGAAATATTAATCTATCTTTTTCATAAGAAAGGAACATATCCATAAAAAATGATTATTATTTTCTTGAATTTCCTTTATGTTCATATTTGAAATATAAAAGGTCAAAAATTATTGGAATTTTTATTTATTACATAGTAATATCTATTTACGCACATAGTAAATTACCTGAATTTTTGAATGGTTGGACTTGACGGATAACTGTTGTTATTTGGATGAGCATGAAAAAAATATTCCAAATCTTTATCTTGATATTTCATATTAAAATATTCCACATAATGAAAAACATATTGGATAATTTTAAATTCCAAATCAGACAGCGCAAGTTATTTTATACCTATAATTAAGTTAGTAGAGTTAACAAAAAAAAATAAAATTTTAAAATTAAAAAAAATTCAAAAAAGTTTTTTTTTATTTTTAAACTTTATTAGCAAGATAAATTTCAAAATTTTGAGAGGATAGTTTTTAAATTTGTTAAATCAACTAAAAAAATGGAAACTATCAAGATTGTAATGTATTTTCAAAGTTATTATTTTTTCTCCTCTCTTCATACAAAACATGTTGAGTTACATTAATAAAAACATCTGTAGAATTGCAATTTTGAAAAAAAATAGATAACCAGTTATTAAATTCATGGAGAAAACTTCATATTTTATTAAATACCTTTTTCAAATCCATTTTTTGAAATTTAGAAGCTGATTTATTTATTTATTTATTTAGATAATGGAGTAATTAACGAAAATTTATCAAATAAAAAAAAGAGAAGAAGAAAAATCATTAAAATATGTATAAAAAATAATATTATCATTTTCATGACGAAATCAAAATTATCCACTGTCGTTAGGTATTCCAAAATTTAAACTAATTGAGTAAAATCCCTGATTTTACTAAATTCTTTCTAATTTAAGAAAACCGCAGTTAGCTTTTATTTAATTTGAGAAATTTTCTTTTTATTTGTCATTTTAAAAAAAAACCTAGAACACTTCACAAATAAAATAGAAAACCTCAAAAAAACCTAGGCACATTACGGAACTTGACGACATGCCCCCCCTGAATACACCTGAGGAATAAAAAACCGATCGAAAGATTATCAGTAATAAATAAAAATTCCACAACGGTGATTAATAAATTGGAATTAAAATGTCATTCAGTTTTATTTTAATTTAAAAGAATGGAGTAAAATCATTGATTTTGCTCATTTTTTTTTGAATTAAAAAAAAAAAACCGAGACACTAATCCGTAGAGATGATGCACTGGGTGCCCGAATTTATATATTTTTTACTAATTTAAGGGTTTTTTGTTTTCACTTTATTTTTATTATTATTTTCTTTATTACTTTACGTTTTCTAACCATAAGAGCTTTGATAAAAAATTCCCGACCATCGCAATAAATTTCATAATTTTGATTAGTCATGCTGAAGGGTTTCTGTGCATTTTTTCTAAGAATAACTTTTTCGTATAATTTCTTATCTAGAATTTTTGATATTTTTTTTTTCCACTTGATTCAGATAAATTTATACATTTCACAATATCAAATGAAGTGAAATTAGAGGATTTTTCGATTAAACGACAAAGGTTTTCAAAAATAATAGAATTAAAAATTAGACTATTACTATATATTAATATGGTATAGACTAATAAAGAATTTTGATCAAGAAATATCAAATATAATTATATCTGAAAAAATGATTATTTTGTCATTTTTTCCTGATTTAATTTACAAAAATAACTTAACTTTAATATTTTTATGTTTTATTGCAAATGATTTTACAATTTTAATTATTGTGGAATACTAATCGTCCTTCCAGCTTGTAAAAAAAAAAAAAAAAAATTCACTTCGTTTTCCTTATTGTTCTTATCCGAATATAGTCTTAAAGAGAATTTCCTTCTAATTTGTGGCTCTATTCATCTAATAAAAAGGAAAATCGAAATGGAGGGAAATTTTCCCAGATTTTTTATACAAAGGATATCACTTTCAAGTCAAAGGGGTTCATATGTAATGAATAAGTTACATGTGTTTAAATAGTATGAATGGATATTAGGATACCCATTTATTGTGAAAATTTCAAAATTGAAATCATTTTTTAATATTCTTTTTATTCTTTTGATATTAATATATAAATTTGTGACAAATTATTTTATTATTATAAGTTTAATATTCCCTCAGTACATGCATGTTATTCGAATTTTATTGAGAAAGTGAAAACGATTGTATAAAAATCTCATATTTATTTCTATTGGGATTTTCTTTTATTTTTAATCCAGATCAAAATTGGTTAATGTTGATTTTTTCCAATATCTTTACAATAAATTTTAGTTTTTTTTTAATTTTTAATGCTCAGAGTATTTTATCTAATAAAATCAAATTTTATCAAAATAGATTTCATTATTTAAGAATTTCCAAAATAATAGAGTTAAGTCCAAAGATTTTTAAAGAATCCTTTTATTTAAATCTTAAGGGGTGTGTTTTTAAGAATATTTTTTATTTTTTTATTATTAGTTTGTCAAATAACATTAAGGTCCCAATTCAATGATTACATTTTAATTAAAAATTGATTCGAGCCTATTGCCAGGTTTGAAATTTACTAGGGAAACAAACAAAAAAGAATTGAAAAACAATTTTTTTCAATAATTTAAGAGGTGACATTCTAAAGAAATTCTTGAGCTACAATACAGATCCTATCCTTTCTCTTTGATTAAGGTCCATATAGTATGCTTTATCCAAAGATTAGAATAAATTAATTTTAATGAAAAATTTGATTTTTTTTTTGTTTTTGTTGTACAGTGATCAGAATAATGTGGGTTAACGGAATAATCCAGGTTTCAAAATATAAATCATGCTTTTTTTTCTTCTTGTTCCATTTAGCATCCAATTTACTAACAAATAGTATACCTAAGCTCAAATTGAATTTGAAAGGAAACCCCTTGATATTTTCCAAGTAAATTTTAAATTATTCATGCAATTTGTTGAAAATTTTTTAGTAATATTCTTAATTTTTTTTGTTTTTTTTGATTTTTATTTTAGATAAAAATTTTCCTTCAAATTTATACTCTATTTTTTTTTGATAAATTTTCCAATTAGATCCTTCATTTTTAGATTTCTTTTTAAATAATAAAACTTTAAGAAAACAATACCATATTTTATTCAAGGATTATTGTCAGTTTCTTTGATCGGTTGATGTATTAGTATTGAATAACAAAAAAAAACACACTTTTTATTGTGAAGCATGAATTAAACTTTTCTGCACATTCATTTTAACAAGAGTTCTATAAATACCCACTTAAAATAACTTGGTAATGAAATGTGGTATTTAGTTATTTGAAAAGTATTCATTTTTCGGTAGTTATTAGTACTTACTGGTATTTGAATTCTAAACGCGAAAATATTTCCACTTCCTTTTCAATTTTCGTTTTTCAAACATGGCTTCAAATTACAACCTACTTCTTTGGGTACTCTATTTATAAAAAGGAAATTTGAAAATGAAGTGAAAATTCTTTCTCATTTATAATTCAAATACCAGTATTATACTTGTGATATTTGCAAAATAAATAGGAAAAAATTTTCCCTTCAGTTTCCATATATTTGTTTTTATAATAGAGTTTTGCTAAAAATATGTTCTAATTTGTGTTCTCTTTTTGAAAAAGGAAAACTTAGAGGAAAATTATAATAAAAATATTTTATCTTAGTTTTATTTTTAAGGGTTTGGTTATATAATTTTTTTGAGAGTGGATCAAGTAAAAAAAAATAGAAACCAACACCAATAAATACTATTATTGACAAAAAATATACTTTGAATCATAGGTCCCAAGATCGAATTAACTTGATCAATTTTTTAAATTATGAGTCTTTGTAATTAGTTTGAAGAATTTAAGGACTACGTTCCCACCCTTGGGGGGTTTGATTAATTGTGTTATTTCACTTTCGCTTTTCAAAAAAAATTTTCACACCAAAGAAATTGGACAAAAAAAAAAAAAAAAACATTTTTTGTCAACTTTACCCTTTCACGAAGACTATTTTTCTTTGTTATTCAATGAAAAGGAAAATTGAAAATAACAAAAAAAATAATTGCAAAAAATGGCTTTTGGGGATTTTCAAGTGCATTTCAAATTTTGGAACATTTCAAACTTGTAAAAGTAAATTTAAAAAAGATGTAGAACAGCTCTTGAAAATAGTGTGAGTTCTGAAAGTTGAAATGGAAATTCTAAAATATTAAAATCAAAATTTAGCATGATCTAACAAGGTAAAAAGTGTGAAAGTTGTTGAAATTGTGAAAATTTCACATTTTTTCGAAAAGAAATTCTCGTTGGACAAATATTACTTGGATTACATAACTTATCCAAGGGTGATTTTGTCCATTATTTCACTGTTTTCACCTAAAAACATAGTCCTTAAAGGTGTTTACTCTTTAATTTCACAAAAACTATTGAAAAAGAACATCAATAAATCATAATTGAGAATTGTCAGGATTGGAAAAGAAATTCTTATTCCAACACTTTTGTAAATGTCGTGTTTGAATACTTTTTACAGTGAAAAAAAATACTCTAATACATTTTCTAAAGTACTTTTTTTAAACAGACGAAATATTTATATAACTCTGATAATATTAGATATATGCGAAAGTAATGTATTTTTATTGAGTTAATCACAAAAATAACAGCAAATATTCCTAATAGATGATATATTACATTTTTTAACAAACAAACTTTAGATCTTGTTTTTCTTCAATAAAAAAAAAAAAAAAGAATAATAAAAGAGTCTACTGAAAGGTAAACGATCTTTTATTGTTACGTTCAAAATATTCCGACTAGAAAATCTTCTTAGTGTTGTTGTAAAAAATTTTTGGAAAATAGATCAAAAAAAACCAAAAGTAATCCTTTTTCTCAATTTTTTTCATTTGTAACTCACTAACTTTAATTTCAACAAAAGGTAATTCATTTTTTTTCATTTGTCTTTTCATATTTATCCATTATGTCTCTCGGAAACTACTTAGCCCGAAACGTTATTTCTCAGACTATCCAAGAAAACCACCCTATTTCTGGTAAAAATAGAGGATCTTTGACACCAATCCAACATTTAATTACTGGTGGTGTCGCAGGTGTTGTTGCTAGAACAGTCTGCAGCCCAGTAAGAATCTAATCCTATATTTTATAATTCTTTTTTTTTTGTTTCCCTCTTTGTTAAACTCTTTGATTTTTCGTTTTATTTTAAAACTTTTTTTTAATAATTTTTTTAAAAAAACAAATAGTTGGATGTTGTCAAAATCATTTTCCAAGTCAACAAAGGACCATCTGAATATGATGGTATTTTTGATGCTTTCTCAAAAATCTACCAAAAAAGAGGACTTGCTGGTTTCTGGAGAGGAAATCTTGCTGGGTGTGCAAGAATTGCACCATACAGTGCTGCTAAATTTATGGCGTACATTTCTTTTTTTTTTTTTTTTTTCGAAATTTAAACCTCTCTTCTTCCCTTTTTCAACAAATTTTTAATTTTATTTCGAAATTTAAACTTCTCTTCTAACCTTGTAAACCAATTTTTAATTTAATTTCTGATTTTAACTCTTCAATTATTTCTTTGTCATTTTAAATTTTATTTTTAATTGTTTGTTTGTTTTATTTTCTTATTTTTTTCTCCTAATTTTCATAACTGTTTATTTTAGTTTTGACAAGTACTCCCGAATCATCGGAAAAGGACAACCATTAACACCATACCAAAGACTATTAGCAGGATCCCTTGCAGGTATGACTGGTGTAATGATCACATATCCATTTGATTTAATTAAAACAAGAATGACCATCTCTGATGAATACAAAAATCTCTTCCAGGCTTTCTTCAAAATCCTCAAAGAAGAAAACGTCACCGGTCTTTATGGTGGTATTCTTCCAACACTTTGTGGGATCATCCCTTATGAAGTAAAAATCAACTTTTCAATAAAATTTTATATTTTTTTTTTCTTCGTTTACAGTCGGCTTTCAGAAAGTGAGTGTAAGTAAAAGCTTGAAAAAGATTTAAAAAGAGTTCTTAAAATGAACCAATCAAACGGAAACGATTTCATAGACACATTTTGAAAACTTTTTTGTACCAACTAATGAATAAGATCTGAAATTCTTTTGGAAATTAATAAAATTCCAAAGTATAATTTAATTCAGGTGAAACCAATGAAATTTTATATATTCATCAAATACTTTTGGTCAAATAATTTTATTTCACTTTCTGATCCTAATCTATCAACAACAGCTAACAAATAGCTAATTAATTAATCGTTCAATATTTTAATCTTTGATAATTGTTTAATACTCTGGATCTTTATAATTAATCATTAATTTTTTTTTTTTAGGGCGGACAATTCCTGACCTACGGATCCCTCAAAAACTACGTTGAAAAGAAAGTTGGAGGACCACTTTCTGTAACACAAAACCTTGCCGTTGGTGCAACCGCAGGTGCCATTGCCCAAACAGTTGCGTATCCATTTGATATTATTAGAAAAAGATTGATGGTTTCTGATGAATATAGTGGTATGATCGACTGTGCTTATAAAATCATCACAGAAGAAGGATTCACATCGCTCTATAAAGGAAACTTCCCAAATCTCATTAAGGTTCTTCCATATGCAGGATTAACTTTCTTAACTTATGAACAAATCAAAAGTTATTTTGATAAGGCTAATAAGGAAAAAAAAAATGGAAAAAAATAAATTATGATAGCTAAAAAATTATTCAAATTATTTTTTGAATTAATTAATTTATTTGAGTTCAATTTTTGATTTAAAAATTTTCTCTCGTATAGGTTAATTATTTGTGTTTTTTTATTGTTCTTTTTTCTAAAAGTACTGTTGTAGTTCAATAATAATCTTTTCCTTAAAATAAAAATAAATTGTTCTCTATTCAAATATTTTCTTTTTTTTTTCTTTGTTTTCTTTTTTTATCTTTGTTTTCTTTTTGAAATTCCAAATAAAATAGTTTCCAGTCAAAGAATCCCAGTTGAAAATGGGTAAATGATATATGTTTAAAGGGTTTGAATGTATATTAGAAGAAAAAATATATAATGGAAATTCCAAAATTAAAATATTTTTTTCTTTTTTCTTCTGTCTTTTTTCACTTTTTTTTTATAACGTAATTCAGCTGCAAAAATTTTTTTTATTGCAAGATCAATAGTCACTTGGTAAAAACGAGTTATTCTAAGGTTACTGAATTGCGAAAATAATTGTTGAGAAATCTTATTGATTTCTATTGGAATTCTATGAAAATCTTTGATCCTGATATTTGATTAATAAATGTGAAAAATTTTCACTTCATTTTCATTTCCTTTTTCAAATAGAGACCTTAAATACCAACACACTTCATTTGGTGACTTGATTTCTAAAAGAAAAGGATGGAAAATGAAGTAAAAATTATTTCCTATTTATTATTCAAATACCAGTAGAAGATCAAAACGAACATTGTTGTTTTTCTCAATTAAGCCCGAAGAATTTGAGTTTTACAATTTGCAAGAAAATTTATTGATTAATTAGTTTTCTTTTCGATGGATATCAATAATTATTTGATGTCTATTATTCTGTTTATTATTTATTAGTTCTTTAAAGGTCGATTATATAAAATAATTGATATTTTAAAAAAATGTTGGGCCCCTTTGACTAAAATAGAGTTTAGGTTGAAAAAAAATAATAGAATAACTAAAATATACTCTTTTTCAAAGAAAAGGGTGCAGAAATTTTCAAGAATTATTTATAATTGAATCAAATTTATTGTAGTATCATTTTAAAATATAAAAAACACTTTAAAACATAAAAAAAACACTCGTCTGGATATTTATAACTTAAACAAAACAATAAAAATTAAAATTAAATATTTTAAAAATTGATATGTACCCTTTTATTTGAAATGAGAAATCTCATTTCCTAAATTGCAAAGAAAAAAAATTAAAATCAATAACAACATTTGAATAAGTTGAATTGGGAAAAGGTTCTTTAAAAGTTATTGATAACTCTTTGCATGCCATAGTTTTGTTCTTTAAAGTATCATTTTAAAAGATTTTTGCCACAATTCATCTGGTTCTTTTGTTGGAATTGTTTTTTTTCTTTATTATTCCTCTTTTCTTTGTTCAATGAATCAATCCTAATTCTGCTCTTTCTTAATTCCTATTTCTAGCTCCTTCGAAATCAAACTTAAACTGTTTCCATTGATACGCTGTTAGATTATTTCCCACTTTTTATATTCTTATCTTGTTTTTTCATTTTCCAACTGGTAAATATCCATAAATAAAAAAACAAAAAATGAATAATTAAAATGAAAATTACCAATAAGTAATTATCTTATTAAAATCAAATTCAATAGTATTAATGATTTGAGAGGTGTACCCTTTTGTTTGAGAAAGATTTTGTATAAAATAGCTTGTTAAAGTTGTTTCCTGATTAAAAAATATAATAGAAAACTGTTTTAAATTGTAAAATTATAATTAAAAACATTTTTTTTTTTAGGAATTGTAATTAAATATTTTCAATTTTATTTTTATTTTTTTAAATTTTTTACAATTAAATAATTTATTTAAAAATTTCAAATTTTTAAAATAATAAAAATTTATAACGATATATAAGAGTTATTATACTTTTTTTATTAATTAATTCACAATAAAAACAAGAGCTTTGTTAGAACGATGTTATCTGATTTTTTTAAAAAGTATTTTTTTATTAGGGATAATAGTTGTTTTCAAATAAATTTATGATGTAAAAGGAAACAATACTAGTTCCATTGAAAAAAAAAAAAAAAAAGGGGGGGATTTTTAATTGTGAACCTTAGTAGAATCACAGAAACAAAAAATGACAATAACATCATTTAATTAGAGAAATGTTATATAATTAAAAATAAATTTAGAGGATTCAACACAATAAAAGATTAATATATACTATTTTTTGTATGTGAGTTTTCTTTGATCGAAATATCCTTATTAAAAAATTTGTTGAAAAATTTGACAATATTTGGAATCTCCAAAACCAGTAATTCTATTTCAATAATCATAGGGATTTAAATTTGTAATTTTTGGGTTGATTACAACTCATATAATGTATTAGTCAATAAAGTACATACATTTCTACTTTTAATTGATTTGATTTTTATTTTTAGTGATTTTACCAATTAGAAATAATGTTTCACTTTTTTTTCCAGATTATAAATTAGATATTTGTTTTTGTCATTTTTTCCAATTTAATTTTTCATATTTGTGATTTTTTGACTTCTACATTTATAAAAAAGTTGATAATTTTTTTTTTATTTTGAAGTGAGGAAACTAGTTTCCTCTTACTACCGTTAGGTTTTCCAGAATTTAAAAGAATGGAATAAAATCAAAGATTTTTCTCTATTCTTTTGAATTCTGGAAAAGCTAGGCACTCTACGGCACTTTTCCTAATTTCTAAATTTTTGTTTAGAAATTTTAAAAAAGAGTCATAATTTTCTTTATCATTAACCAATGATAAAATAAATAATGAATCTTAATTTTGAATAATATCAAGAATAATATTCTATTTTTTTTTATTTGAATTAATTCCTTAATCTAAAATTTTCGCTTTTTTCCATAGAATGTGCAGTCCCAAAGAAAATGATCGATATCTTCTATTATTTGCCCATTAAAGAATGATTTTTACATAAGTTGCAGAATTTTGTTTTTAATTTATTTTTATCATAACCAAAAAAGGTGATAATTAAAAGATTATGAAAATTTAAACAATATCCCAAATATAATAGCTAATATTCACTGAATAATTTATAGGCAGATCACTAAAATTGGAAATATATTTTTCAATTTTGACTAATATTTCAAATTGGCTATACAAATTTAATTACAGGGTTTTGGATTTGAGATTAACTTCACAAGACCATACATAGAGATAAGTCATACTTCAATGATGTTTCGAATTAATTTAAGTGCCAATACCCTTTAAATCTTCAAATTCTTCATCGACTACACATTTGTAAAAATTGATATATAATATTTTGAGTTTTTTTACTAAAATTTGTCATTTTTCCCCAAACCATAAAACTGTTCCAATGCGTACACAAGACAGTAGTCCCTTATCAAAAAATACAATGCATTCAATAGCAAAAAATACAATTTAATATGCAAATAAAAAAAATTGAGGTTGAAATAGAAATTCTAAAATCGAAAATAATTTTATGAAATCAAAAAACAAAAACGACCAGAAACATTTTTATTCTTTCTTTAAATCAAATTTTTTGCTAGTATAAACCCCAAGTTTGTTAACAAGACCCCTTTCCGGTCCAAAACATAGGAAAAGTATTATAGTTTTTGTAAAAATGAAAAATTTTAGTAAAAAAAGTCAAAATAATAAGAGATCAATTTTTGCACATTTAAATTGTGTTAAAGAATTCCAAAAATTAAAATTTAAGAAAAAAGTTTTAAACTTGGTATTGAATTTATCAGCACTGATCAACCTTGAATTTATAATGGTGTTTAAAAATTTTTTTTAATCCTCACCATATTTTATCTCTTTTTCATACTTTTTCTTTTACCTTGTTTATTAACAAAAAATTGTTTAAATTTTTTTTCAATTTTTATTCGATTATTTAAATTACTGTCAAGAGAACAATAGTTGGACAGCAATTTTAATTGTGAAAATTACTGAAAAGGATTATTAATTTCTTTTGTTTGTGAAATAACTAAAGAAAAGATTTTGAAATAGTAGAATTAAATTAATCGTTATTCTAAGTATTTTTTTGTTATTATCTCTTATAATCTAAAGCAAGTTTACAAATTACCATTTTCAGAATTAATAGTAAACTTTACTACAATTTGGATTTTTGTTAAAATAGCCTGATCTACTTTAGTTGTCAACCATTCAAATGAGTATTCTACACACACCACAGATTAATGAACTTATAACACATTTAAACCTGTATTTATATATCACTCACCTAGTTATCAATAGGATTTGATTTTCAATTTTACTAATATTTCCAGTTAAAAATGGTGTCCAACTATTTTTCTGTGTCCAACATTTTTCTCTCAACAGTTAACAGATTTTTAAATATACATAATATATAATCATCTAATTAGGACTAATATTTCTCTAAACTATATATTACCAATTTATGAATAGGAATACCAACACTTAGAGTCTTGAGAGTTTTCTCAAAAAAAAAATTACAAGATATTTTGAAATACTGTTATTTTCCAATTATTAAATGAAAATTTTTTATTTCAATTTCCAAAATGAATATTAATTATTACTACAACAATCAAATTAAAGGAGTAAAAATTATGTTTTAGAGTTAACTAAGGAAGTTTAATTTATTGTCTAAAAATATCATTTCTAGACGATGTTTTCAAGATCTTTGAATTTTCTTCAACAAATAAACTAAAAAAATATTTTGAGATGCGAACTAAAAATTTTCATTTTTTAATTGAAATATATTATTACTTTTGTTGGATTATTTTCAAAATGGCTTACTAGGTTTGTTATTTGGTATTTATAAATAAAAAAATCCTTTGTCATGGTGAATAAATGATATTTTCAAACTTGTCTTTATGATTAAAAATATTACCTTTTCCTCATCTTTGAACAAGATTATTCCTTGAGATCCCAAAAATAAGAAAAAGAATTTTCCCGAAACAATTATCAATTAATTTTAACAAATTCTGTTTTAATTTCTTAAATCCAAACAGTTAAATGCTTTTTCAAATAAACAAAAAGTTTACTGATGAATATATTCTGTTTACACTCTGAAAAAATAAAATTAAAACAATAAGAATAATATGACTACTTTTGGAAAAAGAGATCAGTTTGGAGATCATTTTTTCAAAACACAAATAATTTACTATTTTGAAAAATATAAAAAATAAATTGGAATCAACAAAAGTCGGGTTTGGTTGCTTTTCATTTCCTTTTATTTTAATATTCCCATAAATTGTAGTTTGAAATTTTCAAGAATATTTTGACATTTTTTAAAACAAAATATTTTTATTGATTTCTTTTTAATCAAGAAATCCTTTTTTAAACCAAATGAATAGAAATTTGAGTGATATTGTGAACAAAGCAACTTCTGACAATAAAACAACTTTTGATCTCAGGGAAAATTTAGCAATAATAGATCGTATTCAAAATGACCATTCGAGGTAATAATTTTTTATTTTTCAAAATTATAAAAAAATTCTTCACCGGTAAATAATATTAATTATTTAATTCTTCGAACCTACTAAAGGCAAAAAATGGTTGCGTCCTTGCTGAAATCTAGGCTAAGAAAAAAAAATTATAATGTGAAGCTCACAGCGATCGTTGTAAGTTCTTTTTTTATCAAAAAAAAAATTTTTTTTTATTTCATTTTCCTAAAAACTATTAGATGGATTACAGAGAATAAATAATGGTGAGATTCCTATCCCAAAAAGGAGCTGATATTAGAAATTCTAAATTGAAAAAATTGTTAAAAAACATTTCTGAACAAGATCTCTTTTCTTTTTCTAAATAAATTTTTTTTTTTCAGAGATCTTTAATTTTATTGGCCGGAAATATTTTGGAAAGGATCAAAAAGTATACAAAAAACTTAAAAATGAGATTAAATTGCTAAGGGTAACGAGCAGTGTCTTGACTAATTGTTATTGATATACAATGATCAACAAATACTATTCACAAAAAATGTTTTTAACAGACTGTTTTGACACTGATCCCTTCGTTAAATGAGCTTTTCAAACATTCTTATCCAATACAAAAGAACTTTGAGTGGATGTTCCGACTTAATGGAAAAAAAAAAATAGAGAATTTTTGAATTAATATAAACCACATAGCTAACCAATTAAATGTGAATTATGATGTGAGAATGAAAAAATAACTCAATTTTGTATCATTAATCAAGCTATTGTTCTTTTGTTACAGTAGCCAATAATACTCAAGTTCAGAGAATCAAACGGGTGTTTCAAAATAAACTGGGGACTTTTTTTGTTCCAATAAAACATTTAGTTGAGAATTCAATAGTATACCTAAGGTCAAATTATTTTTGGATTTAAGCTATTTGATATTTCAAGTAAATTTGAAATAAATTATCTCTTTTTTGAAAATTCTTTTAAAGTTTTCCATTTTTTGCAACTTTATTGTTTTTTTTTTTTATGACTTAAGAACTACGTTCCCCACCCTGGAGGGTGTTAAGTTATTGTGTTATTTTACATTCACTTCTCAAAAAGAATTTCCTTTCTGAAGAAATTGGTGAAAAAAAATTGCTCATTTCAAAGTTAATAAAAAAAAAAAACAAAGTTCAATTGATTTTTGAATGAAAATTTTAAAAAAAAAAAGACCACAAGGGATTTTCAATCAAAGGATCAAATTTTAATACATTTCAAACTTGTAAAAGTAACTATAAAAAATATTTAGAAGAGCTTGTGAAATTGTTTTTATGTATATAGATTTGGAATAGAAATAATATTTTATTAAAATCAATTTTTGAAGGATCTCATAATGAAAGGTAATAATGTAAAATTGATGGAATTCTGCACTTTTTTAAAAAAAGTAATTCTCACGGGTAAATTTAATTGATTTTATGAAACTCTATCAAGAGTGGTTTTATCAATAATTATACTGTTTCTACATTAAAAACGAGTTCTTAAATTTTCTGTAAAATTAACTTTATTTTATGAGAAAAAATATCTATTTGATCTTTTATTTTTCATATTTTCTTTTTTAAGAGTAAAACTTTAAGAAACCAAATAAATCATTATTTATTGTTTATAGTAGGTTTTTTGGATCATTTAATATGCAAACCTTCTAGTCAAAAAAAAAAAAAAGAAAAGAAATATGGTTTCCAATTAAAATCAAAGTGTTCTCTAATAAATACAGATTATTTCAACTTCAGCAAACTTTATAAATTTATTACTTAAATAATTAACTTCTGTCATAAAAGATCATATTTTAGAATATTTTAACATTGAAGGGGCATTTTAATAATGGTACCTGATCAAATTTTTCTAAAAATTTTGATTAGTAAAATGAATAAAATGGTCGATTTCATCAATAATTAATTATTTTTGTTAACATTAAAAAGTCCAAGTATTTGACAAAAATATAAATTTAATGAAAATTTTTAAATTTGAATAACCAATATTCAGACTTCAAAGTTGTAAAATATATTTCTTAACTTTGTAGTGAAATTGAAATTAATTATCTAAAAATTCCATTTTTTAAAAAACAAATAAAATAATAACCTAATTTGATTATTTTGGCAAAATATTTTTGCCTTAAATCAGTTTATATTGAAAATATACTAACTTCATAGTAACGAAAAAAAAATAACTAATATTTAGTTTTTCAAATACATAGATTATTGACAAAATCTTGGGATTAAAAGAGTAGGAAAATACTTACTTTGAGGAGTTCTACAAATAATTTTTTTGAGACTTTCATTCGCCTTTTTGAAAAATTGAAAACTATTTTTTTTTATTTTTGAGATTAGATGAATTAAAACTTTTCACAGAAATAAAATTTTAATAAAGTGACTTTTTTTCCAGAATAAAAATTTTTTTAAGTTTTTTATATATTAATAAAATGAGATCATTTTTTTGAAAAGTATTTTTCTTCCCACTACAACCCCTTCAACACATTTGATGTTTGAGCCTAAACTTTTTTTAAATAGAAAACTTGAAAATAGTTTTAATTTTGAAATAGAATTCACTTTTTTAAAATAGAAAGTATAACTGTTGAGAGAAAAATGTTGGACAGAGAAAAATAGTTGAACAGCTATTTTTAATTGGGAACCTTACTAAAAAATGAGTTTTAATTTCAATCATTTGTGAAATAACTAAAGAAAATAACAATAATCTACTTCTTAGAATAACGATTAACTTAGTTCTACCTTTTCAAAACCTTATCTCTTATAATCTAAAGCAAGTTTAAAAATTTCCATTTTCAGAATTAATAGTAAACTTTACTAAAATTTGGATTTTTGTTAAAATAGCCTGATCTACTTTAGTTATCAACCATTCAAATGAGTATTCTACACAAACCATAAATTAATGAACTAGTAACACCTTTAAACCTGGATTTATATAAAAGTCATCTAGTTATCAATAGGATTTGATTTTCAATTTTACTAATGTTCTCAATTAAAAATGGTGTCCAACCATTTTTCTGTGTCCAACATTTTTCTCTCAACAGTAAATTTATATTTATTTCTTTCTTTTGATTTGGAAAAGTAATTATTGAAAAAATATTTCCCAAAAAAAAAAAAAACATAATTGATTGGGGTTCTGAGTAAAAAAAAAATATTAATCAATTTATATTATGTTTTTTCAAGTTATCGAGTACCCTAAATGGTTACTCTGAATTAATGCACATTTTAGTATTAAAACAATCAACATGAAATAATTTCTAAAAAATCTTTTAGAAAGTAAATTTTAATTTTTATGGAATTATTGAATCTTTATTTACCATTAACTAAACAGCCTGTGATTTTACATTTAACCAATCACGAACTTCTTGAATCATTTGTAAAATAAAAGAAATGTATAAATTCATTTTAAACAACAGATACAAGAAATAGTATTCTTTAAATAAATGTTAATGAAAAAATTATTAGGATATTGAAAGATTAAATTTCAATTTTTTGCAATAAAAAGATCACGAAAAAGTTCATTTTTTTTTTTTAATCTTCTTTTGTAAATTGATTTGATGGCTTGGTAAGGGTGTGTTCCGATTTTGTAAATTATTCTTGGGGTATGTGGATTGATTTTAAAAATTATTTTTTTGAATTTAAATTTCTTTTTATGAACTGAAATTATCTAATTTTTCAAAATGGTAACTTACCTGAAATAATAAATTGGAAAATTATATATTGATTTGAATTCAAAACTAAATATTAAATCTATTTAATAATTCACTTTTAAATTATTATTAACAAATGAAAGAATCTAATATTTTAAAAATAATAAAAAAAATAAAACCAAAAAACTAAAAAAAAGTGAGTCACAATTTTTGAAATACACATTAAAGTTTTTTTTTTTCAAACATTTAATCAATTAGGTAATAGTTTATATCCAATTTAATATTTTCATGAATGGTTGATATTCGCTTGAGGGTATATTATTTTAAATAGAAAAAAAAAAAAACTCAAATTAATTAGTTGATGGTATCGAACCATTTGATCGATCATAACTTATTACTAATAGAAATTTCAACAAACTATCAATATTTTTTATTTGTTCAATCCAAAAAAATTTTTTAAAACACCGGTAATTTATTAGGATTGATAATTATTCATTTTTTCTTGTGCTGATATATAAATAAAAATTAAAAATAATTTTTAAGATTTCAATTCGATGATGGCTCTATTAGAGTATTTGTTCTAGAATTGATTAAAAAAGATTTTTTTTTATAAGAAAATTGAATTTTAGTTTATTAAACATTTGACTTAAATTTATTGTTAAGGATTAATTGTAAAGTGTTAAAATACTTTTATCTGTTCAAGAGTGACTTTGGTAGTTACTAAATTTATAACTATTCATTCATAGAATTAATAAACACAGACTATAGGGGGTTTTTAAACTTCATTTAGTTTTCTGAAATAAAATTGAAATAAAGTAAAAAAATGGTAACAGAAAATAAAAAAAATGAAAGAATAAAATAAAAAATTATGAATTTAATTAATAGATAAGAAAAAAAATTAGAATTATTGTAATTATGATTTATTTATCTTGTTATATTTATCGAACCATTTAAATATGTGATTTCCCGCTGAAAGTACGTTGGATCATATTGATCAGGAATTATTCTCATTTAATTTCATTGATTTCTTTTATATTTTTTTTTCATGTGTTATTCATCTGTATTTGTATTATCAACAATCTGAAAACCACAATCGAAATTTGAATTGGAGTTTAGTTTCAATCAAAATTCATTTGAAAAAACAATTGAGAAAATTTTTGAATAGAGGGATAAGAATATGTCTATTGGGGTTTTTTAAAGTTTTATTGAAAAATTTATTGATCGGACTTTTTCAAAATAACCCCAAAATAGAGACATTATTGTCCCTTGTGTACACGGTAAAATTGGAAAATTAAAATAATAATAATACATAAGAAAATGAAATTAACTACTTTTTTCAATCCCAAATTCACAATTCTAAAAGAAATTAATTATTAACAAACAAACCTTTCCCCAATTGATTTAATATAGTTATTAGATATGTGTGTGAAAAATCTCGGGCGGAATTTTGTCAAACATTTAACTGAAAATAGTTATCAAAAGATTATTATTAAAACTATTGCTTTGATACCCAAAAGTGAACTTAGTGAAAGAACATTAGCCTTAGTTCGTTATTTAAAAAATAATTATAAAAAAGAACCAAAATTTACCAAAACATTTCAAAAATTATTAAACAACGGGTATGCTTTTCATGAAGATCCTGAATTTGGAGGTGGATTAAACGAAAAAAAAATTTCCAAAAAAAATACACATAGCAATAATAATACAAAACATCCAATGATAAAAAGATATGTGGTCACTTCTCAGCAAAGTTTATTCGATAAAAAGAAAAAAAGTGAAAAAAGGAGAAATGAAATGGAAAAAATTGAGATTGAAAAAAAATTAAAAAAAATTAAGTTAAAACTTGGCCTACTAAAAGAACTACTCATGTCAATTCACGAATCTGAAAATGTGTCTAATGATCCTCTAGTCGGTGCGCTGATCAAGAAATGTAAAAAACATCGCGATCAACTTCAAAAAATGGTATTGTCAACCCAAGATGAACATTTACTTGGTCAAATATTAATTATGAACGATAAATTAAATAATGCAATAGAATGGTATACAGAAATGTTGGATTCAGATAGTAACATCACACTTTTTTTAATTTTTTTTTTTTATTGCTATATTTTATTTTCGAATTCTTAATTTAATGGTTTTGAAAAGGTTTACTAAAAATTTGAAAAAAAAAAAAAAATTGTATTTTTTTTATATATCAACTAGAGAGAATAATTTATTGGGGTATAAGGCATTTCTAAAAAAGTTGAACATTTTTTTTTTTTATTTCAAATAATATTTTAATGTAAATTAGTTTCATTCGTAAAATATTGTTATACGAGGAATAGTAATGGTAGCCCAAATTAAATCAGTTACAATTATGTCTTTCAAAATATTTTCATTAGAATTTATCTAAACATTAAAAAAAAAAACAATTTTGATTTCCAAAATAATTTACAACAAAGTTCAATAAAAAAAAAGAATAATATAACCATTATCCAAACAATTTTTTAAATAAAAACAAAAAGTATTAAATAAAATACTGTTCTGTGTTTTTCATCCTATTGGAAATTTTAACAAGATTAAACTTATTTGCAAACAATTTTTTCAACATTAAAAAGAAGAAACTATCATTTATTTTTATAAACTTTGTTTCTGTCAAAAGAGTATCCAAAAAAAAATCATTATTTTTCAAATATCAAATTATTTTTTATAATTGGCCTTTAAAGATTAAATAAGAAATAAGTGGAATAATATATATTCAAGAATAGTTGATATCCGTTTATAAAGTAAAACTAATAAATCAATAAATATTCTTGAAAAATGAAAAGCATAACATTCTTATTTAACCATTGAAAAAAAAACTCTTTATTTTGATCTGCAATAGAATATCAAATAAAATCGCAATATAAATCAATATTATTATTCTACAATTATTTTAAAAGTTTCAATAATATTAGAATAACTCATTTTTACTTCATGATTATTTGTTCTTGTGATAAAAAAAATAGAAAAAAAAAAAAAGACAAAAATTGATTTCAATTTTAGAAATTTCCAAAATAATTATTTTTCTTCTATTATCCTCATCCAAACCCTTTAAATGCATGTAATTCATCCCATTACAATTGAACCCTTTTGGCTGGAAAATGGTTTATATTAAAAATATCATACAAAATTGAGATGATAAACTTTCATATCTTGTTTATTAGAAAAAAGATCTTTGGAACAAACAACTTGAATGATTATGGGGTATATATTAATGATTGAAAACTTATTTATGATAAATAATATTTTTATTAGCTTTAATGATGGGTGTTTTAAATGAATTTCCCTGATCTATTAAAAAAATTATTATTTTATTTTGGTTCGGGTGTATTCTATCCTTTATCCAAAGAATAAAATAAATTATTTTTTTCTTTTTTATTATATTGTTATTTTTACTATTTTTATTTTGAAAGTACCCACAAAGTAGTAACTAATATTTATATTGATTTATGGGGAAATTATTGAATTTTAATGGGTTATTATTAGTTTGGTCAAATATATGTCTTATATTAAAACTAATTGGATAATTGTTTTCTTATGATGTATTTTTAATAACTTGGATAATGAGGTTTTTAGAGGAAAACAAAAAATAAAAACTAAAAAAAAAAATCCATCAATTTTTTCAAATATAATTGATTTTAATCTTTGAATAAAAGATCATATACACCCAAAACAATATGATAGGATAGCATTTATATTGTATTTGGTGAATTCATTGAGTATGTAAATCCTTAAATAATTTCATTAGAATCAATTTTAACAAAGATTTTTTACAATAAATTTATCCAACTTTTTTTTGAAATGTCTATATAAGGTATTACAAAAAAATGGGGTACTTTTTTTCAGATTTCAAATTAAATTTTCTTTTTGTTATAAGTAATTTCATTTGTAATTTGGTACTATAAAATTGAAGTTGATAAAAATATTGATTGAATCAGTATATATTGTAATTATTTCAAAATATTTTCAAAAGATATTTTCAAAAAATTAAAAAAATAACATTTTTTTTTGAAGAAAACAATGTACTACCAATTTCAATAAAAAACTGGAAATATTGAAAGAATATAAATAAAAAACATTTTTAAAAAATAAAATACAGTTCCGAGTTTTTCCATTCTTTTTGAAATTCTTTCAAGATTAAACCATCTTCGGAAAAAAAAAATTATGATTAAAAAAAATAATAAACCCCAATTTTCAAACTAATAAAAAAACATCAAATAATATTAAGATGAGACACTTTGATATATTTTTATTAAATTAATATAATATAAATAACCAAATTGAATTATTATGAGGAATCTATTAATGATTAAATTATAATTTATGATTTTTAAATAGTTTTATTAAAATTAAGTTTAATAAAGATATTTAAAAATAAAATTGCTCTAGTTTTTATATAATAGTTAATATGTAATGAAAAATTTTCTATTAAAAACATTATAAAGTTGCTAATTTTAATTTTTATAAATTTTGAGATTGAATTAAATTATTATTCTAAATTTATAATTATTTTTAATCATAAAAAAATAAAATAAAATAAAAATTATATATGTGATTTTAAAAGATAAACCAGAAATTAAAGAAAGAAATGATTATAATAATGAGAAAAAACAAAAAATTTCAACTAAAAACGAGGAATTTAAAAAACAAAACAAAAATATTTATATGGACGATCTGAATATAGATGATTTTACTAATCATGCAATGACCATACAAACTAATAATTCCAAGGGAAATACATATCAAAATATTCAAACAACCACCCAAAATACATCAAGCATTAATGAACTAATAGATCTTGGGTTGGACTTTCTTGGAACTTCAAGTGGAAACTCAAAAGAAAATAGCAATATAGAACTCTCTTCAAATAACAAGCAAAGTTACAATCATGATCCAAATGACAATAATCCATTCCGAAAAAAGGGGAATAATTATTACAGACAAGATCCAAACGTCTCAACAGCCAATAATAATGAACATAATACAGAGCAAAACATTATTCCAAATCAAAAGATAAGTTTACTAAAACCACAAAGAAATATTCAAAAAAAGACGAAACCCATGATTGGGTTAAAAAAAAGGAACACAAATAAAAATTCCCCTTTCAATTTTGATTCTTTACTTGAAAAAGAGTATCAAAAAGATAAATTCCTTGAAAAGAATAAGCCAAGAATGACCCACATTGAAAAAATGGAACAACACCTAAAAAGAATGCAAAATATTGGAAATGGTATGTACCAGGATGATGAAGATGATGATGATTTTAATGAATTTTTTACGACAAGAAGAAAAAAATTTTCAAAATATATAATTGATAAAAATTAATATTTGATCTTTTATATAACCATTTACTTATTTTTTTTTTTTTTTTTTTGATTTATAGCCTTTTTAATTTCTCAATTCTGATTTGGACATTTTTAAAAAAAATGTAACCCTATAGTTTTTCAAAATTATCTAAAAAACAACTGACAAACTTCAAGAGACCAAATTTTGGCCTTTATTAAAATCTTTTGTTTTTTTGGTCACATTTTTTTAAAATGATCTATTGATTTTTATTATTTAATTTTATTTAAAAAAAAAATCCAAAATAATATATTTTCTTGAATAAAGATTCAAAATAAACAAATAAAAAAAAATATTTTTAAGCAAATATTCTTCATTTTTAATGAACAATATAATTTCTTTTTTTTTTTTTTTTTTATTGTTATTTTTATTTGGTTAATTTTAAAGGTTTATTCGCAGATCGTGGATTAAGGATATTATTAGAGGTTTTGATGATAACATATATGACCCTATGACCCAAAAAAACACTAAAAATGAAAAACTGATCAAATACTTTCCATTAAAAAAATTAAAAAAACTAAATGATAAAATAAAAATAAATAAAGTTTCAGTTTAACTTTTTCTTGAAAACATGTTTTGCCAAAATCATTGAATTCAAACTTGAAATTATGTATATTTTTAGATACACTATCTTGTTTTAACTCATTTACTAAAACAAATTCTAAATTATGGGAATTTTCTTTTCATAAAAGGCACTAATTTGGTCTTCAAATGTTTTTTTTAGTTTTAAATGGTTAAATTAAAAAAAAGTTAAACTAAAAAGATAAACTCTCTCAAAAACCATTCTAATTTAATATATTAACTTATTCTTTGATTTCAAGCTTTTCTCAACCCGAATTTTTCAAAAAAAAATAAAAAAGTGCACAGTAATTTCAAAAAATATTTTCTGTATTCAAAAGTTGAAAGTGTTTTTATTCTAAAAAAAATTATCACAGTGGTTAATTGAATTAAGTTATGAAACTTAATTTCGAAAAATATTAACAAGAAAAAAATAGTGCTTAATTTTATTAAGGACATATTATCATGATATTAACAATAAAATCGCAATAATATTAAAAAAATTACAATTAGTCCAACTTTATCATGAAAAATCATAAAATTGCTATATTTCATATAATCGTGAAAAAATGAAATAATTATCTTTTTGAAATCACCTTAAAAAATCACTTGAATTTTACAAAGTCTTGAGACTTTTACAAATCTTTTCAGCTTTAAAAATGTTAGAAAGTGTTTTCAAGATTTGTAAAGTCTCTTCAAGTGTTTGAAAGGTTTGAAAGATAGAAAACGTTTATAAAAGGTCATGAGATTTTTTAGAGTTGAAAAAAAATTTTTTTTTCTCATTTTTTTTTTTCAATTGCAAAATCTCCTGTTGAATTTTATGATCAAAATAATAATAACCCATTTCAACAATACACTTGAATATAAAATAGATGTGTTTTTTTAAAAATGGAATTATTATCTTCACAATTAAATAACCAAAAAGAATAATGAGTAATTTTCCTTCTTATTGGTGATCGATCAAACAAAAAACTTTAAGGTTGAGTTGCGTTTTCTGCCCAATACAGAGATGTTCAAAGAAGAAAAAGAAGAAGGCAAATCTACAAAAACTATTAATAATTTGTGATAATGTGTCTATGCTCTCGTTGTGAAATCTTTTGAATAGTTATCCAACTCCTTTCAGCTTTCCAAGAATATTGAAAATGTTTTCACCCAAGAACACATTCTTTTAAAGAACAGGTGAGATAGGTATGTTGTTTTAGAAGCTCTTTTATTCACACAATTTACAACATCAGGATTGACTCATAAAATATTTATTTCTCTTTAGTTCTTATTGTTGTTGATCAAAAACGATCAATAGGTTTGTCAACCAAATCAAACGAAAATACAATAAAAGTCTTTGATCTAATACTTGATTGGATCAAGTATCTTTTTTGTTGTTTTTTCAAAGAATGACTTTTTTTCAATAAACTGTTTTTTTGATCAATAAAAATTTCTTTATGAAAAAATATTGCTGAATTAGCCCATAAACCCATCAACTATTATATTGCGATTACTTTTTAATCGTGATATTTTGACATTTTCAGTCAATCCAAAGCTACCATGAAATTTTATCAATATCAAGTTTTGATGTTGATATAAATTTTTAAAAAGTTCAATATTCAGAATAATAAAGCTCATATTGAAAAAAAAATTTTCAAAAAAAGTCAATATTCAAGAATTTTTTCTGATTTTCAAAAAATAAATTTTCAGACCCCAAAATTACTCTAAACATCAAAAATTCATTAAGAAATTGACATAAATTTTCCTCTAAAAAATGAATTATTTTTTCGATCACATTAGAAGAATATTTTTCATATCGACTCATTTATGAAAAAAATTTTTCAATATAAGCTTTCTTATTCTTATATTCTTAGATTTAAAAAACAATATCAATATCAAATTTGATATTGATAAAATTCCACGGTAGCCTTGGAACAGCTGTATCAGTATTTTTAAATAATTATCGTGATTTTATTGAATATCCCAATTTGTTATATTATCACGATAATATCGAATATGGTGGTTTTCTGAAAATATCACGATTTGGTAGAAATTATCGCAATTTTTGTAACTTTATCTTGAATTAAGCATATATATCATCAAAACCTCTATTGTTTGTTAAAAACATTCAAATTGGGTGATTCAGATGATTAAAAGACTTATTTAATTTTCATTTTTTTTGAAAATTAGTATAAGCTGCTAGACTTGATCTGCATAAAATTTACTAATTTGATTTATCCTACAACTCTTCTAATTTTAATAATTAGAAACTCTCTCATCATCCTAAAAAAATATTTTATATAAAAAAAAATAACAATTCACAATTTGAAAATATCCAAAATTGAAAGAGTAAGAAAGAAGTAAGAAGTTACTCGAAAGTATATAGGCTAATTGAATCATTATTGTAGACATTTTATTTTTTGTCATTTTTTTAGCCCAGCCAGGAAAAAAATGATAACTCTTTTAAAAGTTTTTTTTGTTAAAAGTAATTTTTTTTTTTTAATATATCATTGTTATTATTAAGGGTTAAATGAAAGAATCGTTTAATCTGGTAATGAGAGAATTTTGAAGTGACTAAATTTGTAACTTCCAATTCAAAGTGCATCTAAAATAAACACATTCATATAGGTATTTTTTTTTTATTTTAATCTAACCAATTAGAAAAAAACAAATGAAAGATCTCAATTTACATTGTTTATATTGTTGTTGGAAATTTCAACCAAAGGGTTTAAGAAACCAAACTACAGATATGCGTCTTAGACTTTATGAAGACTTTTTCAATTCAAAAAAAAAAAAAAAATTCAAACCAATGTAATAATTTAAAATACCAATAAGATTATTTACAGAATAATACAGTTTTTGTTTCAATATTAAACTATTTTTTGTCACATTTAATCCAACTTTTTGTGAAATTTTCGTAATCTGACTCGCGTATTTTTATTTTTTTCTTTTTGTTTTAATTGTATCTTAAATCTGACTTTATACTTTTTCAAATAAAAAAAATGAAATTTCTATTTATAAAATGGGATATCAATATTTAAAAGGATAAAATTGTTTTTTTTTTTTGGTTCGAATTTATTCTTTATTTTTGTCCAAATTTAAGTGTTTGATTGGATTACATCAATTCATGTTCAAATGCAGGATTAAATGATTATTATTATGAGAATATAACCACTTCAAAATCGGCATCTTCTTGAGAAAATAGTTCTTGGAAATTTATTGAAAATATAAATAACTTAATAAAAAGGAAGCCAAAGTTATCATTCTTTAGGTTTTTAATGTACATAATTATTGAGTAAATCCTTGAAATTAAAAAAATGAAAAAATGGTTACTTTTGGGACTTCAAAATATGAATTTTTATAATCTGTAATACTGTTATTTTGAGTTTCTATTATTGGATTTGGGAAAGGAATTAAAAAAAAAATTTCTAAAATGAAAAAAACTTTTTATAGTGATCATTAGTAAAAAATGTAATAAATTATTGTGAAATACTATTTATAATAGATTTTTTAGAGCAATATTAACCATGTAAAACTAATCTAATTTACTTTCAATTGTAACATACTTTAATTAGAGACGAATATATAATGACGTTAATCCCTTAAGCTTTTAATTATAAAAAAAAAATTAAATGTGGGTGATTTGAAAGATTTTTAATTTAAATCAATTAGAAATTTAGGTTTTGTTACAAATTATTTTTATTAGATTAAAAATGTAAATTTGAATATCACAAAATTTAATTTGGCATATTACTGATAAATTCGAAAAAATATAAAAATAATTTACTTTTCAATTTTCTTCCTTTTTCAAAATCTGATAACTCTACTTTTAAAACAGTTCTTGACAAAGAATATTTTAAAGATCAGCTAATTTTACAACGTTTCTTTACATTTAAACCAATAAATTTCTTTATTACAAGCCAAGGTAAAAAATTTCCAAAATTGAAAAATGAAATAAATATTTTAAGGAAGTAGTATTTTTTAAAAAATAAAATGAAATCTTGTTGAAATCTCTTAAAAAATTGTTTTTTTTTTTTGTAATTTGTGTTTCAATTTATGAAATGGATGAGTTAACCTTATCTAAAGCAATATATTAATTTGAGTCTATTTTTGGAAATTCAGGATTCGCATGTTTTAACGATAAAAGTAAAAAAAGTAATCGGTGTACTTTTATTATCAATTAAGTTTATTCTTGAAAATGGTTAAATACTTTTTTATTATATGTTGGAAAGTCTTGATTTATGGTTGAAAATTTTTTATTTGGTTATTATTTTTAATGATTAATCTTTCAATTTAAATCTCAAATAATATACATAATCGGGGTATAGGTGATTAAAATAACTTAAATTTTGATTCAAGCTTAACAAAAGTTTATCAATTAAATTGAGATCTATTATACAAATAAATTTTTTCTTTAATGCTTTAAAAAAGCTCTGATTTTCAAAAAATGAAAAAAAAAAAAAAATTTTTTTTAACAAATTGTTTGATATTATTTACAAGAATCCTTATAACAATTCAAATCATTTATGAAATTAAAAAAAAGATTTTGAATTTTGAGGATAAAATTACAAAATTCCCAAATATCTTCAAGAAAAATTTCTTTTGAAAATTGAATTTTCATCTATAAACAAAAATACAATTTCATAGTAAAATTATTAAATAACTTTAAAACTTTAATAGTTATAATTATCATTCTGAAAGTAATACATTAATATTTTTCAATATGTAGAATAAAACAATTTTTTGAATAGATAAAAGAATAATTCCAAAAAAGAAAAAAAACTCTTTTTATTAATATTCCTGTAAAAAAGACTTGGTTTTGTGTAATAATCATGAAAACAGTAATAAACAATGGTAAAAAAATTTTATAATGTAAGAAATAAAATGAATATCAATATTTCTTTCTCATTAAAATTGGAAAAAAAAATTTGATCTTTCAAAAAAAAAATTTTCAATTATGGCTTTCTTAGTCAAGCAGAATTTTTTAACACTTGAGATCTACAAAATTTAAAAGTAGAGAATATCGCCAATAAAATAATTTAAAATTTTGCCCTGTTGTTGTAGAGTACTTTTCCCTTAAAACATTTTTGATTTTTCAGTACTGATAAATTCAAAAAAATATTTTCAAGTTTTTTACTTCAATTTCCCTTTAATTAGATTTGTTAAAATTGGATTAGAATAAAAATGGGTAAATCCATTTATTGGTTTAACTGTTCAGAAACCTGTGTAAAATGAGTTATCTTTTGAAATACTCTTTGCTAAAAACTGTTTTAAATGTAGAGCCAATGAATTTCCAAAAAGGAAATTGAACTAAAAAGTTTTTTACCTTTATTTGAATTTATCAGTATTATTCAATTTGTTTATGCTATTCAGTACTAACCAATTTTATTTTCTTGTCTGAAATGAAAAAAAGAGTGTTTGTTCAAATTTATTAGATCTTTAAAAAAGAGACTAATTATTAATCGTGTGTTACAATGCTTTCCCAATTTTGGAGAAAAAAGAAATCAAAAAAATTTGAAATTGAAAAGATAAATGTTTTGAAAAAAGTGAGAACAAAAAGGTAGATAAGTGGTTGCTCAAATTGTTTGGTTCATTCATTTTAAGTCGTTTTGACTACACACTTTTAAAACTTGTTGTTCCTCAATTTTTTAAAAGTGTGTAGTCAAAAAGAGTAAAGAGTAATCAAGAAAAAATTCGATTGCAAGTTATTAGTTATTCCTCAAGTGTGCTAGAGATCAATAAAAAGGAAGAAAGATCAAAAATAAACCAATAAATTGTTGTGTTATCTAATCACTTGAGTTGTTTTTTTTTATTTTGTTTTTTGCTTTTTCTTTGGTAAGTTTTTTTAAAAAAAAAAAAAAAAATAAGGAATAAGGGAGAATATTTTTAAAAAAACAAACACTTTCACTTATAGACCATTCTAAATTTTCTTTTTTATAAGAAAAATTCTTAATTAATCACTTTGGTTGTTAACCCTTTGAAATTTTTTGTTGGTACATAAGTTACACGGGTGTATAATCTTTCTTTTGCTTCTTCGTCTTCGTTGATTTGTCTTTCTAATCTTACTCTAATTCTAAATGGAACATTTTTGATACCCTTTGACCAAATAAACTAAAGAGCAAATTATTATTATTTGTTTGATGATAATGAAAAAAAAAAAAAAAATATAAACAAGAAAGAAAAGGTTTCATAAATAACAAAGGATGAAAAAGAAAGAGAAAGACAAAGAAAAAGAAAAAAATTTTTCAATTTACTTTATTGACTTCAGGATCTACTCGAACATCTTTTGTTCCCATTTCGCGGTTTGTGAATTGTTTGATAACCTTGATAGCTTTTGGTGCTCTTCGTTTATACGATCTAATTTTTTTTTATTTTATGAAGTAATAAGTTATGAAAAAAGAAGAAACATTAGAATCAAGAGGTTTTGGTGATTTAAGGTTTTTTAGTCTTTAAAAGAAACTTGTGCTTTACACGTTATGTAATAATTTGTGTAAGTGAATGGTATATTCTCTAGTTACAATTTCGGCTTTTGGTTTTTTGTCTTTCCAGTTTTTTGCTTTTTGACTCATTGGTAAGTAATTCAAATCAAGATTTTAAAAAAAAAAAATGATGAGAAAATCGATTGTTTTCAATCACTTATAATCTCATTTATTTGATTAATCTGTGTGTATTTTATAAATCTTTCAAACACTTTAAAAGAGTGTAAAGCTTTATCAAAATAGAAAAAAAATTATTCTTTTTATGATATATTTTTGGGACAAAAGATAATGACTTGGAAAATTTTTTTCAAAAAAAAATCTCCAAATTTTCTATTTTTGAAATACACTCAGATAATAAGCATTATTTTACATAACAATTTTGAAAAGGGTTTACAATATTATTACATCGTAATGTGAATTGTGAAAAAAATGAAAGTTTTTCAGTAATATTATTTCCATTTTTAATAGTGAAATTTTTAAAATTTTTATTTGATATAATGAAGAGATTATTTTCATCTATTTTTTTAATAGTCTAAAAAGAATCATATTTTTCAATTTTAACATAAAACCAAATTTTTCTTTCAAAAGATATCTCTAAATTAAATTGAACGAATGATTTTTATTCTTTTTTTGGAATATTTTTTATCATTTTATTTTTTTTCCATTTTGGAGTTTTTATATTATCTGATTTTTTTTACAAATTGATTTAACATTTGATATTTTTTCTTACTTAGTGTTCTTTCAAAAGTTCATTCATTATATCTAATTTCAAAAAAAAAAAAAATTATTACTTGAAAAATAGGTGATTTTTGCCAAAGTAAGTAATTTTGAAAAAGAAAATATTCAATTCTTAACAAGTTTAATAACTGTTTATTCTTAATTACCTAAAATTATGATAAATTTAAAAAAATAATTCATAAAATCTGTTTAACTGAAATACAATATGTATTTTTGGTTAAATTTAATTTTTAGAATTTATTTGTTCCCGTTAGTGAAGTATTTAAAAAAAAAAAATATTTTTTTCGAAAATCATTACTTATAACTCTGATCTACAATCAAAAATCTTTTTTAATTGATAGAAAACTTTCAAAAGGTGCACATATATTGAAAATTCTTTTTCATGATTTTAAAAAATATTTTTTGAGAATAAATATTTATCGAAATTTTAACAAATGAAAATCTGTATTTTGAAATCTGGTGAGACCAAAACTTGAACCAAAATAATTTAAAACAAGACATATAAGAGGATTTAATATAATTTTAGAGGATACAAAACTTTGTTATTATAATTTTTACAGTTATTTTTTGGGAATAGAATCATTATTTTCAAAAAAAAATATTGAATTGCTTCTTTTCAAATTAATTCAAATCCATTTTTATATAACTAAAGTAATTTTATAAATGTCCTATTTTTTTTTTTTTTTTTGGAATGATTGTATGAAGGACTTTGACAATAAAAAAATTTTTTATTATTTTTCTCGAAATAAATAAAAAATGAAATTAAAAAATTTTATAAAATTTCAGTCTAAAAGATATTTATCAAATTTATTCTTCATTTGAGTAAGTATTTAATAAATATTTGATAATTACTCATTGAAATTGATCAATATTGAAAAAAAATAAAATAAATCTCCACATGAAAATTTTTTGGTTATTGGGTATTTATAAAATAATTTTCACGAGATCAAAAAATAAGAAAAAGAAAGTAAAATAATTGAGTTGAAAATTTTTGACAAAAAAAAAAAAAGAAATTAAGAAAGTAACTACTTGTTCATATTCTTAAAAAATCATTTTAATTCGTCTTTATCAGATCCTAATCATTTAATATATAATTATTACATTAGTGGTTCATTGTATTTTTCTGATTTATTTGGTACATTATACTAAATTGGGTAATTAATGTTTTTGGGGCTAGTAACAATAAAAAAAAAATGTTGTAAATTAATTAGTAAATTTAATAAATTTTTTCTGCTTCTTAAAATTATAAAAAAAAAAAAAAAGTAAAAATATACTTATTACAATACTTTTTTAACTTTAATTCCTTTTTTAAGAAATTAAATATTGTTTTTAAAATTTATAATCCATTTAATATTTTTAGAAAAGCTTGAAATTGGTTATTTTTATATATTATTACAAAAAAGAAAAAAAAATTTTTTTTCAAGAAATAAAGTAATCATTATTTTTGTTTAAAGAACTTTTTGAAAAATCAACAACTATCAAAAGAAAATTACTATGTTTTGGAATAACTTTATCTTTAAAAGTTTCTTTAATTTAAGAAAATTATAGTAATTATTTTAATCTTGTTAAAAATATAATTTATTGCTTTTACATATTTTCCTTCTGTTTTAATTGTTTGTAAAAAGAAGAATACCAGCCAAAATAATCAAACTCATTAATTTAAAAATATTCCCAAAATTCTTTTTTAAAACCTGGGAAAATACAACTTATAACTAAAAGAAATACTTTTTAATTTGATTATTTTTAATCAGTAATTAATAGACCAATCTTTATTATTACAATAGATTTGTAATATCCAAAGGTTAAAAGTATTAAGAAATTTTATAATTATTTCTCAAATTGTTAAATTTTTTTCAAACAAATAAAATAAATAAAAAATAATAATTCCAAATATAAAAAAAAACCAAGTTATATTTAACAAATATTTGATTTCAATTATAGCTCTTCATTGTTGATAAACTCTTAATATTTAAAAAAAAATTTTATCTAACATTTTAAATTTCAATAAATTTCATAAATATTTGTCAATAAAAAGAAGGATCAATTTTTTACTGATCTTCAAGGATTAATATTTGGTTTATGGTTTCTTTTATTTTTTAAATTAGAATTAAAATTTTGCAATGTTATTAGTTCATACCTATTCTCAGAAATTAGGTAAAGTGTGATACCCATAAAAAAAAAATGTTTTTGTAAAAATTTCTTATTGGTTTTTCAATCAGTAAAAAGACAAAAAAGGATCAGTTCTTTTGAATGAAAAGTTAATTGGGAAAAATGTGCCCTTTTAAAAATGAAAACTCATCTCTCAAAATTTGATAAATGATTTTGTATAACGGGTTTAATTCTACCCTTTTTCAAATAATTACTCTCTTAGATTTGAGAAATACTGTTATTGACTAATTGGTCAAACAAATAAATTTTATCTCCAAGAAGAAAAAATAAAACAGATTCAAATAAATAAAATTCTAGATTTTCATGATCAAATGATCTTGTAAAGACCTAGGTTTTTTTTCACCATAAAGACAATCGTTAGATAAATATTTGAGAATTGGAAATAAAAATTTTTCAATCTTAATTGGAAAATGATAGCAATAAAAAATAAACATCTCTAAACCCTAAAAAAACAAATTTATACTTATAAAATGTAAGGATAATTTAAGGAATAATTTTCATTTGAAATTATACAATTTTAGAGATTTATAATCTATTTTGAATATTTTTTTTCAAGTCTTTTTATAGTTTTTCATGTTTCATAAACAATAAGGGATCATTTTTTCATTTTATTTCCCCTTTTTTTTTTTTTTAAAATCTTTTCTTTTTTTATTTAGTCTTTGGAAAAGACAAAAGAACGAATCAGAAAGAAAAAGTTTATTTATGATAAAAAAAAAACTCAAAAGCACAATGAACTATATTTCTTTTTTTAAAAATGATTTGTTTTGCAAAATGAATCCTCAAAAATTCCCTTCAAGGTGGGATTCAAAATTGAGAGGAGAATATTGTCAATTGTTTAAAAAAGGACAAACGGTCATGTACACAGGACCTGAAGTAAGTGAGGGAATTTCTTCAAGTGTGCTAGCAAATATGCCAATACCACAACATTGTGCCATTTATTATTTTGAAATTGAAATTATGCGTGGGACGAATGAAGGAATTATTGGAGTTGGTTTGGCACCAAAGGATTATGATTTAAAGAAATTACCTGGGTGGGATCACTATTCTATCGGTTTGTGTTTCCTTTTTTTTCACACAACCTTTTAAATTGTTTTTTTTTTTTTTTTTTTTTTTTTTTTGATACAACAGCCATTTTGAAACTGACTTGTTGAACAAAAGTGTTTTTCAAAAAATTTCAAAATACGAATGAACCAAACAGTTTAAACAACATATTTGAAAACTTTTCTTGCACACTTTTTTCCCATGGCTCTATTTTTTTACACTTTTGAAAAAAAAAGAAACAAAAAAATATTTTCAATTTTTCAAAGTGCTTGTTCAAAAATAAGCCAAACCATCAAGTCAAAAATCATTACTCAAAAACAGTTTTCTTTGTAAATTTTCATACTATTTTGGTTCAACATAGCTTTACATGGTGACGACGGAAACGTATTTTTTTGTGACCCTGCAGGTGACCAGTATTTGTCTGATGGTTATACAACAGGTGACAAGATCGGTGTCTGCTATAACCTCTTAAAAAGGCAATTGTTTTTTGTCAAAAATGGTGAAGAGCTATCAACCATTCAAGGTGTTGAATTTAAAAAACAATTACCATACCCAATTTTAGGTATGCGTTCTCCTACAAACAGAGTTGCAACCAATTTTGGAGACAAAGCATTTCTTTTTGATATTGATGCTTATTTTTTAAAAGAAAAAAAAGAATATTTTGATCGAATAAACACAGCTCAAATAAAGAAAAATTTAATGTTTGATTTAATTTTGAGCCATTTAAAATTTAAAGGAAATTATAAAACATACCTTATGCTTTTAAAAGAAAAAAATCAATTTTATCCAGAGTTAAAAAATGAAGATCAAAAGTTGAAAACAATAGAGCAGAGACACAATATCGAGAAAAAAACACAAGTAATCAAAAAAAATGATGAAGAAAAAGAAAAAGTGAAAGAAAGAGAGAAAGAGATGGGTAAGGCAAAGGAAATGGAAATGGAAATGGAAATGGAAAAGGGAAAGGAAATGGAAAAGGAAAAGGAAAAGGAAATAGAAATAGAAAAAGATATAGAAAAGAAAATTGAAATGGAAATGGAAAAAGTAAAAAATCAAAACAATATTCAAAATAAAAAACAGCGAATAACAAATTTCCCAAATTGTAACAAATCCATTAATCAAATTATTAATGAAATTAAAATTAGAAAAAAAATAGAAAAGATAATTTTAAATGGGGAAATTATCCAGGCAAAGAATACTATTGAAGAGTATTATCCAAATTTGCTTTTAAAAAATCCCAAAATTAAATTCCAATTACAAAAACAAATTTTTTTAGAAATGTTAAAAAATGGTGATGATATTAATTTGCTATTGTCAAAGGGTACAGAATTATATCAATATTCTGAAAAAAATAATAAAAAAGTTGATTTTGAATTACGAAAAATTTTGGCATTAATTTTCAAGCATTCCTTGCTAAGCAATAAAAAAGTAACATCAATTCCAATATTGAACAAAGAAAGGAAAAATGATCTTTGCTTTCAGATTTCAAAATGTATTTTACAAATTCAAAATGAACCTTTAAATTCTCCCCTTTCTAGAATGATCAACCATTTATCAATATTAAAACAATTTGCTATAAAATCTAAAAAAGTACGTTTTATTTCACTCATTAATATTAATGAAATAATTCATAAGGAAGGCAATTTATATTGATTTTTTTCTGAATTTAGTTTAATATTTTAAAAAAACATTTCAAATTATAAAATAAATAATATATATATATAGATAGATATATATATATATATATATATATATATATATATATATATATATATATAGATATATTAGATAATTGACGTACTTTTTTTTAGGAAATTATTTTTCACAGTTTATCTTTGCTTTGAAAATAAAATTAATTTATCAAGAGTTAGACTCTTATTGAATTTGGCTAATAATTTGAAATTTCTAATCAGGAAAAATTAGTTATCGAAATATATGAATTTTATTGAAAAAGTTAAAATCCTATTTGATATTTTTTTAAAAAAACTGAGATACTTTCTTATTTTCAAAAAAATTAAAAGGTTATTAGACTAAAAACCAATTTAAAACCCATTCTGATCTTTAAAAATATTGCAAAAGATTAAATTTAATTTTTGAAAATCGAGGGTTTTTTTCACCAAAGTTACATTCCCAGCAATCCATGTACTTTTCCATATATTTTCTCGATTTTGAGTTTTTAAAAAAAAAATTTCCGGAATTAAAAATTCTTTTTCAAGATTTTGTTTTATATTTATTCTTGTTGCTTTATAAATTTATCAAGAAAATTACAATTTATTTTTTCTGATTTAACGTTTACAATTAACTGGGAAAATGTTTTTGTAAATGTTTGAAATTTTGACTCTTTACTCTAAAAACTAAAGGGGTCTTTATGAGCAATAGTATAACACAAATGTAAGAAATTTTATATCTGAAACATTTGGAATGAAATTATTTTTTTTCGATTTAAAACCTTTACTCAAAAATCCAAAAATTAATCTATTCAAATTATAAAATTATGAATGAAATTAAAACCAAACTGGAAAGGATAAAGAAAGATCCAAAATCTTAAAAAAAATTAAAATTAAAACTGTTGATTATACAACCACAAATATAGTAATTGTTGATAACGTAGGTAAACTTATAAATACATTTTTGAATACTAGTATTTTTCTTGCAAAGTGTTTTGTTTTGTTTTTCTTGCCAAATGTTTCATTCCGAACACAAAATGATTTTTGGATTGGTTGGTTCAGAAAAAAATTGTTAATAATGGTTTTATTGATTGGTTTGGAGAAGGTATTAAGTTCTGTTAACTGAAATGATTTGGAGTATAAAGAGATCTTAATATGTAATAACCCTAGATAATGTTGTCATTATTTTTGATCATGTTTAAAAAGAAATAATACATTTTGTTAATTAAGTGATAAAATTTGTTTTCGGTTCTTACAAATTGTTTTAATCATGTTCTTTTTCTGAAAACTCAATTTTTCGAAAAAAAAAAAAAAAAACTTGGAAAAAATTTTTATATTGTCATTTTTTATTTCAACTTTTTATTATTGTTCTATTTAATAAAGATGTATAGTGGTGGTTAAATAGTTGATAGGTAGACATCTTTTTTAAATTATGGGTAAAGTAATATTTTGTAGAGTGTGCAAACAGTATCACGAATTATATATAAATATATATATATAAAACTCTTTTTCAGTCAAAGGGGTCAGTTTTATTGAAGAAATATATCGTATTCTTGTGAGTTTAATTCATTATTCTTTTCAATTAAATTTTTAAATTCTTCAATACAAATCATTTTTTCTCATTTAGTCAAATTATTTTTTTTTTTTTGTTTTGGATTTTTTTTCTGTTTTTTTTTTCATCTTTTCTTTTTTTTGATTTTTTTTAATAGGTAAAATCGAAAAAAAAAGTTTGAAAAATCAAATTAACTTTAAGAAACTTGAAGCTTTATATTTTCTTAAAAAAATTCATATATTTATAATTAAAAAATCTTATTTTCAACAATTTTAATTTTCTAAATTAATTTAGAATTTTTATAAGACCTCCCAATGAAAGTCTGCCAAAAAATGTTTTTTTAACATTTTATTTTTATGGAAATTCATTCTTAGTTCATATATTTCAAATACAAATCTCAACAATGATCCGGAGTTTATTATTTCCCGTTTTTCTCAATAAATTTCCAGTTGCTTGGTTGGTTCTTAAAAATAAAGTGAAATTTTATTTTTGACTGGTAACTTTGACAGAAATAAAGTTTATTTACATATAAATAAAAGAATAATTTTCTTTTATTATGAATTTCTCAACTTTTTTAATTCGCTTTTCCCATTTATTTTGATCATTTATTCTTTCCTTTTTGTAGAAAAGCGGTTGATGTTTGCTAAAAATTTTGAATGTAAAATTAAAATTTAAATATTTATTCCATGATTCAATAAATTTTCATTGATTTCAGTGCTATTATTAATCTTTTAACTTGAATTCTTTTGAATTTTTTTATAATTTAATTATTGGAAAGACAATTCAAAAAAATCACTGTTATATTTTACAGAATTTAAAAGAATTAAGTAAAATCTTTGATTTTACTCTCTTTTTTTGAATTCTTGAAAAACTAGGAACTCTACAGTATTTGGCAGCACTTGATGAAACTTCAAGAAACTTTAATTTTATTTCAATTTTTTTTTTTTATACCTTCTTAATTGTGGACAAGATTATTGCTCGCCAGAAAGATTTTCTTTAAAAAAATCATAGAAAAAAAAAAAAAAAAAAAAATATTTATTAAAAAAACACAAAAAGAAAGGAAAGAAAGAAATAAAAGAGAATTAAAAAAATTTGGAAAATTGTCATTTGATTTTAAGAATTTTTTTGAACACATAGTGTTTAATGATAAAAATGATTACTTCATTCTTTTCTTTTTTGTTTTTTATTCGAAAATAAATTAAGATTCGAATTTTTCCAGTGGCTTTATCTCTTTTGATACCCTTTGGGTTAGAAGACTATATTTTAGTCACTCCAAATTCTCTCTTTAACAGATTAGATGAAATTTCACAACACCTTTAACAATAAACCACATGCAATTTTTTGTTACACCGGATAACTGTGTAATTTAAAAAAAAAAAATCTCCAAATTTTGTATTTTTGAAATACACTCCTATAATAAACATTATTATACATAACAATTTAGAAAAGGGTTTGTAACTTAATTCGACATTAATAGGAATTGAAAAAAAAAAAAAAGTTTTCAGTAATATTTTTTTTCTATTTAATTGTAAAATTTTTGAAATTTTTATTTGACTTTATGGTGGGATATTATTTATCATCTATTTTTTAAAATATCTCAAAGAAATTCTATTTTTCAATTTTAAAATAAAATTGAATATTTCTTTCAAAATATATCACTAAATTAAATTCAAAAACTGATTATTATTCTGTTTTTGGGATATTTTTTATCTAATTTTATTATTTTTTCATGTTTGAGTTTTAATATATATTCCATGTTTTTTTCTACAAATATATTCAGCATTTATTTTTTTTTTCCTTAATGTTCAATCAAAAGTTCATCCTTGTATGTAATTTTAAAAAAAAAAAATACCTAAAAAATTTGTTTTTTTTTAAAAGTCAGGTAATTGTAAAAAAGAGGATATTCGAATCTTAACAAATTCAATAATTATCTCTATCCAATTATATAAAAATATCATAACTTTAAAAAAATAATTTATAAAAGTTGTTAAACTAAAATCCAATATGTAGTTTTCAATAACTTTAATTTTTTGAATTTATTTTTTCCTTGTAGTGTGGTTTCATCGTTTTGTGCATAGATCGATTTTTTGTTTTTTTTTTTTTTTTTTTTTTGATAGGATAAAAATGATTACTTTTAAAAACATTAATACTGTGTAACTTGATTGTGGTTTTAGATTACATTTGGGGAAATACAATAAATTAAGTTTTATTTTGCCTATTTTTGATTTTGGGTATGTCCAAATTTTTGGAAAGGGGTTTTTATGAGAGATTTTACAATTTATGATAAACTTTAAGAACCCAATTTACGGTTTGTCATAAAGGATAAAATATTCTAATAGAAAATCAATTTTTATGTCTTTAAAATATTCACGGAAGGACTGGGAGGTATTTATTAATTATTTACAAAAATTCTCAAATTAACAAGATAACCTAATAATGAAAATTCCTGAATCTCCAAAAAAAAATAAAATAAAAACATTAAGAAAATAAAATAAACAAATTTAAATAAAATTAAAAAAAATAACAAGCCTATAATATTGTTACTAAAACGATAAAATTCTAATTTTTATCATATTAAAAAAATAAATAAAAAAAAAACTTATGATATAGAGAAAGAAGAAAAAAGAAGAAAAAACGAAAATTGAAAAAATAAAAAAGAAAATTGTTGAACGATAAAGAGGATAATAGTTGCAACAAAAACTAGTATAAAAAAAAAAAAAAAACAAAACAATTTATTTTCTATCTTTATCTATTTCAGCGAATCTTGAAGGGAAACGAGCCAACATTGAAATAGCGAATTTAAGTTCTCTAAGGTCTACGTATTCACCGATTTTGTGAGCGAATTGTTCGCAACCAGCACCAAATCCAAACATTGCAGGCCATTTAAAACCACCGTTGTGGATCCAATTTTTTCTTTCTGGAACATCAAATCCGAGATAATTTTCTGGTACTGGTACACCGACACCATCTGTACTGAAGATCCATCTGTCCACACGTGGTTCTTCTGGGATTGCTTCGCCGACGGTTTGGTTTTGTTTTTTTTCGATGAAAGGAGTGACAACTTTTTTATAGGTATCTATGGCCGATTTGAGTGCGACGTGTTCTGTGGGTGTTACCCAACTCATGTATGTTTGGTCGTTATTACATTGGTAGCCCTTCCATGTTTTTTCGGTGTATTTTGGGATTCTGACCTTGACGTTTAAGCCTGCCTTTCTACATTTTTCAACGGATGCCATGTTGTCAATGTCTGCGACACAGTCCAAAGGATCCTCGCCGACAGTAATTCTTCGATCGAATCTAAAGGTGAACTTTTCTGGGACTGCGCAATCTGAGGGCGTATCGATTTTACCCCATGAGCATGTTCTTGAGCCTGCGCCAAGGAATTCGTCGGTTTTGAATCCTTCGAGTTTTTCATATCTTTCGGCGGCCTCCTTAATGATGAGTGAGCCGTGTTCGACAGGGTTGAGTCCTGCCCATGGCATGGATCCGTGGCTGGATCTTCCAGTTACCTCAACTTCGATTTGCATTCTTCCTCGTTGGCCTCTGTAGATACCAAGTCTTCCCTTATGAATGTCACCAGTTCCCTCGGTGAAGATGATCACATCTGGGATTTCGCGTGGCTTGGCGTTCTTGCAATCGTTTCTGATCGCAAAGAATGGGCCTGCGCCGTCGTTGTCTTCTTCTTGGATGGTTCCAATGCTTTTGATTGACACGCCGTCTAACAATCCCTCGTCCTTGAGTTCAAGCATGATCTTGGTGGCAATGATCTGTGAAATGACGCCGCCTAATTGATCGGTTGAGCCTCGTCCAAACAAGATGTGCTTTTCCCAGTCAGATTTTGGTGGGACGCTTCCCAACTCGGAAATAAGTGCCTCGATCGAGACATCGTTTTTGTTTGTGAGTCCATTAAAGCAATCAACGCCGGTTCCTAACTTCTTTGTCCACTCTTCGCGTAATGGGTTGACAGTATCTGTGTGGCCATCAAAGTAGATCACCTTCTTGAAATCTGGGGAAATCCCATCGTTTGGGTTTGTGACCTTCCAGCACAAATTTCCAAATTCGTCTGTCCAAACATCTCTTGGGTTCGAGACGGCCTTGTGCTTGATAATTTGGTTTTTCAAATATTCTAGTCTTGGGCCTTCGTGGTTTGATGTACCGCATTTTGGATCTGTTTTTGTGTAGTCGGCGGGAATTCTAATGGCCTCTTTTAAGATCTCTCTATTTGATTTTGGTTTGTTTTTTTTTTTTTTATTTTTTTTTTCGGTTTTGTTTTATTTTGAAGATAATTGTAAATAAGAAAGGAATTTAGAACAAAAATTAAGAAAAAATTTTGAATATATCAAAAAAATATCAAAAAAATCAAAAAAAAAAAAAAAAAAAAAATATTCGAAAACAAAACATTTTTTTTTTTTTTTTTTGTTTTATTGCTTTTTTTTTATTTTTTTTTGTTTTGGAAAATGCTTACTTGGCTAAAGGAAGGTATTTATTAGCAAGGTCATTTACCTTGGAGTCTAAAGTTTTTGAAACCATAAAAGATCGTGAGATGATAGCACGACTAAATTTAAATGATTGAGGAAGTGTTCTTGAAAGTGAAAACATTTTGAAATTTGCTTTTGTGAAGAAAAAAAAAAAATGAAAATAAAAAAAGTAGTTGGATAGTTTATTTTTCAGAAAGTAAATTAAATTGAGTTATTGAGGAAAATAAATTCTATACTATTCATATATCACATAAAAGTGAAAACGTTAAATCAGATTTTATTCCAAAATTTTCACCTTTGAAAAGTTTTGTTTTCAGTGAAACAAAACTTTTAAAAAAAGAAACCAGTTTTGGTTTATTGAAAATCTTTTAAAAAGATGGAAAAATATGAAAAAAATTTTTGACAAATCTTCAAGTAGAAATCTTTTATTCGATTTAATTTTTTATTGAAAGTGATATCAAATTTCATTTTTTCAATCAAGTAACATTCTATAGATTAACTATTGTTCAACAACACCAAACAATTTAAAAGTTGAATTCAATTTTTATGACTTCAAAAAACGAAACTTATAGAATTGAAAGTTATAAAGCAAATTTTGATGATCGACTAATTTTACAAAGTTTCTAACAATTTAAATTGCTAAAATCTTGACTTTAAAAGCTTTGTAACAATTTTCATTAGGAAAAACCAAAAACATAAATAAGAAAGATTTCCAAATTATTTGTGATTTAAAGTAAGGGTTGTCATAGGAATATAAAACCATTGAACATGTGTTGAATATATTTAAAATTTAAACACCAACCAAACCACATTTTTTAAATCTCTCAATGTAGTCTAAAAGAAAAGAAATGTGTTTGATTTTTCGCTGTAACCAGAATTTTATCGAATTAATATTTAAGGACTACGTTTTTAGGTGAAAACAGTGAAATAATGTCCAAAATCACCCTTGAATAAGTTATGTAATCCAAGTAATATTTGTCCAAGGAGAATTTCTTTTCGAAAAAATGTTAAATTTTCACAATTTCAACAATTTTCACAATTTTTACCTTTTTAGATCATGCTAAATTTTGATTTTAATATTTTAGAATTCCCATTTCAACTTTCAGAACTCACACTATTTTCAAGAGCTGTTCTACGTATTTTTTAAATTTACTTTTACAAGTTTGAAATGTTCTCAAATTTGAAATGCACTTGAAAATCGTCAAAAGCCATTTTTTGCAATTATTTTTTTTGTTATTTACAATTTTCCTTTTCATTGAATAACAAAGAAAAATAGTCTTCGTGAAAGGGTAAAGTTGACAAAAAATGTTTTTTTTTTTTTTTTTTTGTCCAATTTCTTACGTGTGAAAATTTTTTTTGAGAAGCGAAAGTGAAGTAACACAATTACTCAACCCCCTCAAGGGTGGGAATGTAGTCCTTAAGGGAAAATTATTCCTTTACAAATTTTTGTAAAATTTACAAAATTAGTTAAATTCTCATTTTTTTCAAAATAGTCAATTTTATTTATAATACATTGGTTGTAGGTCTTTAAAACAACCCTTTACGGGCATACTAAAGTATATGGGTGTATGTTAATGTAGTTTTAACGGAAGGTTATAGTTTTTCAGGGATGGTTCGGATGATACGCTGGGGTCTATTTTGGTCGATTGTGAAAAAAATAAATAATTGAAAGACGAATTTTACAATTGTAAGATGCCACACATGTTTTAGGCTAAAAAAAAAAACCCTCCGGAAAAATTGATTGTTAAAATTGATTTTTGAACAAATTTTTAAAAATATTTAATATTGGCGATTGTCAAGTATTTTCTACAATTAAGGAAAAAAATACATAAATCAAAAAATATTTTTTCTTTGTTTTTCCTCTCTAACCGATAATTAAACACTCATTAAAAACTTTCGTGTTGGAATTAAACCAGATATTTTTCAAAAATACAAAAAAATTTAATTTAATCAATTTTATAATTTGACCAAATTTGAAATTTCATATTATACCCATATTTAATATCATTAGTTTTGTAAAATCATTTGACATTAACTTTTGTGGAGTTTTTTATCAACTATTTACGAAAATTGGGAACCAGGACAAAAAAAAGTCTGATAATTTTTATATTTATTTTTCTTTTCACTTTTTAAAAAATTTGTAACAAATTATTTTGAAAAATGTACCAAAAACAATATTTAAACTTATTTTGGACAATTCAGTATATTTCAAAAAAATATTTTGTATCACACTTTTTTGAGATAGACAGAAACACGGGTGGAAGTAAGAATGGTATAAAAAATTGATTTTTTTATTATTTTTAGCTTTAAATAAAGTATTTTATGCATTTATCCTAGATTTTGGAAAATAATGAATATAATACCCGTTTCTCTTAATAGACTAATAATAAATTTTATGTAAAAATGGTTTTCAAGAATGCAAATCACCCCACCTTTTCAAAAAAATCATTTTTCAAACAAAGTATTCACATTCACCAAACAATCGAATATAGAAAATCCATTTTAACACAAAAATTAAAAAGGAAGATTAATTAACTTTGATCAAAATTTAGATGAATGCATAGAAACCTTTAGAATATAGAAAATTTTAAAACCTCTATTTTTTACAATATTCATATTTGAATAATCATGATCAGGAAAATTTTTTTTGAAAAACAAATTTAACATTTGCAGATTTTTTACTTTTTGATAACTTCAATTATAATTAACACTATTGGTTAATAAAAGATCTTTGTTAAAAAATTATTTTTTGAGATATTTTACAATTAAAGATGGAAAATACAATTTCTGGAGTTCTATTAATAAACCAAATTTCAAAATTAGGGGCAAACTTTATTATTATTATTTTTTCTTTTTTCATTTATCTTTCAAAAAATAAAATAATTATAATAAATTTTTATTATTAATCTATATTAGTTATTATCGGGAAACACTTTAGTAAAATAGATTATTATTAAAAAAAAAAAAACAATTAAACAAATTTTATTCTTATGAAAAATCTGTCCCTATTTTTTGAAATTTGGCTTATTTTTTTCTCTATTTAATAGTAAAAAATGTGAATTTTTTTTATTAACATCTAAGGCCCCATTTTATTTATATTTTAAAAAGTATTTTAAACATGTGGGGAATATTTTCCAATTTTGAAATCAATTTCATTACCTATTAATGAATTATTGGTACTTTTAAATCGGAAACAATATATATATTTTTTTTTTGCTTTTCTGTTAGGTTTTCCAGAAGTTAAAAGAATTGAATAAAATCTTTGATTTTTCTCAATTCTTTTGAACCCCTTGAAAAATTACCGTTAGTTTTTTTTTTTAATTTTAGAAATAAAAAGAAATTTTCAATTTTTTTTTTATTTCAAAAATTAAAAAAAAAACCCAGGCATTCTACAGCACTCGAAGGATACTTTCGTAAGGTTTTTTTTATATTTTTGAAATAAATAGAAACTTAGAAAATGCCAGTTTATTTTAAAATACTAAAAATAAAAAAAAAACAGTACAATTCTATTTGTTTTTTTACAGAATTTAAAAAAATAGAGTAAAATCAAAGATAATACTCTATTCTTTTGAATATTGGAAAACCTAGCACATGAAATATTTATCACAAGAAAAAAAAATTTTTAGATTATAATAGAGTTTTCCAAACTTTTAGTTATCATCTCTTCAAAAAGATATCCTAAAGTTGAGTTTAAAGAAAATTTATTGTTACAAACATTTTAAATTTGTTTATCCACAAAATAAAAAGTTTTTTCTAGACTAGATATTTTTACAAACCAAACTACTGTAAACAACAATAAATCCTACCGATTCAAGATTTTTATATACCTGAATGTTGGCTATATTTAGAATAAACTCGATTAACAATGATAAAATGATGATTGAAGTAATATTTTTGCCCAAATAGGAAATTTCAATTTTATTTTTTTATAATAGTGATCTCTAAAATAATTACTAAAATTTTCATGTTTTTTTGATAAAATTATGATTTTTTCCTTAAATGTGACACTTTTCTGACATTTTCTCAAGGGGCAGGAAACCATACAATTTATTTGATATTTTTTTAGTGCCATTCTATTGTATTTTATAAAATAAAGGAAGTGAATTTGGGTAGGAAAGTCAAGAGAATATCAAAAATATTTTTTTCAAATTGAAACAAACCCAAACATCTCCAATAATTTATTAAATCGAATTTGTTGTCATTCAAAAGATTAAATACACTGATAATCTTCTTGAACCTTTAGTCACATCCCAGAAAAGTATCACATTTAATGAAAAAATCATAATTTTATCATAAAAATATGAAAAATTGAGAAATCATTATTGCACATTCCCACAAATCTTTCATTTTTTGAAAAAAAAATCAAATTTCAAACTAAATTCTTAAATATTTACCTAATAGATTTATATTAAAAACCACTTTGATCTCAAAAATCAAAACAGGTGTTTCGTATACTATTACTAAAATTTTCAATAAATATACATTGTAACTCTTTATTTATCTAGAAAAGTATTAAAAACTAAATTTTTTACAACATTCCATATTTATACTTGTATTATTCAAGTTTCTGTTCGTTTTCAAAAAAAAAATATAGAGCAGTGAAAAAAATCCCGGACAAGATTTTTAATTGTGAATATTAGTAAAATTTTTGTGTAATTTCATTTATTTTCAATCAAATTCCTTTTTTCAAGAATAGAACTTTTTCAATTATACCCCCCCCCCCCCCACTTATTAGAATGATGATTGACGAAATCACACTTGTTCAAAACACCATTCAATCAATCAAAAAACAAGAAGAAAAATTATCATTTTCCAAACTCTAGTAAGCCTCAATAAAACTCCATTGTTTTTCAAAAAAAGTTGATCAACAGATGGCTATCAAACAATTACTCGAGTATTCTAGAGACACCTTACTTTGGTGGACTTTAGGTAGGTTTATTACTAATCTCATAAAAAAATTGGTTATTTATAATAAGGATTTCATTGAAATTAGACAAAAATTTTACTAATACTCACAATTAAAAATCTTGTCTGGGATTTTTTTCATGTCCGGTATTTTTTTCCCTACTATATATATATCTTAACCCAAGTGGTATCCAATTTCAATAAAAAACAGGAAACCTATACAAGGCTATAAAGGTTTTTTTTAAAAATTAAAATACAGTTATAAGCCTTTCCACCCGATGAGAAATATTATCAATATTAAACCTCTTCTGAAAAAAAAAAATTATTGTCAAAAAGAAAAAAAAAAAAGCCAGCAATTTCCACACTTAAAAAATATCATACAAAATTTTGATCAGAAACTTTTAACAATTTTTTATTTATGTAAGGCTGAAAAAAAAAACAAATCGAATTATTATGTATAATCAACTTATGATAAATAACAATTTTTGAAATTTGAATAGTAATTTTAAAAATAAGGTTAATCAGGATAATGTAAAATAAATCTGGACTGATTTTTAAGGTAATATCTTATTTTTTTTCCAATTTATTTTTTATTTTTCAATTCCTCATCGACCTCATCCATCACTTTTCTCCAGCTTGACGAGATTAAAGATTTTGATCCTGATCTTACTGATTTGACAAGCCTAAATTCGAATTGTTCGGGGTTGGTCAGGATGGATTTTCTTTCCTTTTCCCATGAGAAAAGTGCAGAATCTGTTGTATATTTGAAGGGGTTCAATTCAATTACCATGACCTTGTCATAATTTTCACCTACAATACAAAAGTCGACGACATATTCTGGGAATTTTTTGTGCAATTTGTCGCGAAGGTTTTCTTTCCAAAAGGTGACCATTAAGTTTTGTAGCTTTTCTTTCATCTCCAACAAGCGAGGGAAATAGCAAAAATGATTGTATTGAGAGATGGCTGTTAAGTGTCCGTCGTATACAAAGGCACGGAACTCCATATCCACCTCCATGTCTTGCCACTTCCTGACTGCAAAATGCTCATTGAAACGATCTGGGAATTTTGTTGCAACGATCATGTCTTGATAGATCCTTTCGGATTGTGTCCAGAGCTGTAACATTTGATATGCATCCTTTGTTTTCAAGAGCGCCATGCCAGTGATCAGTAAGGAGATCAATTTATTGTTTTCGTTATTCTCGAGCTTCAAGAAATTTGTTCGATAGTTGTCCTTAAATTTCGTTTCATAAATTACAGAATCCTTTGCAGACCTTGAAGACGATTTTATAAACACTCCATCGCTATCTTCTTTCACTCTTTCGATCACTTTTTGAATGGAATTTGCGTATTCTTTCAATTTTTCTTCGATCTCTTCAGTGATCTTGCCAGTCTTTTGTCTCGTCTCGTAAGCCTCCATAAACAGTTTCCCCAACTCCATGGGCAGTGGGTAGTATTCTGTTTTAAATGTAAACTCGGGAATTAAGTCCAGCCATTCTTCAATATTTATATCCAACTGCTCTTTTTGAAACTTTTGAAATCAGTTTAGTTTTGAAAGTAGTCGGAAATCGTTTGTGAATAAGAAGCAAATTGGAAAAAGAAGAAAAGGAGAAAAAAAAAAGAAAAAAAAATTTGTGAGATTTACTTGGCTTAAATCTTCTTCAGTCATCATATTGAATGTTGGCTTTTCACAGTTGTTTTGGATTTTATTTTTTTTTAATTTGTTTCTTGCTTTTTTAAGTTCTTCTGGGTTCATATTGTGTGTTTATTAATAATAAAAAAATGAATTTAATATTGAAATTTTCTCTAAAAAAGATTACAAAAAGTTAAAAAAGAAACCGTTTGAGGATGGCTTGGTTCCATTATTGTTAAAAAATCGTTCATTTGACAAATTCCAAACTGAGAAAAAAAAAATTTTTTAGAAAAGTATTACTTGTCACAAGAATCGAATACCCAACAAACACTAAAACGGATGTAATACCAAATTTAAAATCAAAATAACCCTGTCAAGAGATTTCAAAAGAATTAAAAAAATTTTTAAAAACCAAAATCCTTTTAAAGTTCGAGACCAAAACTTCAAATTGCCACCTACTGCTTATAGATCTGTATTTATCCTGAAAAAATTTGGAAGGGAATTGAAAATTGTTTCCCATTAAGAATACAAATACCAGAATCCAAAATAGCAAAAATAATAATCGATCCACTAAATTACCTTAAAATTAAAGACCTATATTCGTTTTGGCAGTGCAGGGTGAATTCTCTCAACCCAAAAATAGAGAAATCAAAATGTAAAAATAAGCCTAAATATATTATTTGTAGTACAACTTTAAAAATTTAAAATTGTCAAACGAATTGAAAAGGGTAGACTGTAATTCTGAATAAATTGATTTTTTCTCACTTTTTTTATGAACAATTTTAGACATTACAGTTGTTCAAAGAGCCTTCATCACTTTATTTGATCCTTGTTCAAAATAAAAAAATCTTTTATTGTTTTCAAGAAGGTTTATTCAATTATTTGAGAAAAGAAACAGAAAAAGAAACCCTAATTAATTATGGTATTGATTTTTTCAAGTTCTATTTTTTTAAAAAGAAATTCATTCGAAAAATAAAGGATCAAATTGGAAAATTTATCCAAACGTTACTGTTTGTTGTAAAATAAATTGAATAAAATTTTCATTTTTCAGCTTGACAAATAAGGTGTTAAAATTATCTAAAATATCAATTTTTTAATTCAATAAATCGGTTTAAATTATTAATCTCACTTCTAGAATTGGGTTTTTTGATGGTTTTTTTTAATTCGTGAGAGGTGTGATTATTTTGGAAAATGAAGGAAAATATTGATCTTTTTATTTAGCAATTAAAAGTAAGTTACTTTTTTTGAAAATTTTTCTTTAACAGGTTTTTGGGTATGAGAAATATCTTTTCAAAACGCAAAATACTTTGTAAATACCAAAAAATTTAATAGAAATGAGCAAAAAATGATAAATTGTGTAAAAAACTTTAAATATTAAGACAACACTTTTTGTACATGTGTTTTTATGAATAATAAAAAGAATTTAATAACTTATCAACTGGAAAATCAAAGAAAAATTTGAAAAAATTCAAATCGTAAAATTATTGGTTTATATCTGTCCCTTTTACTCCAAAAAGGACAATATGAGTCATATTGTCCTTTTTTCCTCATTTTATATAAAAAAATAATAAATTGAGTAAAGTGTCTTTAAAATGACACTCTATGGTTGATAAGTAAGTTATCTCCTCACATTTTTCAATATTTTCCCTTTCACAAAAAAAAAAATTATAAATATTAGCCATATTTTCCCTCGTCTTCTACTCTGTGAAAATATGTGCTGTATTGTTCCTTGACCTTGAGCCTTCGAAACAATACATAAATATTTAAATTTTTTTTTTTGTGAAAGGGAAAATATTGAAAAATAAAAAGGAGATAACCCACACAAATTTCATTTTCAAAGTTAATATTTTACTGATAACATCATTGGTTTACCTTCAAAAATTAATTTACACAGAGTCATACCCATAAACAATGCGTAAGATATTGAATTGAAAATTTATGTGAGTAGATGTCCATTTTGTATTCGGTTATAAACTTTGAAAAATATTTATTTATTGCGAATTTTAACAAAATTGTTAACTAAATTAAACACGAAAATTTTAACAAAAAAAAAAAAAATTTTTTTGCACCAAAGCAAATTTTAATCCTTTTAAATATTGATATCCCATTTTAAAAAATTAAATTTCAATTTTTGCTTGAACAGATATAATGTCAGATTTCAGATACAATTAAAACAAAAATTAAAAAAAAAAATTGAGATCAGATGACACGAAAATGTTAACCAAAAAGTTGGTTTAAATACGATAAAAAATAGTTTAGTCTTGAAACAAAAAATGTATTATTTTGTCCATATACCCTTATGGAATTTTATATTATTGAAATTTGTTGCAAATTTTTTTTGAATTGATAAAGTATTCAGGAAATCGAAGGTGTATCCCTTTAGTTTGATTTCTTGAGCCATTCGGTTGGCATACCCAACAAGAATGTCAACAAAGAAAATTGAGATCTAGAATTTGTTTATGTGTATTCGTCATTTTGAAATTAAAAACAAATCAATAGTTAAAAAAAAGTAATAAACAGAAATAATTTTTTATGATAACAAAACGAGACGATAAGTGTGTTTTTGATGAATACTTTTTTCAGACTACGACCAATTTGCAATTCGACTCTTTCTCACAATAATGATGATTAGAACAGGAAAAAAGAATGGAATTTTTATGGTAACACGAATTTTCAGCTCTAGGAACAATTTTTTGATTGCTTTCAGACTGTTAAATAATAATCTTTTTATTTTTGGTTTTGTTGATAAGAAGTATGCGTTGAAAACATATATTCTCGAAAAGAGTGAATTTTGGAGTTGAAATTTTTATATTAATTGAAAAAATGTATAATTTTTGCAAAAACTATTCTACTCCTAAAGTAACCTCAAAAGAATGTAAAATTGTAAAAAGAATTTATGTTTAAAGCAATTGTACACCTTTTTCCAGTTTACGATATTTATAATTGTTAAAACTTACTGAAAAAAAATATTTGAGTGTAATTGCGTTTCGAAACTTTGAAACCAAAAAACCCTTTACCACTCTATTTGTGAAATAAACCCAAAGTAATTCAGAGTTGAATCTTAAATTTTTCAATTGTTTGAACATTTTTTTTTGAATTACATTTTGGGTTTTATGAAATTTGCTTTTTGAACTGGAAATGTGTTTATACGAACGATTGAACTTAATCAAAGAGAAATTAAATCAAACAGTCAAAAAAGGTATATATTTCAAACAAATCTTTTCTTTTAAAACTAAACGAGAAAGATCATAATTCCAGATAAAATTGTGGAAATCAAGCATGAATAATAAAAAAATTCGACTAAAATGAATATTTTTTTGTAAGTATGTTAATACTATTTGTTGCAAAATAAATGGAACAAAATTTTCATTCATCTTCCCAAAAAAAGGTTTTTAAAATCCAAGTCAAATTACAAATACTTAATTCCTTTAATTAGTTTAAATTCTTAATTTACCTTTTAGAATTGGGGACTTTGATGAGTTTTTTTTAATTCTTGGGAGGTGTGTTTTGGAAAATTGACTGAAAATTTTGATCTTTTTATTTTACAATTAATAGTATATTATACGAGGAATTATTCAACTCTCAGATTTATTAAAATATACATTTCTATTATTGTTCAAGAAATAATTTGAATAATTTCTTTTTAAAAGAAAATAGCACCCAAAATTGGGAAAATGTACCCTTCATCCCCTTATTAACACAAAATTCAATTTATGGATAGTAGAAAAATCTTTATTTTTGTTGATTTTTTACTAACTTTTCAAGAACGATTTTTTATTTACCTCTTCTTGTGTACTTCAAAAATATTTTTAACTAACATTAAGTGAGATTTGTAGTTATAAACCGCACTTTTGCAATCGTGCCCGACCATCTGGGAAACTTTAAAGTAGCCTACTAATTGGAAAAAACACTAATTAAAAATCACTACATAACACACTAATTGTTTTTTTTAACATCTAACCCTTATCAATCAATCCAAAATTCACAAAAAAATTTCAAATTCTTTAATTTATTTTTCATAATCTTATGGCTTACACACACACACACACACACACACACACACACACACACACACACACACACACACAAAATATATATATATATATATATATATATATATATATATATAGATATATAAATTCAATATATTTTGAAAGAGTATCCTAAATAATTAATTTTGAAAAAATCGTTCCTCAAAAACTATTTTCTTTTTTAATAATAATAATCACAAAAAATGATAATTTTTTTGAATTATTTTTCTTCTTCTCTTTTTTATTTAGTTAATTTTCTTTGATTACAGATTTCTCACAATAAATAAATAAATAAATAAAAAATAATAATTTTGATGAAAAAAATATTTTATCTGACACTTTCCTAATATATATATATATATATATATCTGTATATCCGTAGGATAAAATAAGATTTTGTTGTTTTCCTTCCCTCTTTCAATTTTATTATGATTAATCCCATCTTAGTTAAAAATTTGATACTAAAAACCAACAAAATCCACATATTCCACATTTTTAATGATACCCAACATTTGTTTTTCTATTTTTGCTTTTTGACAATGAAAAAATCTAAACAAATTTGACAATAATTCATTTATCGCCAGTTTCACTTTTAAGAAAAAAACTTTCAAGGAAATTTTGTCCCTTAATTTGAGATTTTTTTGTAGACTAAATTTCCTTGAAAGTTTGTATCTTAATAATGAAACTTACTATAATAGTGCAGTTTGTAAAAACAAAATAACTATGATAAGATTAAAATATTTACTATTCCTTATAAAAGTCCCTTTTCTATATTTACTATATCAAGTAAAAGAGATAAATTATCAACTTTTTTTTTTTTTTCTTTTTGTTTTTTCTTTTTCTTTTTGTGTTTTTGATCCTCAAGTTGGAAAAAAAATCTTTAAAAATACAAATAATCATTCAAAAAGTTGTAACTATGTAAAGTTTTTTAAAATGAATTTAACCATTATTGATAAACTTTCGTTTTAACCCCCCCCAATGAAAATTCAGTAATAAAAAAACTGTAATACTCATTTTAAAAATTATTATTTTCCTTTTTTTGCTTTTTTTTGGTTTTATTTTTATTTTGAATTTATAACATAACTGGTTTTCATATATTTGAATTATTAAAAAGTGAATTACCAATCAGATTTCATAATTATGTGTTTCTGTATAGTAAAGGGTATATGTATATATATAAACTCTTTTTCAAAAATTGTGACTCAACTGAAATAATAAATAGAAAAAAAAATATATCCTTTAGTATTCAAGAACAATTAATAACTAAATCTGATTGGTAATTCACTTTAAGTCATTCTAAATGTATAAAGGCCTGATATAGTATATTTTTTAAAAAAATAAATAAAACCAAAAACTAAAAAAAAGTGAGTAACAATTTTTGAAATGAACATAACTGATTTTTTATTACTAAACTTTCACTGAAAAAAAGTTGAACATAAGATTTTTTTATAAATAATTAAATTCATTTTCAAACAAAACTACATTGTCTCAATTTTCATAGTTATTATTAGTCTTTTCAAAGCTCTATTTTTTTTTCCAAATGATCTTTTTTTTAAATAAAAAAAAAAAAAAAAAAAAAAAGAAAAAAAAAAGAAAAAGTAAAATAAAAAGAAAAAGAAAAAGAACAATTTTCATAAAAAAATCAAAAACAAAAATTTGAAAAAGCAAAACTAAAATGTGCAAAATTAGAAAAAATGATTCTGATCCAAAAATATGAAAATATATTTTTTTTAAGAATACTAGAATAAACCCTCAAAACAACTTCCATTAACATTATAAAGTTAGTCAAAATTTTTGAAAAATAGTTTAGATATATAAAGTTATTATTCCAGGCGATTCATACTTCTTGAAATAGGCTTTTTTATAAAAAATAATTTTATCTTGAAAAGAAACATTATTTTCATTAAAAAAATAATAATTGAAATTTGATTAATTTTTCCAAATTTTACAATGTTAGATTATTCCAAGGAAAATTTATTCAAATAAACTCCAATTTAAAAATTATAATATATACAATTCTTTTTTAAATGCATTATTAAATAAATATATGAGAAATACCTAATTAAACAATTACAATTGATTGGAATGTTAAAAAAATATTTTATATTATGATACCAACAAAACAATAAATTAATAATCAAAATACAATAAAAACATTTTTTTTTTTTGTGATTGGTGTTTTATTATTAAGGATTAAAGGATAAAATAAAAAAACACTTTGTGTCAAAATGAGGTAATTTTGAATAAAAAATAATTATGTTTTCTAAATCAAAAAATATCCACTTTTGTTGCAAAATAAATGGAAAAAAAAATTCATTCAGCTTTCCAAAACAAGATTTTGAAATGGTGTTGTATTTCAAAATTTGAATTATTAAAACCAGCTTATTTTATTAATTTTGTTTTTAGAATTGTAGTTCTTTGATGTTTTATTATAAAAAGCGAGAATGTGGTTATTTTGGAAAAGTTGAATAAAAATTTTGATCTTTTTTTATTTTACAATTAACAATAGCAACAATCAGAGTTTAGATACAACCCCCTGAAGTTTTTAAACCCAATTTATTATCCTTGATTTTTCTAGTGACTACAAAAGAAAAAATTATGGGCAAATTTGCTAGTATTCTAGTAACACTTATTGATCAGCAAAATGGATATATACCATGAAACCAAGTTATTTGGGATTTTATATTTACAACAACACAGTTTGAACCAAATATAAATCCATCCAAAAACTTTTTTCAAAAACTTTTTTTATTCTCAAGGGTAAAACTATTACTCCATTGGAATAAAATGAAAAAAAAAAAACAAAAAAATATTAAAATATTTTTCAAAAATAAAAATTGTTTCTAAATTTCATCAAATTGTCTTATTGTTAATCTTGAAACAATTATAACTGAACCAAAAATCAAATATTATAATTTTGATCTACTCCTTTGAAACCATATAATTTACCAAAATTCAGCAAATTATATCCTTTTTTAATTTAGATTACCCTTTATAAGTCATTTAAACATAAAGAGCGAACTTCGTTTTTTTATTTTTTTTTATGGTAAATTACCAATAATCCCGGATTCACTAAATAGAAATTACTTTAGGTTTTATCAATTATTCCAATAAAAACAATATTTTTTGATTTTTTTCTCCATTTTTTAAAAAGAGAATCAATACAATTTGTTACAATATAAATTGAACAGAATTTTCATTCTGCTTTCCAAAAAAAGATTTTTTAAATCATAGATACTTTTCCAATTTTTAATATTAAAACAAGCTTAAATTATTAATTTACCTTTTATAATTGGTTTCTTTGTTGATTTATTTGAATACTTAGAAGGTGTGATTTTTTTGGAAAAGCAGAATGAAAATTTTGATTATTTAATTTTAAAAGTAACAGTAACGATTTCTTCTTATTAGTGACTGTGTAACTTATACATTTTAAATTCCAAACTCTTAATAGGATCATTTTATATTATTTGCAATTTTTTAACAAATCAATTCAATAAGTTATTTATCATTGGGCTAAAAAAAAATGATTTAGGGTATGTTGCAGAATGGTTCTTGGTTTGGCTGTTGTGCGCATTTACATTGTGTATTTATATCTTTTTGTTGCAGATCAAAAAAAATACAAAAATTAATGATCCTTTCTTATTCAACCAAGAAATAAAAGTGCTGAGTTGTATTCAGGGCATTGTATTGCATCAAGGCTTTTGAAAAATAATGTATAAAAGAAAAGTGAACTAAAAATAGTTCAAGACCAAATTACAGCCTGGACATAGGGATTATTGTTTGGTATTTTTTGAAAAATCGTTTAGTTAAATATAAAAAAAAAGAAAAACAAAAAGAAAAAAGAATAACAAAAAGAAAAAAGAAAAAAAAAAAAAAAAGAAGAAAAATAATTAAATTTTGTGATTTATTTCCAAGACGCTTCTCCAAAAAGAGGGTTTAGTTCTTTTCTGAATTTTCAATTTTTTGATAATAATGGTGAATGCCCTTTAACTTTTTTTCAATTGATCTTGCCCAGTCTACGATCGAAGTAACTGTTAAAAATTCCTTTTCAAATTTCACCATATCGTTTGACGCTTGTGAATGAAGAGACAGAGACTTTGTTGTTTGATCTTTTAATTTTGTGCATTTTTGATCAATGATTTTTTGGTTGTGATAAATATTTGAAATTAGATCATTCACATTATCAACTAAAGTTGTGTTTAATTGATTCCCTGACACCTTAACGTCATTCCATTTATTTTCACTATTTTTAACCATTGTGTTTCTACGGGTTTGAAAATCAGAAAAGAAGTCTGTTATTGAATCCATTTTGAAAGCTGAAAAAAATTACAAGACAATTCAAGAAAAATATAAATTGGAAAAAAATGTTTCTCTTGATTTTTAAGAAAAACCCTTTATTTGGTTTTACAATCAGTTCTTAATCGAAATTTCTCTTTATTTAAGATTTTTTTTTGATTATTGGGGACTTAAAAAAACTCTTTAACACTCTTCGACTGACATTTTTCCTTTAAGATAGAAAACTTTTTATTACAGGTTCTCAAATATTTATAAAGATGATTGAGTTAATCACCATATACTGATAAATTGCAATTTATGATGGAGAAATTTTTACTAGTATTCCTTTTTGAAATTTTTATGATTCAACCTTTGAATAAAGCATTTTATGAAGTCAAGTGTCAAGAAACTCTGTAAAATTAGTTGTTCTTCAAAATATTCTTTGTCGGGGAATGTTTGATAAGAAACAGCCGAAAGATTTATAAAAATGGAAATTGAACTAAAAATTTTTTGAAATTTATCAGAATTTATCAGTATTATAACAATTATCTATAAGATAATTTGATCTTGATAACCCCGAGTTTTCTTGAAACGGTTCTTTTAATTTTTGGGACTTTGAGATAATATTTATTACTTTTTATTTGAAAATAAAAGTAAACAATAGTTTCTTCAAATATAAACAATTCTTATTTTGTTGAATTATTTTTAGAAAAACAAAGTTAAATAATTTTAAATTAAAAGGATTAATTAAAGATAGGAATTAATTATATACATCAAATATAATTGTTTATTTTTAGAAAGAAATTCAAATATTTGCTTATACCATCATTTTCCAATTAATAGAGTGATCAAAAAAAAGTCTCATCAAGTTTACAAAATAATCTTTTGAAAATAAAATACCTTGCTTTTTGTTCTTCCTGTTCCAATATAATATATAATTTGGGACCCAATTTATACTTGATTTCAAGTCAATTTTGAATGTAAACAACTTGATATTTTGAGTCAAAATTTAAATTAGGAATGCAATTTGTTGAAAATTATTCATAATAGTCTATTTTTTTGAGATATCATGTTTCTACATGTGGAATAACACAGAAAATAATATTAATTCTTAATTATATATTAAAAAATGATTGAGAATTTTTGATCAATAAACTAATACAAAATAACTAAGATAATAAACTGAAAATATTTTAATTTATTCTGGAACCATAAATAAAAAAAAAAAACACATTTGTTTCAATTGATATTAAGAGTGTATATGTAATTTTGGATTGAAATTCAGTAAAAAGGTTTTAGTGATATATTTTTTGATCGTAAAAGATTTGCCCAAAATAATTTTGAAATAAATAATTTTTTTTTTGAAAAATTACAATTTTAAGAAAAGGAAGAAGGTATGTAGTTACTTTTAAATGTTTTTTTTTTAAAAAAATATCTGAACAATTTAGAATTCTAAAAGATATAAAGATTTTTTAGTTTCGAACAGAACAGGAAAAAAAATGTATTTAATGATTTTTTTTTTGTTGAAATTTTCACTGAATATATTAAATTTTCTTACCGAAGATGGAATTTTATTACTTATTTTCATGAATTAGGTCTTCTTTTTGAGATTATGGACAATTTTGAAAAAAAAAAAAAAACAATACAAATAAATTCCTAAAAAATATCTAGAATGTTTATATTTGTTATTTGTTTGTATTATATCTGTATTTGATTAATTGAAGGTAAAAAAAGACAAAATTAATTCATTATCGGATCGAAAGAATAGTTTAATTTAGATTTTGTATTTAAATTTTGTTTTATTTTTGTGGTACACGTTTCACTCAGTACAGAAAAAAAGAATTGTATCTTTATATTAAAATTTTTGCAATTCTATTTATTTTTTTTTTTAAAAAAAAAAGAAAAAATAGATATATTCTTTATTGGTTACCATTCTAAAGAAAAAAAAAGATAATCCCATATTCCTTTTAACTAACATTAAAATTATTTATATATATCAACTAAAAAATAATAGTAGCTTTTTAAAAATTATTATTTTATTTTAATTTTTAGTAAATGATCCAGTTTTTATTTTGCTCAAGTAATGAATCAATAGTTCGACAAAAGTAAAATTTATATCAAATTCGGGTATTGATATTCATAAAAATAAAATTTTCAATAAATACATTGTAACAGTAGATTAAGATATATAACAGGTGTGAAAATATTTAGTATGATGAAAAATAAGATGTTTTAAAACAGATTAAATTGGAGTTTACATCAGAAACAACCCCATCAGAGGATAAATACAATTCTCAAAAGTTGGTTGTTTTTCTGTCAAATGGTAACTATAGCAATTTCAAATATAAATTATTTTTTTTCTAATATGGCCTTTGAAATAATGAATAAGAAAAAAGTAGAATAATACAAATTTGAGAATATTGGATAGTCTTCTGAAGCAAATCTAATCAATCAAAAAATTTTCTTAAAAAATCAAAAAATAAAATTCTTGGGGGTCCTATTTGAGAATAAAACAACAAATATTTATTTTCGTCTCTAATTGAAGATCAAATAAAATCTTAATAGAAATCAAAATAATTTTTTATAATCATTTTCTCGGATTAAATAACATTAGAAGTACACTTTTTTACCAATTTATTCTAGGCCTTGCTCTAAAATTAAAATATGCAATAATAATTATACATTAAAAAAAAAAATTGAAAAAAAAAAAAAATTAAAAAGTGTAAAAATGTCTCAAAAAAAAAGAAAGAGAGAAAAGAATTCTTTGGATGATAAGAGTGTGGTATTGAAGTCTTTTTCCAAAAGAAGTTGATTTTGCCTAAGTGAAAGAATTCAAGATACAGTCAGTTTCACTTTTAAGGCACAAACTTTCAACGAAATTTAAGGCACAAAAAAATCTCAAATTAAGGCACAAAATTTGGAATTTTTAATTTTTGCAATTTATTTTACTAGAATACAAAATTTTGTGCCTTAATTTGAGATTTTTTTTGTGCCTTAAATTTCGTTGGAAGTTTGTGCCTTAAAAGTGAAACTGACTGTATAATAATTTGAAAATTTTCAATTTAAATCTTTTGTTATAATATCCATCCAAAAACTTTAAAAATAAGGAATTCATACATTATAACTTGGTCTTTTGAACTATAAATTAGTTAAATTTTAAAATTCATAAAAAAAAAAAAAAGTTCTTAATTTTAAAATTATTAAAAATAATTAAATATTTGTAATTTTTAGAAAAAATCATTTTTAATCTATGGTATTTTATTTTTTTTTCAAACTTCAATTTTATTGTTTGTTTTTTTCAGATATACATTTCTTTCCTTTTTTTTCCAAACTTCTTTTTGGTTTTTTTTTTTGAGTATTATAGGTAATATTTAAAAGAAAAACGTTAATTTTTCTTTCGTTCTGTAAGTAGAAACTACTCCTAGATCATTGATTAAAAAAATTTTACCTGCAAAGATATAAATACTTTAATAATATGTTAAAAAATTTAAATTTATTTCAATTCATCAAAAGTGAAGAGAATAGGTTGAACTCTAATCTTTACCGAATTTTTCTGGTTTTATGTGGAAGTTATTTGTCTGATATTTTTTTAAAATAAATATATTGACCTTGGGGTTTTTGGAAATTCTTTAAATATTAATATAATTTTGCTAAATTTTATTAAATTTTTTTGTTATAAGCTTAATTTCAAAAATAGGGGCAGATTTTTCATCAGAAATAAATTAGTTTAATTGTGTTTTTTTTTTGAATATTAATCTATTTTACTAATGTTTTTACAGAAAATAGCCAATATAGATTAATAAATAAAAATGATGTATAATCATTCTATTTTTTGAAAGATAAATGAAAAAAGAAAAAAATAATTATATAAAAGTTTGTCCTTTATTTTGAAATTTGGATTATATTATCCTATTATAATTCTAATAATAAAAATGAAAGATCTATCAATTATTAAATCTATAAATTAAAGAGTATTTTTTTTGAAAAAATAATCCAATTATACAATCTTATATAATCAATAATTTTTATTTTTATATATCTGAAATAATTCATTTTTATAAGATAAGTTAATTTGATATCAAAGTAGAAATAATTTTCGGTATTTAATTTAACTAAAATTTGATTTTAAAAAATTATTTGTCAAATTATAAACACCTTTTTAAAAATCAAAGTAATTTTTGATAAATAAAAAAATCCAAAGAAAATAAATTTTCAAAGAGAAAAAAGAAAAATAATTTCCAAAACTCATAGCCAACAACAACTAAAGCAGTACACCTCTTTAATATATTGATTAAGTTTTGAAATATTACAAAGAGAAATTATCAGTAATGTAGAAACATTAAAAATTGAAAATGAGTAAATAACTTTGTTGTCTTTTTTTGAAGTCCCCCATGACCTTTCCAACTCATTAAAGCTTAGATATTCACTTAACATTAGTATCTTAACAAAAATAACAAATTGTTTCAAAATAGAGGAAAACTTGATGAAAATTTTTAATTTAGGTCTAATTATTTCTTTTTAAGGCCCTAGGCATTTACCCCAGATTTTCTCCATACTCTCGTAGTGACTTGAAGCTCAAAGGTGTATTGTGAAATTGTTCTACTTGTGAATGACAAAATTCAAATAACAAAAAAAAAAAAAGTTATTGAGAATTCTCGAATCTAAAATTCAAATTTTAAAAAAACAAATCAGTAGTTTCTTATTTTAAATTTTCAAAATGGTCAAATTTCTTCAATTTGAAACAAATTGTTTTCAAAAAGTTCACTATCAATTTAATTCAATTTAATGAAATTTGTGGTTATTTTGTAACCCCATCGATATTTGGCAAAGTAAGGATTTTGTAAGATTCTTGAAATAAAAATAACACATTTGAAAAAAAAAAAAAACAAAAATCTTCTAGATCTCAAAAATCACCCAAGAGCTAAACTTCAAAACTAAACACAGTTTTTTTCAAAATTATTATTCAAAACCATTCTAATTGAAAATAAAGTGTCACTCTTTTGGATTTTTTTCTAAAAATTTCTTCTTTTTGGATAGTTAATTTTTGGAGATCAATGGCACTTTACTTGTTGTTTAGCTTTTGATTGTTATTAGGCACTCATATAAATTACAATTTTTTTTTTTTCAATTTCAGAAAATTATTTTTCACAGTAAAGACCCCACCCTTAATTAATCTTTTTTTTTTTTAATTTAATTATAAAATGTTTTGGAAAATGAAATAAATTTTGAAAGAAGAAACCAAATTAATTGGTAAAGGCACACAAGCCACTGTTTTAAATTTGGGGTGATAGCCCAAAAGCTGATCTATCTAAGTTTGACAAAATACTCACCAAAAAAAGTAAAAAGAAAACAAAATGAAGGAAAAAGTAATTGAATTCAAAAGACCGAAGAGTGTTTTTCGAACTGGTGTTAATAAGGAAACTGAAAGGAAAAATAAAAGGAAAAAAAAAAAAGATCCTTTAAACACTAAAAAAAAATAATTTTATTTAGTTTTGTTATTGAATTTTGGTTTTTTACAGTTAGTGGTAAATCAACTGAATATCGTAAATTATAACTTCTCAATTGCTAGTGTAGTATCCGCCAGAATTAAAGCCCTCGCAATTGGTAATCTTAGTTATTTTAATAACAAGCCTTGCGTGTCATTGAAATCTGTGTTGAGAGAGTGCTCTCGAGACATTAGGATTTCAATTGCCTTAGGTATTCTTATTAAAATAACTAAGATTACCGATCGGCTCATGCAAAATTATTTGGGATACTCACTTCCTCTCGGAAGTATAAGAACCGATAATTTTTCTCTTATTAGTCATATAATTAATATTATTATTATTATTATTATTATTATTAATAATTCTCTTTATAGTTTTTTTTTTATTGTGCTTTTTCCGAGTTTCTATCAGTTTTCTTTTTCGTTTTTTTTTTGGGGTTTATAGTAAATCGCTGAATCTTCATGAATGTCAAAGCCAAACATTGTTGGTTGATATTTTTCCATTTCTTGTTTTTGCTCAAATTCTGGATATTTTTTCAGAAATAAATGTGGAAATTGAGAACCAAAATATGTGCCATTCATCTTCATATATTTATAAGGCGGGTAAAAAACTCTTTTACATATTGGGCAATATAATTTAACACACTTTTGTTGATTATTTATGAGAAAAATAAAGAAAAGATAAAAGAAAATGGAAAAATAAGTAAAAGGAAAGGGAAAAGAGAAAGGGAAAAGTAAAGGGGAAAGCGAAAAGGAAAAGGAAAGTGAAAGGGACAAGGACAAGGACAAAAAATGTAATCAGATTATCAATAAAGTAAACACTAATATCTTGTGGATGGTAAATAAGAAATAAAATGAATTTTTACTTGAGAGATATCGTTTTGAAATTCAATTGGTAAAACTCCAGAATTTTTGCACAAGAGTCTAGGGCATTCTCCAAAATCCCCATTAATAAATTTTTCTTTCATCTTTTCCATTCCTTCATCAGTTAAAATATAAGAGGAGTGTATTAGCCCATATAAAATGACAGATTCTTTTTCAATTATTTCATTATCTTCATTTGACCTTTTTTCTATTGTAAACAGAGAAAAGTTTTAAAAAGAAAGAAAGATCTTTTAGCCTTGTTTTTTCTTTTTGAAATTGCTACAGATTACTTTTTTGGTTTTAGAAACAAAAAGAAATTAAAAAGCTATTTTTTTTTTTTTAATTTTCATCCTCATTAGGTAATGTAAATTGAAAAAAGAAAGGGACAATTGTTTCATTTGATCTGGTTTTAAGAAAACTTTCAGAAGTTTGTTGTATTGAAACAATAATCTTGTACAATAATTTCTTTTCACTAATACACATTGCCTCAATCAAAAGTATTTGTTATTTTTTGTTTTTTTTTTTGATTACTTGATTGAAATTTTTGAAGAATAATTTTCATAGCAAGAAGAGTATTCTAAAAACTGATTTAATTCTGTCTTTTGTTCGTTTAAAAGTACATTTTTGTTTTTAATTCTTTCTTTTTTTTTTTTTATTCTTTTTTGTTACAGAAAAAAAAACAAATACAAAAAGAAAAAGAAAAATACAAAGAAAAAAACAAACCTAACACTTTGCTCTCTTGATCTGTAATAATTTCAAGAGCTAAGTCAAAGAATTGGAATTGTGTTTTTAGGTATTCAAAAGATTCTACATTTTTCAGATAAGTTGGGCTGATTTGACAGAAAAATTCGTTTCCTTTTAAACTACAAAACCATTCAGAATAGCTTTCTGTAAAAAGATCTTCCAAGTTGGAAATTGATAATGAGTCTAATTTTTGTTCAAGGTTGTTTGTCATATCTTTGGTTAGCAAGTCGATGAAAAATAAAAAAAAATGTTAAATTTTCAATCAAAATTTGGGTTCAAAAATTGGAGGATTTTTGAGACATCTTTTTGGAAATCATAAAAGTGGAAATTTTACCACAATACAGAATAGAAACTGTTTAATAGAATTGATTTATTTTCACCAATAAAAAGATTCTCAAAAAGAGGAAAATCAATAATTTTAACAATTATTAAAAAACCTTAAGTGAGTAATTACACCATAACAGCCACCGAAATTGAAATGTGTGATAGTTTAATATCAATTATATTGCTATTCTTAAGTACTAGTCCTCCTAAAAAAAGTAAAAAAAAAAAACTCAAACTTGAATTTTGCTAATATCCATAATAAAAATTTCATTTGTGCAAATATTCTTAAGGGGCTAGTCTTTATGACTGTTAATTCTAAAATAAAAAGATTTAAATTTTCATTCAAATTTCCAAAAAAACACATCTCTCAAGAATTAAAAAAATCTTCAAAGTTCCCAATTCTAAAAGAGGCAAGACATAATTTAAACTTGTTTTTAGAATTAAAAAATTGAAATTTAACACCTATTTAATAAAATGTGTACTTGGAAAGTTGAATTAAAATTTGGTTCACTTTATTTTACAACAAATAGTACATTTTTTTACCTAAATTTAATAATGATTGTGAAAATTTTTTACCAATTACTATGATTTGAAAGATCCTGTGTATCTTCATATTAAACTTATTTCAAGATAATGAATCCTTATTTAGAAATTGGTCTAAAAAAAAATAATAGAGACTAGTCCCTTAAAAAAAAAATTAAATTTGGAAAAATTTATTTAATTATTTTATTTGTAGGTTATTGTTTCAGATAGAAGACTATAATACTTTTATTTTGAATTCCCAGATTATATTTATATAACATTTTGTAATTATTTCATTATAACAAGATTGGCAAATATTCTCCCAAACTAAATATTCTAGGGATCTCAAAAAATAATTATAATATTAATTATGTTTTTACAAAATTCTATTTTAGAAAAGAAAAATTGGGTTTATGTGTATTTCTTATTTATATTTTTATTTAATAATATCAAGGTTTTAAATAGCAATTCATTTATTTGATTAATATTATTTTAATATTATTAAACTATTTTATATAATTGATTAAATTCTTTTTTTTTTTACCTTAACTTGAAAAGTTTTAGTAACATATTTTTAAATAATTTCTAAATAACCTTTTTTTTTTATCTTGCAAAAGTACATAATATTTCCGAGCTAATTATTTTGAATTTTAATAATTACAGATATGCCCTATTTTTTTTTTTTTACTTTTGTACTATTATTGGATTTATTTAAACCTTTTTTAAAATATTCGCTTGACTTTGACTGATCAATTTAACAAAATATATCAGAACAATAAAATGTTGTAAAAAAATATGTTTTTATTACTTTTCCAATCTTTAAAATTTGTTATTTTGTACATTTTAAAAAATAATTTGGATTTATAATAATTATTCGTAACGAAGTACAGGATTACTTTAGCATTTTTATTTCAATTTGGAATCAGTTTTTGTAAATGTGTAATTATTTCGAATTGTGAGATTCTATTATATAAGAGTAAATTGTCAATCATGATATTGTTCTCCAAATCATTAATGACAATTAGTCCTTATTTCTTACTTATTAACTTTTCATTTAATTCACATATATTTTAAATTTAGAAAAATAATAATTTTATCATACAAAGATCTTTAAAAGAAACAATCAATTTCGTTAAATAAATAAAAAAAAATTAATTAAACCAGTGATCAGATCAAAAGATATTTTTCCTTATGTTTTTAGACCTAATTGATTAGTGGGTTGATTGAAAATGTATATCAACAATACTTTATAGTTTTGGAATAATCCTTGAATACAACTTATTATCATATTTGATTTACTAACAATAAAAAAACACATGGATAATAGAAATCATTAAGTGTATTCTATATTTTTTTTTATCGTGAGTAAAAACAATTGTTGTCAGAATCATTTTTTAAATAAAGATGTTTAAATTCCAAAACATTTCATAAAAGGGTTTAATATAAAATCAGCAATCACAAAATTGTTTCCAATTTCGTTTTTTTTTTAATGATCAAAGTTCATACAGCCGTTTCAACTCAGGTGTGAATCGGCAACTTCTCATTCAACTTTTGGAAACCGTTGAATGAGAAGTTGCCGATTCACACCTGAGTTGAAAAGGCTGTATTGTTCATTTTAAATTATAAACTAAGTTCAATCAAAATAAGAGTCTTATTCCAGAATTCAACACTTTCACTTTTTTTTTAATTGACAATTGGCTCTGAAATCTTTCTTGTTTATTTAGTTGTGATTTTGTTTGATTTAGGGTATTTAAAGTTGACTTTAAAAACTATTTATTAGATTTTTTCCAACATCAAAGTAAATGCCACCATAGAGTCTGGAGATAAGACGAAAAATTAAACAATTTAACACCCCCCAAAGTTGGTTAAACAAATCAACTTTACATTCTATTGTGACATTTAATTTTATGTATCAAAAAAAAATTGTAATAAATTGTTATTTTTAAAGTTCCACTTTAAATAATAAAAATCAACGAGACACAGCAAAAATAAAACGTGTTGTTCTCTAATCTTCTTTCGAAATATTTAAAAGTTGGAATTTTGACTTTATGGTGGCTATTCCCTTAAGGCTTAGAATGTCTGACTAATGAAAAAAAAATTACATTGTGCCAGGTGAACGGCTATGTTATTTTGGTTTTGAAAGGATCGATCTTGGACTTTGTATGGGTTTTACATGTTTTTCAAAAAGGAAATTTTTGACATTGCTTTTATTTTTTTCTGTAATTTGAATAGATGGGTTTATCGGTAATCGGTTTGAATTCAAGATATAAAATAATATGATTTGTAGGTCGTTAAAACTAAATTTTTAATTTTTTTTTGGTTTTATTTGGAGCTTTTATAATTTAAATTTTTTTTTTATTTGAGAAAGGGGAAAATAAATAGATATTTTTACGCATCGGTTTCTCTATTTTTTAATGGATAATCTATGTTAAATTTATTTTAATTCTTTATTTAATTTTTAATTAATTTAATTCAGTAAAACTCAATTACATCCAAATATACTCAATTTTTTTTAAATTTGATAATAATTTTTTTCCTATCCAATGGTAAACCTATATAGTTCCAATTATAACTTAAGATAAATTAACTCTCAAGAAAGCAAAAATAAAAAAAAATACAGTCAGTTTCACTTTTAAGACAAAAACTTTCAACGAAATGTAAGGTACAAAAAAATCCCAAATTTAAGCACATTTTTTGGAATTTTAATTTTAACAATTTATTTTACTAGAATTTGATTTTTGTGCCTTAATTTGAGATTTTTATTGTCCCTTGAATTTGGTTCAAAGTTGTGTCTTAAAAGTGGAACTGACTGTAACAATTAAATATAAATAGATTTTATATATATATATATATATATATATATATATATATAGTATTTTTTTATTTCTTAATAAATAATTAACAAAAATTAATAAACATTTAATATTTATAAATAAAGATAAAAATGATTATTTTTATATTTAACCCGTGTTAATGTTTGATTTTGAGATTTAAGGATTATTTAAATTAAATTATAATTTTCTCACTAAGGGAAACAATAACTAAAAAATGTGAAAAATCCACGTATTTTTTTTATCTTTCTACCCGATTGCCATTCCACCTTTTTTTGGAATAAAAAGGTAATTTTATTCTAAAAATTAAATCAATTTTGGAGAAAAATTACTTATAATCGATTATAATATAATTTGAACCATAAATTTGAAATAGAATTAGATTCTACAGACATTATCTTGAAAAATATTTTTTGTTGAAGTTAAAAAAAAAGAAAAGGGTTTTCTAAAAGAAAAATATCATTCTTTAAACCAGCTGGTTTTCTTTTACAAAAAAAAAAAAAACATTACAAAATACAATATACCCAAGTGTTTTGAAAAGGTTGTTTCTAACAGTTAAGAAAAGAAAAGGTTATCTTTTAATTGCTTTTTGAAGAAACAAACCCGAATATCAAGTTTTCAATTTTTTAATTTTTAATTTTCTATTTGTCAATGTAGTCATCAGTGTGTGTTAAAAATTCTAAATTACTTGTATAAGTGACCCCATTATCACAAAATTCGAATTTATCAGAAACTAAGAGATTTTATCTTTAAAAAAGAAAATAAATTAATATTTGAGGGTTTATTTTAAATTGGGTTAAATATTATATTTCTACTTTTTCAAAAAATACTTGGTTAATCAAAAATAGATTTATCCAACTCAAAATTTTTAAAAAACTTTTTTATTAAATTTTAAGAAGATCTATCAACTGGTAATTATTTTAAAGTGCTTGTCAACGAAAGAAAATCTTAATATACATTAAATAACAAATTCAAAATAATTCCACCTTGTATTGAAGTTGAAAAAATGCATAAAAATATGATTACTAACAAGATTTACATTTAAGGGTATTTTCAGAAATTATTTATTGTTTTTTAAAAAGTATGATCCATTTTTCCTATTTTCAAAAAGTTGAAAGTTCAAAATATTTTCAAATTATTTATTTAATAAAAATATATTGAAAAAGAAAGGAATTTTTTTTCTATCAAGGAAAGGGACGAAATACAGTTTAAAATTCAAACCAAAAAGTTTTGAAATTAAAATGCCAAAAAAATCTATATCATCACAAAAAAAAATATTTTAAACTTTAAAATAAATAAAATTTTTGATTCAAAGTAATTGTTGAGTTACAATTTTACTTTATTAAAAAAAATTCTGAGAAAAACAGTTTAACTGTATAATGAAAAATCTCTATAAAATATTTTTCAATTTCAGGGGAAATTCAATTTTCAAATCAAAAGAAATAATATTTAATTTGATTCTTTATAATCAATAATTAATGAGCTAATCTCAATTTTTTTTCCAGTCTATTATCATCAACACAAAGATTAAAAGGTGACAATAGGCTTTTACTTATTATTTCATAACTTTTTTCTCAGATTTTCAAAAAACAAAAAAAACCGAATTCAAATTAACAATTCTAATGAAAAATAATAAATAAATATTATTAAAAACCCCCTTTAAATGTAAAAAATTGGCGCTTTATTCTTTTAATATTTGAACAAGTAAATTACTTAATCGTTGAACTTTCAAGGAATTTAATAAATATTTACGAACAAAAGATGGCATCATTTTTTTTAGATCTACTTGAATGTTCAGTCTTTGGTTTATTTTTTCTATATTTATAAAATTAGGATTAAATTTCCAAGGATTTTTTTTTTTCATATAAACCCGAGAAATTACTAAAAATCGGTTTTTATAATCATAAAAATCTTCTCCTATTTTTTTTTTTTTTCTGTTTTGATCAAAAATACCAACAAAAAAGGATTAGGTGCTAGTGGCTTGAATATTAATTATTTGTTAATAAAATTCTTTAAAAATTTTAAATCATTTTTCAATTTTTGAAAAATGGGGTTGATTGTTGGGTTTAATGGTACAATAGTTTGAAGATTTACATATTATCTTTGAGGTTAAAAATTAATAAGAGTTATTTATACCTTAAATATAAAATTTTACTTGGATTCTAAAATGCACTCACTTCCTTAAAAAAATTGTTTTATTTTTCATTATATTTAATTTTCACTTAGATGGTTGGATATAAACCTCCACAAAACCTTTGAGAAAAATTTTGATCCAATTTAAATTGAAACAAACCTTTATGTTTTCAGAGAAACAATTTTAACAAAAAAATTGTCAAATAATAATGGTATAGTAGTGAAAAAAATACTGGGACTGAGAATAATCGAGGAAAATATTTTTAATTGTGAGTATTAGGGGGATAACATGTGTAATTTCTTTTATTTCAATAAAATCCTTTTTATAAATAACCCAAATTTTTATGAACCCAGTAATAAACCTACCTAAAGTCCATTAAAGTGGGTTATCTCTAGAATACTCAAACAATTGTTTGATAGCCTTACATAGATCATTTTTTTTTTTTTTTCAAAAACAATTGAGTTTTATCGTACTTTTCTAGAGTTTGGAAAATGATAATTTTTATTCTTGTTTTTTGATTGGTTGGATGGTTTTTTGAACACTTTGTAATTTCATTAATAATCATTATAATAACTGGGTAAGTTATAAGTTGAAAAGTTTGATATATAAAAAAGGGGTTTGATTTTAAATAAAATAAATTACGCAACATTTTTACTAATATTCACAATTCAAAATCTTTTCAGGGTTTTTTTTCATTTCCTGTATTTTTTTCAAAACTTTATTTGAATTTAAAATAGGAAACAATCTTCAAATCCTTTTCCAGATTTTGTTTGTATAAAAAGAGTTCTCAAGGAAGTTTGTTGTAACTGTGGCCTCTAGTTCGAAAAAGCAAATGAGAAATGAAAGTGGATATCTTTCAGATTTAAAATTCAAATACCTGTAATAAATCAAACCATGTGTGTATTTGGTAATGTAGGGTATTCTTGTCAAAAATCAAAATGATGTAATCCTTGAAAGTGTTGTTAGGAACTTCAATTCAAGACAATAAATAAAGGAGCTAAAAGTACCCAAAGGAACTAAAGGAATCAAAGGAACCAAAACCAGAACTAAGAAGAAAAAAAATAAGAAAACAACAACTTCTAGGTAGAATTGTTTTGATTTTTCAATAAAAGGGAAAAATACAAGTAGCCCAACAGCCCAGAATCAGAGGCGGTGCATATTATTTGTAAATGAGAGTTGTTTATTGAGAATATTTTAGATGATCTTCATTTTTATAAGAGGAAAATATACTTTTACTGTTTTTTCCAATTAAAAAAAGAAATTTTTTTTTTAGGTTCCAAATATTATGAATTTATTATGAGCTGAAAAAAACCAAATATCTTTCGAAAATCAATTTGAAATGATATTTTTATACATTTAATTAATATTTTCTATTATACGTTGTGATAAAATTTTAATTATGGGAATTGGATTTTGAGAGTATTTCAATTTCATTTTTAACTTTCTTAACAAACATGTTTGGGTTTACATATATACAAATTTCTTTTTCATCTAAAAAGTTCTGTATAAAATGATTCTTTCATCCTAATTGGGGAATATTTTGATTTGTCTAGTTCCGTAATTTAAAGTTGTTGGATCAAGAATTCTTGAAACAAATTGGTATAATGATTGTAAAAAAAAATGTTGGACACAGAAAAATGGTTGGAAACTGTTTTTAATTGGTAACATAAGTAAAATTTAAAATCAAATCCTATTGATAATATGGTGAATTTTATATAAACCCGGTTTTAAATGTGTTCCAAGTTCATTAATATGCGGTGTGTGCAGAATACTCATTTGAATGGTTGATAACTAAAGTAGATCATGCTATTTTAATAAAAATCCAAGTTGTAGTAAAGTTTACTATTAATTCTGAAAATGGTAATTATTAAACTGGCTTTAGATTATAAGAGATAAGGTTTTAAAAAGGGTAGAATTACATTAATTCTTATTCTAATAAGTAGATTATTGTTATTTTCTTTAGTTATTTCACAAAAGATGATTGAAATTAAATTTAATTTTCAGTTAGGTTCAAAATTAAAATTGCTGCCCAACTATTTTTCTCTGTCGAGCATTTTTCTCTTAACAGTAATTGCAAATTTTTGTTCTTAAAAGGGACAAAAAAAAAAAAAAAACTATTATACCAACATATTAATGGACTTTTGAAAATAGACCAAACTTAATTGGTCGGTGTCAAAAAAAACTACAATCTATTTTCATTTTTATCAAAAATTTTAAAAACTAATTCCAAAATAAAAAACAAAAAATTCATTAAAATATTATTTTTCGTTTTGCATTCAATCTCAGACTTTTAAAAAAACAATTTTACATTGTTTCCATTGATAGACCTCTCACCAAACTTTTTGAAAGAGAGATCTTAAAAATAATATTATTTTCCAATTAAAAAATGAAAATTTTTAGTTCACATCCCAAAATAATTTTCTTAGTTTACTGGTCGAAAGAAAACCCAAAGATCTTTCAAACATCTTTTAGAAATGATATTTTTAGACAATACATTAACTTACTTTGCTAACTCAAAGACAAAATTTTTCCTCAGTTAATTTGATTCTAGTGGCTTATAAGTGTTTCATTTTGGAAAATGGAAATAAAAATTTTCCTTTATATAAATTGGAAAATAACAATATATACACCATGAATCAAAAAACAAAGATTCTTTTTAAAACTGTTTGCTTTTCGATTGTTCTGTTTTTTTTTAATGAATAGATCAATTTTATAAAATAATGGGATGACAAATTCCAAAAATTTTCAGGTTTTTTAATTGTTTTTCTTTTTTGATAACTCACTTTGTAGATTGAATTTTCATGGTTTAAATGTAAAGAAAGAATAAATTAAGACAAACTATTTCAAAAGATGTATGGAAAAAATAGTTTTTGGAATTCTTCCAATAAAATATCAAAAATGTCAAATTAATTCCAAATACTTGTCCAGTGTTTTCATTTATCATTCAGAACAAAAAGAGAACAATTGAGAATTAATAAATTTTTGTAAATTAATTTTAATTTAATTCTAATATTTTTGATGAAAAAATTCTTTTTTTTCAAATTTTTGCAATAAGCATTAAAAGTTCTTTTAGATCTTGAAGTTAGAAAAAAAAAATTACAAAAGATCTTTTGAGAAAAATACTTTTAACAAATAAAAAAGGGTTAATTAAAATAAAAAAAAAAATTCATTAATAGTAATGACCAAAAGATTAAAAAAAATACCACTCTAGCACTTTAATCAAATTAACAAAAATTTTCACAAAGTAGATCATAAAAAATAAAAAAAAAAGGGTAATTTTAAAAAATTCCAAAAAAATTTTATTTCTTTAGGTGTAATTTTAAATTGAGAAAAGGATAATAAATAAAAATAATAAATACTCATTATAAATGAGGAAAACAAATTCTCAATAAGAAGAAAGACAAAAAGACAAAAGAGATGGGAATTCTAAAAATAAATAAAAATATTTTTAAAAGGAGTTTTTAAAAAATAAATTAAAAAAAATAAAAAAGGTTAAAAGAGAGGAATTTAATTTTAATAAATCAAATATTCTTCAAAAGAAATTATAAAAAGGTTAGAATAATAAACAAGAAAAAAGAAAGGAAAGAAAAGAAAATAAAAAAAAAAGTAAAACCAAAAAAAAAAAAAAAAAAAAAAAAAGAATTAATTTTTTTTTTTTGGTAAAAAACACATGGCTCATAATAAAAGTGACGTTCAGCCTAATTGTTATTAACGTTGTTGTAGTCACAATACATCAAATGCTTTGGATAAGAGGAAGTCTTTCCAAAGGCTTGCGACACGAAGGAGTAGTTTTGGGGGGATATCAGTTGGTGTGTATTTGTCATCGATTCATTGATGCCAAATTGGATTGTAATTTCGTCGCCGATCGACTCCATTTCTTCGTCGCTCGCTGTGTAATACTGGACCTCATCGAAGTTGCTCTCGCTCTGGCTCTGGAAATGGCTATGCTTGTTGTCGTTCCCCATTTCCGATTCCTCGTCTGAAAAGGACACAATGTCCTCGCTAAATGAGTCGTCATAACTTTGGCCCTCCAACTGATCATATGTGGACGTTGTGTCTTCGGAAATGGGCACCTCGAGGTGGGTTAAAATTGTCGATTTGTATCCGCCGAATGGCTGTTGGACAGAGGGCTCGTGGGTGTTTTTTTTGAGTGCTTTTGGCTTTTCATATTTGCTATAAAGAGAACGGAGGCTATTTAAATTAACCTCTTGCTCCTTTTGTTCCAATGTCGGCCTAAGATTTGAATTTGGTTCTTTGTGGGTCAAAAATTCATTCTTCTTTTGAAGGTTTTTGGTTTCTTGCACTTGCTCTTCTTTTGTTTCGGGATTCTTGTTTTTACAGTTTTCGTTTGATTTGTTTGAAGACAACACTATCAGTGCAGTGATTGCAGATTTTTCTTTTCTTGATCTGTTTTTGAGTTTTTTGCGCAAGGCTTTTTTGAATTTCCCTTGTTTTTTGTTTGTTTTCTTGAGTTTTGTTTCATTTGTTTTCGATCTGAACATCCCAAATCGTATTTTTCCGAACTTTTTTTGTGATTTTTTAAAAGTTGACCTTTTTGTTTGTGTAAAAAAATTGTTTCAAGTGGAATTTTTTGTTTTTGGGGAAAGTGGGTTTTTAGATTCCAGTCGATTGAAAGGTTGACGGATGTTTCGATCAATGAGAATAATTTATTTTCAGAAAAAAAAAAAAAAAAAAAAAAGTAAAATGGCTTACAATTGGGGTGTTAAAATTTCACCTGTGGACATTTTTTTGGGATTTGTTAATTCGGTTTTTTTTGAATTTGGAGAAGAAGTGTTGGTTGTTTTTAAAAAAAAAAAAAAAAAAAAAATATTATTAAAAAGGTAGAAAGAATTCTTGTGGTAACAAAAGTAAATTAAAAAAAAATGAATTTATGATCCAAAAAGTAATTTTTAGACATAAAATAGTAAAAGAAATATGAGTGTTCTCTCCTTTGTTCATTTGGAGAAAATTACAAGAAAAAATTTATTTTTTCTGATCTATAAAAAAAAAAAAAAAAAAATCTCAACAAATCTGTTCTGTTGTTACCAATTTTCAATTTAAGAATGAATTCTAGTTTTTTAAAAACTATACACAAAGTAACACTTTATTTGTAACTCGATTTAATGACAAAAATATTATTAAATGGAAAAGGGGTTTTGATTTTCGAATTAGCATTTTTTCAAGATTTTATATTTTCTTTTTTTTTTTTTTAGAACAAAGATGATGTGAGACAATTTGTTGATCGTGGGTGAAAATTTGGGTAAAACCATTTCCCAATAAAGTTTATTTGTTCAAAAAAATAAATTTTATTCTGTTTTTATCAAGTAATTCGAATAAAATCAACATACACACAAACTGCTTGAAAAACTTGTCATTAATGTTAAACCTTTGAATGGATTTTTTTATTTCTTGAGATCAATTCTGTAAAGTTTGATGAAACAAAACAACGAAGGGAAATTTTGGGTTGAAACATGAGATCTTTTATTCTTAAGTTTAAGGCAAATAATTTATTTGATCAATAAGTCAACATTTAAATAGAAATTTAAAGAAAACAACTCTAATTCAATTGTGTGACAATAAAACGGAAATAGAAAAGAAATAAAAACAGTAGTTTATTCCAGTTTTTAAATATTCCTGTCCAAATATATGATTTTTGAAAAAGAAATTAAAAGAGAAAAGAAGAATTTTGAATTTTTATTTTTTTTTGAACTCTATTTTCGTGATTTAAGAAAAGACAAACAACATGAATTGGTGTGATTTCGAAGATTGATTTGTAAAAAAACTTTTTGTAGAAATATTTTATTTTTGTTTTTAAATTTTTTTGAGTAAGCAAATGGAATACTCAAGTAATGGAAAAGAAAAACTAATTCTTTTCCCAATCTTCAAATGATTTATGACTCATCTACAATTATCTTGATTTGTGTTTGGAAAACTACAAAAAATGAAATGCTTTTTAAGAATAAATCAATTACTAATAATCTATAGATGATGTTCTTCCCATCAACAAGATTACTACACTTTGTCCTTTCTGTAATTTAGGTCTGATGTTTTCCATTTATATTCACAATTCTATGATCAAAATAAATAATTATCCAAAATCTATTATTATTCAAAATGGTAGAAAGTTGATGGCTAAAAGCTTGGGGTGTACAATTGATCCCTTCTTTGTTTTTCTTCTTGAGAAAACTTTTAACTAAAAGTGCAAATTTTTTTTTCATGATCTGTAATTCAAAAAAACGAAATAATTTTTGTGGAATATTGTATCCAAATAAAACCCCCCAAAAGGGTATTCGCTGAACAGAAATTGAACTTTGTTAATTTTACTTCACACTATTTGCACAGATCATAAATTATATAGAAAAAAAGTAAAAGGTTTTGTGATCATGAAGAATAATTTTTGGAATTATCTCATCTGAGGATTGTATTTTCAAAACTAAGGCTTAAAAGATAAAAAAAAAAAATTCGGTAACACAATACTGATCTTAAAATTAATTCTATCCTGAATTTTAAAATCACACCACCTTTTTCTTGAAATTCATAAATAAAACAGTTCCAAAAAGGCAAAGATTTAAAAGTTTTGAAAATAGTTACTCAAACAGTTTAAATAGGTTCTTTAAATTGTTTTATAGACATTTTGAAAATTTAAAAAGTGTCATATTTATATAAATGACTATATCAATAAATTTCCTTTTGGTATTATGAAATAAACCCAAACCTTATTAAATGAATATACCAAAGATCAGATGAAAATTAAAATAAATCAAAAAAAAAAAAAAAGATTACATTGTCAAACTTTTCGATAGATCATACTTTCTACTCAAAAAATTTCAAATACTATCAACAGAAAAACTCAACAAAGATGATACAAACAGTCAACAATAAAAAGCTTTGTTTCTTTAAAACCATTTGAGTTTTGTCCTTATGAAATTTTGTGTATTATTCTCTTGTGAAATTTTCAAACTCAAAATACCTGAACGAATTCAAGAAATGAAAGAACTAAAAATTGTATCTCGACTCAGTACTTATTTAACAGTTGCACTTAGAAAAAAAAACAATTTTGAACGTTTTCAATCCCAGAATATATTAAACATAGAGGTAAGAAGTTGTGATTTTAGAATTCAATTTTTCGAAAAATTTAGATCTTTTTGGGATAAAGATCTTGAAAATTAAATTGAGATTTAAAATTGATAATTGCAAAAAAAAAAAAAAACAAATTTATCAAAAATCTTTTCATAAAAAAAAAACAATAATCGTCTAGAATTCAAAAGAAAGCACCAAAACACACAACCATAAAGGAATGGTAATAAAGAGGGGGTATAAACTATTGAAAAGTTTTAATTTTTTTCCTTGATCTTGAAACAAATTTTTGGAAAGTTTGTTCACTTTTTTTTAATCAAATATTCATGTCTAAAGAAACAATATTCATATTTTCTTTTAAGATTTGATTTAACAAAAAAAGTTACCTTTTCCTCAACAGTTCAAAATGTCAAAAACCTATTGATTCAATTTCTGTTTGAAATTGATTTTAAGATCTTGTTTTTTTTTGAGTAAAAAATTAGAACCAGATCTTTGAAAAATAATTTTTTTCTTTATTAATTGTAAAATGACAGATTGAGAAAGAGGACGAAACTGTTGTCATAAAAACTTAAAATAAAAGACCAATTTAACCAAGATTTAACCCCACCCAATAATTAGAATAATGAACTTTAATATTATAAAAAGTTAAACAAAAAAAAAAAAAAATAAATAATAACAAACTATTTGTAAAAAAACAAAAACAAAACCAAGATTATTTCAAATTTTGATATATAATCTTCATTTAAATCTATTCAGGTTTGCCAATTTAAAGACAATAAACGTTTTATAAATACTCTTTTCTCTGGAAATTAAGATAAAATTATAAAAACAATATTAATCCCCTAAAACCCATTAGCCATACTCCTTTATGGAATTTCCAAAAAGTAAAATAGTGTTTTCAGAAATTTAATTTGGGAAAAAGAGACTTTTTCAAAGTTGTAAAGATTTAAAAAAACTAAAAGTGAAAAAAAAATCTAAAAATAGCTTCACAAAGTCTCGATTTATTATTTATCAAACATATACCAATTTGAAACATTTTAACATAATGTGGTAATTTATAATTGGCATATTATTCCATATATACAAAAAAAAAAAAATAAAATGTTCAGCAATAATATCTCCTATTTTCTTATTTAATTGTATCTAAAAAGGAAAAAATTATACTTTTTTTCAAAATTATTTTTTGAACTATAATTTTTTTTTTTGATTTAAATACAAATAATTTGAAAAAAAGAAAAGATCACAATTTACATTGTATTTTTTGTCGATTTTAATTTTGAGTTTAAGAAACCAGTAGAAAGATTTACACATCCAGATTCCCGAGAAATTTACCAATCCTATCAAAAAATTGCTATAAACACAATTGGCGCCAATAATAGAAGGGGTTTGAACAAAATAATATATTTTTTGTTTCAATATTAAAGGATTTTTTTATCATATTTAAACAATTTTTTTGTGTGAAAATTGGTAGTACAAAGCCCCTATTTTTATTTTTTACTTTTTATTTTCAATTTATTTGACATCTTCCTTCATGTGATTAAATAAAAAAATGTTTTTTTTTTTAAATTAGAAAATAGAACTTTTGTTTGTTCAAATTTAAAATTATCCTTTTGGTTTTGATTTATTCTTGACCTTTGTACTAAAATTCACGTTTAATTTAAATCCAACTATTGATGTTAAGAGATGGACTAAATAACTATTTTTTAAAGAAGATGCCATATTTACAAATAAATGCTTTCACCTGAAAACAACCATTGTATTGTGGCCTGTTTGGCGTTTTTAGAGATCTTTGCCTTTAAAAACATTTTAGTTTTTTTTTTTTTTTTTGATTATTATTATTAACGGAGAAGTTGTTAATTCGTCTTAATTATTGTTACGTTTACCAGAATTTTTAAAAACAATAAGTAAAATCCAAGATTTTTAGCTATTTTTTTTTATTCTGGAAAACCGAGGCATTATACAGCACAAAACAGGGCAACCCAAATTCCAAAATTTTGATTATGGAATTTGATTAAAGACTGAAAAATAAGTTTATTACCAATGGAATCTAATATATATGATGAATCTTATTTCCTAATAATATTTTGGAATAATATTATTTTTTAATAATTTAGAAATATTAATTTTTTTTAATTCAGGTATCCAAATTTCACGATTGTTTTCATAGGCTGTATAATTCCACCAAATATGATCTAAATCTTCAATGATATCTATTATTATTTTTTTTTTTGATTTTTTGCAGAATTTATAATTATTTTTTTTATCTTTATAAATAACATAAGACACCAGAGCATAAAGTGATACCTGAATATTTTGAGTTTTTTACCAAATTTGTCATTTTTCCAAAAACTATAAAACTTTTCCTATGTGCCACAACTGGAGATATTTTTCATCAGCGGAATTGATGTTTCTAATAGCAACAACAAAAATTTAATGAAAGAATAAAAACATTTAAGGTTGTTTTTACTTTTTAATTTCTGAAAATTATTTTCAATTTTTAAATTTCTGTTTCTTCCTCAAGTATTTTTATTTATTTATTAAATCGATTATTTTTCTATTAGAAACCCCAATTCAGCTGAAAAAAACCTCTCAAGCCGTGGCACATAGGAAAAGTTTTATAGTTTTTGGAAAAATGACAAATTTAGTAAAAAAAACTCGAAATATTAAGACATCACTTTTTGCAGATATGAAGTAGCTATTTCAATAATATGTAAAATATCTGAGTTTTAAAATCGAAGTGGAATCTTTCCCCTTTAAATATCTTTTACACATAAGTTTTCCAGAATTTAAACGAACCGAGTTAACTCAAAGATTTAACTCTATTCTCCCGAACACCATAAAACCTAGGCACCCTATACACTCTACGGAACTCTACAACAGTTGGCCAGACTTGTTGACATTACTGTTTATTAATAATATTCTTAATTGAAATCATTTTTAAATATTTGTGAGGGTGTTTTCAAGTGCCCGAGGTTTCCAAAATTTCAAAGAATCGAGTAAAATCAAAGATTTTAGTCAATTCTTATAAATTATAAAAAACCCGAAGAAATTTCAGATAGGAATGTTTTCTAGTTGTTTGAATTGATATTTAACAAAGTTCCCTTTTAAACCTTTTGAGTTGTTAGATCACCAGTTAATATTTTCTATTTTCTACTCTCTGAAGGATTGGAGATTATTAACTAGTTAATTGAAACCCTAAATTATTATTATTTAAATTAGTTTAAATATTATTTTAAATTTCGGTATTCTAGTAGGATCAAATTTAAACCAGTAACAGAAATGTACATCGATTGAGTGCGGGTTTACTAAAACAAATTTAGTTATTTATTTTAATTATATAATATATTAATTAAATCCAAATATTTTAATTTTCAGTCATATATTCGCAATCTCTATACTGATCAAAAATTTAACACTGCTTAAAAAAAAAGAATTTTTAATATATAATATTTTTTTTTTTATAAGATATTTATGAAAATTTTGAAATTGATTTTAACTTTATAAAAGTTAAATCGAAAAAGAGTTGGTTTATATAGACAAATACCAAAATATAATATTTCTTTTGGATTTGATTTTTTTTAAAAATTTTATCCTTATTAAGGGATTAACGTCTACCCAGGAGAAGCCTAGAAACAAAGTATACTGTTATTGGACTTTAACAAAATTAGTGCTACATGTTTCAAAAGCCTCTAAAAAATCGATTAGTCAAGTAGTATATATTTGTTGATCTCGTAATAAAAAATGATCTATGTATTAGTAAAAAACCGAACAATTTCAGTAAAAAATCGGGTGTTTGAAATATTCCCGAAAATACCCGAAAATCGAAAATACCCGAAAATTTTTTAACCACATAAAAACACGTTATGTACAACTTCTAAGCTACCCTAGTGCCAATATACTCAGGATAACGGTAAAATAACAATTTTACTTTCAGAAAAAATATTTTTTTTTGAATTTTCTACTTTAAACTACTCTAAAGAGGTTTTGGTACCTTTTGAGTATATTTGAGTAATTGTTGGTACTTATTAGGGTATGTGTATGGGTATGCCAGGGTACCTTTGGTGCGTGTTTGTAAGTTTGGGTAAAAGAGTCCCTTTTATAGAATGGGAAGTTAAATAAAGTTTTGCTTGGGTTACCTTATGTAGGATATGGGTATGTGTTGTACGATTAGATATTACTCAGTTATTTTAGGAATGTATTTAAGATTACAAAATTATATATAATGATACACAATTAGAAATTTTCTTAACAAGTATATTTTCTCTCATTTAGTATATACCATTCCGAAATGATCAGAAATGTTACAGTCATCCAAGATACTTATTCCTTTTACCCGAACTGGGTTGAATACCATTCCTTAAAATTTAATTTTTTTGAATTTTGATATTTTCAGAAAAAAAAAAATTTTCGAAAATAAAATTCCAAATTTAACTTTAAACTGAGTATAGTGGCATGAGTGAAGCTTAGAAGTTGTTCAAAAAGTGTTTTTTCATGGTTAAAAAATTTTCGGGTATTTTCGATTTTCGGGTATTTTCGGGAATATTTGATAGATTCTAAAAAATCTACATTTCGCCATAAATTTAAAGGTTGAATTGTCAATATTCAGACACCAAAGTTGCAAAGTATCTTTCTTAAATTTGTGGAGAGATGTAGATTAGTTACAAAATACGATTTTTTTTAAAATTAAATAATTAAATGAATAAATTTTTTTGACATATTATTACTCAAATCATGCAAATATATTGATGATATAAGTACATTTAACAAAAGCAAACAAAAATAATCAGTTTTTGTACTTTTATTTTGATGATTATTGGGTTAATCCTTGAAATTCAAAAATTAAAAAAAATATTTACTTTTGGAAGTTCTAAATCTAAATTATTAAATACCAGAATACTAAGTATTTTGGGTTTCTATTTTTAGATTGGGAAAAGGAATTAAAAAAAAGATTTCAAAATGAAACTTTTTTAACAGTAATCATTAGTAAAAAATGTAATAATTTATTGAGCAATAAGATTTATAATAGATTTTTTTGGAGCTATTTGAGCCATGGTACACTAATATTATTAGTTCCCAATTATAGCATACTTTGAATATAGAGAAATCTATGGTGAGGCCAACCCCTTAAGATTCATTCAAAAACCTTAATGATTATATATATATTAAATAATTTATTTATTTCTATTCGAGAACATCCCATAAGTAATATCAATTTATCCACGAAAATTACAACCATTGTTACTAACGATTTGAACCCATCTTAAAGAAAGCCAGTAATAAATTCAAAACATCTAGCAAAAACTTATCCCCTTGATATACAACAATACATTTCTTTTAAATAGAAATCCAAGATAAATTTTTTAATATAATTACTTTTTTTATGAATTTTTAATTGATTAATAGATTAGCGAATGATGTATGGATTAAAAAAAGATTTTTGTTTATCAATGGTAACTAAATAATTTTTTTCTTTTTTGAATTTATTTTTTTATGATATTATTTAATTCATTTAATAAATTTCAAATTGTAATTCTGATATCTAATTTTTTCAAAAATCCAAATTGATTTTTTGAAATTAAATCCCAAGTATCTTTGATTCCTGCAGATAGCACTTTAAGAAAAAACTATTCCCAGAGTTTGAATAATTGAAATTGTCTCATAATTAAATGTTACCCCTTCTTCTTCCAATTTACCCTACATAACAAATTGTTTTTTTTTCATAAAATCAAAATTTTAATGAGAAAAATCATTAATCCAATTTTGAAATATTTTTTAGATTGTAATTATATAGTTTTCATTATTTTTTTTTTCAAAAATAACCTCTTTGGTTTTTTTTATTAATTTAAAATAATTTATTATTTTAAATTCATTGATTAATTTTTTTTTTCTGATATCTAATAATTTTCAAAATTTTGAAAGATATAAATTATTACTTCCACTTTTATATTTAAAAGATTAATTTTATCTAATTTAAAATTTTTAATAAAAATAAGAACTTTTTTTTTTTTTGGTTTTTAATTAATAGATTTAACAAATCAGAAATAGGATATTTCAATATTTTCTTTATTTAAAATTATTCTACTTAAAGTCTATCTTATTTTATTAATTTCTTTTTTTATAAAGTTATATTTTTTTTCGAATTCCAAACTTTGTTTCTGTCAAAGGGTTTCCAAAAAAAAACATTTTTTTCAAATATCAATTATTTTTTATAATAGACCTTTGAAGAACAAATAAAAAATAAATAGAATAATACACATTAAAGAATAGTTGACACCGGTCTGAAATAAAATCAATAAATCAATAGATTTCCTTAAAAATCTAAAAACTCAAATTCTTATTACCACATTGAGAAAAACAAGAATGTTCATTTTGAACCGTGGCTGGCATTTGAATAATAAATAGGAAACACTATCACTTCATTTTCCATACTTTTCTTTTATGAACCAAACCCCAAAACAAAATATTTTGGGATTTATGATCTCTATTTGAAAAAGGAAACGAAAATGAGGTGAAAATTAATCACAATTATATTTTAAATATCAGGATCATCAATTGTATAAAATTCCAATAGAAATCAATATGATTTCTCAATAATCATTTCCACAGTTTAAATATCCTTAGAATAACACGTTTTTACGAAATGACTATTGATCTTGTAATAAAAAATATTTTGTAACTGAATGGGGTATAAAAAAAAAATCTGAAAAAAAAAGATAAAAATGTACAAAAATGTGAAAAAATGATTTCAATTTTGAAAATTTCCAAAATAATTTTTTCTTCTTATATCCATATAAACCCTTTAATCACATCTAATTCACCCTTTATAACTGAACTCCTTTGGCTGAAAAATGTTTTACATTGATTTGATAGATCAATTTTATATACTGATATATATTTCATTCTTTTATTTCTTGAATGATTTCATTATTTTCAAACAATCTAATAATTAAGTTATATACTTTAATTTTTATATATATATATATAAAATAATTCTTTCATTTATTTTAAATTGTTTAAAAAAATTTCAGGTTAATTGACCACCTTTCAAAAATTTTAAAATTCATACAAATAAGTAACAATTTAACTGTTCTGAACAATCTAGAATAAAATGAAATCAGAATAAATGTAGGAAATATCTGAATTGATTTTATTGGAACTTTTTAGAAAACAACATAAAATTTTGGAAACAATCAATCAGAAATCGACATTTGAATGAATTTTTTTAATTTTAATTTTTTTTAAATTCATGACAACATACATATTGGAAATATAATATATATATATATATATATATATATATAATTATTTTTTATTAAAATCCTTATTTTTTATTTTTTTCTGTTTTTTTATTTGCTTCAAACAAAAAATTAAATTGTTTAATTTAGGTTTAAACTCAAGAAAAAAAAGTAACTAAAAAGAAAAAAAAGTTTATAACCATAATGACCTATATTATTTTAAACGTAATTTGAAATTCAAGAATATAAAAAGTATTTAATTGAAAATTTCCTAATTTTATATTTTAACATTTTATTTTTTAAACAGAAAAAAAAAAATTATTAATCCAAGCTAATTTTTGTCTAAAAAGGAGAATTACTCAAATAAAAAAATAATTTATTGGCTTCTCAATTTGTATTTTTGGAAAGTAACAGTTTTTTTTTTTTTTTTTTTGATAAGATATCTTTTGAATTTTTGTTTTTATTTTTCAATTAGAAAAATTCAAAACATTTTAATTTTTTAATGAATTATTTAATAACAAAAATTTCGAGATCTCCAATGTAAAAATAATTCGAACAATTCTAAGATTAAAATCAAAAAAAAAAAATAAAACTTTAAATTAATATTTTATTTTATTAATAAATCATATTTGAAACTTTCAACTCAGAATTTGAAAATTTACGAGAAATATTAATACAATATAATTACCATATCGAAAAAATAATAGTTATAATTTGAATGATAATTAGTAAATGAAAAACATACATACACACAAACACACACTCATACACACACACACACACATACACACACACACACACACACACACACACACACACACACACACACACACACACACACACACACACACACACACACACACACAAACACACGCAAACACACAAATATTATAATTACCATTTTGCCTAAAAAAGAATAGCTTATTATTTTTTTTTAGGGGATAAAGTATAAGAGGAAAGCGAACAAAACAAAGTAGTAGCATTTGCTTGCATTGTAACCCTTTTTTTGATTTTCTTCTGGTTAACTTTCGCAGGAGGTGACAGGAGCCAAGAAGGCGACTTAAAACTTAACTTTGAAGGAGAGTCAACATTTGGTGTTGATCCGTTACCAAAGTGATAACTTAATTTTTCAAGAGAAACTGGCGTTTGAAGAGGGTTTTGGCTGACCTTTTGAAGAGAATTCATTAAAAAAGTTTTTCTTTTTTTCCTATTTGAATTCGTATATTTGAATTTTGGTGTCATTGGGCTAGTGGACAAAGGATCGAAGATCAAGTTTGGTGAATAAATGCAATCTTCCTGCGAAGAGGAATTTCCATTTGGGTGGAGCCTTTCCTCTTTGCATTTCTTATTTTTATGTAACCCTTGGGGTTTATTGGGCGAAAAAATGCCACGTAGTGGCTTATCTGTACCAAGACCAATTTTGTAATTGGGGGTTTTGTTATGGCCAATAATCAAGTGATCTTCTTCATTATTGCTGGGCGATGGGCGCACCCTTTTGGATTTTTCCCAAGACAAAGGCGTGTTTTCGCCATATTGCGAGAATTGCTCATTTGCTTCCTCCAAGTTAAGTATCATTGGATAGTTATTCGGAGTCGACACAAAAGACGAAAATCCCGAGCCATAAGCATTTTGATCTGGGGTGTTATATATTGGCGTGTACATTTTGTTATACTTTAAAAATGGGGTGAATTGCTGATTACGCAAGGGGGTCGACTGTAAGTAATTCCGATAGCTGGAACCACCCATTTCTTCTTCTTCTTCTTCTTCTTTACCACCCCCTTCATCCTTATCTTCTGTGCCCATTTCTTTTGATCTTTTTTTTTTATTTCCCCCAACAGCACCATCAACATCTTCTGCTATTATCAATTCTTTTCCAATTTGCCCTTCATCTTGATCTTTCTCAATTTGTGAGATCTTTTTTGAAAGAGAAATAGGGGATAAATCTGGATCAAGGTTGAAAAATAGATCCTCTTTTTTTGGAGACCTACTTACCATTTCCCTATCTTGGTTTGTTTTTATCATTTGATGTTTTTTAATTTGGTTTAATCTTGACTTGTGCTTTGATTTCATTTTCTTTTTATTTTGTGTATGCCGACAATTTGTTATTTTCTCTCTATTAAGTTCGTTTTTTGATTTATTTCGAGATTTTTTTAATTGTATTTTTGATTTTTTTTTTGAATCTTTTTTATGTTTCCTTTTTGATTTGCACCTTGAGGAACTTTTGGATTTTGATTTATTCCTATGCTTTTTCTTTCTTTTATCCCTATTATATTTATTCTCATCCATCGAAGAAATAGAATGGAATTCGGAATCTTGCTCTCTTTCGAATTTATTTTTTCTTACTAATTTTGATTCCGATCCAGTTTCTGATTTTGTTGAAAAGAAACTTTCATTATTTGAATCTGAAAAGGTTAAATGGGAATTTGAAGATTTTCGTTTGTGCTTCAATTTACTCTTTCTTCTTCTCCGTCGTCTTTTTTTCTTATGCTCTGAGTGGTTCATATGTAAAGAGATGATTCCTTTTTCCAGTTCATACCCACTTTTGTGATTTTTTGAATCATTTTTATTTTCAGATCCTTTAAAAGGCATTATATGATCAAGAGTTGTGGTAGTTTTGAAACTTTTCATCCTTATTATTTTGCCCCCCTTTTCAAAATTATTCTTTGTTTCTGTTTCAATCATATCCCCTTTCTCCCCTTTCTCCCTTTCTTCCCCCCTTACTACTACTACTACTTCTTCCTCCTTTTCTTTTTCTTCTTCTTCTTTCTTACTTTTGATTTTAATTTCATTTGTATTTTCATATTCTTTATTTCCCCGTAGATTAAGAATTTTCTTTTTTTCTCTCCCAATATGGATTATAATTTTTTTTTGCTTTTTGTTTTTATTTGTAGTGCTTCCTTTAGGACGCCCCCTTTTACGTAATTTGTTTGACTGGCTTGCTGGCAAACCATGCACAATTTTTTTTAAAGTCGAATTCCATCTATTTTTTATTCGATTGTCTGGTCTACCAGGTAAAAATTCTTTTATTTTAGACCATTTATTCCCAAACTCTTTATGCTTTTCAATCAAAATTTTATCTTCTTCTTTTGTCCATGGCGTTGTTTTAATCCTTGGATCAAGTTGATTTTTCCATCTTTTTTTTTAAAATTAAATGTTTGAATTAATAAAAGATTTAATTAAAAATAAAATATTTTTGTTAGGAACGAAAAAAAAATATTTTTTTATGATTTTATTTTTTCTTTGATTGAATGTTAAATAATATTTAGTGAATAATTTGAATTTTAAAATTAAATAAAAGATAAATAGCACACACACACACACACACACACACACACACACACACACACACACACACACACACACACACACACACACACACACACACACACACACATTATACTATAAACTCTCCACAGATAGATGTAGCTTGTGACAAAAATGGGGTATTTTTGAAAAAATTGAAATTTCATTTTGATTTTTTAAAATAATATAATAACTAATGTATATTGTTTCTGTTAAACATGTAAAAGAAATAATTGACAATAAAATGAAGATAAAAAAAAAAATTAAATAAAAAAAAATAACATAAAATTTATAATGAAAAGGAAATTAAAATTTTGTTAAGTGAATGCTGGAATTATCAAGAAAATAATAAACAAAGTTTGAATAATTACAAATGAAATAATTTAAATATATGTTTATGGGTCTGGTCACTTACCCTGATTTTTTTTTCCCATACCCAAGGAATGGCTTTTAACTAAAAATGATATTATGAAATTGCACTTCTTTAGGCTGACAAAACACAAACAACAAAAAAAAAATTCATAGGATCTCAAAGTTAAAAAAAACCAATTAAAAAAAAAAAATTTCACAAATTCCCAAAAAAACAATTTTACAATTAACAACTCAATTTTTGAATTTCGGTTTTATTTAATGCTTTGAATTCTATTTGGGTTCTAATACTAAATATAATCTTTGGATTTGGCCTTTCTTTTAAAAGGAAGTAAAAAAGAAGAGGAAAAAATATTTGAAACCATTTGCGTTTTTACTACCTTTTTACAATTATTAATAGATTTGATACATTTTTTTTTCGATTCAAAAAGTTTTTTGTGTATGGCAAGTTTCTGGAAGTAAAAAAAAAAAAAAAAAAAATCAATGTGATTAAAAAATTTATTCCATTGTCTCAAGAAATTTGCAATTATAAAACAATTCCTTATCAGTTAACAATTCAATTTTGTTTTCATCATGTAAAAATATTTAAATTAATTTCCAAAGCCATTTACTGCTTTAAAAATAACACGCGCAGAAAAGTTAAAATTGTGTGTAAAATTAAAAGCTATCTTCTCTTTTTCTTGAAGGCTTATGACTTTTTTTTTTATCTATAAACATTCAGCAAATATAAAGCAAACAGGGCATTGATTTCTTAAAGTTCTATTATTAAAAAAGGAAATTCTACAGATGAAAGATCAAAAATGAAATTTTTCTCAAAATCGATAGTTTAATTTTGGTGTTTTTATAATCAAAATATACAAATTATTTCAAAAAAAGTAGAGTCAATTTTATAGATAATTTTCACCACCAATCAAACATTTTTAATTTCATACCAGTCTGCAAAATTACAAAAATTTTCATCAAATTGAATGCATAATATATGTGGGGATGTTCTAAATGAATTCTTTAGATACGTTATAAATGACATTCTTTTCTCTTTGGATAAAATATCGTAAACATCTGAACCAAAATGAAAAAGAATGACATTTGTAACGTATCTTTAGAATTCATTTGGAACATACTCCTTAAAAATCACAAAATTTTATAGTATTACAATAACCTGTGTTTTTGTGTTTTATTATTTCTCAAAGGATTTAAGTGTTGTTTTTGGAAAATTTGTTGAAGTAATTGTTGTTTTTCAGATTTTGCCTTTTGGATATATTTAATAATTGTTTGTTTTTGATTTAGGCTTTTAGGTTCTTCTATACTTATACGATAATGTTTAAATTTCACATTTTCTTGAGTGTTTTAACTTATTTAAAGAAAAATTTTTAAAAAAAAGCCGAAAAAACTTCTAGAAATTGATAAAAAAAGAATTGTTTATTACAATAATCTTTTTATCAATCCTAGAACTCTTTTTTTATAAAAATTTTATTTTTTCAAAATAAAGGTTCAGTAACTGTATGTGTTCAATTTAAAGTTCAAGTTTTTTGATAAAACACAATATATATAATTATTCCAATCCTTTTTAAAAACCAAACACTATTTTAACATAAAAAAAAAACAACAATGACTGTTGTCAAAATAACATGTGCATAAAAGTTTAATCCATTTTTTCCAAAATAAAACCCGTGCTTCTTTTTTTATAGAAGATCTATACATTAAACGATAAAAGAAAGCGACAATACACATTAAGTAAATATGGTGTTGATTTCTTAAAGTTATACTATTAAAAAAAAAATTCGAAAAATGAAAGATCAAATTTGAAAAATTTTCACACAAAATAGTGTTAATTTTTGAAGAATTTTGAGAAATCAAAAGAGAAATTTTTATCATTTTCAAAAATAAAAAAAATTTCAATAAAATCAAAAAAATTCCGAAAAATCTTTGAACAAATTTATTTCCGAATTGAAAATTTACTGAAAACATCAAGGGTTTTACCTTCAAAATTAAATTGAACTTTGATATAATATTGAGCACTGAAGTAGATGTTGTAAACAAGAAAAAAAAAAAAAAAAAACTCGGATTTTATTTTGAAACACGGGTTAGAGGCTTTTGCAAGCATTATTTTTTGATCAATGTATTTATGTTTAGGAGTTTTTCAGATTTTATAAAAAAGATCATTTTTTTAAAATAAAGGTTCACAAATACATGCTTTCATTTAAAGTCCATTTTTTTTTTTTTTTTTTTGATAGAATACAAAATAAATAATTATTAAAATACTGTTAATTGTAAAATAAAAAGATCAAAATTTTCATTCAGCTTTCCAAAAAAATCAGCAATAATTAATATAAAAACATCAAAAGTCCCAATTCAAAAAGAGTAATTAATAATTTAAGGTTCTTTTCTGAAATAAAAATTTTAAATTTAACATGATTATTAAAAATCTTTTTTGGAAAGCCGAATGAAAATTTTGTTCCATTTATTTTGCGACAAATAGTATTTAAAAAATTTCAATGTTTTCAAAAACAATAGTTGTTGTTTTTTTTTTTGTTAAAGCAGTGTTTGATTTTTTCTAAAACTCAAAGAGATCAGAAAACACTGGGTTATTGTACAGCCAGTTCCACTTTTAAGGCACAAACTTTTAATGAAATTTAAGGCACAAAAAAAACTCAAATTAAGGTACAAAATTCAGATTCAAGTTAAATAAATTGTAAAATACTAGAATACAAATTTTGTGCCTTAATTTGAGTTTTTTTTGTGCCTTAAATTTCATTAAAAGTTTGTGTCTTAAAAGTGAAACTGGCTGTAAGTACTATAACGAGTTAACCTACAAAATTGATTTGACATTGGAGATTAAATTGAATACTAAACAAGATGTTAAATTTATACAAGAAGGAAAAAAGTACGTGTTTTAATTTGAAATACAGATTTTATTTTCCAAACACCCTATTTTTGAAAACTTTAGAGCGGGTCAAACTAACCGTTTTCAGAGCATAAAACCCGTGTCTCAAAATAAAACCCATGCTTTTTTTTTCTTCTTGTTCTGACACAACATCTAGTTAAGTACCCAATATTATATCAACAGTAAAATTTAATTTTGAAGGTAAACTCCTTGATATTTTGAGAAAGTTTCAAATTATTAAAAGAATTCACAATTTTTCGTAATTTATATCAAATTTTTTGTTTTTTTATTGATTAACAAATAAAAATACTTTTTCAAACATTAATTCTATTTTTTGAGATAAATTTTCAAATTTGATCTTTCATTTTTTGAATTTCTTTTTTAAGAGTAGAACTTTAAGAAATCAACACCATATTTACTTATTGCTTACTGTCGATTTCGTTGATCATTTAAAATATAGGTCTTCAATAAAAAAAGAAGCACGTGCTTTATTTGGAAATACTCGTTTTACCAAGTCTGCACTTATTAGTTCAGCAACGGTATCAATAAAAAATTAACAAGAATTTTTGAAAAAATTTACCTTTCTCTGCATTGCTTTGAAGTTCTTCTTGGGATACTGTCAGCCACTTTTGACCATTTTGAGTCTCCAAATAGTTTTACATATTTCTTTAATAATTTGTCTTCTTCTTCAGTCCATTTTCCTTTTTTTAAATTCGGGTTAAGAACCTTTTGATTGATTAATGTTATTTTTTTAAAAAGAGAAGACATTTAAGTTTTTCAAGGGTGTTCTATAAAACCAATCAATTTCATGTTTATAAATTGTTTTATGGACACCTTAAAAAACTTTTATATCTTCTCAATTTTGTAAAATTAAAGGTAAAAAATTGAAATTAAAAAATTCAAAATTTAAAAATCAAAAGAAAAAGTTGAAAAGAGAATTCATTTCGAAAAAAGTCTACTTTTTGCCATCTATGTAAGCATTGTGTTGCATCTTTATTTTCAAAATACTTGGCAACATTTTCCCAGTCCCTTCCTTTGTATTTTGTTACGGCACGTGAAAGGATATCGTCCTAAATTAAAAGATTATAAAAAGAAAATTAAAAAATTTTTTTTTTTTTATAAAATTTTTCAAGAAAAAATAACAATAAAAAAAGGTTAATTAAAAAAAATCTTTTATTTTTCAAACCCTTTAAGTTTTTTTTTAAAAGAGGCTTTCCAATTTAAGATCGATGGAAATAGAATGTACCAAAAAAAAAAAAAAAAAAAAAAAAAAGTAAAAGTAGGCGTTATTGAATTAATTAAAAAAAAAAAAAATAAACAACGAACACCTAAAAGGAAAAATCGACACTCATTCATTATTTTGAATTTTCAAAAACTTAATAAGTATATGTGCCAATTTTTAAAGATTCTCTTGATTTTTTAAACCAATTTTCCATTTATTTTTTTTTTATTTTTTTATTATTCAATTTTTTTTCAATGATTTGAATAAAATTAGATTATTTTGTGAAAGTATGTACACCTCTTCTTTAAATACATTTTCTCTAGAACTTTGTTCTCTAACAAAATAAACTTGAAGACAAACAGAACAAGAAAACAAAAAAACAAAAAAACCAAGAAAGAAAATAAATTAAATTTAAAAAAGAAAAGAGAAAAAAATTATTCACCATACCTCCTCTCGAGACCAAATTGTATTTTTGTGAGGTTTTAGGGGCGCAAGTTGTGAGATTTTTTTGATATCTTTTTTCAATTTATTCACTTTTTTTTGAAGAACTCTATTTTTGAAAAGACAATTAAAAACAAAGAAAAAAAAAAAAAAAAAAAAACAAAAAACAAAAAGAATAAAGTAAGAAAAAAACAACAAATAACCAACACTAGCAAAAGAACAATTATAACTAATGTCAAATTGATGATTTGTTGTGTTTAATTTGTTTTAAAATCTGGAAAAATGATTACTGATCGAACATTTCTAAAAAATAATTTCTGAGAAAAGTAAAAAAATGAAGAGAAATTCTTATTTTTTTTCACAAACAAAATAAACCCAAGTTTAAGAGACTCAAATTCATGTTACAACTACTTTAATTGAGAAAGGTTACTTTTTGATTTCTGAAATTTTCCTTTTTCATTTTTAAGAACAATTTTTGATGTTACACAAAAAATTACTTTGGAATTTTGATTTAAATATTCTCATATTCTCTTCGAATTTTGTCTTGAGCTCATTTTAAAGTTCTCTTCCTCAGAACCGATCCTATGAGTTGTGAAAAAAAAAAGATTTTGTCAAAATAATAGAGAATTTGTTCCTTACTTGAATTAGGAATTAAAATTTTGGATGATTTTCTTTTTCACAATTCTGAAATTTTAACTTGTTTTAATATTCTTCGTTCACACAATATATTTATTTGGATACTTTAAAAAACAACAAACAAATCAATCGAGACCCCAAATTTGTCCTATTTCAGTGCAAAATAAATTTGTCAAAAAAAAAATCGGAAAATAAAAAAAATCTAAATTGATAATTTTTTTCCCATTTCTTCTTCAAAAACCAATATGAAAAAATATGGAACTTTGCTTTGGTACGGTATCATAAATAAGATTAATTTGGAAGAAGGGCTTTTTAAATATCGAAATTTCTTTCTTGGGTTTTGTTCTTGAGAATCTGAAATTTGTCAACAATGCAATTTTATAAAGGTGAAAACTACTAGTTATCAGGGATTTACTAATCACATATTTGTCGACAAATAAAGGGTTCTGTAACAAAGTGTAGAAAGGAAATCATATTAAGGGACTAGTCTATATTAAATTTTTTTAGGTAAATTTAATAGAGATTTAGAATTTTTTTTGCCAATTACTTAGATTTCAAATCAAAGTGAAAAACTTCTTATTATAGTAATGAAATCTTGCTAAATTACATTCATTAAATTTAGTTATTGTTTTTATTGAAATAAAAAATTTTTGCTTTTTTTCACTTTTTTGCAAGTTGCTTTTTTTCAACTTTTCGCAAAAATACAAAAAATAAAAAAAAATATGTACAAGAAAGTAAAACCTTGTTATGTCTGTGGAAGACGTACAAAAAATAGTTTGAAAAATAAACCTGAAAGGGTTTTTTTGGATTTGCATGAAAACATAGTTTGATTCGAAAAAAATATACAATATATGCTTTACTCTTAATAAAAGATTTTCTTTCTTTTCTTGTACCATTCTTTTTTTTTCATGAATCTACTTTTTGAGTTTACACTCTTTTGTTTTTGTTGAATTTGAAGTTTTTTTAAGTGTTCCCAAATTACCATCCCAAAAGTTTTTGGCAGAGTCAAAAAAAATCAAAGAAAAGAATAAGGACTATTTTTTAAAAAAGTAATTATTGATAAAACAAATTGGGTTCTTTATACATTCAAGTTGGATGAATAGAAGTGAAGGAGAAAATATTCACCAATTTTAAATTATTTTTTCGTTTTTAAAAATGAGAATAAATATTATTTTTAAGAAAATAATTAAATCCAAAATTAATCATAAAATTCTCATCAGTTAAAGATCTTTTTTCAAAAAAAAATTTTTAAAAGTCACTTTTTTTGGCAGAATTGTAAAATTTTAAAAAAACAAGAACTAAAAGTTCTAACATCGAAAAAACCTGTCTATTTTCAATTTTAAACATATTTCCAGATAAGGATTCCTTATTTAGTTATTGAACAAAAAAAAATTAATATAGACAAGTCCCTTAATGTATCTAGCTTCAAATGACTGTAAAAAAATCTATTACAAAACCTTACTGGTATCTGAATTATAAACGGGAAATAATTTTTACTTCCTTTTCCAGATTTTTACTATTTAAATCGGCTTGAATAAGAAGAAAGATTGGAATTTGTGATTTCGAACTCTCTATTTATAAAAAGAAAATTAAAAATAAAGTGAAAATTTTTCCCACTTAAAATTCAAATGCCAGTTATGAAGAACAAATAATAATTTTTTTACATTAGTGGATCTATTAAAAAATGGATTTTTGAAAATATTTTTGTCAAAATTACTTTTACAAATCTCAAAAAATAGAAGCCAAAATAATAATATGATAATGTTTAATAATTATATATGTAGAGCCCCCATTAGGGACAATTTTTTTAATTTCAAGATTTACATAATGATTTATTCAATAATCATAAAAATAAAAACCCAAAAATTGATTATTTTTACTTTCTTTTGATTTCCAGTTACATTCAATTTCACTTTTAAGGTACAAACTTTCAATGAAATTTTACGAGACATAAAAAAATATCAAATTAATTACAAAATTTGAAATATTTTTTTTTACAATTTGTTTTACTAGAATATGTATTTTGTGCTTTAATTTGAAATTTTTTTTGTGCCTTAAATTTCGTTGAAAGTTTGAGCCTTAAAAGTGAAACTGACTGTAGTTGAATTATATATATATCCAGAGCAGGTGGAAATAGTATGTCAAAGTAATCAATTGGTTAATTATTTAATTTTTTTAAAAAAATTGAATTTTTCTAGCTACTTATCTTACGTTTTAAGACAAATTTAAGAAAGATATTTTATAACTTTGGGGTCTGAATATATTGATGATCTGACCTTTAATTTTATGGCCAAATGCAAATTTTTTCAAAAAAATATGAGTGTTTTACGAATACAAGGTTTATTTTTAATTTGAAGTTATCATCTTTTTGTACCATTTTAATTAATCAAAATTTGTCGAGACATTTGAACATAGGGAGCATTAATATTATTTACATCTAATATAACCATACTTTAATTTTAGATTTCTTACTAGTAAATGATTATTTCCTGGGAAAATACCAAATCAAATTGTTTAATTTAAGTTGTCTGATTTTTTTTTTCGGCACTACTTTTTCAAAATTGGGTTTTTTTTTTTAACTTTTATGAAAAGAGTTCTATTTCAAGTATAAGGTTAGGGAAAATGGGGAAACTATTTTCTTGTACATGTAATATTCGTTTATTTGTTAGAGTCTTAGTTATTTGATCTGAAACTTAATATAAATGTACAAATGTACCTCAAAAAGCAACATTTTAAAAATCAATATTCCTCTTTCCAATTTGATCGGTAAGGTGTTAAATAATTATTCGGTTCTGATTCTTTTACCATTTTCTTTGATTACATTATATTATTTAAAACATAACATTGTGAAACATATTGTTTTTAGAATGTATCTTTTTTTTTTTTTTTTTTTTTTTTTTTTTTTTTTTTGGTTTATTCCAGTCAGAGAAATCAAATAATTAATATTTCAAATTTTAAGAATTTTTAAAACATTTTTAATTTTATTTTCATTTCAAGTATTTTCATATTTATATCCTTTTCTCTAAACCTGTATTTATTAAATTTAAAAAATAACAAATTTAATTCAATAGATTTTATATACAGTTTTTTTTTTTTTTTTTTTTTTTGATATATTTTTTACTCTTTTTGGCTTTAATCTCGATTATTACAACTTTTGATTTCCACTAACCAAGATTATTAAATTATAAACTCTTTTTCCTTTAAACAGTCCAGTTTTATTAAAGTAATCGAACATATTCTATGAGTTTAATTTCAGTATTCTTCTCAAAATAAATTTTAATTCAAATCGTTTCATTTTTTTGAATTTTAGTCAATTTTTTCTTTTTTTTAGCTTTTTTTTTTTTTTTTTTTTTTTTTCATCTTTTTTTTCCTTTCTTTTTTGCCCTTTTTTTAAAAAAAAATGTAAATTTTAAAAAAAAAAAATACTTGAAACCTTGAAATTAGTATTAAGAAAATTGAGGCTTCAAATTCCTTTAAAAATTCATACATTTAAAATTAAAAAATCTTATTGTCAACAATTTTCATTATTTAAAAAAATTAAGAAATTTTTTACCCAATATACCAATGAAAAGAACCAAAAAAATTTTTTTTAACATTTTATTTTTTTCAAAATCAAGAGTATGTCTATTTATTTCTTTTACGAATCTCAACTCTAATCTCAATTTTATTATTTCACTTATTTCTAAACAATCTTAGTTTGGTTGATTCTTAAAAAAAAAGTAAATTTTTCCTTTTTAACTTTACCCCTTTGAGTGAAAGCGAGTTTATGTTTATTGTATTAATAATCCTCAAAAAAAAATATTATCAAAATTTTTATGAAATGTTAAGAAAATTCACAATTAATCTATACTTTTAAAGCTGACTCCAGATATTCTTTAGTTGAAAAAATAAAAGTGAAAAAATAAAATTGAGAATTAACAATGATGAATAAATTTTGTTGTAATTCAAAAAATAAAAAAAAAAAAAAGTTAAATTTATAATCCTAATTGAAAAAATCTTATTTTATTTCAAGACACAGGATTAATTTTTTATTTTAGTATTATTGAATCAAAAAATCAATCGAGAATAAATAAAATTTTCTTGTTAAAAAAGATTTTAGTAATTAAATTTAATAAATTTAATATATATATATCTATATTTATGAATGTGACTATTTAAAAATATATATATAATATTTACTATATATAATATTTTAAAATATTAAATTAAAAAAGAAAAGAAAAGAAAGAAAATAATCAAATAAAAAGAAAAATTAAAAAAAAAAAAAATAGATAGAAAAGAATATTCAAATTAAAAACTCGGTATGTGAAGTAATTTTAAAAAAGTGGAAACAAATATTGTATAAAGTATTCAATGTATTTGGCCTTCTTGTGAACAACTTTTTTACAACTATTTTTATTCCACTTTTTAAAAAATGAATGTCTGTAAGTTTAATTGATTAAGCAAGCAGACAAGCAGACAAACAGACAAACAGACAAACAGGCAAACAAACAAAACATTAATTATTATCCTTATTTACCTTTTTACTTTTATTTAATTGTGATTCTGAAGCGTAGAGTTCAAATTTACCGATTGCGTTTTTAAATTTTTCTTTAAATTTGTCGACAAACAAAGGCCATATTCTAACCATACCAGTTTGCGAGCCAGTTACAAATAGTGAAGATCCTGCAGAAATTGAGCTTATATAGCCAAATTGTTTGACGTTATAAACTGCGATACAGTTGTATGGCTTATTTAATTCAAAGCATCTCACGGTTAAATCAGATGAGCAGGACAATAAAAACCGATAATCCTTTGTTGAGTCGATATCATTAACCTTATCGAGATGGAAATTTAAGGTTTTTTCAAGGGTGACTTTCTTTTTTCTTTTATTATAATTCCAGAGCTTGATAGTGCGATCCCAGGAAGAGGTGGCAAACAAAATCTCCTTTTTCACCTTTGAACACCAGCATGCGCCGGTGATCACACCTGAGTGTGCCTCGTCGAGTTTTGCCATATGGATTAATTTGGCGGAATTCTCCTTCACCTTCCAAATGTTAATTTTATGATCGGTGCCTGTGGAAACCAAAAAGGTGCCCCTTTTGTGGAAAACAACACGCGTAACGTTTCCTTGATGCTTGGAATATCTATTTTTTGTTTTGACGATTTCCGGTAATAGATATTGATCCTTTGTCAATTTAAATTGCTCAATGCTTTCTACTAAGGTGTCAATCTGCCTGTTGCTTTCAAAGCCATGGTACGACAAGATCTTTGGTCTGTATTGCTTTTTGAGTGGCCAAGTCCTAATTTGGAAATCGTTGCCTGTAGAGACAACCATATTTTGGCTTGGAGAAATCTGTAAATCATTGATCTGGCCACAATGCCCTACAAACCGAACGATTTCCCTCCCGATCAATAAATTGCCCTGGCTGGATTTTTCCTTGCCAAGAATGAAGCTATTTTGTTCCAGCGCAATGCCATGCAAAATATAATTTTTCCCTCCGACAATGATCAGGTTTGCCATTGCATTCACAGACATGCAATTAACCGAGCTTCCCGTGTCAATTGTGAATTCTCTCTTCATTGTGCGCGCATTGTACTTGTGCACGGAATAATCAGCCGAGCAAGTGAAAATGGCTGATTTATTGGCTTTTTCGTTGATGCCAGTGTCTTCATCTTCGTTGAGAAGCACACTATTGATGATATCTGAGTGGCCAACAAATTCGTGCAGTAAAGTGATTTCCAATACTTTTGTTACCAGCCAAATCTTCACGGAATTGTTTCTCGAACTTGTCGCAAAAAGCGGTAACGTGGGACAATTTTCCATCGCAAACAAACCCTCCTCGTGCGCATAGGTGTTTGTAATTAGCGAAAACGCTCTATTTGTTGGGCTTGTTTGCTTGCTTGTTTTTGCAACGACGGATTTCCCATACAACATTTCCTTTAATTCGTTGTTATCTATTTGATAGGAATATTCTAATTGCTGATCATTCTCATCGGATTTCGCTTCTTCCTTGCTATCACTATTTGGCAATTGGACATCGTTGACATCCCATATTTTAACATAGCCATACGCTGAGGCAGTAATTAATTTTCTTCCATCTTTACCAATCATGACGATTTTTTTTAAATCCCCCTTGTGATTGCGAAGATGCTCCACGCTTTGCCTGTTTTCAATATCCCATTTGATCACTTGGTTGTCTCGTGCACCGCTCCATAATGTTTTCCCATCAGATGACCAAGTTAATGAAGTTATATCCCCTTTATGACCTTCTAGAATTTCCAATTGTCGGAAAGTGAGTAAGAGATCTTGATCTTGTCCTTGATCTGTTTGGTTGATTAGACTGATGTTTATGCTTTTGTTTTTGGTTTTGTTTTGGTTTTGATTTTTGTTGTTGTTTTCATTTTTCTTCAATTCAGTCAGAAATAAGTTTAAATCCCATAGTTTGATTACACTGTCAATACCAGAACTCGCCAAGATCGAATTTTGTCGACAAAATGATAAAACTAAAATTTCGGTTTTATGTGCATCGATCGTTGTTAAACAATCGAATGAATTTTCTATTTGAATTGTTTTAATTATCAAAAGTTATATATATATAAAGATAGATTTTTTTTTTTTTTTTTTTTTTTTTTTTCATTTAATAATTTGGGATGTATTTCACAAAATTTAGAGATTGATAAAAGTAATTTTGTTTATAAAGTCTACCTATTAAAAAAGAAGAAATTTCAATCCCTTTTTATTTATTCAAAAAACAATAAAGTATTTTGATCTCCAATTTTTTGTTTTTGTTTATTTTATTCAATTAACTATCGTGATAAAACTTTTTGTATTTTCCTTGTTTTCGGAAAATATCCTATATTTTCCCCATATTGAATCCTTGGAAGATATTTGGATATCACGGGGACTTTAGCACGAGTAGAGATATCAAAACTATCTTGAAAGATTCATTATGGGTGAAAATATAAGATATTTCCCTACAGACTGGGAAATAATTACAGTTATCCATTTTCATTAAAAAAAAATCAAAACCAAATTATCGTAGAATATTTTTTTTTTTTTTTAATTTTATAAACATTTTTTTTAATTTTTTGTTATGGGTTTTGTGTGCATTTTTTTTTCTCAAATTTGTGGTTTTAATAATTGTTGTGTAAAATCTGGAAGTGTAAAAAGATGTGATATTCCAAGATGTAAAATACATGTAGTTAATATTTTTTTTTTTTTTTAACTTTTTATTAAAATTCAATTTTGTTAGTAATAAAAACTATTGAATTTAATTAACTTTTAACTATTTTTTTCATTTTTTTTAAAAAAATTAAAATTAATAACTATAAAAATAAATAAAATATTTAAATAAAGGTTAAAGTAAAAGAGAAATTTGAATTCAGGTTAATTTGAGTTGATTTTCCCCATTTTTTAAATTTTATAACTTGGGCTTTCAAAAAATTTCATTTTCAATAATATTTTCAAAATCAACGATTCTTTAAACGTTTCTTGACATTTAAACCAAATGTGCATTCTTTCTTCATCTTTAATCAAAGTGAAAGTTTACATATTAAAAAAATAAAAATTGAATTTTCTAAATTCAAAAAACTTGAAAAATAATTGGAAAAGTTGTGGAGATTTTTTTTTTTTTATAATGATTAATCTTTCATTTTTGATTATTTTTGATCTTTCACTGTATTTTTTTCTCTTTTTTCTAAAACAAGAATTCGATTTTATGATTATATTTTAGTCATTTTAAAAAGGTGTGACAAAAAAGTTCAATATGTCACTTTCAAAAGCATGATAATGATTAAAATCTTTCAAAAAAAAAATTAAACATTTGCTAATTTTTCACTTTTTGATAGATTAATTTATAATAAATATTATTAGTTTTTAAGTGATCTTTGATCAATTAAATTATTTTTCAAGATATTTAAAAATTGGAGTTGAAAAATTCAATTTTCCAGGTTCTATTAAGACATTTTTTTCAAATTTAATAGTAAAAAATTTGAATTTTTTTTTTTCTTCACATAAAGATAAGAGGTCATTTTATTCTTTCAAAAGTATTTTAAATTTAATAGGTATCTTTCAAATAGGGAATCAATTATTTGGATTATTATAGAATTATTTGTTCTTTTAAATTGAAAAAATATTTTTTTTTTTTGATTTCCGTTAGGTTTTCCAGAATTTAAAAGAATTGAGTAAAATCAAAGATTTTTCTCTATTCTTTTGAATTCTGGAAAACCGCCGTTAGCTTTTTTTTAATTTGAGAAATAAGAAGAAAATTTTTGAAATTTTCATTTAATTTCTTAAATTAAAAAAAAGCTAGGCGCTCTACGGACACTTTTCGTTAGGTTTTTTTTAATTTTTGAAATAAACAGAAAATTTTTGAAATTTTCGGTTTATTACAAAAAGTAAAAAAAACAGCCAATAGCTTTTCCAGAATTCAAAAGAATTGAGTAAAATCTATGATTTTTCTCTATTCTTTTGAATTCTGGAAAAGCTAGGTACTCTACGTACACTTAACATTAGGTTTTCCAGAATTTAAAAGAATAGAATTAAATCAAAGATTTTACTCTATTCGTTTGAATTCTGGAAAACCTAAGACATCGAAATATTTATCATAAGTAATTTTTTTTTCTATATTTCAGTTTTATTAGACGAATAGAGTATTTTCAAAACTATTAGTTATTATCTATTCAAGTAAATATCTCCATATTGAATTTATCTAAAAATACATTATTGCATTCATTTGAAAATTTTTACCACCAAAAAACATCTTTTTTTCTTGACTAGAGACTTTTAAAAAATCGTAGTACTACTAAATACAATAAATACAATAACCCCAAGCTAATTAAGTTCTGGATTTTTGATTATATTCTGAATAAAATTTATTATTAACAAGTATGAAATGTTGATTAAAGTAATGGCTTTGATTAACCTAAAGTTTTCATTTTTACTTTTTCATACTAGTGAAGAATCGTGTATTTTTAATAAAATTTATGTTTCTTTTGATTTTTTAAAATATTAGCTGTAATGGATATGTTAAATATATTAAAGAATGAATCACAAATAAAATATTAAAAAAAACAAACAAACAAAAAGTAAAAAGACAATTTTATTTGCAAATTTTTAAATTTTAAAGAAGGTAAACAAGACAAAATTCCGATTAATACTCATAAAGCAATTTAAATCATTTTTAAAAAGTCGATGTTGAGATTAACAAATAAAAAAGACGAAAATTGTTCTTAAATGTAAATTTTGGCTTGAAAACTCTTGTAAAATTTGAAAAAAATACATTGATCAGAGCTCGATTTTTTTGGAAATTCTTTAATAATGAATCCAATTTTGATAAAATTTTATTTTTGATTTTATTGGAAAAAATACTATTAGGATTATAAGAATAAAAATGTCGGAGCTATTAGTTTTTTAAAATAGTAATTAAAGGGATTTTATTATAAAAATTATCCAAGTCACCAATCTCAAAAAATATCCAAATAATTTTTATTCTTAGATATCTGAAATAATTCAATTTTATATACAAAGTTAATCTCATCTTTAAGCAGAAATTATTTTGAGTATTTTATTTACCATTTGGGAAAAAAAGTGAAACCCGATTTTTAATTGGGAACATTAATAGAATCACAGAAATCACAGAAACCTGAAAATCAAAAGTAAGATCAATTAATAAAAGAATAAATAAATTAACTTTAAATAATAATCCATTATATTATTTTCAATCAAGCCAATAAACACAATTTAAATCTCCTTGATTATCGAAATCCTTATAGTGGTTTTGGAGATCGCAAAAATAGTCAATTTTTTCAAAAAATTTTTAATCATATTATCAGTCAAAGAAAAACCCATATCAAAAGATAGTATTAAAAAAACCGTTGTTATTGTGTTGAAACCTTCACATTTTTTCTTTTATTAATAGATCTTTGTTTGAATTTTCAGGTTTCTGTGATTTCTGTGATTCTATTAATGTTCTCAATTAATGACTGTTTCACTTTTTTTCCCAAATGTTTAACTAAAATTTGATTTTGAAATTTATTTTTCAAATTAAAAACTTTTTTATAAAAAATCAAAAAGAATTTTTGACAAACAAAGAAATCCAAAAGTAAAATAAATTTTTCAAAGAGAGACAATAAAAACAATTTTCAAAACTCATAATCAACAAACAGCTATAACAACACGCCTCTTTAAATATTGCTTTAGTTTTGAAATATTTCCAAGATAAGAGGAATTATTACCCAAATGAAGAAATACTAAAAATTGAAAATGAGAGAATAACTTTGTTTGGTTTAAAAAAAAGTCTCCACTTTCATTATCAACCCATTAAAGAGAAGAAACTTACACAAACATTTAACTCTTTGTAGAAAAATAAGAAATTGTTTCCAAATAGAGGAAAACTGAATCGAACATTTGAATAGTGGCCAATTCATTTATTTAATAGTTATTTACACAACCATTGCAAGATAACCATTAGATAAAGAAAGTATTCTTAGATCATTATGGAATTTTATAATATAGTATCGGGTAAAAGTATGAAATTTTGAAATGGAAAGCAACTAGTTTATTAAAGTAAAAGAAGACGTGATGATATATGTTCCAATTTAATATGCAACTATTATTTCTAAATTAAATTCAAACCAATCCTCAAGGAAGTTTTAATGTAAAGAGATTTCCTATTCCACATTCAAAAATCAGTGCATTCCTTGCACTTTTTAACACATTCCCTAATTAATCAAATATGAACAAAAAAAAATTATCAAGTACAATTCTTGAATTCTAGTCACAGAACTTTTTTTTTAAAGGTTATCTTTTCATTTGAGTTAAAAAAAAAGATTGTGATTTAGATTCGTTTTAAAAAAGTGAAAACTTTTTCAGAATTAAAACTTTTTTTGAAAGTTTTCTATTTTAATAAAGTGAAAAATTTTTTTAAAAAAAGTGCTTTCGTTCACACCTCAAGCTCTACATCGCGTTTTAAGGTTGATCCTTCACTTTATTAAAATAGAAAACTTTCAAAAATTTTTAGTTCTGAAAAATTTTTCACTTTTTTAAAATAGAAAACTTTCAAAAAAAGTTTTAATTCTGAAAAATTTTTCACTTTTTTAAAATAGAAAACTTGATAAAAGTTTCAAAAAAGTATACACTTTTTTCAAACGACTGGTAAAGGTCCATCACTTTTTTAAAATAGAAAACTCGATTAAAGTTTTAAAAAAGTTAGGACTGTTTTAAAGCGACTATATTAAAAACCAATCTTTTTTTCATGCGTCAGTGGTTTTTTTTTGTGTAACTTATTTTGATTATTTTGTTCCTTATAGGTGATCCTATAGTGTGCGTTCAAAAGTCTAGGATTGTACTTCAAAGAAAAAGGTTGATCGACTTATGCTTTCAATGAAAAGATAGTCTTGAAACTTTAAAGTCCTTTTCATGTACAATTTAAAAAGCAAATTATTTTTAAACAAGCAACTTGCCTGAAATTTTTTTTAATTGTGAAAGAAAAGGAGAAACACAAAAACATTTCTGAAAAAAAAAAAAAGATTTCCATACCTGAAACAAAATCCCACACTTTTAACTTTCTATCTGCAGATCCCGAAATCAAATATTTTCCATCCAACAGCCACTCTAAACACTGAACTTTGCCATTGTGGGAGTTGTTTGAGGTTGTTTTACAAAGGGATCCGACCAATTCAAGATCATCTAAATCCCAAATGAAGATCCCTTCTTCGCCAGCAGAAACCAAGAGAGGCTTTGTTGGGTGGAACAAAAGAGCTCTTATTGGCTTTTGGTGCCCTCTTAAAGTTGCGATCAATGGAAACCTTATTTTTAATTTTTTATTTTTTCGTTTCTCTTCGCGCCCGATCAGGTAGATCGAAAAATTGCCTAGCCAAGTTGAAGATCATCAAAAAAAAATAGCAGTGAGACAAAGAATAGTAATCAAAAAAAAAATTAAAATTATGTTAACAAGATTGAGAACAGAAGGAACAACACAAAAGAAAAAGGGAATTGGCAATGGAAAAGTGTCATACCAGTTACAAAAGCAAAACAATTTCCATTCACCTCCCACGCAATTGGTGTCTGCTTTTGAACACCAAGAACATGAAGTGGATTATTGCACGTAGGTAGGTTAGTCTTTTGTTTTTGATAGTTCGGTTCAATTTCAGAGAGCTCGATCAGGTTTTCCATAAATTAAAAGTATTCAGATTTTTTGTAAAGATTACGGAAAAGGAATTCTTCAGGTAACAAGACACGTTTTTTTGTTTTGTTGAAACAAGAGTTATGTTCACGAAAAAAGTTTCGAAACAAAGAACAGAAAAATAAATCCATTTCATTTTCTTCTTTTCAAATTTCCTAACTTGAAAATAAAATAAAGTTGAAATTTATTCGTGAAAAGTATCAAACTCAAAAAACTCATTGTCTAAATCACTGACACTTCTAATTTTTTAAAAAATATTTGTTTTCTTTGAATTACTTTGATCCTTGCTATTTTTGAAAAATAAGATTTCTCTTCTTCCAAACAGGCAAGTTTTAAACAAGTTCTGAGAGCAGAAACTAATTCAATTTTACTTTATTTTTGATAAAAATTTTAATCAACCTACCAAGAACATTAATTCATAAGTTAGTCAATATTTCTTGAAATGTTGGTTAGTTGTCAAATTCATTTTAAGATGAAAATCCAAATACAGGAAAAAATCGAAAATTTTCATTTTATAATTAGTTGCTGTAAAAAATCACTTATCTTGAACAAAAAAAGTACTTTAATTCATTCTAAAAATTAGAACAATTTTTTTACCAAAATAATATTTATTTTGTTGAAAAATTCAAATAATTACTCTTGGATCTCAAAACCTAACTTTCCAATTGAATAACGTGAACGAGAAAACCACATATTGAAATAACTCGGTAGTACTACAAACTTGTTTAACAATTACTTTCTCTTGTTGATTTTTTTTATTTAAAAAAAAAATTTTTTAGAATTATAAAGAATTTTACACCAAATTGGTTTGGGAAAGTAAAGTTGTGATGAGGATTTTTTTTCGCAAGAAGAGTATTGGTATTTACCTAATAAACGGGAATAAATTTTCACTTCATTTTCGTTTTTCTCTTTTCACTGAAGAATAGTAAATTACCACTTATTTTTTGGTTTTTTGTTTTACAAAAGAAAAATAGGTAAAATGAAAAAAAAATTATTTCCTATTTATTTTGTAAATACTTAATATTGTACAACTAAGAAATGTAATTTTTTTGTCTCATTTAAAGAAAGTGTTGTTTCTCTCAATTTAATGAAAAAAGAAAAAGGAACCTAACAAAAATATATTTAAGGTAGTCAATATATATTACCAATTTTGAGTGAATTAGTTTCTCTGTAATTGAATAATTCTAAGAATTTCTTTACATCAAATTCTTATTTATTTTCTAAAATACGAGAGGAGAGTGTCAGATATACAAGTATAATAAATTTATAGACAAACTAAAAAATGGAAATCAAAAAAATTGAAAAAACTGTTCAATAAAAAAATATATAAAAAAATCATTTATTGATCTTATCTTTTATATTTGACATACAGTCAATCCAAGTATACCATAAAATTTTAAATAAAACACAATTGAGTTTTATATTCTTATTTTATATTAGACTTGGAACGCCTGTAATTACTTTTTCTTTATTGGGTTCTATTTTTAATTTTGAATGTAAAAACTTTTGTTTGGAAAATTTTTGATTAATAAATTTATTCCTATATAATTTTCGAGTTAATTGTGCATAACCTTGTTTTTTACAATTATTAATTATTTTTTATAAATGACCTATGAAGAACAAATATGAAGTAAGTTGAATAATATATACAATAAATAGTTGATATTCCTTATGAAGTAAATCTAGTCGATCCAAATATTGTCTAAAAGATGTCAAAAACTAAAAATTTTATTTTCCTATTGAGAAAAACAACAAGGCCCATTTTTATTTTCAATTGAGCTCGAAATAAAATTATGAATAAAAATCAAAAAGTTTTCTATGTAATCATTTTCACTATTTAAATAACATCGAATAAATAATTTTATACTTTGTAATTAGTATAAAGTTAGTCAAAATTTTTGAAAAATAGTTTTGTTACACATTTTTATTTCAAAATTATTTTATATAAATTGTAAATTGATTTTACATTTTGTATTTAATTTTTAAAAAGAATTTGAAGTATTTTTTTCTAATTAATTATTTTTTTAAATAATTATCATTCTTTTTATCTTCTATATACAAAGTAAATAATGTTCCAATTATTTTAACAAAAAAAAAAAAAAAAAATAACATATTTCATAAAAATTAGCTATATAACAAGTCAAAAGCAGAAAACTCAATTTCATAATTACTATTTAATGATATAGAGAAACGTTTCTAAATTAATATAAATTAAACTAAAATTCAAAATTTTCCATACATTTAAAACTCATAAATAATCACAATAATTCAATTTCATTCAAATTGGGAATAATTTTGATTTTTGTAAAATATGAAAATATTTTTTCATTTTTTAGTTTTTTTGTATTTTTTTCATTTTTTGAATTACCTAACTGGTTTTTCTAGATCATTTTTTTTCAAATTTATATTATGGTTAAAGCTGAGTTATTTAAAATAGAATACCCCAAATAAAATTAGTAGATAGTATCCAACCATTTGATGGAACAATATTCCTAATAGAATTTCAATAAATCCAGCATGACATTTTTTTGTTTTGCTCTCTCCAAAATTCTTGACATTCCAAGAATTTATTAGTATTGATAATTATTTATTTTTTTGTATTGTGAGTATTGTAATTTATAAAAAATTGTTAACGTTTCAATTAGTGAATTGTTTTAATTTGGTATAAATTCAAGAATAAATAAAATGAGATTATTTTTTCAAAAACTTAATTTCAGTCTGTCAAAAATTGTAAATTGGGTTTTTAATTTAAAATAAATTAAGACAATAATTGAAACAAAAAAAAAAAAAAAATTCATTCTTAATTTCTTTTGTCTCAATTAATAATGTGAAAAAAAAATATTTCTTTTAAATCTAATAATTAATAAGCCACCACACCCAAATCAAAAATTTCAATCAATATAACATATACCATATTTAAATATAACTTATCTTCCAATATATTAGTCTTACAACCTTCAGTTCGGATTTCAGAAAAAAAAAATAAATAAATTGTCAAAAATTACCTTTTTTGGCTAATCATAAAACTAATACAAAGCACAAGATCAATCAGATAAGAACCAAATTAAATAACAATTACACCTGACACAAGATAAGATTTTTTTTCAAATTACAGGTGTTATAAACCTTTAATATTACCAAAATTTGTATTTAAAGAAAAATATTTTCCATTTCAAATTTATAAAATTAAAAAAAGTCCTAAAGCTCCCTTAAATATTTTTTACAGTGATTTTTAGAAGTTGAAAATGTTTTAAAATTTTGAACTTGTGCTTGGGAATTTCATAAAGTAAACTCTGTTTCAGTCAAAGGGGCCCAATTTTTTTTTCAAATATCAATTATTTTATATAATTGTCCTTTGAAGAACAAATAAGAAATAAATAGAATAATATACAACAAATAATTGTTGATATATGTCTGAAAGAAAACTAATTAACCAATAAATTTTCTTAAAAATTGAAAAACTCAAATTCTTAGGACCCTATTGAGAAAAACAACGATGTTCGTTTTGACCTTCTAATGGTATTTGAATAATAAATATGAAACCTTTTTCACTTCTTTTTCCATACTCTTCTTTTAGAAATCAAGTCACCAAACGAAGTTTGTTGGTATTTGTAGTCTCTATTTGAAAAAGGAAATGAAAATGAAGTGATAATTTTTCACATTTATTCAACAAATATCATCATGATCAAAGATCAAATTGAATTGCAATAGAAATCAATATGATTTCTCAACAATCTTTACACGATTTCAATGACCTTAGAATAACACATTTTTACCAAGTGACTATTGATCTTGCAATAAAAAATTTTTTTGCAACTGAATGAAGTTTTAAAAAAAAAATCGAAAAAAAAACAAAAATATGCCAAAATGTGAAAAAATGATTTCAATTTTGAAAATTTCCAAAATAAATTTTTTCTTATAATAAGCATGCGAACCCTTTAAACACATGTATTAGACCATTACAACTGGGCCCCATTTGACTGAAAAATAGTTTATATTTAAAAATATATACTAGAATTGTATTTTTTTTCTTTGTGTTACTTTTCAACGAGGATATGTTTAATTGTTTAACAAATTTCTTCAGAATGAGAATTCTTTTTTAGAAGTACTTTTTTACAATAACTCATGTAATAAAATTTAATCCATGTTTTAAAAATAAAAAGTATTTTTTTATAGAAGACCTAAACATCAATTAACCAATTAAACCAATAATAAACGCTAATTAAATATGGTAATAATTTCTTAAAGTTTAATTATTTTAAAAATATATTCTAAAAATGAAGGATCACGTTCAAAAACTAATCTCAAAAAAAGAGTATATTTTTGAGAAAATTTTTAACAGATCAAAAAAAAATTTCAAAAAAAAATAAGAATTTTTTTTTTTTTTTATTATTTAAGGGAGGAGTTATTGACCCCTCTTATTTGCCCGAATTCCTAAATTTTTATTTAGGAATTTAATTAAAGACTCAAAAATAAGTTTATTACCCACTAAGGCTAATAAAGAGTTTGAATCCTTTTTATAATAATATTAGAAATATTATTATTATTTAATATATTAGATATATATATTTTTTTTAATTCAGATATCCAGATTTTGCGATTATTTTCATAGGCTGAGCAGTTCCATAGAAAATGGTCTAAATCTTCAATAATATCTAAATTGTTTATTTTTTTACATAATTCACATAGTTTTGATTTGTTTTTATTCATAACATAAGAGTACCTGTTAAGGTAATTTGTAAAATTTCTGAGTTTTAAAATTGAAGTTGAGCCCTTCCATTTTAAATATCTTTGCTGCTTATTTATAGTATTATTGATTTGTACTATTTTTAGATATTCTTGAACTTTCCAACTTGGACTATTTTCTAAGTTTTTTAATTCTAAAATTTTCTAGTTCATTTTCCAATTGTTTTAAATTTTTGGAGTACCAATTTATATTTTCTGATTCTTTTTTTCTAAAAAGGAAGATAATTAATTAATTCATCATAATGGAGGATTTTTAATTTTTTGAATTAACTTAAATCTTCTTTTATATATCGTTATCCTTACGGGATCAATTTTTGCTTCAGTTTTATAAATAAGCCTTGGTGAGTGTGGGTTGATTAATAAAAAGTTTGTAATTTTTTTATTAATCCAAGTATCAATATCTTTAAAATCTGTTTTTGTTAAATCAAATATTTCTAAACCATATAATAATTGGCTATGTAACACAGCTTTAAAAAATTGAATTTTTAATCCATTAGAAAAATTTTTTTGTTGTAAGATATTGATTAACTTTTTAAAATTGACCTTAACTTTATCAAGGTTAAATTTTAAATGAGTTTTTTTTATCTAGCCAAATACCAAGATATAAAATTTCTTTTGGAATTAAAGTTTTTTTAGTTTTATCATCATTAGGATTCATTCCAAAATCTTTTATTATTTTAAAGATTTTTTTGTAATTGAAAATTTATTTCTATTAATGATCCTTTCATCAGTAAAATCAGATCATCTGCAAACATTTGAACATGTAACGCTAGTGATTTAATTTTTTCTAAGAGAAAATGTGTAAGAAATCCAAATAATAAAGGGGATAATGGATCTCCTTGGTAAACACCAATTCCTTCTTTTGAAAAATAAGCAAGTAGATATTCTACAATAATTTCATTTTTTATAAATTTTTTAATTGAATAATAAATAAGTGAATGATGAATAGAGTCAAAACATTTTTGTATATCTATTGTAACAATATAAATATTTTCTTTTTTAAATTTATTTTTTATTTTTTGATATTCATTCAATAAGTTTAAAACTGCAATTCTAGTATCTAATTTTTTTTTAAATCCAAATTGGTTTTTTGAAACTAAGTCCCAAGAATCTTGAATTCCGGCATATAACAATTTAAGAAAAAATCTTGGAAGAGTTTGATTAATTGAAATTGGTCTATAATTAAGTGGAATACCTTCATCACCAGATTTATGAATGAATAATAAATTTCTTTTTTTTAATAAATTTAAATTTTTTTTGAGAAATATCATAAATCCAATTAAAAAATATTTTTTGGATTGTTTTTATAAAGTTTTCATAATTTATATAAAATTCACTACTTTGATTTTTTATTGTTTTATATTGTTTAATTTTATCAAATTCTTTGACAGATTTATTTTTTTTGATATTTGATAATTTCTTTGATTTTAGTAATTGAGAATATTTCTTCTATTTTAATATTTAATAAATTATTTTTATCTAATGTGAAATTTTTAATAAAATTAAGAATATATTTTTTTGGTTTTTTACTAATAGATTTAACAAACCCGAAATATGAAGTTTCCATATTTTCATTATTAAGAATCATTTTACTCGAAGTTTCTCTTAATCTATTTAGCTTTTTCCAAAAGTTTTGATTTTCTTCAAATTCAATATTAATCTGGTTTATTAATTTAAAATATTGTTTACTATTCCTATCTTTAATTTCTTTAATTAATTCATTATCTTCAAATAATTTATTAATTAAATTATATAATTTTAAATCTCTTTTTTTGGTATATTTAAGATAATTCTCTCTTTTACTTTAAATTGTTTTTTAAAGATTTTAAAATTCTTTACATTTAATTGATAATTTTTATTTTTATAAAAATTTATAAAGTCAACATGAAACTTTGCAATATCTTTAATTTTGTAGACATTTTTAATTTCCCAGTTTTTTATTAATATTAAATTTATTTAATATTGCATTATGATCACTAATTTTATTTTTTATGGTTTTTGATTTGATAAATTTTAAGTTATTAAAGTTAGTTATAAAATAATCAATGTTATTATTTTTTCTACTTGGCTTAGTATTTAAAATAATTTTAAAGTTGAATTTTGAAAAATAATTTATTCGATTTTCATTCAAATTAAAATCTCCCCCCGATAATTGTATTATGGTTTTGATATTTTTGTAATAAACCAAGGATTTTTTCATTTATTTCTTTATTCCTGTCATGTCTCTTATATAAGTTAATAATGATAAAATCAGTGAATTGAATTCCCATAATATCAAGATCTGGAAATAATATTTCTCTTGTAAAATCTTTAAAAATATTTTTTATTATAATTAATAAACCACCTTTTCTATTTTTCTTACCATAAGATTTTTTATTAATTGAAAAATAATTCATAAATCGTGGATTTTTTGTAACTTTTGATTCTTGTATAAGACATATATCAATATTTAATTTTAATAAAAAGATTCTAAAATAGAAATTTTATTCTTTTCATTTAACCCTCTGACATTAAATGATAAAATTTTTATATTAATAAATTTATTGTTATATTCTCTCTTTTTTCCTTTTAATAATAATGATTTTTGATTGTTTTGGAAATGTAAAATGTATAAATTTCTGGGTAATAAATGAGTTTTTTTTAATAATTGTTTTTTAAAATAATTTATATTATCTTTTAAATCCCATATTTCTATACCATTATCCCCCTTTCTTTGATATCGTATCACTGGTCTAAAAAAATAAGAATTTTAAGAACAAATTTTGAAAAAAATTGCATTCCTATTTTAAATATTACTGAAAATATCACGGTGTTTACTTTCAAAATTTATTTCAATTTTGGTATACTATTAGGTATTTAATTGGATGTTGCATTGAAACAACAATTAAGAAAAACATGGATTATCTTTAGAAACACAGATTATAGCTGTTTTCAGCGATATTATTTGATGACTGTAAATATAAAATTACATAATAACTCAACACCCCCCCGGGATGGAAACTTAGTCCGCAAATTTCACAAACAAAGTAATCAATTTCTTTGAAAAATTGATTTATTTATAAAGTTTAATTATGAGAAGGTATTGAATCAAATCATAAATCTTATATCATCAATTATATGATGATATTTTTGTTTTTTTATTTAATGTGAAATATAAATATTCATTAAATTTGAAAAAAAAAATTCTTTTATAACTTGGAAATTGACACTATAATTATTAAATTCAACTTTTTGAATTATAAACACACTCTTGAAAACTGTTCTTTTCAACAAAAATTCAAAAAATCAAAAATCCCTTTCAAAAATTTTCAACAACACTCAAAAACAAAAAGTTTCAATTTTCACAATAAAAGTCTCAAAAAAAAAAGAAAAAAAGAAAATGGGCAACAAAGGTTATGGAACAAACTGTAAAAACCTGTTCTAGAAAAAAAATTATACAAATTTGTTTTAATTGATATATAGAAGTATATATTCTCGTTTTCAAATATTGTTTTCATATTATCTTTTTTTTATTGATTTTTGAACAAAAAAACACAAGTCCAAAAATTAGATTTATTATTTAAATCAAAATATATCCCAAAATATTAATTCATCCAAATTTAAAATGTTTAAAAATTTTAGATTAATTTTAAACTGTAGCAAAAGGAAATTTTGCTAGATTTTTTGATGTTACTATTTTCCCTTTCATCAGGAATTTACTTTCAGTATTTAAAATAGGTATTAAACAAGTTCCGAGAATTTTAGTTTCATATAGCTTCATTAATCTAATAAAAAGAAGTGCAGTCAATTCCACTTTTAAGGCATAAAATTTCAACGAAAATTTACGAGAAATAAAAAAATCTCAAATTTATGCACAAAATTTAGATTCTAATAAAATAATTTGTGTATAATAAAATTAGAAAAAATATGCCTTAATTTGAGATTTTTTTGTGACTTAATTTTCGTTTCAAGTTTCTATCTTAAATTTGAAACTGTTTGTCCAAAAATAATTCAAATTTTATATTTTTCAATACCATCTGGCAATTAATATCAATTTAAATACTTTATTTCTCTTTCTCAATTTTTTCTTGGAGAGGAAACTTATATAAAAAATATTTTTTATAAACTTGTATAAAGATAAAAAATAAATTTCTTATTTGACAAATTCTAAGGTATATTTAGAATACAAATACTAGAAATGGTTGCTTAGAGAATGTTTGTATAGTATACATCAACATGATTACAAATTAATTATAAAAAATATCTCAATTCTGGAAAAAAATTCTCAAATTGATTTTAATTGTAGAATATTAATAAATGTTCAAATTTTCTAATAGTTTTTAAAGTCTGTTTTGTTCATTTTAAAACAAAAACCAAGTTCAATAATTAGATTGATTATTGAAATCGAAATATAATTAAAGAATTATATATAAAACCAAAGCATAAGCATGTTTAATTTAGTCATATTTGAGATTTTTGTTTAACTATTATAGAAAAAAAAGTTCAACACTGTTTTTCATTGGTAACATTAATAGAACCTGGAAACAAAAAGTAAAATCAATAAAAAGAAGAAACCAATTAACATTTAATAATAATCCATTATATTATTTTCAATCAAATCAATAAACACAATTCAAATCTCCTTGATTATCGAAATTGTTGTTGTGGTTTTGGAGATCTCAAAAATATTCAATTTTTTTGAATAAATTTTTAAAAATTGATCAATCAAAGAAAAACCAACTTACAAAAAGCTAATATTAAAGAAACTGTTATTATGTTTAATACTTCATTTGGTCTTTATTTATTTATTTATTTTTTCTTTTATTAATAGATATTATTTTGAATTTTCAGGTATTGTTCCCAATTAAAAACCGTATTGAACTTTTTTACCACAATGGGAAACATTAGTAAAAGAGAATTTTTTGGATTTATTGGTGCTATGCTTTTTTCATTCATTTTTTCTTGGCTTTAAAATTTTAACAATATGTATTAATCAAGTCTGAGTAATATTACTATTATTTTCCAATTAAGGGGTTAGCGTCACCATAGATTTCTCTATAATCAAAGTATGTTATAATTGGGTGTAAATGGTATTAGTGCACCATGGCTCGAATAGCTCTAAAAAATCTATTATAAATCGTATTGCTCAATATATTATTACTTTTTTTACTAATAATCACTATTAAAAATTTTCATTTTGGAAATTTTTTAATTAATTCCTTTTCCCAATCTAAAAATAAAAACCCAAAATATTTAGTATTCTGGTATTTAATAATTTAGATTTAGAACTTTCAAAAGTAACTATTTTTATAATTTTTTAATTTCAAAGATTAACTCAATAATCATCAATATAAAAGTACAAAGACTGATATTTTTTATTTGCTTATGATAAGTCTACTTATAGCATCAATATATTTCCATGATTTGAGAAATAATTTGTCAAAAAACTTTATTCGTTAATTATTTAATTTTTAAAAAAAACCGAATTTTTTAGTAAGTAATCTACATCTCGCCATAAATTTAAGAAAGATATTTTATGACTTTTTAGTCTAAATATTGATAATTCGATCTTTAAATTTATGGCGAAATGCAGATTTTATTCTGAAATTATTGGGTTTTTTACTAATACATAGATCATTTTTTATTGATGAGATCAACAAATATAACTACTTTGCAATCCATTTTTTAGAGACATTTGAACCATGTAACACTAATGTGGTTAAAGTCCAATAACAACATACTTTGATCCTAGGCTTCTACTTGGTAGACTCTAATCCCTTAAAAAATAAAAATTTTTAGTTCAAATTCCCAAATATTTTTAGATGAATATAACTTGAAGTAAACCCAAAGATCTTTACAACATCGTTTAGAAATGATTTTTTTAGGCAATAATATAAACACCCTCAGTTAACTCTAAGACAAATTTTTTACTCTGTTAATTTGGTTGTAACAGTAATAAATAATATTCATTTTGAAAATTGCAATAAAAATTTTCATTTATTAATTGAAATATAGCAGAAGTTAAATCTCTCTTCATTGATCTATTAAAAAGAAGTAAAAAAATAATTCAAAATTTTTCTTTCTCACTACCATCTCATAACTACCGTAACAATTTTATAATTAAATGCCATTTTAGAAATTTTTTCCAGAATTAGCCAAGCAGAATTCTATAAAATTTCAAGAGAATTTCTTAAAAAAGGATTTTATATTTTAAAAAGTCTTTAAATTTTTTTTGTTCAATGAAATGAAAATTATTACATTTCAAAATGGACAACCTGTCAACACCTTTTTCAGAATAAATAGTTAATAAAAATTTTCACTTTATTTTTCTTTTTTTTTTTAAAAGGGGTTGCAAAAAGGAATAAAAATGTAATTTGTGATCTCGATTTATTGGGTATTTTGAGCACTGTTTTGTGAAATCTTGGATTACCTAAGAATCCTAAATGGGAGTTAATATTTTGAGAATTAAAAAAACAAAAATCAACCAAAATTCTTGCTGGTTTTCAATTAGTTAACCAAAGATAAGGAATTTGGAGTTGGGGAATGAATGTGAGTGATTTTTTTAAAAATTATTCTTTAATTACAAAGTAAATTCATTTTTTCATTTTCTATGTTGAAATGGGTAACAAATCTAGCACTCCAACAAAAACCCTATTAACAATAAAGGAAAGGAATATTGAAAAGTTTTACGATCTTGTTCTTCATTCGAGTCTTTGCTTGGGGATCGTGGACTTGAATTTTCGAGTCAAATTCACAAACCCACATTATTGTGATTTATTAAACGTGCCCAATCCAAAAACGATCGAAAATAAATCGCATCAGGAATTAGTCGAAAGCCAACAATCAATTTTTTCATTTTACCAACCTTATTACAAAAAGGAAACTCTGGACGTAATCCAAGGTGTTTTTGATGAAGTAATTCACAATTTCACTGCTGAGTCCATGATCACCTATCAAATCCATCAACCAAAAATACATTATTTGCATGCGAAAGTGAATATCAGAAAACTCAGAATTGGGAAGGATTTCTTTTTTCTTTTTACACTGACCAATTTTCAAGAAAAAGTAAAACTCACTCCAAGAATGATAAACAATTCTGATCACCTGAAGACCGTTTTTAATAAAAGAAGCACAAGAAAAAACACAAACACAAACACAAGCTCAAACACAAACAAAAACAATATCAATAACAATAACAATAACAAAAACAAAAACAAAAGAAAATTTCAAAAAACCAAGATCGTGAAAATGAAAAAGAAGACTTTAATACTCGTTTCTTCTGACGGTGTTAGTAGCAGTGATGAAAAATCCAATTGTAGCTTTATTGAAGAAATTTAGAAAAACACCAATTAAACACAAACAAAAAACAGTTTTTTTCTTTTGTTTTTCAATAACAAACAAAATGAACAAATTTCTCATTTTATCTTTTCAAAAAAACAGAATTATTTTGAAACAGTTCGTTTCAAGAATCATTTAAATTCTGTTCTTGCGAAAAACCAAAAACATAACCAATTTAATGGATTGGAAAGTATGTGCAGGTTTTCAAAGGTATTTTAAATTTTTTTTGGAAGGAGAAATGAAATTTTTCTTTAACAAACTTTTCTGTCCTATTTTCTGTTTTCTTTTTTATTTCTTTTCATTATTCTTACCAAGTAAAACAACTTCCATTCTTATAATGGATTTCTTTCAGCTTTTCAAAAACAAATGCGTCTAAAAAGTAACATTTAACAAATTAATATTTTTTAGAGAAAAAAGTTTCAAATACTTCATTACAAGCAAAAAATAAATTCTGAAAATTAAAGTTAGCCAAAACTACAGATTGGATTACAGTTATACATCTTTTATACTGTTAATTGTAAAATAAAAAGATCAAACTTTCCATTCAGCTTACCAAAATAATCACACTTTCAAAGAATAAAAACAAATCAGCAAAAGTCCAAATTCTTAAAGAGAAATTAATAAACTAAAATGATTGGGGAATTACAAAATTAAAATTTTTAATGATTTATAAAAGCCCTATTTTTTGGAAAGCTGTATGAAAATTTTGTTTTATTTATTCTGTAACAAATAGTAAATTATTTTTTTAAAAATTAAGATAATTTTATATAATTAAGAAAAGATAGATATTAAACCCATTAAGATTCGAATACCCCCCTTTTTTAAAAATACTGACTTTTGAAAAAAACGTATATTTTTGAGGTATTTTTTTTTTTTTTGAAATAAGTTGCAATGAATGCATTTTTGACTGAACACCAAGTAAAAAAAAAAAAGAATAAATGCACAAACAATTTGCAGAAAAAAACAAGGAATATTTTTAAAAATTCAGACATGAATTAAAAATAAAATGAAAAAAATATTCCAAAAACAGAGAAAAAAAATCATTTTTCAATTAATTTAACAATATATTTTGAAAAAAATATTCGATTTTATGTTAAAATTGAAAAATATGATTCTTTTTAGACTATGAATAAAATAGATGAAAAGAATCTCCCCACAAAGTCAAATAAAAAATTCTAAAATATTACAATTAAAAATGAAAAAAATATTACTACAAATTTTCATTTTTTTTCAATTCCCATTAATATAAAATAAAGTTGAAAGTTTTTTTCAAAATTGTTATGTATAATAATATTTGGGATATGAGTGTCTTTCAAAAATGCAAAATTTAGAGATTTTTTTTTCTAAATTTTTTCCAAGTTATTTTGTGTTTGAATTATAAAGAGAAAAAATTTTCACCTCATTTTAGTTATTTTTCTTTTCGAAATCGAGTTTTCCAAGAAGAAGGATGTAATTTGTGGTTACGATCTATATTTGTAAAATAAAAATTGAAAACAAAGTGAAAAATTTCTCCGTTGATAATTCAAATACCAGTATGAGCTCCTTTTAAAGGTGATTACGAATAATTCACACTATAATCCATTATTTGAAAAATAACAAATATTGATTATTTATTCTTATTATTATTCAATTTAAAAATCAAAAACAATTGAGAGAAATAAAATATCAATGGTTTTTTTTGTAGAAATTTTTTAAAAAATTGTTTTTTTTTCAGGATGAGAATTTTTTTTTATTCTCAAGGTAACGTTGAAAAGCAGAATTTTTTTTTTTTTTTTTTTAATAGTGTTAAGGAAATTAAGACAACTTTTTAGAGTAAACATAACTTGTTAAGACTTTTTGAAGATTTCATTTTTGATCAAGTATTAAACTTTTCGAAATAAGGGATTTTTTGAGAGAATATTTGCCAAGATAAAAACTCTCAAAATTCCAAATTCTGATAATCAAGAAACAATACTATTAAAAAGTAATCAGGGCTAAGTTTTCAAGTTATTTTAGGATCAAAAATATTATTTTTAATCATAAAAGTTATTAGTAAGGATAATAAATGAATTTTTTTTAAAAAAATTATTTTTACAGTCAGTTCCAGTTTTAAAGCACAAACTTTCAACCGAATTTAAGGCACAAAAAAAATCTCAAATTAAGGAACATAATTTAGATTCTAGTAAAATAATTTGTAAAAAAAAATAAAATTCCAAATTTTGTCCCTTAATTTGTGATTTTTTTGTGCCTTAAATTACGTTTAAAGTTTGTGCTTTAAATTTGAAACTGACTGTATGAAAATTTCACAACAAAGAAACAAAAAGAATGAAATCAACATCAAAATTAAAAGTTTAGGGATATTTGTTTTAATTATACTGAATTATAGATCAGACCTTTTTTCTAACAATATCAATAACTTCATGGAAACCAACATTTCTTTGTCTATCTTGGTTTTTATTACTTCAAATACTGGTTATATTATCTACCCCCCCCCCCCCGCTCATTCTTTATAGTCGCCTTGAGTTAAAATCATTTTCTTTAACCTTTTCAAACTTTAGAAAGATCATTCGATTTATATTACATTCTCAATAATATATCTATACAATCTCTACACCTTTTAATGTGCATCCGAATTAATACAATAATGTACAAAATAATATTTTATATAAGGCAAAATCTGGTTATAAGGCACAAAATATTTTTTTTAGAATACAGTCAGTTCCACTTTTATGATACAAACTTTCAACGAAATTTAAGGTGTAAAAAAATCTCAAATTAAGGGTCGAGTCATTAAGGTGAAAATTTTTCTTCTGAAATGGAAAAAAACTTTTTAGTAATTTTTATGAGGACCGAACACCAATCAAAAACCAACAAACTTCTGAAGTGCGATCGATCTCCAAAAATCAACAACTAAAGATTAGGACATTTTTAGGAAAAACGCCAAAGAGCGACACTCAATTTCCAATTAGAATGGTTGTGAATTACAATTTCGAAAACAACTATTTCAGTTTTGAAGTGTCACTCTTTGGCACTTTTTGAGATCTCGGTGATTTTTTTTTCTTTTTTTTCATTTTTTAAATGAAATATTTTTATCGATTGAATATTACCTAATCCTTACTTGGCCAAATTTAGAGAGTTACAAAATACCCACAAATCAGACTAAATCGAATTAAATTGATTGCGAAATTCAAGAAAGCAATCTGTTTTAAATTAAAGAAATTTAACCATTTAAGAAATAGAAAATGAGAAAAGATGAATTTTTTTTTTCTAAATTTTTATTTTTTGAAATTGATAACTCTTTCAAACTTATTTTTCTTCATTGAATTTTTTGTCAAAGATGATCCACGAATTTTTTTTTTGTTTTTTGAATTTTTTCAACCAAAAGAAAGGCTATTTCACAATACCCTTTTTAGTCTCAGGTCCACCCCTTGAGTATGGCGCATATTCACAGTAAATGACTAGACTCCTAAGCACATTTTTTGAAATTTTTTTACAAACACAAATTATTTTACTAGAATTTGAATTTTGTTCCTTAATTTGAGATTTTTTTATTAATTAAATTTGGTTGAAAGTTTGTGTGTTTAAAGTGGAACTGACTCTACTTTCGTAAGTTTGAAATACTTTAAAATTTTAAATACTACTTGAAAATACGTAAATTGCAAAACAACATCATAACAACCACCAAAGTTAAAATATGAGGTAATTTATTAAAAGGTATTTTTGAGCGACTATGTTCTAGATTCCCCCAAAAAAATAAAAAAAAGAATCAAAAACTTCAATTTTACTAATATCTACAATTAAAAAGACCAACGAAAATATTATTTAGAAAAAAAAAATTTTTTTCTTTGAGAAATATATGTCCCTACGACCCAAAAAACACTAAAAATGAAAAACTGATCAAATACTTTCCATTAATACAATTAAAAAAACAAAATGATAAAATAAAAATAAATAAAGTTTCAATTTAACTTTTTCTTGAAAACTTTTTTTGCCAAAATCATTGAATTCACACTTGAAATTATGTATATTTTTAGATTCAGTATCTTGTTTTAACTCATTTACTAAAGCAAATTCTAAATTATGGGAATTTTATTTTCATAAAAGGCACTAATTTGGTCTTCAAATGTTTTTTTTTAGTTTTAAATGGTAAAATAAAAAAAAAAGTTCAACTAAAAGGATAAACTCTCTTGAAAAGCATTCTAATTTAATATATTAACTTATTCTTTGATTTCAAACTTTTCTCAACCCCAATTTTTCAAAAAAAAATAAAAAAGTGCACAGTAATTTCAAAAAATATTTTGGATATTCAAAAGTTTTGAGTGTTTTTATTCTAAAAAAATTTATCCCAGTGGTTAATTGAATTAAGCTATAAAGCTAGATTTCGAAAAATATTAATCAGAAAAAAATAGTTCTTAATTTTATTAAGGACATATTTTATTAATTATTAAAGATTATTTTCAAATATCTGATACTAAATCCCCTCACTTTATAGTTTCGAATTTTATATCGATTAATTTAGTAATTATTTTATTAAAATATCATTCCAAAATATTATCTCAATCCAAAAATTCTAGGGATCTCATAAAATAATCAAATAAAAATTAGTTATTTTTTCAAGTTTTCAACTTTAGAAAAGAAAAATTGGGTTTCAATGACATTTCTACCTTATATCAATTATATTTAATATCATACCTATTAAAAAATAATTTTATTTTATTTGGGAATATAATTATATTTTATTTAAAATATTTTTTTGTTCATTAACTATTTTTTTTATTTTATACTTTTCTAAAAATTTTTAATAACTTATTTATGATCAATCAAATGATTGTAAACCCTTTTTTATCCTAGAAAAGAGCATAACATATTTTATATAAAATTCTTTTAACTTTTCATGGTTAAAAATATCTTATTTTTTTTTGTTTTTACTTTTTTACTATTATTGGATTTATTTTAACCTTTTTTCAAAATATTTGCTTAACTTTTACTTAACAATGTATCAAAATATATTTGAATAATAAAATCAAAAAAAAACTTTTTATATTATTTTCCAATTTTTAATATTCATTATTTTGTGAATTTAAAAGAATCATTTCGATTCATATAAATTATTCATTTCGAAGTACAAGATTCATTTCTTATTTTTATTTTAATTCGGAATTAATTTCTGTAAAACGTGAAATTATTGCAAATTATGAGATTATATTAGATAAGAATAAATTGTAAATCATGATATTGGTCTTCATATCAGTATTTGAAATTGATCCTTATTTCTTACTTTGTAACTTTTCATTTAATTCACACCTATTTTAGATTTAGGAAAATAATAATTTTGATAAAGACAAAGATATTATAAAAAAGTAATCAATTTCGAAAAATAAATTAAAAGAAAGAACTTAAACCAGTTATTAGATCATAAGATATTTTTCTTTTCGTTTGATACCAGGTAGGCAGTTTGGTTGGACATTTATATCAACAATTCTTATTAACTCTCGAGTAATCCTTGAATCCCAACTTATTATCATATTAGATTTACTAACAATAGAAATATCTATGGGTAGTAGAAATCCTTATATGTATTCTATATTTTTAATTCTCTTAAGTTAAAACAATCACTTGAATGAACCTATTTTTTATAAAAAATCAGTTTAAATTCTTGACATTTTACAAAAAGGTTTAACATAAAATGATCCATTTAAATTTTGTTTAAGATCTGGCTTTTTTTTTTTTTTTTAATAGGCAAAAATAGTTCCATTTAAATTTTTAAACTAAGTTCAATTAGAATAAGATTCTTAAACCATAAAACCAACATATTAACTATTTTTTTCAAGAATATCTAATTACTGTCTTGTTTATTTAATGGTTGTTATATTTTATTATTAATATTTAAGGGATTAATCTCACCATAAATTTCTCAATAATCAAAGTATGTTGTAATTGGGTGTAGGTGATATTAGTACACCATGGCTCGAATAGTTTCTGTAAAATCTATTATAAATCTTATTATATAATATAATATTACATTTTTTACTAATGTTCACTATTAAAAATTTTCAAATTTAGGAAATAATTTAATTCCTTTTCCAAATCTAAAAATAGAAACTTAAAATAATTGTATTACAGTACTTAATAAATTCATATTTAGAACTTCCAAGGGTAATTATTGTTTAAATATTTTAATTTCAAGGACTAACTCAATAATTATCCTCATAAAACCTCAAGACTGATTATTTGGGTTTCATTTTGATAAAGATAATTTTAACATCAATAAATTTCCAATATTTGAGAAATAATTTGTCAAAAACTATCTATTGGTTAATTATTTATTTTTTTAGTCATTAATCTACATTTAATTACAAATTTAAGAAAGATATTTTGCGACCTCTGTAGTTTGAATATTGATTATTCAACCTTTAGATTTGTGGTTAAATGCAGATTTTTTTCTGAAATTGTTGGGTTTTTTACAAATCCATAAATCATTTTTAATTGATGTGATCAACTAATATTACTACTTGACTAATCGATTTTTTAAAGGCATTTGAACTATCTAGTACTAACATAGTTACATCCAATAAAACCAACACATTTTGATCTTACACTTCTCCTTGGTTGACGCTAATCCCTTATAGTGCCTTCTTAAAACAAATATCAAAAAATTTTTTAACATAAAATAAAATATCACAATAGAATGTTGAGATAACAACAAAAGGTCAACCATTTAACATTTCTCAAAGTAGAGAAAACAAATTCACTTAACTCTCTATTCTGATATTTAAATTTATCTTTGAAATTAAAATTAATAAATTGTTTTTCAACAAGTACTTTAAATCCAAAACAACTATACACACTCAAAGTAAAAAATGTGGGTTTACTAATATTCTTAGAAAATGTGCAAAAAGTGAAAATATTGACTTTCTGGTCGCTACTCCCTTTAAATTCATCATTTTTTAAAAAATATTAGTTCAAAAATCTATTTTAAATTTTTTTTTTTGTTTTATTGTGATATAAACCTTAAGATTGTTATTTTTTTTATACAATTTTTTGATAATGAAAATTCTTTTAATGAAGCGAATGTAAAATAACATAATAACTCAACACCAACCAGGGTGGGGAATCTATTCTTTTAAATAGGTTTTTCAATGGAATAGATTATAATTTGTAATCTATATTTGTTTATTTGGAAATTATTGTATTTGTTCTTTATATGATCAAAGTAACTTCAATGCGATCAAGATTTAGAATGTGAAAAAAGGGTAAGAATAAGAATTTTCTGACTATTCTTGAATTATCCTTAGTAGACTTGTTAATCCCTGTTTCAAAATTTAGGTAGTGTTTCATTTTACTGTTGCAAAAATAACCTGTAGAGACTAATTTTAAGGATGTATCAAAATGGTAAAAAGCTTGTTTTTTTGTTATAGAAGACCAACATCTTAAAAGATCAAAGAAACTAGACAAAACACTAGAAACAAATATTGTATTAATTCTCTAAAGTTCTATTATTTAAAAAGAATTTCTAAAAATGAAGGAACAAAAGATAAAAAATTTCTTAAAAAAAAGCATTAATTATCTTTTAAAAAATTCTAAAAAAAGGGGAAAAATTTTTGAAACAAATTCATTCCTATTTTTAAATTATACTCCAAAAACCAAACTTTTTAATCCTCAAAATTACTTCAAACAAAGTATATTATTGAACTGTGAATTCCATATTACATAGAAACACGAAGAAAAAAAAAAATCACAGATTTTATTTTGAAACGGGTTTTGAGTCTTTGATACAGCTTTTTGATCTTCTAAATTTAAATATAAAACAATGGTATTTTATTCGATTTTCTATCAAAACCCCCAGTCAATTAAGAACTTTCTTGATTGAGAAATTGATTCCACTCCTTGAATGAATCTGGATTGTGTTTAAAAGTCCATGTGTTCAAATTCCAACACAAAAGACCTAACCATCAAAAAAACAGGGTTTACTTTCAGTTATAGGCGAGGGGATGCCCACATGTGAAATATTCTCCAAGATATTGATTAATAAAAAATCAAAAGGAAAAAAATAAAATTATTTTTTACTTTCTTCTTCTAATTGACTATAAACTCAATTTTTGAAAGAAAAATAATGACTGTTGAAGAAAACCACCTTTTTTACTTTTCAAAATTAAAAACGGAAAAACCTCAAAAGAGAAATAATTTGAAATTCTTATTCATTTTTTATCAAACACTTATTATTTTAATTTTAAACCAAACATGCAAACACCAACTCTTACTGTTACAGAAGGAGAAAACAAAACTTTACTAGGGATTAGAGATGTGAAAATCTATTCCAAAGTTCTTGCGTCGTTTGCACAAACATCAATGGAATTGACCTTCCAAAACAATAGCAACAATACACTTGAAGGAGAATTACTATTTCCATTACCTGAAAGTGCTTCAGTTTCTGGCTTTGCACTTGACATTAATGGAAAAATGGTTGACGCAGTTCCAGTTGGTAAGAATTTTTTTTTGTTAATATAAACAACAACAGTAGAACAAAAAGTCTAAGAAATTTTTTTTTTTCTCCTTTTCTGACAAATAATAAAAAAATAATTTTGTCAAATTTCTTTGATAAAAAAAGTCAAATCTTTCAAAGATCCATTTCTCTCTATTTCAAAAAAAAATTTCACCGACATTAATTGTTAATTACAAAACAAAAAGATCAATATTTTCATTCGGCTTTCCAAAAAAATCTAACCTTTCCAAAAAATCCTCAACCAAGAATTAAAATAAATCATCAAATTCTAAAAAGGAAAATTGAATAATTTAAGCTTGTTTTCAGAATTAAAAATTTGAACTTGTTCTCTGATTTATAAAAATCTGAATTTGTGGAAAGCTGAATGAAAATATTTTTTTAAAATTTATTTTGCAACAAATAGTATTTTCCTTAACCAATCAATCAAACATTAAAAAAAAATCAAAAAAAAAATAACTTTTACCATTAAACCAAAACAATTTTCAAAAAACAATAAAAAAACAACAATAATAAAATAGAAAAAGTAAAAGCTAAAGTAGTCTTTGAAAAAGAGGTTCGAAAAGGAGTTGATCCAGGTTTACTTGAAAAAGTAACTGGTAACAATTTCAAAACAAGGGTCTACCCAATACTGCCCAACAATTCACGAACGGTATCGATAACATATATTGAGCCATTAAAAAGGAAACCTAAGGAAACAAACGGGGTCTATGATCTTATGGTGCCAAAGGTGGAGAATTTAGAGAACTTTGAATTAAAATTGGAAGTTATGTGCTCAGCACAGCCAGAAATAGCCGAATCTGATTTACAAGATCTAAAATTCACACAAGAAGACAAGGAAAGCGAAAAAGGAGATGTCAATAACTTTGTATTAAATCTCCAAAAAAATAATATAAGTTTGACAAAGCCCATGAAATTTATCATTCCAAATTTCTATCAGGACAACAAACTACATATTGAATATGACGAAATCGATGATCAAAACATTTTTTGTATCGAAGATTTCCCAACAAATATTGAAATTGAAAATGAAGAACAAAATGAAAATGAAAAAAAAAGTAAAAATATTCAAATTATTTGGGACTCTTCAAGAAGTGTCTCGTTTGCTGATCACAAATATGAAATTAAATTAGTTGGATTGTATTTAGAATCACTACACAAAGAATCTGAAATTGAAATTATCACGTTTAAAGATTGTGTTGATCAAAAAAAACTCTGGAAACTCGATGATGATGATGAAGAAAAAAAAGCACAAACAATTAAGGAAATAATGACATATTTAAAAAAAGATATAGTGTATGATGGGTGTTCAAATTTTGAGTCACTGAATTTAAATAAAAAAAATGTCAATGATCATGATGTTGATTTAATATTATTGTTTACCGATGGATTAACAAAATTAGGAAACGAAGAGCCCAAATGGTTAAAAACGAGCTCTCCTATTTATACCTTTTCTGATCATGTTTCAACAAATCACGCATTCTTAAAAAAGATCTCAAATATTACTGGTGGGGAGTATTTTAATTTAAGACAAATGATTCAAAATCGAAAAGAAACAGAGGAAGGGATGGAAATAGAAAAAGAAAAAGAAAAAGAAAAGGAAATGGAAAAAGAAAAAGAAATAGAAATAGAAGAAGAAGAAGAATTAAAAGAATTTGAAAAAATCATTGATCGAATTGGGAGGTTTAGTTTCAGCTATTTGTATTGTGAAATAGCCGATGAAGAAAATAGTGGGGTTTCGGAAATATACCCAAGCCAGCCATCACCAGTAATTTTGAATGACGAAGGCAATGTCGATGGCGGGTTTACTTTAATAGGCAAAATCAAGAAAGAAAAGACATCAAAAATCACCCTGTGCTATGGAATCGGATCCGCTGTATATCACCGTTCAGAATATTTAATTTCGGAATCAGAATCAATTACCACATCCAAATCGGAAAGTGCAATTTTATCAAAGTATTGGGCCAACGAAAAGGTGAAGACATTATCATTATTGGGCGACAAAATGAAAAACGAAATCTTGGCGATTGGGAAGGACTATGGCATTGTGACCGATAACACAAGTTTATTAGTGCTCGAAACCTTAGAGCAATATTTGGAGCATGACATCGTCCCACCAAAGAAAAGCTTGCCAGAAATTTATGAGCAATTTATGCAAAGAAGGAGGCTCGTTGAAGAACAAGAAACCAAAAGAGTTCAAGAGAAATTAAATATGGTGAAAGGGTGGTGGCAAAAGAGAATGGAATGGTATAACACAGATTATTTTAATAGATTTGAAAAAAATGAACAGATCGAAAAGGAAATCAAACAAGAGCAAGAAAAGGTGAATAAAAGTTCCAAATTGGTACAAAAGGAACTAGAAAAATATCTGGAGATTAAAAAAATTTATGATGAAAAGGTGAATCAATTGAAACTCAACTTGAGCAAAGATGAAGAGGTTGCCACATTCGTAATTCCAAGTATAATAAATCAAGATTTCCAGCCTCCTACCTTTTCCCTGAATACTAATGTCCAAATTCCAGACTTGAATGAATTGCCAGAACTTGGGAAAAAGGCCTGGAAGGGAATTAAAGAGAATAAGGAACTACGCGAAAGATTAAAATATGATCGAGAGCAGGCCAAAAATAATATTAATTATAATGAGAGAAGATTAAATGGAATAATTCAAATAATCGAACAATTCAAAAAGGAGCCAGAAAAAAGAAAAAAAAGCGAAACAATTGTCATTGAATCATTAAAAAAAGAAATTCAATCTGAAAATTACTTTAAAAAATGTGATCAAAGTAATCTCAGTTTCCAATTCAATTCAAGCATATCAATGGAACAAGAACAACAACAACAACAACGGCAACCACAGCAACTGGAACGGGAACAAAGCAATTCACTATTCGAATCCAACGTTCGATCATCAACCACAGAGAGTTTATTTGAAAAGAAAAAAAAGGCAAGAGGTCAAAAAAGTTCTAATGAACCAAAATTACAAATTAAAGAATGGGACCCAAATGTCCCATATATGAACGAAATCAAAAAAGGGACAAATGAAAAGGAAAGATATCAAATCTATTTGGATCAATGCAAAGAGCATGGGACAACCCCTGCGTTTTATTTAGATGTCGCGACCCACTTCTTCACACAGGGATGGAAAAAAATGGCAGTTCGAATCATTACCAACATTTTGGAATTGGGGCTCGAGAATGTGCAATTGCTTCGAATAGTGGCATACAAATTGGACGCAGAGGACTTTGTGAAGCACGCACATGATTTATTCGAAAAGGTCCTCGTTTTAAGCCCCGAGGAACCACAAAGCTATCGAGACATTGCCCTCGTGCTCGCAAAATTGGGCATGCACAATAAGTCCCTTGAATACTTGATCAAAGTGCTGACGGGGAAATGGGATAGCAGATTTAACGAGATCGAAATAACAGCGCTACACGAATTGAATCATCTATTGCAGAAGTACAAGAGAGAAAAAATCACGTACAACCAAGATTTATTGTCGACTCTTCCAGAGGAATTTATCGTCAATTTTGAACTCGATCTGAGAATTGTTTTAGGCTGGGACACAGATAATGTCGATATCGACCTTTGGGTTATTGAGCCTACAGCCGAAAAATGCTATTACGGCAACAACCTTTCAGAGATCGGCGGCAAACTGTCCAGAGATTTCACTCAGGGGTATGGCCCAGAGGAATATATTATTAAAAAAGCACAGCGTGGGTTTTACGTCGTACAAGCAAAATTCTTTGCAAAGAACAACGCAAAGTTATCAGGCAAAACTTCTGCAGTTCTTTCCTTCTTTACCAATTACGGCAGAGAAAATGAAAAAAAATATCAAGTTAATGTTCGATTGGAAGGTGTTAAGAATTTTATAGACGTCGCATATATTGAAATTGATTTCTAAGTTCATATTTTGGACTGTACAAACTATAATTTCACAAAGATGTTGTTCTTATTAAGCAAAAAAAATCTTTTTGAAATTGGTGTGTAGAAAAATCAGAGATTGGGTTTTTAAAAAAGACAATTTTTTTCTTTTTCTTGCTGTTTTTTTTTTTTTTTTTTTTTAGTGCTTTAAACACAAAAGACTTTTGTAAAAAATTTTCTCTATATTCTTTAACTGGGAAAAAGTATCAACTCTTATCAATAAATTCTTAATTTTTTTTTTTTTTTTTGGATTTTCCATATTGTTGAGCAATTATTTAATTAAATACCATACCTAAAAATGGGTGTTGATACAACTTGTATAAAATATCAAAATATCAAAAAAAGTAAATAAACTATTTTTCAAAAATTTTGACTCACTTTATAATGTTAATGAAAGTTTTTTTAAGGGTTTGTAACATATTACTATCAAAAAAATATCTCAGTATTCTTATCAATCAAATATTTTTAAATTTTTGGATCAGAATCATTTTTTCAAATTTTGTAAATTTTTGTTTTGTATTTTCAAATGATTCTTTTTCTTTCTCTTTTTTTCTTTTTCTTTTTTAATCGTTTTTTTTTGATACTTTTTTTTTTGTAAAAGATCATTTGAAAAAAAAAAAAAAGATCTTTGAAATCACAAATAAATACAAAGATAATTGAGACTATGTAATTTATTTTAAAATGAATTTAATTATTAGTAAAAAATCTTGCTGTAAAACTTTTTTTTAAAGGAAATTTCAGGTAGTAACATTTTTTTAAAATCACATAAGCACTTTCCAATAAAGTAGGGCAAATTTATTTTAAAATATATCTTTTAAACACAATCTTAACAAAAGTATTTGAACATACAAATTAATTAACTACCATTTATCGATTATTGATAATAATTCAATTTGTTTCTTAATATTGTGTTACATAAATATAATATATTAAAAGTTTTGATCTTGATTTTATCTTATATTTTTTAGGAGCTACAATTTGGTGTTTATTATTTTCTTTTTGTTTGAAAAAACTATTTTCATAACTTGTTTAATCTCAACAAAATTTCAAATAGAATTGAAAACATGTAACTGTATTTTTTTGTTTAAAAAATCATTTGTACCCTTTTCATATTTCCAGTTTTTTATTGAAGTTTGTAGTATATTGTTTTCACCTAAAAAGGTGTTATTTTTTTTTTTTCATTTTTTGAGAATATTTCAACTAACATGCTTTAAAATAAATACCTTAGGTATTTATTCAATTGGTATTAATATTAAACTTAATTTGATAATATCAATTAATGAATACTATCACGAACAAAGATGATTTTTTATGAAATGTAAAAAAAAATGCCCCACTTTTTTGGAAATACCTTATGTCCATTTAAAAAAATGTTACTACCTGAAATAATAAATTGAAAAAAACTTATTCTTTAGTATTCAAGAACCACTAACAATTAAATCTGAATTGTTAATTCGCTTTTTAGTTATTATAAATATATAAAAACCCGATATTTTAAAAATTAAAAAAACAAAAAACCAAAAACTAAAAAAAGGTGAGTCACAATTGTTGATATTGAGTTTAATTATGAAAATTTCTCTACTCAATTATTAGTGAAAAGAATTGGTATCTTTAATTATGGGAAAATTTCTTCCCAAAACTACATAGTTAAAAAAAAAGAGAGAGAAAATGTAATTGCAATGAAAACTGTTATTAATAGTTTATTACAGAAAATTTTAATAGAAAATTTTATATCTCTATTACAGTTAATTTTTGAGGTCAATTCAAAATGATATACTTAAGATTCATGTAAGATTATTTAGGGATATTTTTTAGTTTGGGGGTGGATCTTTGTTATGGTTAAATAAGGTTCTTTTTGAAGTATTTGTTAACTTTTTAATATATTTGTGGATGTTAGTTATTATTAAACTATATTCAAAAAAAATTTGCCTTTTTTAAACAGTTGAAATAATTACATTATAACACTGTTACTTCGAATTTGGAAATAATTCTAATTTTAAAAAGGATCTAATTATTAATCTTTTCTGTTTTTATTTCTTTTCTTTTTATACAGCTTAATAATTTTTTTTTTCATTAGATCTCCAATTATTTTTCGAATGATTGATAGAAGCTGAATATTGAGTTGAATCTATCAAATATTCACAAAAATACCCGAAAATCGAAAATACTCAAAAATTTTTTAACCACGAAAAAACACTTTTTGAACAACTTCTAAGATTCACTCATGCCAATATACTCAGTTTAAAGGTAAATTTGGAATTTTATTTTCAAAAAAATTTTTTTTTCTGAAAATATCAAAATTCAAAAAAATTAAATTTTATGGAATGGTATCAAGCCCATTTTATGTGGAAGGAATTGGTATCCTGTATAGCTGTAACATTTCTGATCATTTCGAAATGGTATTAACTAAATGAGAGAAAATGTACTTGTTAAGAAAATTTCTAATTGTGTATCATTATCCTATAAATTTTTAAATATTAAATGTTTTCCTAAAAGTAACTGAGTAATATCTAATCGTAAAACACATACCCATATCCTACATAAGGCGGCCCAAACCAAACATTATTTAACTTCCCATTCTATAAAAGTAACTGTTTTACTAAAAACATACCAAAGGTACCCTGACATAACCCATACATAACCCAAGCATACAATGACATACCCACACACGTACCCTAATAAGTACCAACAATAACTCAAATATACCCAAAAGGTACCAAAACCTCTTTAGAGTAGTTTAAAGTAGAAAAAAAAAAAAAAAATATTTTGTCTGAAAGTAAAATTGTTATTTTACAGTTAAACTGAGTATATTATCACTAGGCAATCTTAGAAGTTGTACATAACGTGTTTTTATGTGGTTAAAAAATTTTCAGGTATTTTCGATTTTCGGGTATTTTCGGGAATATTTCAAACACCCATTGAGTTTATTTAATAGAAATACTCACAAACACTTAATTGATAGTATCTAACTATTTGATCCATAAACAATTGTTGGTGAAATTTCAATAAACATTACAATACCTTTTTTTCGGCTATTTTCATCTTTTTTGACACAGATATTTTTTTTCTTGTTTTTCTGTTTTTCTTTTATTTTGGGTAAAAATGGTTACTTATAAAGAAATTAATAATATGTAACTACAATATGATTGTCATTTATGTTTTGAAAAACTACAATAAATTGAGTTTTATTTTGTCTATTTTTAATTCTAAGTGTTTCTAAAAATTATTGGAATTAAGTTAATATATGTGTGTTTTCATGGCGGTGTAAGAATGGGAAAACATGTTTGAGTCTGGGAGGATAAATTATTCAACGTTAAACATTTTATTAAATGATTTTCTTAGCTATATATGAGTAGATATTTATAATATTGGTTATTAGTAAATATGATATTTAAAAATATCTATTTAATTTCTTATAGACAAACAAATGATCATATCTTAATTTTCAGTAATGTTATATAATTAAAAATTATCATTGCTATGGTATTCTTAATTTTTTTTCAAATATCATCTAACAAACATACATAATGCTTGAGAATTAAAGATACTAATTTGTTTCAATTAAAAATAAGTAAAATAATTTTTGTAACTATTTACATTTTTTCACATTATGTAATTTTATGAAAATTGGTAATTTTAGATCTAAAAATGAAATTTTTTTTCAGAATTTTATTATCACTTCTGTTATTATACACTTTGAATTCCAATAGTGAATTAATTAATTTATTTTTTAAGAGATTGAAATAATTAGAAAAAAAAAGTTTACGAAATAAAAACAAGAAGAAGAGAAATAATTAAAATATTATAATAAAAAAATAGTAGTATCATTTATTAAAACAAATTAAAAAATTTTTACTGCATCTCATAGGTTTTCTCAATTTAATGAAAAAAAGTAAAATAAAATATTTTCACTTAAATTCTTTCTAAAACTTGAAAATCACAGTTGGAATGTTTTGAATTGTAAAAAATAAAAAGGCACAATTATATTTTCTTCAATTTTATATTTATTTTTAGAAAATATATAAAAATTCTGAATAAAACAGAAAAATTCGAGATAATTGTTATTATACTAGTATTAATTCAAGAGAAATTGAAAATTTATTATATTTTCATTATATTTCTTAAAATAAAAAACAAAAATAAAAGGCAATTAGGTTTCCTATAATTCAAAAGAATTGATTAAAATCAAAATATTTAACTCAATTTTAATAAATTCTCAAAAAATTAAGCATTGGATAGCACCTACTGTCATTAATAATGATAAATTGGTAATATTTTGTAATCTGGCAAGTTTTAATCTTTTATGAGTTGAAAAAACAAACTGAAAAATGAAAAAAAAAAAAGCAAGTTAGAAAACAACAAAAAAAAGGTTGTTTCAAAGGCAGTTGGTAAAAAATCAAAAAAAAAAAAAAATAACAGTCCATTTTAATCAAGAATACTCATTAAAACAGACACCATCCTGTTAACACAAATTTTGCCATTTTATTATTTCTGGGAAATCGTGAATGCTTGGATAAGAGGTAGTTGTTTAGTAGATTCCATTTTTTCTTTTTGATCTAATCTTTTTTGATCGTTCCAGTTTTATTTTTTGTCTTTTCTTTTTATTTTCAAGTTACCAATACTAAAATAGTTACTATCCTTCCAGTTTTAGTAGGTAACCACTTGATTTTTCTCCTTAGTAAACCTTCTCCCCAATGAAAAGGAAATTCAAGGAGGTAAAAAATCAAAAAAAATAAAAATATAATAATTTATTAAACAATAATTTTTATATTAGATTTTTTAGAGTCACAGAAATCACACAAACAATCTATCATTAATACAGTTTATTTAAAATTACAACATATTTTAATTTAACATGATTCTATTTTGAGGTTAAAACCTTATTTTACAATAATCCAAATCAATTAAAATGATTCACAACAAATAATAAGGGGGTAAGTGCATTTATCCTTTTTTGAGTGCCACCATTTATGTGTAACTGAACTATTCAAATCATTTCTTGAACCAAATACATGAATTTTTGAAAAAAAATATCTAGGTAGTATAATTCCTAGAGTAATTAATTTACAGACCAACTTTTAAAAAATAGGAAATTAAAATAATTTAAAAAATTGACAAAGAAAAAAACAGAACAAAATAGTTATTTATTGATGTTGTCTTGAATATCTGATTTAATTGCTTCTTCTTTTTACTTGGTTTTATTTTTAATTCTAAATGGAAAAAATTATGTTTTGAAAATGTTTGATTAACAATTTACTTTTTATTGACAAAGAATTCCGAAAATAAATTTAAAGGTAATATTTTCCTTTTATTCCATCTAATTATCGTTTGTGTTCAAGAAAATAGGGATAATGTTTGAATTTTTCTTTCAAAATAAAGATTTATTGAACTATATGTTTGGTTGATTTTAAAATTATTTATTTTTCCATTAAAAATGAGAACAGATATTAATTCTGAATTCTAATTGTAATTATTTCTAAATTTTTCTTTTATTTTGTGTTTGAATCGTTCGTAGTTGTTTTTTTGATTCCAATGATTCAACCCCTTTACTTTAGTCTTTGAAAGGATATTATTTGGTTTTCTTAATTTGATAAAAATATTTGAAAAAATATTTGAAAAAAGAATTGTAAAAACAAATTTATAAAAAAATTTTATGTAAAATAATAATAAATAGTAATCAGGTTAGAAAGTCCAGGTAATTAATTGTTTGAATTCATCTAAATTAAGGAGATTATGAAAACAAATTATCTAAAATGATGCTTTGATCATTTTTTGTATTTTTTTTTTGATTTCAACATATTTATCTGGAAAGGTAATCTTTTGTTTGGTCTTCTAAAAGAATATATTTCTTACAAATACACTTCTTCTGTAGTGTCTATTTTTTTGGTTTATACTTGGATTAATTTCAACTCATAACCAAAAACACATACAGCCATGTCAAACCTGGTGCACACGATTTAACTTAACTTGTTTTAAAATTTTCATTAAACTTTTTTTAAACACCTTTAAATTGAAATTCACTATTGTTTTTTTGGTCACAAATTTTCTTGTATTATCCTTAATATCCAAGATCTCTTACAACATGGAATTTTTTAAAAATAATTTTAAAAAAATTAAAAAAAAGGAAAAACTTGTTTAGAAAGCTTTTCATTCAGTTATTCTTGACTTTTGGTGTTAAAACATTATTGTAGTTTTAAACAGATCTATAAGTACAAAGCAAGTTTAATGAAAATTTTAAGTTAAGATAAATTGAATCGTGTACACCAGGTTTGAAATGGCTAAATCTTAATCCAAATAATAATCATTAAACTAAAAATTTAATCAAAAAAATGTTCATCAAAAAAATCGAAAAACTCTGAATAAACTTTGATTAACTTGTATTTCTTTTCACAAACAGAATAGAGCATGTAATTTTTTTTTTGATTTCAAAGTTTCAATATCCAATTACACTCAAAAAAACATTTTTGAAGTAAGGTTATTACAATTAAAAGTTTTCACACTTGTAAAATGTACCTACCACCTTAAATTAAACCCATTCACCCAGAATTTACACAACAAAAACAATTCAAAAAATGGAATTCCTTTATTGACAGAACTCAAATTTATTCTCTGTTTTTGTAAATTTATACAATTAATTTGAAAATTCATCTTTAATCTCTCATTTTTTTATTTTATTTTTCAAAAATAGAATTTTTCCATAATGACTAACTTACTAGGAATTGGGGCTAATTCAGGGCACTGGAAAAAAAATAGCACTCACGATAAACTAGAACCTGTTACAGTTTTTCCCGAAGAAGTGAAAACTATAAATCAAGTTGTTTCGGATTATCGAACAAATATTCTTTTTTTAAGCGACGAAGGCAAAATTTATGAAACAACTAACGACAGATACAAGGAAAAATTAAAAGCACATGAAAATTTACCACCCATTAAAAGTGTCCACACTGGTTACCATCATTTTTTCGCAATGTCAGATGAACCCGATCCAAAAGTTTATGGGTGGGGCTTTAATAACTATTGTCAGCTAGGCTTACCAGTCAAGAAAACCTATGACAAACCAACGTTAGTAAATAAATTCAAAGAAATCAAGATCCACGAAATCCATCCTTTGGGTTATGCTTCTGTCTTTTTGGACACCGAAAACCATATTTTATATGGGTGTGGGAACAACTCAAGTGGCCAAACAGCGATCAATAAGAACACTACTGTTGTTAAAACAATTACAAAATCTCAAGAAGATGTTATTCGAGTTTTCACAGGTTTTTCTGCACACTCTTATTTAGAAAAAAGTGACGGTCACTTATATGCGTTTGGAAGTTCTTGTTTGTTATTTATTTTTGAATCTTTTTTTCTTGTTTTTTTTCTTTTTCTTGTTTTTTGTTTTTGTTTTTCTTTTTGGTTGGATCCCAAAGTTTTTTTTATTCTCTTGTTAAAAAAAGGTTTTCATTTTCAAATCAGTTTTTTGGGTTGAACTTTGGTTGAGAAAAGAATTCATTTTTTTTATTTTTTTCTCATTTTATTCACTAAGATGTATTCGTTGCTTAATAAAAACAAGTCCCAAAACTTCATTTGAAACAAAAGTTCTCAACATAAGCACAACACAGGTAAGACGTTTTTGACAACGCAAAAACTTTAAAAAAACCCCGTTGACATGCTTTGCGACCGCGTTGAATAGAGAGTTTTTTCGAAAATTCGCGTTTAATTTTGAGATTTCTTTATTTATCTAACTACATCTCAAAATAATTTTAATTATTGGAACTGAAAATAAACTTAACTAAAAAATTAAAACCATAGAAATAATGATTTATTTTATTTATTTGATTTGGTTTGTCACCAAAAAAAGGAAATAATCTTAAAAATTTTACTTTAAAATTTATTTTGTTATTAAAGGCTTTTCAAAAATAAAATTTCTGATCGATCACAAAAAACAAAAAAACAACAAAAAAAATATAAAAATTATTAAATACAGAAGAAAAAAAATAAAGTTATCTGGTTCATGAAATTAAGACGTCTGTGTGTATCGAGGGTTGGTATTTTCTCTAGCTGTGTTGAAAAAAAATATACTTATCAAATTCTACAAACTAAACTGTATTTTGTGGACTATGCTGAAAATTTCTCTTCATTGGTTAATTCGCTTTTCTCTATCCGTGTTGGAGTTAATAAATATTATGAGAGAATGAGTGTATGTTAAAAAGAAGTTCTATTTGAATTCTTTTAAAACACAAATAAATGAGGAAGGAATTATTACTTAAGTGGAGTACATCTTGAAATTATTTTCACAATGATACAAAAACCCTTTTTTTGATTTCGAAACGGATATTTTTAGTCAAAAATCAATAAAATAATTATTTCAAAACAATTTTGTAAAAAGTAAAGTAGAAAAAATGAATTTATTTTTTTAACAAAATACAAAACAGTATTTGAAAGAAAATTACTTTAAAGGAATAAACTGTGGTGATAATGTTAGTAGGAAAAATTTTTTTATTTCGAAATTCAAAACAAAAATTTTTTTTTGAAATTTAATTTGTAGTTCAAAAGATGAAATAGAACCATTCAGGGAAAAATAATTTCTGATCAATTATCCAAGTTAGAAATTTTGAAAAAAATTTTTTTAAGTGATTAATTTTTCCTTTTCAAAAAAATTTGTTTGTGATCAATAAAAATTTTTATGTAGAGAAAAGAGTGCTATTTTCCCATAGAAAAAATATAAGACTGTTATGAGAAAAATGTTTGACACAAAAAAATGTTTAGACACCATTTTTAATTGGGAACATTAGTAAAATTGAAAATCAAATCCTATTGATAACTAGATGAATTTTATATAAATCCAGGTTTAAATGTGTTACAAGTTCATTAATCTGTGGTGTGTGTAGAATACTCATTTGAATGGTTGATAACTAAAGTAGATCATGCTATTTTAACAAAAATCCAAGTTGTAGTAAAGTTTACTATTAATTCTGAAAATGGTCATTTTTAAACTTGCTTTAGATTATAAGAGATAAGGTTTTGAAAAGGTAGAATTACATTAATGGTTATTCTAATAAGTAGATTATTGTTATTTTCTTTAGTTATTTCACAAACAATTGAAATTAAAAATCATTTTCTGTAAGGTTTCCAATTAAAATTGCTGTCCAACTATTTTTCTCTCAACAGTGGTCTCTCAACATTAAAACCTGATCATGATCTAAATTGGTAAAAAAGTGAAAATTGTTCTACTTTTTTCCCATCTAAATACCAATTTTTTTTTTTTGGTGTTTAAAGCGTTTACAATTTTCAAAAGATTTAAACGCAAAAACTCTTTTTGATTTTTTGGCGTTTAAAAAATCCAAAATAAAACGCTTTCAACGAGTTTTAAACGAAAAAACTCCCAAACAAACGGAAAAACGCGAATTTCCGTTGAATTTAACATGTTTAAACGGTATTTCGTCCTACCTGTGAAAAGTAATATTATTTCATTGTTTGTGATCTTCAAAAACTTTGAGGTATTTGTATTAACGTCTCTGAAAATAAAAAATCCAAAAAAGCTTTTTAAAAATTATGTTTCCAAAGAAGAAACCCCTTTCACAATCATATAAAAAATTTTTGAAAAAAAAAAATTAAAACATTTGCTAATTTTACACTTTTTAATAACTTCAATTATAATAAGCACTATTGGTTAATAAAAGAGCTATGAACAAATAATATTTACAAAGATATTTTATGTTTTAAGTTGGAAAATTCAATTTTCCAGGTTCTATTAAGATTATTTTTTAAAAATATAATGAAAAAAGTTGAATATTTTTTTGCCTTTAGTTAAGAATTCATTTTTTTATATTTTAAAAGTATTTTAAATATAATCAATATCTTTCAAAGACGTAATCAATTATTTGGACTATTAAGGGTATAGTCATTTACCGTGAAAAGGCACCATACTCAAGGAGTGACCTGAGACCAAAAAGGGTATTGTGAAATAGGCCTTCTTTTGGTTGACAAAATTCAAATAACAAAAAAAAAAATTCCATAGGATCTCTTTGACAAAAAATTCAACGAAGAAAAAGAGTTCTCAATTTCAAAAAATCAAAATTTTAAAAAAAAATTCATCTTTTCTCATTTTCTTTTTCAAAAGAGGTTAAATTTCTTTAATTTAAAACAAATTGATTTCTTGTAATTCGCAATCAATTTTATTCGATTTAATCTGATTTGTGGTTATTTTAAAACCCTCTAAATTTGACCAATTATAGATTATGTAATAGTCTTTTCAATAAAAATAACTCATTTGAAAAAAGAAAAAAAAAGAAAAAAAAAGTCACCAAGATCTCAAAAAGCGCCAAAGAGCGACACTTCAAAACTGACATAGTTGTTTTCAGAATTGTAATTCACAACCATTCTAATTGGAAATTGAGTGTCGCTATTTGGCGCTTTTTTCTAAAAATGTCCTCATTTTTGGTTGTTGATTTTTGGAGATCGATCGTACATCATAGGTTGGTTGGTTTTTGATTGGTATTAGGTCCTCAATAAAATTACTAAAAAGTTTTTTTCCATTTCAGAATAAAAAATTTCACCGTAATGACTCTACCCTCAAAGAATTATTTGTTCTTTTAAATTGGAAAAAATATTATTTTTTGATTTATTCATTAGGTTTTTTTTAATTTTTGAAATAAACAAAAAATTTAAATAAATTTTCGGTTTATTCCAAAAAGTATAAAAAACTGCTATTAGGTTTTCCAGAAGTTAAAAGAATAGAGAAAAATCAAAGATTTTACTCAATTCTTTTGAATTCTGGAAAACAGCCGTTAGCTTTTTTTTAATTTAAGAAATAAAAAGAAAATTTCAAAAATTTTCTTTTTATTTCTTAAATTAAAAAAAAGCTAGGCACTTGACAGCACTTGGCGGACACTTTCATTAGGTTTTCCAGAATTTAAAAGAATAATTTAAAATCTTTGATTTTACTCAATTCTTTTGAATTCTGGAAAACCGCCATTAGCTTTTCTTGAGTTTTCGTTGAATTAAAAGAAAATTTCAAAAATTTTCTATAGATTTTCGTTAGGTTTTTTTGAGTTTTCTATTTATTTGTTAAGTGTTCTAGGTTTTTTTTACTTTTTGAAATAAACAGAAAATTTTAATAAATTTTCGGTTTATTTCAGAAAGTAAAAAAAACCGAGGCAATCAACGGCACTCTACAACACTTGAAGACACCTGATGGGCACTTCCGTTAGGTTTTCCAGAATTCAAAAGAATTGAGTAAAATATTTGATTTTTCTCTATTCTTTTGAATTCTGGAAAAGCTATTACTCTACGACACTTGAAAGCACTTCCTGAAACTCCAAATTTTTAAGAGTTTTTTATCCTAGTTATAATGAAGGCAGGACTATGGCTCATCGGATATCTTTTCTTTACAAAATGAATTGAAAAAATTTTTCGAAACAAAGACAAGAAAAAGAGAAAGAAAAGCAAGAAATAAAAAAGAGAGTACACAAAAATAATAATAAAAAAAAGAAAAAACTTCAGTGAAAAGTTTTTTTGTGCCCCAAGTGTTGAATGGGCTGGTGGTTGTTTCCTTTTCTGTCGTTTTTTTTTTTTGGATCGCCACCATAGGTTGTTTTAATAAAGAGTTCTAAATATTTGAACAACTATAGATCAAATGAAATAGGTTACTTTATTAAGTTTTAAATTAGAACTTTATAGATATTGTTTGAATCTGTATATAAAGCTGAGTTTTTAAGAAGCAAGAAGAATAGTTTTTCCAAATTTTCTTTTCAGTTACTTTGCTTTGCTTTGTTTTATACAAGTTTCTCAAGTTCAACAATCTTGTTTTCGCAAAATCCCAGTACAAGAAACCTACTCGACAGCAAAAACCCAGTACAAGTAACGACACAACACTATTAACCCAGTACAAGTATAAGTTATCTTCGATTCAGTTAAGTTCAGTTTGCTTCAGATCTCTACAGTTGCATAAGTCCAGCTCAATTCATTTTAGATCTGATCAGAATCTGTTTGGTTAGGTTATTAATGAAAAAGTCAACCAATTCTTATAATGATTTTTTCTGACTTTGACCTCCTCAAAACACTTCAAAAAAAAAAAAAAAGGGATTGGAGCAACCTAAGGAACCTAAGGAACCTAAATAACTTAAAAAAAGAATTCTGGAAAAAAATAAAAAGTAATAATAATAAAAATATATATATTTTATCTATTTATAAAAAAAAAAAAAGAAATTTCTCAATCTTACTTTCAATTTTGTTTTGTTATTTTTTCTTAAATTTAAATTTTAAATCTGAGTAAAAAATAAAATTTTTTAGTTATTTTTACAAAATACTTTTGGGAGTAAAAAAGGTGGGAAAAATCCTGAATTTGTTATTTTTTGACTAGTATTATTCCTAATAAATTCATACTAAACAAAATTCAAAATTTTTCCACACAGTGAAAACAGTTTAAAGAAACAACAATAATGCAATTTAATTCAAAATTGGAAATGAATTTTGATTATTGAAAAATATGAAAATTATTTTTTCACCATTTTAGTTTTTTGTTTGTATTTTATTTTTTGAATTATTCAACCTCTTTCGTCCGAACAAAAAAATTTTTTCAAGATTTGTATTTTGTTAAAGCTGAGTTTATTTTAAATAAGAAGAACTCGGATAAGATTATTCAATGGTATCTAACCTTTTGATCGATCAATAATTTTTTAATAGAATTTCCACAAACTTACCACTACGCTATTTCCAAAAAAGTGGGGCAAATTTATTTTAGAATATCTTTATTAAACTCAATCGTCATAAAACTATTTTAATATACAAAATCATTACCAACCATTTCTTGATTATTAATAATAATTCAATGTATTTGTTAGTATGGTATGAAAGAAATAGAAAAGATATAAAATTTTCTGATCTTGATTTTTTCTGATATTTTTTAGGGTTGAAAATTACTGTTTATTATTTTCTTTTTGATTAAAAAAATCGTTTTCCTGACTTGTTTAATCTCAACTAATTTTCCAATAAAATGAAAAATATATAACTGTATTTTATTGTTAGAAAAATCATCTGTATCCTTATCTAAACCAAATTTCAAAAGTAGGGGTAAACTTTATTATAATTTCTTCTTCTTTTTTCATTTGTCTTTCAAAAAATAAAATGATTACACTATATTTTTATTTATTAATCTATTTTGGTTATTATCTCTAAACACCTTGGTAAAATACATTAATATTCAAAAAAAAAAACAATTAAAAAAATTTTTTTCTGATGAAAAATCTGCCCCTATTTTTGAAATTTAGCTTATATTTCCAATTTTTTATTGAAATTTATCGTTCATTGTTTTCTCAGAAAAAAAGTGCTATTTTTTTTTTTCCTTTTTTGTAAATATTTCATTCAATAAACATCAACTCCATTTCACTCAAAAGGGGCCGAGCCAAAAATGAAAAATTCACTTTATTTTTAAGAATCAACCAAACTTTGATTGTTTAGAAATACGAGAAATAATGAACTTCATATTAGAGTCGATAATCATAAAAGAAAACCCTGAACAAACCATAAATTTCAAAAAAAAATAAATGTTAAAAAATTTTTTGGCCACTTTTCATTGGTACATCTCGTGCAAAATTCTCAATTTCTTTAGGAAATTAAAATTGTTGACTATAAGATTTTTTACTTGTAAATGTATGAATTTTAAAAGAACATACAACTCCTAACTTTTATTAATGCTAATTCGAAGTTTCAAACATTTTTTTTTTTTTCAAATTTATTTTTTTGAAAAAAAAAAAATAAAAAAGAAAAGAAGAAAAAAAAAAACAAAGCAAAATACAAAACTAAAAAAAAATTTTACAAAATGAGTAAAAATAATTTTGATCTAAAAATTGAAAAAATAGTTTGAGAACAGTAATGAATTAAACTCATAGAGTGTGTTCTATTTCTTCAATAAAACTGGGCCACTTTGACTGAAAAAGAGTTTATTTTGAAATAAATACCATCGTCGTTGATTTAATTAGTATTAATATTTCACTTAATTTGGTATTGTCAATTAACAAATAGCTCCACTAAAAAAGATGATTTTTTATGAAATATCAAAAAAAAAATGCACCACTTTTCCAGAAATACCTTATATTTTTTTGTTATCCAATCTCAAAAGTTTTTGAAACATGTCTTTATTTTTTTTTTTATTGAGAATTTTTTATTTTTTGTTTTATGAGTATTGTAAATTATAAATAATTGTTAATATTTTAATTATTGAATGGATCTAAACTATAATTCAAAATTTTCTGAAACACCAAAATTCAATTTGTGGAAAAAAAAAATCTTATTTAATCAATTTTCGAAGAAATACCCCATTAGAACTATTCACTAATTGAAATTTTAATAATTGTTTATAAATTACAATACTCAGAAAACTAAAAATAAATAATTATCAATACTAATAAATTATAGGTGTGTTAAAAAATTTAGGAGATGAGCAAAACAAAAAAATGCATTGGTTTATTGTTAAGGGTTAGATGAAACCTCATCTAATCTGGTAAAGAGAGAATTTTGAAGTGACTAAATTTGAGACTTCTAATTCAAAGAGTATCTATATATAGATACAGTCATCAGAAGTATTTGAATCTTAATCTAGTTTTCTAAAATAAAAAAAAGAAAAGAAAAGAAAGAATAAAAAATTAAGAAGTAGAAAAAAAATGATCGAAAGAAAAGAATGAAGAGTGGGAAAGATAAAGAGGTGTTTAATAATTGTTGTGAGAGACCTGAAATTTTCTGGTTTGAGTGGATTTATTGATATGTTTTATTTTGTCTTGAACTCCTTTTTCCTAATTGCGTGTTGACTCATGTGGGCCAGAATATATTCTATGGTAATGTAATAGATTTCTTTGATGTTCATTCTCTTCAATAATTCATCTTGCGTTTTTTTTTGACTATTATACTATAGTCGAAAATTTTGATTTTTTTAAGATCATTTTTTCCAGTGTTTTCTGGTTCTCTCATATTTTTCACAGTTCCCAAATAAAGTGGTCTATGTCATCAATTTTTTTGTTACAACACGGGCATAATTTGTAATTTACTCCCTTTTCCCATCTCTATGTGTATCTAAAAAAATGCATTGGTAAATTTGTTTAAATTCTATTAGGAATATTGATCGATCAAATGGTTAGGTACCATTGAAAAATTTTATTTGAGTTCTTCTATTTTGAAAAACTCAACTTTAACCATATTATCAGTTGTTGAAAAAAATTTTGATCGACCGAAACAAGTTACATAATTCAAAAAATGAAATACAAACAAAAAACTAAAAAGATGAAAAAATGATGTTCATATTTTACAAAAAATCAAAATTATTTTCAATTTGAATCAAATTGGATTATTGTGATTCTTTGAACTGTTTTAACTTTGTGGAAAAATTTTGGAATTTTCGTTTAATTTGATATTTCTTTTAGATTTTATTTAATAAGATTTTTTTTTCCAAAAATGAATTTTAGGTGTGTTAAAAATTTTAAATTGGAGTTTAGTATGCTCATTTCTTGTGTATTCCTGCAGATTTTCATAATCAATATGGTACAGTTGAAAATAGTGCTTCTTACACAGTAGTGGAGAGGAGAAGATCTTGGTACCATGATGTATTTTTTGTCCCACTTGTGATTTCAACCTAAGAGTACTAATATAATATTTCGAAACCCTTAGTCTATTTGAAATTCAGTTGGTGCTGTGGTCAGAATATTTACTTAAGTGATAATAAAATTGTATAACCCACCACACTTTAGTGAAAAAAATTTCAATATAATTCAATTTCTAAAATAAAAGCTTTATTAGATCATGTCTCAACCTCAGTAAACTGAAAAAACTCAACCTAATTGTTTTCAATTTTATTTATTCTTATCCAAGACACAAAACAGTTTTTTCGTAAAACAAATAATCAAACACCAAATTCTTTTTTTTTTTTTTTTTTTTTAGTTTTTTTTTTCCATAAGATATTTCTTTCGCTACAATTTCGGTATTTTTTATTTTTTCGAATTTCCAGTAATTGACACCAAAAAGAATATTGACTCTTGTGTGAATATTTAAAATTGAATGGGAATTGCCGATCAATAAACTAATAAAGAAAAAAAAATTCAAAGATAATAAACTGAAACATTTTTTCTAATTGTGAAAACATTCTTAAAGCACCTCTGTTGGTATAAAAACAGAAAATCCGGATTTTTACATTTTTTTTATTTTCACTTTTTTGGAAAGTTCTTTTCCAATTTAATCTAAAAAAAATTCGGATAAAAATAAAAACAAAAAAAGAAAAAAATTTCATTGAAAGATCTCAATGACAAAACAATATTTACTTGGAATGGAATAATAAACCCTTGAAATTCCAAGTAAATTAGATCTTGAGCCAGACAATAAAAAATATTATTTTTTCACACTTTTGCTCTTTTATTTTTTTCGATTTATTTTTGTTACGTAATTGTTTTTGAATTTTGTTTTATTACAATGCCTATAGTTGCTTAACACATTTGTATCATTCAATTCAGTTGCCAAAAAAAATTTGTTCTTTAATTTTTCATTTATGAACTAAAATTTCTTTCTTTTTTTTCTTTTCTTTTCTTTTTGAAAAAATTTCAACTTGCGTTTTATTGTGTTTGAAAAATTCTTCCTTTCATAAACTTTGCAATGATTAATTGTTTCCCATTAATAACACCCCTCTTTTTAATTCTCTGAATTTTTGACCCATTTGCTTCGTAACATCGAAAACTGTTTTTTCATGCTTTAAAAAAGACTTTTTAAATAAATGATTTTGAAAATCCCGATTTTTCCTTCTATACTCAAAATACTCCTTTAAAAATCTATTAATTTGGAATTGAATGAAGAGTTAATTGTTGAAATTTGAATTCAACAAGGTTAAAAAAGTCTAGATAATTTATTTTTTGATCATAAGAGATTGATCCAAAATAGATTTGTACAAAAAAACTAAATGTTTTCAAATACTACAATTTTTCGAACAAAAGAAGGTATTTATTTTTTTTTAGGAATAATTTTTTTTGGAAAATCACCATTACAATTTCAAATTATAATGGATAAAACTTTATTTAGTTTAAAGAGTAATACTGGAAAACTGGATATAATTGCTTTTTTTGAAGTAAAATTTTTTATTTCAAAATCAAATCAATAAAAAAACTCGGGGATTTGGTACTCATTTCCATTCATGGGATTTACTTTTTGAGATTATTTATTACCAAGTGAGTTTCGAAAATTACAAATAAAAACATCGGAAATAAAACCATTTGTAACTTGAATATCTGGTAGTAGTTAGATTTTATCCTTTTTTGGTTAAAGAAAATAAGAAAAAAGAGGAATTTATTTTCTCAACTCATTGAAAGAATAGTTTAATTTCAATTTAGGAAATTTCTAAAATTGTTTTGTTTAGGTGGAGTGTTTTCAACTCAGTACAGAAAAAAAGGAGTTGTATTTTTTAAAGAAAAAAAATAAAAATGAAATTTCTTTTTGTCCAAAAAAATAAAATGGTTTTCTTTATTTATTCGAATTTCCCGAAAAAACAAAGCTACTTCACACCCTTTTTAACTAACCGTTAAATTTATTTTTATTTTAGGAACTAAAAAATCAAAAAAACTTCGAAAATATTTTAATTTTTTTTTTAATTTTTAGCAAAAGATTATGGGGGTTTGTTGAACCCCAAACAGATAATCAAGAGTTGGTTTTAACAACATTCTAATCAAATTTAGATGTTTATATTCATCAAAACAAAATCTTTAAAAAAACACATTATCCCCATATATTAAGGCATATATATATAAAAAATTATTATTATTATTTTTCTTATTTTTAAAACGAAAAAAAAACAAATAAAATAAAATACTTACAATAAAAGTGGCAACTGAAAATATTAAAAGATCTAACAGTAATAATACTCTATCAAAAATGGAACTTGAATTCTCAGCAAATGAAATTAAAAAGATAGCAATTGGAGTTTCACATACAATTATACTCCTAAATGATGGAAGAGCCTATGTAGTTGGATCAACAAATAGCACTGGCTTTGCATCAAGATTGAATAAATTCGAACAATATCCACAATTTAAAAATAATAATACAATATTCAAAGACGTCGCATGTGGGTATAGTTCCTCTGGATTTTTAGCTGAAAATAATGAAATTTGGGTTGCTGGCCGTTTTAAATCCAATACAATTTCCCCACCAGCCAAATTAACCAATTTGGAACAGAATAGCAATATTTCCTTAAATACATTAGTAGCCTCCGGCAGTAATCAAGTATTTTTTGCATTAGAATTAGATCTAATTAATTATTTAAATCAAGATCTTTTAAATCTTTTAGAAAACGGATCTTTTGCTGATTGTCAAATTCAAAGCATCCCCGTTCATAAAGTTTTAATCCAAATCAGAATCGGAAAGTCATTTGATGAAGTCAAAAAATATTTGGAAGAAAATTGTACATTAAAAGAAATCAAAGATTTATTAAAATGGATTTATGGTGATCAAAGAATAAATTTCAAAAGAACAAATGAAATTTTAAATAATTTCGGAATTGAAAACCCCAAAGAGACAAAAACATTAAAAAGTGACTTGAAAAAATTATTATTTGATGAAAATACTTCCGATTTTACACTAATGGTACAAAACGATGAATATGAGGAAGAAGAGGAAGAAGAAGAAGAAGAAGAAGAAGAAGAAGAAGAATTACCAGTTCATAAATTCATTTTAGCTGCAAGAAGTGGATTATTTTTGAATATGTTCCAAAATCTTGATCAGAAAAATCTTAAAAAAGTCAAAGATTATTCAAACAAATCATTAGAAACAATCGAATTATTGATTTCCTTTTTATATACTGACGAAATTCCAATAACTGCAGATCATGACCAAGAATTCATAAAAGAAGAATTTGAAGATATTGTTGAATATTATCAATTAAATCCTAAAATTCCAATTTTGGATATTTTTGAGAAATGTGCCAAAAATTAACAAAAAATAAAATTATTATATTTTTAAAAATCTATTATTTGACAGAAAAAACAATTACCAAATTTTCCCAAAAAGAAAAAAAACAAAAAAAAAAACATAATGAAATTTTTAAAACTGCAAATAATGATTAATTTAAGTTCACAAAACAATATTGTTTCATTTTATAAAGTTACCAGGAAAATATTTTATTTTTTTTTTTGATCTTTTTATTTCTCAAATCTATTTATTTACTGATAAAATTTTTTTTTTTTTTTTTCAGGGAGTAGTATTTTTTAAAAATTCAATTGAAATCTTGATAATTCTTGAAATTTTTTTTTTTTTTGTAATTTGTGTTTCGACTTATGAAACGGATGAGTTAACCTCATTTAAACAATTTATTGATTTGAGTTTCTATTTTGAATTCCAAAATTTGTAGCTTTTCAATATAAAACCAAAAAAAATAACCTATTATTTTTATTTATAAATAAGTTAATTCTTGGAAATGGAAAAACATATTTTTCTTTTTATGTTGGAAAGTATTGATTTTGAAAGAAAATTTTTTATTTGGTGTTTCTTTTTCTAAGATTAATATTTCAAAGGTAATCTTATCCAATAAAACTAATTGAAGTATAGGTGTTTCAATAAATGGATATTTGAAAGTAGGCTTAACTACATGTTTATCATTTAAATTGAGATCTATTAAGCAAAAAAATTTTTTTTCTTTAAGGTTTGAAAAAAGTTGTTTTCTGATTTTCAAAAAATGAAATAAAATTGAAAAAAATTTTCAATTTTGAAAAAATTTTTTTAACAAATTATTTGGTCTAATTCAAAAGAATCCTTATAACAATTCAATTCACTTTTGGCAGAAAAAAAAAAATGATTTTGAATTTTGATGATAAAATTAACCAAATCCCTATATCTTCAAGAAAGTTTTATTTGAAATAATCGAATTTCATCTTTTAACAAAAACAAAATTTCTTGGTAAAAATTTTAAATGGCTTTAAAACTTTAATTATTATAACTATTCTTCTGAAAACAATTCAATTATTTTTTAATCCGTTAAATAAAACATTTTTTTTTGGTTAACTTAAAGTTTTATCTCAAAAAAGAAAAAAAATATTTATATTAATATTACTGGTAACAAAGACTTTTTCTGTATAATAATTATTAAAATGGTAATAAACGGGGTAAAATCTTGTTAAATTGAGAGAAATAAAATGAATTTCCAATAGTTTTCTTTTTCAGAAAAAAAGGAAAAAAAAATTGATCTAACTAAACCAATTTTCTTTTTTGGGTTTCTTAGTCGATCAGAATTTTTTGAAACTTCGAATCTAAACAATTTCTAAGTAGAGAATACCACCAATAAAATAATTTAAAATTTTGTCTTGTTTTCGTAGAAGAATGGTCAATTAATCGTCTTTTGAGTCATTAGAATAAGATTTTGAATAAGGAATTATCAAGAACTTCAGTATTTATTTACAAATAATATTAAAAAATTAAAATTTTATTAGATCTTTAAAAAATCAAATTCTAAATTCATATGAAGTAGGTTTATGTCTAATTCATATTTCTGATCTATTATTTAAATAAAATATTAAATTGTTCTTCCATATTGTTATTATTACTAGATTTTGCAAAAAAATACTCATGAGAAATAAACTATCATTTTTTTTTTTTCATAAGAATTTTTTAGGTTATTATTTTTATTGTAAAAAAAGTAGTTTTTGGTTATTATTCTTTCAGGAGAAGTTACCCAGATATTTATAAAAAACGATTGTTTTTTAACAATTAAAAAAAGTTTTTCCAATCAAGATAATCTCTTGAGGTTATATTATTATTTCGTTTTATTAGCTAAATTTTTAATTAATGATTTTTTCTGAAAAATATTCAAATATCAAAGTAAACTATTTTTTAATAATAATGATTCACTTTATAATGTTAATGGAATTTTTTTTGAGGGTTGATTTCAGTATTCTTATCAAAAAAATATTTCAAATTTTTAGGATCAGAATAATTGTTTCAAATTTTACAAATTTTTGTTTTACTTTTTCAAATTTTTGTTTTTCTTTTTCTTTTTCTCTTTCTTTTGTTTTTACAAGATTTCTTTTTTTTTATTGTTGTTTTTTTTCCCAAACGATCATATGAAAAAAAAAAAATTCTTTGAAAAGACAAATAATCACTAAAATAATTAAGATTATGTAATATCTTTAAAATGAATTTTATTATTAGCAAAAAATCTTCTTGTTAACTTTTTTTCAGTGAAAGTTCAGTAATAAAAAATGGGTAATGCTCTTTTCAAAAATTTTAATTTACTTCTTTTTTAGTTTTTGGTTTTATTTTTTTTTAATTTTTTAAATAAGCCAGGGTTTTATATATTTAGAATGACTTAAAAGTGAATTATTAATCAGATTTGATTATTCGTTGTAATTGAATACGAAAGGATATATATTTTTTTTTCAATTTATTATTTCAAGTGAGTCACAATTTTTGATATGGTGTTTCTATTAAATCATAGCTAGTGAGAAATATAAAAGACCAAGATTATAAAGTCAATCTATTAAAAAATTCAAGACCTTTCTGGGTAATCCACATTCTATTTAATTCAAAAAGTTATTGTTTTTTTTTTTGTTTTATTTTGAGTTTGGGAAAATAATTTCATCTAACAGACTTTTTTTTTTTTTTAATTTGAAAAATTTGAATAAAATCGTTTATTTTTACTCAATTCGATAAAGAATAAAAAAAATAAACTTGATTAGGTTTTTTTTTTGGTTTTTATGTTTTATGGTTAAAATCAAAAATTTTTCGAAAAAACTGAAAACATCAAGAAAACTATTGTAAGCTTTTCCAGAATTTAATAGAATTTTGAAAAAAAAATAACTTTTACTCTATTTATTAGAATTCTGGAAAATATGGTACTCTACTGCACTCAATGATACTGGTCACATGGCGTATTGTTAATATTATTATTATACCTAATAATTATTAATCATTCATGTCCTTTTCATCCATCCAGTACTATTTATTATTAATTTTTGTCTAAATTGAATTTAGATTTACATTTAATATTTTTAAGTTTTCTATTTTCTAATTAATATTTTCTTCTTTTTTTTTTTTGAAAACTTTAATTATTCTGAAAGATTTCTAAACACTGAGAACACTAATTTTTTTTTTAGTTTGTATCTTCTTTTTTTTCATTAAAATTCTGTCTTGAAAAAGTTTTGCTTCAGTTTAATAATTTATAGTTAGATGTATTTTAATTTTTAAAAAATTTGTTATTTTTTTTTATTTATTCAAACATCAATTAAGTCAAAATATTTTTGAGTTAGATTAAAAATTACTAATCCCTAGAATTATTCAAAAATACATATCTATTTTAACTTTTGTAATTTTACACATTATCTCTTATTTTTATATTTAAAAATTAGTTTTATTTTTTTAAAATTGTTTTTTTCTTTTTTGAAATTTTTTTTGTAGTTTTTTTATAATTTCTCAAGCCAAATTCGGAAATATTTAATTTCAGACAAAATAATTGATTTAAAATTTTTATCAATGTTTGGGTTCAACATATATTATTGGATAATTTTAACTGTTATTTTTCATAAAATTCTCTAATTATAAGAAAAACAAATTGTGAAAAATTAAACGATTAATAATTATTAACAATTCATAATCAATAATAGGGGTTGTTTATACATACCAAAATTACCAAAAAAAAAAAAAAAATGTGTTCATATTTCCAACTCTGTCTGAAAATACTTTGTTATCTAATTTAATATTAAAAAAAAGTTATGTTTAATTCAATCATAAAAAAACTAGGTAAAACAGGTTTTACTTCATCAGTTTTTGTTTACAAGTTAATAAAACACTGATTATTCAAATTACCTGATATTCAAAAATATTTTACAGAAAAAAAATCATCCTTAGTTCTAAATTCTCTGGAAAAAAAAATTAACAAAAATAAGTCTAATAAATCAAAATAAAGCTTTTCAAACAAATTAAAAATGAAAAAACAAATTTATTTATTTAATATTTTTTTTAGTTGGAATAAAGACATTACAATTCTACACTTGTTGAAATTATCTTTTTTCTTTCTTGTTATATTTTCAATTTTTGTGGTATATCCAAGAAAATATTTATACACTTATATTTGAATTTGTGACAAAATGTTGGAATAATTGAAGATCAATTGAGGCGTTATTAAAATGGAGATATACCCATCTTCTTTATTATTGGATTCAAATTTTATCTGACATAATTTTATAATCTTCCTCATCACTTAAAGCTTCTTTCTCTTTTCCAAATGAGAAATCAGTATAATAATGCAGTAAAAATGTTTCAATATTTTGACAATTTGCCAATTCATCAAAGGTATCCATGATTTGTCCATTGATATCTTCTTTTGCATATGTCTTTAAAAGTTTGATCGTTTCTATACGATATCCTGGAGAGTATGACCTTCGATATTTATTCTCTTTTTGAGATCTGTCTCTTCTTCGATTTTTTCTTGATTGTCTCACAGAGACTGTTTTCTCATTTTCTTCTTTAAACATTATTCTTGGATTGACAAAGACAGTTTTTGTGAAAAAAAATTGTTGAAAAAAAAATAAGAAAATAAGAAAATTAATGTCAAGTTGCATTTTTAAATCAAAAAACAGTTTAATTTTGAACACGAAAATCACATTGTTTAAATGGTAAAGCTAATCTTTAAGTACTGTTTCGACAATTTATTAATTATTTTAACTTTCGAAAATGAATCATTCCAAATAAATAGTTTTTTTTTTCTCAAATTTAATGTTTTCGGAAAAATTATTAAGTGCAAGTATAAAATCAAAACTGGGTTAGTTGGTAAAAAAATTATATGTGATCAGTCTTCTCTGAAAATCGATTTTCTTTTTTTCGTCCATTTGTAAATGGTTTTTGTTTCTCAAAAATTTTTTTTTCGAAAACACACGATTCTTTCCAACATAAAAAATGAAAATGAATCAGAGATAAATAAATTGAATCCAAGATCATCAAAAATTTTAATGTTTTGAAGGTACAACTACCCTAGATCTTGATTCTTTAGGGCAAATAAGGAGCTTTTTTTTACAGATATTCTTCTGTTATGATCAAAGATAAATCAAAATTTTCCAAATTATGCAATTAATCAAAATATTTGGAGAGAATTGAAGATTTGGATCATTTTCTATTGAACTGCCCAGCCTATGAAAATCATCTGAAAATTAAGATATCTGAATTAAAAAAAATTAATTCGGTTAATATAATTAAAAAATAATAATATTTCTAATATTATTATAAAAAGGGATCCAAACTGCTTATTAGCCTTAGTGGGTAATAAATTTATTGGGAGTCTTTAATAAAATTTATAAATAAAAATTTAGGAATTCTGTGAAGTACCTAAGTTTTTTTTAATTTTAGAAATTAAAAAAAGTCTAATGACTAATAACCATTTTGGAAAAAAAGTGAAGCATGGTTTTTAATGGGGACCATTACCGAAAACATAAAGTAAAATCAATAAAAAGAAGAAACCAATTAACTTCAAATAATAACTCCATTATATTATTTTCAATCAACCCAACAAATACAATTTAAATATACTTTTTTATATTGTAATTGTTAAAGTTGTTTTGGAGATCTCAAAAATAATCAATTTTTTGAACAAATTTATAATAATTGATCAACCAAAGAAAAGCCCATACCAAAAGATAGTATTAAAAAAACTGTTATTGTGGGGAATACTTCACATTTTTCTTTATTTATTTATTTATTCTTTTTTTCAGTGATCTTACTTTGAATTTTCAGTTTCTATTAATGTTCTCAATTAAAAACCATGTTGAGCTTTTTTCCTGTTTCACTTTTTTTCCAAAATGGTCAGAAGAGTTACAGCCAATTTATTCAACTTGTGAATTTTTTCTATCCTTTCTTAATATGTCCTTAATAAAATTAAGCACTATTTTTTTCTTGTTAATATTTTTCGAAATTAAGTTTTATAACTTAATTCAATTAACCACTGTGATAATTTTTTTTAGAATAAAAACACTTTCAACTTTTGAATACAGAAAATATTTTTTGAAATTAGTGTGCACTTTGTTATTTTTTTTTGAAAAATTCGGGTTGAGAAAAGCTTGAAATCAAAGAATAAGTTAATATATTAAATTAGAATGCTTTTTCAGAGAGTTTATCTTTTTAGTTGAACTTTTTTTTAATTTAACCATTTAAAACTAAAAAAAACATTTGAAGACCAAATTTGTGCCTTTTGTGAAAAGAAAATTCCCATAATTTAGAATTTGTTTTTGTAAATGAGTTAAAACAAGATAGTGTATCTAAAAATATACATAATTTCAGGTTTAAATTCAATGATTTTGGCAAAACATGTTTTCAAGAAAAAGTTAAACTGAAACTTTATTTATTTTTATTTTATCATTTTGTTTTTTTAATTGTATTAATGGAAAGTATTTGATCAGTTTTTCATTTTTAGTGTTTTTTGGGTCATAGGGACATATATTATTATTGAAAAAAAAAAAAACAATTGTATAAATTTTTTTCTGATGGAAAATCTTCCCCTATTTTTGAAAAATAGTTTATATCTTCTTTAGTGTATTTTAAGGGTCTTGTTAACAGGAATTTCAGAGTAAAAACTAAATAACACATCTTTTTTTGTAATGATAGTTAAATTTTCTCATTGAATAAAAGATCTTAAGAAGTTTAACCAATAGAAAAAAGATGGTTTTTGTAGTGTATGTTTCGAATTCGTTTTTGGTGTATTATCTTTAAATCACTACGGGTTAATGTTTTTCATCAGTAACTCTTTTTATCCCCATAAAAGAAAAAAAAAATCAAACCTAAAAATAAAAAATTGTTGTGTCTAAAAAAGATGAAGCAAGCAAGACAAAAAATCATATTGGTAAATTTGTTAAAATTTCATCAACAATGATTGATCAACCAAAATAGTTAGATACTATCAACTAAACATATTTGAGTTTGTATATTAAAAAGAATTCAACTACACTCAACTATAACGTTCTAACAATCATTTGAAAAAATTTTCCGATCAATCAAAATAAATGAGGTTTATTGAAAAAAAGGAAATAAAAACAAAACAGAAAAGGACAATATGTCCTTAATAAAATTAAGCACTATTTTTTTCTGATTAATATTTTTCGAAATTAAGAACTAACTTAATTCAATTAACCACTGTGATAATTTTTTTTAGAATAAAAACACTTTCAACTTTTGAATATCGAAAATATTTTTTGGAATTAGTGTGCACTTTTTTTATTTTTTTTTGAAAAATTTGGGTTGAGAAAAGTTTTAAATAAAAGAATAAGTTAATATATTAAATTAGAATGCTTTTCCAGAGAGTTTATCTTTTTAGTTGAACTTTTTTTTAATTTAACCATTTAAAACTAAAAAAAACATTTGAGGACCAAATTAGTCCCTTTTGTGAAAAGAAAATTCCCATAATTTAGAATTTGTTATTTTAAATGAGTTAAAATAAGATAGTGTATCTAAAAATATACATAATTTCAAGTGTGAATTCAATGATTTTGGCAAAAAATGTTTTCAAGAAAAAGCTAAATTGAAACTTTATTTATTTTTATTTTATCATTTTGTTTTTTTAATTGTATTAATGGAAAGTATTTGATCAGTTTTTCATTTTTAGTGTTTTTTGGGTCGTAGGGAAATATTATATAATATTTGTTAAAAACCAAAATAATTTCCAAATTTTATGGAAACCGAATTATTGTTATTTCTTTAAATAATTTTAACTGTGTCCAAAAGTTTGAAATTTAGTTTATTATTTCCTTTTGGTTCTTCTTTGAATTCAAAAATCTCTAATTTTTAATCATACTCTGGTGGTTGATCCAAATTATTAATAGAATTAAAATTCATGTTGGTGTTCATATTCATATCCATATTCATATCCATATTCATATTCATATTTGGTTGTTGGTTAGTATTTGTATCGAATCTAGTATTATTTTGATCAATTATTGGTTGCTGGTTAAAATCATTATTTTGAAATTGATTCTGATTTGGGATATAATTATAATTCATATAATTGTTTTGAATATCATTTTGGTTGTTATTCATATTTGTATTTGACGGTTGATTAAAATCATTATTTGTTCCAAAATCATTATTTGTCCCAAAATCATTATTTGTGTTCTTATTGGTGGTATCGGTGTCTAAGTCAACCATTTCAAGTTCCACTTGCGCGAGGTTGCCCGCACTGCGGCTTTTAGCTTTTTTCTTACTGAGAATAAATACGAAAATCAAAAACACAAACGCTACCGAGATGAGAGATCCGACTATGGCTCCAGTAGACGACGAGTCATCGTCTTTCTCAGAACCTTCATTCTCTTCGAATATCATTTCAAAGGTTGTTGTCACAACATTTGCATTGCAGTTGTCCTCAGCACGTACATAGATTACTAATGTGCGAGTGTAATAGGAAATTCCCGAGAAGGTTGTGGTATCTGGATCGAATTTAATCCAATCTGGCAGTGGCTTCCTGTTCGCCAGCTCTGCAGAATAGCTTAAATGCCCATCGTCTTCAAAGGAATCATATGGGAAGCTGTATTCGAAATGTTCCTCTATGGGAGTTTCAAAATTGGCAATGGGCTTTACGAGTTCCGGCGCTGTGTTCGAAACATTGAGCATAAAGGTATCGGAGGCGCTTTTCATGCAACCATCTTGGGCAATTACCTGAATTGTGAGGGATTCGCCGCAAGCCGGAAGATCGAAGGACGTGAAGGTTTTGTTGTGCGAATGGAAATCCAACCAATCGGGGAGTGAAGAGCCATTGGCAAGTCGGCAAGAATATGAGAGTGGCTCATGTCCGTTTGTTAGGAAGGTTCCGGGTGGCACCTCATATACCAATTGCTCTTCGTGCGATCCAATGACTTGGTCGTCAATGGTTTTGTTCAGGTAGGGATTGTGGTTAATGACATATATTTTGAATGTCTGGCTTTGTGTGTTATTGCAGCTATCCGAGGCATAAACGCTGATGCGATTGGATTTGTTGATCAGGCTACAGTCTGTGAGTGTGCCGTTTGTCTCGAATGTATGCGTCTCCTCATCAAAAAGCATCCAAGGCGGCAAATCGGATCCGTTTTCCTGCTCGCTGGCATACGACAGTTCTTCATATTCGGGGTCTTGGAATGTGTCGTCCGGGAACCTGTACGAAGAGGAATCACCAATATACCAAAATTGGTTTTCCAAATTGGAGTCTATTGTTGGGATTTCGTTTATGGATTCGAAATTGAAGTAGTTCGGATCCGATTGCGAACCGCAGAAGTTGATCGCGACGACTTGCAGATCCAAATCCTGGGTACACCAGGGGATCTCGTCTGAATAAAAGGTTTTGTTGTTGGAAAAGAAATCCATCCAATCGGGGAGTGGCTCACCATTGGATTTTGTTGCTTCGTACCGTAATCCTGGATCGTTTGATGATCGGTCTGGATTACGAAAGGCATAAAAATTGAACGTGTATCGCCAATAGTGGCTTGTTGGGGATGATGTTTGCTTGGTGAGATCATACCGTATCACGGGCTCCGAGTTGGCAATTGTTAGTTGGTAGCTTTCGCTGAGAGACAGGTTACACATGCCACGTGTTGCCGTGATCTCGATCTCGTACTTGTTCCCCACGAGCTGGCAATCGTCAATGGCGCCGATATACGTTCGGTTTTCAGGAAAAAAGCTTAGCCAGGGAGGTAAATCTGAGCCGTCCTGTTGTCTGCTCGAATAGACCAAGTTTTCATTATCGGGCGCCAAGAAGGTATCCTCTGAGAATCGGTAAACCCAATTTTCATCGTAGGGCGCTTCGCTTTGATCTGGCAATGCCCTGTTTAAGGTTGGCCGCTCCCCGTCGATTGTCAAGGTAAAGGAATCTGTAACCGTCTTTCCGCAATCGTTCGTCACCGTTATCTCGAGCAAATATTGGTCGCCAATGATGGAGCAATCAAAGGGCACGTTCCCGTTGAAGGTATGGTTGCTTGGGTGGAAATCTAGCCACGCGTCAAGCTCGGGGTGGCTCTCCAAATTTGCCTCATAGGTGATCGTCAGCCCCTCGTCGCCAGCAGAAAAGCTGTCGTCGGGGATTTCAAATTGGAAATACTTGCTGACATGGCAAGTTTGATCATCAATTGGGTTTGCAACCTTGGGCCTGATCGGTCCAAATGCTTGTTCGTAGATGAAGTACTTTGTGCCTATTTGCTCGATACCACTCCACAAGATTAGAAAGTGATCGGAGCTTGAGTCAAGGGCAAGGACATTTGGCTGTTTTTGGTAACGGTCCGTGATCCCATTGACAAGCAGCTCTGAGCCGATCCGTGAGTGATCATCGGATCGAAAGAATTGTGTGTATATGCCCTCATCCGAGCCATCTTGCCCGTCGCTCATCCAGGCTACAGCAAACCGATCGCCCTGCATGCCATATGAAGAGATCGAGATGTAGTCTTTGTCGTGGGCTAAGTCAGTGCTGACACGGAACTCAGACCCGACTTTGGAATTGTCAGCCGAATTGAAGAATTGGCAATAGATATCATGGACATTGTTGGCATTGTCATGCTTACTTTTCCAAGCAACGGCAAACTGTTGACCTGTGCTTAGCATGGAGGCTACACTTGCGCCGTATTGCGAATAGCTCCTTTCGGTGTTCACCAGGAACTCGGTGCCCGTGGTTGCGCCCGTGTACCCGTCGAATCGCTGGCCATAGACATTCCGATAGCTTCCAGTGTGGAGACTATCCCAAACAACAACAAACTCGTCGCCGTTCGAGATCAGCGCAACACTAGGCGCCATTTGATCGTTGCTTGCTTCGCTGTTGACTTGAAATTCGCTCCCAACCTTGGTGGCGTTTTCGTACCCTTCAAACATTTGTCCATAGATGTCAAAATTAGACGAGTGTTCACTTTCCCAAACAATGACAAACCGGTTGCCTGGAAGACAAACAACCTTTGGGAATTCTTGATCACCAGCTGTGTTCGTGTGAACTTGGAATTCGAGACCAACTTTGCTCGCATCAGTGGAATTGAAGACTTGCGCATAGACACCATACCCATCGCCGTCTTGTTGCAAACTTTGCCACGTAACAACAAAATAAGAAAGGTCCTTGCTTGTGTCAACCGAAGGGTAAGTTTGGCCGATTTGTGTGTACGTGTTTGCCTGGAATTGTTCAACGATTAATCCATTTGGAAACTCTGTTTTTGTTTTTTGTTTGTTAGAATGGGTTTTGTTCAGCTCAAGCTTTTGGAAAGGAGGAGAAAATCTCACAAAAATTAGAATTATAAAAATAAATTTATACCAAGTATTGCTCCATAAATATTTGTAGTTGTGCCGGATAAACTTGACCAAAGAACTACAAACTGCTCTCCTTTTAATTGGCTTGACGCTGGTGTTGCTGCATACTCATTCCAACGCACATTCACCTCATGGTCAGCATCAAGATATTTTTCAAAGTCACAATCCAACCGTACAAAAAGAACCAAACTCAGAAAGACTATGATTTGCAAACCTTTGATGTTCATTTGTTATTTCGTCAAAGAAATTATTGGGAAGATTTTGCAAAATAATGAAAAGATAATTTGAGAAAAGTCTCAAACAAGCAATTTTGACAAGAAAAAATGAAAATTAAAAGTGTCTATTTTTTTGAAAGTTTATCATAAGTTCCCTTTCTTTTATGTTCTCTTTGGAAATTTGATTTTTATCAATCTCGAAATTTTCAGATTTCCACTTTTTTTTTTAAATCTGATCATATTGGACAATTTTTGTTCTAATTTTTCTTTTCGGATTTTTTTCATTCGAACTGGAGTTAGTCTTTAGGTTTTTTAAAGTCTAACGATGTAGGGGAAATATTGTTCAATTATGAACTATTTTTGGAATTTATTTTTAAAACTTTCTCAATTCGATTTTTACCCTTCTAAAATAGACACACAATTTTTCTCTGTTGGGCAACAATTATTTTTGAGCAATGAATTGAATTAAAAAAGACATGTATGAATATTTGTTTCTTTTGCATCAAAATTCCCTTTTTTTAAAATTAATTGTGAAAAGAAGTTGATATTCGAAAGAACAGGAAGGTTATAGATTTTTACCAAACGACTAGGAAAATATTAAACATACCAATTACTTAATAACAGATTGTTGATAAATAAGTTGTAGGTTATTTTTATACTGTTGCAAAATTTTATTCTCAATTTTTCAAAGACCAAAATCTAACATAAAGTAACAAAATATTTCCACCATAATTGTTCTTATTTTCAAACATGTTTCAAAAAACAATAAAGCTTTTGAAGAAAAAATAATCAGAAAAGTAAATTTTTATCTAGTCAAATCCAAAAACTAAAAAACCCAAAAAAGAGTACAAAATAAATTTTATTTAGTTTGAGAAAAATCCATTCTTTTCAATTTTCATTTTTTGTTTTATTTTACTGTTTTGTTGAATCTTTGATTTGGTTGACATTTTCATGAAAAAATATTGGAGTTATTGTTATATTATTTTGTTTTAGATTTCTTTTTTTTTTGAAAGGATTTGTATTATTTAATATTTGGTAGGTCATAGTTTCAGATGTTAAATCATATTTGATATCTTTATAGAATGTTGAGTTAGAGGATCTTGTACTGTAGTCAAAATAACCCGTGCAAAAAAATATAATGCGTGTTTCGAAATAAAAAGAGTGTTATTTTGTTATAGTTGACCTAAACATTAACTCAATCAAAGAAACCAATAATAAACCCTAAAAAAATATGGTATTGGTTTCTTAAAGTTCTTTTATTTAAAAAGAAATGCTAAAAATGAAGGATCAAATTGGTAAATTTTATCTCAAAAAATCGAATTAAATTTTTTTGAAAATTTCATCAATCAAAAACCAAAAAATCAAAAAAATTGAATATTATGGAAAATTTACAACTATTTGCATGAATAATTTAAATTTTACTTAAAATAACCAGACCTTTACTTTCAAAATTGATTTGAACTTAGGTATACTATTTGGCAGTAGATTGGATGTTACCTTGGTACAAGAATAAAAAAAATCACTGATAATATTTTGAAACAGTGATTATAGTTGTTTAGGCACACATTATTTTGATCACTGTAAAAATTAAAAAGTTTGGTGATTTTTCGAATATTTGGGTTGAGTAAATCCTTTCTTTAGACTAATTCTACCGTCTTTATCATTTTCTCAACAATTTTTTGACAGTTTTGCAAAAAATGAGAACATTACTTTGATCTCTTTTTGAACTTTGGTTGGAATTTCCGAAAAGGTCAATTATAATTGACCTTTTCGTTTTTTTTTTTTTTTTACTTTTTTAAATTTATTTTTTAAGGTGAGTTGACAAAAAAACGAATTTGTTTGGTTAGTGTTCGATTTCGAAGAATAACAGCAACAGTCTTTAGAAATAAAGAGATCAAATTGTTTAGAATTAGGAAATGGTTTTTGTTACTTTGTATCTATACTGTTATGAAACTACTTTTGAAAAAAAACTGTTCATTTTTTACAACACTATTACTGGTATTTGAATTAGAAATGGGAAAATATTTTCACTTCCTTAAACAGATTTTACTTTTATAAAGAGAGTTCTCAATCAAGTAGACTGTAATTTAAAAACTCTATTTGAGAAAGGAAATTGAAAATGAAGTGAAAATTGATCCCATTTGTAATTCAAATACCAGTATACAAATCTCAGCTAAGACAACAATTTTCAATTGGTTGTGTTCTCTGAATAATAACGATTTAGCCTCACATTTAAATAGGAAGTGCACAGTGATCAAAATAATGTGTGCACAACGATTATAATCCTTGTTTCAAGATATAATCAGTGCTTTTTTTTTTATTCTTGTACCAAGGTAACATCCAATTTACAACCAAATAGTATACCTAATTTCAAATTAATTTTGAAAGAAAACATCTGATATTTTCAGTAGTATTTAAATGAGGAATGTAATTTGTTGAAAAATTTTCATAATATGTACTTTATATAAAAAACACTATTTTTTTTCTGATTAATATTTTTCGAAATCTAGTGTTATAACTTAATTCAATTAACCACTGGGATAATTTTTTTTAGAATAAAAACAATCTTAACTTTTGAATATCCAAAATATTTTTTGAAATTTCTCTGCACTTTTTTATTTTTTTTTTGAAAAATAGACTTGAGAAAATTTTGAAATCAAAGAATAAGTTAATATCTTAAATTAGAAGATTTTTCCAGAGAGTGTATTCTTTTTGTAGTTTAACTTTTTTTCAATTTATCTTTTAAAAATAGAAAAACATTTGAGGACCAAATTAGTCCTTTTTATGAAAATTTAATCCCCATAATTTAGAATTTGTTTTAGTAAATGAGTTAAAACAAGATAGTTTATCTAAAAATATAAATAATTTCAAGTTTGAATTCAATGATTTTGACAAAAAATGTTATCAAGAAAAAGTTTAATTGAAACTTTCTTTATTTTTATTTTTTAATTTAGTTTTTTTAATTTTTATAATAGAACCTATTTGTCCAGTTTTCAATTTTTAGTTTTTTTTGTGTCATAGGGACATATTCTCAATTTTTTTGAAATTTTTTGTTTTTTTTGATTGATAAATGGATTTATTAAAAAATTTATTCTATTTTTCGAGATAAATTTGCAATTTGATCCTTCTTTTTTAGCATTTCTTTTTAAATAATAGAACTTTAAGAAATCAGTAGAATATTTAATTAGGGTTTATTATCAGTTTCTTTGATTGGTTGATGTTTAGGTATTCTCTAACATAAAACAAATAAACAGACTTTTTGTTTTGAAAAACGGCATTAAATTTTTTTGCACGCTTTATTTTGACTAAAGTAATATTTTAAATATAAAAAAATGTATTTAATAAACTTATAATCAACAAAAATAACAAATATAACTATTGAAATCAGTTTTTCATTTTTTTTTTTTTTTTTTTTTTGATTATATAAGCGACCAAAGTTTTATAATTATCATTTTATTCTGGGTTAAACTTTTAAAAATGACAAAAAAATAACATATATACAATAAAGATTTAATTAGCTTATACTTTAGATCAACGTCTTATCACTTGCTTACTCTTTTAATTTTGGCTATTTTTAAATTGTGAATTGCTATTTTTTATTATTCAAAATAACTTTTTAGGATGACGAGAGAGTTTCTTATTATTGAAATTCGAAGAATTGCGGGATAAATCAAATTAGTAAATTTCATGTAGTTCAAGTTTAACAACTTATACAGTCAGTTTCACTTTTAAGGCACAAACTTGCAACGAAATTTAAGGCAAAAAAAAAATCTTAAATTAAAGCACAAAATTCAAATTCTAGTAAAAATAAATTGTAAAAAAAAAAAATTCCAAATTTTGTGCCTTAATTTGAGATTTTTATTGTGCCTTAAATTTCGTTGCAAGTTTTTGCCTTAAAAGTGAAACTGACTGTACTAATTTTCGAAAAAAATTTCAAATTAAAAGAGTCTTTTAATCATCTAACTAATCTAAATTGAATATTTCTAACAAACCTTAAAAATATAATAATTGTATGGAAAATTTCGAGATCAAATTGATCAATTTGTTTGAGTTTGGTACTTTAAAGTTGATTTTTGGAAAATTCTGTTTGAGAGAAATTTTTTCAATTTTATTTATGTAAAAAATTGCAGAATTTTTTACTTTTTTGTTATTTATTTTTCAGAAAAGAAAAATTGTAAAGATATTTTTTGTTTTTTGTTTGTTTTGTATTTTATTTTAATGATTGGTATTAACTATCCCGTTTCAAATAATAACTCTTGAAATTTTGTTCATTTCTCAAAAATAAACTAATTTAAATGCTCTTTAGGCGATATTAAAATTATCATCTATTGAGAATTATAATTAGCATATTTTTTTTGAATTCACTAAAAAAACTCGAGTTCTTGGTTGATAACACAATAGATCAACTTTTTTTTGAAAAACAATTTGATTTAATAAAGGTTTTATAGAGTTTGGAAAATGATAATTTTAATTTTTGTTTTTTTGATTAATTGGATGGACTTTTGAACAAGTGTAATTTAATTAATCATCGTTCTAGTAAGTGGGTGAGTTATAATTTTCAAAAGTTTGATTCTTAAAAACAAGGATTTGATTTTTCAAAATGAAATTACACAATAATTTTACTAATATTTATAATTTAAAATCCTGCCAGGGATTTTTATCATGCCAGGTATTTATATTTCACCACGATTCATATTTTATTTTGCTTTATATATGTCTCTACGAACGAAAAAACACTAAAAATGAAAAACCGACGAAATATTTTCCATTAAAACAATTAAAAAAACTAAATGATAAAATAAAAATAAATAAAGTTTCAATTTAACTTTTTCTTGATAACATTTTTTGTCAAAATCATTGAATTAAAACTTGAAATTATGTATATTTTTAGATACACTATCTTGTTTTAACTCATTTACAAAAACAAATTCTAAATTATGGGAATTTTCTTTTCATAAAAGGCACAAATTTGGTCTTCAAATGTTTTTTTTTAGTTTTAAATGGTAAAATTAAAAATAAAAGTTCAACTAAAAAGATAAACTTTCTTGAAAAGCATTCTAATTTAATATATTAACTTATTCTTTGATTTCAAGCTTTTCTCAACCCGAATTTTTCAAAAAAAAATAAAAAAGTGCACAGTAATTCCAAAAAATATTTTCGATATTCAAAAGTTGAAAGTGTTTTTATTCTAAAAAAAATTATCACAGTGGTTAATTGAATTAAGTTATGAACTTAATTTCGAAAAATATTAACCAGAAAAAAAATAATACTTAATTTTATTAAGGACATATATTTTACAGAATTTAAACTATATAAAAGAGATTATCAATTTTCCCTTCAGAAATACAATTGTTTTTTTTTTTATTTACAAAATTAAAGTCTAAAGGTAAAAAATAATAAACTCAAATAATTTAAAAGTAATAATACAAATTATAAAACAACAAAAACAGATAACTATTTGAGAAGAAACATATTTTAATAATAAAGTTTCAAGAGATAAGAAAATAGTTTTAGATTAGTACACAAAAGTGAATAACAAATTAATTACTTTATCAATATCGCCTAGATGAAGAAGTCTTTATGAAGACAAGAAATTCGATATAAAAGGATATTTATAAATAAATTATGATACTAATTATTATAAGACCAGGAAATTGAAATAAAGAAAGTCTAAAAAATTATTTTTTGTTTTATTTCAATTTGTAAAAATTAAAATACTTTTTATATTTTTGAATTTTTTAAATTCTGAAAAAAATCATCTATTTGGGAATTTCTGCTCGGTAATTCATATTTAGTACAAAAATAAATTAAAATAGATTTTTTGATCTTTTTAAATTTCTTAAAAAATATTCCTTTTATGGAATTTCTGTTCCATAATTTAATTTGTGTCATTTCTGTTTCATAATTCATATTCATCAAAAACATTACCTAAAAGTGAAAACTGATCTTGGGAATTTAAACAAAAAAAATCATCTATTTTGGAATTTCTGTTCAGTAATTCATTTTATGCAAAAAGATTACATAAAAACCCTGATCATTAAATCTGTAAATTGTTGGGATTGTGAAAAAATTACCACTGTTTTTGGAAAAGAAATTCTCAGTTTCTAAATTGGACTGAGGTTATATAACAAGTTCATTGGTGGTTTTGATACACATTTTTCACCTGTTTTCGCGTGAAAATGTTATCCTAAAACATTTAATAACTTTTAGGTTCTGAATTTTAATGTAAAAAATCTGAAGAAGTTTTAAAAATTGGCTGTATAATTTCAGACTTGTCTCAGTTATGTGACATATTGCAATTTATTTGATTCAAATAAAATTCAGGAATTAAGATTGCAAAAGAAAAAAATACGATTTCTTGATTGAAAAGAGTGAGACCCCAAAATATCAACAAATATGCGAAATTAATAAAAGTCTTTTGGTTTACTTTTGAATCAAATTTTGGTTTTCATTTGGTTCAGGATTGATTTTTATTGTTTTTTTCGACTTTTTAAAAAAGAGAAGAATTGAGGTGATTAATAGGATGAATAAAAGTAAACTAAGTAATCCAATTATTAAAGGGAGATATTTGCCTCTTGTTTGAGTTGAATATTTGCCACTGCAGCTACTAAATTGTTCTGTTTTGGTAAAGTCTTTCGAGCTTGGGGCAAAAGGTGCAATTGTGCTATTAGGGTTGGTGGGCAAATTGGAAAAGGCATCAAAAAGAGAATGCCAACCTTGCTTTCTTCTGCCTCTGTAATCAAAGATGTAGGGCTTGTTTGGCCGCAACCATCTAAACATCATAAAGCTATCATACCAACTCGTTGCGTCACTCACGCCCCAGAAGGTGATCCCTTGACAATTTGCAAAATGGAAGCAGCCATTCACCCAATCCCGATAATAGTCGGCTTGCAACTGATAGGGGTCTGACGTTGACGATTTCTTTTCCCTTGTAAAGAGCCGTAAGCGAGAATCCAACTCTGTAATTTCAAATTTCAAGCCTAATTGATCTATTTGGCTCATGAAATCTCGGATGTTATTATTGTTTTGAAGTTGATACATGGCATGCCCCTGGATACCAACGCCGTCTAAAGGGACGTTTGATTGTGTCAAGTTTTTCAATAAAGAAAGAAAGCCTTTAACTTTTGGCGAATCTAATGAATAGTCGACAAAGGCTTCATTAATAAACAAAGTTGTTGTGACGTTGTTGGATTCCTGTGAACACTCTCTTGCGTACTGCAAAGAATAGTGAATGTACTTGTGACCCAAGATCTTTTGAAACAGGTTTCCTTCAGATCCAATACCGCCCTCAGAGTTCATGGGCTCGTTAATTACGTCCCATGTGTGAACGTGATCCTTGTAGTGCTGCATCACCGTGCAGATATGGTTTTTCAGCAATTCCTTTGCTTCCGAGACGGAAACCTGCGGAGACTTGTTTTGGAATTTTTCCTGAAGCCTCTTGGGATAGAAGGTCCTCCACCGTGTGTCCCAAATTAAGGTATGCCCGCGAACCCTTAAGTGGTAATCGTTTGTTGCTTGCTTGATCATTTTGTCAGCGTTTTTCCAATCGTACTCTGTACAGCTCCCATCTGATGATAAGTGGCTCCATTTTAAAAAATTTTCTGGTGTCACGGAGCTGTATTCCAAGTTAAGCAAATGTGAGTCGCACGTTTCCTCGATTCTTAGCAAGCCCCCAAAATATTTACCTGTTTCTATGGAAACCTGTCGTAATGATTTGCTAACGTTGCCCTTTTCACTTGCATTTGTTAAATAGGTTGCTTCAAATTGCGGCGGGATCAGAAGAAGACAAAAAATTAAACAAAAAATTGTGAGCAAGAATAATACAGACCACCAGAGAAAGAAGTTTCTTTTTCTTATGCTTCTGCACTTGATTTCGTTTTTGCTTTTGCTTTTGCTCGTGGAAAACAAGAGTGCAATAGTGAATTCTTTTTTGTGTATCGTGAGCGATTTTGCAAAAAGAATCAGATTCAAAACAAAAAAGATTAAACCAAAAAGGATAAAAATAAGAAAGATCGAAAAGATTGTTTCAAATTCTTTTGGAATTATTCCCATTTTGAAAATAACAAATGGGTTTTTGTTTTTGCAACTAAAGCTGAATCACAAAAAATGAACAGATGAAATATATTTTTTTTCTTTTTCTTTGTGTTTCAAATAATTTGTTTTGATATTTCAGAGAAATAGCATGAATAAATATACTCCATCTGTTTTTAAAAAACTTGTTTTATTGGTTTTGATTGTAGAAGAAAGCAATTTGAAGAAATTTATTTGATCAGTCTTTTCTAATTGACATTTGCAACCCACAAGTGAATAAATTAACTATGTTTTTATTATCTTTTTAAAATTATAGAGTGGATTCATGCCAAAAGAAATACCCGTTTAGGATCTAAGAGTTGTCAACACATAACGAAAAGAGACATTCATATAAAAATAATTTGTAAATTCCCAATTAATGTGAAATGAAACATTTTTTCCCTTTTTATCAACATATAACTTAACAATCTCAAAAAAAGTGATGGTAGACTTATTCTTAAAGACACTTTTGATTTCGTTCGGATAAACCAGAAAATAATTTATAAATTCTTGATCAAGAGGTGAATTTTTATAAAATCAAGTGTTATTTTTTTTATTTTGAAAAGGAATAATTAATTTACATTTATTTATATTAGTTATCTTGTGTAGTATTAAAGAATCAAGTAAATGTTTTCTTCTGTTCTTATCTGTTTTTTGTAAGAATATGTTAATAAATAGATTGCAGATACGAAAAAAAAAAAAAAAAACCAGAAAATCTTTGTTCTTTTTTCTAGAATTTAAAGGAAGAAAGTTAATCAAAGATTTTAATTTACTCTTCAAATTTAGGGTAAATTAAGGTATCTGTTTTTTTATTTTAAGAAATTAAAAGAAAATTTATTTAAATGTTGAGTGAAAAATGTTGGAAACAGAACAATAGTTGTACAGCATTTTTAAATTGGGAACATTACTGAAAATGATTTTTAATTTCACTCGTTTGTGAAATAACTAAAGAAAATAACAATAATCTACTTATTAGAATAACCATTAATGTAATTCTACCTTTTCAAAACCTTATCTCTGATACCCTAAAGCAAGTTTAAAAATGACCATTTTCAGAATTAATAGTAAACTTTACTACAACTTGGATTTTTGTTAAAATAGCATGATCTACTTTAGTTATCAACCATTCAAATGAGTATTCTACACAAACCACAGATAAATGAACTTGTAACACCTTTAAACCTGGATTTATTTAAAAGTCACCTAGTTATCAATAGGATTTGATTTTCAATTTTACTAATGTTCCCCATTAAAAAAGCTTCCCAACCATTTTTCTGTGTCCAAGATTTTTCTCTCAACAGTAAATTTCATTTTATTGTTTAAATTAAAAAAAAGCTAATTACTAAAGGTTACTATTTGGATTTTCTAAATTTTATTTAAAGTGATCAAAAAATACCTGTACTTTTTTTTCTTATTGTTCCATATGATATCTTATTTACTTCTCTATGTTATACTTAAGAATAAATGAATTGTGAAATAAAAACACCTTGATGTTTTCAAGGAAATTTTGAAATTATGATCTGAAATTTGAACAAAACTTTTTATTATTTTTACATTATTTTTTTTATAAAAATTTTTAATGATTTTTGAATGATATTTTTCTGAATTGTTGACTCTATTTTTTTCAGAAAAATATATTAGATTTAATCCTTCTTTTTTAATAATCCAACTTTCAGTTATTGATTCATTATTTGTTCATTGTTTATTGTTGGTTTCTTTGATCAATTAATATATATAAAATTTCTTTAATAAGTTTTGGGTTTTTTATATTGAACCTCGGACTAAACCAAGTCTTTACGAGTTATTTTACAGTCAGTTCCACTTTTAAGGCACAAACTTTCAACGAAATTTAGGGCACAAAAAAATCTCAAATTAAGGCACAAAATTTGGAATTTATTTTTTTACAATTTATTTTTACTAGAATCTGAATTTTGTGCCTTAATTTGAGATTTTTTATGTGCCTTAAATTTCGTTGAAAGTTTGTGCCTTAAAAGTGGAAATGACTGTAGCATCAGTAGAAATTTTACTTTAGAATTATAATTTTCTTTATTATTAACTATTGAAAAGAAAAATAAATGATCTTTATTTTGAATAATAACTCTTATTTCCAAATTATTTGAAAATGGAAAATAAGAATAGAAAACTCAATTGTATTTTAGTTACAATTTTATGGTAGACTTGGATAGACTGTAATCTAATTTTTTTTGTATTTTCCGCAAAAAGATCTTATATCTGTTTTAAAAACTAAAACAGAAATAGAAAGTCGCCAAAAAATATATTAAAATAAATTTCCTAATAGTTTCTGGTTCGAAGATCATTCTACACATTAGAAGGTATTTATAAAATATTTGTAAAATTACCATGTGTTTAATTACAGTCAGTTTCACTTTTAAGGCACAAACTTTCAACGAAATTTAAGGCACAATGAAAATCTCAAATTAAAGCACAAAGTTCATATTCTAGTAAAAATAAATTGTAAAAAAAAAAAATTTCCAAATTTTGTGCCTTAATTTGAGATTTTTTTGTGCCTTAAATTTCGTAGTAAGTTTGTGCCTTAAAAGTGAAACTGACTGTAACAAAAAATATTTCATTAATTACACTAAACTCGTTATTATTTTTTTTTACAACTAATACTTCTTACACAAGAGTAAATATAAAACTGGGATCAAAAAAAAAATTTTTTTGCTCAACAAATTCAAAATTTTCTTAAATTTCTATTTTTGGTGTTTAGAAGTCTCTAGGACATCTATTTTTCGAGATATTGCCCAAAATCGATTTTTATCTACAAATATTTCAATAGTGATTTTTCACAACTATTTTGGACAATAACTCGAAAAATATAACAGCACCAAAAAAATGAAAAATTGAGATTGTTTTTATATTTTTTATATAGTGACTCCCATAGATTAAAATGAATTTTAAAGTTTTTTTTTTTAATTGTAGGTTTTAGTATATATAAATATTTTAAAATCTTCTACTCCTCACACGGAAAAAACTACTTAGTTACCAGAATTTATCCGAATTTTGGTACCTAAAGAGGATTTTTATTTTTGAAAAAAAAAATTTTGAAAAGATTTAAAGGTAAATTCAGGTAGCAAACATGTATACTTTAATTGATCAAATTATATATAAAAATTTAAAAAAAAATAAAAAAAAAAACTATTAATTTAATTGATCTTATCAGGAATCGAACTCTGGCTAAACACTTTTCGAATTTTGAGATCTCGGTGCTCTACCGCTGAGCTAATGAGTAATTATTGGATATTTTAAAATTATCAAATTTTGAAGATAATAAAATTGAATTTTTAATTGAGTAATTTTTCTAATATATTTTTTTTTTGAAAAAAAAAACTCTAAGTTTTTTCCGATTAAAAAAAAGTTTTTTTTTCATTGTAAAAAAATTAACAAATTTAAAATTGAATTGAAAAAAACTTATATAAAAAAAATTTTATTTGAAAAAATTCATTTTAATAGGAAACTCTAGTAAAAATTTGTTTTTAATTTTGTAGCATTTTTTTAATATTTTTCTACTCAAGTTTAAATTCAAAAAAATTAAAATTTTAAATATAGGATATCTTTACGAATTATTCATTTTTATAACCTCCAATTTATCTTAAAAATTGATTTTTCAAGTTTAGAGCGCTTTATCTCATCTAGTTTAGAAATTATTCTCCATTTTCGATTTTTCGTCAAAAAAAAAATTTTTTTTTGAAATTTTGAATTTTTCCTTTCTAAAAAAGGTCCAATTTTACACAAAAATAAAATTTTTTTACGTTTTTAAGATCATCTTACTAGGGTATTTTTTGATCAAAAATATGATTTTGGTGAAAAAATTTGAAAAAATGAAGGTTTAAAAATTTTTTTTTTTGAAAATTTTTTTACTACACTTTTGATTTTCCCACATTTTTTTTACTCAAATATTATATAAGTAATATATTTGAAAATAAAAACGTTATAAATTTTTAAAATTGAAAATTTTTTTATTAAATTACAAAAATTTTTTTTTTATTTTTTTTCGCTTTGATCCAAGTTAAATATAAAAATACATAAGTTTAACTATATATTAGTTGATAAAAATGCTATATTAAAATCTTTTTAATATAGACAAAAAATTTTTAACAAAAAATTTTTATTTTGATTTTTTGTCAAGTTTTTAAATTTAAACTTTAAGAGAGTAAGTGGTTTTGAAATTATTTTGTATTTAAAATGGGCGTTTTTGACTTTTTTCAAAATTGAAAATTTTAAAAAATGTATATAAAAAAAATTTTTTAAAAGTTTTTAAAATGTGCTAAAAATTGGTCATTTTAAAAAAAAATTTTTTTTTTCAACATCTCAAAAAAATGCTTTTTATTTTTATTCTCACTGAAAAACAATGTTTAAAAAAAAAATTTTTTTTTTAATAGGAAAACTCTAGTAAAATTTCAATTTTTTCTAATTTAACCTAAAAAAAATTCACATTACAAATATTTTGAAAAAAAATTATTAGAACTCAACTTATTTTATCTTAAAAATCATTTTTTCAAATTTTTGATAGTATAATCACTAGAAAAATAAAAAAAAAATGCTAAAAAAATAAAAACAAATTTTTACTAGTGTTTCCTATTAAAATGAATTTTTTTCTAAAAAAAATTTTTTTAGGTTTTTTTCAATTTAATTTTAAATATCTTAATTTTTTTACAATGAAAAAAAAAAAATATTTTTTTCCTCGTAAAAAACTTAGAGTTTTTTTTTTTAAAAATATATATATTAGAAAAATTACTCTTTTAAAAATTCAATTCGATTATCTTCAACATTTGATAATTTTAAAATATCCAATAATTACTCATTAGCTCAGCGGTAGAGCACCGAGATCTCAAAATTCGAAAAGTGTTTAGCCAGAGTTCGATTCCTGATAAGATCAATTAAATTAATAGTTTTTTTTTTTATTTTTTTTTAAATTTTTATATATAATTTGATCAATTAAAGTATACATGTTTGCTACCTGAATTTACCTTTAAAACTTTTTAAATTGTTTTTTTTCAAAAATAAAAATCCTCTTTAGGTACCAAAATTCGGATAAATGCTGGTAACTAAGTAGTTTTTTCCATGTGTCGAGTAGAAGATTTTAAATTATTTATATATACTAAAACCTACAATTAAAAAAAAAACTTTAAAATTCATTTTAATCTATGGGAGTCACTATATAAAAAATATAAAAACAATCTCAATTTTTCATTTTTTTGGGGTCTTATATTTTTCGAGTTATTGTCCAAAATAGTTGTGAAAAATCACTATTAAAAAATTTGTAGATAAAAATCGATTTTGGGCAATATCTTGAAAACTAGATGTTTTAGAGACTTCTAAACACCAAAAATAGAAATTTAAGAAAATTTTGAATTTGTTGAGCAATAAAAAAATTTTTTTTTTGATCCCAGTTTTATATTTACTCTTTTTTAGTGATTACAGTATCAAAAATTTGAAAAAATGAATATTTAGATAAAATAAGATGAGGTCTAATAATTTTTTTTTCAAAGCATTGGTGATGTGAATTTTTTTTTTCTGATAAATTAGAAAAAACTGAAATTTTACTAGAGTTTTCCTATTAAATTTTTTTTTTAAACATTGTTTTTTCAGTTAAAATAAAAATAAAAATCATTTTTTTGAGATGTTGAAAAAACAATTTTTTTTTTTCAAAGTTACCAATTTTTAGTACTTTAAAAAATATTTTGAAAAAAAAATTTAGATACATTTTAAAATTTTCAATTTTGAAAAAAGTCAAAAACACCCATTTTAAATACTAAATATTTTCGAAACCACTAACCCTCATAAAGTTTAAATTTAAAAAATTCACAAAAAAAAAAAAAAACAAAATAAAAAATTTTTGAAAAAAAAAAAATTTGTCTAAGAGAAATAGATTTTTATAGTTCATTTTATCAACTAATATTCACAGTAACTTATCTATTTTTATAAATAACTTGGATATAAGTGAAAAAAAAATAAAATAAAAAAATTTTTTTAATTTAAAAAAACAATTAAAAATTAAAAAATTGATAACTTTTATAGTTAATAATATATTATAAATATAATATTTGAGTAAATCAAAAATGGGAAAATCAAAAGAGTAGTAAAAAAATTTTCAAAAAAATATTTTTTTAAAAACCTTAATTTTTTCAATTTTTTTCACCAAAATCATATTTTTGATCAAAAATTACCCTAGTAAGTTGATCTTTAAAACACCAAAAAAAAAAAAATTTTTGTGTAAAAAGGTACCTTTTTTATAAATGAAAAATTCAAAATTTCAAAAAAAAGTTTTTTTGACAAAAAATCGAAAATTGAGAATAACTTCTAAACTAGAGGAGATAAAGAGCTCTAAACTTAAAAAAATAATTTTTCAGATTATTTTGATTTTGGAATGATGAGTAATTCGTCCAGAGATCCAAAATTTATAAATTCAATTTTTTTCAATTTATACTTGTACACAATTATAAATAAGGTATGTGTAAAAAATAGATTTTTTACAGTTCTAGAGATAAATAAAGAGTTTCTTGTACAGTCAGTTTCACTTTTAAGGCACAAACTTTCAACGAAATTTAAGGCACAAAAAAATCTCAAATTAAGGCACATTAATTGGAATTTTAATTTTTACAATTTATTTTTACTAGAAGCTGAATTTTGTGCTTTAATTTGAGATTTTTTTATGCCTTAAATTTCGTTGAAAGTTTGTGCCTTAAAAGTGAAACTGACTGTATTTAAGCAAATTTTAATAATAAAAAAAAAAATATCCATTTTGATTTTTAATCTCAAAGCGATTTTCAATATAAAATCGTTTGGTAAATACCAATACTTTTTATTTATTTTTTTTTTAACTTTTATTGAATCACTTTAATTTTTTTTTTACAAATGAAATCCAACATTAGTAAACTGTTCTTAAAAAACTTGCCAAAAGATTATTCTATTTACAAATTAGTACAGCTAATAAAGTTGAAAACAGGATGCTCGCCCAACATTGAAATAATACAAAATAATAAAATCCAAACAATGGACTTGCAAGACTTGCACCATTTTCAAAAAAAAAAAATGAGATAACAATTAAACAAAGACTCTCAAATAATTTTGATTTTGAAAACAGGAGAATTTCAATAGACATATATGATAAACAAAAGAAAGAAAACAAAAAGAAAAATTTTTTAAAACAAAAAAAAATAAAAAGAATTTTGATGAATATACTTCTGTATTTGTTGAACAAGAACAAAAGAAATCAGAAGATTTTCATAACCAAAATAAAAACTTTTCCGAAAAACAAAAACAAAAAAATGAAAAAGAAAAAAATTGAAAAAGAAAGCAAACAAGAAAAAATAAAAAATAATAAAAAAAATAAACAAAATGATCAAAATGTAAAACAAACAACAAAAAACGACCAAAATTGCACGAACTGGCAGCACTCCAAATGATAAAAAACCCCAAAACAATGATTATTCAAACATACCAAAAAATGAAAAAAAACTTGATCAAAGATCAAAAAAAAATTTTTTTCAAAGGAACTACAGAACCACCAACAATTTACCATTTTTATGCATAATATTTCCTACCAAGCAAATTATGAGAAAATTAGCTTGGTTTTAAAGAAATATACAGTCAGTTCCTCTTTTAAGGCACAAACTTTCAACGAAATTTAAGGCACAATAAAAATCTCAAATTAAAGCACAAAATTCAAATTCTAGTAAAAATAAATTGTAAAAAAAAAAAAATTCCAAATTTTGTGCCTTAATTTGAGATTTTTTTGTGCCTTAAATTTCGTTGAAAGTTTGTGCCTTAAAAGTGGAACTGACTGTATACAATTTAGAAAACTTACACTTTTCTATGATAAATATGATAGATTCAAGGGTACAGCGAAAGTAATTTTAAATACCGAAGAAAATTATACCAAATTAATGGATTATTCTGGAAAACTATACCTTTATCATAGAACTCTATTTTTTAAGAAATTTGTGGATTATCGAAGAGATGCACATAAAAACAAATCAGATCCTACTAAACAAACACAATCGATATCTCAAAATTTAAATAAAAATAGAAATAATAATTGGTTTGAAGAAAATTTTCTAGTGAATCGTGAGAATATCCCTCCAAATATCTCAAATAAGTTTAATAATAATAATAATAATAATCAGAGTCAGAATAATATTGGTTATTTAGATATTGAAATCGAAAATAAAAAAATATCAAATAATCAAATAATTATTTTAAATTTGCCAAAAAAAAAAAAACTAAGAAAAGTAACCTTTTAAACCTATTCAAAGATTATAACCCAAAAAAATTATTATTTTTAATAATAAATATCAAACATTGAAATATATTTTTATCACATTTCAAACACAATTAATAAGAGACAATTCATTGAGTTTAAATGAGATTACATTTTTAAATAACAAAATCTATATACAGTCAGTTTCACTTTTAAGGTACAAACTTTCAACGAAATTTAAGGCACAAAAAAATCTCAAATTAAGGCACAAAATTTGGAATTTTTTTTTTTACAATTTATTTTTATTAGAATTTGAATTTTGTGCCTTAATTTGAGATTTTTATTGTGCCTTAAATTTCGTTGAAAGGTTGTGTCTTAAAAGTGAAACTGACTGTAAAAAAGCCTTTGAAAAAAACTCAATATAAAAATAATTATCAAAAAAATCAAAATTTCCAAAAAAAAAATAAGGAATATGAGAATAAAATAATGAATTTAGAGAGAGAAGTTCAACAATTAAAATTAAATATTGAACAAAATAAAAACACATTAAATCTTAAATTTAATAAGTTACAGTCAGTTTCACTTTTAAGGCACAAACTTTCAACGAAATTTAAGGCACACTAAAAATCTCAAATTAAAGCACAAAATTCAAATTCTAGTAAAATAAATTGTAAAAAAAAAAATTCCAAATTTTGTGCCTTAATTTGAGATTTTTTTGTGCCTTAAATTTCGTTGAAAGTTTGTGCCTTAAAAGCGAAACTGACTGTAAATTTAAAATTTCTCGAAGAATATAAGAATCAAAAAGACCATCATAAAAATTCTAAAAATTTAAAAAAAATCTTAAAGAAGGAACAAATAAAATACAATCTTATTATCAAAAAGAAAAAAAATATCGAAATACAGTCAGTTTCACTTTTAAGGCACAAACTTTCAACGAAATTTAAGGCACACAAAAAATCTCAAATTAAGGCACAAAATTCAAAGTCTAGTAAAAATAAATTGTAAAAAATGAAATTTCAAATTTTTTGCCTTAATTTGAGATTTTTTTGTGCCTTAAATTTCGTTGAAAGTTTGTGCCTTAAAAGTGAAACTGACTGTAATTGAAATTGACAATGATAATAATATTGATTTATAATAACCAAATAAATAAAAATAAAAATAAAAATACAGTCAGTTTCACTTTTAAGGTACAAACTTTCAACGAAATTTAAGGCACAAAAAAAATCTCAAATTAATCAAAAAATTTGAAATTTCATTTTTTACAATTTATTTTTACTAGACTTTGAATTTTGTGCCTTAATTTAAGATTTTTTTTGTGCCAAAAATTTCGTTGAAAGTTTATGCCTTAAAAGTGGAACTGACTGTAAATTTTGAAAGAAAAAATTATAGTAAACCATTTTATCAACTATCAAATCAAAATCTTATGAATTGAATACAAGAAAATTCAAAAAAATTCTTGAGTGAAGAATATTTGGAAACTATAAATATTGAATCAAATATTAATAATAAAATTCAAACCATTTCAGAATTTGAAAATGAAAATGATTGTTCTGAACTTGTGGTTCATAACAATAAGGAAAAAAAAGTTCAAAAAAAATCTTGATTTTTTTCTTAATAAACAAAAATCACAACTTGGAATAAATACTAAAAATAAAAATAATGAATTAATTTTAATAAATAAAAATATTAATAAAAAAATAATTAATATTAATTTAACTAAAAATAAAAATAAAAATAAAACTGTAAAATGTAAAGGATTTTCAAAAACAACAAACAATAGATGTAAAAAATTCACTATTAATCCATCAGGATACTGTGATTTACATGGTGACCAAATGGATAACTGACTATTCCAACAAATAGTCCAAATAAAAAAAAATAGACATTTTTAGAATTATAATTAAAATTATTCTTTTCAAAAATTATATAAAAAATACAAAAAATATAAAAAATTTTAAATGGGGTTTTACTAATTCAAAAACCCCTTTAATGACCCTTTGATAATTGATTTGAATTTTATTAGTTACCAATCAGAATTTATTAAACAAAAAATTTTATTTTTTTATTTACAAATTATTTATACAAATGATTTTATACAAAAAAATGAAGTTATGCATAATCAAAAAAATATTTTATTAAAAAATTTATTAAATCAAATAATTCTGTTATTAAATTGTGATTATAAGAAAAATGAGGACTTTTTAAATCTGACATTTTTTATTAAAAAATACAATACAGTCAGTTTCACTTTTAAGGCACAAACTTTCAACGAAATTTAAGGCACAAAAAAATCTCAAATTAAGGCACAAGATTTTAAATTTTAATTTTTACAATTTATTTTTACTAGAATCTGAATTTTGTGCTTTAATTTGAGATTTTTTTTGTGCCTTAAATTTCGTTGTAAGTTTGTGCCTTAAAAGTGAAACTGACTGTAATTTATGAATTCAATAAATGGGAATTAAAGGATTTAAAATTGATGCAAATAAAATACTGAATAAAAAAATCATTTAATTATTCATTTTTAAACTTATATGGTGATTATAATTATTATAATACAACTCAACAATATTCAAAATTATTGAATTTAATTATTAATTTGATTAATTCAAAAAAAAATGTTTTTAAATTTGAAATTTTTGGATTTCAATTTTAAGTTTGACTTTAAGAAAAATCAAAATAACAACAAAAATAGTAAACATTTTTCGAACAAGGATAAATGTAAAAGATTTAAAAAAATACAAAATCTACCTGATGAAAATAAAATTATTTTTTTACAAAAAAATATCTCAACTTTAGAAAATTTTAATCTCATAGATAATAGACCTGTTATCCGCTATCAAAGAAAAGGTGAAAATATGATTGAATTTTGGGATTTAAAATATAAAATTAATTTTTATATAAAAAAATTTTTAAAACAACAATTTCTATTGCCCAGGAATTTATATATTTATCATTTTCAAAATAATCAAAAAAAACTTTATTACAGTCAGTTTCACTTTTAAGGCACAAACTTTCAACGAAATTTAAGGCACAAAAAAAATCTCAAATTAAGGCACAAAATTCAACTTCTAGTAAAATAAATTGTAAAAATTAAAATTCCAAAAAATGTGCCTTAATTTGATATTTTTTTTGTGCCTTAAATTTCGTTGAAAGTTTGTGCCTTAAAAGTGAAACTGACTGTATTAAAAGGGGAAAAGAGAGAATATAACAATAAATTAATTAGCTTAAAAATTAATTCTTTTAATATTAGAGGATTAAACAATAAAACAAAAATCTCTATTTTAGAATCTTTTTTATTAAAATATAATGCTGATATATGTTTAATACAAGAATCAAAAATAACAAAAAAACCCGATTTTTTTAAATTATTTCTCAATTAACAAAAAATCTTATGGTAATAATAATAATAAAGGAGGTTTGTTAATTATTGTCAAAAATATCTTTAAAGAGTTTACTCGGGAAATTGTTATATCGGATCTTGATATGATGGGAATACAATTCACTGATTATGTAATAATAAATATTTATAAAAGACATGATAGAAATGTAGAAATTAATAAAAAATATTTAATGAATTACAAAAATATCAAAATCATAAAACAATTATTGGTGGTGATTTTAATTTAAAAGATAATGATATAAAATTTTTTTCAATTTTAAATTTTAAAATTACTCTAAACAATAAACCAAGTCGAAAAGATAATAACTTAGACTATTTCATTTCAAATTTTAATAATCTTCAATTCAGTAAATCAAAAACATTAATCAATAAAATTAGTGATCATTATGCTATTTTAAACAAATATATAATAAATAAAAATTGGGAAATACAAAAAATATATAAAATTAAAGATATACCTAAATTTCAAAAAACGTTTATAAACTATTTCAAAAATACCAACTACTATTTAAATGATTCAAATTTTAAAAAATTCAAAAAACAATTCTTAATAAAAGAAAGAAATGTTTTAAACATTCGAAAAGAAGATTATAAATTATATAGTTTGATCTATAAAATCTTTGAAAATAATGAATTAATTCAAGAAATTAAAGATACGAATAGAAAGAAGTATTTAAAATTGTTAGACCAAATTAATTCGGAATTTGAAAATAATGAAAATTTTTGGAAAAAGTTGTTTAAATTTAGACAAACTTCGAGTAAAATGATTTTAAATAATAAAAATTTAGAAAAAATTATATTTCGGGTTTGTTAATTCAAAAAGTAAAAAACCAAAAAAAATATGTACAGTCAGTTTTACTTTTAAGGCACAAACTTTCAACGAAATTTAAGGCACAATAAAAATCTCAAATTAAAGCACAAAATTCAAATTCTAGTAAAAATAAATTGTAAAAAAAAAAATTCCAAATTTTGTGCCTTAATTTGAGAATTTTTTGTGCCTTAAATTTCGTTGAAAGTTTGTGTCTTAAAAGTGAAACTGACTGTAATAAATTTTATTAAAAAATTTAAATTAAATAAAAGATTCCTATTTAATATTGAAATAGAATGAATATTCTCAATTACAAATATTAAAACAATTATTAAATATCAAAAAAATAAATCAGTCAAAGAATTTGATAAAATATATCAATATAAATCCATAAAAAATCAAAACAGTAAATATTATTTGAATTATGAAAACTTTATTGAAACAATTCAAAAAATATTTCTAAATTGGATTCAAGACATCTCTCAGGAAAATATTAATTTTATCAAAAAAAGAAATTTATTATTCATTCATAAATCAGGAGACGAAGGGATACCGCTGAATTATCGACCAATTTCAATTAATCAAACTCTCCCAAGATTTTTTCTTAAATTATTATATGCGGGAATACAAGATTCTTGGGACTTAGTTTCAAAAAGACAATTTGGATTTAAGAAAAAAATAGATACAAGAATTGCAGTTCTCAATTTTTTGAATGAATATCAAAAAATAAAAATGAGAAATAATAAAAAAGAAAATATCTATATAGTTACAATCGATATTCAAAAATGCTATGATTCTATACAGTCAGTTTCACTTTTAAGGCACAAACTTTCAACGAAATTTAAGGCACATAAAAAATATCAAATAAAGGCACAAAATTTGGAATTCTAGTAAAAATAAATTGTAAAAAAAAAATCCAAATTTTGTGCCTTAATTTGAGATTTTGTTGTGCCTTAAATTTCGTTGTAAGTTTGTGCCTTAAAAGTGAAACTGACTGTACATCATTCTTTAATTTATTATTCAATCAAAAAATTTATTAAAAATGAAATTATAAAAAATATCTACTTGCATATTACTCAAAAGAAGGGATAGGTATTTATCAAGGAGATCCATTATCACCTTTATTATTTGGGTTTATTTCTCATTTTTTATTAGAAAAAATCAAATCATTAGCAATACATGTTCAAATGTTTGCTGATGATTTGATTTTGATTATGAAAGGATCAATGATAGAAATCAATTTTCAACTGGAAAAAATTTTTAAAATTATAAAAGATTTTGGAATGAATCCGAATAATAAAAAAACGATAAAAACTTGAATTCCAATGGAAATTTTATATCTTGGTATTTGGCTAGATAAAAAAACACATTTAAAATTTAACCTTGATAAAGTTAAAAAAATTTCAAAAATCGAGTCAATATTTTAGAAAAAAAAAATTTACTAATGGATTAAAAATTCACTTTTTTAAAGCGGTAATACATATTCAATTATTATATGGATTAGAAATATTTGATCTAACTGAAAATGATTTCAAAGAAATAGACATTTGGATCAATAAAAAGATCACTAAATTCCTTTTAAAAATTAATCCACATTCCCCAAGACTTATTTATAAAACAGAAGCAAAAATTGATTCAGTAAGGATAACAATATATAAGAGAAAATATAAATTAATTCAAAAATTAAATTTTTTAGGATTCGAAAAACTAATTAAACTTCTGCCATTTAGAGAAAAAGAAGTTGAAAATATTAACTGGAAATCAAAAACATTAAAAGATTTTGAATTAGAATTAGACAACTATCGAATTAATCAATTAAAGAATAGCCCAAGTTGGAAAGTACGAAAATACCTAAAAATCGTTACTATTCAAGAAAATATTAATAAACAACAAAAATATTTAAAATGGAAAGGCTCTACCTCAATCTTAAAACTTAGAACATTCACAAATTATTTAAACAGGTACTCTTATGTTATGAATGAAGATAAATCAAAATTTTGTAAATTATGCAAAAAAATAAATAATTTAGATATCATTGAAGATTTAGATCATTTTCTCTGGAACTGCCCAGCCTATGAAAATAATCGTAAAATCTGGATATCTGAATTAAAAAAGATTAATATATCTCATATATTAAAAAACAATAATATTTCTAATATTATTAACAAAAAAGATTCCATTACTTTATTAGCCCTAGTGGAAAACAAAAGTATATGGAAATCTTTAAAAAAATTTCTAAATCACAATTTAGGAATTCGGGCAAACAAGAGGAACTAAAAACTCCTCCCTTAAACAATAAAAAAAAATACCAATACTTTTTTTGAAAAATGATTTTATTTTTAAATTTAAAAAATTGTTGTTTGCCAAACGGTTTTTTGATTAAAATTGTTATTATCTATTCAGATAATCAGATATTATATTTACTCTAATCAAATTTTGTTGATAAATGTTTTGAACTCTTTATTTGTCTTTAAAATTGCAAAAACTCGATTTGTTACAACATTCCATATTTACAAATATTTATAATAATTCAAATTATTTTTGTCAGGTTAAAAAACCATTTTTGAATTTTGAGGATAAAATAAAAACATATTCACAGATTGTTAATAAAATTCTCTTTTGTAAAAATAATATTTCATCTTTGTCTTAAAATACACTTTATTTGTAAATAAAAAATTGACATTTTTTTTATATTTTGATGGTTTAACCTATGATTATTTAAATAATATCAATATTTATCAATATGTTGACTTATCATTTTATACAGAGAACATAAATAATTAATTCTTCAAAAAAAAAAAATCTTGTTATAATTATCATTGACGGAAGAAGTGTAAATTACACTCTTATTCTCCTTTTTAGTTAAAAATATCCAAGGAGGGAATTTGTTGTTAAATCATAGATTTCACAAATGTCGAATCGAAATACACACCCAAAATTTTTTTCTGTTTAATCTGCAAAAGAAAAAAAAATTGAAAGTTAAAAAGGAAGTTTATAAGAAGCAATTGGTAAAAAAGCAAAAAAAAAATAAAATACTATTTTTTTAATTAAGAACTCACCAAATCACAGCAAAAATACTTTTGGTTGATTTAATTGAATTTGTTAATTGATCATGAATGTTCATTTTGGGATTTAGTTATTTAATTTTTATAAATTATTTTTCTATTTGATCTTATTTGACCTTAAACCTTTTGTCATTTTTCATCTTTACTTTTATAGATTTTTGTTTCCAAGTTACTCATACTTTCGTGTTTCAGTGTCACAGTATTAACAAGTAACCACTTGATCTTTTTCCTTTGTAACTCTTCTCTTTCTAATATAAATTAGATTCAAACCATAGGTGAAAAAATGAAAAAAAAATCTTATTATTAATATTTATTTGAATTAAAACTATTTATAGTGTAATAGTAATTGTGATAGTAATAAATAAGAATAGAAACCTTTTATAATATTTTAAAATATCTCAATTTAATATTTTTCAATTTTAGAAAAAAATGGAAAAAAAAAAATTTCTATCAGGTAAAAAAACATTTTCTTTACTGGGTTTATCATTCCTACAGAATTTTTTGTAAACTTTGCAACTACAAAATTTGTAAATAGAGAATATCACAAATAAAATATTCTAGAATTTTGACCTGTTGTCATAGAGAACTGATCAACTATATCTCGTTTTCTTTTTCCTAAAAAAATGAAAAAAAATTGATCTTCTATCTGGAAAATAAATTATATTTTTGAGGTTTCGTATTTGGATCAGAATTTTTAGACACTTTATATACATGAAAAAATAGAAAGTAGCAAGAATAATAATGCCTGAAAAAAGAGATTTTAAAGATTTTATATTATTGTTGGAGAAATACTAATCCACCTTAATAAATTTCGTTTTTTTTAAAAATCTGACTTGCTATGAAACATTTATTCGAAATTTTAGAATTTCTAAATTAGAACTTTTAAAAGTTAAAAGATATTTTTTATTTTTAATTTTTTTATTTTTATGTTGAACTTATTTTTTTTTCGTGAAATTAATTGGTTATTGTTGTTCTTCTTGATTTATAATAATGAGAAATAAAAAAAAAAACAAAAAAATGGAATTGAAATTTTAGGAATATCTATTTTTTTTTAAAAATTTTGAAAAAATTTGATTTAAAAAAATGCTAGAGAATTTGCCATTATAAGATTTTTTAAAAACATCTTCTATGTACGATTGATGCACCATCTTCTTCATATTCTTCTTTTTTAATCCACATTTGTTCGAAAGTGGAGAGCGAACTAAGAATTGATCCACCGATCCAAACAGAAAATCTTCTTTCAGGAGGAGCAACAATTTTAATAGTCTTGCTTTCTTGGGTAAGAGTTTTTAATTCTTTTTCTAGTCTTTCAGAAATACCATCAAACAAGGTAGTACCACCAGATAAAATTATATTCTTATATAAAGTAGATTGGATACAGGAATCACATTTGTTAATTGAATCGAATACTGATTGGTGAATACCTTCTTGTTCCAGGCCAATGAAAGATGGTTGGAAAAGAGGTTCTGCAGATCTGAATCTTTCGTTACCGATGGTGATAACTTGTCCAGTTGGAAGTTCATAATTCCTTTCTAGTATAGTTGTTTCGAAGGATTTTTTCATTTCTGCATCAAAGTCAAGAGCAACATACCCCAATTTTTCTTTGATATCTCGGACATATTCTCTTTCAGCAGAAGTGGTAAAAGAGTATCCCCTTTCGGTAAGGATTTTTATCATATAGTCTATTAAGTCTCTACCAGCAAGATCCATTCGTAAAACAGCATGTGGGAGTGCGTATCCGTTATAAATTGGCACACAATGGCTGACACCATCACCAGAATCAAGAACAATACCTGTAGTTCTACCAGAAGCATAAAGGGAAAGGACAGCTTGGATCGCAATATACGTGGCTGGTACTTTGAAGGTTTCAAACATGATTTCGACCATTTTTTCTCTGTTAGCCTTTGGGTTGAGTGGAGCTTCAGTCAAAAGAACTGGGTGTTCTTCAGCGTTTGTTTTTAATTCGTTGGAGAAAGTATGTTCCCAAACCTTTTCCATATCCGTCCAGTTGGTTACAATCCCATGTTCTATGGGGTATTTGAGACTTAAGTATTCCCTTTTTTCAAATGCTTCCGTTCCAACAATACAAATGTCAGAAGTCGTTTCTTGGTTACGTGGTCTCCCAATAATTGATGGCATGATACATTTTGGTGCATCGTCTCCAGCAAATCCTGATTTTATATATCCTGATCCATTATCAATTACTATTGGTTGTGACATTATTTGAGATTTGCAAATCTTGGATTATTATTAAATTTGATTAAAAATTGAAAACAAATGTTTGGTAATGAGAGAGAGAAAAAAAAGATTTTAATGATTTTGAGAATCGAAATTATTTGCAATAAAAATTGAATTCAAAATAAAAATAAAATTGAATTCAACAAATAAAAAAAAAAAATAAATTGTTAATGATTTTTTAGAATGTAAACCACACAAAGATTTTAAAGAAGAAAATTCAAAATTGAAAATCAAAATAGTAAAATCAAAATTGAACAAAAATTTTACTTGATTAAAATGATTAAAAAAAAAATGGAATTAAAAAAAAAATAATTATAATTATTGCAAAATATTTCTTTAATACATTTTTTTTTAATTTCTCTTTAATAAAAATATTTGAAGCAAATTCCAAACCTAATAAGAAATAAAAATATTTGTAACTTTGCTGTGTGTGGTTAATTTTTCTGGAAAAAGTCTAAATTTATTAACAATTAATTTAATTTTTGTTTTGGAAATTTCAGGAACATTTTTTATAAACACATTTCTAAAAAAATTGATTAAAAATCATCAAATTCAAATTTTAAACTCAATTAATTCCTTAGGTAAGTTATGGTAAGGGTATTAAAAAGTTGTAAAGGTTCTTGAACAAATTTCTCTTTTATTCTATTTTTTTTTTTTTTTGACCCATAAAGAAGGTTAAAGGTAAATTTTGATCCAATTCTTAGCCAATGAAGGGTTTTTACAAATCGAAATTAATTAATCCTTTGTTTTTATTATGGTTAACTGACAGACTCTTTTTTTGCAAATAACTACAATTAATTTTTCTTTGTGAGGTAAAATGGAAATTTTACTTTATTTTTTGCGTCCAAAAAATTGTTTTTTTTTCTCAATTCAAACCTGATTGTTAATAGAAAGTTTTACTTTTTAAACAGGTTAATTTTTAAAGTTGCTGTATAATTTCCTATAATCCTGACAATTTTATTACCATTTGCAAAAATAAAAATTTGTTGAGAAATTGCAAAAATTAATTTTTGCAAGGATTTATTTCAAGAAAAATGATTAGAATTGATTCAATTCTTAAGAAAACCCAGAGTTATTCAATATTCAAATTCAACGGTTTTTACTGTGGATCTGAAAAGAAAAACCAAGATATATTATTTGGCAAATTTAAATCGTTCAATTGTCAAAGAATTTTCAGGCAATACGATCAATTTCCAAATAATTTTTGCAAAAAGTTGAATTGCAAAATCTCTCTTATTACAAATAATCCAAAATAATAAAAAACAGAAAAAACACCAACTTATTTGTTGGAAAAAATTTTAATTTACTTTTGGGAAAAATTTGTAATTTTTTGTCTAAAAAAAAGATCTCAATTTAATATTCCAATATTTATCATAGTTCTGAAACAAAATAATGATAAAAAGAGCAATTCTTCAAGATTGTTAATTGTTGTCAACCTATTTTGCGGGATGTTTTTTCATTTTTGGCAGTAAACATTTTGATAATGGCTTAAATTTTTGTTGTCTCGTAAAGTTAAAAATATTTATTATTTTATTAACTTTTTCACTTAGAAATTTGGTCTTTTAGATTCAATTAGTTCAATTCTTTACAAGAAGAAAGGTGTTGGAATTTTTTACAAAATGTAAATATCTAAAAAAAATTTTTGCAAAAAAAACATCGAAAGACTGCAAAAAAATTTCTGACAAAAAAATATAAAAAATATAAAAGAAAACTCTAAATCCTCAATTTTGAAAATTGAATTTATTATTTTTTTTTTGAGCAAAGATAAACAGAAATTGTTTTTTTCTCTTTTTGAGATTTTTTATTTTTTTTACTGTTTTTTTTGAGTGCAGATAATTTTGATTTTCAGAAATAAAAATTTACTTTAATTATTTGAAAAGACAAATTAGTTGCATATAATTCACTAAAAGGCTTCAGCTCTCTTAAAATTTGTTCACCAAAATCCAAAAATTGTATTTGTAATTTAAATTTGAATTTTATTTGTTAAAGTTTGAAAACCTGAAAAGCAACTAGAGATCTTTAAAAAATCCAAGATTTCAATTGAAATCAAGCTTAAAAAAATCCATCAGAAAAAAAAATCGTTTATCAAAATTTGCTTTTGTGATTAAATAAATCCAAAACCCAAATAATGCTTTTTGCTTTTAATTCCAATTTTGATCAGAGTAAATACAAACCAATAGGCCAGCGAATCATTGGATTTAAAGGACTTTTATTAAATTTAAAGAACTTTTTTGTGAATATTGATTTTTTATTTGATGAGAGGAATATAATTTCAAGACTAAACATTAAAGTAAGAATTTAATTGAAATATAAACAATTTATTCCATCAAAAAATAAAAAAAAAATTATTCAAAAAAAAATTTGAAAATATAAAAAATTATTTTTTTTTATTCACTTTCGAAATTTCAAATTTTATTTTCAATGTCAGGTTGGGACGCTTATATTACAAATTTACTTAACACTGGTTTTGTTTGTTTTTCTTCAGAATTTCTTTTTTTTTTTTTTTTTCATAATTTGAAAAGAGATCTCGGCATTTAAACATAATAAATTTTCAATTTTAACTATTTTTCTTCATTATTTTTTAAAACATTACTTTCTGATAACACAAACAATTTAGGTTGACCAAGCAATAATCACAGGTCATGATGGGAATACTTGGGCCAAGAGTTCTAATTTTAATCCTTCTCAAAATGAAATTAAATTGTTGATCTCTTGGCTTCAAAAGCCCACAAATGAGAAAACAACTCATTTTCTCAAACTTTGTAACAAAATATATCTACCAATCAAGTATAGTAATAAGACAGGTGTTTTCAAATGTGATGACCAAAGCTCTTTCATAGCAAAATTGACAAACCAAACTTGTGTAATTGGAGTAGCTAACGAAACTATTGTCGACCAAAGGTGTAACGAAGAAGTCAGAAAAATATGTGCTTATTTGAAAAAGGCTAATTTTTAAAAGAAATCACAAGACAGACAAACACTTGATAATTTGTTCTTGATCTTTTATTCTTTACACTTTTTTTTTTTTTTTTGGTGTTATTTTCAAAGCGATTTCCAGTTGATTTTGGTTTGAATCTAAAAACCTAGTCTCACTTCTTCTTTTATCTAAATCAAGAAATAATTTCCATTTTTTATTTTAATTTTGTTCTCAAAATAAATTTTCACAACAATAATTTTTTAATTTTGAGATTATTGTTTTTTTCAATTTTGAAGAGAAAGGATAATGGTTTGAAAATCAATTATATTAACATATAAATGTTCACTATTAATAATTTATGAATGAGATCAGAACAATAGAGTTTCCCAAAACAAAATTTTAATTTTCAATATTTTATTCCTTTTTGGCAAAATATCAATAGATTTTAATCATGTTTTTTTGATTAAATTATGATTATTTCAAATTAATAGTGATACCTTTTTGGGTATGTGGACAAGAATAAGGAAACTTGACAATATATTTCATGTATTTGGTAAAGATTCTATTTCAGTATTTAATAAGGATGTGAGGATAATTGGAATAGAAATATCAAGGAAAAATTGGAAAAAACTTTTTTCAAAATAAAATAAACAAACAAATAAATCTCTATCTCGAAAGGGTTGATTAATTGGAATGAATTATTTGATTAAAAAAATTGGATATACTGACAATTTTCCTGACTCTTGTACACAATACCCAAAAAGGTATCACCGTTAATTTGAAATAATCACAATTTAATCATTAAAAAACATTGTAAAATTAAACAATTATTTTTAGCAAAATGCCTGTGAAAATAAAAGATAATACCTGGAATTTTAATGATTTTCAGTGGAAAAACATTTGAAATTTTTCAATAAAAACACCTTTTAAAGAGTTCAATAATCTCAGTTAAAAGACCAAAACTATAAATTTCTTTGATCTAAAATGGAAAGTTTTTTCAATTAATTCTAGTTATTGAAAAAAAGACCTGACATGAAAATCATCCTATAACACACTTTTTAATTGTTAAATTTAAGGAAATTGTGGTGTAATATCTTTTGTTTAAAAATCAAATCCTTTTTGATTGATTTGTCATTTTTTTTGTGATAACTCATTAATAAAACAACTCAAAGTTCCTTAAGGGAGTAGCTACACCATAAAACATGACGAAAATTTGAGAGAGATGAGATAAGAACATTGTATTTTAGTTGCGTGTAATCGTAGATTCTCTAAAAATTTTTTTAAAAAAATTATTTGATATTTTAATTTTAGTAATGTTAAACAATAAAAAAATTGAGATTATATTGATAAAATAGTTTTTTTTTTTTTATTATTTTTTTATTAAAACTTAATTCTGTTAATTTGGACACAGCTTAAACAGTTGGAAAAATAACAATAACAAGATTTACATCCAATTGAGAAGTAATTTTAATTCAACAAACTATTTCATTTTTTGTCTTTTTTGTTTTTGTTTTCATTTTCAATTTTCCAGTTACAAAATCTGTTCCGTTAGATCTGGGATTATTTTTTCAAATCGATGGTTGATAGATGGTTACAGTTGAGTTTCAAAAATTGAAAAATTCACATAAAATTGGTCCATTGTATGATATCATTTGATCGATCAACAATTGTTGGTGTATTTTTAACAAAACTACCAATATATTTTTCGTTCAAACTCTTTCATTTCAACTCGTTTCCTTATTTTGGATACACTTTTTTTGATTTTTTATTTTAAATTGATTTCTTATATTCGGATGAAAATGATTACTTATGAAAACATTAATACTATGTTACTTAAATGTGGTTTTATATTTCGTTTGGAAAAATACAATAAATTGAGTTTTTGTTTTCCTATTTTTGATTTTAGATGTGTCCAAATTTTTGGAATGGGGTTTAGTTTTTTTTTTTTGGGAGAAGATAATTTTAGATTCTTAGAATAAAACTTATAACTATTTTGTGGTTTAAACTTTGATAACATATAATCATATTCACTTCTCCAATTCCACCAAATCCAACGATTTAAAATCCTGACAAGTAATAATTTGATTTAATTATTCTAATTTTTGTAATCTTCTAGCTATTTAAGTCCCATTTATGTTTCCTTTTATGATTCTTTCAATATTAATGTTGTTGTTCTTTTTAAACAAAATCCATTAATCCCAAATGCCACTAATAAAAAAATATTTCTAATTGCTTTATCTTGTCAGGATTAAAAAAATCTCAAAAATGATGAAAAAATAAAAAATGTTACAATTAAATGCCACAATAGAATGTTGAGATAAGGATGAAAGATAAGTTATTAAACATTTGAAACACTATTTTAAGCAATTCAACTCAACATTCTATTGTGGCAATTTCTTTGAGACCATAAAAAAAAAAATTTAAAAAAACTAATGAATGAAGTACATCAAATACAGCCGTTCCAACCCAACCATGAAATCTATGATAAACAGAAAATTTGTTTTCCATCTCACACTTTCATTTCTATGACAGGATTTTATGGTTGTGTGATAGCCTATTACAAACCATGAAATTTTATAAGAGAGCAAAATTTCACAAAGAAGACTAGTCCCTTAAATTTGAATTTTTCACTTCAAACCTTATCTATGATCAACAATTTCCGAAAAATTTTCAGGTTTTTGGTAGTTTGTGTGGATCCTTAATTTCTAAACACCTAAAAATCAAAAGGCAGGACCATTTTAAAGAAATTACTAAATTGGATCTCCATTCTTGGGAATCTTTGTTTTGGATTTTTGAATTTGTTTCATAAACAACAAGATTTTTTTCTCAGTGAATCACATAAGACTTTTTAAAAAAAAACTATATCAAACCATAAAATCTGTAATAGCGTATAATAGAAGATTTTTTTTTTTGTGTTTAACAGAGATAAAAAAGTCAATTTCTATGTCTGTCAAATTTCACGGTAGGGTTGGAACGGCTGTAATAAAAATCAATGAGTTACAACCAAAGTAAAAAAATGTTATTTTCTGATCCTCTTCAGAATTGCAAAAAAGTGAAAAATTTTCCTTTACCGTGGCTACTCCCTTAAAGTGGGATGTCAATAGAACACTCAAAAAATTGTTTGATAAAGATCAAGTAGATCCAACTTTTTTGGAAAAACAATCTAGTTTTATAAATTTTTGCAATCGAGGTATTGAAAATGAGACTTTTATTCTAGTTTTTTTGATTGACTGAAACGTGTTTTGAACAAGTTTAATTTGATTAATCATCATTTTAATAATTGGAGAACGATAATTTTCAAAAGTTAGTATTAATAATAAAAGAAATTCTATTACACTAACACATTAATATTCCAAATAGTAACAATAAAATAGCTTTTTTAGGGATTATTACTAGGCCAGGTATTTTTTTAAAGATTATACAACAATTTTTTCAACTTTTTCCTTTCGGAATATCCTGTTAAAAAAAATGAGTTTAATAACTCATAATTTTCATACCAAATCTATAAACACAAAATAAATCCAGAAATTGTTACAAATATTTTTTACAGTTACTTTTAAAAAGTTTTGAAATGTTTTATTATTGTTTGAATTTATACATAAAAATCCCTTAAGGATTACAATCCCTGAAATTTGAAAAAAGATTATCTTTTGTAGGGTGTACTGAGTTGATTTGGTTCTTAGTTGATCGATCTTGCGCTTGGTATGGATTTTAATAGGTGTTCAGGAATAACTTTTGAATTTTGGGTTGTAGAAAAGAATCTTGATTTACTTTTTTGTCAATTAGATAAATGAAAAAAGAAAATTTTTTAAAAGCTCCCAATAAAACCAAACTTAATTAAAAATTTCATTCAAAAACCTACAAACCATATTTTTTTATAACTTAAGTACCAGCCAATTAATCTTAAACTCTTCAATTCGGATTTCGGAAAAAAAAAAAATAAATTGTCAAAAATTGACATTTTAAACCACTATTAAAATCCATACCAAGCACAAGATTGATTAACTAAGAACCAAATTAACATGTGGTAACAAACGACACAAGATAATCTTTTTTCAAATTTCAGGGATTGTAAACCTTAAAGGTGTAATATTTTGTAAAAATACAATGAAATCTTGTCAAGATCTGGAAAAATTTTTTTTTTTTGTAATTTGTGTTTTGGCTTATGAAACGGAAGAGTTAAACCTCATTTCAACAATTTATTGGTTTGAGTCTCTTTTTTGAAATCCAAAATTTGCCTGTTTCAAATATAAAATAAAAAAAAAGTAATCTATTACTTTGATTTATAATAAAGATAAATAATGAAAATGGGAAAACGTATTTTTTGTTTATTGTTGGAAAGTATTGATTTCTCAAGCATATTTTTTATTTGGTGTTTCTTTTTCTTAGATTAATATTTTAAATTAAATCTCAGCCAATAAAACTAATTGTAGTATAGGTGATTAAATAAATGAATATTTCGTAAAAATCTTAACTTCAGTTAATCAATTAAATTGAGATCTATTAAGTAAAAAATTTTTTTTTTGATGTTGGTTAAAAGTTGTTTTCTCTATTTTCAAAAAAAGAAAAGAATTACAAAAAAAAATTTCATATTAGAAAAATTTTTTTTAACAAATGACTTGGTCTTATTTACTAGAATCCTTATTACATTTTAAATCATTTTTGGTAGAAAAAAATTGATTTTGAATTTTGAGGATAAAATTAACAAATTTCCCAAATATCTTCAAGAAAAGTTTATTTTGAAAAATGGAATTACATCTAATAACAAAAGCAAAATTTCTGGGTAAAATTTTTAAATGACTTTAAAAACTTTAAATTATTATAACTATCCTTCTTAAAAAAAAAATACTATTATTTTTTAATCTGTTGAATATATCAATTTTTTGGTTGACTAAAAGTTTTATCTCAAAATTGAAAAAAAATCTTTATATATATAAACTATCTTTCATAATAATTGGCCCATTAAAAATCAAATTTTAAATAAAACTATTTTTAATAATTGAAGTTATCTATTATAATATAAAAATTTAGATTTTAATATTCAATACTATAATCAAGAGATATTTATTTTTTGTCTAAAAATAAAAGAAAGAAAAAATAAAAAAAACTGTTAAAAAAAATTAGGCCATTTATTTTGAATGAAGCATTACATGAAAAATAGACAATTTAAATAAGTAAAAAAACCCATTTATCGATTCTCCTTCCATTTAAATAATTAAATCTAATCTCTTTTTCATATTTGAAACCAATTTTTTTATTAAACCATCTGTTACCTCTTTCCAATTTTTCATTTTCATTTTCCATTTTAACAAAACAGTGTTAAAAAATAAGAAAGAGAAAAAATGATTTATTAGTAAACTTTTCATTGTGAGAGGAAAAACTTCAAAACTATACAAAAGCAATTCATTATTCAAATGTAAGGTGGGCCATTTATTATGAAATTTAGTTTATATTATTATTAACGAAGTGTAAATTACACTCTAGTTGTCCTTGTGCTTAAATTCCCTTTCAGAAATTTAAGCTTAAAATCATAGATTTCACGATTATTAATTAATGAAAATAACATTAAACTGTTTTGATTCGAAATTAATTCATAGGGGTTTTTTTAATTTAATTTTTTTTGAAATATTAATCTAATATTTTCATAGGAAAGACATACCCATAAAAAATGATCAATATTTTCTATTATTTACTTTTGTTTATATTTCAAACGTAAAGGGCAAAATTGATTTGTGTTTTTTATTTATAACAGTAATAACTATTTAATAGTTAGTAAATTTCCTGAATTTTAGAATTTTTAAACTTGATGGATAGTTTAGATATTTTTGATTTTTGGTTTATTATTTTTAAGTTGTAATTTTATGGAGTGTTTTCAAGTTCCGTAGATTGCCGTCAAGTGCCGTCATTGCCTAGGTTATCCAGAATTCAAAAGAATAGAGTAAAATTTAAGATTTAACTCAATTATTTTAAATTATGGAAAACCTAACAACAGTTTTCTTGAGGTTTTCAGTTTTATCGGTGAACTGTTCTAGGGTTTTTTTTTTTTTTACTTTTGGAAATAAACCGAAAATTTAATAAAATTTTCTGTTTATTTCTAAAAGCAAAAAAAAACCTAACGACATTTTCAACTCTTGGAATTCAATAATTCATTATAAGTGTATTTTTATAGATTTTCTTTTTTTTAATTCAATTAAATCTTTTTAAATGCAAGTTAATTTTATTGTTAGTTCGTTGATTAAATTTTATTAATTTTTCTAATAAAAGAAGAGATAAATTTTTTAATTTTCTTTTTAATTTTTTTTTTCTATTAATAGAAATTGTTATATTTTCAATTTTAAATTCTGTTTTGTAAATAAGAATTGGTATATTTCTGTTTATTTTGCATATTTCAGTAATACATGAATTAATCCAAGAATTGAAATAATTTATTGTTTTTATTTGATAATTAAAAATTTCGAATCATTTTATAAATTGACTTAATATAAAAGATTTAAATAATCTAATTTTCAACTATTATTCAGAGACTGGTTATTGAATAATTGTTTACAGTTATTATATGTTTCTTTAGATTTTTTTAAATTATAAACTAAATGTACAATTTTATCTAAATAAATACCCAAATACAGTCAGTTCCACTTTTAAGGCACAAACTTTCAACGAAATTTAAGGCACAATAAAAATCTCAAATTAAGGCACAAAATTCAGATTCTAGTAAAATAAATTGTAAAATAAAAAATTTCGAAATTTTGTGCCTTAATTTGAAATTTTTTTGAGCCTTAAATTCCGTTGAAAGTTTGTGCCTTAAAAGTGGAACTGACTCTAAAGTGATTTATTTTTTTAAGGGTCAAGTCATTTCGGTGAAATTTTTTTTTTAAAATGAAAAAACTTTTTAGTAATTTTTATGAGGATCCAACACCAATGAAAAACCAATCAACATATGATGTACGATCGATTAACAAAATTCAACGACCATCGACGCTGACATTTTTAAAAAAGCGCCAAAGAGTAATACTCAATTTCCAATTAGAATGGTTAGAAATCTACAATTTTTAAAATAAATGTGTCAGTTTTGAAGTGTAGCTCTTTGGTACTTTTTGAGATCTTGGTGATTTTTTTTTTTTCATTGTTAACTATTCTCAAATAAGTTATTTTTAACTTAAGAATATTACATAATCCTTACTTGGTCAAATTTAGAGTGTTTTAAAATAACCACAAACCAGATTAAATCTAACTAAATTGATTGCCAAATTCAAGAAAGCAATTTGTTTTCAATTAAAGAAATTTAACCCTTTGGAAATAGAAAATGAGAAATAATTGAAATATTTTTTTTAAATTTTGATTTTTTGAGAATTGAAAATGTTTTTAAACTTTTTGAATTTGTTGCCCAAGAAGATCCAAAGAATTTTTTTTTTGTTATTTGAATTTTGTAAACCAAAAGAAGGACTATTTTACAATACCCCTTTTTGGTCCCAGGCCACCCCCTGAGTGTGTAGTACATTCAGGGTAAAAGACTAGATCCTTAAGTTTCTTTTAAGAATTTAAAAAATTGAAAAGTTCCATGATGTATTAAATCTTTTTTTGGAAAGCTGAATGAAACTTTTGTTTCATTAGTTTTGCAACAAAGAGTACTATCTATCATATTTTTTAGAACAAAGGGAATTTCAATCATGATTATTTTTTTAATTAATCTCAGAAAAAATAATAATACAAATTACAATGTTAATTATGAATATAACATAGGAAATAAAACATGTTTTATTCTTTTTTATTATTTCGTCCTGATATTATGCAGCTATATTTTACCATTTGTACAATATCAATTCTTTATCCAAATTGTTTCCTTTTAGATTATTAGTGTTGTTATTGAAAATTTTTATTTTTAAGTAATGGTAGTTCCACTTTTTAGGCACAAACTTTCAACAAAATTTAAGGCACAACAAAAATCTCAAATTAAAGTACAATTTTTGAAAATGATTTTTTGCACAAATTATTTTATTAGAATTGGGAATGTTGTGTCTTATTTTAAAAATTTTTTTGTACCTTGATTTTTGTTGAAAGTTTGTAACTTAGTTGTGGAACTAGCAGTAATTATCAGTAAATCTTGAAATTTAAAATATTAAACATTAGTTTTTTTTTGCAAGTTTGAAAAATTGGAGTTATTGGTTACTTTATTATTATTAAAATTATGTTCTATTTTTAGATTTGCTATGAAACTAAAAAAATAACATATGATAATTTTTAATTGAGATCTAAAGTAAAACAACATAATAATTTATTGTTCAATTATATTTATAATAGATTTTCAGAGACTATTTCAACCATGCAGAACCAATATTAAATACAGTCAGTTCCACTTTTAAAGCACAAACTTTCAAGGAAAGTTAAGGCTCAAAAAAATCTCAAATTTAGGCACAAAATTTGGAATTTTTTATTTTTACAAATTATTTTACTAGAATCTGAATTTTGTGCCTTAATTTGAGATTTTTATTGTACCTTATATTTTCATTGAAAGTTTGTGTCTTAAAAGTGGAACTGGCTGTACTTTTAATTACAATATACTGTCATTATAGAAAAATCTATGGTTAAGCTAATGCTTTTACTTTTATCTTTATACCTGTGATTGTTTACTAATTTTTTTATTTTGTCAAGATCAATTAATATTACTACTTGACTAATTAATTTTATAGAGACGTTGTGGCCATGTAACACCAATGTGATTTGGTTAACATCCAATTACAACATACTTTGATTTCTGACTTCTCCTTTGTAGACGCTAATTCCTTAAATTGGAACATTAAAATAATTTTATATCATGATTGAAATTTTTTCTTGAATTTTTCAATTATTTTGATTTGAATTTTTTGTAACTTTTTCTTGATTCAGAGAATTCAATCCCCTTTTAGGATAACCTTAGAAATAGTATTCTTTGATTTGACTTGGTTCGATGATAGGAATATTAGAAAATTGAAATTTTGAAAGAAAATTTAATTAAAAAAATGTTTTCGAAAATAATAATAAATAGTAATGGGGCCAGACATTCAAGTTTAAGAAATTTTATGGATTCACCCAAATTAAAAAGACAATGAATAAACAGTGCGAGAAAAATATACTATTATCAATTTTTTTTTTTTCTTTATTCTTGATTTCAACAAAAGTATTGGGGAAAGGATATCTTTCTTTTTGGTCTTTCTAAAAGAAAAGATTAGATTAAAATGTACACCTTTTCCGGTATATTTTTTTGATTTATTCTTGGATTAATTTCAAAAATATTAATAAACAGATTTCTAGATCCAAAAAAAAATTTAATAAAACCTAAATTTTAATCAAAAAAAAACTGTTCCAAAAAATTCAAGATGCAAATCTGATTTATTTTTGTTTTGTATTTCTTTTCACAAATAAACTAAATTTCATAATAAATGGCCCACCTTACATTTGAATAATGAATTGCTTTTGTATCGTTTTGAAGTTTTTCCTCTCACAATGAAAAGTTTACAAATAAATCATTTTTTCTCTTTTTTATTTTTTCAAAAGTGTTTTGTTAAAATGGAAAATGAAAATGAAAAATTTGAAAGAAGTAACAGATGAATTAATGCAAAATTTGGTTTCAAATATGAAAAAGAGATTAGATTTAGTTATTTAAATGGAAGGAGAATCGATAAATGGGTTTTTTTACTTTTTTAAATTTTCTATTTTTTATGTAATGCTTCTTTCAAAATAAATGACCTAATTTTTTTTTAACAGTTTTTTTTATTTTTTTTTTACTTTTATTTTTAGACAAAAAATAAATATCTCTTGATTATAGTATTGAATATTAAAATCTAAATTTTTATATTATAACAGATAACTTCAATCATTAAAAATATTTTTATTTAAAATTTGATTTTTAATGGGCCAATTATTATGAAAGATAGTTTAGATTAACGAATGATGTTATGGTTTCAAAGTTTCAATACCCTGTGGTACTCAAAAATTGAATTTTCAGTCTGATTCTCACAATTATAATTTTTCAAAATAGTAAAATGTGCCGACTTCCTTAAGAAAGATATTTCACAGTTTTAAATCTTTCGATTGATCACCTAACCCTTAAATTAGTCTTAAAAACAGTTTTTTTCTCAAATTTTTGAATATCAGACTACTTATATTGGATTTAGAAACAGAAAAAATATTCATTTTTTTTTCAATTTCCTTTTAAGAACAGAGATTGTAGATCAAAACCACAAATTCCAATCTATTTCTTTGAGAACTCAATTTAAATAAAAAAAATATCTCAGGAAAGCGAATATTTTATTCCCATTAAGGGAGTAGCCACGGTAAAAGGAAAAATTTTTCACTTTTTTGCAATTTTGAAGAGGATCAGAAAATAGCATTTTTTTACTTTGGTTGTAACTCATTGATTTTTATTATTTGAAGTACTTCATTCATTAGATTTTGTAAATTTTTTTTTTCAGAGTCTCAAAGAAATTGCCACAATAGAATGTTGAGTTGAATTGCTTAAAATAGTGTTTCAGATGTTAAATGACTTATCTTTTGTCCTTATCTCAACATTCTATATTGGTATTTAATTTTTTCATTTTTTATTTTTTCTCATTTTTGAATTTTTTTAATCCAGACAATTAAAAGTAATTAGAAATATTCTTTTATCAGTGATATTTGGGATTAATGGATTTTGTTTAAAATGAACAACAACATTACAATCAAGAGAACCACAAACAAAAATACAAATGGGGTTTAATAGCTGAATGATTCCAAAAAATAATAGTTATCCCAAAACTTATATAGTTCGGGTTTTAAATAGTTGGATTTAGTGGAATTGGAGAAGTGAATATGATTATATTTTATTAAAATTTCAACCACAAAATAGCTAGAATTTTTATTCTATAAATCTAAAATTATCTTCTCCCAAAAAAAAAAAAAAGAGTCCCATTCCAAAAATTTGGAAACATCTATAATCAAAAATATGAAAATAAAAAACTCAATTTATTATATTCTCCCAAAGGTAATATAAAATCACATTTAAGTTAACATAATATTAATGTTTTTATAAGTAATCCTTTTCATCCAAATAAAAGAAAACAATATAATACAAAAAAATAAAAACCTGTTTGTCCGAAATAATAAAACGAGCGGAACAAAAAATGTATTGGTAAATTTGTTAAAATCACACCAACAATTGTTGATCGATCAAATGTTAAGATATAATAGACCAATTGTATGTGATTTTTCAATTTAAGAAACTCAACACTAACATTTTATCAACATTTTTGAAAAAATAATCCCAGATCTTAAGAAATAGATTGTGTAACTCGAAAAAAGGAAATGAAAACAAAAACAAAAAAAACAAAAAATGAAATAGTTTCTAGAATAAAAATTAATTACAAATTGAATGTAAAGTCTGATATTGCTATTCTTTCGACTGTTTAAACTGTGTCTAAAATTTAACAGAATTAAGTTTTACAAGAAAAATTAAAAAAAAAAAACTATTTTATCAATATATTCTCTTTTTTTTTATTGTTTAATATTACTAAAAAATAAAATTATCAAATAATTTTTTTAAATAAAATTTTTAGAGAATCTACGATTATACGCCACTAAAATAAAATACTCTTATCTCATCTCTCACAAGATTTTTATCATGCCTTATGGTGTAGCTACTGCCTTAAGAATTCAAAAACCAGTAATTCAACCATCGTTTTTGATTTGCCAATAAAGGGTAATATTACTGAATTACAAATCTGATTTTTAGAGACATTGGAACCATGTAACACCACTGTGGTTAAAAACACTCAATAACAAAATACTTTACTTTTTGACTTCTTATTGGCAGAGGCTAATTCCAAACACGTGTGCAAAAATATATGTCTTCATATTTTATATTTTTGAGAAATTTTTTAGTTTTCTTAGAACTTTCAAATATCAAGAAACTAATTTGAAGTTGTAAAAAATCGTAACCAAAAGATAAAATTTGAAAAGAAAATTAAAACAAATTTAAATTTGAAGAGGGTTTTTAAGCAGCAATTGTTAAAAAATAAAAAATAAAAAAAAAAAAAAAAAGCTATCTTTGATTAAGAACACCCAAAATCACAGACATGATACTTTTTGTTGATTGAATAAAATTTTGATAATTGATCTTGAATGTTCATTTGGCGATTCATTTTTTAATTGTTGAAATTTCCATTTTTTTTTTGATCTTGTTTACCTTAAACTTTTGTTATTTTTTTATTTTTGCCTTTGCTTTTTCATTTTTATTTTCAAGTTACTCCTACTTTTCGTGTTTCAGTATCTCAGTTTTAACAATTAACCACTTGAACTTTTTACTTTGTAACTCTTCTTCTTGATATAAAGAAGACTCAACCAGAGGAAAAATAGGAAAAATTTTTCAAAGTTTTTTCAATCTTCTTTTAGACTCGGTTTTAAAGAAGTTTGTTTTCTGTTTCCTTTGTAAAAATCCCATTATCTGAAATTTTGCTTTCGAAAGGAATTACTCAGCACAAAATATGAGTTTCTTTATTTCAATTTCGAAAATTCATAATCAAGCCACTTATTTGAAAGTACACTTACTGTTCCATTTTTGGTGGACAAATACAACAAATTTTATTTTAACAAAATGTCTCCCAAAGGTCAAACATTAATTCGGGAACCATTTTTTTGAATCATCTTCTTTTCTTTGAAATGGTATATCGGGTAACAAGTAACGGTGTTTTATACAAGTGTCACGTTAATACAACCAATTTACGAAGAAATTACATCACCCACGAAGGGAGACCCAACCACAACTCTAATCGCTTCTCTCATCCTAACTCTGATCATAACTCCCTTAGTGGCATGAATAATAATTATGATCAGAGCGATAATAACAAAAAGAAATCTACAACACAAAATTATCACAATAAAAAATTGAATTATTTCTGCTCACAACCTTGGGTCAAAACGAAGATTTTGAGACAAGCACTTCTCCAAGGAGAAGATCCAAACAGAGTTTCAAATACTGGAAACACTGCCTTATTGCTTTTGTAGTTCCAGTTATGTGTCACCAATAAAAATTCAAATTTGTTTAAAATTTGGAGCTGATCCAAACCTTGTGTGTCAAAGGGGGTTCTCATGTCTTGACAACCTTTGCTTAAATCCAATGGTATTAAAACAATCAATTTGTGTTTTGATTCGTGGAGGGGCACATGCAAATAACATAGCAATTGATCCACAAACTCAAGAGCAAACATTTGAAACCCAAATAATGCCACTTTTGTCTCAGATATACAAAAACGGAAATGATTACTATGCAGACTTTAATTTACCTGAGTCTGAGTCTGAGTCTGAGTCTGAGTCTGAGTCTGGGTCTGGGTCTGGGTCTGGGTCTGAGTCTGGGTCTGGGTCTGGGTCTGGGTCTGGGTCTGGATCTGGGTCTGAGTCTAAATCTGGGTCTGGGTCTGAATTTGAATCTGATTCTGAATCTAAATCCGTTTATGAAAAAGAATCAAAGTCTGCAGAAGAAAAAGAAAAGGAAAAAGAAAAAGAAAAAGACCAAATATCTGAACAAAAACAAAAATCTAAAAATTATCCCCTGGAAACTATTGAGGATAAAGTAAAAAATGTTTCTAAAGAAAAAGAAAAAGAAAAAAAAATTAAATATCAAAGCCAACAAAAAACCTGTAATTTTCCAATAGAAAGAGACAATTTTGAAGAAAATCCAATTCTATCTTTTGTATAAATTTTTTCTATTTTTCTGTTTATTTATTTGTTATTCCTTACAACGGAGTTTATTTCAAATATACTATTTTTAAACCCAATAGGGGCCTTTACAAGAGATGAGTGTAATGGCAGCTCACATGAATCTATTGAGCCTTTATGAAGACTTTCGGAATTATTTTAAACGACAGGAATTTTGTGATTTCACGATCCAGGGCCAAGGGGTACATTCGTTAATTGTTGAAAAACGAACAGGGATCAAATGTGACAAATTAAAAAAAAAACTTGAAAAAATAGAAAAAAATGAAACAAGGAAATTTTTAAAATGGGTGTATGGATATTATGACATAATTAAAGAGAGTGCAACCAAAAAAGAACTCAAGAAATTTGAAATAAATAATATATATGCTGATCTTGTTTGTACGAAATTAGATATTGATCGTAAAATACGCCAAAAGTTATTGAACATCTGCTTGAGAGAACTTTATCATGATGAATCATCAAAAAAATTTTTCATTAATTTTGGAAAGAAAACTCAGATTAAGGCACACACCGAAATTGCCCAGGCAAGAAGCGGCTTTTTCAGAACGATTACCAAAGATTGGCCTAAGGGCGAACCGTATATTATCACAGACAATACCGGTGCAGCTCCTGAAGTTGTTCAAGTATTAGTTAAATATTTCTATTATGGCGACCTTCAATCCAATAATCTGTTTGATGATTATAATGATGAACATTTTTTGTCATGCTTCAATTTTTATCAATTAAACAAAAAATCTGGTTTTGGTGCCCAAATAATGATGGAAAATTTAAAGCATAGCATTACTGAAAATTTGAATTCGAATGAGAATTAGTAGACAAATAACAATAAAAATAAAAATGAAAATGAAAATGAAAATGAACTCAATCACATTGATTATGTTGATAGTGATGTTTGCATACTTGTGAATGATGGTCTTAATCTGCCTGTTGCAATACTCGTAGCCTTCGGTGAGATTTTATAATTATATTATAAACTGTCAAGATCTTCACAATTATCATTAGCATTTCTATTTTCATTATCATTTTTATTTCCATTATCATTATCATATAAAGTTTTTTGGTAGAAAATTTAAAATTACAAATAAATTTTATTTCACAAAAGATATTCAACAACTTTAAGAAATCTATTATTTGCATTCTTGTAAAATTAATCATCAAAAAGTTAAAACTTTTTTTTTTTATTTTTATTTTTATTTTTTTTTAACGGAGGAGTTGTTAATCCCTCATATTTGCCGTTAGGTTTATTTCTCAAATTAAAAAAAGACGCCTTTGGCTTTTCCAGAATTCAAAAGAATTGAGTAAAATCTTTGATTTTTCTCTATTGTTTTGAATTATGGAAAAACTCCGTTAGGTTTTTTTGAGTTTTCTATTTATTTGGAAAATCAATAGATTTTCGTTAGGTTTTTTTTACTTTCCGAAATAAACCGAAAATTTATTAAAATTTTCTGTTTATTTCAAAAAGTAAAAAAAACCTAGAACACTTTACAAATAAAATAGAAAACCTCAAAAAAACCTAGAACACTTCTAAATAATCAGAAAACTCAAAAAAACCTAACGGTGCTTTTTTTATTTTAATTTAAAAATATAAAGTCAAATCAAAGATTTTACTCCATTCTTTTAAATTCCAGAAAATTTAATAAAGTTTTTTTATTTAATTTGAGAAATAAAAAGAAAATTTTCAAAATTTTCAATTTCAAAAATTATTAAAAAAAAACTAGTTTTATAAAGTAGGTAATTTTGTTGAATCGCCCTTATTCAATATAATAAAAAAAAGTGAGAACTTTTTTAAAACTTTTAAAAAGTTTTCAATTTTTATAAAATGAAGCTTCTCCCTTTCAAAGTTATACCTAGACTGGAATTTGAAAGAAAGTATCAGATTCTTTTGAAAAGTATTTTTTACTTTATGAAAACATCAAACTTTTAAAAAGTTTTATTGCTGAGAAAATCAATAAAAATTATAACTTTCAAATTTTACAAAATGACTATATCGAAATTAGCTTAATTATGAAATAATTTCCTAAAAAAAAAGAGGTTAGTTCACATGTTTCTTTGAAAAGTCACTCTTTGATGTTGAAAAATAAAAAGAAAAAGAAAAATGAAGTTGAAATTATATCCAATTTAATAATCCAATACTGAGAAGGAAACCTGTTTTTTTTTGTTTAAAAGTAAATACTCACTTCTAGATTAAAATGATGAAGACTTGGGTATATATACATACACATACACATACACACACACACACACACACACACACACACACATATATATATATATATATATATGGTATAATGTCATTCTTTTGATCATTCTGGAAAAAATTGACCTATATATTATAATGGTAAAAACTATTTAATAAAAGATGCTATTTGAATAGAAAATTTTCTACTATTTTTTTTTACTTATTTTTGACTGATCCTATAAAGGTATATGAAACTAAAATTACCCATACTTGGTAAATACCTATTTTTTCAATCTTAAAGTGAATTTTCAGCAGATTAGGAAAAAATAAAAGAATTAAAAAATCAATTTTTACCCATGTTTTCAATTAAAAGCTCTTATTTGATTCAATTGATCATAACTAAATTTTGATTTGATGTGTTTTTTGAAATTTTATTTGGATTCCAATCATCACTAGAATTTTCGGACATATTTTTTGTTTTACAAATGAAGGAAAAAAAGACTTTATTAAAAAATTTGAAAATTAAAAACTTTTATTTCGATTTTAACAATTAAAAACTATTTTGATAATTTTTTTCCAGAATTTTTCACAAGAAACTTTGGTTCGAATATCCAAACAAAATAAAAAAGAACAAATAAAACAATTATACAATGATATTTACTATTCTGGGTCTTGGAGAAATCTCTTTTTTTCTTTTTCTGAAAAAACGATAAAAAACTCAAGAAATGAAAATAAAATTGAATCAAGTAACGATTGAAAAAAATGTAATAAAGTCTGTAAAAAGGTGTCTTGATTTGTTAATTGAAATTAAAGATAAAAAAATAGTGAAGAAATTTGAGTTTAAAAAAACATTTTTTCTCTAATTTAATATTTTTTTCCTCAAAAAATGTCCAATTCATCCTCTGTTTATCTAACCGGAAAAAAAGGTTTCAGTTTCGTTACTCAAATAAAGAACATCAATTTACCCAAATGGTCCGAAAGCTCAATCAAAAAAACCCAAACAATAAAAAAGATCATCTGTGGAAGTCATCCTCATTTTCTTGTTTGGAAAAAGCCAAACAAAATTGGAGTTTTATCAAAAAGACAAGAAGAAAAGGAAATACCAATTACCCAAAAACGAAACAATCAAAGAAATTGCTTCAAGTCGCTATACCTATCTAATTTTAACTGAATCAGGAAAGGTCTGGTCTTTGGCTAATAGTAACCGTTATAAAGAAGTACCTCTTTTTGATGCAGACCAAAGTACTCTTGAAGAAATCAGGTGTGTGACCTTTTTCGAAGAAAAGAAATTGTTTGTTAATTCACTGAGAATGGGATCTGCTTCTTGTTATTATCTTTGTAATGGTGACCGATTGTATGCCTCAGGATTTAACTCTGATGGTAGGCTGGGTACTGTAAAAAAGAAACGTGAGAACCTATGCCTGTCTCTGCCCAAGACAAGGTCAGCAAAATCTTTGCAGGAATCTTTGCAATGAGTTTCTTTTTCATAACAAGCAAAGTTGATCTTTTGTATGCCTGTGGAAGCAATTATTATGGGCAGTTAGGTATTGGCTCTACTGTAGAGCAAATTAAACCCACTGTTGTTCAAAATATTAAAGGATCCAAGATCCTGACTGTAAATTCAAGTATTTCCTTCTCAATTCTAATCACAAATGAGGGGCAAACCTATAGCTGCGGCAACAAGAAAACAAATGGTCATGGTGCGCAAAAAAACATTTTTACCTTAATACCACAACTAAAGGAGAAGAAAGTTATCCAATTGGCAACAGGATCAAACGGAACCTTGGTTTTGACAGACCAAAACGAATTGTATGGGTGGGGTTATAATGAAGACTTCTACTACCCAACAGAAGAAGACAAGATCAACCCGAAATACCCAACAAAAATCAGTCTTCCTGGTTTTTCTCGAAATTATTTGGGCTCAAAAGACATGATCCAAATTGCCTGTGGATCAAATGTAAGCTTTCTTTATCTTGATTTCAAAAATACACTTTCCAAAGATTTAAGGCTATTATTTGAATCCCAAAAATTTTGTGATTGTGAAATTGGAACCTTGGGAAACCAAATCCCAGTTCATAAGGCAATTGTTGAATTCAGAACCAAACTAACAATTGATCAAATCCAAAACAAATTATTTGGAGAAAAATCAATCAATAAAGAACAAACATTGAATTATCTGAAATGGATTTATTATGATGAGATTTCAGATCTGGAAAAACTTGAACAAATTTTTAATTTGTTGGAATTAACTTTCCCTCCATCTGTCGATAATACACTTGAAAAGGATATTGCCCAACTCTACAAGGATGATGATTCAAAGGATTTTAAAATTTTGGTAAAAATTGAGGATGATAATCCAGATAAGGATATTGACGATGAAGAGGAGGAAGATAAAGAAGGAAAATATGAAGAAATACCAGTACACAAATTCATTTTATTGGCCCGAAGTGGCTTGTTTCGTGCAATGTTTGATTATGTCAATGAAAAAGATAACACAAATAAAGTTCAAGATTATACGAATAAATCAATCAAAAGCTTGAAAATTTTAATCAAATATTTTTATACCAATTCAATTGAAATGACAGCTGACCAAAACCCAGAATTAATTGTTGATGAATTATCTGATGCTGTTGAATATTATCAATTAAATGATCAATGTAATTTTGAATCTCAATTATTGAAAATTAAAAAGCAATTTGAACTTAATTAATTTGGTTTTTTGTTTTCAGTAACCCAAATATTAATAAAACTTTAAAAAAAAAAAAAAATATCAGAAATAAAATATTTTTGAATTTTTTAGAAATCGAAAAAAGATTGACAAAACAACTTGAAAAGAGTAAACGATAACTTTAAAAAAATAAAACTTATTTTTAATGAACAGAAATTATTCAATGACATAAAATAAAAAATGTTCAAACCAATACATATTAGCCAATTATTCTATGGATTCGTTATTTTTAGTCTAAACTCAAAAAATGCTTTGGCACAATTGATGTTTGGATAAATAAAACTTCAGAAAAATTTTGCAAAAAAAATGTTGAATGCGATGGTGGTTGTTTCCTTTTATATCTAATTTTTTTGGATCACCATCATAATTTGTTTTAATAAAGTGATCTAAATATTTGAACAAAGAATAGATCAAATGAAATAGGCTACTTTATTAAGTTTTAATTTAGAACTTTGCCGATTTTTAGGCTTTATCTCTAAATTTCTGAGTTTTTTAAGAATAAAAAATTTGCTTTTTAAAATTTTATTTCGTTTTACATATTTTGATTTGATTTTTTTAAAAATTTAATATTGTTTTTTCAATTTTTGCAACTTTCCCAAATCTTGTTTTTTGTAAAATCTCAGTTCAAGACACCAACTAGACATCAAAATCCCCAGTGCAAGTTACCACTCCACAGATTGTATGGAAAGTTAGATTTGTTTCACTTTGATTTGGTTTCAAATTACATCAGTTGCGATTCAGTTCTCTTGGGTTTGAATAAGTCTAGTTCAATTTGTTCAAGATCTGATCAAGTTAGTTAAAGATTTAATCATGCACATATCTGCCAATTTTTATAATGATTTAATCTAACTGTTTTTATCTTCCACCAAACATTCATCTGTAAAACAAAAAGAGAAGTAACTCAAACAATTTGAAATGGGGAAATTTGGAAAAGATAAAAAGTATAAAAAATAAAGCATTCTAATTTAGAAATTATTGAAGATATTGATCATTTTCTATGGGACTCGTGTCGTAGATTTCTCTATAATTTAAGTATGTTGTAATTGGGTGTATATGATATTAGTGAACTATTCCTTAAATAACTCTAACAATCCTATTATAAATCTTATTAAATATTAAATTATTAGATTTCTTTACTAATGATCACTATTAAAAAATGATAATTTTGGAAATTTTTTTTTAATTCCCTTTCCCAAATTTAAAAATAGAAACTCAAAATAATAGTATTCCGAGATCTGATAATTCAATTTTAGAACAAACAAAAGTAACTTTTTTTTATTTTTTTAATTCCAAAGATTAACTTTATAATAATTAACATAAAAACCCTAAAGAAAGACAAGCATTGTTTCCCTTTTTATAAATTTAGTTCATATATCAATATATTTTTGATATTTTATAATAATTTGCCATTAGAATTGATTGGTCAATTCGTTTATTCATAAAAAAATGGGATTTTTAAGCAACTAATCTACATTTTGCCATAAATTTAAGAAAGATATTTTGCAACTTTGAATTCTAAATATTGATAATTGGACCTTTAAATTTGTAACAAAATACAGATTTTTTTCTGAAATTGTTGGAGTTTTTACGAATACAAGGATCATTTTTAATTGATGAGGATCAACAAAAATACATACTTGACTAATCGAATTTTTTTAGAGACATTTAAACTATGTAACACGAATGTGGTTAGGTCCAATAACAACATACTTTAATCTGAGACTTCTCCTTGGTTGAGGTTAACCCCTTAAAAAGTAAAATGTTTCCATAAATCTTTTGTTTACTTTATTTTCGGAAATCCAAAAACAAAATTTATATGAACGATTTTTTTCTTCAATTAATAATGAAAATTTAAATTAATTCCCTAATTTAATATTTTTTTGTCAAAAAAATTATTAGTTTAATTTTGTTTTGGACAAATCCCCAATACTGGTATTGGAATTATAAACGGGAAGAATTTTCACTCACTTTTCCAGATATTTTTCTTTTATAAATAAGAGTTTTTCAAAAAAGTCGGTTGCTGTTTCCGTTTCTATTTTTATAAAGGATATTGAAAATCAAGTGAAAATCTTTTGCATTTCTAATTAAAAGAACAGTAGAAATATCTAATAAAGATGTTGGAAAAACTATCTGGTAAAATCATTTATAAATGGCAATTAAAATTAGCTTATTCATCTGTTTGAAGCACTTTGTGTCTAAACTCAAAAAATGTTGAGAAGAACCTTTTTTTCAATGATAGTAACAGATCGAAAACCTCATTTTTTATTTCTAATTCTTTGAATCAAATTTAGCGTTTAAACAAAAATCAAAGAATTGAATATTTTTATGGTGACTCATGAAGGTTATTAAAGATCTGTATTCATTTAAAAATTATGATTTGATTAATTATTATATTTGACCAACATTGTTAGAACTCATTGAAAAAGTGTTTTCTCTTACAAATTAATGTAAATTATTAGGATTAAGAATAAAACTTTTAGCGATTTTAAAAAAATTTCAATTTCCCCAGATGTAGATAATCAAACTTTGGATTTTTTTTTGTAAAATGAAAAAACAGTTTCTAATAACAAATTAATTCCCTAAACTATTCTAATTTGAAATTTAGATTTTTTGAGAAGAAAGGAACACATTACTCTTTATTGTAATGTTCATATCCTTTTCACACAATAAAACTTGATATATGTTTAAAAAAAAAAAAAAAAAAAAAAACAAGAATTTTCAAATCTTAAAAGAGAAAAGTTCCAAAAAATTTTTTATCCGATTCATTTTATCAATACCTTGACGAATTCACAGACACAATTTATTGACTGGAAGATAGGTATACGAAATATCAATTTATTGGAATACAATAAGAATTATTTTTAAAGATCAAACTTTTTTATTTTTTGAAAAAAAATACCCTCTAAATAAGAGATTACTATTGTTTGAATACGCTCTCCGAAATTTTTCATTTTATTCGTTAAAGAAAATTTCCAAAATTGAATGAATTCATTTTACAAGAAAAAAAAAAACAATTAATAAAATCCATAACAACTCTTTTTTCACTATAGGATTCAAATAGACTTCAACTAACCTAATAATGTAGTAATATCCAAAAATTATTCGTACTTGAAATTATTTGATAATTTTATAATAAAAGGGAATAACAAATTAAACAATGTTTCTTTCATTCTTAAAGGAAAAAATTTTGAATTTAAATTGTTTACTCGGATGTTAAGTTCATTTTTTTCTTTTGTTTATTTTTTTTAATTAATATCCTATATTTATCTACGAAACATGAAAATTTTATTATCCATCTTAGTTTGCTTACTTTTTGCACAATCTTTTTGCCTTCCTGGGATACATTTAAAGGCCCAGCAATCGGAATACCAAAACGAAACTGATAGTACCATGGAAACCAAAGATCCATCTGATTGTTGTACATCCTGTGGATTAGATTTGTAAATTGATTTTGCTTTCTTTTTTGATCTTTTTTTTTTAATTTTTATTGAATTTTTTCATTTGTAGTAATGAATTGTTTTTATTTTTCTAAAAAATAATTTGTGGTTTTAAAAAAATAGGTCGCTTATAGACTGTTGTTCATGTTCTGGATTTACATGTAATTATTGCGAAAGTGGAGAGTGTGCTGTTAATGACTATGGCAATTGGTATTGTAAACATGATTATACCACCGTAATAGTAATTGTGGTCGTGATTGTTGCTGTGTGTTTCCTTTGCTGTATATCTGTATGTTTCTGCAGAAGGAAAAAAATCATGTACTTTAAAAGTGACCAAAATAATATTACCATCGAAAATAATAATAATGTCGATAACAACAAAGATATTGGTATGAAACAATTTGATCATGAATCAATGGGACAACAAAGTAATTACCAATCATCGAGGGGCCACAGTAATTCCAATCTAGGTAATAATACAATGGGTATGAATAATAATAGGGGTATGAATACTGATATGGGTATGAATAATAATATGGGCATGAATAATAATATGGGTATGAATAATACAATGGGTACGAATACTAATATGGATATGAATACTAATATGGATATGAATACTAGTATGGATATGAATAATGGTAAGGGTATGAATAATAATTATAATTCAGGAATGAATGAGAATTTTAATGAGAATAATATTAATAATTTATAAAATAAAATCAATTAAAAGTTAATTGTGTTTGAATAATCAAGGTATCCACAGAACAGTGTTAAAAAATTCGATTTTTATTTATTCAATGATTAAAATTCCCCATCCTCCCTTTTTTTTTTTTTTTTTTTTTTTATCATTCATGATTGTCTTTTAGTGTTCAGCAATATTAATTTCCTTGAATCATTATGATGATAATTAGGTTTAAAAAATAAAAATTCTCATCTAATTACTTTATAAAAAAATTTTTTTATAGTTTTTTTTTTTTATTTCTTGTTGGGATCTTAACATGGATTTGTGTTACAGTCAGTTTCACTTTTAAGGCACAAACTTTCAACGAAATTTAAGGCACAACAAAAATCTCAAATTAAAGCACAAAATTTGGATTCTAGTAAAATAAATTGTAAAAAAAAAAATTCCAAATTTTGTGCCTTAATTTGAGATTTTTTTGTGCCTTAAATTTCGTTGAAAGTTTGTGCCTTAAAAGTGAAACTGACTGTAGTTTAAATTAACAAATATAGCTTATTTCTACAAAAATTATTGTACATAACACTGGAAACAAATCCCTAGTTTCATTTTTAATTTAGTATTTAGTAAATAATTGAAAAATAGTGTTTTTTCTTATAATGTTAGAATCCCAAAAAATCAACAGAAAAGAAAACAACTTCCAATACATTCAACTCATGGGGATGTAATATCTATATATATATAAATATATATATATATATATATATATATATATATGAAGTTTTTACTTGTTTATTTATTTTTTTTTGTATCTTTAATTTTATGCTTTATTTTCTCTTACTCTGGGTCTTATTTTAACAATAAAGAATTTTTCTTTTAATTTTTCAAAGAAAAGATATCAATGAGCTATAATCTTGTCTACCTTATAGATAGTCGAAAAAAAAAAATCTATATAAATATCGAGCTTCAGATAAAGAGGGGCGATTTTGTTGAATCACCTCTCTTTAATAACAATAATAAAAATAAAAAAAAAGTTTTTTTTTTTTGAATTTTTTGTGTGTCAAAAGGTAATAATAAGAAATAAATAAAATTTTTATAAAATTTACCTATTTTTTATCAAACTCAATAATTCCCATTTTAAATAATATTATAATTTATTCTTATCTGAAATTTTATGGAATATATCAGAGTAAAAAAAAAATTATTAACTTTGAAATTATGACAAAATAAATAATGATTCTATATTTTGTATGATATCAAAGATATTATTTCAGTTAATTTTTTTCTTTGAATTCATTCTTTAATAAAAATTTTTGATTTTTTTTTATAGAACGAGCAGTTCTAAAAAAATATTAATTGATATGTTCAATAATTTCAAAGTTTGAAAGATTTTTTTACATAAATTGGAAGAGATTCTTTTTTATTTAATAACTATTATCAACATAATAATACCTATTTATGTAATTTGTGAAATTTCTTAGTTTTAAGATACAAGTAGAACTATTCTATTTTAAATATTTTTTTTTAGAGAGTTTTTTTTATATTTAAGGATTTCCTTTTCATTGAAAGAGATTGAAAAAAAGTGTGTATGTAAAATAAAGATGACAAAAAATGTTTTTTTTTTTTTGTCCAATTTCTTCAGATTGAAAATTCTCTTTGAGAAAAGTGAAAGCGAAATAACATACTGTTAATTTCCAAATAAAAAGATCAAAATTTTCATTCACCTTTCCAAAAAAAACTCACTTCTCAATAATTATATAAACCATCAAAGCCCACAATTCTAAAAGACATCAAATTAATAATTTAGACTTCTTTTTGTTAATTAAAAATTTGAAATGTCCATGATTCTAAAATATTTTTTTAGAAAGTTGTCTGAAAAATTTTGTTCCATTTATTTGACAAAAAATAGTAATAACTCAACACTCTCAAGTGTGGGAATGTAGTACTTAATTTGAATATTTTTCCTTAAAAAATACAACTCCTTTTTTTCTGTACTGAGTAAAACACACACCTCACCAAGACAAATAAATCTTAAAACCAAAATTAAAAGTAAACTAAACTTCCTAAAAGTCGAGAAATGAAAATTCACTTTTTTATTATTATCATTCAATCAAAAAAAGATTATATCTAATAACTATCATTCAGTTAATTTATAAATAGATTTCTCCATATGTGTATTTGTAATTTTTAAAACCCACTTTGCCAATAAATAATCTCAAAAAGTAAATATTCGTAATGAAAATGAGGTCCAAATCCCCGAGTTTTTTTATTGATTTTATTTTGAATGAAAATTTTACTTCAAAAAAAGAAATTAAATCCTGTTTTCCAGTTTTACACTTTACTAAATACTTTTTTCTCATTTTAGTATTTGATATTGAAATGGTGATTTTCCAAAAAATTAAAATATATAAATACCTTCTTATTTTTCGAAAATTCTAATATTTTAAGAAATATAGTTTTTCAAAACAAATCTATTTTGTGTACATCTCCTATGATCAAAAAGCAGATTACTTAAACTTTTTTAACCTTGTTAAATTCAAATTTTAAAAAGTTACCCCTCCTTCATTCAATTCCAAATTAATAGATTTTTAATTCTGTTTTCACTTGAAGCAAAAAATTTTTTCAGTTTTTTCTCTTGATGATTATTTTTCTTTATTAGTTTATTGATCAACAATTCCCATTTCAATTTTTAATAATAACACAAAAAAGTTGGTCTTATTTTTGGTGTTAATTACTGGAAATGAGAAAAAATAAAAAAGATAGAAATTGTAGCAACAGAAAGCTGTGATTATTTACTAATTACTCAACAAACTTGAATAATAGTGTACCAAACCAAAACATGGCCTATTAAAACTTCATGGTCTTATGGACTTTTACAAAAGAACAAAAAATTCAAACACAAAAAAAGCGATCATTTTTTCAAAGAATTCAAGATTTTACTTCTTTATTACAAGATCGTAATCACTTCAACCAACACAAATATTTGACATTTAAGCAACCTGTTTCGAATCCACTTGGTGCCTACATTCTTAGGTAATAATTTTTCAAAACAAAGATTCTAATACAATATGATAAGCGTTGCAGTTGAACAAATCCGTGAAATGATGGACATAAAGCCCAACATTAGAAACGTGTCTGTCGTTGGTCAACTGGGTCATGGGAAAACAGTGCTGTTTGATTATTTAATTTCGAAGTCTGGTATTATTTCTGAAAAAATGGCAGGCAAAGTAAGATTCATGGACACAAGACAAGATGAACAAGAGCAATGTCTCACGATCAAGTCCACTGCTGTTTCTCTAGTTTATGAAAAGAAAAAAGAAGACGAAATCCCAGTGGACGCTGACGGGCGTGCCTTTCTTCTTAATCTGATCGACACGCCAGGGCATGTTCAATTTGCATCTGAAGTCAGTGCCGCACTCCGTGTCACCGATGGTGCGCTAGTTGTTGTTAGCTGCGTTGAAGGTTTCGGTGTGCAAACCGAAACGGCCCTAAGACAAGCGCTCGCTGAAAGAGTCAAGCCCGTTGTCATGCTTAGCAAGGTTGATCGCGCACTTTTGGATCTTCAATTGGCACCAGAGGAGCTCTACCAAAGATTTGTCAAGGAAATTGAATCTGTGAATGGGGTCATTGCCGCATATGAGGACGAGCTTTTAGGCCGTGTGCAAGTGAGCCCCGAAGCAGGGACCGTTGCCTTTGGATCTGGTCTTCAGGGATGGGGTTTCACCTTGAATCACTTTGCCAAATTATATGGTTCCAAATTTGGCGTCAAGCCTGAAAAGCTTGTTACCAGGCTATGGGGAGACAAATTTTGGGATCCCAAAAGAAAGAAATGGGACAAGAAGCCCACCGACCAAAAAAACAAACCTTTGCAAAGAGGCTTTTGTCAATTTGTTCTGGATCCAATTTACCAATTATTCCGAGTCATCATGTCGGGTGATCACGAAAAATCCCTCAAACTCATCCAAAAGGTAGGTGTCCAATTACGTGGAAAGGAAAAAGAAGAAACAGTCACAGGAAAGGCACTCTTACAAACTGTGATGAGAAAATTCCTTCCGGCTGCTGACGCCCTACTGGAAATGCTGGTTCTCCATTTACCCTCCCCGGTCACCGCGCAAAGGTACCGAGTCAAAAATTTATACGAAGGACCAATGGAAGACGAATGTGCTAAGGGCATAGCCAGCTGTGATCCAAAGGCGCCACTGATGGTGTATGTCAGCAAAATGGTACCGGCCCCCGATAAGGGAAGATTTTACTCCTTTGGTAGGGTCTTTTCCGGCACATTAAAGGGAGGGCAAAAGGTCAGAATCATGGGGCCAGATTACACCCCAGGCAAGAAAAAGGGTTTATTTATCAAACCCATCCCAAGAGTTGTTGTCATGATGGGGAACTACGTCGAAAAGGTCAGCGATTGCCCGTGTGGTAGCATTATCGGTATTATCGGTATTGATAAATATTTGTTGAAAACGGGAACAATTTCCACATCTGAAGAAGCCTATAGCATCAAGGCCATGAAATTCTCCGTCTCTCCTGTTGCGTGTGTCGCTGTGGAACCCAAGAATGCCTCTGATTTACCAAAGCTTATCGAGGGCTTTCGAAGACTGTGTAGATCTGATCAATGTGTCAAAGCCTTTACTGAAGATTCTGGTCAACATATCGTCGCTGGAGCTGGCGAATTCCATTTACAAGTCTGTTTAAAAGACTTTGAAGAAAATTACTGCCAAGGTGTCCCACTTACCAAATCCAAGCCATTTGTCTCCTATCGCGAAACTGTTACAAAGGAATCCTCTCAAATGTGTATAACCAAATCTCCCAATAAGCATAACATCTTATTTGTCAAAGCAGAACCGCTCCATATTGATCTATGTATTGAGATTGAGAATGGTGACGTGGGATCCAAGCAAAGGTCAAAGATACGCTCAAGATATCTAGCTGAAAAATATGACTGGGATCTTGGCTATGCCAGAAAAATTTGGGCCTTCGGTCCCGAATCGGTAGGGGTCAATATCTTGGTTAATCAAACGAAGGGTGTCAAATATCTAAAAAAAATTAAGGATTCCATCGTTGCAGCATTCGAATGGGCAACCCAAGCAGGTGCCCTTTGTGAAGAAAACATGAGGGGCATCAGATTCAATCTCCATGATGCAAAAATTCCCCACCGAGCTCTTTCGAGAGGTGGGGGGCAAATAATTTCAACAGCTAGAAGATCCTTTTATGCGTCGCAATTGAGCGCTATGCCAACCTTGATGGAGCCAATCTACCTTTGTGAAATCCAATGTTTAGAGTCTGCCATTGGCAGCATCAAGGATATACTTTCCCAAAGAAGAGGCCAGCTGATATCTGTCGAAAACTCATCCAGATCCCCAATCCACACAATCAAATCTTACCTGCCTGTCATAGAATCCTTTGGCTCCACTGAAGCCATTAGATCAAAAACCAATGCAAAGCAATTGCCTCAATATGTCTTCCACCATTGGGAAACCATGCAAGGAGAATACTTTGAAGAAAACGGGATCCTTTCTGATACGATCAAAGAGAATAGACTCAGAAAAGGTCTTGAGGCAACAATCCCCCCTTTAGAAAAATATACTGATCAACTATAAATTAATTTAGTATATAAAGATGTTCTATAATAATTTTGTTAGTTTAATTTTTGCTTTGATTTTTATTTTTTTTTGTAATTTCTTGTTTTATTGTTTGATAAAATTTTCCTTTCAACTATTTTTTTCATAAACATTATCAGTAATATCAGAATATTAATGTCACCCTAATAAAAAAAATTTTTTATAACATCTATATAAACATTTTATAACAAAATTTCCTTTAACAAGATAATTTTTTCGATATTTTTTGAAAAAAATATTATTATAACAGGCTTATAACATGTTACAAATATTATAACACATTTTATAACAAACATTTGTGTTATAAAAGTTTTTATTATAAAATTTTATAACATTTTAAACGTTTATAACACCTTTACAAGACGTTTATAACATGTTTTAAAAAACTTTTTTTATTAGGGCAAATCAACAAATTAGTGATTAAATTTTCTTTTATACTAGAATGTATATTATCAATGATTTTTTGTTTTTTTTTTTGATAATTTGAAAATATTTTTTTGATAAAAATATCAAATACTCTTGATAAATTCAAAATTTGAAGATAATCTAAAAAAAAAAAAAAAAAATTCTTTAAAATAAGGTATTTTCAAAAAAGTAGGGCATTTTTTTACATTTCAATAAAAAATCATCTTTGTTAGTGGAAGTATTTGTTAATTGATATTATTAAATTAAGTTTAATATTAATATCGATTATTTCACTGACTATAGTATTTATTTTAAAATATGTCGGTTGAAACATCTAGAAAAAATGAAAAAAAAAAAAAAAAATAGAACTTTTTATGGTGAAAATAATGTACAGACCAATTCCAATAAAAAACTCGACATTTGAAAAGAGTATCAATGATTTTTTAAACATAAAAATACAGTTACATGTTTTTGATTCTATTTGAAAACTTTTTTGAGATCAAAAAAGTTATGAAAACGATTTTTTCGATCAAAAAGAAAATAATAAACACCAATTTTCACGTAAAAAATATCAGATTAAACCGAGATAAGAAATTTTATTATCTTTGATTTATGTAATACAATACTAAGAAACATATTGAATTATTATCCCGGACTGATAAATGATATTTAATGATTTTATATGTTTAAATACTTTTTTGAAATTTGGGTTTAAAAGATATATTTTATAATAAATTTACGCTTATTTATTGGAAATAGTTTTGTATGTTTTAATTTTTTTCGAAAACAATTAATTTCAATATCTTAATAAATATTCAAAAAATATCTTTAAATGTTGAAACTGGTTCATTTCTATTGTTAGGTTATGAAAAGATAAATTTTATTCTTTTGTGGCGTGTTGGTGTATAAAAATAAACACTCAATATTTTTGACTTTTTTTTTTTTTTATTTTTATTATATAGTAATGTTTTTTTCTATTTTTTTTCAAAAAAAATTAGGAAAAAAAAATAAAAGGAAATAAAGAAAAAAAATTTATTAAAAGATCTCAATTAGAAAACAAAAATTTCTTGAAATAGAATAATACAAACTTGAAATTCCAAGTAAATTAGCTCTTGATATGTTGGATAAATTTAATTATTTTTCGAAACTTTTGCTTTTTTCTTTTTTTTTTCGATTTATTTTTAATACTTAATTGTTTTGGAATTGTTTTTTTATTGAAAAGTTTTTAATTGATAAATAAATTCGTGTAATTTCATTCAGTTTCCAAAATAAAAAATATTTTATTCTTTAATTTTTCTTTTTCTTACTAATATTTCTTTTCTTTATTTTTCTTTTGAAAGACATTTTCAACTTCTTTTTTATTGTGTTTGAAAAATTCTTCCATTAATAAATCTATCAACTTGGGAATGTTTGCCTATTTTTAATACCCCTTTACTAATTCTCAGATTTTTTCACATAATTTCTGGTAAAAAATAGACTAGTGTTTTTTCATGATTGAAAAAAGACTAAAAAATAATTGATTTTCAAAATTTCTGAATTTTTTCCTTTTATCCTTTTGGAAAAAAAGTGAAACAGGAAAAAAAATGAAATGGGGTTTTTAATTTGGAACATTAAGAGAACTTGAATATGAAAATTAAGATAAATTAAAAAAAGAATAAATAAATAAATAAAGACAAAATGAAGAATTCAGTACAATAACAGTTATTTTTTAATAAAATCTTTTGGTATGATTTTTTCTTTGATTGGTCAATTATTCAAAATATTGTTCAAAAAATGACTATTTTTGAGATCTCCAAAACCATCTTTAACACTTTCAATCTGAAAGTAGATTGAAATTGTGTATTAATTGGTTTGATTAAAAATAATCTAATGGGTTATTATTTGAAGGTTATTTGTATATTTCTTTTATTGATTTTACTTTTTGTTTCTATTTAGGTTTACAATTAAAAACTGTGTTGAAATTTTTTTTCCCTGTTTCACTTTTTTTGCAGATAGGTTTGATTTTTTTAAAGTTTAAAATAATTATTGTTTTTTATTAATAAAGCAGATTTGTTTTAATCCAAGTTATTCCAAAATTTATTGAGTTTTATCTTCAAGTGAATTTTAGTACACTTCCTTCAGAGACACTAAGATTTCTTTCTTATTCGATCATAATTGGTTTTTTTTTTTTTAATATAATTGGAATATATTGAACTTTGAACTTTTCAAAAATGAGAAAAATGGATCAGAACTTTTAAAAACAACAATTCACATCTAAAAAGTACACTAAAAGTTGATTTTGTTTTTTTAGTATTCAGATTTTTATTTTGTTTTGCTATTTCCAGATGGGGTAAATTTTTTTTGGATTTGCTATTGAATTTACTATATTGTTTTTTTTTAGTTTACTAGAGACTTAAATCTTTCGAATTAAACAAAAAATAAATAAATAAAATAAATAAAATTTTCCAGAATTCAAAAGAATAGAGTAAAATCAGGGATTTTACTATATTATTTCACATCTAAGAATATCTAACTTTTTTTTATTTTTAATTAAACAAATAAAGTGCCTATTTATTTAGTTATCTGTTTTAACAAAAATTAACAAAAACATACAGTCAGTTCCACTTTTAAGACAGGACTTTGAACCAAATTTAAGGTACAAAAAAATCTCAAATTAAGTCACAAAATTCAAATTCTAGTAAATTAAATTGTATAAAAAAAAATCCAAAAAATGTGCTTTAATTTTGGATTTTTATGTGCCTTAAATTTCGTTCAAAGTTTGTCTTAAAAGTGAAACTGACGGTAATGGATGTAAGAGAAAATTAATTTTCTTCCTTCAAATTAGAAAAAAAAAATAATTTTTCTTTTTTATTTTTCAATACTTTGTTATCTATTTTTACTTTTTTTTTATATTTTTTATATGTTCTTCATTTAATTTTCGAAAATTACAGCAAGTTTAAAATACTTCAATAACTGTTTTTAAATACTCGAATTGTAAAGAATCTTTGGAATAGAAGACATAAAGTTAGTCACTTCAAAATCCTCTCATTACGAAATTAAGTGTGTTTTTTAATCTTTAATCATGCATAATAAATCAAAAACTATAAAGTATAAATATATCATGATTACATTTGTGTAGTTGACTTCCAAAAAAAAAAAAAAAAAAAAATAGAACTTTTTCTGGAATTGCCCAGCTTATGAAAAGAATCTTAAAATCTGAATATCTGAATTAAAAAAAAATTAATGTATCGAGTATATTAAAAACTAATATTATTACTATTTTTGATATTATTAGAGAAAGAGATTCATCATATTTATTAGCCTTTGTGAGTAATAAATATATTTTTAAGTCTTTAACGAAATTTCTAAATAATAATTTAGGAATTCAGTCAAGTGCGGTAGAGTGCCTAAGTTTTCTGTTTTATTTGTTAAATCTATCGATTTTCGTTTGGTTGTATCGAGTTTTCAATTTATAAGTGAAGTGTTCTAGGTTTTTTTTACTTTTCGAAATAAATCGAAATTTTATTAAAATTTTCTGTTTATTTCAAAAAGTAAAAAAACCTACCGAAAATCTATTGATTTTCTAAATAAATAGAAAACTCAAAAAAACCTGATGAAAATCAATAGATTTTAGAAATAAAATAGAAAACCTCAACAAAACCTAGAACACTTCTCAAATAAACAGAAAACTCAAGAAAAGTTAATATAGTTTTTTTTTTTAATTTGAGAAATAAACCGAAAATTTCATAAATTTTCTTTTTATTTCTCAAATTAAAAAAAACCTAGGCACTTCACCGATTCAAAAACTCCTCTGTTAACTAATAATAAAAAAAAAATAGAACTTTTTTGTCAAAAATAATACACTATCGGTGTCAATGAAAAACAAGAAATATGATCCTGTACAAAAACCATTTTTTAAACAATAAAATATAGTTATAAATTTTCCATTCTTTTGGAAATTTTGTCAAGATTAACCATGTTCAGAAAAAATGTTTTTTGATCAAAAAGAAAAAAATAACAACAAATTTTAACACCTTAAAAAATAATAGATAAAACTGAGCTCAGAAAATATCATATCTTTTATTTATGTAATGTAAAAATAACAAACAAATTTGATTATCATTAAGAATCAATAAATGATTAATAATATTTTGGATATTAAAATAATTTTATGAGAGATCTATTTTTATAAAGATATTTTTAAAATAAATCCCTATTAATTTTTAAGAACATAGCTGAAATGATGAAAATTCTTTTTCAATATTATTTGAAATTAATTTGAGAGTTTGACAATAATTATAAGATATTGTTTTTTTCAAATTTTCATACAATGCGAAATATGTTATCAAAATTATTCACGTTATTATTAATATTATTTGTATTAATATTATTATTATTATTATTATTATTATTATTATTATTATTATTATTATTATTATTATTATTATTATTATTATTATTATTATTATCATTATTATTATTATTATTATTATTATTATTATTATTATTATTATTATTATTATTTCAAACAAAAATGTTGTGAATTTTTCAAAATCATATTATAAATCTTTTTCATTGTTTTCTAATGTATTTTTCAAATCTTGAATGGTATCATTTTTTTTTTTTTTTTTTTTTTTTTATAATAATTGAGTTTTTATAATAATTGATTTTTATAATTTTCATTTTCATCTTGTAAAGTTTTTAATCGCTTTTCTAATTCAATATATTTAAAATTTAAATTTTCAATTTCTTTTTTATTTTGATTATTTGTTTTTTTTAATTTTTCAATTTGAAAATCTTTTTGAATTAATATATCTTTGTCTATATTTTTCAATTTATTTGTTTTTAAAGTTTTTAATTCAAGATCTGAGTTAGATTGTTCTTTCTCATTAATATTATCAATTTCGTCATCATCATTATTCTTCTCATGATAATTGCCATCACTATGATTATCAATACTGTCATCAGATGAAGCTGAACTAGATGAACTGGATGAAGTGGATGAAAGATGTACATTTTTTCCCTTTGTTGATGGCAAATTATTTATTTCTTTATTGTGCTTGTTGTTAGTTTTAAATTTTTTAATTTTTTTATTTTTATACCACATTTCTTTCAGATTCTTTCTTGTTCCCATAAAAGTAAAAATGACACCAATGGGATTTACAAAAAAGAAAAGCAAACCATAAGTTTTCTCTATTGAAGAAGAGATAGTTGCGATTAAAACCAAATACAAACCAATGGATGTAATATCTTCTGGTGATATTTTTTCCCAAAAGGATTTAATGTTTCTTATTTCTTTATCTTGAGAGATTACAACAGGATAGGGCTTAAAAATAACAATAATAATCATCATTAGTGTTATCAAAAGAACTAAAATCATTAATAAATAATCGAGAGAAATGGAATTATTGGCGAAAATTGGTATTATAACTATTAAAAATCTAAAAATCATTTTTGAGATTTCCCACCAAAATCTTTTTTTTTTATAAAATTTCCACATCCAACCAAATCGGTTTTCCCAATAAATTGAAAAATTTTTTCTTTTGGAGAAATATAAAATTACTATAAATAACGATGGAATTAATCCTGCATAAAAAATGATAAAAATAATAAACCAAGGATAAAAGTTTTGATATTTTTGATCATCAGTATAAATACTTGGATAATAATCTAAAGTGTGCTTCTTTAACCCCTCTTGATAAGTAGTTTGGAAAGGCTGCGAGCAAATTATTATTTCCGGGATATATAAATACCTTAGCCCTAAAGTAATATAATAGAAATATTTGGCATTAATTTTATGAAGATCAATATTTTGCAGTACCTTTATTTTGATATAAATTCTCAGTGCCACATAGATCAATAAAAAGACAAAGATGAGAATAAAAGGAGACAAAACCATAATGAAATACTTTGAATAGAAATCAAATTTTTGATAGCAATCAGGTTTAATGATTAAATTGAGATCAAAATTAAAGATCGACAGGGAAGATATAACGGAATTGTTGATATAATCTGGGAATTTGATGTTCATTAATAGTATTCCAACAAATAATTGTAAAAAGGTAATATATATTTCGAATATGGGATTGTTTTTGACTAATAATAATTTTGAGATTTTTTTATTAAATTTGATTACTAAAATGACAATTATTAGGATTAATAATAAATATAAAATCCATAGCCAATTGGTTCCACATTTCTGACATTCCGCATTTTTTAAATAATGTCCCTCGAGGCATTGGGAGCAATACGACTCTGGATCGCGTGCAACGTCACACTCGTTGCCGCCGAGGCAAATACCGGGAAGACCACATTTTAAGCAGTATGTCATCCCGATATGATTGTTAATAGAATTTTCACCACAGGGGATACATTTGGAATCGGTGACATTTTTGTAATACCCCTTGGGGCATTCGACGCATTCGTCTTGGTTGCTATTGATTTCGGATCCCAGGATGCAAAATGAGCAGGACGTTGAATTGTCACTTGACGAAATTGTATTATTGGGGCATTGTTCGCATTTGAATACGCTGTCCAATTTTTCTTGATCGGAATACGTGCCCTTGGGGCAGGGCCAGCATTCCTCCTGCGAGACTGATCCAGGTTTTTCTTTATAAAACCCTGCCGTGCAATTGATGCATGCCGTGATAACTTGAGCTCCACTTTGGTCGCTCCAGGTTCCCTTGGGGCATTGCTCGCAAGACTTTTCATAATTTGTGCCGCCCTCTTGAATTCCATATGTGCCCATTGAACAGTTTACACAGGAATCAAGAGAAGTTTGCCCATACAAATTATTATATGTGCCATAGGGGCATTTTGTGCACTCTGGCGTCCCCAGCGACTCTGAATACGTTCCCTTCCCACATTGAGAACAGAAGCTGCTTCCCGCTTCGTTTTGAAATTCTCCAATTGGGCATTCAGTGCATTGGGCCAACCCCGTCTCTGTAGTAATGGCTCCCTTTTTGCAATCATGGCAAAGGGATTGCCCGGTGGCATTTTGAAATTGCCCCAATTTGCATTGCTGGCAAACAGATTTACCAGTCTCGCTATTAAAGCTTCCCACCGCGCACTGGGAACATTGAGTGCTTCCTCCAAGTTTGGAATAATGCCCAACCGCACATGGATGGCAGTCGTCAAGCGATGTTGCCTTTTCATTGCTGGAGTAGGTACCCTTTGGGCATTCGTAGCAAGAATCTGAATCTGAATCCTTAACCAAATAGTATCCCAACGGGCATGTTGAGAAGGTACCCGAGACAATCAAATCATAGCTCCCATTGTTGCCTTCCTGGAAGGCACCCTCGCTGGTTATCAGATTATTTTTTGCCTTCCCGGCTACTGCAAAGTTCTCAAGCGAATTGCCATATTTCTGGCAACGTAAAGACTCGCCTCCATATGTGTTTGCCCGAACAACAGTATTTGCTTCAAGATCGAGAATGATGGCAAAGGATCCAACGCCATAATCGGAATCATAGCTTGTGACATTTAACTCGCCTTGCCCACATATAAGCATATGATCATCGTCGTCCACTGTGAGGAAATGGGCATAAATGGAGACGTCATCGTCTTCGTATTTTGGGTTCAGGTAACTTGAATCTAAAAGCGAGGTGCCATTCGAACTAATCTTACTAAGGAATCCCGAATGTGTCTCGGCACTCGAGGTCTTTGTTCGTTGGTAGGCATCGTCAGTGACAGGCAGATCAGTACTCAGCGTAAACCCGCTAATCCAGATGTTGTCTTGGGAGTCAAGATAAATCGAAAGTGGATCTTCGCTGTTGGAGCCGCCAAAATAGCTCGCCCATATGAAATCAAAACTTGTCGTGTTTAGTGTCCCAACAAAGGCCGAGGTCAGCACTGTTCCGTTGTGTGGCGACGTTTCTTGGTAAACGCCGGGTGTTGTTGGGAAATCGTCCGATTTTGTTCTGCCCTGGAAAAAAAGAATATCATTTCTGACATGAAGAGATTTGCCGAATGGCCGTTCATAATTGGTCCCTCCAATTCAATTATTGGCAATCAAATGTGTTAGATTATTGTTCATTTTGCCCACAACATAGCTGTACCCACCAGGCGGAGATGTGCATTTGTAAAGCGGATCTGTCAGTCCATAGCCTGGAAAGCTAAACACATTGGAACGCAGAGAAAAGTAAATCGGAGATCCCCCATTGGTTTCTTTGTCTTGATCGCGATCCATTTCCGCACCAATACTAAAAATCGATGCGTCCTGTGCACAAATTAATGTTGAGGCTGTTAGATTTGTTCCTTCGCTGTTCACCTTCGTGATAAACCCGACAAAGGAAGTGCCAATGCAATTGTCTTTGTCTTGCCAACAGCCCTCATTTGTAGGCCAAAGATCGATCGCGGAGGTGATGCCTGAGACGATCGGTTGATCATCACCAGGATCAACAAGAACCCGTGGCGGGTCGGTGACAGACGTCGCTTGAGTTGAAAGAAATGTTGACCAAACAAGCTTGTTACCAGTCTTCGTTTTCAGTAAGGCAATGTCAGGCATGTTGTCTTCAGAATGTGTGCTATTAAAGACATTGTCTCCGACAATTGGGAAATCTACACTGTGTGTCGCACATGACACATAAAGATTGCTCTTAGAATCATAATCTAAATTTGAACGTTCGTCAGCCAAAGAACCTCCTACATACGTTGAATATTCGGGATCAATTACAATCCATTTAGAGTCTTTGCTTTGTTCCGAAAATTCTTTTGGGATTGAAAAAGATATAGAAATTATTTCTTTATCTTGATCGTTTTCTTGCTCATTTTGTTTTTTTTTTTTCTGTTCTTGTTCTTGTTCTTGTTCTTGTTGTTATTGTTGTTGTTGTTGTTGTTGTTCTTGTTCTTGTTCTTGTTGTACTTGTTCTTGTTCTTGTTTGTATTTTGTAGTTTGTTTGGAGATGATAAAATTTGCAAAAGCTCGATCTCCTTTGGAATTAAAAACAATCGGTTGTGATTCTTCGAGTATAATTTCTTTTGTTAATTTGTCCATAAATTGTAAACTTTTTGACTTTGAATCTATTTTCACTTGTAATCCTTTTGGAAAAGTATATTTGAATTGAAAATGTTGAATCATTTCAACACTTGTAAAATTTAAATTCGATTTAAATTGTTTACTTATTTCGTTTTGAGTAAAATATTGCGAAACCCCACAATAAATATTATCATAGAGAATTATCGAGTCTTTGAAATTTGGGATTTGGACTTGGATATTTTTGTTGTTAGCTGTATTTTGTGTTTTTTTGGAAAAATTTTCGACAAAAAAAAAAATTTTTTATTACAATTTTGATGATTTTTTTTTTCCACTTTGTTTTCCAAATTTAACTGAACACTAATTTCAAAACTGTAAAATTTTGGAGTTTGTTCTAAAGAGTTGTTTAAATTTTGTGGGCAATTCTCTTGTTTTTGTTCTTTTTAAGTGCTTTTTCTTTTGGTTTGACAAAACTTTTGTCAGATCTTTTTTGAATTTGAATTTGATAGTGACCTTGGAAAAATGAGTATTTGATTGTTGGTTTTGGTGTTTTTAAAATGATTGGAAAGATGGATTCTTGTTTATTCTTCATTATTCCATCATTTTCCTTTCCTTCAATAAAGGAAATGAAAAGTATCATAAAAAAGATCGAACATAAAATATACCTCATGTGATTAAAAGGTAACATTCTTGAACAATTAAATAAAAAAAACTTGAACCTGGATGAATTGTTCCTTGAAAAAATTGTTGACTAAAATCACAAAGTGTGAAATTCAAAAGAACACAATAAAAAAATGAAATTGTGAAAAAATTTTATTAGGTAAAGTTGAAAAAAAAATACTTGATTTGGAAATAATCCCCATACAAGTGATTTAATTGTGAATATTAGGAAAATAGTTGTTTAATTTTCTAATATTTGAAATCAAATCCTTATTATAAATAACCAATTTTTTCATGAACCCAGTCATAAACCTTCCTAAAGTTCATTAAATTGAGTTTATCTATAGAACACTCAAGTAATTGTTTGATAACTAAAGTAGATCAACTTTTTTCAAAAAAAAATCAGGTTTTATAGAGGTTTACTATCAGTTGGAAAATGATAATTTTTAATCTTGTTTTTTGATTGATTGGATTTTGTTTTGATAAGGTGTAATTTAATTAATCATCATTCTAATAAGTGGGTGAGTTCTAATTTAAAAATTCTTTGATTCTTTTAAAAAAAGAGATTTGATTTTAAATAAATGAAATTACACAACAATTTTCCTAATATTCACAAGTAAAAATCTTGTCTGTGATTATTTTCATGTCCGGTATTTTTTTAACCTATGTACCGAATAAAATATCTTAATTTTAAATTGGGGACACCTTTTTGGATAATCACTTTTTACGAGAATATTATGGTTCAGTGTGTTTTTTAAATGACTCAGCAAACTTGACGAGAAATATAATTTTTTTAAAGTGTTTTATTTTTGAAATTTTTTTTTATTTTTGCAACAAACCAAAAAATGGAAAAGAGAAAAAGATCCCTTTCTTGAGTGTAGATGTAAATTGTGGGTTTCCAAATTGTCATTGTTTTATTTTTATCAAAGACATTTTCATATCCACGAAATAAGTGTATTTTTTTCACAAAACAAAAAAAAAAAAGAATGAAAATCCAAACTTGAGTAAATTATTTGAATTCTTGTTACATTTTATAATTCATTCACTTTGAATAAAGAAACAGTTAAACTTTCTAAAATCTTGATGAAAAATTTCAAAACTCTTGGTTGGATTAAAAATGGTAAAAAATTTCACTTTCCTTTTTCGATTTTTATATATTTCAAATAAGAGTTTTTCAAAGATGTAAGTTTTCAATTTGTGGGTTCTATTCAAGAAAAAGGAAATGATAAATTAAGTGAAAACTTTTCACCATTCTTATGCAAATACCAATAAGTGTTCGTTGTTAAAATAAAGTGGGCAGAAAAGTTTAATTGGTGTTTCGAAAAATAAAAAAGTATGTTGAAGAGCTATACATCAACCAATAAAAGAAACTAACAATAAACCCTTCGCAAATATGGTGTTGATTTTATAAAGTTTGAAAATTAAAACGAAATTCGAAAAATATGGATAAAATGAGAAAATTTAAGGTTTACAATCCCTGAAACTGGAAAAAAGATTATCTTGTATTGGGTGTGTCAACTTGTTATTTTGGTTCTTAGCTGATCGATCCACAACTAAGTTTGGATCGTATAGGTGGTTGAAAAATGCTATTTTTGTCATTTTATTTTTTTTTTTTCCAAAATCCGAATTGATGAGTCTAAGATTAATTAATTGGAAGACATTTAATTAGTAATTGAGTTTTTTGTTTTCTGTGTTGAAATTTTTATTTACACTTTATATTATTTGATACTTGTAAAAACAATTTTTTTTATTTACTCCTAATTCAGCAAAAGGAAAATGAAAATTTCAATTGAAAACCCAAAAATTAACACTTTCAATTCAATACCTTCAAATCAATCAACCTAAGACTCATCAATTCGGATTTCGGAAAAAAAATAAATAAAATGACAAAAATAGCATTTTTCAACCACCTATACGATCCAAACTTAGTTGTGGATCGATCAGCTAAGAACCAAAATAACAAGTTGACACACCCAATACAAGATAATCTATTTTCCAGTTTCAGGGATTGTAAACCTTAAATCTTTAAAAATTGTGAATAAATTTTCAATAAAATTTTATGTTCTCAAAAAATCAAAAAAGACTTCAAGAAAACTTGGGAAATATTGTGAAAAATTTTCAACTAATTTTATTCCTAATTTTCGATTCAAAAAAAAAATACTTTTATTTCAATTCTAAATGGATTAATATTTCCTTTTCCTTTTTCTATATTTTTGTTTTGAAAAAAGAGTTTTCAAAGAAACTCAAGTAATTTGCAAACTCTCTTTAAAAAAGCAAATTGAAAATTATTCCCACCAAAAATTCAAATAAGAGTAAACGAGTTTCCTTTCTCAATTGATATGAATTTAGGTGGGCTACTGAGTAATGAATAGGGTGTTTTGTAAGTACATACTATTATTTTCCATTAACAAAGGAAAATTTTTGGTTCGCTATCCAAAATATTTTTCTAATCTTTTAGAAATTGAACAAAACCCCAAGATCTTTACATAATCTTTTAAAAATGATATTTTTAGACATTGAACGAAACTTCCTTTGTGGACTCTATGAAATAATTTTTACTCTGTTAATTTGATTTTAGCAATAATAATTTATAACAATTTTGGAAATTGAAATAAAAATTTTCATTTTTTAATTGGAAAATAACAGTAAAACAAAATGCCAATGGTTTTTATATTCAAGCACAGATTTTAGAGTCTTTGCTCATGTATTTTTTTTTGATCACTCGATCACAAACAACCAAATGTAAAATTTCGATAAATTGAGCTAAATTTTTTACAAATCCCATTTTTAATTTCGAATTAAAGGAAAATTCGATAAAATTCTCAACAGATAAAAAGAAAATTTATTAAAATTCAAATCCTAAAAATATTCTTTGTATCAGTACTTTTTACTTCAAAAGGAAGAATATTAAACCTATTTGCCACTTTTTCTTATTTTTTGTAAAAAAAGTAATATATCGAGATCAAAATAATACTGAAACAACAATTAATCTGTATTTCAAAATATAATCTATGCTTTTTTTTTCTTGTTCCAATGCAACAATCCAATTCACTATCAGTTGTACACTTAAGTTAAAATCGATTTTGAAGGTTAACTCCATGACATTTTTATTCCGAATTTAAAATAGGAATACAATTAGTTGAAAATTTTTCACAATATTTCTCAATTTGTTTTTGAAATTTTTTAATGGATAAAAATTTTATTAAAAATTTACTCCTATTTTTAAAAGATAAATATTAGGCAATTTGATCCTTCATTTATAGAATTTTTTTTTAAAATAACAGAACTTTAAATAACCAATACCATATCTAATAAGTGGTTGATTGTTGGTTTCTTTGATCGGTTGATGTATAGGTCTTCTAGATTAAAAAAAAAAAATACTTTTTTATTTCGCAAAACACCGATTAAACCTTTTTGCCCACTTTATTTTAACAATTTTATTTTTGAACAGTGTCTTAAAAATGATTACTCTAGTTAATAAGAAAAATACTCACATTTTTCAATATTTTCCCTTTGACAAAATAAAAAACGTTAAATATTATCCATATTTTCCCTTTTTTTTTTTGCCTCTGTTGAAATACATAATTTATTGTTCCTAGACCTCCGTACTTCGAAACAATACATAAATATTGAATTTTTTCATAACCCATAACGCAAAATATTGAAAAACCAAAAGTATATAACCTACTATTTGTTGCAAAATAAAGGGATTAAAATTTTCATTCAGCTTTCCAAAGAAAAAAAACATCTTCACGAATTAAAACTAAATCCTCCAGAGCCCCAATCTTAAAAGATAAATTCATAATCTAAGACGATTTTAAGAATTAAAAATTTAATAAGGTTCTATACTTTAAAAAACGTTTCAGAAAGCTGAGTGAAAATTTTGTTTCATTTATTTTGCAACAAATAGTATCGTCTTTTTCAGTACTTTATCTAAAAAAAAAAAGAAGAAAAATTTAAAACAAATTGTAGTTCAAATTCAATTACTAATTTTAAATTTTCACTAAAAATATCAAGGGGTTTACATTCAAAATTGATTCCAACTATGATATACCATTGGGCAGTGAATTAAATTATAGAATTTTATTTTTATGAAGAAAAAATCAATTTTTTTTTTTGATACTTGGTTTTTATGATATGGTCATATTAATATTTAAGGAATACGATTTTAGGTGAAAAAAGTGAAATAATGGATAAAACCACCATTGAATAAGCCATGTAATCCAATTAATATTTGTCCACGGAGAATTTCTTTTACAAAAAAATTTGAAATTATCACAATTTCAACAATTTTCACAATTTTTACCTTGTTAGATAATACTAAATTTTGATTTAAATATTTTAGTATTTCCATTTCAACTTTCAGAACTCACACTATTTTCTAGAGCTGTTCTACATATTTTTTAAATTTGCTTTTACAAGTTTGAAATGTTCTCAAATTTGAAATTGTACTTGAAAATCCCCAAAAGCCATTTTTTGCAATTATTTTTTTTTGTTATTTACAATTTTCCTTTTCATTGAAAAACTAAGAAAAATAGTCTTTGTGAAAAGGTAAAGATGACAAAAAATGTTTTTTTTTTTTTTGTAAAATTCCTTCAGTGTGAAAAATTTTTTTGAGCAGCGAAAGTAAAATAACACAATTACTCAACCCCCTCAAGTGTGGACATGTAGTCCTTAACTGTTTCATTTTTACAATGTAATTTAAAAAAGTTATAAAAAAGGTTAATAAAATTACACGAAAAGAGAACAATCAATTTGTTTGTTTTATTCCTTTTGAAGAAATGTAAATCACATTTTAGTTGCCCTTATATCGAATTACCTTTCAAGAATTGAAACACGAAATCATAGATTTTATAATTATTTATTAATGAAATTAATTTCACAAACTACTCTTGATTTAAAATTAATTCATGAAGATTTATTTTTTGAAAATTTATTTTGAAATATTAATCTATTATTTTCATAGGAATGACATCCCAATTGAAAATGATGAATAATTTATTTTATCTATTTAGAGAAAGGAGCAATTAAAGAAAATTTATCAAATAAAAAAGAAGAAAAACAATAATTAAAATATATAAGTAAAAATAATATTAAGATTTTCATTACCAAATAGAAAGAATCCATGTCCTGGATAGGAGGAGCAAAAACCGTATAGAAAGATTATCGATTATAGATAAAAATTCCACAATCCTTGATTAATAATTCGTATTCCGCAACTCTCAGAGTGGGGGCACTTGATGCCTGAATTTATATATTTTTTACTATTTTAAGTATTTTAAAATGATTAGTATTTTCTATTATTTACATCTGTTCATACTTTAAACATAAAGGAAAAAAAAATATTTAAATTTTTTATTAATCAAATACTAATATTTATTTAGTCAAATTGTAACTGACATAAATTTTAGGATTGTTGAACTTGATGGATAACTTAGATATTATTGAGTTATGAATAATGAATTTTGGTTTCTTAATATTCTGAAGTATTTTTGTGGAGTGCCGTAGAGTGCCTATTTTTTTTATTAACAATAATTAAAACAAAAATTTTTGAATAATCTTTTCATTTCTAAAATTAAAAAGAACCACAGTTATATTTTTTCAGTAATCAAAAAAATGGTTTTTTTATCTTAGATTTTACTCTATTCTTTTAAATTCTGGAAAACCTAAATGCATTATTTTTAATTCAAATTTTTGATCTTAAAATCAAGATATTTTCCAAATAAAAAAAAAAAAAAATACAAAAAAACCTAATCCACAAGTGTTAATAAGGAATGTTGTAAAAAATAGAGTTTTTACAATTTTGTAGCTAAATAAAGTTTTCCAGGTATTTATCTAAAATTTTGGTAATATTAAACAAAATAAATGTTTTGATTTTTGATCAAAAAGGGATTTTCAATATAAAATCGTTTGGCAAATACCAATACTTTGTTTGAAAAATGATTTTATCTTTAAATTTGAAAGATTGTTGTTTTCCAAACGATTTTTTAATTAAAATTGTTATTAGTCTATTAAGATATTCAGATATTATATTTACTATAATCAAAATTTGTTGATAAATTAGGAGAACTCTTATTATTTATCTTTTAAATTGTAAAAAGTCTATTTTTTACAACATTCATATTTACTCTTGTGTCATACTCTATTGATTTTCGTTAGGTTTTTTTTACTTTGTTAATAAACCGAAAATTTGATTAAAATTTTCGGTTTATTTCTAATGTAAAAACAAACTAGAACACTTCTATTGATTTTCCAAATAAATAGAAAACTCAAAAAAACCTAACGAAAATCAATAGATTTAACAAATAAAATAGTAAACCTCAAAAAAACCTAGAAAACTTCACGACTAAAAAAGAAAATCTCAAGAAAACCTAGGCACTTGACTACACGTCCCCAGAATACACAGGAGGAACAAAAGCCCGATAGAAAGATTATCTATTATTAGATAAAAATTCCACAATCTGTGATTAATAATTGGTATTCCACTGTTGTTAGTTTTTTTTTTTAATTTGAAAGAATTGAGCAGAATATAAGATTTTACTGAATTCTTTTAAATTAAAATAAACCTAGACACTACCTATCAGAGTGGGGCACTAGGTGTCCGAAAAAACAATATTAATAGAACATTGTCAAAGTAGATTTTCCAATTTAAATTGTTAAATATCTTTAAAAATATTTTTTGATCAAAGATCTTTTATTAACCAATTGTGTTTATTATAAGTGAAGTTCTCAAAAAGTGAAATATGTCCCTTCGAACCAAAAAACACTAAAAATGAAAAACTGATCAAATACTTTTGATTAATACAATTAAAAAAACAAAATGATAAAATAAAAATAAATAAAGTTTCAATTTAGCTTTTTCTTGAAAACATTTTTTGCCAAAATCATTGATTTCAACCTTGAAATTATGTATATTTTTAGATACACTATCTTGTTTTAACTCATTTACAAAAACAAATTCTAAATTATGGGAATTTTCTTTTCACAAAAGGCACTAATTTGGTCCTCAAATGTTTTTTTTTAGTTTTAAATGGTTAAATTAAAAAAAAGTTCAACTAAGAGGATAAACTTTCTGGAAAAGCATTCTAATTTAATATATTAACTTATTCTTTTATTTCAAACTTTTCTCAACCCGAATTTTTCAAAAAAAAATAAAAAAGTGCACACTAATTCCAAAAAATATTTTAGATATTCAAAAGTTGAGAGTGTTTTTATTCTAAAAAAAATTATCACAGTGTTTAATTGAATTAAGTTATGAAACTTAATTTCGAAAAATATTAATCAGAAAAAAATAGTGCTTAATTTTATTAAGGACATATTAGCAAATGTTTAATTTTTGTTTTGAAAAAATTTGTTTATGTTCTTGTTATGGAATAGAAGGAAAAAAAAAATAAACGATTATTTCATCAAATTGAAAAATAAAAGATTTGAATGTAAAAAAAAATTTCTGATAATCAAAGAATAAATGAATTGGTTTGTAAAAATTATTTTTTGGAAAATTTTTCAAAAATATCCAAAATTGGAATTTTAGGATTTAATTGATAATATTCAACAATATCTTCAAATTCTTCTTTAATGAATTCTTGGTCTGTGTCTGCAGTGATTGGAAGTTCGTCAGTATATAAAAAGGAAATTAATAATTCAATGGTTTCTAATGATTTGCCAGAATAATCTTTGACTTTTTGTAAATTTTGATCAAGATTTTCAAACATGTTCAAAAATAATCCACTTCTTGCTGCTAAGATAAATTTATGAATGGGTAATTCATCTTCATCCTCACCCTCATCTTCTTCATTTTTTACAACAAGTTTAAAATCAGAGGTTTGTTCATCAAATAATAATTTTTTTAAATCATTTTTTAATAATTTGGTTTTTTGAGCATCTTGGATTCCAAAATGATTTAAAATTTCATTTGTTCTTTTGAAATTGATCATTTCGTCACAATATATCCATTTTAATAGAGCTTGAATTTCTTTTAATTTGCAATTTGATTCCAAATATTTTTTGATCAAATCAAATGATTTTCCAATCCTTGTCTCAATTAATATTTTATGAACTGCAATATTTTGGATGTTGCAATCAGAAAAGTATCCATTCTTTAATAACTTTCCAAGGTCTTGTGTTAAATATGAATTTGATTGTAAGAAGAAGATTAACTTTCGATCACAGCATCTCATTATATTATATGATGAAAGCTCTTGAGTTATCTGAGTTCCTGTTTGAATTTTTCTAATTACTTCTGAATTATTGGAATTAGATCCAGAAAATTGGCCATGAACCCAAATTTCATAATCTTGTGTTAAGATTACAAATAAACTATAACCACAACCAATATCTTTAATGACTGTATTATTTTTTGTAAATTGTGGATATTGTTTAAACTCTGTTAAATTACTTCCAAACCCAGTTTTTGATGTCAAACCAGTTACATAAAGTTTTCCATCATTTGTAAGAATAGAGCTAAATGTGTATGCATGTCTGATTTTTGAAATTTCTTCAACAGGGAATTCAATTTTGATTTGAGTTGGTGTTAAAGCATTATTTTTGTGTCCCAATCCTAATTCACCTTTTATTTTTTTAATTATTACGAGAATTTTTATTTATTGAAGAATTTTGATTTTTTAGTTTGTTTTTGTTAATTGGAAATATATATAAATTAGAGATTTTATTTAATTGGATTTATTTGGGAATATAAAAAAAAAATAAAAAATGGGAAATTTTTATTATTAATAAAATTATCATTTTCAGAGCTGGAATAAACTAAAAAAATGTTAATAAATAACATGTCTACAACGATGATTTAATTAGTTTATACTTTAGATCAACTTATTGTCAATTGCTTACTCTTTCAATTTTGGCTATTTTCAAATTGTGAATTGTTATTTTTTGTTATTCAAAATAACTTTTTCAGATGATGATTGAGTTTCTAAATTATTAAAATTAGAAGAGTTGTGGGATAAATCAAATTAGTAAATTTTATATAGATCAAGTATAATAGCTTTAACTAATTTTCAAATAAAAGTGAAAATTAAAAAAGTGTTTTAATCATCTGACTCATCTAATTTGAATGTTTTTAATAACAATAATAAAAAAAAAAAATAACATTTTAAAATTTCTAGATCAAATTGATCAATTTGTTTGAGTTTGGTAATTTAAAGATGATTTTGGGAAATTCTATGTAAGAGTGAAAATTTTTCAAAATTATTTTGGAAAAATTTGTAGAATTTTTTACATTTTTTGTTATTTACTGTCCATAATAAAATTGGAAATATATTTTTTTATGTTTTTTGTTTGTTTTGAATTTTATTTTAATTATTGGTATTAAATAGCATGTTTCAAATAATAACTCTTGCAATTTTGTTCATTTCTCAGAAATAAGTTGATTATAATTCTCGATCGGTGACATTTAAAATATTACCTATCGAGAGAATTATAATCAGCATATTTTTTTGAATTCACTAAAATAAAGCCAAATATTTTTTGAGTTTTAAATAATTTTTATTTTTAATTATTGTTAAATATTTTTATGGAGTGCCTAGAGTGTCGTAGAGTGTCTTCAAGTGTCGTAGAGTACCGTCAAGTGTCGAAGAGTGGAGTAAAAATATAATATTCTAAAATCTTCAAAATCTAAAAATCTTCTAAAAAAATTTTAGTTAAGAAAACAAGAGGTAAATGCTTTTAAATGATACTTTGAGATTTAAAAACTTTTAATTTGAAAAATTTTAGAATTTATGATTGGATTTGAAAAAAAAAATATTGTTATTTTTTGTTCCTAAAATTAAATTTCAACAATTGCTGTTATCAGAATTGATTTGATTTAAATTTGAAATTCTGATAATAAAAACCATACTCCTAGACCATTATGTATATTTTATAACTTCAAGATCCTTTGAATTTTTGATCAAAGAGTAAAATTTCACACAATTACTCAAATATATTTTCATTTTCTTCTGAAAACGTTAAATCTAATAAAATAAATAAAATATGCATTGATGAATTCCAAGTAGGATATTAAGAAACGAAATTATGGTAAAAACTTTTTAATTGAAAAAAATTTGCTTTTCAAAATCCAAAACTGAAAAAATATTTGATAAGTGTGTCAATTGTACTTTATTGTCATATCAGTAAAAAAAGACTCGGCTTAGTAAAAAAATAAATTTATATGTTGGTTATTTCCAGAAACATTAAAGTCGATTGATTCGAAAAAAAAAGAAAAAACAAAACCATTTAAGGTTTTAGAATATTGTTCCAGTTATCCAATTTACTTTTAAATTATCTAATAGGATTTTAACTTTTTTTTGAAAATTTAAGATTTTGATAATCACAGAAACCCATTTTGCATGATCAGAAATTTCACACCATTAACCGAACTTAGAAGTAACTAACTTAATAAAATCAATTAACCTTGAGTTAGTGTTAAATTGGTCACAATAACGAAGAAAAAACTACTGGATATTGAATTTTAAATAGGAAAAAATTTTCACTTCTCATTTTCAATTTCCTTATTCATAAAGTTGCTAATTACAACTCACTTCTCTGAAGAATCTATTCACAAAAGATAAATCTGGAAAAGGAATTCAAAAAAGTTTCACAATTTTTTTATTATTATTATTATTTAAGGGAGGAGTTATTAGCCCCTCTTGTGTGCCCGAATTCCTAAATTTTTATTTAGGAATCTTATTAAAGACTCAAAGATAAGTTTATTATCCACTAAGGCTAATAAACTTGATGAATCTTTTTTTATAATAATATTGAAAATATTATTATTTTTTAATATATTAGATATATTAATTGTTTTTTAATTCAGATATCCAGATTTTACGATTATTTTCATAGGCTGAGCAATTTCATAGAAAATGTTCCAAATCTTCAATGATATCGAAATTATTTATTTTTTTACATATCTCACAATATTTTGATTTTATTTTTATTCATAACATAAGAGTATCTATTTAAATAATTTGTAAAATTTCTGAGTTTTAAAATTGAAGTTGAACCCTTCCATTTTAAATATCTTTGTTGTTTGTTTATTGTGTTATTTATTTGGATAATTTTTAAATATTTTTGAGGAGTGTCGTAGAGTGCCTAGCTTTTCCAAAATTTAAAAGAATTGAGTAAAATCTTAGATTTTACTCTATTCTTTTGAATTCTGGAAAAGCTAACGGCGATTTTTTTTATTATAAGAAATAAACTGAAAATTTCAAAAATTTTCAGTTTATTTCTTAAATTAAAAAAAACCTAACGACATTTCCAACTTGAGCTATTTTCTAATTGATTAATTCTGGATTTATCCAATTCAATTTCTAATTCTTTTAAGTTATTTGATTGCTAATTAATATTTTCAAATTCTTTTTCTCTAAAAGGTAGATAATTAATTAATTCATCAAAACCAAGGGTTTTTAATTTTTGTATTAATTTAAATCTTCTTTTATATATTGTTATCCTAACAGGATCAATTTTTGCTTCAGTTTTATAAATAAGCCAAGGGAGAGTGTGGGTTAATTAATAAAAATTTTGTAATTTTTTTTATTAATCCAAGTATCAATATCTTTAAAATCTGTTTTTGTTAAATCAAATATTTCTAATCCATATAATAGTTGACTATGTAATACAGCTTTAAAAAACTGAATTTTTAACCCATTAGAAAAATTTTTTTGTTGTAAGATATTGATTAACTTTTTGAAATTGGTCTTAACTTTCTCAATGTTACACTTTAAATGAGTTTTTTTATCAAGCCAAATACCAAGATATAAAATTTTCTTTGGAATTAAAGTTTTTTTCGTTTTATCACTATTTGGATTCATTCCGAAATCTTTTATAATTTTAAAGATTTTTTCTAGTTGAAAATTTATTTCTATCATTGATCCTTTCATAAGCAAAATTAGATCATCTTCAAACATCTGAACATGTATTGCTAATGTTTTAATTTTTTCTAAGAGAAAATGAGTAATAAATCCAAATAATAAAGGAGATAATGGATCTCCTTGATAAACACCAATTCCTTCTTTTGAATAATATGCAAGTAGATATTTTACAATAATTTCATTTTTAATAAATTTTTTAATTGAATAATAAATCAATGAATGATGTTAGAGTCAAAACATTTTTGAATATCTATTGTAACAATATAAATATCTCCATTTTTGAATTCATTTTTTAACTTTTGATATTCATTTAATAAATTTAAAACTGCAATTCTTGTATCTAATGTCTTCTTAAAACCAAACTGATTTTTTGAAACTAAGTCCCAAGAATCTTGGATTCCAGCATATAATAATTTTAGAAAAAATCTTGGAAGAGTTTGATTAATTGAAATTGGTCGATAATTCAGCGGTATCCCTTCGTCCCCTGATTTATGAAAAAACAATAAATTTCTTTTTTTAATAAATTTGATATTATTCTGAGAAATATCATTAATCCAATTAAAAAATATTTTTTGGATTGTTTTGAGAAATTTTTTCTTTATTTATATAAAATTCACTACTTTGATTTTTTATTGATTTATATTGAAATATTTTATCAAATTCTTTGACAGATTTTTTTTTTTGATATTTGATAATTTCTTTGATTTTATTTTTTTTTTTTTTTTTTTTTATTTTTGAAGAGAGAAAATTGCTTTTCTCCTGTGTGCCCTAATTTCTAAACTTTTTTTTAGAAATTTTGTTAAAGAATCACAAATTGTATTATCACTTACTAATGATAATATATATGATGAATTCTTTTTATTAATAATATCTCTGATATTATTAATTTTTTTATTTTTTTCAAAAAATTCAGATATCCAGATTTTTCGATTTATTTTATAGGCCGGACAGTCCCATAAAAAATGATCGAAATCTTCAATGATATCAATATTTAACTTTTCTTTACATAAATTACAATTTTTATTTTTATTTTTTACTTTTTACATAAGAGTACCTATTTAAACAATTAGTAAAATTTCGAAATTTTAGAATTGTTTTTTGAAGCTTTCCAGTTTAAATATTTTTGTTGTTTGAAATTGCAATTTTGTTGTTTTATAATTTTTAGATATTGTTGAACTTTCCAACTAGGTGAATTTTCCAATTTGGTTAATCGAAAAACTTTTAATTCTAAATCTAATAATTTTAATCCCTTAGTGTGCCAATTAATATTTTCATTTTCCAATTTTCGAAAATTTAGTATTGTTTTTTAATTTTTTTTAAATTTAAGAAATCTAATTTTTCTATCAATTTATATTTTCTTCGGTATACTTTTAATCTAGCGAGATCAATTTTTGCTTCAGTTTTATAAATTAATCGAGGTTAATGGATATTAATTTGTAAGAAATTTGTGACTGATTTATTGATAAATCTATCAATTCTTTCAAAATCATTTTGTTCCAAGTCAAATATTTCAAGACCATAATAAAGTTGACTTATAATGAGAGCTTTGAAAGAAGTTATTTTGACTCCATTGTTGAGTTTATTTTGTTGAAACAATCGATTAAGTGTTTCCAAGGACTTTTCTACTTTTTTGAAATTATATTCAAGATGTGTGTTTTTTTCTAACCAAATCCCAAGATAAAAAAATATCTTTTAATTCTTTTTTTATATTTGGTTTTTGATATTATGTGGGTTCATCCCGAATCTTTTTATTATTTCAAAAATCCTTTCTAAATTAATTTTTAGAGAGATTAATGGCCCTTTCATAATAAGAATAAGATCATCTGCATACATTTGAACATGAACAGCTAAAGTTTTTAACTTTTCTAGTAGGAAATGAGATATAAATGCGAAGAGAATTGGTGATAAGGGATCTCCTTGATAAACTCCAATTCCTTCTTTTTTTGTAATATCTCAAGAGCCAATTTTTAATTGTTTCATTTTCGATAAATTTTTTAATAGATTGATATATTAACGAGTGTTGTATAGAGTCAAAACATTTTTTGTATGTCTATAGTAACTACAAAGTATTCTGTATTTTTATTTTTATTTTTTTATTTTTTTAAATTTTCTTAATAAATTTAAAACAGCAATTCTTGTTCAAAAATATTTTTTAAATCCAAATTGTTTTTTTTGAAATCAAGTCCCATGAGTCTTGAATTCCAATGTATATTAATTTTAAAAAAAAATCTTGGAAGAGATTGATGTATAGAGATAGGTCGATAATTTAATGGTTCGCCTTCATCCCCCGATTTATGAATAAATAATAAATTTCTTTTTTTTAATAAAATTTATACTTTTTTCAGTTTCGTCTGTTATCCAATTTAAAAAAAATATTTTGAACTGTTTTAATAAAATAATTATAATTTAATAAATATTGAATTGGTTGGTTTTTTTATAAACTTATAATGATTTATTTTGTCAAATTCTTTAACTGATTTATTTTTTTGAAATTTGATTATTTCTTTGATTTTATCTTGATCAAAAATTTCCTTTATGTCAATTGGATTTAATGAATTTTTATTAATTTTAAATTTTTTAATATAATTAATTATATTTGTATTAGGTTTTTTGACTAATTGATTTTATAAAATCGTTATACACTGTGAATATGGTTTCATTATTTAAAAACATTTTTGTAGAAGTTTCTCTTATTTTATTTAATGTTTTCCAAAAGTTTTTTATTTTTATTATATTCTTCATTTATTTGATTAAGTAATTTTAAGTAATTTAATTCATTAATTTTTTTGATTTTATGTAAAGTTTCATTTTTATCAAACAATTTATAAAGTAAATTATTAATTTATCTTGTTTGATATCAAATACTATTCTTTCTTTCTGTTTATATTTTTTTTTAAATAAAATAAAATTTTCTTCATTTAAATTAAAATTCTGCCGAGAAAAGAATTGGAGAAAGTCTTCTTGAAAGGTTGGAATATCTTTAATTTTATAGATATCATTGATTTCCCAATTTGAGTTTATTTCAAATTTATTCATAATTGTATTATGATCACTAATAAAATTTTTGATAGTCTTTGATTTATTGAGTTTTAAATTATTAAAATTTGTTAAAAAAATAATCCAAATTGTTTGGTTTTCTACTTGGTTTATTATTAAGAAATATTTTAAAATTAAATTTTTCAAATAATTTTATTTTATTTTCATTTAAATTAAAATCACCACCAATAATTGTTTTATTGTTTTGGTATTTTCTTAAGATATTTATTATTTTTTTATTAATTTCAATATTTCGGTCATTTCTCCGATATATATTAATAATGATTAAATCAGTAAATTGTATTCCCATTACATCTAAATCAGCAATTAATATTTCACGAAAAAATTCTAGAAATATCTCTTTTTATTATTATTAGTAAAACACCCTTATTTCCATTATTTCCATAAGATTTTTTATTCACAGAGAAATAGTTTGTGAAAGTTGGTTTTTTTTGTTATTTTGGATTCTTGTATTAAACAAATATCGATATTACATTTTAATAAAAAAGATTCTAATTTAAAAATTTTATTTGAATTATTCAAGCCACAAATATTTAAAGAGGCTATATTAATATTTATTTTTTTGATTTTTATTTTTCATTTTTTTAGAACCTTTTATTAATAATCTTTCTTTGTTCTTCAAAAAAATGTTTTATATATAAATCATTTGGAATATTTTTTTGTTTATTTATTAATATTCTTTTAAAAGTTTTTATTTTTTCGAGATTTTCCCCAAATTACAAGTTTATTATTTCCTTTCCTTAAAAATCTAATAACACAATAATTATTTAAGAAATTAAATATTTCTAATGTTGAAATATTTTTTTGAATAAAAATCAATTTGTTTTTGTTTGGTACATTTTGTAACTTTTTTTAAACTTTTACAATATGTAAAGTTTGAAAAATAAATTATTTTATTTTTTATCATTATTGTAATCAATATTATTATTAATTTGGTTTGATAAATAAATTAGTGTTTTTAATAAATTGTAAATTTCTACTTTTCCGTTATTTGAATTGGAGTAATTATAATTATCAAATATTGAAATATAAGAATAATTAAAAGATTTTTTAATCCAATATTCAATTTGGAAGTTGTTGATTTTTGTTAGTTTCCAATTTTTGAATTCAATAAGAATTATTAATTTTAATAAATTTTTTTATTAATAATTTTTTATTTGTTGTGTTGAATTCTTTTATATTTAATAAGATAATAAATTCATTCATAATTTTTAATTGAATTTTTTTCAAGTGGTTGTCGTTTTTTTGGGGTTTTGATGATAAAACGAGAAAAAAAATTTTTCTGAATGAGTCTTATTAAAAAATTGAATATTGAAAAATTTATTTTATTTGTTGGATTTAGTTTGAATTTATTTTTTATAATTATTGGATAATTGAAAGGATTATCAATTTTTGTAAAAGTCCATTTTAAATCATTCTTTTTAATTTTTGATTTATATGAAGTTTTTATATATAAAATAAAATAAATTAAGGTTTTAAAAATATTTATTGTTTTAATTTCTTTTTTAAAACCTGATAGTCACTTTTTCTTTTGGTTTCTATGTTTAATACAGTAACCTGAAGTATCAAATGTGTGGTTTTTACAATCTTTATTGTTTAGAGTTATTCCTTTACATTTAACACTGGTTATTAATTTATCTGAAATACTCTTTTTGCCTTTGCCTTTGTTTTTGTTTTTTAAGTTGAGTTGAATATTTTTCATATATATTTCTTTATTTTTTGGAGTTTGGTTAAAATAATATAATAAATCTTTTTGAATATTTGGTTTTTTATCAACTTTTTTGTTTAAGTTATTTGAGTTATTTGAGGTTGGTTGATTATTATTTTGATTAATTTTTTGATTAATAGAAATAGAGTTGTTAATTCCATCAATCTTATCAATTTCTTGATTTTTTTTATTATTTTTCTTTTTTAATTCTTTTTCGAATTTTTCTTTAAATTCTTTATCTCGAATTAAAAATTGATTATAAACTAGTTCCTCTTCTTTTCTTTTTGAGGATTGAGTTGTTTTTTGAATCATTTATATTTGGGTTTAGATTTTCTAATAAAGATAGTTCAGATTCATTTTCTGAATCTTTTATAATTTGAATTTCATTAGATTTATCTTTTATTTCATTCTCAGAATGAATATAACCTTTATCAGATTTATTCTGAATTTTTTTTGGATGATATATTATTATATAAGTTATTATTTTTATTTTTAATAACTTTATGATTATTTTTAGATAAATTTGTGATAATTTCTTTCAAATCTAGAATTTCTTTTTCAAGAGAATTAATTCTATTTTCATATTGATTATTATTATGATTTGAATTATTATTTGAATTCAATTTTGGAGTTTTTGAATTTTTGGTTATTTGTTTTTTGGAATTAGAGAGTAATTTTTTGTAGGCCTTTTTAATGGTAATTGGTCTCTCATTAATCAGTAAACCATTTAAGTGAAGTGCCTTATCTCTAATTACACAAGAAGGAAAGGTAACAAACGCAAAATACTTTTTTGTTTTTTTTCTTTTTAATTATAACTGCATTTTTTGGGTTGAAGTTTTGAAAAAAAGAAATCAAATTATATGTGGTGTAGTTGTGGGGATAATTGAAAATAATTATTTGTGTTTGTGATAATTTCCTTTTTGAATTGTTTTTATTATTTTTTTTATTATTTTTTTTTTGTTTTTTTTTATTTCTTTGTTGTTGGGATCCATTTGCTTTTTTATTTTTTTTTTTTATTGTTGCAAAAAAGTTGGTGTTTCGGCTTAATAGGGGCTTTGCTAGACTTTTCTTTCACTAGATCCGCGGTCTCAGTAATTTTCGCGTGATCAAAAATTTTATTTGTGATTTTAACACCACTGACAAATTTTTTTTTTTTTTTTGATCGTTCATGATCCAAAAAATTTTTGTCTTTAGTATTGGCGTCTCGTTGCAAATGGGTTTTTGTATTTTTCACATTTTGTGAATTGTTTTTTGTAAAGCTTTTTTTACTTGGTTTGTAGTCTTGAACATTAAGTTTTCTGTTGAAAATTTTTGTTGATTTTATTTTTTTTTCTACTCTTAGTGCTTCTTCTTTCTTTTTAAATTTTAGAATTGCAATATTATTATCATTATCTTTTTGATTCATAATGAATTGTATTGATGGAAGTACTTCGACTTCTTGTTTAATGATAGTTAGCAATTCATCATAAGAAAAGATTTGTGGAATCTTAGATAGAAACATAGTGTTTGTCTTCATTTGGGAAGAGTAAAGTTGAAAGAGTAAAAAGTATAAAAAAAAATAAAAAACCTGATATTTTAAAAATGAAAAAAAAAAAAAATAATTTCTTTGATTTTAGAAGTTGAAAATATTTCCTCTACTTTAATATCTAATAAATTATTTTTATCTAATTTAAAATTTTTAATAAAATTTAGAATATATTTTTTTGTTTTTTTACTAATAGATTTAACAAACCCGAAATAAGATGTTTCCATATTATCATTATTTAAAATCATTTTACTCGAAGTTTCTCTTAATCTATTGATCTTTTTCCAAAAATTCTGATTATCTTCAAATTCAATATTAATTTGATTTATTAATTTAAAATATTGTTTTGAATTTCTGTCTTTAATTTCTTGAATTAATTCATTATTTTCAAATACTCGATTAATTAGATTATACAATTTTAAATCTTTTTTAGGTATATTTAAAATAATTCTTTCTTTTTGTTTAAATTGTTTTTTAAAAATTTTAAAATTCTTTTCATTAAGTTGATAATTCTTAGATTTATAAAAATTTGTAAAGTCAAGATGAAACTTTGCAATATCTTTAATTTTATATACATTTTTTATTTCACAATTTTTTTTGATATTGAATTTATTTAGGATTGCATTATGATCACTAATTTTATTTTTAATAGTTTTAGATTTGATGGATTTTAAGTTATTGAAATTTGTGATAAAATAATCCAAGTTATTATTTTTTCTACTTGGTTTAGTATTAAAAATAATTTTAAAGTTAAATTTTGAAAAATAATTTATTTGATTTTCATTTAAATTAAAATCACCACCAATAATTGTGTTATGAATTTGATATTTTCGTAATAAATTAAGAAAATTTTTAGAAACTTAACAAAACTTTTCCTAAGGTAAAAAGAATTGAGTAAATCAAAAGATTTTGCTCAATTCTTTTAAATTCTGGAAAACCTAATGGCATATCAACTAGGGAAATTAAATAATTCAATATATATATATATATATATATAATCATCAATTTTTATTTTAATTACATCTTTTGAATGCCAGTTGATTTTATTATTTATTCTTTGATTAAATTTTATTAATTTTTCAAAATAGGAAAAAGATAAATTTTTTAATTTTTTTTTGAATTTGAATTTTTTTTTATTAAATGAAATTACAATATTTTCGATTTTAAATTCTGTTTTGTAAATGAGAATTGGTGTGTTTCTGTGATTTTTTTACATATTCCAGTGTTGCATGAATTAATTCAAAAGTATTTTTGCAATTTAAAATTTTTATTTGCAATTAAAAATTTCAAAACCAGAAGTTAATTTCCTTAATAGAAAAAAAATAAATAATATGATTTAAGGCTTTGTATTTTTTTAAAAACTCAAATATTTTCTTTTGAAAAATTTAACTATATAATTTCAGATAACTACTGATAAGAAAGATATTTGAGCACTCAAAAAGTTTAGGATAGTATTGTAGACACTGTGGAAAGATTTTGGGAAATTCTTTAGTAATTAGGCAAAGTTTGGAAATTTCCGGATCTTCTTTTTTTGAATTCTATTTGGGTAAAATAAGAAGCATTTTACTCATAAATTCTACTTTAAAAATGTTATTTAAAGTTATTTTCAAAGTGTTTGAAAAAAAATTTTTTCCAATTTTTAATCTCATAAATATATAAGGTTTGCCGCGCTCAAGGATTTACAACATTGGAAAAGTAATTTGGTTCAAGTCACTCAATTATTTGATCAATAGACGGCATTGAAAAAAGTCCATCAACTTTCCCGTAAAGGTTGGAAATTGAATGAATTCCCATTTCTTTGTTTAAAAACAATAGCTAAAATCAAAAAAAACGTTTTTGGTTTTTCTTTCAAAGAAATCAATCTCATTTTTAAAAAATAAAAAAAGTTTTGGTCTCTTTTTTCGAAGAAAAAAGAAGAGAAGAAACCATTTAAAAAAAGATTTTCAAAGTGAGAAAAAAACATTTACCAATTTTTGAAAATATAAAAAAAAAAATTTTTTTTACAAAGTCAAGTCAAGAAATTTTGGAGAGGAAGGCTCAAAATTAGTCACTGTTAAGAACACCAAGAGATTCATGCAGGTTTTTAAGTTTGATCTTTTTCGGGAATTGGCTGAAAAAAGGAAAATAAAAGGATAAATAGATCTCATTTGAATGGATGAACGATCTAGTTTATCTCTAGAAAATTTAAACCAAGTTTTATCCTTAATGGATGAAAATGTAACCTTTAACTTCAATGTTTACAATGACTCCATTGGTATACAAAAGATCCTTTGAAAAACAAGTTCTTCATCAAACCATTAAAAAATTACAAATTAGTTTTTAATTGTATTGGGCAAAATGTGTTTGTTTGTTTTCGTTTGTTTGTTTTTTTATTGTTTTAGATCCTTGAGTTGAAAAAATAAATAGCGTCTCATATTGTTTCATTTGTTCAACAAGCACAAGTTATATTTCCTCGTTTTGGTTCTACTTCCAGACTCAAAATAATAATATTGTTCTAGTGCTAAGATTATATTGATCGTCGTTCTTCGAACTCCTCATATTAATCTTATATCACTTCGAACAATATCATATTTCTCGTTCTTCCAGGCCAAACTCGTAACATAACAAGGAGATTGTTTCCAAATCAAAACAATAAAGACAGTAATTATTAAGAATATTGTTATTAAATAATTGTTTGCAGTTTTTATAGGTTTTTTTAGATTCTTTTAAATTGTAGATGATATGTGAAATTTTTTCGAAATAAATACCTAAACTAAAATTCAAAATTTTCCACACAGCTAAAACTTTCCAAGCAATCACAATAATACAATTTCATTGAAATTGAAGATAATTTTGATTTTTGTAAAATATGAAAATCATTTTTTCATCTTTTAGTTTTTGTTTTCATTTCATTGTTTGAATTACGTAATTTGTTTCGTTCGATCAAAATTTTTTTCAACCATCGATATTAGGTTAAAGTTTCGTTGTACCAAATAGAAGAACTCAAATAAAATTAGTTGGTAGTATCTAACCATTTGATCGATCAATATTCCTAATAGAATTTTCAACAAATTTATTAATGTATTTTTTTGTTTTGCTCTCTCCAAAATTTTTAACACACCCATGATTTATTTGTATTGATAATTATTTATTTATTGTTTTGTGAGTATTGTAATTTATAAAAAAGTGTTAACCTTTCAATTTGTGAATGGTTCTAATTTGGTAAATCTTCTTGAATTGATTAAATAAGTTTTTTTTTTCACAAATCGAATTTTGGTGTGTTAAAAATTTTTGAATTGGGGTTTATATATTTATTTTTTTTAAAATATTTTGATACTTTTGTTTTATCTTTATTAGGTTTTAATCCAAATTATATTCTAATTTCATATATTGAATTTTGAATTTTTCTGTTTTAATTGAATTTTCTTTTCCTTTCAATAATTCAGATTATCTCGTTTACAAACATTTGACAATGATTTGTTAAATGGTATAATTTTTAATAAAATAAAATGCGAAATTAGAGCAAATCAAATAAGGGATAAGGGGTCCCCTTTTCAGATACCAAGGCCTTTACCTTGATAATATTTTAATCAAAAATTTTTTTGAATAATTTTATTTAAAAGAAATTTTTTTATTGTTTTTCTAATTATTTTCAAATTAATTGAATAAAAACATTTTGCTATATCAATCATAAGAATATAAGTTTTATCATTTTTCAAAGTAAAAAATGATTAATTATGTTTGGAAGGATCGTTTATGTTCAAAATAATCAAACCGAGTAAATAATATATCTCAAAAGCGTTGTTGGGAAATTCAATTCTTGAAAAAAAAAAAAGAACTAAAACCAAAAAAAATTGAAGACAAAACCACAACTTCTTTTGGAAGGAATTAATCTTGATTTATGGAGACAATAGAACAATTCAAGTAACCTCAAGGTTCAAAAATCATATACAATTTGATCTTTTTTAAAGTAACAGTTGTTTATTGAAAGTGTCTTTGAAATGTTCGTCCTTTGTAAGGTTTGAAAAATAGGTGATTATTTTTCAATTTCATTTTTACAAGTTCTTTGAAATGTGTTCGAGTTTAGGTTATCGTTTAATTTGTTAATCATTTTTTCATTGAGATGAAAAACTTTTAAAAAAAGATTTTTTGATCCAAATTGGTGAATATTTGAGAAGAGCCTGAGTTCATGTTTCAAATGAGATTGAATCAAACGGTGCTGAGACTATTTTGGTAAATCTGAAACATTGTCCTTAACTTGATAAAGAAAAATAAGAAAACAATTTTAGAGATTGAAAAAAGAGAAAAAAATTAAAAAAAATAAAAAAACCCCAAAATTAAAAAGGTTACCACCGTGATTAAGTCCAAATCCATATAATTTCCCATCAGTTTTTGAAATAAACGAATGATATGAATGACCACCAAATACTTCAACAACGTTTTCGTGTAATTTTTGAATTAATGAACTTCTTTGCATGAAACAATGTTTTCCCAATTTGCCATTGCTCGAACTACCACATCCATACAAAACATTTGTTGCTTTGTTTAAAAAAAATGAAGTGTAACCAGCACAACCAATTTGTTCAATGTTTAACTCGTTTAAAGCTTCAATTAAAGTTGGCTTTTCGAGAGTTTTTGTTGAGGAAATCCCAAGTTGTTTGTCTCCGTTTTGACCCCACCCATAGACTCTGGGCTTTTCTTCATTTGAGATCACAAAGAAATGACGATAGCCTGAAAAAATGCTTTTCATTGGTGGTAGGTTTTCAAATTCTTCCATCTCATCATCATACTTGCCTGGCAGTAATTGGTAGACTTTGCCTTCTGAACTTAAAAAGACAATTCTGTTGCCATTGTCTGTAACAACATCAACAACATTTGTAGCTTCTTCAGGAAAGGTTTTAATTGTATCCAAGGTTTCGAATTTGCTTGACTGTTCCGAATTATGTTTGAAACTACCAAGAGACCTAATATTGGACATTCGTTTTATTTACAATTTATTGATTTCAAGTTTTGTTGGAGTTAATTGTGATTTGGAATTTTGGTTTGAGTTTTGGTTTTGGTTGGGTTTGAGTTTTTTTTGAAAGAAAAAAAAAACAAAGATAAAAAGAAGAAAAAATAAAACAACATTTACTGAAAAAAAAATTTCATAACTAAAAATAGAATATTTCTTTTTGCTTTATTTAGTTCTATTTGAATTACTTCTTTTGCCTCTTTCGATTACTTCTCCTTTCTTTTCCTTAATTCACAATATTTGAAATTAATACAGCCATTAAATTTCGCTAGTGAATTTTTCAATCCTAGAGACATATAAGATGATTGAAGAATAACGCTTTTTTGAATTTTTTCATTGATCAATTTGAGAAAAATTGTAGTAAAAACACTTCTTTTCAATCAAATTCAACTTCCTAATCAAATAAAAATTCAAAAATTACTAGAGATGAAATCAAAGAGAAGTGAAGGCCAATTTAAAAAATTGATTACTTTTATAAATTTCAAAATGAATCATTACTTGTTGAAACCCAACAATTGTTCTCACAGAGTGGTGAAATAAAAAAACTCCAAAAGCCTTTTTAATCAAATATATTTACAAAAGGATCAATAAATTCACAAAAAGAAGAAATTGGCTGGATAGTGGTTTTTAAAAAAAGGTATGAATTTTTCTTTTATGAGATTTTTTCAAAATTATAACTTTTTTTGAAACTTTCTAGTTTTTTAAAGTAAGGTTCAGTCTTTAAATGTGATGTAGGGACTGGGGTGTCAAGAAAAGCATTATTGTTTCAAAAAGTTTCCTCTTTATTAACAAATAATATTGCAATTGAAATTCAAAGTATTGTGTTTTCTAATCAGGGTTTGGTGGCTTTTAAATCTCAAAAATTGTTATTCAGTGATATGATCGAAAGTGGAAAAAAATATATTAGGGTAAAAATACCAAACATGAAAATAATCCTGGACAAGCTTTTTAATTGTGAATATTTGTAAAATTATTGTGTAATTTCAATGAAATTCTTATTATAAATAACCAATTTTTTTATGAGATTAGTAATAAACCTACCTAAAGTCCACCAAAGTAAGGTGTCTCTAGAATACTCGAGTAATTGTTTGATAGCCTATGTTGATCAACTTTTTTTGAAAAACAATCGAGTTTTATTGAGGTTTACTAGAGTTTGGAAAATGATAATTTTTATTCTTGTTTTTTGATTGAATAAAGTGTGTTTTGAACAATTGTGATTTCATCAATCATCATTCTAATAAGTGGCAGAGTTATAATTGAAAAAGTTCCATTCTTAAAAAAAGGAATTTGATTGTAAATAAATGAAATTACAGAAAAATTTTACCAATATTCACAATTAAAAAGTTATGTCCGGGATTTTTCATTCATGTATTTTTTAACGGTAATATATTTTTTTTAATTATTTTTTTTGTAAATCTGATTATTAATAATTTATTAAGGTAATTTTTTTAAAATTTTTTTTTCAAGAATGAATTCAAAATTTCAGGGTTTAGCTTTGAAAACTATTTCAAATCAGATATCTAAAGTGACAAAGAATTCTAAAAAGAAATTGATATTGGTTCTTTATATATTAAGTTTTTGTTTATAAATTATATTGATTTTATAAACAGAATTTAAAATCTTGATTGACGATAGGAACTTATTTAGAATTAAAAAAGAATCCAATTATAACCAATGGTTTGATTATATTCTTTTAATTATTCTAAAGTTAACAACATAAAATTATTATTATTAAATTTATTCTTAGAAGTAAAATAAATAAAATAACCAAACATTTTGCTCCAGATTTTATATTTTTGTTTTCACAGAAATCTAAAGAGTATCTTAATAAATAGAAATCTATTGAAAAAACCAATAAACGTATATAATTTTTAATTTGGTTATTCAAATAAAATTTATTTTTATAATAATTATTATTTCTTTTTATTATACTTTTAGATTTTTAGATGATTTACATTTATTTACTTTCTTCTTCCAATTAATCAAATAATAAATATTTCAAAATTTTTAATAAAAATATAAATTTAACTATTTCCTACAAAATTAAAACAGTTTAAAGAATCACAATAATTCAATTTCATTCAAATTGGAAATAATTTTTATTTTTTGAAAATAATCTGAAAATTATTTTCTTTATCATTTAGTGTTTTGTCTTATTTTCATTTTCTGAATTAAATTTACCTATTTCTTTGGATCGATCAAAATTTTTAATTAACAATTGGTATTAGGTTAAAGTTGAATTGTTCAAAATAAACGATCTCAAATATAATTAGTTGATAGTATCTAATAAACTAAAATTCAAAATTTTCCATACAGCTAAAACTTTCCAAACAATCACAATAATACAATTTCATTGAAATTGTAAATAATTTTGATTTATGTAAAATAATGAAAATCATTTTTTCATCTTTGAGTTTTTGTTTTCATTTCAGTTTTTTAATTATGTAATATGTTTCTTTGGATCAAAAGTTTTTTTCAACCATTGATATTGTTTTAAAGTTGAGTTATTCAAAACAGAAGAACTCAAATAAAATTAGTTAAAGTATCTAACCATTTGATCGATCAATTTTCCAAATAGAATTTAAACAAATTTACTCAAACTAATGTATTTTTTTTGTTTTGCCCATCTCCAAAATTTTTAACACACCCATGATTTATTTGTATTGATAATTATTTTTTTATTGTTTTGTGAGTATTGTAATTTATAAAGAAGAGTTAACATTTCAATTAGTGAATGGTTCTGATTTGGTATTTATTTGAGAATTGATTAAATAAGTTTTTTTTTTCACAAATCGAATTTTGGTGTGTTAAAAATTCTTGAATTGGGGTTTATTTGATCGATCAATATTCCTAATAGAATTTAAACAAATTTACCAAAGTATTTTTTTGTTTTGCTGTCTCCAAAATTTTGAACATATTCTTGATTTATTATTATTATTAATACAGTCAGTTCCACTTTTAAGATACATACTTTCAATCATTACTTTTGACTCAGAAAAATCTCTAATTAAAGCACATTTTTCGAATTTTTTTTTTTACAATTTATTTTACTAGAATCCAAATTTTGTGCCTTAATTTTAGATTTTTATTGTGCCGTAAATTTTGTTGAAAGTTTTTGCCTTAAAAGTGGAACTGACGGTATTTATTTTTTTGTTTAGGTGAGTATTGTAATTTATAAACTAGTGTTAAACATTTCAGTTAGTAGATGTTTCTGATTTGGTATTTCTTTGAGAATTGATTAAATAAGATTTTTTTTAAAAATGTATATAAAATTAAAGATATTCCAAATTTTCATCTGGACTTTACAAATTTTTATAAAACTAAAAATTATCTACCAAATGTGAAGAATTTTAAAATCTTTAAAAAAAAATTTAAAGAAATAGAAAGAATTATTTTAAATATACCAAAAAAGGATTTAAAATTGTATAATTTATTTAATAGAATAATTGAAAATAATAAATTAATTAAATAAATTAAAGATAGGAATAGTAAACAATAATTTAAATTTAATTAACCAGAATAATATTGAATTTGAAGAAAATCAAAATTTTTGATAAAAGATAAATATATGAAGAAAAAAATCAAGTAAAATGATTAAAAATAATGATAATATATAAATATCATATAACGGGTTTGTTAAATCTACAGTCAGTTCCACTTTACAGGCATCAACTTTCAACTAAATTTAATGCACAAAAAGATCTCAATCTAAGGAACAAAATTTTGAATTTTTTTTTTACAATTTATTTTACTAGAATCTGAATTTTGTGCCCTAATTTGAGATTTATTTTGTGCCTTAAATTTCGTAGCAGTTTTTACCTTAAAAGTGGAACTGATTTTATTCAATTAAAAAATTTATAAATAATGAAATTATTGTAAAATATCTATTTGCTTATTACCCAAAAGAAGGAATTGGTGTTTACCAATGAGATCCATTATCTCCTTTATAATTTTGATTTATTACTCATTTTATCTTTGAAATAATCAAATCACTAGCGTTACATGTTAAGATGTTTGCAGATGATCTAATTTTACTTATGAAAGGATCATTAACAGAAATCAATTTTCAATTATAAAAATTATATAAAATAATTAAAGACTTTGTGATGAAACCCAACGAGGATAAAACTATAAAAAATTTAATTCCAAAAGAAATTGTAGACCTTGGTATTTGGCTAGATAAAAAAACATATTTCAAATTTAACCAATATAGAGTTAAGGTCAATTTTAAAAAAATTAATCAATATCTTACAACAAAAAAATTTTCTAATGGGTTAAAAATTCTGTTTTTTAAAGCTGTATTACATAGTCAATGATTATATGGATTATAAATATAGTGATTTGACAAAAATAGATTTTAAAGATATTGATACTTGGATTAATAAAAAAATTACAAAATTTTTATTAATCAACCCACACTCTCCCAGGGTTATTTATAAAACTGAAGCAAAAATTCATCTGTTCAGAATAATGATAAATAAAAAAAGATTTTAGTTAATTCAAAAATCAAAAATCCTCCATTTTGATGAATTAATTAATTATCTTCCTTTTAGAAAAAAAGAATCAGAAAATATAAATTGGTCACCAAATTTTTAAAACAACTGGAATATGAATTAGATAATTTCAGAATTAACAATTTAGAACATAGTACAAGTTGTGAATGTCCTTAGGTTTTTTGTTTAATTTAAGAAATAGAAGAGAAAATTTAGGAAATTTTCGGTTCATTTTTTAAAATAAAAAAAAACGTGGATACTCTTCAAGAATATCGAGAAAATATGAAAATCAATAATACTATAAATAAGCAGTGGTGTCATCAAGTGCTTTCAAGTGCCTTGGTTTTCTTGATGTTTTCTGTTTTATTTGTAAAATCAATAGATTTTCGTTAGGTTTTTTTTACTTTAGAAATAAACGGAAAATTTTAATAAATTTTCTGTTTATTTCTAAAGTAAAAAAAAACCTAGAACACTTCACAAATAAACAGAAAACTCAAGAAAACCTAACGGCGCTTTTCCAAAATTCAAAAGAATAGAGTAAAATCATTTATTTAACTCAATTCTTTTAAATTCTGGAAAACATGACGGCAAATAAGTGGGGTTTAAAAACCCCACCCTTTTATAATAATAAAAAAAATCAATAAGATTTTTTTTTTTTTTCAAGAATTGAATTTTGGTGTGTTAAAATTTTTGAATTGGTGTTTATAAATTTAAATAAGATGAATAAATAAGAGATGAAATAAAAATAAATAAAAATAAATCATTATTTTATTAAATTGAAAAGAAAAAGATTTGAATGTAGTAATATATTTCTGATAATCAAAGAATAATGAATTTGTTTGAAAAATTATTTTTTGGAACATTTTTCAAAAATATCCAAAATTGGAATTTTAGGATTTAATTGATAATATTCAACAATATCTTCAAATTCTTCTTTAATGAATTCTTGGTCTGTGTCTGCAGTGATTGGAAGTTCGTCAGTATATAAAAAGGAAATTAATAATTCAATGGTTTCTAATGATTTGCCAGAATAATCTTTGACTTTTTGTAAATTTTGATCAAGATTTTCAAACATGTTCAAAAATAATCCACTTCTTGCTGCTAAGATAAATTTATGAATGGGTAATTCTTCTTCATCTTCATCTTCATCTTCATCATCTTCTTCATTTTTTACAACAAGTTTAAAATCAGAGGTTTGTTCATCAAATAATAATTTTTTTAAATCATTTTTTAATAATTTGGTTTTTTGAGCATCTTGGATTCCAAAATGATTTAAAATTTCATTTGTTCTTTTGAAATTGATCATTTCGTCACAATAAATCCATTTTAATAGAGCTTGAATTTCTTTTAATTTGCAATTTGATTCCAAATATTTTTTGATCAAATCAAATGATTTTCCAATCCTTGTCTCAATTAATATTTTATGAACTGCAATATTTTGGATGTTGCAATCAGAAAAGTATCCATTCTTTAATAAATTTCCAAGGTCTTGTGTTAAATATGTATTTGATTGTAAGAAGAAGATTAAATTTCGATCACAGCATCTCATTATATTATATGATGAAAGTTCTTGAGCTATCTTAGTTCCTGTTTGAATTTTTCTAAGTACTTTTGAAGTATTGGAATTAGATCCAGCAAATTGGCCATGAACCCAAATTTCATAATCTTGTGTTAAGATTACAAATAATTCATAACCACAACCAATATCTTTAATGACTATATTATTTTTTGTAAATTGTGGATATTGTGTAAACTGTGTTAAATCACTTCCAAACCCAGTTCTTGATGTCAAACCAGTTACATAAAGTTTTCCATCATTTGTAAGAATAGAGCTAAATGTGTATGCATGTCTGATTTTTGAAATTTTTTCAGCAGGGAATTTAATTTTGATTTGAGTTGGTGTTAAAGCATTATTCAGGTGTACCAATCCTAATTCACCTTTTATTTTTTTAATTATTACGAGAATTTTTATTTATTGAAGAATTTTGATTTTTTAGTTTGTTTTTGTTAATTGGAAATATATATAAATTAGAGATTTTATTTAATTGGATTTATTTGGGAATATAAATAAAATATAAAAAATGAGAAATTTTTATTATTAATAAAGTTATTTTCTCAAATTCATTCAAATAACAACAGATAATATTGAGTTTTAAATAATTTTGATTTTTAATTATTTTTAAATATTTTTATGGAGTGTCTTCAAGTGTTGTTGAGTTACTAGAGGACCGTCAAGTGTCGAAGAGTGCCGTAGAGTGCCGTAGAGCGCCTAGGTTTTCTTATGGTTTTCTGTTTTATTTGTAAAGTGTTCTAGGTTTTTTTTACTTTAGAAATAAACAGAAAATTTATTAAAATTTTCGGTTTATTTCTAAAGTAAAAAAAACCTAACGAAAATCTATTGATTTTCCAAAATAAACAGAAAACTCAAGAAAACCTAACGGCGGTTTTTCAGAATTCAAAATAATTGAGCAAAATCTTTGATTGTACCTCCATTCTTTTGAGTTCTAGAAAACCTAACGACATATCCAACTCGGGAAATTATTTAACTCAATATATATATATATATATAAATTTCATTTTTTATTTCAATTATATCTTTTGAATACCAGTCGATTTTATTATTTATTCTTTGATTAAATTTTATTAATTTTTCAAAATAGGAGAAAGATAAATTTTTTAATTTTTTTTTGAATTTGAATTTTTTTTTGATTAAGGGACTAGTCTATATTAAATTTTTTTAGGTAAATTTAATAGAGATTTAGAATTTGTTTTGCCAATTACTTAGATTTGAAATCAAAGTGAAAAACTTCTTAGTATAGTAATGAAATCTTGCTAAATGGCATTCATTAAATTTAGTTATTGTTTTTATTGAAATAAAATATTTTTCCATTTTTTCACTTTTTTGAAAGTTGCTTTTTTTCAACTTTTCGCAAAAATACAAAAAATAAAAAAAAATATGATCAAGAAAGCAAAATCTTGTTATGTTTGTGGAAGGCGTACAAAAAATAATTTGAAAAATAAACTTGAAAAGGTTTTTGTAGATTTGCATGAAAAAACAGTTTGATTCGAAAAAAATATGCAATATATGCTTTACTCTTGATAAAAGATTTTCTTTATTTTCTTGTACCATTCTTTTTTTTTATGAATCTACTTTTTGAGTTTACATTCTTTGGTTTTTGTTGAATTTGGAGTTTTTTTAAGTGTTCCCAAATTATCATTTTAAAAAGTTTTTGTCAGAGTTAAAAAAAATCAGAGAAAAGAAAAAGAACTATTTTTTTAAAAAGTAATTATTGATAAAACAAATTGAGTTCATTATAGAGTCAAGTTGGATGAACAGAAGTGAAAGAGAAAATATTCACTAGTTTTAAATTATTTTTTCGTTTTTAAAAATGAGAATAAATATTATTTTGAGAAAATAATTAAATCCAAAATTAATCAAAAAATTCTCATCCGTTAAAGATCTTTTTTTTAAAAAAAATTTAAAATACACTTTTTTTGAAAGAATTCTAAAATTTTAAAAAAACAAGAACTAAAAGTTCTAACATTGGAAAAAACCTGTCTATTTTCAATTCTAAACATATTTCAAGATAAGGATTCCTTATTTAGTTATTGTTCAAAAAAAAAAAAATAATAGAGACTAGTCCCTTAACTGAAATTACAATATTTTCGATTTTAAATTCTGTTTTGTAAATGAGAATTAGTGTGTTTCTGTTTATTTTACATATTTCAGCGTTGCAAGGATTAATCCAAAAGTATTTTTGTAATTTAAAGTTTTTATTTCATAATTAAAAATTTCAAGTCATAGATTAATTGACTTAATTTAATAGATTTAAATAATCTTTGTTTTTTTTTTTTATTGATTGAAGGGAGTGATCAAAGATCATCTTACAGCCGTTAGGTTTTTTTTAATTTAAGAAATAAACAGAAAATTTAATAAATTTTTGGTTTATTTCTGAAATTAAAAAAAACCGCCATTAGCTTTTCCAAAATTTAAAAGAATTGAGGTACAATCAAAGGTTTTTCTCTATTCTTTTGAATTCTGGAAAAGCGCCGTTAGGTTTTCTTGGGTTTTCTGTTCATTTGGAAAATCGATAGATTTTTGTTAGGTTTTTTTGAGTTTTCTATTTAATTGTGAAGTGTTCTAGATTTTTCTGAGGTTTTCTATTTTATTCGTAAAGTGTTCTAGGTTTTTTTTACTTTTTGAAATCAACCGAAAATTTATTAAAATTTTCTGTTTATTTCAGAAAGTCAAAAAAACCTAACGAAAATCCATTTATTTTCCGAATAAATAGAAAACTCAAAAAAACCTAACGAAAATTTATTGATTTTCTAAATAAATAGAAAACTCAAAAAAATCTAACGAAAATCAATAGACTTTTCAAATAAAATAGAAAACCTCAAAAAAATCTAGAACACTTCACAATTAAATAGAAAACTCAAAAAAACCTAACGAAAATCAATAGACTTCACAAATAAAACAGAAAACCTCAAGAAAACCTAGGCACTTGACGGCACTTTTAGTTAGGTTTTCCAGAATTTAAAAGAATTAAGGTACAATCAAAGATTTTGCACAATTATTTTAAATTCTGGAAAACCTCCGTTAGCATTTTTTTAATTTGAGAAATAAAAAGAAAATTTTTGAAATTTTCTTTTAATTTCAAAAATTAAAAAAAAGCTAGGCACTTGACGTAACTTTACGTCACTCACTCTGATTACTAATGGTAAATTAGTAATTTAGATGATAAAGAAAAAAAAAATATTTTGGAATCGAGCAGGTTCCAATTTTTTATTGGTTGAAAAAACAAAAAGAAAAATTAAAAAGAAAAAAAAAAAGCAAGTTAGAAAACAAAAAAAAAGGGTTTTTCAAAGACTGTTGGTAAAAAAATCAAATAAAAAAAAACCAACAGCCCATTTTTATCAAGAACACTCAAAAAACAAACACGATCCTTTTATTTAAAATTTTATTGTTTAATTATTTCTAAGAAATCATGAATGCTTCGTTGAGAGGTAGTTGTTTAGTAGCTGCCAATTTTTTTTCTTTTTGATCCAATCTTTTTTAATCATTCCAGTTTTTGTTTTTATCTTTTCTTTTTATTTTCAAGTTATCCATACCGATAATTTCTGTCCTTCCAGTATTAGTAGGTAACCACTTGATTTTTCTCCTTAGTAACTCTTCTTCCCAATAAAAAGGAAATTCAACAAGGGAAAAAATAGAAAAAAAATAAAAAAATGATCAAAAAATAAATAAATAAAAATCATTTATTACTTGATCTTGTTTATAACATTTTACACGATTACTTATTCTTAATTTGGTTTTATTATTTAATTCTTTATCAAAATAATTTTGTTTGGGAAATTTTAAATAAACACATTACTGTTTATTTATAAAGAATTTCCAAAATGAATTCAAACATCCTATTTTCATTTAATGTCATCTAATTCTAGTTTAAGTCCAGAAAATCAGATATTTTTGTAATTATTCTTGAGAATGAGGGTTTATTGGCCAAATGCTTTTGATTTTGAAATTATTTATTTTCCCTTAAAATGAGAACTCAAATAAATTCTGAATCTGAGAAAAATTTGTTATTGAATTTTTCAATTATTTTGATTTGAATCTTTTGTAACTGTTTTTTGATTCCAAGAATTCAGCCCCTTTATTTTAATTTTACCAATGTATTCTTTGTTTTGGTTTTGTTTGATCAAAATATTTTAAAAAAGAATTTTGAAAGCAAATTTGTCACAAAATGTTTTGTAAAATAATAATAAATAGTAATTGGGCGAGAAATTCAAGGGTAAAAAATAGTTTGTATTCATACAAACTAAGAAGATAAAGAAAACCAATCTTCCAAAATAGGTTTTGATCGCTTTTTTTTTTTTTTCATTTTGATTTCAACAAATTTATTTGGAATGGTGATCTTTTGTGTTTGGTCTTCTAAAAGAAAATATTTATTTCAAATACATACCTTTTGGTGTATATTTTTTTGGTTTACTGTTTGTCTAATTTCAATCGTTCGTATAAACACATTTCTAGATCCAAAACAAAATTTAATAAAACTCAAAAATTGAATTAAAAAAAATGTTCAAAAAATTGAAAGATTCAACTCTGAATTACTTTGGGTTCTTTTCACGAATAGACTAGTGAATGGTGTTTTGGTTCCAAAGTTTCAATATCTTATGGTACTAGTAAAAATATTTTTCAGTAATGTTAACACAATTAAAATTTTTCAAAATATAAAGTGTACTTGCTCCCATAAAATAAATTTTTTTATTGTTTTTCTAATTATTTTCAAATTCATTGAATAAAAACATTTTGCTATATCAATCATAAGAATATAAGTTTTATCATTTTTCAAAGTAAAAAATGATTAATTATGTTTGGAAGGATCGTTTCTGTTCAAAATAATCAAACCGAGTAAATAATATATCTCAAAAGCGTTGTTGGGAAATTCAATTCTTGAAAAAACAAAAAGAACTAAAACCAAAAAAAATTGAAGACAAAACCACAACTTCTTTTGGAAGGAATTAATCTTGATTTATGGAGACAATAGAACAATTCAAGTAACCTCAAGGTTCAAAAATCATATACAATTTGATCTTTTTTAAAGTAACAGTTGTTTATTGAAAGTGTCTTTGAAATGTTCGTCATTTGTAAGGTTTGAAAAATAGGTGGTTATTTTTCAATTTCATTTTTACAAGTTCTTTGAAATGTGTTCGAGTTTAGGTTATCATTTAATTTGTTACACAGGTATGACATTTTTGTAAACGGAAAACACGAAAAAAAACCGCGAATTCCATACGTTGCGACCGCGTAGACTAAAGAGTTTTTCGAAAATTCGCGTTTAATTGTCGATATTTCTTTATTTATCTTACTTGACTCAAAAATCTATAAATTATTGAAACTTAAAAACAAAAAAAATATCCAAATAACATTTAAAATAATGAATGATCTATTTTATTTATTTTATTTGGTTTGTAACTCAAAAAAAAAAACTTAACCTCAAATTTCAACTTTTTAATTTATTTTGTGATAAAATTAAATAGTTTTCAAGAAAAAATTTCTTGATCGATGACAAAAAAAGAAAAGTAAAAACAAAAAAAGATTTTAAATTCTGCTGAAAAAAAATATACTTATCAGATTCTACAAACTAAACTGTATTTTGTGGACTATGCTGAAAATTTCTCTTCATTGGTTAATTCGCTTTTCTCTATCCGTGTTGGAGTTAATAAATATAATGAGAGAATGAGTGTATGTTATAAAGAAGTTCTATTTGAATTCTTTTAAGACACAAATAAATGAGGAGGAAATTATTACTTAAGTGGAGTACATCTTGAAATTATTTTCACAATGATACAAAAACCCTTTTTTGATTTCTAAACTGGTATTTTTGGTCAAAAATCAATAAAATAATTATTTCAAAACAATTTTGTAAAAAGTAAAGTAGAAAAAATGAATTTATTTTTTAACAAAATACAAAACAGTATTTGAAAGAAAATTACTTTTTAGGAATAAACTGTGGTGATAATGTTGGTAGGAAAAATTTTTTTAATTCGAAATTCCAACAAAAAAATTTTTTTTGAAATTTAATTTGTAGTTCATAAGATGAAATAGAACCACCCTGGGAAAAATAATTTCTGATCAATTATCCAAGTTAGAAATTTAGAAAAAAATTTTTTTGAGTGATTAATTTTTCCTTTTAAAAAAAATTTTTTTGTGATCAATAAAAATTTTTATGTAGAGAAAAGAGTGCTATTTTCCCATAGAAAAAATATATGACTGTTATGAGAAAAATGTTGGACACAGAAAAATGGTTGTACAGCATTTTTAATTGGGAACATTAGTAAAATTTCAAATCAAATCCTATTGATAACTAGGTGAATTTTATATAAATCCAGGTTTAAATGTGTTACAAGTTCATTAATCTGTGGTGTGTGTAGAATACTCATTTGAATGGTTGATAACAAAAGTAGATCATGCTATTTTAACAAAAATCCAAGTTGTAGTAAAGTTTACTATTAATTCTGAAAATGGTAATTTTTAAACTTGCTTTAGATTATAAGAGATAAGGTTTTGAATTAGTAGAATTACATTAATCATTATTCTAATAAGTAGTTTATTGTTATTTTCTTTAGTTATTTCACAAACGAATGAAATTAAAAATCATTTTCAGTAATGTTCCCAATTAAAATTGCTGTCGAACTATTTTTCTCTCAACAGTGATCTGATCTAAATTGGAATTGGTAAAAAAGTGAAAATTGTTCTACTTTTTTTCCCATCTAAATACCAATTTTTTTTCTTGGTGTTTGAAGCGTTTACAATTTTCAAAAGATTTAAACGCAAAAACTCTTTTTGATTTTTTGGCGTTTAAAAAATCCAAAATAAAAACGCTTTCAACGAGTTTTAAACGAAAAAACTCCCAAACAAACGGAAAAACGCGAATTTCCGTTGAATTTAACATGTTTAAACGGTATTTCGTCCTACCTGTGTAATCATTTTTCATTGAGATGAAAAACTTTTAAAAAAAGATTTTTTGATCCAAATTGGTGAATATTTGGAAGAGCATGAGTTCATGTTTCAAATGAGATTGAATCAAACGGTGTTGAGACTATTTTGGTAAATCTGAAACATTGTCCTTAACTTGATAAAGAAAAAAAAAGAAAACAATTTTAGAGATTAAAAAAAGAGAAAAAAATTAAATAAAAATAAAAAAACCACCAAAATTAAAAACGTTACCATATCTATTAAGTCCAATACCATATAATTTCCCATCAGTTTTTGAAATAAACGAATGATCTGAATGACCACCAAATACATCAACAACGTTTTCGTGTAATTTTTGAATCAATGAATTATTTTGGCTGTATTCTGGTTTTCCCAATTTGCCATTGCTCGAACTGCCACACCCATACAAAACATTTGTTGTTTTGTTTAAAAAAAATGAAGTGTAACCAGCACAACCAATTTGTTCAATGTTTAACTCGTTTAAAGCTTCAATTAAAGTTGGCTTTTCGATAGTATTTGTTGAGGCAAGCCCAAGTTGTTTGTATCCGTTTTGACCCCACCCATAGACTCTGGGCTTTTCTTCATTTGAGATCACAAAGAAATGACGATAGCCTGAAAAAATGCTTTTCATTGGTGGTAGGTTTTCAAATGCCTTCATCTCATCATCATACTTGCCTGGCAGTGATTGGTAGACTTTGCCTTCTGAACTTAAAAAGACAATTTTGTTGCCATTGTCTGTAACAACATCAACAACATTTGTAGCTTCTTCAGGAAAGGTTTTAATTGTATCCAAGGTTTCGGATTTGCTTAATTGTTCCGAATTATGTTTGAAACTACCAAGAGACCTAATATTGGACATTCGTTTTATTTATAATTTATTGATTTCAAGTTTTGTTGAAGTTAATTGTGATTTGGAATTTTGGTTTGAGTTTTGGTTTTGGTTTTGAGTTTTTGTTTGAGTTTTTTTTGAAAGAAAAAAAAAACAAAGATAAAAAGAAGAAAAAATAAAAAAACATTTACTGAATCGAAAAATTCAAACCAAAAATAGAATTTTTAATTTTGCTTTATTTAGTTCTATTTGAATACTCTCTTTTGTCTCTTTCAATTTGTACACCTTTCTTTTCCTTAATTCACAATATTCTAAATTAATATACTGTTATTTTCAGCGTTCACATTTTAATTCTTTTTCAAAAAAAAAATAGTAAAAAAACCCAAAATAATTCTTTGTTTAATGAAATGAAATCAAATGATTGTTTTTTCTTCCAATGATAAGTCTCAACTCATTTCTTATTTACATTAATTTTTTCAAGGAATCACATCATTGTCAAAACTTTTATAATTAATTATTTTTTTTTTTTTATTTTCAAAAAGAATTTGATATTTCTCAAAAAAATAAATATTTTCGGTTTTTCTTCATGGGATTTTATTTTTCATCATCTTTTCGTCAATCCTGAAGTTTTTAAGTTCATTCCAGATAAGAAAATTATTTTACTTTGAAATCGAATCAAAAGATTCTAATTTTTTTAAATAGAGTATTGGTACCATGTAAAAATTATTTTTTTGATTCTATGGTATCCGAATAAAATAATTTTAAATAATTTTGAAAAATTATTTCTTCAAACGGACTTACCAAGTGGAAAGTGTTTGATAAAAATTAATTCCATTGGAATCATTTTAATATTATGATTCCAGATTTTATTTTTTTGAGTTTCTAAAAATTCCAAAAATGAAATATATTTGGAAACTCTGGTTATTTTCCCATTAATAAATTGAAATTTTCAACTACATCTCAACGAAGGATTAACAATTTATTAGAAATAATTAAAAAACAAAAATTTAAATAAATGGATCTTGTCTGTTTTTTGTTTTTAACTTGTTTTTTTTTCTTTTTTAATTTTTCTTTTTGTTTTACCAACCAATAAAAAATTGGAACCTGCTCGATTCCAAAATATTTTTTTTTTCTTTATCATCTAAATTACTAATTTACCATTAGTAATCAGAGTGAGTGCCTAAGAGTGCCTAGGTTTTTTTGAATTTCAGAAATATAAAGAAAATTTTTGAAATTTTTTTTTAATATATAAAATTAAAAAAAAACCTAAAGGCAGTTTTCTTGAGGTTTTCTGTTTTATTTGTTAATTGTTCTAGGTTTTTTTTACTTTAGAAATAAACATAAAATTTTAATAAAATTTCGGTTTATTTCAACAAGTAAAAAAAAAACCTAACAAAAATCTATCGATTTTACAAATAAACAGAAAACTCAAGAAAACCCAAAGTGAAGTGCTTAGGTTTTTTTTTAATTTAAGAAATAAACAGAAAATTTCGTGAAATTTTCTATTTATTTCTCAAATTAAAAAAAACTGAACTGTTGTAAGAGAATCTTTGATCACTCCCTTCAATCAATAAAAGAAAAATAAATTGAAATTTTTATTTCAATTTCCAAAATGTTTATTAATAATTACTGTTAAAACCAAATTATCAGAGGAACAATTGTGTCTCAGAGTTAATTAAGAAAACTTCATTTATTATCCAAAAATATCGTTTCTAAACAATTTTTTAGAGAAATTTAGATTTTCTTCAACTTATAAACTTGAAAAATATTTTGGAATGTGAACTGAAAATTTTCATTTTTTAATTGCAAAATAATTCTTATATATTTTTAAAATAAAATAAAATTCACTTCGAAATTTCTTTGAGGGTAAATATTCGATTCATAAGATATAAACTTTTAGAAATTTTCAATAATAACAACAGTATTAGCCTCTTAAAAAACAATCCACTCAATGAGAATTAAATTGGAAACATTGAAACAATTTTTTTAAAATCAATTTTTCAAATCAATTTTATCCCTAAAAAACCTTAGAGAACTGTTAAAGAAAGTTTTGAACCTTATTTTGAAAAAAAAAAAAAAAAATATTCAACAACTTTCAAGAAATTAATGATTTTTTAATGACTCTAAACAATTATTTAATAACAATTCTCTTTATAATAACTTCAAAATTAGATTATTTAAATCCTATGAATAAAGTTAATTACAGCAATTTCAAACCAGGTGCGCACGATTTAACCTAACTTAAAATTTCATTTTTCATTTATTTATTTATTGTGAGAAAGGACAAATCAAAATAAATTTACTAAATAAAAAAGAGAAGAAGAAAAATAATTAAAACATTAAAGTAAAATTTCAATTTTAATTCAACTTTCATTGAACTTCAAGATCTGTTAAAACTAAATCAAGGTTTTAACATCAAAACTCAAGAATACCTGAATAACAAGCTTCGTAAACAACTTTTCACATTTTCGTTTAAACTTTTTTGAAATTATTTTTAAAAAATTCCATTTTGTTTTTTTTTTTTTTTTTATTGTTTAAGGGAGGAGTTTTTAGTTCCTCTTGTTTGCCCGAATTCCTAAATTGTGATTTAGAAATTTTTTTAAAGATTTCCATATACTTTTGTTTTCCACTAGGGCTAATAAAGTTATGTAATCTCTTCTGTCAATAATATTAGAAATATTATTGTTTTTTACTATATGAGATATATTAATCTTTTTTATTCAGATATTAAGATTTTACGATTATTTTCATAGGCTGTACAGTTCCAGAGAAAATGATCCAAATCTTCAATGATATCTAAATTTTTTATTTTTTTGCATAATTTAGAAAATTTTGATTTATCTTCATTCATAACATAAGAGTACCTGTTTAAATAATTTGTGGTTGTTCTAAGTTTTAAGATTGAGGTAGGACCTTTCCATTTTAAATATTTTTGTTGTTTGTTAATATTATTTTGAATAGTAACAATTTTTAGGTATTTTCGTACTTTCCAACTTGGACTATTCTTTAATTGATTAATTCGATAGTTGTCTAATTCTAATTCAAAATCTTTTAATGTTTTTGATTTCCAGTTAATATTTTCAACTTCTTTTTCTCTAAATGGCAGAAGTTTAATTAGTTTTTTGAATCCTAAAAAATTTAATTTTTGAATTAATTTATAGTTTCTCTTATATATCGTTATCCTTACTGGATCAATTTTTGCTTCTGTTTTATAAATAATTCTTGGGGAATGTGGATTAATTTTTAAAAGGAATTTAGTGATCTTTTTATTGATCCAAATGTCTATTTCTTTGAAATCATTTTCAGTTAGATCAAATATTTCTAATCCATATAATAATTGACTGTGTAAAACGGCTTTAAAAAAGTGAATTTTTAATCCATTTGTAATTTTTTTGTTCTAAAATATTGACTCGATTTTTGAAAAATTTTTTTAACTTTATCAAGGTTAAATTTTAAATGTGTTTTTTTATCGAGCCAAATACCAAGATATAAAATTTCTTTTGGAATTAAAGTTTTTATCGTTTTTTTATTATTCGGATTCATTCCAAAATCTTTTACAGTCAGTTTCACTTATAAGGCACAAACTTTCAACGAAATTTAAGGCACAAAAAAATCTCAAATTAATCAACAAAATTTGTAATTATTTTGTTTACAATATATTTTTACTAGAATTTGAATTTTGTGCCTTAATTTGAGTTTTTTTTGTGCCTTAAATTTCGTTGAAAGTTTGTGCCTTAAAAGTGATACTGACTGTATAATTTTAAAAATTTTTTCCAGTTGAAAATTTATTTCTATCATTGATCCTTTCATAATCAAAATCAAATCATCTTCAAACATACGAACATGTATTGCTAATGATTTGATTTTTTCTAATAAAAAATGTGAAATAAACTCAAATAATAAAGGTGATAATGGATCTCCTTGATAAACACCTATCCCTTCTTTTGGGTAATATGCAAGTAGATATTTTTTTATAATTTCATTTTTAATAAATTTTTTGATTGAATAATAAATTAAAGAATGATGTATAGAATCAAAGCAATTTTGAATATCGATTGTAACTATATACAGTCAGTTTCACTTTTAAGGCACAAACTTTCAACGAAATTTAAGGCACAAAAAAAATCTCAAATTAAGGCACAAAATTTTGAATTTTTTTTTTTTACAATTTATTTTACTAGAATTTGGATTTTGTGCTTTAATTTGAGATTTTTTTTGTGCCTTAAATTTCGTTGAAAGTTTGTGCCTTAAAAGTGAAACTGACTGTAGATATTTTCTTTTTTATTATTTCTCATTTTTATTTTTTGATATTCATTCAACAAATTGAGAACTGCAATTCTTGTATCTATTTTTTCTTAAATCCAAATTGTCTTTTTTGAAACTAAGTCCCAAGAATCTTGTATTCCCGCATATAATAATTTAAGAAAAAATCTTGGGAGAGTTTGATTAATTGAAATTGGTCTTTACAGTCAGTTTCACTTTTAAAGGCACAAACTTTCAACGAAATTTAAGGCACAAAAAAATCTCAAATTAATCAACAAAAATTGGATTTTTTATTTTTTACAAATTATTTTACTAGAATTTGAATTTTGTACCTTAATTTGATATTTTTTGTGTGCCTTAAATTTCGTTGAAAGTTTGTGCCTTAAAAGTGAAACTGACTGTATTTGAGTGGTACCCCTTCGTCTCCTGATTTATGAATGAATAATAAATTTCTTTTTTTGATAAAATTATTATTTTCCTGAGAGATGTCTTGAATCAATTTAGAAATATTTTTTTGAATTGTTTCAATGAAGTTTTCATAATTCAAATAATATTCACTGTTTTGATATTTTATGGATTTGATATGATATATTTTATCAAATTCTTTGACTGATTTATTTTTTTTTTGATATTTAATAATTGTTTTAATATTTGTAATTGAGAATATTTCTTCTATTTCAATATTAAATAGGAATCTTTTATTTAATTTAAATTTTTTAATAAAATTTATTACATAATTTTTTTGGTTTTTTACTTATTGAATTAACAAACCCGAAATATAATTATTTCTAAATTTTTATTATTTAAAATCATTTTACTCGAAGTTTGTCTAAATTTATTTAACTTTTTCCAAAAATTTTCATTATTTTCAAATTCCGAATTAATTTGGTCTAACAATTTTAAATACTTCTTTCTATTCCTATCTTTAATTTCTTGAATTAATTCATTATTTTTAAAGATTTTATAGATCAAACTATATAATTTATAATCTTCTTTTCGAATTTTTAAAATTTTTCTTTCTTTTATTAAGAATTGTTTTTTTGAATTTTTTAAAATTCGAATCATTTAAATAGTAGTTGGTATTTTTGAAATAGTTTATAAACTTTTTTTGAAATTTAGGTATATCTTTACAGTCAGTTTCACTTTTAAGGCACAAACTTTCAACGAAATTTAAGGCACAAAAAAAATCTCAAATTAAGGCACAAAATTTTGAATTTTTTTTTTTTACAATTTATTTTACTAGAATTTGGATTTTGTGCTTTAATTTGAGATTTTTTTTGTGCCTTAAATTTCGTTGAAAGTTTGTGCCTTAAAAGTGAAACTGACTGTAGATATTTTCTTTTTTATTATTTCTCATTTTTATTTTTTGATATTCATTCAACAAATTGAGAACTGCAATTCTTGTATCTATTTTTTTCTTAAATCCAAATTGTCTTTTTGAAACTAAGTCCCAAGAATCTTGTATTCCCGCATATAATAATTTAAGAAAAAATCTTGGGAGAGTTTGATTAATTGAAATTGGTCTTTACAGTCAGTTTCACTTTTAAGGCACAAACTTTCAACGAAATTTAAGGCACAAAAAAATCTCAAATTAATCAACAAAAATTGGATTTTTATTTTTTACAAATTATTTTACTAGAATTTGAATTTTGTACCTTAATTTGATATTTTTTGTGTGCCTTAAATTTCGTTGAAAGTTTGTGCCTTAAAAGTGAAACTGACTGTATTTGAGTGGTACCCCTTCGTCTCCTGATTTATGAATGAATAATAAATTTCTTTTTTTGATAAAATTATTATTTTCCTGAGAGATGTCTTGAATCCAATTTAGAAATATTTTTTGAATTGTTTCAATAAAGTTTTCATAATTCAAATAATATTCACTGTTTTGATATTTTATGGATTTGATATGATATATTTTATCAAATTCTTTGACTGATTTATTTTTTTTTTGATATTTAATAATTGTTTTAATATTTGTAATTGAGAATATTTCTTCTATTTCAATATTAAATAGAATCTTTTATTTAATTTAAATTTTTTAATAAAATTTATTACATAATTTTTTTGGTTTTTTTACTTATTGAATTAACAAACCCGAAATATAATTATTTCTAAATTTTTATTATTTAAAATCATTTTACTCGAAGTTTGTCTAAATTTATTTAACTTTTTCCAAAAATTTTCATTATTTTCAAATTCCGAATTAATTTGGTCTAACAATTTTAAATACTTCTTTCTATTCCTATCTTTAATTTCTTGAATTAATTCATTATTTTTAAAGATTTTATAGATCAAACTATATAATTTATAATCTTCTTTTCGAATTTTTAAAATTTTCTTTCTTTTATTAAGAATTGTTTTTTGAATTTTTTAAAATTCGAATCATTTAAATAGTAGTTGGTATTTTTGAAATAGTTTATAAACTTTTTTTGAAATTTAGGTATATCTTTACAGTCAGTTTCACTTTTAAGGCACAAACTTTCAACGAAATTTAAGGCACAAAAAAAATCTCAAATTAAGGCACAAATTTTGGAATTTTTTTTTTACAATTTATTTTTACTAGAATCTGAATTTTGTGCCTTAATATGAGATTTTTTTTGTGCCTTAAATTTCGTTGAAAGTTTGTGCCTTAAAAGTGAAACTGACTGTAATTTTATATATTTTTTGTATTTCCCAATTTTTATTTATCTGAAATTTGTTTAAAATAGCATAATGATCACTAATTTTATTGATTTATGTTTTTGTTTTACTAAATTGAAGATTATTAAAATTTGAAATGAAATAGTCTAAGTTGTTATCTTTTCGACTTGGTTTATTGTTTAGAGTAATTTTAAAATTTAAAATTGAAAAAAATTTTATATCATTATCTTTAAAATTAAAATCACCACCAATAATTGTTTTATGATTTTGATATTTTTGTAATTCATTGAATATTTTTTTACAGTCAGTTCCACTTTTAAGGCACAAACTTCCAACGAAATTTAAGGCACAAAAAAATCTCAAATTAAGGCACAAAATTTGAAATTTTTTATTTTACAATTTATTTTTACTAAAATTTGAATTTTGTGCTTTAATTTGAGATTTTTATTGTGCCTTAAATTTCGTAGAAAGTTTGTGCCTTAAAAGTGAAACTGACTGTATTAATTTCTACATTTCTATCATGTCTTTTATAAATATTTATTATTACATAATCAGTGAATTGTATTCCCATCATATCAAGATCCGATATAAGAATTTCCCGAGTAAACTCTTTTAAGATATTTTTGACAATAATTAAAAGACCTCCTTTATAATTATTTTTACCATACAGTAAGTTTCTCTTTTAAGGCACAAACTTTCAACGAAATTTAAGGCACAAAAAAAAATCTCAAATTAAAGCACAAAATTCAAATTCTAGTAAAAATAAATTGTAAAAAAAAAAAATTGCAAATTTTGTGCCTTAATTTGAGATTTTTTTGTGCCTAAAATTTCGTTGAAAGTTTGTGCCTTAAAAGTGAAACTGACTGTAAGATTTTTTGTTAATTGAGAAATAATTTAAAAAAATCGGGTTTTTTGTTATTTTTGATTCTTTTATTACAGTCAGTTTCACTTTTAAGGCACAAACTTTCAACGAAATTTTAGGCACAAAAAAATCTCAAATTAAGGCACAAAATTTGCAATTTTTTTTTTTTACAATTTATTTTTACTAGAATTTGAATTTTGTGCTTTAATTTGAGATTTTTTTGTGCCTTAAATTTCGTTGAATGTTTGTACCTTAAAAGTGAAACTGACTGTAGTGATTTAAGACTACTGTAATTAATATAAGATTTTACATTCAATTTTGATTTTTTTATTTTCAAAAAATTTACAGAACTATAATTTCTGGATAACTTCTGAAAATTAAAAAATTTGTTCTGTTAAATGAATATACGTTAGAGTAGTTTTAATGATAACAAATATTCCCTAGTTGTAAATTTTTAGAAAAAAAATTCTCAAAATTTAATTTCAAATATCTTACAGCATTTTCGTTTTGAATATTCATAATTTAAATGTTTTTCACCAAATTTCACCCCAAGAAAAAAAGTAAAAATCTATCTATTCAAAATTGATAAGAAAATAATTTTACCCACTTTAAAACTGTTCTGAAATCCTGTGAATTTTATGTGATTGGTTCACACCAAATTGTGAAATTAATGTGAAAACATAGGTAAAAAATAAAAATTGATATAATTTAAAATATCTTGTTAAAAAGAATATATTGTTAAGAAATTATGTTCACAATATTTCACAAAATTAATATTTTTTGTGAATTATAGTGTAGCAATGCTCTTAGTTTGTGAAAAATTTTTGGAGAACATTATTTCAAATATCTAGAATATTTAAAATTCAAAAAAATAAATATTTATTATATTGACATTTATTCGATTGCTTTAATAATATCGAAATGATTTTTCCTATTATTATAAAAAAATAACCTTTAAAAAACTATAATGAATTCTTTGACCATTCACATAAAATTCACAAATGATTTTTTTTATCTTTAATTTTTTTTTTTTTTTGGTTAAAAAATGTATATAATATTTCTTCAAAAAATGTCTATTTCTCCCATTTTAGACACAAAAAAATTATTTTTCTGGCAAAAAAAATGATTTTGTGTAATATCTCTAAAGTCTGAATTAAGAGAAAATTCTGAATTTACGAGATGTTTTTTTACAAAAAATTGAATTTGAAAAATGTACAAACAATTCTAATTTTTTCTCATTTTCAATTTACATTTGTGTAATTATCAAAAAAAAAAAAAACAAAATATTTAATTTAATTTTTTATCATTTTTTTTCAACTATTTATTTTTTTGCAAAATCATACATTATCATTAAGTACCTTTTCATTAATGAATATTGAAAATTTTAAATTTTGTTTTTTTTTTTTTTAAATTGAAATATCTTTTTCTATTTTCGACTTTTTAATAAAAATTTTCTCAGAATTATAAAATATATTTAATTTTTGTAACTGAACACAAAATTCAGTATATTTTTTTAAGGTATTTTATCCTTTGATAATAGGAAAAATCATATCGATATTATTAAAGCAATCGAATAAATGTCAATATAATAAATATTTATTTTTTTGAATTTTAAATATTCTAGATATTTGAAATAATGTTCTCCAAAAATTTTTCACAAACTAAGAGCATTGCTACACTATAATTCTTAAAAAATATTAATTTTGTGAAATATTGTGAACATAATTTCTTAACAATATATTCTTTTTTAATAAAATTATTTAAACAATATCAAATTTTATTTTTTACCTATGTTTTCACACTAAAACCACAATTTGGTGTGAACCAATCACATAAAATTCACAATTAACACAACACTTAAAAGTGGATATAATTATTTTCTTATCGATTTTGAAGAGATAGATCTTTATGTTTTTTTTTCTTGAGGTGAAATTTTGTGACAAATATTTTTTATGAATATTCAAAACGAAAATGCTGTAATTCCGGAATTTATCATTTGAATTTTTTGTATCATATCTAATTTAGGTCGAGTGGATCATTTTCAAATAAGATTTAAAAGTTAAATTAATCTTTATCGATATATATATATATATCAAGATTAATTGAAGAGTAGGTATTTTAACCCAAAAAAAATAAATTTTTTTCTTTGAAATTACTTGAAATCTATTTACAGAATTGATGGTATTTCTTATTACAAGAAAAATGTTAAATTTATACCTGGGTGATCACTCGAGAACAAAAGAAGAAATTGCCAATAATTCAAATAAATAACAATAAAGAAAATAACTTTTATTTATTTATTTTTAAATTTAAAAAAAAAAAAAGATAATTTATTTTTCACAAAAAATTTCAATTTGAAAAATATTCCAATTTCGATGGGAACCTGCTAAAAATCTATTAGATTTATTAGATTCCCATTCATATTCAAAGGGTGGTTTATATGTCCGTCCTAGATTTGAATATGTAGAAATATTATTATTCATACTATATTCTCGGCATCCTAAACTCAAATCTGATCCTCCTCCAAATATTGGTCCATAATCTAAATTGTAATAAATTTCTTCTCCTTTATTCTGATAAACAGGCATTTTCAAAGGTTTTTAAAATTTCGGATTAGTACTAATTAAGGAAAAAAGACAAGATTTATTTCCTGTTGAATTTTTACATGCATTATATGAGTCCCAATCAATTGCTACAAATCCCCCAAATAATGAATTGTCTTTTAATTTGATCAAAACAATTGATTTTCCTTTGTTATCACATTTTTGATGAAAGGTTTCTTGTTTCCATCCATCAGTTCTTTAATGGAATCTTCTTTTTAAATTAGAATAGCATCCAGCTTTTTGGATCCATTTTTCAAGAATTTGATTAAATTTTGGGTTATTTTCTTTTTGAAGTATTAATGATTCTTTTAAAAATGATCAATTACTGTCAAATTAAAAGGAGATTTTGGAAATTTTTCATTATTTATTGAGAAATTAATTTGATATTCTCCTTCTTCTTGGAATAAATATTTCCCTTTTAATTCTTCGTTATTATTTCCTTCTTGAAATTTGGTTATTTCTGCGATCATTTCATTGGGATTTTTTTTTTACTTATTTGAATTTTGATATTGAATTCTTGGCCATTTAGACTTTCATTAAATTTATTTTTTAGAAGAATTGAAAATTGCAATTTATTTTTTAATTCAATTTCAGAAGTAATATTGATTTGAGTTTTATTAGAGATCATAAGAAAAATCTAATATCCAATTTTGCAAATTATTTATTAAATTATTTGAAATGATATTTCTTTTCTGAAATTTTGAATTACATATTAATTGTTTATTTGCATTGTCATTTTCATTTTTCATTATTTTTTTTAATATAAAATAATTTATTAAGATATCTTGATAATCTTCATATCTTTTTGAAATTTCAATTTCTTTTATTATCATTTTGGTTTTTTCAAAATTTTCAATTTCTTTTTGCATTTCATTTGATTGTTTCATCAATTTCAATTATTTTTCATTTTGTACTATTGAAATTTCTTCCATTATTTTCTGGAATTTTTTTTTTATTATTTGATTTAATTCTTGATAATTTCTTTGAACAAAAACAAGATTTAATTTTTTTTTTCTTTTAAGCAATTCAATTTTTCATTTTGAATTTTTCCAACAAATTTGATTTTTTTATTATTTGTTTCTTCTATTTCATTGATCAATTTTTCCAATTCATTTTGGATTTTTTTTTATATCCTTCTTTGAAATTTACAACTTGATTACATTTTCTATAATTCAAAATTACACAGTCACTGCATAATAATTCTTTCTGATCAAGACAAAAATAATTAAATGGTAAATTATTGTGTTCTTTACATGATCTTGGAAATTGTAAATTTGAGTTTTCTCTTGCTATTTGGGTTAAATTTGTTTAATTAAAAAAAATAAAATTTTACAATTTGTGTAAAAACAATTAAAAATAAATTATGGAATATCAAAATTCAAAAAATATATTCAAGTGGAATTCTAATAAAAAGAATAAAATATTCTTAAAAAGAATTAGAAGTTTGTAAGAGTTAAAATTTGAATCAAAATACTTTAAGTAAAACTTTTTAAAAACCATTTCAAAATAATATTATTCTGTTTTTTCTAAACACAGCATTTTCATTTTGAATATTCACAAAAAATTATTTGTTACAAAATTTCACATTAAGAAAAAAAAAAAAAAATTATGTCTTCAAAATTGATTAAAAAAATAATTTTACCCACTTTCAACTGTTCTGAAATCTTGTGAATTTCATGTGATTGATTCACACCAAATTTTCAAATCATTGTGAAAAAACAGGTAAAAAATAAAAATTTAATATTGTTTAAAATATCTTATTAAAAAATAATAGATGGTTAAGGAAATTATTGTAACAATATTTCATAAAATTAATATTTTTTGTGAATTATTATAAAAAAAATGTTTTTGGTTTGTGAACAATTTATAGGTAGAACTTTCTTCAAATACCTAGGATATTTAAAATTCAAATAAAAATAAATATTTATTATTTCAACATTTATTAGATTACTTTAATAATATCGAAATGATTTTTTTCTATTATTAAAGGATAAAATACCTTTAAAAAAATATTGTGAATTCTTGTGACCATGTCAGAAAAATTTGAAAATACTGTGAAATTTTATTTTAAAATTAATTTTGAATTTTATTAAAATAAACTTTGAAAATCCTCAAATGATTTAATTTTGGTTTTGTATTTTTTAAGATTAAAACATAAATTAAATTTGTTTTTTCTTCAAAATCTTTATTCAGTACTCAAGTATTTTCCGAATTAAATTGATTTTGAACTTATTATTTTCATCAAAAAAAAAAAGATTTTATTTTTGTTCCATTCTATAATAATTTTCTATTGAAGAAACAAGACTTTTTAATTTCAATCCTGAAAATGAGTTTTAAAAAAAATTATAAAATATTACATTTTATTTTATTTTTTTCATTTTAGATTTCTATTCATCTTTATTAAGAAAAGTAAAAAAAGAAAACCTCATTTTTTAGAACTTTTCTAAAATTTAATTCAAAGTTTCTAAATAACTTAAAATGTTTAAACTTGTAGAATTTGAAATAAAGTTTTATATTTTTTGCTATTTTTTTTAAGAGCAAAACAAAATGAAACAAAGTAAATATAGATTAATACACACTCACCCACTCACACACCCGTATATATATATAATAGGATTTTTATATTTTACATAAGAAAGATATTAAATTTATATCTCTTAGGTTAACTTAAAAGGTTTTGAAATGGACTTTAAAAAATTTTCAAATTTTTTAAGAAAATACAAAAATCATTGAAAAAAAAGAGAAAATTTGAACTTGTAAATTAGGTTTCTTCTATTACAGTCAGTTCCACTTTTAAGGCACAAACTTTCAACGAAATTTAAGGCACAAAAAAATATCAAATTAAGGCACAAAATTTGGAATATTTTTTTTTACAAATTATTTTACTAGAATTTGAATTTTGTGCTTTAATTTGAGATTTTTAGTGTGCCTTAAATTTCGTTGATAGTTTGTGCCTTAAAATTGAAACTGACTGTAAACAAAAAAAAAAAAAAAAAAAAAATATAAATTATTCTTTTTTTATTGGTTGAAGGGAGTTTTCAAAGATCCTCTTAAGGCTCTGATTACCAATGGTAAATTAGTAATTTAGATGATAAAGAAAAAATATTTTGGAATCGAGCAAGTTCCAATTTTTTATTGGTTGAAAAAAACAAAAAGAAAAATCAAAAAGAAAAAAAAAAGAAAAAAAAAAAGCAAGTTAGAAAACTTAAAAAAAATTTTTTTCCAAGACAGTTGATAAAAAATCAAAAAAAAACCAACTGTCCATTTTTATCAAGAACACTCATTAAAATAGACACGATCCTTTTATTTATTTTTTTTTTAATTATTTCTAAGAAATCGTGAATGCTTCGGTGAGAGGTAGTTGTTTAGTAGCTGCCATTTTTTTTCTTTTTGATCCAATCTTTTTTGATCGTTCCAGTTTTTGTTTTTGTCTTTTCTTTTTATTTCCAAGTTACCCATACCGACTAGTTTCTGTCCTTCGAGTATTAGTAGGTAACCACTTGATTTTTCTCCTTAGTAACTCTTCTTCCCAATTAAAAGGAAATTCAACAAGGGAAAAAATAGAAAAAAAAAAATATAAATTATTCAAAAAGAAATATAATTCAAGATTGATTCTCAAAAGAAATAAAATAATTTTCAAAAAAAATTTAAAAATAAGAAAAAAAGGAAAAAGTAGTAAATTAATGAAATTGAACTTGTTTGAAAATCTTTAAAAAATAAATATTAATTCATTAAGAAAAAGATTGATTTAATTTTATTATTTTATTATTATTAATTTGGATTAATTTTCAATTTTGTTTTTTTTTTTTTACCTGTTTTTTTTTCAAAAAATACTTTTTTTTCTTGAAATTTATTTAAAAGAGAATAAGATAAATATATATATATATATAATTTTACAATAAATTATTTTAAACCTTCTACATATTTTTTCTTGTCAAAATCTGAAATCAAATCATAAGATATTCAATTTTTAAAAAATAAATTAAAAATTGTTTAAAAAATTCTATAAATACTTGTGAAAAATCTTTTCTAAAAAATTTATGTGATTTTGTGGAATTTTCTGATTTCATTTTAGTTTTTGAAATTCTACAGAGCAATAAAATTTAAAATAAAGATAAAAATGAAAGAAAAAAATTTAAAAAAATAAAAAAACAGAAACCTTTATTTGATTCAATTTGACAAAATAATTTAAAAAATGTAAATGAATTTGATTGATTTAGGTTGGTTTCTAATTCTTGAAATTGTTCAAGAAGTTTTTGGATTGAAGATTTTGAATCATTGATTATTTTTTTTTCATTTTTCATACCATTACAAATTTCTTCAAAAAAATTATTGGTGAATTTGGTTTCATTTTGTTCAAGTAAATCTAAAAGTTTTTTTTGATTCAAATAAAATTTTAATCTTTCTTTGTGAATTTTTTCTATTTGTACATTTAGATTCTTTTCTGAATAATTTAATTGTTTAAAGTTTTGAATAATTCTTTGGAAGTTATCTTTTATGTATTTTTTTTTTGTTCTTTGATGAATTCTTTATAAAAATCCAAAGGTTGATCAAATGAAATTGTTTCCTGATTAGAATGATCCAAGCTACATTTGTCACAAATCAATTTTTTACAACTCTTACAATATCTTGAAAGTTCGTTCTTTGGATGAATTGTACATACTGTTAATTGAAAAATAATTAAAACAAAATTTTCATTTGGGTTTTTTAGAAAGTAAAATGGATTGAAAAGAACATAAAAAGTTACTATTCGGAAGTCATAAAATAACAAAACTTAACTCCTCAATAGATCTTAGATTTACAAAGAGATTTAAAAAAAATTCGGAAAACTAAATGAAAATTTTGTTCAATTTATTTTACAACAGATAGTATCTTGATTCTATTAATGTCTTGGGTTTCTTTTTAGATTTGAGGAGTTTTTTTTTTTTTTTTTTTCAAATAAGATTAGAAAGAAAATGGAAGAAGAACAAGAAGATTCTTTATTTAAATTTTTATTGTTTTAAATCACAATATCTATATATATATATATAAATATAAAAGAAATTTAGTTAAAGAAAAAAGAAGAAGAATTTTATTAACCAAAAAAAATTGATTTATTTATACAAAAAAAAACCAAAAATAAGATTGAGAATAAAAAGATATCCAAAGTAAAGTAAGATTTAAGGGATGTTTTATTTGAATAAAAAAATAAAAATAAAAGCTTTAAAGTGGAATAATATAAAATTTCATTTACTGTTAATTGAAAAATAATTTTTACAAAATTTTCATTTATCTTTTCAAAAAAAAAAAAAAATTCATAAGAATTTAAAAATATTCTCCAAGTCTCGAAAAAAAGTTATAACTTATAAAACCTAATTTCTGTCTCAAAAAAATATTAATATTTTTCCAAGAGATTTTTTTAAAATATATTTTGGAAAAACCAAATTGAATATTTTATTCAATTTATTTGGCAACAGATCGTATCAAAAAAAAAATACCAAAAGAATAATTTTCTGGTAATATTTATTCCTTTTGTTTATCTTTAAAATTAATAATGAATAATAAATTAATAAAAACCCCAACAAACATTTAGATTGAAATAAGTACTTGAAGAAAAAGTTCAAATTTAAATATATATTCTTCTATTCACAAACAATAAAAAAAAGAATAAAAAATTAAAAAGAATTAATAAAAACAAAAAAAAAAAAAAATATTTCATTATTTTACCAACATATATAAAATATAAACAATTTTTTTCATAATTGGTACACTCAAAATTTAAAATTTAAAATTAGTTATTTAATATATACTTACAAATTATTATAACATACACTTAAATTATTGCTCGCTTGTTAGATACTAAATTAATGGTTTAATAATTCAAAATCTAAAAAATTAAAAAATAATTCTAAAAAAAAAAAAGTATTGTGACTATACTAAAAAATAAGGTTTCTCAAAAATCATATTTTATTGAAATATTTGGTTTAAAAAAAATAAAATTAATAAAAACTATTAATTGGGTGACCATATATTTCAATTTAAGATTTTTTTTTGGATATTTAAAATATTGAAAAACCCTGATTAGGTAAAATTAAAATATCTATTCGATTATTGTCAGTATTATTCTTATAATTTCTTTTTTTTTCTTAGGTTGGAAGATTATTACAAAAAATAAATGAAAAAAAATAAATTACAAAAAAAGAAATGAAACAATTTTTAAATTTTGCAAAAATATATTTATAACCACATTTATAACAAACGAAAGATCAGAATAGTTAATATAAGATTTATTGTAGGTATGCCATTTTAGTTGATAAAATTAGCAATTTATGAAAGAAGAAGATCAAATTTAATATTTGTCTTTGGTGACAATATCGGTATTTTTTTTTTTGAATTGTGTCACAATAAGGATCTGTTTTATGTTTTTTAGAGGTTATTTAAGTATCAGAGATAAGTTTTCTGATCGTAGGAATGCTGGGTTGAAAAAAAAATTGTTTGAAGTTTTTGATATAATTTTTTTTTTTTATATATTGAAGAAATTGGGAAGAAATACTCCAAAGTCTTTCAATTTGATGATTTTAAATCAATTTTGAAAACTAAATTTCAATTTAAAGAAAAAAAAATCTAATTTGAAAATAATTTTAAGTTGGAACCGGGGATTTGGTATCTTTTTTTATACCTGTTTTTTTAAAAAAATTACCATGTTCTAAGAATTGAATTACAATTTTCTTTTTTTTGTCTTATTTTCTTTCAAATTAACATTTTTAAGGTTTTCCTAAAGTTCAATTTTTTTGTTAATTAAGGGATTAGTTTCTCTCGACAAGAGGAAAAAATTGTAAAATATGTTATTGATGATATTATTTACTTTCGTATTTTGAATATTGGATCTACCTAAAAATTATGTTCTGTGAATAAACTGATAATAGAAAATTTTTTTTCAGTGAGATTAAATTTTTTTTTTCCATTTTTTGACAAAAAATAAACTCTTAAAATTATTCAATTTCTTAGAAGATAGACAATTTTTACCTGATATTTTACAATTTTCATCACAAATGCAAGATTAATTTTATTAATTCGATTTAATGATTATGAATTGATTTTTTGTTTTTTTTTTCAAGATTATTAACTTTGAGTAAAAATAGATTACTCTTTTGTATTTTTTATCTAATATTAATATTAGTATAATCATAATAGTCTTCATAAATAATTTTTTCAAACAAAATGAAAATTTTACATATAAATTAAACAATTATTTGAATATGGAATTTGATTTTTGAAAAAAATATTTTCTGGAAGAATATTTCCAATTACGTAATTGAAACATAAAAATCCAAAACTCAGATTTTTATTTCAAATATGAATTCATTGGTTATAAAGATTCTTTTAAGTATAAAGAATCGTTTTTTTAAAATAATTTTTCAAATTCCTTTATTTTTTTGTCTTTTTTTTTCGCTTTTTGAAAATTCCAAAATTACTTTTTCAAAATTTAAAACAATTAATTTTTTTTTCGAAAGTGATCTGAATTTAATCGAGAAATTTTAATTTAGTATAACTCAAATTCATATTTATACATAAAGGTGAACAATTAATTGTTATGTATGTTGAGATTTGGATCGAAAAATTTATTCTTGTAATTTCTCACAAAATTTTTGATTTGCTTTCAAAATCAATACTTTCCAATATAGAACTTTAAAAAATATACACTTCATTCCTATGTTACAATAATGGTTAATAAAAATAATAGGTTACTTTTTATAGTTTTATATTGGAAAGATGTCAAATTTGGAACTCAAAAAACAGACTCATTCTATCAAAATTGTTTAGCTGGTGTTAACTCATCGATTTCTGTTACTTAAACAGAATTTTCAAAAAAAATTTTTTTTTTCAGATCTCAAAAAGATTTTCATTTTTTTTTTCAAAAAAATATTAGTCCCTTAAAGAAAATATTTTTTGTAAAAGGAAAATTCTTAAAATTGTGAAAATTTACTACCTAAAAGAATTATTTATTTACACTTTAAATTCGATTTTATTTGAGTAGATATTGAATAATTTTCACTCGGTACAGCTTCAATTTTAACCAATTTGGAGGTAAATTTTTGATTCAAAAATTAGTTTAATCAAATTAAAAAACTTGAATAAAGTTATCAGGAGCACTAATTTAACCTTTACAAAACATTTCTAAAGATTTTTAATTTTATTTTTTATTTTGTTTAAAATTTTCTAATCAATTTCAAATTATGAGAAAAAGAACAAAAAAAACTTTATAAGAAGAACCTTGTATCAGGGTAAATACCTTTAGTTGCAAAATAAACCTAAAAATATTTTCCTTCATCTTTCCAAAATTTAAGTGAATCTCTATTGTTAAAAATTAATACCTTTTGAGTGGTTCATTGGGTTTATTTTAGGTTTGAACTTCTAAACAGAGATTTGTTTATTTTAATTCTTGGTTTTTCGGAAAGTTAAATGAAAATTTTGTTTAATTTATTTTAAAATTAACATTATTTCAAATTGAAATTTGATCGATTGAATTCTCAAAATTTTAACCTTGATTGTACATTTTTGAATTGTGTTTCGAATATTTAAACTAATAAAACAACATCTAAACTCATTACTTAGTTTTTTTCTCTCAAACAATTTTTTTAAAAAAATACATTGTATCCGTCATTAAAGACATATATATACTTCTATTAACAAACAATAAAAAAAAAAGAAAAAAAACTAAAAATAAAAAAAAAATTTCAAAGTAAAAGGTCAACCAAACAAAAAAATATAAAAGAAATCAAAGTTAACAAAAGAATTTTGTGTTTTATTTTTTGGAGTTTTTTTTTTTTTTGTTTTTATTAAAATAAAGAGAAAGGATCAAGAAATAATCAAGAAATAATCAAGGTGAAAGATTTTGTTTTTTATTTTTTTCTTGGTTATTTTAATTTTAGTTCTTGTGTTTTTTTTTTCTTGAATTGGAAAGGACTAAAGAATAGAAAAGCAAGGAATATCAAAAAAAATAGTTTATGTTTTCAAACAATTCAATCAAAAAAATTTTTTGGTGATTTGTTCTTGTTAGTTTTTTTTTTTTCTTTTTAGAGTTTTTACAAAAATGAATCTATATTCTGGTTTTTTAGGGATCTAAAAATTCCTTTGAACACAGAATTAAATTGAATAATTGTCAACCATTAATAAACCAAATAAATAGAATTAAGTGGATCGAATTCAAAAAAAAAAACGAACGAAAGATTTTTTGATAATAATCTTAAAAAAAAAAATTAAACTTCGTAAAAAAAGTGTGGTTAAATTAATAAAAGATAAAAAAACTTAAAAAAGGAATATCTTTTTGTTCGTAAACTCAAAAAAAAAAAAAAGTTATTTTTGTTTCTAACAAATCCAAAAGATTTGTTTTTTTTTTGTTTTTAATAGAAAATTTGAAAGAAAATAAATGAAAAAGAAACAAAATATAAAAATAAAATAGAAAAAGAAAATTACTTTTATTGGGAATGTAAGGTTCTTTGAAAATGAATTCTTGGTTTCTTTTTCTTCAAGTATATTGTGTGTACTTGTGATTCACAATTTTGACAATACGAATTTCATATTTAGTGCAAAAAAAGTCTGCTTTTTTTTCTTCACATATTTCACAATTCCGAATTAAGGGTTCAACCGTTAATTGAATGTCTTTTAATCTTTTTGAATCTTTGTTTTTTCTTTTTTTTTTATTTTTTTTTTTTGACTGAGAGTTCTTTGATTTTTTCATTATTAGGAATGGTTGATTTGTGAATTGAGGATAAGAATAAGATAAAAATTGAAAAAAATTTAAATAAAAGGAAAATAAAAACAAAAAATAAAGTATTTTTTTAAGAATATTAATTAGTTCTTGTTTAAAATTGAACTTATTATTTTGATTTTTATGTTTTATTCAAAATTCCAACAATCTAGTGCTAGTAAAAAAAAGTGTATATTTTTGTAGTTTTTCGACATTTGTAGATCATAAGTAAATTTCAAAATTTTTTAAATGAGTCTTAAAAAATGCCTACAAAGTTCAGTGGGCAACGCCTGAAATTAAGAATTTTTTTTGGCCCGAGTTCAATTTTCCATTTGATTTTTTTTCTATCAATCACTAATAATAATATGTCTTTACGGACCGATTCCTGTATTTTTTTTGAATAATCTATGTTATTTTTATTTCAATTCTTAATTGAATTTTTAATCAGTTTAATTCAGTAAAACTCAATTACATTCAATTATACTCTATTTTTTTAATAATAATATCAATTTTTCATATTTTTTTTCTGTTCTATTGTAAACCTTTGCAATTTTTATAATATTTATTTTATGAATAAATTTTCTCTTAAGAAAGTAAAACGAAAAAAATAACAAGTAGACATAAAAATATATATTTTAATTTTTTATTTCCATATAAAAATATTAGAAAAAAAATAAAATTTTAATATTTGAAAATAAAGATAATAATAAATATTTTTTTTATTTAAAACCCAATAATGTTTGGAAAAGGAAAAAAAAAACATTTAAAGCAAATTAATATTTTCCCAGCAAGGAAAAAATAACCAACAAATGTGAATAGTCCCCTGATTATTTTGATCTCTCTTCACAATTGCCATTCCACCCTTTTTTAAAATATAAATAAACTTGTATTTTAATAATTAAATTCAATTTTTGAGAAAAATCGCCAAATACTTCATAATTTAACTTGAACCTTAAGTTTGAACAGGTATTAGCATCAAAATACTTAATTTTTAAAAATGTTGTTAGAAGAAGTTAAAAAAAAATTTGAAAGGTATCAAATTGGCAAAAAAACCAATTAACCAAAAAAAAAAGTTTTAAAAGATTCACAAATAAAAAAACAAGTTTTAAAAGCATTCTAAATTCCAAAAAATCAAATTATTTTAAAAAAAAATCAATTTCTAATTTTATGAATTTCGAAAAGACTAATTTCTTCAATTGAAAACAAATTGTTTTCTTTAAGTATACAATCAATCTAATTCAATTTAATCTAATTTATAGTGGTTATTTGAAACCCTAAAAATCGAAAAATTTTAGCTTTTGGAACATTCTTTAGAAAAAAAACATATTTGAGAAAATAGTAAAAAAAAGAATGAAAAAATCTTCAAGATCTCAAAAAGCACCCAAAGAGAGACACTTCAAAACTGACATAACTAAACCCCGTTCCAAAAATTTGGACACACCCAATATCAAAAATAGGCAAAATAAAACCCAATTTATTGTATTTTTCCAAACGTAATATAAAACCACATTTAAGTTACCCAGTATTAATGTTTTAATAAGTAATCCATTTTAACCCAAATAAAAGAAAAAAATATAAAACTCAAAAATAAAAACAGGTGTGTCCAAAATAATGAAACGAGCTGAACAAAAAATGTATTGGTAAATTTGTTGAAATTTCACCAACAATTGTTGATCGATCAAATGTTAAGATACCATCTACCAATTGTATGTGATTTTCCAATTTAACACACTCAACACTAACCTTCTATCAACCATCGAAAAAAAATTTCTAGATCTAACGAAACAGATTACGTAACTGCAAAAAAGGAAATGAAAACAAAACAAAAAAGACAAAAAATGAAATTGTTTGTAAAATCAAAATTCTTTCCAATTTGAATTCAAAGTGCAGTAATGATGTTCTTTCCACTGTTTAAACTGTGTCCAAATTTTTGGAATCTAGTTTATTTTCAAAATTATAATTCACAACCGTTCAAATTGGGAATTGAGTGTTGGTTTTTTGTACTTTCTTCTAAAAATGTCATCTTTTTTGATTATTGCTTTTTGGAGATCGATCGAGCTTCGCATGTTGATTAGTTTTTGATTGTTATTAGACACTTATAAAAATTACTAAATTTTTTTAATCCATTTCAAAACATTATTTTTACTCATAATGACCCAACCCTTAAGGTTTACAATTCCTGAAATTTGAAATAAGATTATCTTGTGTCGTTTGTTGTGGTTTGTTAATTTGTTTCTTATCTGATCGATCTTGTTCTTGGTATGGATTCAAAAGTGGTTCAAAATGTTAATTTTTGACAATTTATTTTTTTTTATTTCCTAAATCGGAATTGAAGAGTTTAAGATTAATTGGCTGGAATTTAAGTTATAAAAAAATGTTGTTTGTAGGTTGTTGATTGAAATTTTTAATTAAGTTTAGTTTTATTGTAGGCTTTTAAAAAATTTTATTTTTTCATTTGGTTAATTGACAAAAAAGTAAATAAAGGTTCTTTTCTACAACCCAAAATTCAAAAGTTATTCTTGAACACCTATCAGTTTATTAATCTTAAACTCTTCAATTCGGATTTCGGAAAAAAAAAAAATAAATTGTCAAAAATTGCCATTTTGAACCACTATTGAAAACTCATATCAATCACAAGATAGATCAGCTAAGAAACAAATTAACAATTCACTGAACCCTACACCAGATAATCTTTTTTCAAATTTCAGGGATTGTAAACCTTAAGCTATGTAAATTTATTTTAACAGTTAAATGGGTACTTTTTGGTCAAGAAATAAGAAAACGCCTTCAAGAGAGTTGTAAAAGAAAATGATCTGTAATTGAGAACAATAATTAAAAAAAAGTTTATTTCTCTTTTGTTTTTTCTTTCTTCTTCTTCTTTTTTTGGTAATGGTATTCTTAAATTTTGGTTTTGTTAAGTTTTAAAAAAGGGTTTTTTGACCAAATAGTAAGAAAAAAAAGATGGATCTTTAAAATTACCTTTTTTTTTTATTTTTTGTCGTTGGTTTAGTCGAATATCCATTGCTTATTGTTTTTGTCTTAAAAAAAATTCCTCAAACATGCATTTTCGCATCTTCTTCTGAGCAAAATATATTATTTAAGCAGTGTTATCATAGTTAATTTTTTTGGACTCAATGTTTTCCATTATTTTGAATAATAAGAAAACAATAATAAAAGAAAAAGACAAAAAGAAAAAAATTTCAAAAAATGATTTCATCTGAATACAATAATAGAAGAGCTAGAAATAAATACATGTCAACAATTAAATTACCTGAGTCGTCTAAAAATGGATTAGTCTTCAATCATAAATAACTAGTTATAGATTTTTTTTTACGAAAAAATATTTTTTAAAACTAAAACCTCATAAAATTTCAATAATTAAATTGTATAAATCTCTAAAATTAAAACTAATATCTTAGTAATCATGTGTTCTAATTATTATAGTTCACGATTAGGTACCAGTGTTTTTAATAATTGAGATTTTCTTTTGAAAAAAGTCTACATGAACCGGTCTTGAAAGGTATTTTTTTTATAAGAGAAGGAATTTTCAACATAAAAGAACATTTTTAAAGTCTACTACACATTACAAAAGAAGTTTGATTGTGGATCAGAGTTTTAAGTAATTATTTTTTGAAAAAATATTGAATTCCAAATACAGGATTTGTCATAAAAAACATATTATTATTATAAAAGATTCGAAACATTATAAGATCTTTAAACAACCAAAAATAAACAAAATCTAAGTACTAAACTAAAAACACAAAAGTTAAAAATAGTTAAAATATTTTTTTTTATATTTTTATTTTTGAAAAAAACAACAATTTTTTTATTCTCTCGAGATTAAAATGTTAAAAATGTTAAAGTAACCAAGATCGATGATCAATTGATAATTAAAATGAAGGTGTAAAAAGGTATGAAAATTGAAAATGAAAGAAAAAAGTAAATAATAATAATAATAATAATAATAATAATAATAATAATAATAATAATAATTCAAAAAAAAATAAAAAAAATAGCTTATAAAAATATAAATTTAGATAAAAAAATTGATGATTCAAGTATAAAATTATCAGATCATAAAGCAATTATTAATATTATTCTTTTAGAGAAAGAAATTGAAATAAAAAAAATTATTTCTTGTAAAAATGAAGATTTATTTCAAAAAGAATTCAATAATTTTATAAATAAAAATAAATCACAAATAAATTTAAAAAATTTTAAAAATTTTCAAAATAAATTTCAAAATTATATACAAGATATAAATAATATAAAACATGATGATTTTCAAGATTTAAAACTAATTTCAAATTTAATTTCAAATCCTCATTTTGTATTAAAAGATCCATTTCTAAAAAGTACATATCTTTACTTTCCAGAGTTATTTTTTTTTAACTCCTTATCAATAAATAATAATAAAAATGATATTTTTCAATTTTTTATGATTGTTATTTTTTGTTAATTTTCAATGAAAAATTATGATGTTTTGTGATAAGACATTTTTTGATTTTTTTTTCTGATATTTTTTGTTAATTTTTGTCAATTTTTTATGATATTTATTGTCGACATATTTTGTCAATCAAAAAGGTGTCATAATTTATTTAGATGAGTTTTTTTGACAAATTTCTTGATAATTTTTGTTATTTTTTGTTAAATTTTCTTGTCATTTTTCAAAACTTTTGTCCGATTTTTGTGACATTTTTTGGTAATTCATGACAAAAATTTGTCGGACCTGTGTCTTTGCAACTTAGATTTAATTATTGTCACAAAATATTGATGTTTTCCAAAACATTTAGATTTTTTTTTAATAGTCCATATTACATCAAATTTAAATTTATTTTTTCTGTTTTTTGAGTAATTCTTTTCTTATTCAACTTTAATTGATGTTAAAGATCTTTATAATATTATTATTTTTTTACTCATATATTATTCTTAATTTCTTGGTATTTTTTGGGGACTAAATGCTATGTGTCTCTCGAGCTCAAAAATACAATTTTTTTAGAAGATCATTAATTTTTTCAAGTAAACGGAGAAAAAAACAAATACATAATAAGAAGACCTTATCTAAGTATAATTGTTTTATAAAATAATAATTTGCTGAATAGAATTATTATTTTTTCCTCAATTAAGTTCTGAGTAACCTGATCAAAATTGAATTATCCCTTATATTAACAATAAAAAAAAAAATCTATATTTTTTGTAAAAACTATGAACCGAATTTTTACCAAATTATTTATCTTTTGATAAGTTATAAAAATAAAGTTTAATTTTTGGATTTTCACTTTTTCACATTTTCTGAAAATGTGCACCAGATGGTATATTTTAGTATGCTATTTAATGAGTTTTTATTCAACTTTTTGGTATTTTAGAGATATTAATTTGAAAAAAAAAAAAAAAGAAAAAAACATAAACGAATTATTTATATTCTTTTTCAAAATTTGGAATTTTTAATTGAGCAAGGTTAGTTTACAAAAATTGTCAATTTTTTTTTATTTTTTTTGTTTTTTATTGTGAATATTTTGAGATCTAGGGTTAGAGTTCAAATGAGAAATATTGCTTTTAGTTTGATTCTTTATTTGGATAATTATAGTGAGTGTCTAACTAGTTTGTTGAGGTTGGTGGGAAGGGGATCGTTTATTTGCAATTGTTTGAGATCTAGAACTTTAAATAAGGTGTTGTGAGTAGAATTTTTTATTGAATTTGGAATAGTATGATTCCACTTGTCTAACTTTACTTATGAAACAATATTTATAATAAATTAAAAAAAATAATAAAAGTATCAATAAAATTATCGTTTCTTATCTTATCACAAGTAAAGAAACAAATTTGAAAATCTCGAAAAAACAAAATATGTTGTCTGATATTGTGCAAACAACATACTCAATCGAAAATTTTAGCTCACACACAAATTTGGATTAGTATTTTGATCAAAAATTTAAACTAAAATTACTATTTTTGTACTATCCTAGCTTGTGTAATAGAATTTTTAAAAATCTTCTCTTCTTCCCAAAAAGAAATTTAAAAGGCATACTTTCATTTTTTTTATAAAACACAACCAAAATTTATTATTGAATAAATTGTAAAATGAAACTAAATAAAAAAAAAAACAATCTTGAACAATTAAATAAAAATAAAATATTCATTGATCTTGAAAAGTAACCATACATATTTGATGATTCTATTAAAAGGTACTCTAGAATAACCCAAAATATACAATACCAAATTTTAGTTTTTAAAAATTTCCCAGTCTGTATTAATAATATGTCTACCTTTAACGAAAAATCTTAGTAAAAAAACCCTCAAAAATCGACTTTTTTTTTTTTTTTTTGATTTTTGGATTTTTTATCAATAATTTAAAAAATACTCTAATGATTGCTCCATTAAAAAAACAAACATTGTCAACACAAAAAATAAATGGTGTATCTAAAAAATTTTCATTTTTGAAAGTTGTTTCGGATTGTGTGGTTGAAAATGAAAAATCGTAAAAACAAAATCTGATTTAGTTTAACTTTAAGGGTTTAATCTTTGTAATAAAATTTTGAAAAAAAAAAGGTAATAAATTCTTTGATTTCCTTATAATTTAACCATTTTTTCCTATATCTTTTAGATAACAGATCATTTATGTAAAGAATTTCTTTTTTTGTTTTTTGTTTTTTTTTTTGATCAGTTTTGGTATTGAAGTATTTATCAAATCTTTCTATGACATCATTTACATATGTTTCATAGTCAGAGTATTTATATCTTTTATCATTAGGAATGTAGAAGATTTGTTCATTTGTATAAAAATTTAAAAATGAGTTTATTAATATTTCAAGATCATCAGAAATTGAAAATTGATATTTTTTATGCGATTGTTTTTCAATCATACATCTTGGTCCAAGACAACAAGTGCCACCATGGAATTGATCTTGTTGATCTGTTTTTAAATAAGCTGAATCGAAATCAACTAATTTTGGAATATAGTCAAAAATAGAAACATTGGTGGTATTCGTATTCTTCTTTGTTGTTGTAAAATTCTTTTGATCATCATCTTCATCTTCATCTTCATCATCATCATTATCTTTATCATCATGGTTATCAATTTTATTATTTTTAATTGTATTTTCCTTCTTTTCAACCATAATATTTGCAACACGAAGATCTCGATGAAAATAATTCAAGGAATGAAGTTCCTGTACCATGTCAATTATAGCTAACCAAAATTTTTTATGATTAAAGTTTGGTAAGTTATTGGCTTTATTCAATTTTTTTTGTTTTTCTTGTGTCCATTCGTATGAAACCCAACCGGGAATACGATGATACAGCTTTGTTGATAAAAAGAAATTTTCAAGAATTGGATCATTATTATCATCATTCAAATTAAAAAAAAGTTTATTTAAATTATCAAAATATTGTTCTTCTATTGGTTTCATTTCTCCTTCTCCTTCTCCTTCTCCTTCTCCTTCTGCTTTCTTTATTTTAGGATATAAAAAACTTTCATCTAAAAATCCTTTTGAAATCAAACTTTTACGATTTGAAATTTCTTGCTTGCAATTATTTAAAATTTTATAGACATCCATCCCAAAGAATTGTTTAAGTATTAAAACTTTAGGTGGTTCTATATTTTTTTCCTTTTGTTCTTTATTATTTGTTTGCTTTCTTTTTCCTTTTCCTTTTCCTTTTCCTTTTCCTTTTCCTTTTCCTTTTTCTGGTTTTTGTTTTTGTTTTTTGTTGAATTGTTTTTCTTCTATTTGTTTGGATTTATTAATCTCTTTTGATCTGGTTAATTTATAAACAAAGGCATAAGAACCTTTTCCTAAACATTGAGAAATGGAGTAATTAAAATTGTTAAATTTAAATTTCTGTAAACGAAAAAATTTTGCTTGAAAGTTTGTTGGATTTGAAAAAAATGCGATTGGAGATGAAATCAGTTTACTAATAATTGGTGGTTTAGAAGGAGATTTTTGAGATTCCACTTCTTGGTATATTACTTGTAGTTGATTTAAATCAGTAAGAAATCCTATTATAGGTGTTTGAAGAAAGGACAAAGAATTTGCAAGTATTTTACAATAATTTGCTGTTTGTGAGACTCCATTAGTAAATGATTTTTGTTTCATGTTATTCTTATTTTGAGATTTTGGGGAAGAAGGAAGTTTGACTTCAAATATTGCAAGTATTTTATTTGTTGGTATTTTGTTACAAGTGTTCTTGAACTTTCTCCAATAATTGAGGTATTTTTCAAATTGATTTTGATCTTTTTTATTAATTTCAATTAATTGATTCCAGACATGCATTTGTTCGTTTGGTAATGACACAATAATCTCTTTTTCTTTCCTTATCCTTTTCTTCGATTTCTTCGATTTCTTCGATTTCTTCGATTTGTTGATGTATTTATTGAAATATTTGTGAAATTTTTGATAAGATGTTGTAAACAATCTCCATTCAAAGAGATCCATTCTTTTGTTTCTTTCTCTTTCAAAAGAAAACTGGAAGGATTTGTCTACAATTAAAAAATCAGGTTTATCCTTATAAAATGCTCTTTGTTCAATTTCTCCTGTCCAAAGAAATCTTATATCATCAAGATCTTTTTCAAAATGCAAGAAATAATCCATTAATTTGATTTGAAAGTCTTTTTCTTTTTCATATTTCCCCTTTGAAATCTCTGTTAATCGTTTGCTATTTTTGAATATTTTATTACTTTTATCAATTTTATTCTTGTACTTGTTATGGTTCTGGTTCTGGTTCTGGTTGTTTAAAGAGTGAACAATTTTTTCAATAATTTTTAGATCAAATTTTTGGAAATATTCTTGAATATCTCTTATTGGTATGGGTCCGTAAGTTGGAACATTTATTGTAGAAGAACTTGAATTTTTAGATGGTGTTCCCTTAATTTGAGAAATTTCACTTGATGATTTGAAATCTGACGCTGAATTTGAATCTTTCAAAGATAAATTGGTAAAATTATTTTGTATTTCTTTTTCTTGTTGTTCTAAAATTTCTTGTTCTTTTTCTTTAATTTCTTTTTCTTTTTCTTTTATTTGTTTTTCTTTTTCTTTTATTTCTTTTTCCTGTTCTAGAATTTGTTTTTTTTTTTCTTTAATTTCTTTTTTTGTTTCTTTTATTTGCTTTTCATTGTTACCTATTTGCTTGAATAATTTGTTTTGTTCTTGTGTGAAGTAAAAAAGATCATTTAGATCAATATTTTTGTCATCCAAGAATTTGTCCATCTTATTCAACCAATCAATAACTTCATCACCAAATCGTTTTTTTTCATTCTTAATCAATTCGTTTAATTTCTTGTAATCTTTAAAAAAATCATTTTGTTTTTCTTTTGCGATTTGAAAAAAGATTTTATTTAATTTCTTTTCAATCTTTTCTTTTTTTTCTTGTAACTTTTGAAAGTTTTCATGTAACTTTAACAGTTCAACTCTCATACCTCGTAAATTTTTTTTGTCTTCTTTTAGTTCTTCTTTGTCCTCTTGTAAATTTTTTTTGTCTTGTAAAATGATCTTGAGTAGTAATTGAATTGCTTTTTCTTTTGGAGACCATTTGGATCGAGTTTTTTTTTTTTTTGGAGTTTGGAAGAACATTTTTTTTTTTAGTTTGTTTTGTTTCTTTTCATTTTCTGTTTCACTTTTACTTCCTTGATGAATTTGATCTTTTCTTTTCCTTGACATTAGTTAAAAAATTGATAAGAAAGGAGTTAAAAAAAAAATAATAATCAAGAAGGGAGGGAAATAAATGAAAAAACAGCTTTACCTAGTGAGAATAGATATTCTTTTCTAGAACTTTCCAAGTCTTTAAATACCAAACACAACTTTTTTTAGAATTTATTTATTTTATTTTTTTAACGAATACTTTTTTATTTTAGAAATCACCAAAATAGAAAAGTCAAGCACACAAATCGAAAAAAAAAAAAAAATCACAAAATTCAGTCTGATTCAAGTTTTTAACTGTTGAGAAAGTTTCTATGAATTACTCTTACAATTATGAAAAAACTTGATTGATTTCTATGTTTCTGTGATTTCTGCTAAAAGTTGAGTATTTCAAACACTCACTCATTTAATAAATGGAACCAAATTTTAAAAGATCCCACACATACACCTATCTGAGTTTTTACCTTGAGTTACTTGAATTGTTTATCTTTCTCCACAATTCAGATCAATTCTTAGAAAGTCTTTTTAACTTGTTTGTATTGTTTTTTGATTTTAGGATTGAAGTTTCTCAAACAATATATTTATTGAGGGTGTTATATTGGTTTGGTTTATTGAAGAAATCACATTTCAAAAGAATTATAACATATTTGTGTCAATTTTTATTGATAATTATTGTTATTTGTGTTGTTTAGTTTCATTTCTTTTCGTTTCGTTTCTCTTAAAACGAAATTGTTTGTTTGAAGATAATTTGAAGTTGAGGTGTTGTGGAAAAGATTTTGGGGGAATTTTTCATTGGACAATCAAAGAATAATAAAATTTGGAAAATGGAGTCAATTCTTTGTGATTAAGGAGTCAGTTTTTTGATTAAGGGATCAGTTTCTGTGATTTCTGTGATTTCTGTGATTTTTCTCTCTCTACAACACTACAAGGAAAAGAAAAAAGTGCTATATACTCTAAAATATTAACCAAACCCCCTTAAAAATTTTGTTTAAAAAAAAGATCTTTAACGAAGAGAATTTTTTGATTAATTTTTGATTAATTATTTTCTCAAAAATAATATTTATTCCCATTTTGAAAAAAATAAAAAAATAATTTAAAACTGGTGAATATTTTCCCTTTCACTTCTATTAATCCAACTTGACTCTATAAAGTACTCATTTTTTTCAATAATTATTTTTTTGTAAAAATAGTTCTTATTCTTTTCTTTTATTATTTTGAATCTGAAAAAATTTTTTGGAATGATAATTTGGGAATACTTAAAAAAACTTCAAATTCAACAAAAACTAAAGAATGTAAACTCAAAAAGTAGATCCTTGAAAAAAAGAATGGTATAAGAAAAGAAAGAAAATATTTTATTAAGAGTAAAGCATATATTGCATATTTTTTTCGAATCAAACTATTTTTTCGTGCAAATCCAAAAAAAACTTTTTAGGTTTATTTTTCAAACTATTTTTTGTAGATCTTCCACAAACATAACAAGGTTTTGCTTTCTTGCTCATTTTTTGTATTTTTGAGAAAAGATGAAAAAAATCAACTTTCAAAAAAGCGAAAAAAAAAATATTTTTTTTATTTTAATAAAAACAATAACTAAATTTAATGAATGTCATTTAGCGTGATTTCATAAATATACAAAGAAGTTTTTCACTTTGATTTCAAATCTTTGCAATTCGCAAAAAAAAAAAAAATAAAATAAAATCTACCTAAAAAATTTAATCGAGGTTATTCCCTGAAATAAAAAACTAAAAAAAAATTTAAAAAAATATTATCTACAAAAACCCCAAAAAAAATTAAAAAAAAAAAACTTGCAAATAAAAATTGAAAAAAAAAATTGAAAAAAAAAATTGAACAAATTATTACGTTTTAATTTTTTGGTTTTCTTCATGATATTCCAATGTGTCTTCCCTCCCAAGTTCTTCTATGATCAAATATCCCCAGTTCATCTTCTTTTCTTCTTCTTCTATGGTATCAATGGCATTGACAGTGTGTATATCATTTTCCTAAGTGTTACAATTGGTGACGCTGCTCGATTCTCTAATCTGAGTAGACATAAGGCTTTTCAATATTTAAAATTTAAAAAGAGAAATATAAAGGAATAAAAAAAAAAAAAAATGATTAAATTAATCTCAATTTAATCAATTTAACTTTATTCTAACTCATAAAATAATCTTTTGGTTATTATCCTATTTTTTTTTTTTTTTTTCATTTTCTCCTTTTTTTTTTTTTTTTTTTTTTTTTTTTTTTGTTTTTCTTTTTTTTTTTTTTTTTTTTAACTTTTTTTTAACTTTTTTTATTAGAAAAATAAAAAAACATACTATGAAAAGAGGCTCGTAATTGGCCATATTTGATTCTGGATTTAAGATTCAAAAGCGAGGATTACAAATATAAATGAAAAAAGGGTCTCCTAAGCGGAGGGCAAATACACCTATTTTCAGCACATTTATTTAAAACCACTTAACCACCAATTATAGTAAATCAATTGCTCTTAGTTTCTTCTTTGTTCTTTTTTTTTTCTTTTTTTGGTAAATACTTTCTCTTTTTTATAATTTTTTTTAAATGTTTAAAAAAAAACGAAAAAAAAACCTGATCAAAGTTCCAGCTTCACATTAGGGACTTTACTAGTCCCTAATGTGAAAATATCTTCTAATTTGGCCAAATTAGGCCTCCTAATTTTATACTATATTTGGATTCCAGAGTTGGTACTAACCCAACCTGGAATCCAACATTGAAACTCCTCACCACACACCAAAAACCACACACAAACACTACATAACACACACACACACATACACAAACACACACACAAACACACACAAACACACACACATCTACTGCATAGACCAGAACTTCAAGGTGATTATAATTTATATTAGATGAAATTTAAATTATCAAATAATATTTTTATATATAATTTTATTATTTAATAATTCGAAAATGGTAGAATAAAAATCAACTATATTAAGATAAATATATTATTCTTAATTGTTTTATAAATTTTTAATTATTAATTATTGCTGCTATATTTTTTATCTTAATTTTATTATATTGTTTTTTAATATTGACCACCATATTTGCTAGTCAATTCAATAAATAAAATAAATTATTTAAAAAAAATTTTTTTTTTTTTTTTTATTACTGATTAATGTCTAAAGTTGCTTATCAAAACAACTGTTTAGATATATGTGTATTTATTTTTAGTTGATTATGAGTCTTAAATATACCTTTCCCGATAAATATCGAGTCATTTTTTTTTTTAATAAATTTGAGGTTTTTTTTTTTTGATTTTTTTTTTTTTGGTGATTAATTAACCCGATATACTTTCAATTTTAAATATATATATATATATATAACTCTTGTAAAAAACTTTTTTTGTAGCCTAGGATATCTCCTTTCACATTTTTTTCTTGTGAAAGGAGGGGACGTTTTTATCTGATTGTATTATGATAAAATCATGAATTTTCTGACTAAAAAAAAATTCTAAAAAGTTGAAATCAATTTTTTTAAAAATTGCTTTTTATGGTGAAAAATGAATTTTCCTGGTGGTAAATATTGATTAAAAACCGGGGACGGATATTCACGTGCCATCATTGAAAAAAATAATATTACAGTCAGTTTCACTTTTAAGGCACAAACTTTCAACAAAATTTAAGGCACAAAAAATAATCTCAAATTAAGGCACAAAATTCAGATTCTAGTAAAAATAAATTGTAAAAAAAAAAATTTGAAAATTTGTGCCTTAATTTGAGATTTTTTTGTGCCTTAAATTTCGTTGAAAGTTTGTGTCTTAAAAGTGAAACTGACTGTAATAAAAATTTTTAATTTTTCAAAAAAAGTTCAAAAATTCAAAAATTCAAAAATTTAAAAAATTCATTAATTTCATTTTTTTTAATTTTTCTTTAAAAAAATTAATTTTCACTTAAACTTACTATATTTAATCTAAACTTCTAAAAAAAATCATAAAAATTGATTTTAAATAAATAAAAAAAAAAAACATCTCAGTAAAAAAAAAAAATTACTATTAAAAATTTTAGTAAAAAAATTTTTTTTTATTCTGAGTTTTTTTCATTTTTCATTTTTTTTTTTTTTTTCTTTTTGGGTGTAGATATTTTTAAAAAAGAAATTTTTATAGCACACAATATGTGTTTTTGAAAAAGTTAAAAACGAGCTCTGAAAAAAATTTTTTTTTTACTTGTAGTGTTGTGAATAACCCAGAATCCCAATTTTTTTCAAAAGATAAAAATAATGAAAAACAAATACAAAGCTATTTAAATATACTTATTTTAAAAACCCTTGGGCTTTATCAAAGAAGGTCCAAATTACCACAAGATGTTCATAATATTATAAAAAATATCTTCATGTGTTGCTAGCTGAAGAAGAACAATTACAAATTCAGCAAAAAAAAAAAGTATACACATGAAAGTTTTTTATTTAGACTTGAGGCCAAAGCGTTTAAAATTGATATTGAAAGCGAAAACTTCATGATAATTAAAAATAGAATCAGAGAAATATTAAAATTAAAAAAATTTAAACAAAATTCAAAGAAAAAAAAACATTAAGAGATTTTTTTAAAATCTGATAATTAAAAAAAATCAAAAGTTCTCTTTTGTAAAAAATTCAAAAAAATAAAATTCATTTTTATATAAAACGGGATAGTTATCTCCCCGTTTTACATTTTATTTGTTTTTTTTTAAAATTTTTCTTTCAAAAAAATAGAGTAAACCCCTTAATTTTAAAAATTGAAAAAAAAATTCAAGATCCCATGAAACTTAAAAATTATTGTTCCAAAAAAGCTCAAAATTAATATCAATATTTACTGATCTTTAAAAATTTACCATTTTTGAACAGTATTTTAAAGTACTTCATGAGTCTTCAATTTTTTTTTTTTGATGTTCCAAAAAGTTGAATAATAGCTCATTTAATGAAATTTTTTTTTGAATAATAGCTATTATTTCCAAATTTTTTTACAATAGAAAATAAGAATAGAAAAATCAATTGTATTTTATTTTGAATTTTATGGTAGCCTTGGAACGGCTGTATATACTGATAAATTGTAATTTATGTTTGGAAATTTTTACCTGATTTTTCTTTTTGAAATTTTTATGCTCAAGCTTTGAATAAAGCATTTTATGAAGTCAAGTGATAAGAAACTCGGTAAAATTAGTTATTCTTCAAACTATTCTTTGTCCTGTACTCTTTGATAAGAAACAGTTCGAAGATTTATAAAAATGGTAATCGAACTAAAAATTTTTTGAAATTTATTAGAATTTATCAGTACTTATAGTAAAATGAAAAAATTGTTTTGAAAATATATATTTTATGGACAAAGGATTTTAAAGAAGCGCTGTAGAAGAAAATATTATTTTTGAGAACTTGATGACTGCCAATTCAAAACAATTCATTAATTCAAAATTTTGATTTTTGTAAACATTCCAAAACAATAACCTACTTCTCAAAATCCTTTTTTGTCAGAATATAACCCCAGTGTTGTAAGGTTTGCCTACGTTTTGGGCTAATACTAAAATCGTCCCATTTTGATTTCTTTTTTTTAATAAGATTGATCAATGCCTTCCGAAATCGACTGTTAGGCCCTGCAGTTCGTATCCATCGTTTCATCTGCCTTTGGTCGTCAGGGCCTCTTTTGCCGGAATAAAAATCACAGTACCATTGGACCCAACCATAAGGATGGTATTTTGTGATCCAGCCCTTTGATTCCCAAAATTCAAGGGTGGTGCCTACCTTCACTTTGTATTTGTTGACATTTTTATTGTAATCATCCCAAGGGGTTACTAGATTTTCCTTCGGAATTCCTTTCCACCATGTTGTTGGATATTTTTTGTATTGATTCCGGTATTGTTTTTCTGTTACAGATGAAGATATGGGCCTCCAATATGTGCCACCAAAACTTCCCATTGAAAAAATTTCATGAGGCGTAAGATTAGGTCTAAAATCTGGAAATTGATCAAAAATTACATCACCGTTTTGGTTTCTTTTCAATATTTGATTCTCTTTTGTCTGAAAAAATCAAATAAAATATAATTAAAAAAAAAAAAAAAAAAAAAAAAACAAAAAGAAAACAATCACAAAATGTTAATCAATGAAGAAGTAATTCATAAATTAATTACAGAATTTAATCTCCTTTTAGCTCCAAAGTTCTCTTGTTTTTTTGACATGTTCTTTTTAGATTTTTTTAATTGATCAGTTTTTTTATCACTTTTGTTGCCTTCCGATCCAAATTTTTTCCGTTTTCTTGAGGAACGAGAATGCTTCATTGAACAATTATTTTGTTTTTTATTGTGTGTTAAAAGAAAAATTTAATGATCTTAAACTTAAAAAAATATATTTTTGACTGTCACCAATAGAAAAATTTTAAAAAGAGAAAACTAGTTGGACACGATATTTAATTGTGAATATAAATTAATTTTGAATTTCTTTTATTTTTCAACAAAAAATTTAAAATAAACTTCAATCAACTTAATTGGAATTTTAATTAAAATTATTGATCTTGTTCAAAATGTTTTTTCCGTGTATTACTGTTGTCTAAAAAAAATATCAAATCAACTTCATGGTAAAACATTAGGAAAAATTAACAAAATTCTCAAATTGTTTTGTGTATCTTTGACTTTGTTTCTCAACCAAATAAAAATCCAAAAATGAGGATGTTGATCAAAATTAAAAAAGAATTCGAAACATCCTATTAAACCTCATTCTAAACATATTGAAATTCCAAAATTTGTGGTTTAATTGTCAAACTCTTGGTATTAATTTTTGAAAATTAAATTAGCACTTTTTTTCACTTGACTGATCATTAACTAATATCAAGAAATTCCTTGATCTTTGGTTCTGAACATATTTTTTTGGAATAAGGTCCATGATTTCTCAAAAAGGAAAATGAAAAAAAAATTATTAAATTACTTGGAATTTATCAGTAAAATCAACTTTTTCAGGAAAATTGATTATATGATTATTCTATGAATGTAAAATTAGCTTTTAGATTTTAAATACTGATAAATTCCAATTAATTTAATAATTTTTTTGTTAAATTTCCATTTTTGAGAAATCATGGACCTTATTCCAAAAAAATATGTTCAGAACCAAAGATCAAGGAATTTCTTGATATTAGTTAATGATCAGTCAAATAAAAAAAAGTACTAATTTAATTTTCATAAGTTAGTATTGTAATTGTTTCAGTTAATATAATTTCAATAGTATATCTCTTAAATGATTAACAAAAAATTGGAAGTTAAATATTTGTAAAATTATCAAGTTTCATACTACTTTACAATGAAATCAATTTGTCACTTTTTTTATATTTGTCACTTATTTTTTACAATAGTTGTATTTTTGTTCAAATTAAATGTAGGATTTATTCAAAAATGTGTGAGTGGGGGTTTAAAATACTATATCTTGTTTTGTGGTTAAGCTGATTGAGTCTGTATTTATCTTTACAATTAAAAAAAAAAACTATTTTTTTCAGTCATCGCTATTTAGACTTGATCATATGATTTAAATTTCCATAAAAACTATTATTTGTAAGATAGGCTATTAGTTGATCACAACATATTAAAAAAGAACGAAAAAAAAAAAAAAACAAGAATGTTCCATTTCATTCGGAAAAACCTTAAGCGACTAGTCTAGATTAAATTTTTTTAGGTAAATTTAATAGAGATTTAGAATTTTTGTTGCCAATTACTTAGATTTGAAATCAAAAATGAAAAACTTCTTAGTATAGTATTGAAATCTTGCTAAATGACATTCATTAAATTTAGATATTGTTTTTTTAGAAATAAAACAATTTTCCATATTTCTCACTTTTTTGAAAGTTGCTTTTTTTTAACTTCACGAGAGTAAATATAAAACTCGTATCAAAATTTTTTGCCCAATAAATTCAAAATTTTCTTAAAATTCGATTTTTGGTGTTTAGAAGTCTCTAGGACGTCTAGTTTTCGAGATATTGCCCAAAACCAATTTTTTGTAAATTTTTTTATAATAGGCAATTGGTAGTAGTTTTTTTCGAATATTGATTTGTAATAACTTGAAAAATAAAAGTGATCAAAAAAAAATGAAAAATCAAACTTGTTTATAAATTGTTTCTATAGTAGTTCCATATAGTTAAAAGTAAAATTTAAGATTTTTTTTTAAAAAAAATAGGTGATATTACTATATTTACCAAAATACCAAATTTTCTGCTCCTTCCAGAGAAAAAACTACTTGGTTACCAGCATTTATCCGAATTTTGGTACCTAAAGAAGATTTGTTCTTTTGAAAAAAAAAAAAAAAAAAAATTTGCGAGTAAATTCAGGTCGCAAACCTCATTACTTTAATTTTACTCAGAAAAAAAATTGATTAATTCAAAAACAGCTTTAGGCGATTTCTATTTAACACTTGGACTCAGGATAAATTAACACTTAAAAACACAACAACTAATATAGAAGTATATATTATAATATATATTCCCACTATTAAATAAAAATAAAAAAAAGTAAAAAATAAAAAAAAAATTTTTTTTGAAAATTTATTTTTTATTCGAAAATTTACTATTAAAATGAGTACCAAATTAATAGTAAAAAATCAATTATTTTAATAGTAATTTGATTATTATTTTAAAAAAAGAAAAAATAATAATCCAAAAGTATATATAAAATTTGAAATTTATTCTATATATGTTTTTTTAAAAGTTGATTGTATAATAATCATAACTAAAAAATAAAGAAATCAATAATATTAATTATTCTTGACCAAACATAAAAAGATAGCAATTTTAGAACGTAGAAAGCCAATAAAATATGGGATCGCTATTCATCACCAAATCATCACCATTCTATTGTATTTGAGTAAGAAAGTTTACCAAATACTGTAAAAAAAACTATAAAGAAAGCAAAAAATTAATTAAAAAAATGAAAATTATCAAATTTAATATAAAAAATATATACGTACATCATGAATATTTATCAGATTATATTTGTTTAGATATTGATTTCATAATCTAAAAATCTTGGTAGATGTGAAATAAAATGATTGTTTATAATATAATTAGTTTTGTTATCTTTTAAAAAAATGGATAGAGGTATCAAATGAACGATTTTCTGTATTTTACTCTCAATAAAACTTAAATTATTATCTAATTTAAAGAAATTATTCTCCTTTTTAAAGGCGCTTGCTAATATATATGTTGCATTATCATTATTCTTTCTTTTAATAATTGTTTTTAAAAGATAATATTTATTATCGAATGTTTTGACAAAATAATTGGTTTTAAATATGTGTTTATTTGTAATTAAAGATGTAATTACAATGTATTGATTTAATTCAATTTGAGACAAATCTAATAAATCTTTTATCTTTTTTTCATATTTTTTTGATATTCTTCGAATATATTTTCTATTTTCAGCCAATTCTCCTAACTCAAGTTCACTTATAGAATAAATTTTCCTTAAAAGTTCGTTTTCAATCAAATTTATTAATAACCCTTTCCTCTTTAATTTTATTTTCCTTGATTTCATTTTAAAATACTGATGAAATCTCTCCAAGGCTAAATAAAATGTAAACATTGAACCGTTTACTTGAATACATTTGGGTAAGTGCCTGAGATAATGTAGATTTGTTTTTCTCTTTAAGTTATATAAATTTGATTTCAATCTCTTGTTATTATTGAACTCATCAAACTGGTAACTTGATTTCTTTAAATCTTTATGATTAGACAATTCAAGATGGATTAATCTGAATTTTATTTAAATTATTTCAAGTTTATCTTCAACTTCTTGACTTCTAGATGGTAAAAATAAATTAGAAATTAAAGAATTGAATTCATCTAGCCAAGTTAATATTATTTTTCATTTATAATCATTTTTTAAATTGTTAAAGTATTCTGATTTCCAATTGGAATAATTATTGATTAAATTGATATAATTACCAGACTTAAATAATACTAAGATTAGTTCATCTCTTTTATTTTCAAATAACTTTATATAAATATCATCATTTTGCTCTTCAAATGCGTGTTCTAAATTGTTCTTATTATTATTTTTTTTATTTAATTTTAAATCATTTTTTATTTTTTCTTGTTCAAAAAGATTAATTTTTATTTGAAAATATTGAAATTCAGTAATTTCAATTGCAACCGCCAAAATCATAGAAAAATCAAGGGATTCGATTGCGGTTAATTTTACATCTAATGGATCATTAGGAACAATAATCCAAGAATAAAAATGAAATAAATTATGTATATTCTTGGTTAAAAGTTCTAAATATTTGTTATTAAATAATAGTTTAATATTAACTAATCGATCTTTAAATAGACCCTCAAGTAACAAATGAACCCAACATATTGTAAAACTTTCAAAACTGTTACTTTTCAAATTCATAAGATGGAGCCAGGGATTACCTCTTTGTAATAAGATTCCATACCTCTGTGAAATTTTTTTGATCATTGATTTATAAATTTCTGAACCTTTTTGTAAATCAAGTGTTGCCATAAATTTTTGCAACTCTTTAACAAAAACACTATTACGCCGACTTTTTATTATATTAATATCTTCTAAATATATGTCGTTATTGTTTACCGAATTTTTTTTTTCATTCTCAATAATTATTTCATCTTCGGATGGGGGTTCGAACTCAATTTCTATACACAGGTCCGACATTTTTTAAGAATTTTGAGTCTTTTTGACAACAATTGTCGAATTTTCTTGATTTTTTCTGATATGTCACCTTTTTGTCAACTTTTTGATATTTTTTGATTTTTTTTGTCATTCTTTGATTTTTTTTGATATTTTTTGAAAAATTATGTAATAAAATAATTTGACAAAATAAATAAATCAAAAAAATCAAAAAGTTGACAAAAAATATTTTCAAAAGATATCAAATCAAAAATTTTCAAAAATTGACAGAACAATCCAACAAAAATGTCCAAAAATATCAAAATTTAAAATCAAAAAATTGTCATAACAGGAGGAATCATAATTTATCAAATGTTGATATAAAAAATCAAAAAATATCAATAAAATCATTTCATAAAATATCAAAAATTATCAAAGTACTAAAAAAATGGTTTAAAAAATCTACTTTATTTCAAAAAATACAATAATTATTTAAAACTAGAAACAATTAAAGTTTATTCTAAGAACAGTTCGAAACAATTTTTTATTTTTGAAAAAAAAAATCTAAGAAAAAAAAACAAAGTATTAAATTACAAATTCTCCCAAAATACTTTTTTAAAATATTGAAAATTCAACTTATAAACTAAAGGAAATAACTTTTTAATTTGATTATTTATTAATCAATAATTAATATCCCAATCTTAATTCCATCAGTGAGTTAGTAATAGCCCAAAGGTTAAACTTATCAAAAGACTTTCCAATTATTTCTCAATTTTTTTAAAGTATTTTAAAATAAATAAAATTAATTAAAAATTAATAATTCTAATAAATAAAACAATAATAAATATTCTCAAATAACTGATTTTAATAACCAAAATTTTTCCTCTATACTCTTAATATTTGAAAAAAATATTGCCTAATCATTTAAATTTCAAGAAAATTAATAAATATTTGTAAATAAAATAAATCATCAAATTTTTTTAAGATCTTCAAGGATTCTATATTGGATTTATTTTTCTTGTATTTTTTCAAATAAGATTAAAGTTTCAAATGTTATATATTCACACAAACTCTCAGAAATAACTAAGAGTGAGATTTCTTCAAAAAATAAAAAGGATTTTCAAATTTTACTTTTTCTGAATTGATCCTAAAAGCCAAACAAAAAGGATCAGAACTTATGACTCACAATTTAATTGGGAAAAATGAATTCTTTTAAAAATTGATAGTTCATCTCTCTAAAGTTGATAAATGATATTGTTGATTGGGAGTTAATTGTATACCTTGTGTAAATCATGACTCTATTACCCTTCTGGTAAAAAAAATAAATAAGAGTTACCACTGGTATTTGAATTCTAAAAGGGAACATAATTTTCACTTCTTGTTCATATTTTTCTTTAATAAGAAGAGTTTTTAAATTTAGTGTGTTGTAATTTGGGATTTCTACACAAGTGTGAATATGAATGTTGTAAAAAATAGAGTTTTTTTGATTTTCTCAAAAAATTGTGATTTTCACACCGTTACCAAAGTTTTGATTATGGATATATCTATATCGGGTTAAAATTTTAAGTTAATAATGATTCTAAATCAAAAACCGCCTCGAAATTACAGATGTTTTGTTTTGAAAACAAAATTTTTTTTGGAAACAAAACATCTGTAATTTCGAGGCGGTTTTTTGGTCTAAAATACTTTTTTGCTTATTTATATAATCTCATTTCTAAATCTCTATTTCCTAAACTTTGGTAACAGTGTGAAACTCACAATTTTTTGAGAAAATCAAAAAAACTCTATTTTTTACAACATTCATATTCACACTAGTGAATTAAAACAATTAAATAATTTGATTTTTGTAACTTTTTTAATTCTTGAAGAAATTTTTTATTGTTTAATTTCCCTAAATTAGATCCATATTTTGTGTTTTTAACAATTGTGTTTAATTGATGTTTCCAAAGTTTTAATGCCTTTCCTCGATCTTGTTCTAAGATTGGTAAAATTAGAAAAGAATCTGCAAATGGAGAACCATAAACATTAAGAAAACCCATATATTTCTCGAAAAGTTTAGATTTTGAATCAATTAATAAATTTTTGAAATTACTTGATTTAATTTGTCCCGTTTTTGAATATTCAGGAATTTTATGATTATTATTATTATAATCATTAGATGGATTGAATTGCAATTTTTTAACATCAAAACAATTTCCTTTAATAGAAATCTTAAGATTTGAAAACAAACATTTTGAAATAATTTTCATTTCTTTTGTTTGGAAAAAAATATTTTGAAACAATAATATTGTTAGATTTTGATTTTGATTTTGCATTCTATTCTTCTGTTGTTTGCCATTGATAATTAGAATTTGTATTCTTAAAAGAAATGTAATCAGACCATCATTTTCGTTGATTTTAGAATCCTTTATTTTAGTAGGTGTTTTAAATTTTCTTGGATAATGAATATCTCGTAGTTCTGTTCTCGCTTTCATTAACTTATCAATATAAAAAAATGGTAAGATAATTCTTATATTATCATCACCATTATAATTTGATACCTTTTCACAAAATATTAATCCTTCATCTTCTAATTCTAAAACAGTTTTAATGGATTCTTTATCATATCGGTCAATATAATTAAATTGTTTATCATGGTTAATTGGTATTCCAGTTAATGAGTAATAAAATACTTAAAATAATGTTTCTTCATTTTGTTTTTTAAGTGAATTTAAAGAAAGCATTTTTACCTCATTTTCAATCAAATTACATATATCCTTATAGATATGAACGCAATATTCACTACTAATTATTGGATCTGTTTAAATTGATACAAAAAATCTGTATTTGTAACATATTTATTTGTTTCTTGATTCAGAAAAATTTTATTTTCAGTTTTCGTTTTGTTCTTTTCTTTTTCTTGTTCTTGTTCTTGTTCTTTTTCTTTTTCTTTTTTTTTTCACTTTTTCTTTTTCTTTTTATTTTTCATTTTCTTTTTCTTTTTATTTTTCTTTTTATTTTTCTTTTTATTTTTCTTTTTATTTTTCTTTTTATTTTTCTTTTTCTTTTTCTTTTTCTTTTTATTTTTCATTTTCTTTTTCTTTTTCTTTTTCTTTTTTACTTGATACTTGATCTTCTAGCCAAAAATTGTCGGTGTAATAATAAATTTTATTCACCTTCTCTTGAAATAGTGTTTTTCTAGTTCTCATTCGAGAAAAAGTGGCTAAAATTGCTCGTAGCATATATTCAAAAAGACGAGGAACACCTTCACTACAAAAAAGTAGATATTTTGCTTCTTCTGTAAGTTGATTAAATGTTATTTTTTCTTTCATTTTAGAAGAAGAAGAACTTGAACGAGGATTGTCTTTTTGTATAATTTTATTGATGATCATAATATAATGTATAATTGTCATTAAACGAATATTAATTTGTTTTGGTCTTCTTCCGCTGATAGATGTAATATTATTTAAAGATTTTTGTGCTTGAGTACCAGAGAAAATTTGGACATAAGAAAATATTTTTCTGTGATAATCTTTTTTTTTCAGTAATAAAAAATTTATAGAAGTTTTCTAAATATTTGTTATTTCTATTCTCACCTTTATTCAAAGTTTCATTAGTTTCATCAAAAATTATTATGATCATAATATAATTTTTTTGGATACTATTCTCATAAATGTTCTTGTTCTTGTTCTTGTTCTTGTTCTTGTTCTTGTTATTGGTATTGGTATTGGTATTGGTATTGGTATTGGTATTGGTCTTATTCTTTAAAATGATTTGTTCTTTAATTGGTTCAAATATTTCAAATAAATCTTGGATCTTTTTACAATCATCTAACGGAATTTGTGTTTCAGTTTGAAACGCCTTAGACATTGCCATTAAGATTCGGTAAAATAAGCTTTTTTGAGGGTCTCTGAGTTCTTCATGAGTAACTTGGTTCATGTCTGAAAGAATTGTAAAAAAATAAATGGTGTTTTTTATAATTGTTAAATGAACAAATTAAATTGTCCATTGTGATTTGATTGGAATTGTTTTGGTTTTTGAATTCTTGTATTTTTTTATCAAATATGGATTGAAAGGATCGTTGAAAAAAAAATGCATTTGCTCATTGTGGTTTTACCACAGCCACTAGAACCAAACCAAGTAAGGTTCGTATATTTTTGGTTTCCAAATTGATCATTTTGCATTAATAAATAGTCACTCATCATTCCTTCAATTATTTCCTCCATTTCCACTTCTCGATTTACAAATGGAATGATGTCTTCTATATTTTGATATTTCTTTATATGATCACCAGCCTCATCAAATGACTTGAATTTAAAGTGTCTGTCTTTTCTTACTTGTGTTTTTTATCAGAAATTCTTCACCCAATTTTTTTATTTTGTGTAAAACAAATTCTTTTTTTTGCTTTTTGAAAAAGATTTTTTTGTCAAAGAAACATGAAATTTAATCAAAATGAAAAAAAATTTCAAAAAAAAAAAAAAAGAAAAAAAGAAAAGAAAGGTTTTTTTTTTCTAATTTTAATTTTCAAAAAGAAAAAAAAATCAAAAAGATTTGTTTTGTTTTTGTGTTTTTTGTGATTTCTTTTTTTTTTTTTTTTTTGTTAGAATATTCATTTCAAAAGAAGCTTACCTCGAGTTTTTGTTCTTGTGGAAGGTTTTTTGAAACTTTGACAATTGAGAGACCTTTTGTTTTTTTTGTAAGTGTATCCATATTAAATCTTTCAAATTGTTTATTGATCCTTTTGTTTTGTTCTTTGATAAGTTCGTTTTGTTTTTCTATTTGAATTGTTGATTTTGCTAGTCGAGCTGGACATTTTGTTTGTCTATTTGTACATTTTGTTCTTTGATCTGTTGGTTTTGTTCTTCAATATCTACGAAAAAAAATCATTTCACCAATTGTATTTTGTTTTTCTTTGTCTTTTTCATTTTTGAACAGTTTTTGTTGTGGCTCTGATCCAAGATCAAAAATAAATAACTTTCTTTGCATTTTCTTAGGTTCCTCTTTCTTTTTGTCACGTTCATCTTTTAATTTGTTTACATACTTTGATCATTTCGTCACGTTCCTTTTCAAGCTTGGTTCTTTTTCTTTCTTCTTGTTTCTCAGGTTCACTTTTTTTTGTGTGGTTCTTTTTCTTTGATCCATGATTAATAAAAAATTTAGAAAAGAAATTAACAAAAAATTCAGAAAATAAAATAAAAAAAAATGATAATTTTTTAACTTAAGGAAACAAAGGAACCAAAGAAATCAAAGAAACCCCAAGAAACTAAAAAAACAAAGAGAAAGTCACAATTCCTTTCGAGGAATTTTTCTGATTTTTTGTTACAATTTAAAAAATTTCAAGCTACTTGATTATTTTAACTCATATACAAACGATCTCCAAAAGTTAGAATCTGTGTGTATAGAATCTTTGTAGTGATCTTCATTTTTCAAGTTTAAATAGCTTGATTATTTTTCAATTTGATTTTTAGGTTTCTTCAGATGAATAAGAAACTTCGTTTTTATGAATCTCCAATTTTTTTTACATTTTCATTTTTTCCATTAAAATGAAAAAGAATAACCCCAAATAATTAGAATTTTGATCCGTATCGTTTCGAATTATCTCCATTAACGTCCTTTCATAATTTTAATTGTAGATTGGTTCAAAATCCGTTTGAGAAAATTTTGTAAATTGTCAAATGTAAACAATTTTTATTTCAAAAGGTCCCAGTTATTTGGACCATATATTACCGATTTTTCGATAGAAAATATTTTATTAATCATTATTTTATATTTAATTACTTTAATATTAATAAAAATTTCATTTTTTTAATTTTTTATATTTTTGAAAATTTTTTATATTGAGGAAGAAAATAAAATCAGACTCAAAATAATAGTATTATATTCAAAAGGGTTTATTCAAAGATTAAATGCGAAAAAAACTTAATATAACAAGAAAAAAGGTTCGTTACTGGATTGATATTTATTTGAAAAGGGGGACATTTATTACAAAAAGAGGTGGTTCAAAGAAAAATAATTTCACAGAAACTTATCAATATTGTCAAAGAACAAACCCTAAAAAATAGAAAAATGACTATAAAAGAACTAAGTAACTTTATTAAAAGAAAATCACTATGATGAACTTTCATCAATGTCGACTCTATACACTATCAGAAAAAAATCTTATTTTTAAATATAAACCACCAAGAACAAGACAAGTTTTAACAGATTTACAAATAGGATAAAGATTAATATTTACATTACATCATGAATCATTGAATACTGATTGGGAAAGTGTTATATTCTCAGATGAAAGTTGGTTTTATATAAATTCAAAAAAACGAAAGATTTGAAGAAGAAAGGGTGAATTAGATGGTAATTTTTTTTTATTAAAAAAATTTTTTTTTTTTGAAATCTCAACTTTTTTATCAAAAATAGATTCTAAATCCAATTTTAAATAAATGATCAAAAATGATCAAATTTGATAAACAAAAAAAAAATTTCCACCATTTTTTACTTATCAAAAAGATTCAGTTTTTTTAATAAATCAAATTATGAAACAAAAATTTTAATTTGGGGTGCTATTTCTTATAATTTATAGACTGATTTAATAATCTTAGATTCATCAATTACTTCAACAATTTATGTTGAAGAATGTATTAAAAAATAAAAAAATAATTCAATTAGCAAATCAAGAATATGGTAAATTTAATTGTATTTTTCAACAAGATGGTGCAAAACCACATACATCAAAATATACACTCAATTATCTAAAAAGAAAATGTTTAGTACTTGAACCTTGGCCTGCTAATTCATCAGATTTAAATCCAATAGAAAATCTCTGGGGAATAATTGATACATATTTAGAAAAAAATAGACCTAAGAATGTAAAATGAATTTAAACAAGTATTAAACAATATATAGAATAATATTGAATGGGTAAGCTTAGAAAAAACAATCTAAATCAATGAATAAAAGAATCCAATTATTTATCAAAAGGGAAGGTCATTCAATAAATGGATATTTTTAATTATAATTATTTTTCATTTTTACAAAATATGGAAAAAAATATAAATATTATGATTTTTATCAAATGTTCCCACATATTTTATTCAATTTTTTTATTTTTTTTATTTTTTTATTTTTTTTTTATAATAAATAAATAATAGTTTAAAGTTAAACAATTTAGGGTTTTAATATAATTTTAAATTTTTTTACTTGATTTTTGATAATTTTATATAATGATTGAATTTTTGGGTGGGACCTAATGAAAAAAAAAAAAAAAAAAAAGAGTTTAGTTCTGTTAAAATAAAAAAACATTTGTAGTGTATAATTTTGCGTTTGTATTTAATAATTGAAAATTGACGAAAATCGAACTTTTTCGAAATAAAATATTGAATTATTTTAACCTTTATTGAACCTGTTTAATAATTTATTGATTAATTAACAAATTTATTGATCAAAAAAAAAATTATTGATATTTCAATATTTTTATCAATAATTCAAAAATTTTCTCAAAATATTCAATAATTCAGTTAATTTAGGTTATGTACCGTTAGGTTAGTAGGAGGTTAGGTAGGGTAGAGTAGGGTAGAGTAGGTTATGTTAGGTTAGGTTAGTTAAAGTAGGAGGTGAAGTATGTTAGGTTAGGTTATAATTGATAAAGTCATAAAGAATATTTAAATAAATAATTAAATGATAAATATCAAAATCTTTAATATTTTTTTTTTAATAGAAATTAATTTAATGGGTATATTGAATCAAAAAAAATAGTTTTAAAAAGAGTTAATGTCAAAAATATTATGTAACATATATAGAAAATCAAATTTTTTTGGGAACTTGTCATGGACCAGTGGGAATACATAAGGTATTTCCAAAAAAGTCGGGCATTTTTTTTTACATTTCATAAAAAATAATCTTATTTAGTGTTGGTAATCATTAAATTAACTATACCTAATTGAGTCTAATATTTATACCGATTGAACCAACCACTTATGTATTTAATTCAAAACATGTTAGTTAAAATATTCCCAAAAAAAAAAAAAAAAAAAAAATATCTCTTTTTTTGGTGAAAATAATGTACGGCCAATTTCAATTAAAAATCTGAAATATGGAAAGGGAACAAATTTTTTTTTTAACACAAGTACGTATTTATATGTTTTTAATTATATTGTAATTTTTTTTGAGATTATACAAGTTATGAAAATGACATTTTCGACCAAAAAGATAATAATAAACACCAATTTTCACCATTAAAAAATATCAGATAAAATAGAGATCAGAAATTCTAATATATTTTATTTATGCAATACAATTCTAAGAAAAAAATTGAATTATTATCAAGAATCTATAAATGGTGGTTAATTATTTTGGATGTTTGTATACTTTTTTGAAGATAGCGCTTGATAAATATATTTTAAATTAAATTTGCCCCACTTTTTTGGAAATAGCTTACAGCTTACAATCTGAAGTTTGGGTTTCGATTCTCCTTAACCACATTATTCCTGATTGTTTCATTTTCTAAAACATCCATCGAGATGCAATTTTAATAAGTAAATCGGTCTTATGCTTCATAGAACCACTAATTTTTTGAGAAAATCATCTGACTGACTTGAATCCTTTTAACTAAACTATTTTTCAAACAAAAGGGCACACCTCTCAAATCGTCAATACCATCGAATTTGATTGTTAATAAGATAATTCCTTATTGGTGATTTTCATTTGAATTATTCATTTTTTCATTTTTTGCTTTTTTTATTTTTGGATATTGAACAGTTGGAAAATGAAAAAGCAAGATAAGAAGAAACCAATTTGGAAATAATTTACCTATGTATAAATGGAAACAGTTTAAGTTTGATTTCGAATGAGCTAGAAATAGGAATTAAGAAAGCCCATTATTCGATTGATGCATGGAACAAAGAAAAGAGAAATAAAGAAAAAACATTCCAACAAAATACCCAGATGAATTGCGGCTTTATCTGGAATATGAGACTTTAAAGAACAAAAGTTTGATGTGTAAAGAATTATCAATAAAATGTAGAGAACTTTTTCCCAATTCGCCTTATTCAAAGGTTTTTATTGGGTTTATAATTTTTTTCATTACAATTTACAAAACGAGATTTCTCATTTCAAATAAAAGTGCACACCAATTTTTAAAATATTGAATTTTAATTTTTATTGATTTGTTTTAATGAGTTTTAAAGATTCGGTTGAGTGTTTTTTTTTATGTTTTAAAGCGTTTCTTAGATTTTAGAATGATACTACAATTAATTTGATTCATTTATGAATAATTCTTAAAATTTTTTGTGCCCTTTTATTTGAAAAAGAATTTATTATAAAAATGGCGAATGAGATGGAATTATAACAAAATCTCTTCCCAATTTATGGAGCGGTCCCGGTTCTTACGATAAACGGCCAACTCTCAGAAGGTTCAAGAATATCTCTAATTTAAATTTAGAGATTCGGGTAGTGCCTAGGTTTTTTTTTAATTCAAAAGAATTGAGTAAAATCTTTAATTTTTCTCTATTCTTTGAAATTAAAAAAAACCTAACGGCAAACATGTGAACATTTAGTACTCACGGCCAAATGGGAAAAATGCGTGAACGACCGGGTACTCCTTAAAGCAGTAGTCTCACTCTAAAAGGGGGCAAATTTTGTCAGGGCTTCACCCGGAAACATTTTGTTTCAAACAAAGATCACCATCCCCTTCCCAATCGATCAATTAAGGACCAACAACCATTCCCAAAAACTAAATCCCTGTTCATGGAGTGAGAACAAGGAAGGTCACTGAAACTTTATCTTGTGTTGGGGTTTATTATTGTTTTTGGATAGAAGAAATCTTCTCTTTGCTTTCAATTTTATTTTATCTCGTCAGTTCTCAGTTGTGTTTGTGAAGGATCTCCTTGCGATCTTTCACCAATTATGATTGTTGTAGTTGTGCTTGGTATCCTCGCATCAAGTGAAAGGGTGGACTCCAGTTACACGACCCCAAAGCATCCAATTCCATAAGCAGTCGGCAGAGACCATTCAACAAGTATTTGTTGGTTGAATCATTGGCCGAGTGAGAATATAGCATATTTCGAACATTTCCAGGTTGTCGCTTTTCCTGTTGCTTGGGGTTAGATTGACACGATTTCTCATTGGTCATAAGTTTATCTTCCGTGGATTCCACACTCGTCTCCCGGCTTGGTTGTCTACCCTCTTTTACAGACAAGGCCAAACAAATCTGGATTGGGCTTGGGTGATAAAAACAAAAAATGAACCCTTTTGTCACAGATTTACCCCCCAAGCAAAGCCAACTCGGAACACCTAGAGAACATTTGGCCAATCAAGCCAGTTCTGTGTAGAGATTAACCACACCAAAATCCCCATACCAGGATATGGTATGACTAATGCTTTAAAGTCGGGAAATACGCGTTCTGCCATTTCTGTTGCTGCTGCTTGAAACGCTGTTCTCGTTCCTGTTTGAGTCGGAGTCTTCTCTCCTGCTTCTGATGGAGTTCCTGGCTAGGGTGTGTTTCTACAACTGCGCCAGGACCGTGTTTTTGATCCGTTCCGTCCGGAGATCGCTCTGGTTTTCCCGTTTGCGCCGCGTCACGAGTTCCGTGGTGATCCACATAAGCAGGCTGGCCAGGTCACGGCGGGTTTTCCACGCCTCGAGGATCGGCTGGCAGAACTGGCCTGTTGCTGATTCCCTTGGAATCGTTCCTGCTCGTCCGTAAATGACAGCCCGTGGAGCTTGTAGATGGCGAGCACCTTGGACACCCGGTTGCTTGGAAAACTCGGTGATCGCCACAAGGTCTCCGCGGGTTTTCGGCTCATGATGGAGCTGTTGGTTGATCTTCAGCTTGAGGAGCCCGATCGTACGATTGGAGCGGGACTGTTTCTCTTTACCTAGACTAGTTTACGTTGAATCGCTATGGTCAACTGCGGTGGGGGTTGGTGTAGTCGTAGTAGTAGTGGGCTGAGGCATATTCGGGTTTTCGTTCTGAAACTTGTGCAATTTCTTCGCGCTTCTTCTCCTTCTTGGTCTTCTTCGGGGTAGGCTGGTGGGTCGCGGGTTAACACGGACAGCCAAACCTCGTTGAAGGTGAAACGGTCGTCTTTGGACAGCTGAAATTCGGCGTCATTGTATGTTCCCTTCCGGTTCTTTCGCGACCTGGAATCGAGCTTCGATTTCTTTTTCGGCTTGCCCGCGTCGGCATAGACCACGATCTGGTTCGAGTTCATCACCCGCTGGATCTTTTCCAACTCTTGCCGTCGCTATTAGGATTCAAGGGGATCGACCGGTACAGGTACTCTCCAAACCTCCAATTCAAATCGTAAAAATTAGTCATGGCGTTGTTGTGGTCGTGGTTGTTGTGATCTGAACGGTTGAGGTGGTTTCATTTTTGACAAATAATCCCGTCCTTCAAGTTTCAGTAAGGTGCCCAGTCGATGCTCAAAATGAGGTATCGCACTGAACCGATTTCGAACTCATTTTGATCCTCGAAGTAGATGAAAGAACAAAGTTTAGAGAAAATTCACATTAAGATAAAAAGCCATCCTCAGTCGATAGCCGTTATCCTCAGTGAACTAGTGTCCCTCAACAGCAAAAAAAATACAAAAGAAACTAGAAAAAAAAATAAATAAAAATAAAAAATACAAAAGAAACTAGAAAAAAAAATAAATAAAAATAAAAAATACAAAAGAAACTAAAAAAACGAGAAGATCAGTTTTATTTCTCAAGGAGGAGGATGTTTTGTTCCGTTTTTTTTTTTTTTTAAAAATGCCGACAAAGGAAATGAATTTTGCAGATTAGTTAAAATAGTGATAGCCTTTGAAACTTTGCTGCCAAATTTTATTCAGGTCGAACTCGTCAACTTCGCTTCCGCAGAACTCTACAGCGAATTCTTTGATGACCTGTTTCACATCAGCCTTGTGTACGGAGACTCGGGCTCGTCTCATTACGCCACATTTCTCCCCGATAAAGGTTAAAAAGACAAATAAGGTTCTTTTCGTGTTACTGTCCCCGTTAACCACACGGAGGTAGCCGTAAACCACCTTTGTTGGGTCGAAAAGAGCTTTCATCTCGTCAATTCCAGCAGAGCCGGAGCCGATCATTTCGAGGTCGTTGGTTTTGCCCACATAAGAACATGCCATCCAGTTTGTTTCCGTTTCGTCATTACGGACATCTAGATAAGCGTCGAGGATTGCTTCGTCGGATACGTTTGCCATTTCGAGTTGAGGATAATCAGAATTTAAAGAAATGTGAAAAAAATGGGAAAGTCCGGGATAAAAACACCACAAAAAATCTTGTGACAACTATAAAGATTATCAGTTTTGAAAAGTATTTCCTCTTTGAAAGTGTTGTGAAGTGTTTGAAAGGTTTTTAAATTGTTTCAAAGTTTGAAAAGACTGTAAGCTTGAGAAAAGTCATGAGATTTTTTGTATTGCAACAAACATTTTTATTAACATTTTTTGTGTTTTTTTCATTTATTTCTTTCATTCTTACTTTTTTTTGTTAATCCTTACTTGTCAACTTTTCAAAAGAAGGATGTCAAGGAAAAGAAAAGATCAAATTAGTCAAGAAGGAAGTACTGTTAATTTCGTTTTATTTCGGCCGTTTTTTTTATTTAATATTCCAAAAAAAAATGAAAATTTTGGCATGGGGCTTTGCAGTGGGAAGGTATTTTGATCAAAAAAATGATAAAAATTTTAATAATTTTAACTCAAAAATTCAATCAAAATACCTTCCCATGTGACCAACCCACCCATAAATATTTACTATCTAACCCATTAGGTCACAATCCAAATAGATAGTAAAAATATTTGTGACTATTGAAGTGTTTCTCTTTTGTTTTCGGTTAGTCACTCGACTCACAAATTGTGATCATCCCACCACATATAATTTAACTATTCATACCCATTTGATCACAAAACCATAAATAGTTAAATAACAATATACCAAAAGTTTTTTGAGATATTGTAAAAAAATATTTTTTTGACAACCCAATCCCTCTTTTATACTCACTCTTTCTGTCAATTTCCCTTGGAGTTTGGTAATCACCCACCCAGAAATTAATTATTAAATCATACATCGATTACCATTCCCATGATTTAATAATTGTGTTTTTATTTTTATAAGAAATGTAGAAAAAATAAACAAAAAATAAACAAAAAATAAACAAAAAATAAACAAAAAATAAACAAAAAATAAACAAAAAATAAACAAAAAATAAACAAAAAATAAACAAAAAATAAACAAAAAATAAACAAAAAATAAACAAAAAATAAACAAAAAATAAACAAAAAATAAACAAAAATAAACAAAAATAAACAAAAAATAAACAAAGAAATAAAAAAATTAACAAAAATAAATATAAATAAACAAAAATAAACATAAATAAACATAATTAACAGTTTTTCTACAATTAATAAACAAAATATATTCAAGTGTCCAATATCCAGTATCAATGATCTGAGTATCCGAGTATCCAGTATCCAGTATCCAGTATCCAGTATCTAGTATCAAGTATCAAGTATCAAGTATCCAGTATCCAGTATCCAGTATCAAGTATCCAGTATCCAGTATCCAGTATCCAGTATCCTAGTATCAAGTATCCAGTATCCAGTATCCAGTATCCTAGTATCAATGATCTGATTATCCGAGTATCCAGTATCCTAGTATCCTAGTATCAATAGTCCAAGTATCCAAATATCCAGTATCCTAGTATCAATGATCTGATTATCCTAGTATCCTAGTATCAAAGATCCAAGTGTTCGAGTATCCAGTATCTAATTATCCAATTAAAAGTGTATCTAGTATCCATTTCAAGTATCTAAGTATTTAGTATCTATGTATCAAAATATTCAAGATCGATTATTTAAGTATTTAAGCAACCAAATATCAACAATCAATCTATTCTAATATCCAAATCAAATCCCAATAAACCAAGTTAGAATGACATTTCTTTTACTTATATTATTTTTTTTCAATATCACTTATTTTATAATTCTTTTTTTCATTTCAAAATTTTAATTCATAAAATATTTAGATAGAGATATAAAACTTTGAGACAATCAAAAGTTTCAATCAAAATTCATGTGTTTCAGTATGTAAAAAATTAGTTTTTCAATTGATTAACAGAGAATAGATGTTTTTTTCTTTGTTTTTTTTATTAATTTTTTTTTTTTTTTTTTTTTTTTTTTTTTTTTTTTTTTTTTTTTTTTTTTTTTTTTTTTTTTTTTTTTTTTTTTTTTTTTTTTTTTTTCTTTTTATTATTATTATTTTTTTTTTTTTTTTTTTTTTTTTTTTTTTTTTTTTATTTTGTCTCTTCTTCTCTGTTAATGATATCTTCAATTAAACGACTGAGTATGATTTTATCATCTTTATCATCTTTATTTGAATATTTTACCCTACAATAAGGTAATTCACATTTTTTAAATTGATTTTTTACTTGTTTTGATGTAATTGTTTTCCATAATCTGTTTACTGTTTCTATTTTATCAAAATAATTTGCAAATCTCCTACCACCATTTGATCTTAATTTATCTTCCAATATTTTAAAAACTGAATTGTCGAGTGGAGATAAATGTGTAGCAGAATAAGGATGGAGGTATTTAATTTTTATACCCTGATCTTTAATTTTTTTGAACACCTTTGCTGTAATGATGAACCCCTAAATTATCCATTATCAATATATCCCCCCTTTTAGCATATTTTAAGAATGAATCGGCCCAATCACACATAATTTCATTATTCATACCACTAACTTTTCTTTGTGTTTTTTGAAGCTTTTTTACTTTTTATCCAAAATAAATCTTTCGCTTCCCCCTTAAAAGAAACTGTTGCTGCTATTGTATCTTTTTTGATTGTTTGATAATTCTTTGACATATGGCATAGGATTATCTATACTGGTATAAGTTCTTCTAGATGGATGATGATTCCATATACCCTTTTCGTCCATTACCCAAATATTAAAATTGGGATATTTTTTGGTTTTATCAATTACCAATTTATTTAATTCAAGTTTAAAATTTTCTAGCTTTTTATGAAAATTTGGTTGCAACTGTGTTGGTTTTTTTGAAATAGTCTTGTGTGAAGATATCCTTATTTTTTTAAAAATTCGAGATATTGAACTTTTACTTGGTTTCCATGCATATTTTTGATATAGATAATCGATACATACATTCCCGCCACAAATAATACCCTTTCTGTTTTGATTTAGAACCCAATTTTTGAAATCTTGCAACTCGCTCTCAGTTAGATTACTTTTCCTACCTCTTTGTTTTAATCTTTTTATCTGTTCACTTGGTAACATATTAGATCTACACCAATCAGAAAGTGTTGATTTTGGTATATTATATTTTCGAGAAATATTTCTAATACCAAAAATTTTTTGCTTCTTCAGCAATAAGATATTTCTGTTCATAATTTGGATTATTTATTATTGATTGATGAGATATTGTTTCCCCAAATACTTTCAATTTTATTAAATTGATTTCTTTTTTTCATTCTACTAATATATGAAAGACTTACTTCGATGTTAAATTTTTTTCTTATTAAATCTTGTAAATCAGAAGATTTAAGATATGATTGTTTCAAAACTTCTAATTCTTGTATTCTTGATAATTTTCTTTTTCTTTTACGAACACTTAGGTATTTTTTTGGTTTTTTAATCCAATTATTCACAGTCCTTGGATTAATTTTCCAATAAACACATTCTTCATGTAACCTTTTTTTATTATATTTTTTTTATTAATATTTAGAAAATGTTTGATTAATTTTTGTTTTCCCCCGCTCGTCAATAATTTTAAATAAACTAATTTTTTTTTAAATTTTTTTAATTTTAATTTTTCGCTTTCCTTCGTTTTGATTTATTTCATGTTTTATTTTTTTTTTTAAAATATTATCCATTTTAAATTCTATTTTTTGATTTTTATTAATTTGTATATTTTTAATTTTTTCAGCAGAATTTTTTATAAATATATTCTCTGATATTTCTTTTGTTTGATTTTTTAATCTCAATGTATTCTTAATCAATTTTTTTTTAATTTTCTTTTTATTATTTCTATGTTTTAAAATATCTTCATATTTAATCAATTTAGAAGATAAATTTTCAAAAATTTTCAATAATTTATTATTATTATTATTATTATTATTATTATTATTATTATTATTATTATTATTATTATTATTATTATTATTATTATTATTATTATTATTATTATTATTATTATTATTATTATTATCAAAATCATCATTCAATATCTTTATTGATTTTTTGATTTTTTGTTGTTTTTTCTTGAAGAAAGGTGATACATCCCAAAATCTTCCTTTCATTGTTTGGTCATTTTTAATTAATTCCTTATAATTTTGCTCTTTCTTAATTTTAGCTAATTTTCTTTTTATTTTTATTGGTGAAAATACTAATTTTTTTTGTATATTTTTATTTAAAGGGGGTGCTAATTTTATTGGAGTTATAAAATTGCAATTGTCAACTAACTTCATAATTTGGTTTTTTTTGGAGTTATTTGATATTAATTGTTTCAATATTTTTTTTTTATAAATTAATAAATAAATATTTTGGTTATTTTTTTTTTGATTATAACCACAGATAGTTTCAAAATTAATTTCTTTGACACTATTATCATCACATAAAAACCATTTATTTGAATTATTTTTAACGGTCGAAAAATAATGTCCGGATTGTAAAGATGGCCCGCGATGAAAAACACATCCAGTCAAGTTATATATACACGATTCATTGTTTAATATTTTTTTTGAACAATATTTATCCAAATTTAGGGTTTTTTCAAGGGGTATATATTCATTTTCTTTCAATAGATGATTTGAATAATTATCAGATTTATATCTTTTCAATTGAATAATCAAATATTTTGGTAATGATAATATTTGAAATTTTTGTTCTGCTTGAACATATTTTTTACATTTCTTACAATGATATTTATTCTTGAAATCAAGTATATTATTTAAAAAAAAATCATCTAATGATTTGTTTAAAGTCTCTTTGATGGAAATAGATAAAAAAGTATCTGTTATCATTTTACTAAATTCTTTATGTTCAGAAAAATTACACTTAATTGTTTGTAATAAATTTAAATTAAATAGATTCAAAACTTGAGTATATAAATTATTTTTTCCAATTGTTAAGATTTTTTTCTTTTTCATTTTTATATTTCTACGGATATTTGTTGATTTCATATCTAAATCATTAAATATTGAACATAAAAATTCATGAGCATCTTGTTGTTGTTTTAAATTAATATTTTCACCCCAAAATTTATAATCTTTTATAAATGATTTTAAAAACTCCGAAACATTACCACCATTCTTTAGTTTTTTAAATAATTTTTTTAAATTATTTTTTTTAAGACGAAATACAGAATCTTTAAAATCGGATAAATGAAATAGTTGTTGGATAATTGCATTTATATAACAAGTAGAACCAAAATTTATCAAACCAATTGGTGAACCGGTCGTAGATGAGTCTTTTTTAATGTTTTATCCTTATCTTGAGTATTAATTTTTATTTTTTTTTCTTGATTTGCAATAATTTTTGATTTAAAATTTATATTTTTTAGAATACGAAAAGTTTCGACGATTCTTTTAAAATCAATTCTTGAAAATTTTATTGTTTTTTGGTTAAGAAAAAAGTTTTTAATTTTTTTGTTAGTCAAAGATTGAAAATTTTGTGGTGATGAGATATATTTAAATAAGTAATAAATGTTATTAATTAAAAATAACCCACAATCATAATTATTATTTTGTTGTTGTACCTCAACGTGAAAAGTACGATAATTAGTATATTTTTTGTTATTGATTTTTATTGTTGATAATGTTTTAAATAATGAATAAAAAATTTGTTTTTGTTCATTTTTTTAAATAATTTTGCAAAGAATCAAAAATATAAATTGAATACGAATTATTAATTTTTGAAAATTTAATAAGTATAAGAAACCAATGCCTCTCTCATATGAATAGGAATTATCCAAATATTTTTATTTTGAGAATTGTTTTTTATATATCCATTTTTTTGGATGAAAAGTTGGATTTTGCTCTACAATTTTCGAAATGAAAAAACTATTAAAAATTGAAATTTTATCTAATAAATTTTCGTCTAATAAACAATAAAAATATTTAATAAAAAAATTAATCACATTATCCTCAATCATTTGGTTTTCATTCAATGTATTGATTTGTTTCTGATTCATAATAAATTTAAATAAAGACGAATATTTCTGAAAAAAAATCTCTTGATTTTTGAAAAAATAATTTATGTCAAAATTAAATAAAGAGGTTTGATTTTGTAAACTAATTATTTTACCTTTTTTGTTGTTAATTTTTCTTTTCTTATATTTAATATCATCCCCCTGAAAATTTATATTTTCTTTTTCTTTCATCGTTTATTGTCTTCATTAGAAAATTGCTTTTATCCAATAAATCAAAATTCGAGTTAATAAGATCTTCGTTCTTGTTTTTATTTGAGTTATTCTCAAGTAACGTCACATACGTTTGATAAACATGAGTGTTGAATCTTCTTTTTTTTTGTTGAATTTTTTGTTTTCGTGCTCTTATTTTGTTTTCTTTTACGATTTGAATTGTTTAATTCCATGAAAGTAATTTTTTTAATAAAGTTAAATGACAAAAAATGATTTTAACATAATTTTGAAATACGTCATTTTTTCAGAAAATTTAAAATCCTAGAAAACTCAATTTTTTAAGATATTCCAAAAACTCATTTTTTTAAGATATTTCAAAAACTCAATTTTTTACAACATTATATTCATTAAAAATACAGATCCGATAACTCATTTTTTGAGTTTCCAAAATTGACCAAATTTATCAAAAATAATCAATAAAAACTAGCTTCCTCAAACCTTACTTCCCCTCATTTTTAAACTTCACTTTGCAATATCTCAGATCAGATTTGTTCTTTCACTTGATTTATTTCAATAAAGTTATAAATGATTTAAGAAGTAATTCTTAAGCGTTCTCGACTTGGTATACCATAAGTTTTTAAGGTTTAGCTTCGTTTGACGTTATCGAAAAAAGTTTGAATTCGGTGGATTCGAACCCCTACCCATTTCTCAAACCAAGTGGTCGCGCGCTTACCACTAATCTCCCTAGGCTAATTCCTAAGAAATTAAAAACAAATTTTGATGTATTGCTTGAAAAAAAAAATTGGAATGGTAAATGAAATTTTTGTCCGGTATTTTTTTTATTTAACAGTAACAGTGAAAGTGAAACAGATCATGAAAATGAAAAAAAAATGATCTACCAAAAAAAAAAAAAAAAAAACTCGTTCCAAATAGTATCAACGAGAAAAAGAAATGCAATTACAGATCATTTTACAAGACAAAAAAAATTTACAAAAGTCCAAAGAAAATTTACAAAAAGACAAAGAGAATTTACAAAAGACCAAAGAAGAACTAAAAGAGACCAAAGTAAAACTTTCAAAGTTACATGAAAAAAAAGAAAAGATTGAAAAGAAATTAAAAAAAATCTTTTTTCAAATCGCAAAAGAAAAACAAAATGATTTTTTTAAAGATTACAAACAATTAAATGAATTGATTAAGAATGAAAAAAATCGATTTGATGATGAAGTTATTGATTGTTTAAATAAGATGGAAAAATTCTTGGATGACAAAAACATTGATCTAAATGAGATTTTTTTCTTAACACAAGAACAAAATAATTTGTCAAAAAAAATTAAAGAATTAGAAAAAGAAATAAAAGAACAAGAAAAAGAAATTAAAAAAACAAAAAAACAAATTAAAGAAAAAGAAAAAGAAATTAAAGAAAAAGAAAAAGAAAAAGAAAAAGAAATACATAAAAAAATTATCAATATGTCTTTGAAAGAACGAACAAATTCAAATTTTCCTTCAAGCGAAATCTCTCAAATTAAGGGAACTCCATCGAAAAATTCAAGTTCCTCTACTTGTTATGTTCCAACAGACGGGCCCATACCACTTGGAAATATTCAAAAATATTTCCAAAAATTTGATCTTAAAATAATAGAAAAACTTATTATCTCTTTAAACAATCAAAACCAAAACCACAACAGCGAAAAAAACAACAACAACAACAACAACAACAACAACAACAACAAGAACAAAATCCAAAACCAGAATAAAACTCATAAAAGTAATGAAATTGAAAAAAACATTAACAACAACAGAGAACAATTAAATGAGATTTCAAATGAGAAATATAAGAATGAAAAAGATTTTCAAATCAAATTAATGGATTATTTCTTACATTTTGAAAAAGCTCTTGATGATATAAGATTTTTGTGGACAGGAGAAATTCAACAAAGAGCCTTTTATAATGATAAACCAGATTTTTTAATTGTACACAAATCCTTCAAATTTGCTTTTGAAATTGAAAGAAATCAAATTATGGATCTCTTTGAATGGAGATTATTTACAACATCTTATCAAAATTTTTACCAATATTTCAATAATTATCCCAGTATACGTAAAAAGAAAGGAAAAGAGAAAGAGAAAGGAAAAGAGAAAGAGAAAGAGAAAGAGAAAGAACAGGGACAGGGACAGAACAAAAAAAGAAAGGAAAAGAGAAAGAGAAAGAGAAAAATAAAGATCAAAAGAAAAAGAAAAAAAAAAGAAAAAGAAAAAGAACAGGGACAGGGACAGAACAAAAAAAGAGATCAAGAAAGAGAAAGAGAAAAAAAAAAAAAAAAAAAAGAAAGAGAAGGAGAAGGAGAAGGAGAAGGAGAAAGAGAAAGAGAAAGAGAATATTTCGTCATTTTCAAACGAAAAAATGGTCTGGAATGAATTAATAACAATTAGCAAAAAAGATCCAAATCAATTTGAAAAATACCTGAATTATTGGAGAAAGTTCAAGAATGTGTGTAACAAAATCCCAACAAATAAAATACTTGCAATATTTGAAGTCAAACCTCCTTCTCCAAAATCTCAAAATAAGAATAATAAAGGATCATCACCACTAACTACCAAGAAGGTATCACAAACAGCAAATTATTGTAAAAGACTGTACAATGCTTTGTCCTTTCTTCAAACACCTATAATAGGATTTCTTACTGATTTAAATCAACTTCAAGTAATCTACCAACCAGTAGCATCCAGACAATTTCCTGATATAAAACCAACGAAGAGTGATTTGATTTCATCCCCAATCACATTTTTTTCAAATCCAAACAAACTTTCAAGCAGGATTTTTTCGTTTACAGAAATTTAAATTTAACAATTTTAATTACTCCATTTCTCAATGTTTAGGAAAAGGTGCTTATGCCTTTGTTTATCAATTAACCAATTTGTCATATATTTAATCAAGAAATTGTTCTTGTAATCACTTTAGATAATTGGATTAATTTTTTTGGAAATGATTATTTTTCAATAAAAATCAAAAAATTAATAATAAATTCTCTTTCTAATAAAGAGAAAGAATAAAAAAATAAAATAAAAATAAAAATAAAAAAAAACCAAAAAAAAAAAAAAAAAAAATACACAAGACAACAAAAAATTGCAATAGAAATTATAGTAGATTTTTGTATATTTTTTAACATAATTCAATAACATCGATTTTCTACTTTTTTATATGATTAAAAGGTGTTTTTAAGTAACAAATTCTAGTATTATCAAAATTTTGAATTTTTAGTCAATATCTTGGCTAGTGTTATTCTACGTCGAAAACTTCTGAAAACCAACTTTACTTAATATTTTGAAAAGAAATTCGAAAAATAATTTTGAACATCTTGAAAAGTGATTTTTATCGCTCGTAACATCGATCCTGGATTCGATTTTGTCGAAAATTACTTTTTTTTTATTTTTCTGCTTTTTTATCCAAAACCCTCCTTCAACTCCCCCACCTTTCCTCTCTAACCACCCTAATCACCAGACAAACACTTTCATTCATACCTTCTACAAACTGTTAAAAAAATCTACAAAAATCTATTTTGCACAAAAATCTACAAAACGAGATAAATCCTCAATAATTGGGATATTTTTCAAATGGAAATTTTTGGTGAAAATTAAAACAAAAACAAAAAAAAATTTTCCTAATTTCTAATTTTTTGTGAAAATTAAAAAACAGAAAAATTTCTTTTTTTTTAAATCAAATCAAATTTCAAATTTCTATTTTATTTTTTACTTTTAACTTTTTTTAATTTTTATCTCGCACGCGACCCCTCCCCAAGGTCTAAATTTAACATAATTCTTGTATGTTCTAAATAACTGGAGTTCTCTAAAATAGATTTCAGATCTTTTCAAATAAGACTCTTTTTGAAATACCTGTTTTGAATAAATCTTTTTAAGAATGAAATAAAATTAGTTTAACTCTCCATATTGTTCTTAATTGAAAAAGATCCACTCAGCCTACATTAGATACAATACAAAGAATTTCATGTAAAATTTAGAAATACGGAAATTAAATTACGAAAAATTTAAAACGTAATACTTAATACGTACCTGTTTTACGTAAAATCTCTAATAATATTTGATTTTGAATTTAAAAATTGAAAAGAAAATTTTCTTTTTAATAATTTAAATTTCACACACACAGAGACAGATAAATATAAATATCATAACGTTTATATAAATATATTTAATTATATATATTATCTATACATGTAACACACAGACACATTTTTAAAATACACAAACACACACACATACGCACACACATACACACACACACATATATATATATATATATATATATATATATATATATATATATATATATAGACAGATAGAAAGGCAGATATCCATTCTCTCATTATATATCACACTAATCTATTTCATTATATCATTTAGGGGAAAATTATGGTGATATTTTTTAGTTATTTAATATTATCTAATATTTTCTCTTTATAATAAGAAAACTGCACAATTAGAGAAAATCTTTTAATTTCATTTATTTTTAATCATAATTTAGAAAAAGGAATATTTCAATTGTTATACATAATCATATATATTATTGAAGAATTGACAAAAAAATATCCAATATAATTAACGAAAATCTAATAAAATGTTATTTTAATTTTTATAATAATATTTCTTATTTTATATTTTTTTTGTTATCTTTTTCTTTCTTTCTTTCTTAATCTTTTAATATCTATAATTTGACTTTATTCAATTGATATTTTTTGTTTAAATTTCTATAAATGACTTTAGATAATTTTTACAAGGGTACGTAAGCCACCTTTTAGGGGTTTTGGGGGTGTAGAAAATAAAGCATCTTAGAAAAGTTCGTCATTGGGATTTAAAAAAAGATGAATAATACAAATATAAAGTCATTAATAATAATCATTTTTTTTAATAAACTAATATTTTGATTTTTTTTTATTTTAAAAAATTAAAAGTAAGTTACGTGAAGAAATCCTACTGTATTATAAGTTTTCTATGTTTTTAAATAATTGAACATTTTGCCGTAAATTTTGCTCATTAATGTTGAAAATGTTAGTTAAAAAGATTTTCGGTAAAGAAATTTGTTCTTTATTTTCATCATTTGTTTCATTATTAATAGTATTTGAATCAGTGGATAAAGGATCGATTTGAAAAATTCTCTTTTAAATAATTTTCATTCTGAATTTGAATAAAATTTTTAATTTCTTGTTCTTTTTCAAACACTAAACGATTCTCCTAATCAAAAATATAATGCCCAATTGCAGTATTGTATTCAATTTTTTTCAAATAAGTAATGAATGTTTCTGGGTTATCTGTAATGTTATGTTTGAACACATTATTTTCCAATTCACATAAGTAATCAAAGAGTTCATTTACATAACTCAAATTGTCTCTATAATGATTTTGAACATAATTATTAATTGTCTTTAACAATAAATTACGCGGTTTTAATCTTGAATTTAAAATATTAAACATAGGTTTTTTTTCTTACCAAAGTTGTAAAAAATTTAAAGAAACTCAGTACTTTTGGTTTTTAAATTATCATTGTTTTCCATTTATCGATCGAGTGTCTTTTCAGTTAAAATTTGATTCAGAATAAATTTTGAAAAAGTCCTTAAATTTTAAAAAATGAGTATTTTTTTTTTGTGATGAGAAAAATTAGAAATACCTCAAAAGTTTTTAAAAGAGTCAACTTAATTAATTTAACTCAAAGAATTTATTATTAAGAAGCAATTATAATAAATAAAAATAAATCGAAATGGAGAAAAAGAATCTAATTTATTCTTAATATAAATACAAGGTATTCAAAAAACCATTTTCTATTCTTTTTATTGAGATTTTTTCAAGTTATTTACTTTAATTAATCACAACTTCATTTTCAAATAAAATAAAAATGATTAATTGATTGTCAAAATAGTAATTTTGCCCAATCAGAGAAATCACAAAAATCACATAAACGAGTCACAGTCAAAATACCTGTAAAAATAAGAGTAGTAATAGAGTGCTTTTTAAAAACTCAAAAACTTCACTGTGACTCGTTTCTGTGATTTCTGTGATTTCTGTGAGTGGGCAAATTTCTTTAAAAAAAGTGATCTGTTCTTATCTTTATTGATAGAGTTCATTTTGATTCTTGAAAAGAAATAACTTGAAATTTTCGAAATTCAAAATTCTACAAAAATTCCAATTTATTTTTCTTAAGGGAAGTTCCCTTAAAGAAAATTATTTCTGTAGATTTTGGAAAAAAGTTCTTCATAATTTTGTAAGATTTGAAAAGAATCTAGCAGTATTTCAGTCCGTGAAGAAATGTTCGCAAATCTCCTTGAATGTTACATCTCGTCGAGGTTCCATCGTTTCCTTGAATTTTGTAACTTCATTCTTTATGAGACCAATATAAATGTAGCTGTAATCAATCTCTTGTTCCAAAGATACTTGTTGAACAATTTTTGTGACGAGTTCTAGAGTTTGCTTCTCATTTTCTGAAGATTTATTTGGAGAAGAAACATAAATGCCTTGAATGTTGATCCGAATACCAATGACTTGATCTACAAAGATCTCCTTAACTTCCTCGAGACGTTTCCGGTAGAGAGGATTTTTTTTTGGTAATTTCGCAAGATCATTTCCGAATGGATTCTGGAAATAAGTATTCAACTTCTTACCAATTCCTTTTGGATCTAAAAGTTCTCCAACGACGATAGCAGGAATTAATGAAGCTTTTGAATTAATCTCAGTTCTATTACCCGAATAATTGTTATTGAGATCACCATTTACAACAAGAGAACAATACCTTTACACTGTTTCTACAGCTTTTTTGCCAAAAGAAAGATCTGCCCAAAATACTACATCTTTTAAGGGACTAGTCTCTATTAATTTTTTTTTTGACGAATAACTAAATAAGGAATCCTAATCTTGAAATATGTTTATATTTGAAAATAGACAGGTTTTTTCAATGTTAGAACTTTTAGTTCTTGTTTTTTTAAAATTTTTCAATTCTGTCAAAAAAAGTGACTTTTAAAAAATTTTTTTTGAAAAAAGATCTTTAATCGATGAGAATTTTTTGATTAATTTTGGATTTAATTATTTTCTCAAAATTAATATTTATTCTCATTTTTAAAAACCAAAAAATAATTTAAAACTCGTGAATATTTTCTCTTTCACTTCTGTTCATCCAGCTTGACTCTATAAAGAACTCAATTTGTTCTATCAATAATTACTTTTTAAAAAAATAGTTCTTATTTTTTCTTTTATTTTTTTTTGACTCTTACAAAAACCTTTGGAATGATAATTTGGGAAGACTTAAAAAAACTTCCAATTCAACAAAAACAAAAGAGTGTAAACTCAAAAAGTGGATTCATGAAAAAAAAGAATGGTACAAGGAAAGAAAGAAAATCTTTTACTAAGAGAAAAGCATATATTGTCATATTTTTTTCGAATCAAACTGTTTTATCATGCAAATCCAAAAAAACCTTTTCAGGTTTATTTTTCAAACTATTTTTTGTAGGTCTTCCACTAAAATAACAAGGTTTTGCTTCCTTGCTCATATTTTTTTTTATTTTTTATATTATTGTGAAAAGTTAAAAAAAACCAACTTTCAAAAAAGTGGAAAAAAGGAAAAATTTTTTATTTCTATAAAAACAATAACTAAATTTAATGAATGTCATTTTGCAAGATTTCATTACATTACTAAGAAGTTTTTCATTTTTGATTTCAAATCTAAGTTATTGGCAAAAAAATCTAAATCTCAATTAAATTTACCTAAAAAAATTTAATATAGACTAGTCCCTTAATGGAGTGTTATCTGAAATTATTTCGTCTGAAGTTACTCAACAAGTACGAGAAAATCCTAACTTTTCCATTTCACTAATACTCAATAATTGTCCATTCGAATTTAGCAAAGAAGAAAGGACTGCAGAGAAATTGGTTCCATGAGCAACGATTGTAGAAGAGGGTGAGATTGTTGATTCGGAAAGCTGTTTGAGGGGTAACCTTTGATTCGAGTATTGTGATAATAAAGATAAAATGGTTTTTGTTTTTTCTATAACAGGTTCTTGTTCCATAACTGTATTTACATTCATCTCTTTAGTGCTTTTATGATTTCTTTTATACCGAAAGTTCTGGGTCTATTATGGTTCTTGATTGAAGTTACTTTAAAAAAGGGTTTGACAAAAAAATGAAAATGATACACTACAAAATATCTCTAACTTTTATAAAGCTTTCACCCTTGAAAGTCTTCAAAAGGGTGAAAGCTTTGTAGAAGTCAGACAAAATTTTGTCTTGAATTCACTCCAAAATACTTGACTACAGTGTTTCAAAATAACTGTGTTCAGTGAATAAAAACTGTATCTTAAATATCACTGTAATTTTTTTTTATTTTATATTTCAATACAAAATCTAATCAATATTTAATTATATACCTAATTTTAAAACAATTTTATAGGTTAACTCTAAATTTTTTTTTGTATATTTTAAATTATTAATTGAATTTAATTGAAATTTATCAGAATTTTTTCGATTTTTTGAAAATATTCTCTAAAAAAATATCTCTATTTTTGAGTAAATTTTTACATTTGATCTTTTATTTTTTGAAACTGTTTTTTTTTAAAAATTAGTCAAAATTTAATAAACCATTTTGAGATTAACTTATTGGTTTATTGTCAATTTCTGTAATAAATTTTTTTGACAAAGCTGATTTTTAAAAAAAAAACATGGATTTTCTTTCAAAAAATCCGTTTTATCTTTTTGCAGGGTTATTTTTACAACAGTGCGACAGTTAATTTTTCATCCCACAAATTCTTTTTTTCACTTCTTCTTTTTTTAAACTTTATCATTTCTCTAACTTGGTTTTTATTAACTAAAAAAAAATAAATATAGTTATCAAATTTTCATTTTGATGATTGAGATTTTCTTTCTAATTAAACTTGAATAATATTGAAAAAAACACCACAATATTGAAACAATTATAAAAAATATTGAAAAAATTAAGAGAAAATATTGATTGATTAAATGATTCTTAAAAATGGTAAAATATTCAATAAAAACATCCAACATTCAAAAAAACTTTTCCGAATATTTCAATTTTCTCGAAATTTCGATTAACAAATACAATAGCCATCTCAATTCAAAATATTATTATATAAATAAATTCCAAATAGATTTTATAAAAATATATATAATGATTTTATTTTTGGGTGGGACCTACTTGAAAAAAAAGAATTTACTTTTAGTTCGCCCCTTCATTTCTAAATTTTACATGAAATTGTTTGAATTGCATCTGATGTAGGCTGAGTGGATCATTTTCAATTAAGAACAATATGGAAAGTATATTCATTTTATTTTAAGGATAAAAAAATTAATTCAGAGCTTGTGTTTTTCAAAAAAAGAGTCTTATTTTGAAATGACGTGAAATTAATTTTTGTGAACTCCAAGTATTTAGAACTACAAGAATTATGTTTAATTTAGACCTGGGGATGGGGTAGCATGCGAGAGAAAAAATCAAAAAATGAAAAGATTGAAATTTAAAAAAATTTTAAATTTAATATATGAACTAATTTTGATAAATTGAAAAAATTTATTAAATTTATTTTTTTCAAAAAAAAAATGAAGAAATTTGAAATTTGAAAATAATTTCAATTTGAAAGATATCCCAATTATTATAGGAACCAGCCAAAAAATTCTTGGGTTGATTTGATCTATATTCATATCCAAATGGGGGCTTATATGTTCAGCCTAGATTTGAATGGGTCCATCGATTGTTATTCATATTATAAATTTCATAACCTAATTCCAAATCATATTCTCCTCCAAATGTGTGTCCATATCTTGAACTGCAATATATTTCGCAATTTGTAATTTCATAAACAGGCATTTTCAAAGGTTTTTTGAAATTTAAATTAAGACTAATTAAGGAAAAAAGAAATGATTTATTTCCTTTGGATTGTTTAAAATTTCTATTAGTAGAATCCCAATCTATTGTTGTAAATCCTCCAAATGAGGATTGATTTTTTAATTTGATCAGAACTATGGATTTTCCTTTATTGTCACATTTTTAATGGAAGGTTTGATATTCAAATCCATTTTTTCTTGAATTGAAACTTCTTTGAAAATCTGAATTGCACCCAGCTTCTTTTGATCCTTTTTTCAAGAATTTTCTGGAAATTTGGTTTGTTTTCTTTTCGAAGGAAATCTGATTCTTCATCTAAAAATTCAATTCAAAAACTTTCAAATTAAAAGGAGATTTTGGAACTTTTTAATTATTGATTTAGAAATTTATTTGATATTCTCCTTCTCTTTTGATGAATGAATATTCTCCAATTAATTCTTTGTTGTTACCATTTCTTGAAAATGGTTATTTCTGTGATCCTTTAATTTAAAATTGTATTGAAAATTTCAATTTTGATATTTAAATCTAGGGCATTTATGATTTCATAAAATTTTTTTTTCGAAGAAGAATTGAAAATTGCAACCTATTTTTTAATTGAATTTCAGAAGTAATATTGATTTGGGTTTTATTGAGATAATATGAAGGATTTAATTTCCAATTTTGCAAATTATTTATTTAATTTATTTGGAATTATATTTATTTTATAAAATTTTGAATTGCAAATTTAATTTATTATTTTCTTTTTCTTTTTTCATTTGTAAAAATTTTTTCAATGAAATAATTGATTAAATTTGATTGATAATCTTGACATTTTTTTGAAATTTCAATTTCTTTTATTATCATTTAGGTTTTTACAAAATTTTCAGTATCCTTTTGGGTTTCATTAGATTGATAATTTAATTGGAAATATTTTTCATTTTGTTCAATCGAAATTTCTTCATAGATAATTATAAATTGATTCTGAGTTAATTCATTCAATTTTTCATACTTTTTCTGAACTAAATCAAGAATTCTTTGTTTTTTTTTTAAGCATCTGAACTTTTCACATTGAATTATTTCAACAAATTCTTTTTTATTATTATTGGTTTGTTTGATTTTCTTCATTAATTTTTTCAATTCCTTTTGGATTATTTCATATCCTTCTTCCAGATTTACAACTTGTTTACATTGTCTATGATTCAGTGTTAGACAATTACGACGCATAGTAATTGTTTATGATCAATACAAAAAATTCAAATGTTATATTTTTATGTTCATTGCATAATCTTGAGAATTGGAATTTAGGATTTTTCTTGAACTATTATATTTTTTATTTGAGCAAATTTTTTGTTTTATTTGGCAAAAAGATTTGAAAAAAATATAAAAAAAAAAAATTAGAAAGAAAAAAAAATTAGAATAAATTAAAAATGTAATATTTTTTTAAAAAAAAAAAAAAAACCTAAATGATTTCTGTTTAGGTGATTGTAAACTTTTATCCGCTAATATGTGGTGAATTATTTGGGTTCTCTTTGAATAATATTTAATGCAAATTTTTTTCTACTTTTGGTTGATTAATTATATTTTCAAATTTTACCAGTTGTGGAAATCTTTTCAATAGTGCATTAATTGATTTCAAATTTGGTATTGGGATTTATTTCAAAAAATATGATCAGAATAAATTGTGATATATAATATTATCGAAATATCAGATCCTATCAATTTGTCAAAATATTACTTAGAAAAATTGATGTGGGTTTCGGTTTTTTTTTTACAAATAATAGATTCAGTATTTCATGACATTGTTTTGGTTCCTTTTGTTACACGTTTATATTTGTGCTGTTTGATGAAGAACTTTTATTTCATGTATTTTTTAGGTACATGATCAATTTCCTCGTTTCTTCGTTTCTGACGTTTTATAAAATTACACAAACCCAAAAATGAAATTTAGATCTTTCTTTAATTATAAAAATTATTCTTGAGTTTTTTTTATCAATCCAAAATGCCTTTGAATAGCAAAATACCTTTTTTAAATACTCCCGAACCTACAAAAAAAAAAAAAAAAGTACATTACCTTTTGAACTTGTAAAAAATATATTATCATATTACTATTCAGAAAAATACCAAATGATATTATTTGTTATCATAATTGATAAATTAGAACATTTTTCTGAGATAATATATAGAGTAGAGGGTTTGAAATTCAAAAAAGAGATTGTATGATTACGATTTAGTTTTATCATAATAAATTGACATTTTTGAACACACTTTACATCTTGTATGTTCGCTATATGTGTTTAATTTTTTTCATATTATGGATAAAGTAAATAACAATTTTTTTAAATTTCTCTATTCTCAATTTTATTATATGTATTGGAACTCATATTTCAGAACTATTTTGATTTTCCCTTCTTTACTTTTTCTGAAGGAATAAGAAATATCTCACGACTTTAAATGAAATAATTTGTTTTTCATTTCATCCTCAATTATTTGAAAAGACTAACTTGTAACAAAAAAAAAACTTTAAATTTTCAATAATATAGAAAAAAATTTCAAAAGGCTAGATCAGTTTCAAAACCAAGATGATTCTGATTTGAAGAGACATTATTTTTAAGAAATTATGTTGTTTTTCATTAAATGAGAAATTTTTTCTTTTTAAATTGAGAAATACTAAGTTCTTTTTTAGTTAATAAACAATAAAAATAAAATTTTATTTAAGATAAATTTTTATTTTACAAATGTAAATTATTTATATGGAAATATTTTTTTTTTTTTTTTTTTTGGACTTGAATCAAAAGTACCTTGGAAATTTATTTAATAATAATAAAAACTTGAGAAAACAACTGAATTAAAGAAGAAAATCTGATAATTTTTTTAAAAAATTTTTTCAAATGGTTATATTTCTCAATTCAATTACAAAATTGATTATTTCACTGAAATTAACTTTTCTAATTCAAAAAAAAAATCAAAAATAACAAATAATATCTCTATTTTTTTTTTTTTTTTTTTTCATAAAAGTCTGATCAATAAAATCTGGAATAAAAAAAAAAGAAATAACATTAAATTACTCTTCCATATTTCTGAATTTCAGAATCATTTCAAAAAAAAAAGTTTGAACAAAAAATATCAGAAAATTTTCAATAAAAACAAAATTTAAAAATAGTTTTTTTTGTTAAAAAATCCCTTAAATTTTAATTTTTTAATTTTTTTTCATTTCAGAAATTCCTTTTTACTTTTGGGAAAACAACCCAAAAATATTTTTTAAGATCCATTTTTAAAAAATTCATATCATTATTTTGTGTGTACACTCAAAACACAAAAAAAAAAAAAAAATGATGATTTCAGATTATTATTATTATTTCAGAAGTCTAAAATTAAAACTCGTCTTATTCTTTTTTTTTTTTTTTTTTTTTTTTTTTGCAAGTTTCCCAAATCTTGTTTTCGCAAAAACCCAGTCCAGGTAACGACTCGACAGATTGTACGGAAAGTCCAATTCGGTTCACTTTGGTTGGCTTCAGATCGCATTCATGGGATTCAGTTCTCTACAGTTGCAGAAGTCCAGCTCAATTCGTTTTTGATCTGATCATTAACAAGTTTGGTTAGGTTAATCATGACCAAGTCCACCAATTCTTATAATGATTTTTTATTCCTTTGACCTCCCCAAGCACCTAAAAAAACAAAAAGAAAGGGAACCCAAATAACTTAAAAAAGGAAATTTCGAAAAGGTAAAAAGTATAAAAAATAAAAAAATATTTTTTTTAATACTGCTCATTAGTAAAAAATATAATGATTTATTATATATTAATAAATATAATAGATTTTTTGTAGCTATGTAGACAATGCAGCAGTAATATCCTTTACACCCAATTCCAACATACCTTAATTCGGGGCAAATCTATGGTGAATCCAATCCTTTAAAAAGGTAATTTCTTTTAACCTGTATATTTGATCAGAGATCTCTGATTGACCAATAGTGTTTACTGAAATAGAAGTTTGTAAAAGTAAATAGAATAAAAAGTAAAAATACATCTTGCTTTTAACAAACATACATCCATTAAGAAAATAAAGTTATTTTTGATATTAGAAAACGAAAATTTGTTATAAAATCGGGATTTTTATCACCGACTCTTGATTTCTTTGATTAATAGATGAACAATTTTTTAATTTTAGGAGATATGGTTAAAGTATTCTAACATAAATTGGATTATGTGATATATCCAAATCAGAGATCATTAATATAAGTAACCTCGATTTTGGTATAGTTTAACTTTTACGGTCTCACAATACACCCTAACCTTGTAATGGTTGTGTCATACTATGAAAAATATTTTTTTGAAATGAAAAAAAAAAAAAAATGTGTAATTTTTATGATTTATTAATCCCTAAAATAACCTATAATGTAATATATAATCGATGTTAAAAAATCAAAAATCCAAAAACGAGGACATTTTAAGAAAAAAGTGCCAAAGAGAGACTCTCAATATCCAATTTGGATCGTTCTCAATTACAATTTTCAAACCAGTCATGTCACCTTTGATTTATCACTTTTTGACTGTTTTTGAGATCTTGAAGGTTATTTTTTTCAAAAATTCTAGATAATAAACTATATGCGAAAGTTATATTTGGTAAAAAAAAAAGAAACAGAAACTCTTCAACAGGACAATCAAAATTATGAAATTTATTACTCTTTTCCGGAATTTTATATCAAAGCCCTTATATTAGATAACTTAAGCTAATAAAGAAAAAATAATAAAAATATAATGAAAAGAAAAAATACTTAATATAGGAAAAAAAATATAAATAAGGACACCTAGTACCCCACTCTGAGAGGTAGTGTTTAGGTTTTTTTTTTTTTTTTTTTTTTTGATTCAAAAGAATAGAGCAAAACCAAAGATTTTACTCCGTATATTTAAATTAGAAAAAAAAAACAATGGAGTCAGAATACAAAGTATTACTCACAGATGTATAATTTTGATTTGTAATTGATAATATTTCTAGGGATTTTTTACTCATCCCTTGTATTAGGACTTGGATGGTTTTTTTTCGGTTATACATATTTTATATTATTTTTTATATTATATTTTTATAATTTTTCTTCTACTTTTTTTTATTTAATAAATATTCTTAAATCACTCCTTTCTCTAAATAAATAAATGAATGAAAGTTATTTTTTCATTTCTCAAATGAGTTATTTTTTTCTCAAGAAAGTTCCAAAATCCTTACTTTTTCAAATTTAGAGGGTTACAAAATAATCACAAACCAGATTAAATTTCAAATAAAATTGATTGTGTAAAAAAAAAAAAAAACAGTTTTATATTGTATTAAGAAATTTAACACTTTCGAAGTAAAAAAATAAGTAACAATTAATTAATTTGTTACAGTTGTTCCAAAGCTACAATAAAATTTTAAATAAAGCACAATTGAATTTTCTATACTTTGTTTACATGATAGAAAAATTCGGAAATAAGAGTTATTATTCCAATAATAATAAAAATTTTAATAAATGAGCTGTTATTCAAATTTTTCAAACATTGAAAAAAAAAATTCAAGATCCCATGAAAAGGAAAATTATCAGTCCAAAAAATCACAAAAAATATCAATATCTACTGATCTTTAAAAATTTAAATTTTTTGTGAACAATATTTTAAAGTTTTTCATTAATCTTCAATTTTATTTTTTTTTGATTTTTCAACATTTTAAATAATAGATCATTTATTATTATTATTATTATTATTATTGAAATAATAACTCTTATTTTGGAATTTTTTGAAAATGTATAATAAGAGATATTATTATAAAAAAACAATAATAATAAATGAGCTATTATTTAACATTTTGAAAATAGAAAATTGGAATAGAAAAATCAATTGTGTTTTATGTAAAATTTTATGGTAATCTTGGAAAGACTGGATGAAGAATTCTTTTAAATTTTCTATTCAAATGGAGAATCATTGGGATTCCAATATGTATGGTTAATATAATTTTTTCGTGATTATTATCTTCTGAATTTTTTTTTAATTTTTTGCAATTTGATCTAATTTTTTTTTGCTATTTGAATGTTTATAATTTAAAATCTATAAAACTTATTTTTTGTGTAATGGGATTTATATCCAATGTGTATCCTAGTAATTTTTTTTTCTTGTTATTTGTATTTTTTTCAACCAAAAAAGGTTCAATTCTGCGTTATCCTTTTTAATTCCCTCTCAATTTCTGTCTTAAACAAATCCACATTAAGTGCAGAGACATTTAAACACTTTATGTGAATTTTCGATTCTTTTCTTTCAAAAATCTTGAGAAGAAATCTATATGAATTTTGAATTTTTGTCATTTTCATCCGAATTCTAGAATTAACCCCAAAAAAATAAAAATTTAAAAAAAAAAGTTGACTTGTGGAAACAGTTTCCAAAACACTGACCAATTGCCAAAAAATAGAATTTTTAGGCTTCATATTTTATTGAAAATAAAAATTGCCCATAAAAAAAAGTTATCTCAAAATATCATTATGAGCCTTTATTAATACTTGAGAAACTCCATTTTTACTAATTTTATCAAACCCTTGTTCTTTTCAATCATTAATTCGAAACATATATTTGAAATGTAAAGTTCTGTTTTTTCTTTATTAATCAGAAAATCTTTTTAAAAAAAAAAATCAAACAGCTAAATTTATTAGATAAGATCTTGTTAGCAATATCCCCTCTAAAGTTAACACATTAAAGAAAAAAAATCAAATAGGAAATCAAGACTGAAGTATTTGGAAATATATTTCTTACTCCTTCCAGTATCGTTGAGATGTTTAGTTATTGATTTTGATTTTAATGAACAATTTTTTATTTTATTTTATTTTATTTTATTACATCTCAAGTGCCAGTCTTTATGAGAAAAATTTGATAATAAATTTACTGTGATTCGAATTGTAAAAAAATTATTAAAAAGAATCAACCAACGAATGAAAGCCAAAAGGAAAAAATGAATTGTACTAAACAATCAGTGATTTTGTTCCTTACTTATTTTGTTGTTTTGTAGAGGCAACCATTAATTTACTTTACAAAAAATCCGATAAAAAATTAGAATCAGGTATTTAAAATAAATATATTTGGGTAGTGTAATGTTGTGAATGGTTCTTGATTGGTAAAATGGGAAAATCTACCAATTTTATTATTCTGAAAAAATGTTTTTTTTAAAAATGGGAAAATGGGAAAATAGAAAAAGGTAGCATACATTTTTTATAATGTAAAATTTTTGAACACACCCGAAAAGAAAAGAATAGGTGCCATGATAAAAATAAAAAAGTCATATTTTTATACAATTTTAAAATAATTAATAAAAAAAACAGAGATCTTATTAAAATCAAATGGTAACGAAAAGGTACAGAATATAACTTTTTACTTTTATTGTGCTTGACCAAAATTTTAATGATTTTTCTCAGAATTTTCAGGCAAAAGAAAATCTATATGTTCTTCTACTCGTATTTGAATTTTAAATGGGCTAATATTTTCACTTCCATTTCCAGGTTTTTTTCTTTTTTATTCAAGTCTCAAAAAAGTAGGGTGGAATTTGAAAACCCTATTTGTAAAAGGAAAGTGAAAGTGAAAATGAAAATGAAAGTGAAAATATTTCCCATTTTTAGGTTTCAAATACCAGTACTGGTATTTGAATTACAAATGAGAAACTTTTTTCGCTCCATTTTCTATTTCCATTCTCAAATAGACTTTTTCAAAATGAGCATCCCCACAAAATTTTACCCTCTACTTTTTTGAAAACTCTATTTATAAAAGAAAAATATGAGAAATGATGTGAAAATATTGACCATTTATAATTTAAATACTAGTATAAATCCTTTCAAAAAAAACAATCGAAAAACCCTAATTAATTGACTTAATGTGACTATCTCAGAAATGGTTGTATAGGAGTGTCTTTTTTTTTATTTATGGTAGTCCACTAAAATCAGAAATTTATTTTTTTCAAATTACAAATAGTTTGAATACAGGTGTGATTAAAGAAAAATTAATCGAATATTTTCCAAAAATAAAATAAAAATATAAAAGGGTAATAAACAAATAAGAACTCAGGAATATAATTATACTGGAGTAGATTTATTCTTCTGGTGGGAATCTTTCAAAATTGTTATGCAAAATCCTACCTCAATCAACTTCTCGTTAAGCAATTTTAAGATTTCCTAAAAGATCAAAGTATCTGATAAAGAGTGTAGGTTGGCTTCCTTTGAAAGACTAACAGTCTTCTCAGGAATTTCGTTTGAGGAAAGAGAAAGGGTATAAAAAAAAATGTGGTTTTTTCCTTTACCAAGTAATTCTCCATAAAAAGAAATACCTTTTCTTATTAATTTCAAATCCAATCCTGAAGAATTATACCAAAATTTCTTGTAATTGGAATTAGTTACACATTCCAAAAAATTCGAAAGTAAACAAAAAATTTTGCTCTAAAAAGAAATGATGATTTATTGGCTGGACTATGTATATTTCGAATGAAAAAACTGAAGATTTTTTATTATTGTGTTTTTGACTTTAAAAAATAATTTTTTAAACAATTTAGAAAACCAGGCAAATCACAAACACAAGAATAATTTCTTTGGCTTCAAATCTATTTCCAAAACAATTATGTTTTTGAATAAATGCTGTATAAATTGGAAAAATGGTTGTATAAAAAAAAAGCAAAAGAGTAATAAAAATAGATGATTAGTTGAAGGAATACAATAAAAGTGTTACTTAATTTTTACTTTTTCGCAATTTCAAGGATTTTGTCTTAATTTATTTTTTTTCCAAATGCATAACAAAAATATTTTCTTATTTCTTTTCTATTTCTTCTTCCTTCACACTTTTGTATTTAGCTGCAGCACATATGTTAAGGTTGGTAACGTTGATGATGGGGACTGTTCTATTACTCCATGTGGTTCAATTTCTTATGCATTAAGCTATACCAACGGTATGCTTTTTTTGTCTTTTCTAGATTTTTTCTGCCTTGTGAAGGCAACTTGAAGACAGAACCTTTTATTCAAAAAACACTGATTTTGTTCATACTATTAAGTTATACATTGAGTTTTTAATCTTCTAATTTTGGGCGATCTTTGATTAATTTTCTTGACTTTGAACCAAAAATGGAAACTTTTTTTTTTTTCCTTCAAAGTAATTGTATTAATCAAATAAACCTCAATTCAAAATTTTTTAACACAACAAAATTCAATTTGTGAAAAAAAAAAACTTATTTAATCAATTCAAGAAGATTTACCTAATGAGAACTCATCCACTAATTGAAATGTTAACACTTTTTTATAAATTACAATACTCACAAAACAATAAATAAATAATTATCAATACTAATAAATTAAGGATGTTTTAAAAATTTTGGAGAGAGCAAAACAAAAAAATACATTAGTAAATATGTTGAAATTCTATTAGGAATATTGATCAATCAAATGGTTAGATACTACCAACTAATTTTATTTTTTGAGTTCTTCTATTTGGAACAAATCAACTTTTACCTAATATCAATGGTTCAAATAAATTATGATCTAACGAAACAAATTACTTAATTCAAAAAATGAAATGAAAAGAAATAACTCAAAGATGAAAAAATGATTTTGCATATTTTTCAAAAATCAAAATTATCTCCAATTTAAATGAAATTGTATTATTTTGATTGTTTGGAACTTTTTAGCTGTGTGGAAAATTTTGAATTTTAGTTTATCTTTCATTAAGGTTTAATAAAAGTCCTCTCATTAAGGTTTATTTTGATATTTACCAATTAAGGGAGCAGTCTTTCATTACAACAGGAAAAACTTTTAATCAGATGTTATTGGTGGCATTATTACCTTTCAAATACTGTATATACCAAGTGTCAAAAAAATTCTGATCAACCAAGAAACCCAGAAACGGAATTTTTTTCAGAGTAACTGTTGAGAGAAAAATGTTGGACACAGAAAAATGGTTGGACAGCATTTTTAATTGGGAACATTACTGAATATAATTGTTAAATTCGGTCGTTTGTGAAATAACTAAAGAAAATAACAATAATCTACTTATTAGAATAACGATCAATGTAATTCTACTTTTTCAAAATCTTATCTCTTATAATCTAAATCAAGTTTAAAAATTACCATTTTCAGAATTAATAGTAAACTTTACTACAACTTGGATTTTTGTTAAAATAACATGATTTACTTTTCGTTATCAAATATTCAAATGAGTATTCTACACAAACCACAGATTAACGAACTTGTAACACCTTTAAACCTGGATTTATATAAAAGTCACCAAGTTATAAATAGGATTTGATTTTCAATTTTACTAATGTTCCCAATTAAAAATGCTGTCCAACCATTTTTCTGTGTCCAACATTTTTCTCTCAACAGTAATCAGTTTTTTTTTTTCCATTTTACATGAAACAAAAAACTATTAAGGAAATAATCTACCATGAAATCAGAGCAAAAATTTTAAATATTTTATTGGTGGGATTTTCCACTTAAACTTTTTGGAGATGCTAAGTGTCAATAAATTCGGATCAATTATAAATTCCCAGACGAGACTATTTTTTTCAATTCTAAAAACAAAAAAAAATCGTTGAATAGTTCCCATTTTTAAAAAAAAATCAAATTTTTAAAAAAATATAATATTTTCTTAATTTATATTTCCAAATACTATAATTTCTTCAATAAAAAAGAAATTGTTTTCTTTCACCACAAAAACAATTTAATTCAATTTTATCTAATTTATGGTTATTTTATAACCCTTCTTATGACAATGAAAAGACTTTGTATCATTCTTTTTGAGATAAAAAGTTCTCATTTGAGAAAAAAAAAAAAAATTGAAAAAAAAATAATTGAGATCTCTAAAAGTATCAAAGAAAGAGACTCCCAATGATAATAAACTTGGATTAAAAAATCAAAATACTCACAATGGTTCAAATCCAAAACCGAGTTTCCGGATTTGGCATTTTTTTCAAAAAATCCCCTATGTTTTTGTAAGTTGATTTTTGGAGATTGAACGTACATCAACTTCCTAATTAGTTTTTAATTGTTATTAGGTACTCATTAAAATTGACTAATTTTTTTTTTTTATTTCAAACTATTATTTTTTACCATAATTACTTGACTCTTAAAACAATTCCTTTTTCAGAATAAATTTTCAGTAAAAAGATCTGGTACATTACTGAATTTTTATTTTAACAAAATAAAAAGAAAAACGTGTAAAACATCTGTATTTAAATAAATTCTCATTCTAGTAATTTCTGATCATCTGTATGGACAAAATAATTTTCAAATTTAATATTTTTTCAAAAATACTTGTAAAATTAACAAATATTTAATCCATTGCTGATAACAAAATAAGTTTTTTTATTTTGTTCTACTGAATTGTTTAAGGGATAACTGTATTTTAGTTTTTGTGAAAATTACTTTTATATTTACAATGTGGATTATTGACTTTAAAGAATTAGAGTTACAGGTCATGTTAAAATTTAAATTATATAATTTTTTTACGAAAATTTATTTAAGCAACAAAAATGATTTTTAGCAAGCTTAAATTTAAATTTACATCGAAAATATTTGAAAATATTGCAATACCTGATCATAGATACCTCCACGTTATATTTAGGTATCATGAAGTTAAAGATAATGGTATATATAAGCTTAATTTCCACAATAAGGGCAGATTTTTCATGAGAAAAAAATAATGATAAAAAAGTTTGTCCCTCATTTTGAAATTTGGCTTATATTCTTAAAAATGATCTGGTGGGAAAATTCAACAACGGTTTTAAAAAAATTGATTTTAAATTTTTATTCTAATGTTCAGGAATTTAGTAAAGTTTTTAGATAAATATATGTGTATCTAAAGTCCTCAAAAAACAAAAAATTTACAATTTTTTAACTTTCTTTTTTTATTGAATAAATAAAATAATTTTTCTTTTTTAACAGTGTTTTTTAACCTCAAAAGGGCCAAAAATATTTATATTCCTTAAATTTCTTGAAATAATATAGATAAAGAAAATTTTTTTTTTAGAATTTGTTGAAGAATTAATAAAGAAACGATCTTATTAAAATCATAATACAAAAAAAAAAAAAAAAAAACATTAATAAGTAATTTTATTTTATTAATAAATGATCATTATTGTTACTATTTTTAATTTTAAAAAAATATATATATTACATAATCAATAAAATTTCAGGTAATTTAAAAAATTATTAATAATAAATAAAAGAATCTGAATGTTTTCAAATCTTTATAACGATTCAAAACTTGATTCATTTTTCTTATTTTTTCCAAATAAGATTTAAAATTTTAATTTAATATTCTTCATAAAAAAATTATTTCTGTTTAAAAATACATTAATATTTTAAAAATATATTTTTATTTTCTTCTAATTAATTTAAAAAAGATAATCAAACCATATGCCTCTATCAAGGAACGCATAAAATAAATGCTACATTGAAGTTAAAGGGGCAACATTTAAAATCAATGAATTCTGGTGAAGAAGTAATTATAGATGGCCGTGGCGTTCATCAATGTATTTTAATAGTTAATATTGTGAAAACAATCATTGATGGTATCCATTTTCAGAATTGTAAAAGCAATGATAAAGGTAAAAGATCCAAATTCATAAATTTTTATATATTTTCCATGGAAGTTTTGTATTGTAATTTCATTTTACGAAAAAAAAAAATTTGTACTCATAAATATAATAATTACTGTTTTATATTATTAGTTTTTTCTTTTTCAGTAGAATATTCATTCAGGTGCAATGTGATGAAAATTTTTAATTTTAATATATGTTTTTATTTTTTTCATAATTATTATTAAATCCGCTTATTTCACCATTTTTAAAACCAAAAAAAGTGGTGTTCAACTGAGTTTTTTACTTCTTTAATTTTTCAAGATTGGCAGTTGTTTAATTTAATTTTTTTTTTTTTTCAATGTGAATTAAAGAACAGAAAATACAGAATAAAAATTACCGATACAAATACAATATAAATGATTTTTTCATATCAAAAGATGAAAAAGATCAAAAAATCAACAACGTAAGGAATAAAAAAAAAAAGAAAAAAATTACTATTTGGCTTTCAATTTTTATATTTCTGAGTCTCATCTTGTTGAATATCATAATTTATTAATACATATAGATTGTTATCAAATTTCCAATCCTCATTAAAATTTCTTTTATTGAGATTATATAATCATAAATAATGTGTTATTCTCTTTATTCTAATAATCTAATTTTTTTTTTGTACACAAGTGGAAACATTTTTGAAAATTTTCAAAAATGGTTTTTATCCAAATACTAATTATTTTTTGTGTAGAATTTTTTGTATATTTTACAGATTCAATCCGAAAAGTATTTTTAAAAATATTGCCCAAAATCGAAAAAAAGTCGATTTTTAGGTATTTTTTTAAAGGGAATTTTACAATGAAAAAAAAAAATTTTTTTTTTATATTTTTTTGGGATTTTTTTATTTTTTTTTTAAATACTTTGTTAATCTTTTTTTACAAAATAGAATCGATATTTTTGAGTTTTTTTAAAGACATTTTATGTCAATCAATCGAAATTAAAATACAAAAAAAAATTTTTTTATTTATTTATTTTTACAAAAATTCAATTTTTTTGGAAAAAAACTATTTTTTTGATACATATACAGGAACCCAGAATTTCTTAAAAATCAAATGAAAAATTATTTTTTGGGTTTTTTTGAGTAAGTAAACAAAATTTATATTTTTTACCCCAAAAATCAAAAATTTCATTTTTTAAAAAATCCTTATTTTAAACGAAAATCGACATTTTTTAACAATTTTGAAATTTTTATTCAGGTGATTTTTTTTTCCTTAGGAGATTTACTATGGTGCGAGGCGCGCAAACAATATAAAAGTATAATGAAGATATTTTAAAAGGTCAAAAATAAAAAAAAGGATTTTTTTATCGTGCCCTTAATCGCTGGAAAAATACCATAATTTTAGTCTACTTTTTTTGGGCAGCCGTTACCTCATTTTTTTCATTATTCTCATTTTTTTTGAACTCCATAAAAAAATTTTTAAACTCTATTTCTTCTGAACCCAATTTTAACCATTTATTATCATTACCTCTTAATTATAATGATATACCCACTCAAAAAAAAAAAAAAAAATTCAATTAAAATGAAAAAATATTTATTTGATTTTAAATACAGAAAATCACTAAAATGATTTATCAGAGGATAAAAATTAATGTTACAAAAAAGTATATATATATATATATATGTATGTATAAGAAATTAATTAAAGAAATTAAAAGAAATGAAAATTAATTAAAGAATTAGAATTGTCTAAAATAATTAAAAAAAAATCAAGTGTCGAATAAGATCCAATTAAAATTTTTGTTTGTTCATCAAACTTGTTCATCCATAAGTCTAAATTTCAATTGTTTGATGTTATTTTTTTTTGGTTTTGAGTGTTTAGTTTAGATCTTGTAATAATGAACCGAAAATTTTCTGATTTTGATGATTCATTTGGATCAATGATGATTCTCTTTCAATTCATAATCCTTGTTTTTTAATCATTATTTTCAAAGTAACATATATAGATAGATATATAGATAGAGGGGTAGAGGGATAAAGAGATAAAGAGATAAAGAGATAGATAGATAGATAGATAGATATATAAACATTTTTTCCGTCAAAGGGGAAAACACTTTTTTCACTTATCAATTAATATATATATATATATATAAACTAAAATTCAAAATTTTCCACACAGCTAAAACGTTCCAAACAATCACAATAATACAATTTCATTGAAATTGGAGATAATTTTGATTTTTGAAAAATATGAAAATCATTTTTTCATCTTTTAGTTTTTGTTTTCATTTCATTGTTTGAATTACTTAATTTGTTTCGTTGTATCAAAATTTTTTTCAACCATTGATATTATGGTAAAGTTGAGTTGTTCCAAATAGAAGAACTCAAATAAAATTATTTGGTAGTATCTAATCTTTGATCGATCAATATTCCTAATAGAATTCCAACAAATTTACTAATGTATTTTTTGGTTTTGCTCTCTCCAGAATTTTTAACACACCCATGATTTATTTGTATTGATAATTATTTATTTATTGTTTTGTGAGTATTGTAATTTATAAACAATTGTTAACATTTCAATTAGTGAATGGTTCTAATTTGGTAAATCTTCTTGAATTGATTAAATAAGTTTTTTTTTTCACAAATCGAATTTTGTTGTGTTAAAAACTTTGAATTGGGGTTTGTATATATAAGCTTAATTTCAAAAATAGGGGCAAATTTTTGATTGAAAAAAAATTGTAGTTTCTCATTTAGTGAATACCAAAACTCAACCCAGAAAAATCAGAACTTATTACTAAAAAATAACTGTCTAAAACATCCTTTTCTGTTTTAATTATTATTTCTAATAAAAGAATAGAGAAAAGAAACTCATAAAGAAAAAAATAAATCTGACCCTATTTTTGAAATGATTTTTCATCTTAAAATTATCCATTTAAGATTCACCATTGCTTCCAAGAACCTTTTGAAACAACTTTCCATCAGAGTTATCAGATTTTTACTATTTACCCTTTTGGTATCAACCCAAACTTTCCTTGATACCTTTTTCAAGATAAAAAGAATCTCAACAAAAGAAAGAAAAAGAAAAAGAAAAAGAAAAAGAAAAGAAAACGAATTTTTTGAATGTACAACAAAGAACTCAAAGATAAAATGAATACGATCACATTCATCACATTGTCTCCAAATGAAAGAGAAAAGAAGATCTTATTTGATCTTGCTATTTCTTCACTTTTCAAGGAACCATTGTAACTCATTAAAGCAAATTTGGTTGATACTTGTTTTCGAAGCAAACACTTCTTGGGTGTTTTACTTTCTTTGAATTTTACAATCCCTTTCTCCAATGCTAATTAATCTCATCTCTTGAATATTAACGGTTTTCAAAAATGTTCTTGTTCATTCAACATAAAAATAAAAATATGGAATCATTTTGAAAGAAAAATTGCAAAAAAATGAATTCAACTTTGGGAAATTTTCATTAAAAGAAGATTGTTTCTTGATATTAAATATTCAATAATGACTTTTAAAAGATATTGGGTTCAGAATATTTGGTTAACACAACACACATACCAATAATTTAGAAAATACTAATGATGACCCTATTTTTGAAATTTAGCTTATATATATATATATATATACAGTCTTTCCAAGTCTACCATAAAATTTTAAATAAAACAGATTTTAGTTTTCTATTCTTATTTTCTCTTTTCAAAAAATTCGGAAATAATAGCTCATTTATTGAAATTTTTTTTTGGAATAATAGCTATTATTTCCGAATTTTTTGAAAAGAGAAAATAAGAATAGAAAACTCAAATCTGTTTTATTTAAAATTTTATGGTAGCCTTGGAACGGCTGTATAATTGACCTTTGAATAACAAATAAGAAATTAGCAGAATAATACACATTCAAAGAATTGTTAATACCCATCTAAAAGAAACTTAATTAATCATTAGATTTTCTTAAAAATTGAAAAAATCAAATTCTTAGGGCCCTATTGAGAAAAACAAGAGTGTTCGTTTTCATCTTCGAATGGTATTTGAATAACAAATAGAAAACAATTTTCACTTCATTTTTTGTACTTTTCTTTTAGAAATCAAGTCCCCAAATGCAGTTTGTTGGTATTTGTGGTCTCTATTTGAAAAAGGAAATGACAATGAAGTGAAAAATTTTCACATTTATTAATCAAATATCAAGATCAAAGATTGAATAAAATTCCAATAGAAATCAATATGATTTCTCAACAATAATTTCCATGGTTTCAATAACCTTAAAATAGCATATTTTTACCAAGTGACTTTTGATCTTGCAATAAAAAATTTTTTGCAACTGAATTACGTGTTAAAAAAAGTGTAAAAATGTGCAAAAATGTGAAAAAATGATTTCAAAAAAGATTTCAATTTTGAAAATTTCCAAAATATTTTTTTTCTTTTAATATCTATGCAAACCCTTTAAACATATGTATTTCACTCATTATAACTGGGCCCCTTTGACTGAAAAATATTTTAGATAGATAGAGAGATATATAAACTAATTTCCAAAATTTTGGACACAGTTTAAACGGTTGAACGAATAGCAATACTCCATTTTACATTCAATTTAGAAATAATTTTGTTTTTCAAACTATTTCAGTCTTTTTTGTTTTGTTTTCATTTCCTTTTTTGTAGTTAGGTAATCTATTTCGTTAGATCTGAAAAAAATTTTGGAATATAGTTTAGTATAAAGTACCAAACTTAATAAATATTTTTTTGATCGGCATTGTCAAAATGTGGAACTTAAATTCATCAATTGGTGTTAAATGCACTTATAAGCACATTTTAACACCATTTTTAACATTAGGGACATAGACTTTCCCTTATGTTAAAAAAAACACTTTGGGTTTTTTTGGGATTTTTTAAACATACCAAAAGCAATTATTGGAACATTTTGTTCCTTTAATTTGCAAATTGGAACAAAAATGTTCCAAGTTTTCTGAATTGGCAACTTTAACTCTTCAATTCAACTTAAAGTTTTGTAGTTTATACTACAATACTTAATTATATTTGTTTTATAAAAAAAAAACTAAAAAAATATTTTTTGATCCGCATTGTTAAGATGTCGAACAAAAATTCATCAATCCGTGTCAAATGTACTTACAAGTACATTTTAACACAATTTTTACCATTAGGACCATAGACTTTCCCTAATGTTAAAAAAAAATTTTTTTTTCTTTTGTTGGTTTTTTTATTGATTTTAATAATTTTTTTTATCAACTGAACAAGCTTTGTTGGTTATAGGCTAACAACTCATTTTATTGTTTTAAAAGTATTAAAGAAAAAAAAATTTGTTTATTTGTTAAAAAAAATATTTTTAAAAAAAGAAAAAAATACGTTTTTTTTTTTTTTTATTGGTTGAAGGGAGTGATCAAAAATCCTCTTACAGCTCTGATTACTAATGGTAAATTAGTAATTTAGATGATAAAGAAAAAAAAATATTTTGGAATCGAGCAGGTTCCAATTTTTTATTGGTTGAAAAAACAAAAAGAATAATTAAAAAGAAAAAAAAAGAAAAAAAAAAATAAAAAGCAAAAAAGCAAGTTAGAAAACAAAAAAAAAAATTTTTTTCCAAGACAGTTGATAAAAAATCAAAAAAAAAAACCAACTGTCCATTTTAATCAAGAACACTCATTAAAACAGACACGATCCTTTTATTTAAAATTTTGTCGTTTAATTATTTCAAAGAAATCGTGAATGCTTCGTTGAGAGGTAGTTGTTTAGTAGCTTGTCATTTTTTTTTCTTTTTGATCCAATCTTTTTTGATCGTTCCAGTTTTTGTTTTTGTCTTTTCTTTTTATTTTCAAGTTACTCATACCGACTAGTTTCTGTCCTTCAAGTATTAGTAGGTAACCACTTGATTTTTCTCCTTAGTAACTCTTCTTCCCATTAAAAAGGAAATTCAAATAGGGAAAAAATAGAAAAAATAGAAAAAAAATAAAAAATACGTTTTTTTTTTTACTTTTGCAATCAAGTAATATCAACCAAGACCAGAAAGTAAAACATTTCATCACTTCTTGCTCATTACCCATTTTTTTTTTTCTATTTTGAATACTAAAAAAAAAAAGAAAAGTTTTTAAAATTTTTATCATTGTTTTGTTTTGTTTTTGTTAGTGTGTTGTATTAGGTAATCTGAATTATTTTTTTTTAAAAAAAAGTAAACCAATAGGATGATATTCGATATTCTAGAAGGGGAATAAACAGAAAAAAATGAAGTTGAAAAAAATCTATAAACAGTCTATAATTTGTATTAGATTGGCTATGAGATTTTCTTAGAATGAAAAAAACAAATTTTAGTCTTTTTAATTGATATATAGTGTTTTTCAAACGTTTCAAAAAATTTGAAATTGATCTCAATTAATTTTTTTTTGGTCTGAATTTTTTTGAGATTTTTTTTTGTAGATTTAACAAAAGTTATAGAAGAAAAAATATTATTTGAGTGTTATTAAAGTACTTTTTTAATTCAAAATTTAAATTCTATTTAAATTGTAGATTTTTTTTTGTTCCAAAAAAATTTGGGTTTTACAAACTTTAAAAAAATCATTTTTTTTGATTTTTTTTATTAAGAAATTCACAAATTTATAGTAAATTAATTTTTTTTTTTACAGAATATTTTTTTTTTTTGAATATCAAATCTTTATATATTGATTAAATTATTTTTTTTTTGAATCAAAAAAAAACTCTAAAAAAATTATTTTTTGCTATTTTGGTCGATCTTATATAAATATCAGTCAAAATCTAATAGTAAAAACTAGTCCTAAAATTCAAATTTAAAATATTAAAAAGAAAAATTTTTTATTAATCAAAGTATGTTTGAAAATTATTTTTGCTTGATTCAATTAGAAAAAAAAAAAAAATTACTAATATTTTGATCAATTTTGAAATTTTCAATTTTCGTATTTTAGTAAAAAAATCTCACAAAAATTAAAAATTTTTAAAACACATTTTTTTCACTAAATATTGATAAAATTTTAGTCTAAACATTAAAGTACCTTACTATGAGTAACTCTTTTTTTCTTTCAAATAAATAATTTTTTCTGAAAAAATTGATTCAAAAAAAAAAAAATGAAAAAATGAAAAAAATGATTTTTCAAAGGCCCTTTTTTGAAATTGGACAATAATTGTGTAAATAGACTAGTTAAAGAGTTCTAAACTTATAAAAACACATTTAATGAATAAAAATTATGTATTTTTATATATAATTTTTGGCTCACACCCTCAAAAAAAATTTTTGAAAATTTTTGTTTCCACTTCACTACAAGGAAAATTTAAATACCGAAAATTAAAGTTAGCCTAAACTATATATTGGATTTAAGTTATACTTCTTTTATAAATTATTTTTTCAAAGTTATCATAATTTTATGTAATAAAAATAGGATAGCTTTTAAACTCTTGAAAATCTGAATACCCCCCTTTTCAAAAATACCGACTTTTGAAAAAAACACCTATTTTCAGGGTATTTTTTTATTGGAAAAAGTTGTAATGAATTAATTTTTGATTGAGCATTAAGATTGAAAAACGAATAAATGTTAAAGTAATTTGCAGAAAACAACCGGGAACGTATATAAAAACTCAAACATGGAAAAAAATAAAATGATAAAAATATTCCAAAAACAGATAAAAAATCAGTTTTTCAATTTAATTTAGCGATATCTTTTGATTGGAATATTTTGTGCTATTTTCAAATTGAAAAATATGTTTCCTTTTAGACCATTAAAAAAATACTTGAAAATTATTTCTCTACTAAGTCAATTAAAAAATTCAAAAATTTTACAATTAAAAATGAAAAAATATTACTGAAAAATTTCATTTTTTTTCAATTCCTATTAATATCTATTAAAGTTGTAAACCTCATTGAAAATTGTTATGTATAATAATGTTTATTATATGAGTGTATTTCAAAAATACAAAATTTAGAGATTTTTTTTTGAAAAAATTTTCCTTGTAGTGTAGTGTTGTGTATCTCTTTAAATTCTTTTTAATTAGAATATATTTCTTTTGGACGATTTATTTGTATTTTAGGTTTCTAAATTGGTAATTATTACTGTTAAAATATTTTAGTTTTACATTTTTTCCTCAAGACAATAATTTATAAAAAAATATATAATAATCAAATAATTTTATTTGAGAACAGAAATTACTTAATATCTTTTACATAAAATAAATTCCCAGGATTGTATTATGTAAAAGACTATATGTAACATAAATTACATTTAAGAATTTCCAAAATAATAAACAAAAATTAACTGTAAATTAAAAAAACATTATACTATACATACATTTTTCTCTCTATTCTTTTTTATTTTTTATTTATTTATCTACAAGGACTCAATTAAAAATTTTTCCAACTATAATATAATATCAGCAGTTATTGATTTTTTAAAAAAAAAATATCAGCAGTTATTGATTTTTTTAAAAAAAAAATATTGAATATATTTATTTGTGAAGCTGAAAGCTTCAAAAAAAAATATATTCAGATCCCGTTTTTTTTTTAAAAAAAGCAATAGCAATTGTTATTTTTCGAGGGAAAAAACTATTAAAAAACACTAAACCCAAAACAAAAAACTTTTTTCCCTCTTCTGATATTTTCAAGTTTGAATTGGATTTTTGAAGATCGTATCTATTCACTTCACTAGAAAATTTATCATTTTCAGGTACATCTGTACCTTCATCTAGTGTTTGTTTTAAGACTTGTTCCAAACTTTCATCTGGTATTGAAACTTCATCTTCAAAACAGTTGGTGTCTGGTAGGCTATTAAAAGAGTGAAATTGTTTCCTATCAACATCCAAAGGAATAAAAATTCAAATACAATAATAAAAAATGATCTAATATTTTTTGTACAAATTCTGTCATTTCAATTATTTAAAAAAAAAGTAAAAATGAAACTGAATTTTTCCAACTCCTATTATATGATTACCTACTTTCATTGTCATTATTTTCTTCACCAAAAGCTAAAATTTTTAATTCGAAAACTTAATATTTTTTTTAATTTCAAAAAGTTGATTGATAGGATCTTGAAACCAAAAGAAACCATTTTTTTGTGCCATTTTTTTTTTTAGATAAAGTGATCTGATATTTTTAGTAACTTGAAATTTTCACTTTTCTAATTTGACTTTTCTTTCTCAAAAACCCCTTTAAAACACCATTTTCAATCATTTCACTCTATATTTTTATTTTAATAAATTTTGAAAAATATTTCATTAGTTTTAGGTTATTTTTTTCTATCCAGAAAAGAAAAGCTTATCCAAATACAACAACATTTGGTAAACAATATCGAATATGTTAAGTGGTGTAGATCTGAAAAATATAACATCATTTTTTATATTTTTTTTAATATTTTTGGAAGAGAAAAATAACAACAATATTTAAAACAATGAAAAATTCTTTATTAATTCATGAACTTTCTCAATTTTTCTATATAATAATCTATTCTCTCAGAATTCCCGTTTTAAATATTTAATGTAAAAGTGTTGTAGAACTTGCAAAATATTTTTTTTTTTTTTTTTTTATTGTTTAAGGGAGGAGTTTTTAGTTCCTCTTGTTTGCCCTTAGGTTTTTTTTAATTTGAGAAATAAAAAGAAAATCTCTGAAATTTTCGGTTTATTTGTCAAATTAAAAAAAACCTCCGTTAGCTTTTCCAGAATTTAAAAGAATTGAGTAAAATCTTTGATTTTTCTCTATTCTTATGAATTCTGGAAAAGCTAGACACTCTACGGCGCTTCCCGAATTCCTAAATTGTGATTTAGAAATTTCTTTAAAGATTTCCATATACTTTTATTTTCCACTAGATCTAATAAAGTTATGGAATTAAAAAATAATTATTTTATTAACAAAAAATAAAATTGGTTCTTTATCTGTTATTAATTGATTTGTTATTCATTCAGATTTATCTAAATAAAAGAAATCTTATTTGAAATTACTGTTTTAAAATCGAAAGATATTAGACAAAATAATTCAGAAAAAAAATCAATTTATCAGAAAAGGTTTGAGATATAAACTAATAATAAACAGGGGTCTGGGTAATCTTATCTAATAATTATTAATTATATGGGAATTATAATCAATCTATTAATAATATTCTCAAGTATTTAAGGTAAAGAAGAATATATTATAAATTAATAGGTTTTCAAAGTTTTTCAATTTCTAAAATTTTTGATTTTTAATTGGATAATTTATTTTCATTTAATATTGAGATTAATACTATTTGTTTGAAAATAAATGAAACAAAATTTTCATTCGGCTTTCCAAAAAAAGATTTTAAAATCATAGAAAATTTCAAATTTCTAATTCTTAAAATCAGCTTAAAGTATTAATTTACCTTTTAGAATTGCAAACTTTGATGATTTATATTAATTATTAAAATATATTTTATTTTGGGTAAGCTGAATGAAAATTTTGATCTTTTTGTTTTATAATTAACAGTAATAAGAATAATTTATCTGTTCCTATTTGAAAAAGCTTATTTAAAAATATCCTTAATTATTTAAATCTTTTACCAGTTTTTTATTTGATAAAAATTGACAATTTATTTTTTTTAAAAACACTTTTTAATAAGACTTATCTACAAAAAAAAAAATGTTTTAAAAAATCCCTCACTTTTTTAAAATAACCAAATGCGCTGGAACAGTATTAAATTTATAATTACAAAAAATAAATTAAATTAATAATTTTATTATTCTTGTTTTAGGTATTTATTTGGATTTCAATAATGAATTTTTTACATTGAGCTGGTTTGTGATATAAACAACAGAAGCTATCAGATAAATATTTTCTCTATTTGGAATTTTCATTTTTCCTTTCCAATAAAGTCCAAATATTTTTCCCAGATGTTGTTTCCTTACCCTTTTATTCATTACATACATTGAAGAAAATAACAGTCAATTAAATTGAAAAACTTTTTCAAAGTAGACATACCAATTCCACCTTTAGAATAAATCATGTAATAAAACCATGAAATTTTATTTTTTTTAATTTTGATACCATTAAAATTGAATTTTTTTAGTATGAAATAAAGATAGAAGTTTTTCAATTTTTAAGGGAAAAGAGTGTCAAAATTACATTATAAAAAAAAACCAATAGATCAATTTTTTTTTTTTATTTAAAAGTATTTACCATAATCCCAACTAATCCCTCTCGATATAACTATTACTCATTACTATTTTATTTTTTTCACTGCAAAAATAAATGGCTTGTTAAATAATCCTAATGGGGATGACACAAACCAAATAAATAAAATTAGGTGGTGCAATGTATATTTCCGGTGATACAAATCCTGATGAACATAATTTACTAGTAATAAAAAATTGTAAATTTGAAAATAATAACGCTAGTTATGGAGGGGCGATTTATAATCAAGATTGCGATTTAAATTTAATAAATGTGATAATTGAGAATAATTTTGCTGTTAAAAAAGGTGGTGGCTTTTATTGTCATAAAAGTGTTGAAAGTAGACCCGAATTAATATTTGATCAAGTACGTATCTCGAATAACGAATCTCCTGAATTCAAAAACATCGTTAATATGGAGGATCAGGCATCAATTGATTATAGTTGCAATGTAAACAGTGAGGAACTAAAAAATTGTCATGAGTGTTATAATGGTGGCCAGTGTAATCCGGCAACAGGATCTTGTGATTGCCAAGCGGGTTCACATTTGCCCTCCCCAGAATGTGCCTATTGTTCAGAAGGTTCCTATAGTACTACTGTCAATGCAAGCAATTGTATTAAATGTGAAATAGGAAAATATAACCCGACAAAAGGGTCAGAGACCGAAAACGATTGTTTACCATGTTCAGAGGGTACATATAATAACCTAAATGGCCAATCCGAATGTTTCAATTGCTCAACTGGAACCTATAATCCAACTAACGGATCCAGTACCATAAATGATTGCAAACCATGTTCAGAGGGTACATATAATAACCTAGAGGGGCAGAGCAAATGTTTCAAATGTTCAACTGGTCAGTACCAAGATGAAACTGGTCAAAGCGAATGTCAAAATTGTCCTGAAGGAACACGTAATAACCTAGAGGGCCAAGTTAATTGCTTCCCATGTTCAAAAGGTGCCTACCAAAATGAAACTGGTCAAATTCTATGCAAAAATTGCCCGAGGGGTGCCTATAATCCAAATTCTGGATCAAAAACAGAAAGTGATTGTTTGCCGTGTTCAGAAGGTACTTACCAAGAATTTAAAGGTCAAGGCGAATGCAATAATTGCCTGAAAGGTACCTATAATCCAAATACTGGATCAACAACAGAAAATGATTGTTTGCCATGTTCAGAGGGTACATATAATAACCTAGATGGCCAATCCGAATGTTTCAATTGCTCAACTGGAACCTATAATCCAACTAACGGATCCAAAACCGAAGACGATTGCAAACCATGTTCAGAGGGTACATATAATAACCTAGAGGGGCAGAGCAAATGTTTCAAATGTTCAACTGGTCAGTACCAAGATGAAACTGGTCAAAGCGAATGTCAAAATTGTCCTGAAGGAACACATAATAACCTAGAGGGCCAAGTTAATTGTTTCCCATGTTCAAAAGGTTGGTATCAAAATGAAACTGGTCATGGTGAATGTAAAAAATGCTTAGAGGGGGAATATGGAACAAGTAGAGGACAAATTCAGTGTTTTCTATGTGAGGAGGGTAGATATCAAAACAAAAGGGGTCAAACTTTTTGTGCTAAATGCCCAAAAGGTAGCTATAATAATGAAACTGGCCAAAAGCAATGTATTTCTTGTACCAAAGGACAATACCAAGATTTAGTAGGAGAAACAAACTGCAAATCGTGTCCTAAAGGGATGTTTTCAGATAAACTGGAATCAACAATCTGTAGTGAATGTAAGACTGGGGAATATCAAGATTCTCCACAAAAGGAAAACTGCAAAAAATGTCCACAGGGCACGTATAACCCAAATAAAAAATCAACATCCATTCAAGATTGCTTAGACTGTGAAATTGGAAGATACAACGAAAATAAGGGACAAAGCAAATGCAACTTGTGTGAAATGGGCGAGTATAACGATCAGAGCGGGCAAACCGGGTGTCTTGAATGTCTAGGTGGGAGTTATTCTGATAATCGAGGGTCCACTATTTGTAAACTGTGTATCTCGGGCACATATCAAAATGAAAGGGGGCAAACAGTATGTAGGAATTGTGAGTTTAATACGTACCAATCTAATATTGGGACAACCGGTTGTAATTATTGCCCGTACGAGGCACAAACATTATCAAAAAAAACAAAGACAATCATGGAATGCTTCTGTTCGATTGGGACATATGGACAACCTGGAGGCCCTTGCAAAAAATGCCCGCCGAATGGTATTTGTAATAAATTCAATCAACCCTACCCCCTCCCGAAACCAGGGTATTGGAATTCAGAAACCAACCCAACCGAAATCCTAAAATGTCACATTGAAGATGCATGCCCTGGTATTCAGCCTGATTTGTGCAATGAGGAAATAGGTTATTTTGGTTTCCTATGTGAAGAATGTACAGATGGTTTTTATAGATTCGAAAAGGAATGTCTACCTTGCCCGAAAAACAATTTATATAAAATTGTCCTCTTTGTGTTTGTATGTCTAATTTTTATATTTATTTTAATATTCCTCGCCAAAAAGGGTGAAAATTATTTTGGTTCGATCTCAATTTTGGTTTCCTTTTTCCAAATCATTATACTGTTCCCAAAAATGTTATTTAATTGGCCAGCAGGTATTATCTATTTATTCAAAAGCTTGACCTTCTTCAATTTTAACATCGACTTTTTGGCCTTAGAATGCAGCATCAATTTAACATACATCCAGAAATGGTTTGCCATCCAATTATTACCCCAATTTATTTGGCTTTTATTCTCTCTTCTTTACTTACTTTTGTTCATCCATTCAAACTTTATTAAATGCATGGGCCCAAAATTATTGAATAAATTCCCCAGCTTTTGTTTGAAACCAAATAATCGAGAGCAAAATAGATTTTTATTACCCATTTATTATTCAAGATATTATTTTTTCAAATTTTGGGCCAATGGACTAGATCGAAATGGTTTGAGGGATTTTAAAAATAATTGTATTAATTCCTATGTTGCATTCTTATTTTTGATTTACTTAGTTTTAAGCTTGAAGATTTTAGAATTCTTCAATTGTTCGGAGATCGATTCTGCAAGTAATGGCGAGACAAAACAATATATATTAAATGAAAATCCCAACCATTATTGCTATGACAAATGGTGGTATACATATTTACCTTTTGTAATTGCTTTTGGTGTTTTGTATATTCTGGGTATCCCTTTATTGTTGGTTTGGATGCTGTATTATTATTCAAAGAAAGTCAATGAAAAAATATTCAATAAAAAACTGGGCTTGTTGACTAATCGATTCAAAAGAGAATATTTTTATTGGGAATTCGTCATCACGATGCGAAAAATCATTGTCGTGATATTCGTTTTATACTTGGCCAAATATCCTTATTATCAATTGTTAATTTTTAATTTATTATTTTTAATTTCAATATTAGTTCAACTGAATTGCCAGCCCTTTAATACCAGACCTAGAAACTTTTTAGAATTTATTTTATTAACAATTACACAATTAATTCTAATATGCGGGATGATATTTTATTCAAGGGATTTTGATAATTTATCAGCAGATATGCAAACTCATGTTTCAGATTTAATTATTGTTTTAATAGTTTTTAGTTTTGGGTTTTGGTTAATAATTGTGCTCTTTGAAATTAGGTTTACTTTAAATAAGAAAAAAAAAAGAAAAAAGGGCAAGGAAAAAATTAATAATATAAATCTGAATATTAAAAATAAATTAATTTTAATCAACAAAAAATTTGATCAAAAGAAATTATTATTATTGATAAATTATGTTAGTTCACTAAATAAAAAAAAATTAAATAAAATTAATAAATTTTATATTTTATTAAATCAATATTTGGGCTCAAAAAAGAAGAAAAATAACAAATTTTTTACAAAAAATGTTAAATTTTCGACAAATTTTAATAGGATTTGGAATCAACTATTCATCAATTACTTATATCATTGGTTTAAAAGGGAATCAAATTTATTAGATAAAATAAAATTATCAAAATTATTAAATAGTTTTTATTTATATGTTGCTGAAAATTCCAATCATCAAGATTAGTTGTTTACTTATATTATACAGAAGAATGCTTTCTAGGGAAATAAAATATATTCATTTTTTTTTTTATGAATAATAATTTTTATTCAATTTGTTTTTATATTGGGTTACGATTTTTTTTCTTTTGAGATTTATTTTTTTTTTTTTTACTTTCAACAGAATATTAATTTTTTTTTTATTTTTATTAGATTATTGTGAAGAATTTATTAAATAAAATTACTGTTTGTTATATGGATTCTAAATTTTAAAATGAGTTTTTTAATCCAAACTTTGAATATATGTAAGAATATAGTTAATTGGCTGGATTTTTTAAAAATATTGGGAAAGAAATAATTGTGTTTATCAACAAAAAAATGGGTATGGGGTAAAAAAAGAAAGAATAGTAAGATATAAAAGAGAGTATTATAATTGGTAAGATTTTAGAACTCAAGAGCTCTTAATCTGTTAAAGAAAGAATTTCGAAGTTACTATATTGGTGATTCCTAATTTAAAGAATAGTCAAAATAATATTTTAATTAGTAGTCATTAGAAGTATTTTAAACTCAATTTATTTTTCTTAAAAAAGAAGAAGAGAATAAAAAAAGGAATAAAAAATGAAGATTGGAAAAAAAAATAAAGATATAAAAATAGTAGTAGTACTGAGAGGATATATGCCCTGTTGTGTTGAATAGCAGTTCATCGGTATCCTCTTTGTTAATGAAAATAAAGTCAGAATCATCTAAAAGAGAGTAAAAAAACTAAAAACCACAATTTTTTTTACTACATAATGCATTGAATGATGTTCACTTTTATGTTATAATTTTCTTGATTGCAGTAATATTTTTTTGAGATCCAAATTATAATTACAATATTTTTTTATTATAAATGAAAAAATAATTGAAGAAATAGTTTTATTTGATTATATATTAATCAATCTTGATTTAAATTTAATGTTTTTTCATTATGTACATTATCTTTTCAACAAAATTATAATTTTTGTTCATATTAACTTGTTTTTTTTATGGAATATATCTTTGATTTATTACATAAATTCTGTATGATAGTATGGGCAAGTTTACTTTCCAAGTAAGGTTTTTTCAGTAAAATTAATAGACTAATGAAAAATAATGTATTAAATAAAAGGATAATAATAAAGATCTAAAGATAATGTAAATATTATTTCTAAATTATTTTTCAAAACATTTTGACTCGGTTTATAATGTTAAGAGGAGTTGTTTTTTGTGGTTTTGTCATATATTCATATTCAAAAAATTATTATACAAATTTTTGAATCAAAATCATTCTTTCTAATTTTGTAAATTTTGGTTTGCATTTTCAAATTTTTGTTTCTTTTTTTTTTCTTGTTTTAAAAAAAATTTTCTTTTTCTTTTTCTTTTTTGCTTTTTTTTTCTTTTCTTTTTTTTTTTTACTTTTTTTTTTGTTAAAGATGATGTGGAAAAAAAAGAGATCTTCAAAAAAACAAATAAAAATCACTGAAAAAATTGAGAATATGTAATATCTTTTAATTTGAATTCAATTATAAGCAAAAAATCTTCTTATTAACTTTTTTTCAGTGAAATTTTAGGAATAAAAAACCATGTAATGCTCATTTCGAAAATTTTGACACACTTTTCTTTAATTTATGATTATTATTTTTTTTTTTTACAATATCAGGTTTTGGTATATTAAGAATGACTTAAAAGTGAGTAAAAAATTAGATTTAATTCTTTCTTGTTAAAAACTAAAATGTATATATATACTAGTAAGTCACACTTTTTGTAATAGAGTATATTCTTAATTTTTATTGATTTATTTAGAGAAAGGATACAAGTGTAAATATATGATTCCTGGGTATCAACGATGGGATAATTCAATTACTCAATCGATAAGTTTTGGATATAGATCCTGACCTATCCACACATAATTACATATATTATATCAAAATTAATACATTGGTTGAGTGAATTTTACCATAGTTGGTACCATGAAATAATATATTTACGCTTGTGGAGTAAGAAAAAGAAAATTAATCAAATAAAAAAAGAGAAGAAAAATAATTAAAAATATTGATAAAAAAATAATAATATCATTTACATGACCAAATATAAAACTATACACCGTCGTTATGTTTTCCAGGGTTTGTGAGAATTGAGTAAAAAACCTTGATTCTACTAAATCATATTGAATTTTGGAAAACCGCGGTTAGATTTTTTTTTTTAATTTAAGAAATAAAAAGAAAATTTTTCACCATTTCTAAAATTAAAAAAAAAAAAACCTAGGAACTCTATATGCACTTGATGGTACCTGGAGAAACTTTATGTTTCTTGATGATACGACCTCAAAATTTACAGGATGGTCAAAAAAACTGATAGAAAGATAATCGATTACAGATAAAAATTCCAAATCTCTCATTAATAATTGGTATTCTGTGACGAAATAGAGTATTATATATCTTTGAAAGTTGCTAATATTGTATTTCTTAGAAATCAAATGATCATTCAACAAAAAATGAAAATTTCTAACAGAATATACTTTTTAAACCCTTAAATTATTATTATTAATCTAATGTAGTAATTTATGAATCCAATTTTTCTTCAAAAACACAGTTTATAATATTATGGAGAGGATAACCAAGAAATAATATAATTTAAAAAAAAAAAAAAATTAAGGTGTTTTGAGAAGAATATTTGGATATCCTTTGTAAATAGAAAAAAACTCTTTTTCTTAATTTGATCACTTCTTTTTTTTTTGAAAAAATCCACCATTATGCAATATTTACTTGAAAAAAAAAATAAGTTTAAAAATTCATTTTATCTTTTGATTTAATAAAAAAATTTTGTCAAAAAAAAAACAAATATTACACAACTTTATAAAATAATAATAAATAATTATTTGTTTGTTTCGATTAATAAAATTATTTAAAAATTTATTAAAAAATAAAACTTTATTAAATTAATTGTCAAAAAAAAAAAGATCAAAGATCAGTGAATATAATAATATTATATATATAGATAGATATATATAGATATAGATTAAATCCACTTAATAATGTAATATATTGATCTATAAACATTCCCGATAGGTAAATCTGATTCGAAAAGCTGCGACGCAGCAGACTGCCTGAAAAATCAAGATTTGTATACATAGCATTTTTTCTGTTTTAGGGCCAACAATCCTCAACCAGAAATTGATAAAATTGTGATGTTGCTTTTGTCCAACTAATTGACCTGTTTTTAACGTTTAATTTTGGCAAGCGGTGCCTTGACATTGGGAAAAATCGGAACAACTGTGGCAGAGAAAAAAGGAAATTCAAAATTTGAGGAATAAAAAACAAAGCAAGCATTTCTGGGAAGTGCCCAATCACAGCAAAAACTGCCAAAACCATCACACTGAAATAGGTGTAAGTATCACCAACAAAGACCTTAGAGGAGCACCAATTAAATTTCAATACTGAAAAGGAAACAGACAGGAAAGGCAAGATCAACAAAATTGAAAACCTGGCATATTCTTGTTCCATCGATGTGTATGGTTTGGTTATAAACTGTACAAATTTAAGTCAAAAACGGCGACACCGATAACTATGGATTGCCCAACTTCCAAACCATTAACAGCTGCAAGGATATTAACCGAATTGGTACAGAACACAGAAAATAGGGTCACAAAGATCTTGTAAAAAATGCCAATATCGATTGTTGTGTGCCCTGGAAAAAACAATCTCCACGAATTTTGGTATCAAGACATATGTCGATCCAGAGTAGGCAATAATTAAAGGCAAAATTGAAACAAAGGACAAATAGATTTTCACTCTCCACCTGACATTCAAAACATCGTCCATGAACCCTAATAAGACCATAAAGCATATTGAAGTGATGCCTGCATTAAATTCAGAAAGCTTGAACTGATAGACAATTTGAATTAAAATTACACACCCAAGGTACATTGGCCCAGATACAATCCCAATTGATTCAGGAATTGGATCCGTCCCGGGCTTGTGGAGATCCCTTCCTTGGATGCCCCACCTTGAAAAGTAGTGGCATTGTTTCCTTGATTAAATACAAGATGAAAAAATAACAAAAGATGCATACAACGATCGTTATAATGATGTACAGCGGTAAGAAACGCTGTTGAAACGAATTGATCATTTGAATAAGGGGTAGTAAAAATAAAATACTAAGAAGAAATTTTTCAAGTATCAACATTTTGTTTGTCGTGTTACAAAGTATGTTGGTTTTTTTTTTTTTTAGGTTTATAAGATACAAACAAAAGAGAAAAAAAATTAAAAAATGAAAAATCACAGATTTTCCAACAAGATTAACACTGAAGCAAGATTTACTCTAAAAAATTACAAGTAATGTGAATGAGATAATAAAATGAATGACATTGTAAGGTAATTTAATTGTGAAATTGTACCAAAAGAAAGAAATTACTGAAATGGTAAATGAAACAGTACTATAATCTTAACCTACCCCTCGTATAGAATCTGTAAAACTTTGTTGTGAACCATTTTTCCAACAGAGGGGTAGTTTTTTGTAGAAAATTAAAACTGAAACCATTTTCATTTTTATAACTGATCCTATTTTGGTTTTGTACTGATTGTTAGATTTTTTTTATCAATTTTCAATTCAGAAAAAAAATTTTAATTAGAATCTGATCAAACTTTTTTCTTTTTTTGGACAAGATCTCTTATTTCGTTCGCAAAGCCCTTATAATATAAATTTCTTATTGAAAATGTTAGACTCTACTGAAAAGATTTATTGTCAGTTACAAAAGATATACCAAATTCGATATCAAAATCTTGATCTTTACTTATAATAAAAATAAAATGTAACTTAAGGACACTGGTACAAAATGAATTTGAAAAACAAGACATAAACTCTACAAATATTTATCTTGGTTTTTGTGATTACAATCTCTTGATGAATTAGACTATTTTTCAACAAGAATGACGTTTTTTTCTTCCTTATTTTTTCTTTTGGAGAAGCAAACAAACTACCAAAATTGTTTTAAGATTTGGGTATGTTTAGTTATTAATTTAACAATTAACTGATCAATTCGTAAATATTAGTTAAATACTTTGTAAAATGAAAAAAAAAAATGTAAGAACTATGTTCTTGTGGTATTTTTAAGGACTTTATAGTAATTTATTTTTGTCGAACAAAAATATAAACCAAAAAAAAAATTATTGTATTTTTTCAAAACCAGATTTTAATCATTTAAACGAAGATTAATATTTGTTGCATTTTTATTGTATTTTTCAAATTCATGGTTAATCAAACTTTATTCAGGAGAGGAGGTTAAATAATTTGTACTTTTTTTTTTTGTAATTTTTTTTTTTTAGGGGGGTTGTGTTTCAATAATTAAAAACTTTAGAAAGGTTCTTTAATTGTAATATATAGAACTGTATTGTATGGTAATATTTTTATACTTTGTTTTATTGTTATCAACCTAATTAAAGCAACAATAAATCAAAAATATTCATGTTTAAAAGATACAGCTGTTCCAAGGATACCGTGAAATTCTATCAATATCAAAGTTTGATGTTGATATAAAGATTTTTAAATATAAGAATATAAGAATAAGATTCTTAAATTGAAAATCTTTTTTCATAAAGGAGTTGAGATGAAAAATCATCTTCCTAATGTTATCGAAAAATAGATTCATTGGTAGAGGGTAATTATATTTCGTTTCTTAATGAATTTTTGATGTTTAGAATCATTTTGGGTTCTTAAAATTTATTTTTTGAAAATCAGTGTAAATTCTTGAATATTGTCTCATTTAGGAATTTTTTTTCAATATGAGCTTTATTATTCTCATATTGAACTTTTTAAAAAATTTATCAACATCAAAATTTGATATTGATAAAAAATTTCACTGTAGTTTTGGATTGACTGTCTCTGGCAAATTATGTGTTATTTAACTTGATTTTTTCATTTTTTTTTTTTTTTTTCAATTATGTCTAACAATTATTTTTTTGTTTCTATACTTCTATTTAACCTTATTCTTGTGAAAGTTACACTAATAGTATTTTGTTTTTTTAAAAAATACAAATAATAATTGACTTATTGTGATTTTTTCAAAAAATAAAGTTCTGTTTTTTTGTCAAATTAAAAATTTTTTAAAAAAAAATATCTTTGAATTAGTTAAAAATTCATCACTATTATTATTAAGATTAATTTTTTTATAAGATATTTTTACAATTATCATAATTTTATGAAATAAATCAATTTCAGCCAGAGAGACCCAGTTTTAATTGGTGAATTAAATTCCTTTAAAGGATTTGAATCGATATTTTCAAAGAATCAAATTTATGATAGAAATATCAAAATTGAAATTATTTTTTTCTTTTTTTTTCCTTTTTTTTTTTAATTATTTTTTTGATAAACAGGAATTAATTTGGAAATTTTTTTTAATTTTCAAGATCTCTAAAAACTAATGAAAATCATGTTATTCTATTGTTATTAAAAAGGTGACTTGATTTTAGAGAAATCATTTTGATTTCTATTGGGATTTTATTTGATCTTCAATTGAAGATCAAAATGAACAATGTTGTTATTTTTCTCAATAGGAGATTACTAAGAATTTTGGTTTTTCACTTTTTTAGAAAATATATTGATTTATTAGTTTTGATTCTGACTCAATTATCAACAATTCTTTGACGAACATTATTCTACTTATTTTTTTATTTGTTCTTCAAAGTTCAATTATATAAAATAATTGATATTTCAAAAAAATGTGGCTCCCCTTTGACTGTAACAAAGTTTATCATTGAACTTTTTAAGAATATTACGGTTTGTATCAATTATTGTGAAATTATTAATTATGGCAAATTGTATTCTATTAATTATGATTTTTTTCAACTTGCTTTTAAATTGAAAAAGATATTATAATTATTCCCTATTTTATGATAATTATTATTGAAAGTTGTACTTTCTGATTTTTGATCAATTTGAATACCATATAAAAAAGTTAAAAAGTTTTTTTGATGAATTTATTGGTCAATTAAATAGATATATCATGGATAGATATAAAAAAGATAACGATTTAACTATTGAATAAAAAAAATGATAATAATATCATTCTATTTTTAATCAATAAATAAAGTTATATCTATAATAATAATAGTGTTTAATGTTTTGGAAATAACCATATACATACATATATATATATATATATATATATATGTATAATAAGTTTAAAAAAGAATGAAAAAAAAATTGATATTAGAGAAGAAAAAAAAATAATACTAATAAATTAATCACCAATAAAATTGTTTAGCTAAAGCTAAAAAAATGAATAAGAAAAGTAAAAAAAATTCTTTCTTCAAAATATTCAGCCAAAAACAATAAATTTATATTATTTGTCTAAATCCATTTTTTTAACGACATCTTGTATCTCTCTAAATTTTTCATAAAAGACATTCAAAAGGCTTGTGTCGTCTAGTGAATACCTTAATTTTTCTTGTTCTGATTGTATAATAAAGTACCCATTAGATTTGCTAAGCTTGTCATTATATACCAGTTGCATTTGCGACTTGCCGATATCGAATTTTGTTACTGGGTTTTTACGATTTATTGGGTATACCAAAAACCATCTACTAACCAAGATGATTAATTTTTTCAAAGTTTTGCCTTTCCTTTTTTTAAAGATCTTTTTTTTAGGATCCCAATCTCTGACTACTGCACCTTCTGTTTGTAATACAATATTTTGGATTTCGTTGATCCTGAATGAGCGTATTTCTTTGATCTCAATATTATCGGAACTGAATTTACTATTCAAATGTTCATTCAGCGCGGTCAATTTATGGATCAAGAGATGTAAGTTTTTATTTTCCTTTTCAATTTTTCTCAATTTTTTATTGTTTTGGTTATTTTCTTCAGATCTTTTTAATTTTTTTTTCAAAGATTTCATTTTGTTCGTGTATCTTTCGATTTCGTTGTTTAAATCGCCTATTTGCATCTTCAATGTATTAGTAATCTTCAAGTTGTTTTCGTGTTCCAATTTTAGTTTTTTGTATTCATTTGTTTCAATGGATTTTTTATTTTTTGATTTTTCCTTTTCATCTTCTTCGTTTTTTCCTTTTGTTCCCCTTTTGCCCGTTTTTCTTTTTGTTCCTTTACCCTTCTTTTTTTTCCCTTCATTTTCTTCAGAATCGGAACTATTATCTTTCTTTTTTTCTTCATCTCGATTGGAGCTGTTACTGTCGCTGTTACTGTTGGTGCCCGGACTGGAGCTGGAACCAGAATCATCATCATCATCATCGGAATTAATCGATTTGGAAATTTTGTTTTGCAATACAGTATTTAGTTTCTTCATTTGTGCACATTTCATAACGAACACATCTGGTTCATTTTGAATTTGTTGTATTTGGGTAGCCAGATCATTAGTTTCGGCTACTTCATTATATTTTTTTTCAATTCTATTTTTTTCTTCCTTAAATCATTTAAATCACTATCGAATTTTTTCATTTTTTTCTTTAATTCCTTAATCACAACATCCTTTTATTTTTTTTCGATTTCAATTTCCTTGATGATTTTTTCATAATCTTCCTTAATTGAATTTAATTCCTTTGTTTGCTTTTCGTTTTCTAATTCCTCTTCATCTTCGAATTCCAATTCTTCTTCTTTATTTTGGAAGTTTTGAATGGCCTCCTCGAGTTCGTTTATTCGGTCTACTGCCCTAACGAGTCTGTGGGTGATGTTTTCCTTTTCGAAGATGATCTGTTCAAATTGCACGGCCTCATCTTCTTGGTTTTTTTTTCAATTTTGTTGAATGTAAGGAGATGTCTTGTAATTTGATCGACAATTTATTATTGGCTTGCGTTAATCTGGTTTTTTCTTTATTTAAATTATCCAGTTTATTGTTTAGTGTTTCAATTTTGTTGTTTAATTCCAATTTTTCCTTTTCAATTAATTCATACTTTTCCTTTAAATTTTTATTGATTTTTTTGATTTTGCTTTTGAGAATCGAATTAATAATTTTTTCATTTCCATTTTGTTCACTATTTTCTTCGTTATTTTCTTTTTTAGATTTTGATTCGGAATAGGAACTTGTGCTTGTGCTTTTGCCCTTTTCATCGTCGTAATCATCATCATCATCATCATCATCATCATTGTCATTATCTGAGTTTTCAAATTTGGATTGCAAGCTTTTTAAATAATTATTAAAAGTATTGGATTGTTCAATTTTCTTTTCATTAATTTCATTAATTTCATTTAAATTTCTGATCTTTTGCTCAAGAGTGGTCTTTTCTCTTTCAAGCTGATGAACTTGCTGTTGCAAATTTTCGCCCTTTTCAGATTGATCTCTTTTGGCTTCAGACAATTGTTTGTTTTGTTCAAAATACTGTATATTGTTTTCCTTTAATTCAACTATTTCTTGTTGCAATTCCTTCGTTTTGTTTTCGTGTTCTATCTTGTTGTTATTTAAAGTCTTTTTTGATTCGTTATATTTTTTTTTTTTTTTTGAATTTTTTGATTCAACATTTTCTTTTCATTTTTTAATTCATTGTTAATTTTTTCAATTTCATTGATTTTTTCATTTAATAATCCTTTCCCATCTTCGAATTTCTTTTTCATTTCTTCAACTTCTTTTTTGTTTAGATCTAATTGCTCTTTTAAATGTTTTTTTTCATTCTCTTTTTCATTCTTTTGATATTTCTTAATTTTTTGTTTTTTTTTTCAATTTTGCTATTTAATTCCTTTTCGTTTTCTTTACAGTATGTTTAATAACCAGTGTCCGCGTTTTAATATACTGTTAATTTCGTTTTATTTCCGCCGTTTTTTTATTTAATATTCCAAAAAAAATGAAAATTTTGGCATGGGGCTTCGCAGTGGGAAAGTATTTTGATCAAAAAAATGATAAAAATTTTAATAATTTTAACTCAAAAATTCAATCAAAATACCTTCCCATGTGACCAACCCACCCATAAATATTTACTATCTAACCCATTAGGTCACAATCCAAATAGATAGTAAAAATATTTGTGACTACAGTCAGTTTCACTTTTAAGGCACAAACTTTCAACGAAATTTAAGGCACAAAAAAAATCTCAAATTAAGGCAGAAAATTAGGAATTTTATTTTTTACAATTTATTTTACTAGAATTTGAATTTTGTGCTTTAATTTGAGATTTTTTTTGTGCCTTAAATTTCGTTGAAAGTTTGTGCCTTAAAAGTGAAACTGACTGTATTTTTTAATATATTAAATATATTAATTTTTTTTTAATTCAGATATCCAGATTTTACGATTATTTTCATAGGCTGGGCAGTTCCATTGAAAATGATCCAAATCTTCAATGATATCTAAATTATTTATTTTTTTACATATCTCACAATATTTTGATTTATTTTTATTCATAACATAAGAGTATCTATTTAAATAATTTGTAAAATTTCTGAGTTTTAAAATTGATGTTGAACCCTTAAATTGTAAATACCTTTGTTGTTTGTTTATTGAGTTATTTATTTAGATAATTTTAAAATATTTTTGGACTTTCCTGCTTGAGCTATTTTCTAATTGATTAATTCCCTGTGTTTATCCAATTCAATTTCTAATTCCACTAAGTTATTTGATTGCCAGTTAATATTTTCAAATTCTTTTTCTCTAAAAGATAGTTAATTAATTAATTCATTGAAACCAAGGGTTTCTTATTTTTGGATTAGTTTAAATCTTCTTTTATATATTTTTATTCTAACAAGATCAATTTTTGATTCAGTTTTATAAATAAGACTGGGAGATTGTGGGTTAATTAATAAAAAATTTGTATTTTTTTTATTAATAGAAGTATCAATATCTTTAAAATCTTTTTTTGCTAAATCAAATTATCTGTTCTTCTTAAATCAAATAAAAAATGAATTTAAATTTGTAATAAAATACAAAAGAGTATTCCACAAAAATTACCTCTAAGTTATAAACTGTGGTGATAATGTTAGTTGGAAAAAATTTTTTATTTTGAAATTCTAAAGAAAAAAAAATATTTTTTAATTTAATCTTTAGTTCTTAAGATGAAATAGAACCATTCTGGGAAAAATAATTTCTGATCAATTATCCAGTTAGAAATTTTGAAAAAATTTTTTTTAAGTGATTAATTTTTCCTTTTCAACAAAATTTTTTTTGTTATAAAAAAAAAATTTTATGAAAAGAGTATTATTTTCCCAGAGAATAAATATATGACTGTTATGAGAAAAATGTTATTGACAGAAAAATAGTTGGACACCATTTTTAATTGGGAAAATTAGTAAATTTGGAAATGAAATGCTATTGAAAACTAGGTGAATTTTATATAAATCCAGGTTTAAATGTGTTGCAAGTTCATTAATCTGTGGCGTGTGTCTAATACTCATTTGAATGGTTGACAACTAAAGTAGATCATACTATTTTAACAAAAAACCAAGTTTTAGTAAAGTTTACTAGGAATTCAGAAAATGTTAATTTTTAAACTTGCTTTAGATTATAAAAGATAAGGTTTTGAAAAAGTAGAATCACATTAGTTGTTATTCTAAAAAGTAGATTATTGTTATTTTCTTTAGTTATTTCACAAACGAAACAAATTAAAAATAATTTTCAGTAATGTTCCGAATTAAAATTGCTTTCCTGCTATTTTTCTCTCAACAACATTTTTCTCACAAAAGTGATCGGATCAAAATTGGAATAGGTAAAAAAGTGAAAATTGTTCTACTTTTTTTCCCATCAAAATACCGATTTTTTTTCTTGGGTGTTTAAATTGTTTACAATTTTCAAAAATTTTAAACGGAAAACCGGTTTTTGCTTTTTTCGCGTATAAAAAATCCAAAATAAAAACGCTTTCAACGAGTTTTAAACGAAAAAACTTCCAAACAAACGGAAAAACGCGAATTTCCGTTGAATATGCACACTTTTAACCGAATTACGTACTACCTGTGTAGAAAAAAAATGTGTATTTTTGTATATAGAACATAATGTACACACAAAACAAGAAAAGAAAAGTTTTGAAATAAAAAAAAAAAAGAAAAATAAAATAAAAAAAAAATTAATATTTTATTCAGAATGTTTAATCATTATTTATGATTATTTTTCTTCTTCTGTGGTGGTTGAACTTGAACTGTCCCCGGTGCTTAAATTTAATTTATTCAAGTTAAGGTTGTTCTCGTCCTCCTGTTCTTCGTCTGCATCAATATTTTGAAGCTTTAAATATTGGTCAGGGTGAATTTGTTCAACTTTCAAGATCATTTCAAAATATAGTTTGGATTCAAGAAATTGTGGCCAGGTGTCTGTAAACATTAAATTTACAACTTCGTTAAAGGCCTCATCAAAAACATTATCTGGTATCTCTTCTTCAGCTTCTTTTTTGCAGGTGTTGATTATGTTGTTGCGAACGTGACTTGAGATATTGATGATTAAAGGCGAATTATTTTCAATAAAATTTTTCAGCATATATTCGATCATTTTGGAATATTTTTTCTTTTTCTTGTTTTTTTTCAAGCTTTTGAAAGCCTTGAAAGTACGATAAAATAAAATATTTTCAACAGAGTAATTTAATTTGGAATAATTAATCCAGTACTTGACTGTTTCTGCACCTTCGATAATTTTTTGAAATTTATGAAAAGTGCTTGAATTGTTCGCACCATTCAATTGGTTGTCCTTCTTTATTTGCTTTTTCGTCTTTTCAAAGCACGTTGACCAATAAATAGGGTATGCAAACGAGATCGTAAATTGGATAAATGTGATAGCAACAAATTCCCATCTGATATGATCATAATTACTTTCAGGATAGATCGGCAGATAAAGGAAGAGGATATATAAGCCTAAGTTGATTATCGACATGTTGATTTCATTTTTTGTTTTATACGTGTCTTTGATCTTTCGAATGAGAAACGTTGTGATCAGTAAAATTAAGATATTTGGCCAGATAACGATATAATGGAAAATTAGCCCCCAATGGAAACCATCTTTTTCACAGCTACTTTCCAATTTCAAATCAGTTAGATTTGTCAGCAGAAAAAAAACTAAATGGAAAAAAAGAAAGAGGATCGAAAGTGCCTTTGGCATGAATCGTTCATAGACACGTGTTTTCCTTTTGAAAAATTGTTTTTCAACCTCTCGCAGTTTGACATCAAGGTCCAATGTGTTTAAATACTCGTTACACATTTTGCTTGATTTTTCATTCATATTGCCTTTTTGATCTTTTGAGTTCGAAGTTTTGCTTCCACTCATAGTGTTTGCTGTAATATTTATATACATTCTTTTTGCTGATTCCAATTTTCGTCTAAACAAAAATGGTTCCAAAAATGTGACAAATTTGAATTGAATTTGCATGTTAAAGTGGGTATATTTGGGGTTATTTTTGTTTGTTGGTTGGTTGGTTGGTTGGTTGGTTGGTTGGTTGGTTGGTGAGTGAAAAAATAGGGAAAATACAGTTTTTAATTGTGAAACAGAATGTTAATGCAATTATCAGAAGAATGACAGAAGGTGTAAAAATCAAAATTAACATGAATCAATTGAAAAAAAAACACATCAAAAAGAAAAAAAAGCTGTAGTCCTTAATTGTTTTGATTTTTTTAAAATGCCTTTAATTATTTCATAATAAAAGGAACTAAATTAACACTTGGTTTTGAATATGAAAAATAAAAGAATTATAATTCTTAATCAAAGTCTACAATTCTAAAAAGAATATAATATTCTAACTTCTTTAATGATTTGTATATAATCTTGGTTAAAATTCCTGGGTATTAAAATAAGTCCTGATATCATTCCATTACCTGTAAATATATCAAAACAAATTATAAAATCAAATCCTTCACAGGTAGGACGTAATCGCGTTAAAAGTGTGCATAAAACAACGGAAATTCGCGTTTTTCCGTTTAAGTGGGAGGTTTTCCCTTTAAACCTCATGAAAAGAGTTTGATATTCGATTTTTTAAACGCAAAAAAATTAAAAACCGATTTTGCGAATAAAACTTTTAAAAATTGAAAACGCTTTCAACACCCAAGAAAAAAAATCGGTATTTTTAGCTGAAAAAATAAGTAGAACAATTTTCACTTTTTTACCAATTACAAGTTAGATCAGATCACATTTTTTTGAAAGAAAAATGTTGTTGAGAGAAAAATAGCAGGAAAGCAATTTTAATTCGGAACATTACTGAAAATGATTTTTAATTTGTTTCGTTTGTGAAATAACTAAAGAAAATAACAATAATCTACTTTTTAGAATAACAATTAATGTGATTCTACTTTTTCAAAACCTTATCTTTTATAATCTAAAGCAAGTTTAAAAATTAACATTTTCTGAATTCCTAGTAAACTTTACTAAAACTTGGTTTTTTGTTAAAATAGTATGATCTACTTTAGTTGTCAACCATTCAAATGAGTATTATACACACGCCACAGATTAATGAACTTGTAACACATTTAAACCTGGATTTATATAAAATTCACCTAGTTTTCAATAGCATTTCATTTCCAAATTTACTAATTTTCCCAATTAAAAATGGTGTACAACTATTTTTCTGTCAACAACATTTTTCTCACAACAGTCATATATTTATTCTCTGGGAAAATTACACTCTTTTCTCTTCATAATACTTTTAATTGATCACAAAAAAAGTTTTTTTAAAAAGAAAAATTATCCCCTTAAAAAATTAAAATTTTTTTTTTACAAAATTACTAAATTGGAAAATGTGATCAGTAATTATTTTCATGATGTGAATTAATATTTCCTCTTATGACCAAGACAATTTTTAATTTTTTGGAGATCGATTTTTGGCTTAAAAAAAATTTTTTTTTCTACTTAACACATTATTACCAGTTAATAGCTTCTAAATTGTTATTAACTATAGAATCTTAGGTTGTTGTTTCACTACAAAAAATCTCATGACTTTTCTCAAGCTTTCAGTCTTTTCAAACTTTCAAACAATTTAAAAACCTTTCAAACACTTCTCAACACTTTCAAAGAGGAAATACTTTTCAAAACTGATAAGCTTTATAAAAGTCACGAGATTTTTTGTAGTGTTTGTTAAAAAAATAATTTCATTTTTTATTATTTACTTTTTCCAAAATTGTTTTCAAATAAGATTTTTGTTGCTTTTTGAACCAAAATCACCACTTTATACATTTTTTGAAAAAATCATTCTTTGTTTCCTTGTGGGTCCAAAATCAAATTATGTTGTAACATAGGTAATAAATCTTTTGATATTTTAATTAACTTTTTGAGAATTAAAATATTCTTTTTTAAATTCACCCATTCTAACCTAATGATAATTTACTTCAACACAAAAAGGGGTCAACAGTCAACAAAGAGAAAATATTAATACACAATCCACTTAGCCGATTTAAATCAATGTTTTTGATAAATTTACTTTAAATAATCAGTATTAATTTTTACTTCTATTTTTTTATGATCGATCAAAAAAAAATGTTTTTTTGATAGGTATTTGATTACAATAAAATAAATTTTATTTTTTTTTTTTTTTTTTTTTATTGTTGAGGAGAGGTGATTCAACAAAATTACCTCCTATTTGCCTGAAACTCTAAAATTGTATTTAGGGTTTTTTTATCCTAACTGTAATGTAAGCAGGATTACAGCTCAAAGGATATCTTTTCTTTAAAAAAAGAAAAGAATAAATTATTTCGGAAAAAAAGACAAGAAAAAGAGAAAGAAAAGCAAGAAATGAAAGAGAGTCAAAAAATAATAGAAAAAAAGAAAAAACTTTCAGTGAAAAGTTTTTTTTTGTGCCCCAAGTGTTGAATGGGCTGGTGGTTGTTTCCTTTTATGTCGTTTTTTTTTGGATCGCCACCATAGGTTGTTTTAATAAAGAGTTCTAAATATTTGAACAACTATAGATCAAATGAAAAAAGGCTGTTTATTAAATTTTGATTTAGAACTTTATAGATGGGTTGAATCTAAAAAGCTCTGGTTTTTAAGAATAAGATTTGGTTTTCGAAATTTTCTTTTCGGTTGCTTTGCTTTTTTTTTTTTTTTTTTTTTGTGTTATTTTTTTTTTTTTTTTTTTTTTTTTTTTTTTTTTTAAGTTTCCCAAATCTTGTTTTCGCAAAATCCCAGTACAAGATACCGACTCGACAGCAAAAATCCAGTCAAAGTAACGACTCGACAGATAGTACGGAAAGTTCAATTCGGTTCACTTTGGTTGGTTTCAGATCGCATTCGTTGGATTCAGTTCAGTTGCATAATCCCTCGTCGAAGATCTGATCATGAACAAGTTTGGTTGGGTTAGTCATGATCAGGTCAACCAATTCTTATAATGATTTTTTATACTTTTTACCTTTCCCAAACACCTAAAAAAACAAAAAGAGAAGGAACATAGAGCCCAAGCAACTTAAGAAAGGAAATTTGGAAAAGGTAAAAAGTATAAAAAATAAAATAAATTTTATTTGTAAATTTTAGGATTATTTCAATTTTTGGTCACAGGCCAAATAAAAATAAATAAAATAAATTATTATATCCAATTATTTTAATTTGATATTTTATTTGTTAATTTTTTTCAGTTCCAATAATTAAAAAATTTTAGAGTAGTAACTGTTTTGGAAAAAAAGTGAAACAGGGAAAAAAAGTGAAACATACACTTTTTTTTTTAATTGGCAAAATTAATAAAAATTGAAAAATGAGCAAGTTTGACTGAAACAGCCAATAAAGTTACCAGAGATTGAAGATACTCAATCAACCTTATTGTCATTGAATATTACTAAATTTGAATATTTTCATTTTTGATTAAGTAGAAAGCCAATTTTTCAATTTTTCACATTTTTAATTGTAAACATTACTGAAAAATGAAAATTTATTTCAATCAAAAGAAGAAACAAATTAAATTCAGAGTGTAATTCTTTATTGTTTTCTGAACCAAACTAACAATAACAATTTATTTATCCTTTAAAAGTTAGATTCCTCAAGTAGTTTTCTTGATCTCAAAAATAGTCAAATTTTTCAACAATTTTTTATTATTGAATTAATCAAATCAAAACCTTGATTATAAGGTAGTTGTGTAAAAACTGTTATTCGGATTAATCCTCCATATTGTTTGTTATCTTTTAGTTTTTTCTTTTTTTCTTGTTCAAATCTTTTCATTTTCAGTAATGTTTACAATTAAAAATGTGAAAAATTGAAAAATTGGCTTTCTACTTAATCAAAAATGAAAATATTCAAATTTAGTAATATTCAATGACAATAAGGTTGATTGAGTATCTTCAATCTCTGGTAACTTTATTGGCTGTTTCAGTCAAACTTGCTCATTTTTCAATTTTTAGTAATGTTGACAATTAAAAAAAAAGTGTATGTTTCACTTTTTTTCCCTGTTTCACTTTTTTTCCAAAACAGTATGATAAATAAAGAAATCTCAAAATTAAACGCGAATTTTCGAAAAAACTCTCAATTCTACGCGGTCGCAACGCATGTCAACCCCGGTTTTTTTAAAGTTTTTGCGTTGTCAAAATTGTCATACCTGTGTTTTTAAAACTAACTGTTGAGAGAAAAATGTTGGAAACAGAAAAATAGTTGGACAGCAATTTTAATTCGGAACATTACTGAAAATGATTTTTAATTTCAATCGTTTGTGAAATAACTAAAGAAAATAACAATAATCTACTTATCATTATAACCATTAATGTAATTCTACTTTTTCAAAACCTTATCTCTTATAATCTAAAGCAAGTTTAAAAATTAACATTTTCAGAATTCATAGTAAACTTTACAAAAACTAGGATTTTTGTTAAAATAGCAATGATCTACTTTTAGTTATCAACCATTCAAATGAGTATTCTACACATACCACAGATTAATGAACTTGTAACACATTTAAACCTGGATTTATATAAAATTCACATAGTTATCAATAGGATTTGATTTTCATTTTCAGTAATGTTCCCAATTAAAAATGGTGTCCAACCATTTTTCTGTGTCCAACATTTTTCTCTCAACAGTAAACAAATTTTTATATGAACTTTGTAAAAAAAAAAAAAAAACTACAGACAGCGAATCAAGCAATGACTGAACAAAGACTTTAATCAGTGTTTCAAAATATAATCCATGGTTATTTTTCTTCTTGTTGTTCCAATGGAATATATCCTATTTACTGCCTAATAGTATACCTAAGTTCAAATCACTTTTGACAGTACACTTCTTGAGGTTTATGTTAATTTTAAAATTAAGAATGTAATTTGTTCATTTTTTTGTTATTTTCTCAATTTTTTCTGATATTTTTTGGTTTTTTGATAATTAAAAAAAAGTTTACCAAAAAATTAACTCGATTTTTTAAGGGACTAATCTCTATTAAATTTTTTTACCAAAATTTAATAGAAATTGAGAAAATTTTTTTTTAATTAATTAGATTTGAAAAATACTTTTTATTTTCGATATTAAACAGATTTCGAGAAAATAAATCCTTACTATTGGTTGTAAAAAAATGTAACAAAATTTTCATTCAGCTTATCACAAAAAAAGGGTTTTAAAATTCTGTAAAAATTCAATTTTTTAATTCTAAAAACGAGACCAAATTATTAATTTTCTCTTTTAGAATTGGGGACTTTAATGATTTATTTGAATTCTTTGGAATGTGATTATTTTGGAAAGCGGATTGAATATTTTGGTCTTTTGATTTTACAATTAACAGTATTAAGAAATTGGTCAAAAAAAAAATAATAGAGATTTGTACCTTAAGACATATTTTCCGATTAGATCCTTCATTTTTAGAATTTCAATTTTAAATATTACAACTTTTTGAGAACATTATCAGATTTACTTTTTATTTATTGTCAGTTTCTTTGATTGGTTACTGTCTGGTTCTTCTATAAAACACAAAAAAAAATAAAACAAAGGTTTTTCTTTTGAAACACGGATTATACTTTTTGGCACTGATTATTTTGACAAAAGTACATGTGTTTTTTACTTTTCCTGAAATTTAATCTTTTGATTCCATTTATTGAATTAGTAAATTTTGTGTCCAAAAGTTTCTTTAGGGTATTTGACTAATAAATTAACCGAGAAAATTTCCAGTTCATTTTTCTTTTTTATTTTGACTATTACAGCCAATTTAATCAACCTATGAACTTTTTATCAAATACTTATGTAATATAACCTGAAACAAAAAATTCACAGGTTGAAAAAATTGGCTATGTAAATTTAAAATAATAGATGCAAAGTTGTTTGAATGTTAATTAATTTATTGTTTTTTTTTTTCTGCTTCTTGTTGGTGTACATTGAGTGAAAAAAGATTCCAGAAATGAAAGTCAGATTTGGATAATTGAAAAAATGAGAATCTGAAAAATTTTTTCCCTTTTATTTTCCAAATTCATTTAGTAATGAGAATTCTCAAAAAAGATTTTCAAAATTACACATAAATCAGCAAAAGTCTTGTAAATTGTAAATACTATTTGTTTTAGAAAAATTGATCACTGAATAATATTTTCATCCAACTTTCTGTTAACTGTTGAAAGAAAAATGTTGGAAACAGAAAAATAGTTGGACAGCAATTTTAATTCGAAACATTACTGAAAATGATTTTTAATTTCTTTCATTTGTGAAATAAGTAAAGAAAATAACAATATTCTACTTCCTAGAATAAGGGTTAATATAATTCTACTTTTTCAAAATCTTATCTTTTATAATCTAAAGCAAGTTTAAAAATTAACATTTTCAGAATTAATCGTAAGCTTTACAAAAACTTGGATTTTTGTTAAAATAGCAATGATCTACTTTTAGTTATCAACCATTCAAATGAGTATTCTACACATACCCCAGATTAATGAACTTGTAACATATTTAAAAATGGATTTATATAAAATTCACATAGTTATCAATAGGATTTGATTTTCAAAATTCAGTCATGTTCCCAATTAAAAATGGTGTCCAGCTATTTTTCTGTGTCAAACATTTTTCTCTCAACAGTAAATAAAATTATTTCTGTTAAAAGCAAATGAAAATTCAAATACTGGTATTTGAATTATCAATGGGATATAATTTTCACTTTATTTTCCTTATTATTCTTTTATGATAGAGTTTTCAAATGAAGTAGGTTTCAATTTCACATCACGATCATAAAAAAATTTTTCCAAAAAAAAATTAAATATTCGCTAATTTTACTCATTTTAATAACTTTTATTAGAATTAACACTATTTTTTAATAAAAGATCTTTGATCAGTAAATATTTTTAAAGATATTTTACAATTTAGGTTGAAAAATCCAAGGTTCTATTAAGATATTTTTTTTCAATTTTAATATTAAAACATTTGAATAATTTTTTTCTTCTCAGCTAAGAGGTCATTTTATTATACTTTAAAAGTATTTTAAATCTAATGAATATACTTCAAATGGATAATAAATTATTTGGACTATTAAAGAATAATTTGTTGATTTAAATTTGAAAAAATATTTTTGTTTTTGAGTTTTCTGTTTATTTGGAAAATCAATAGATTTTCCGTTAGGTTTTTACTTAATTTTTGAAATAAACCGAAAATTTCAGAAATTTTCGGTTTATTTCTTTAATTAAAAAAAAAACATAATCACTCGAGGCACTTGATGGACACTTCCGTTAGGTTTTTTTTAATTTTTGAAATAAACCGAAAATTTTAATAAATTTTCGGTTTATTCCAAAAAAAAAAAAAAAAAAACGCAGTTAGCTTTTCCAGAGTTTTCTGTTTATTTATAAAATCAATAGATTTTACATATAAAACAGAAAATATCAAGAAAAACTAGGCACTCTAAGGACACTCTACGTACACTCTCAATATTTATCATCAGTTATTTTTTTTTCTGTGCTTGAGTTTTTTCAGATGAGTAGAGTGTTTTCAAAACTATTAGTTATTATCTCTTCAAAAAAATATCCTAAAGTTGCGTTTAATGAAAATTCATTATCACACCCATTTCAAAATTTTTACCCCGAAATAAAACTTTTTTTCTTGACAAGAGACTTTTAAAAACCGTGGTACTATTAACAACAATAAATACAACAGCCTCAGGATTTTTAAGAAGTGGAATGTTGATTATATTGTGAATTAGCTCAATTAACAAGGGTTGGAATGATAATTGAAATTAAAGTTTTTTCTCACTTTTTTTTTTCAATTTTATTTTTTCATACTAGTGATGTTCAACAAGTGATGTCTTAATATTTTAAGTTTTTGTACTAAATTTGTCATTTTTCCAAAAACTATAAAACTTTTCCAATCTACACCGACGGGTTGAGGTTTTCAGTCAACAAACTTGGGGGTTTTAATAGCAAAAAAAATGATTTAATAAAACAAATAATAAAATATTTGGGGTTGTTTTTTTTTTTTTCTAACTGAAAATTATTTTCAATTTTTGAATTTCTGTTTCTTCCCCAAACAATTTTATTCTATTTTTAAATTGAATTTTTTGCTCTTAGAACCACCATATTCGTTAATAAAAAACCTCTCCCGTTGTAGACGTATTGAAAAAGTATTTTCGTTTTTCGAAAAATTACAAATTTAGTCTAACTTAAAATATTAAGACATCGCTTTTTAAACATGTGTTGTGGTATGAGAAAAAAGGCAATTAAAAAAGAAGTGAAAATTTTAAATCATTTATAATTCCAACCACAGTAATAGAATTCTGAAAATCTATTCTCTAAATGAATTTCCCTCTTTAGGAATTGTTTTTTTTGATGTTTTCTTGGAATTTTTTTCGATTTTTAATATTCAAAAGAGAATGTAAATTTTGATACTTTGATTTGCATAGGACAGAAAAATTGATTTTACTATTATTTTCCAATTAAAAAATGAAAATTTTTAGTTAACATTACAAAATATTTTTCTAATTTATAAGTTGAAGTAAAAACCAAAAGATTTTCAAAACATCGTTTAAAAAGAATCTTTTGAGACCACCAATTAAAGTTCCTTACTTAAACTCAAAGATAAAATTTTTACTCTGCTAATTTGATTGTGGCAGTAACCATTGTGAAAAAAATTTGGGTCATTAAAAAAAATTGAGTCAATCAAAAATTTGTTTTCGTTTTTTTAAATAGTAAATATTAGTAAAATGATTTTTGATCAAAGGAAAATTTTGTGAACAAATCTTATATTTAAGAAAAACCAAAGACACTATCAATAATAATTTTCAAAGGTAAAATTAAATTGTTACATTTCGACCTTTTAGAATTACTGTGGAACTCTAAAAAACAAAAATTGAATTTTCATTGTCAACTTTACTAAAAATAAGAGAAATATTTAATAGGAAATATTAAAATCTATTAATTCAATAAGATAGTTATCATTGTTAATGAACGCAAATTTATCACGGTTAATCTTAAATAACCTTTTAAATCAAATTGAATAATAAAATCTTCCAAAAAAGATGTTTTTTCGAAAGAGATTGTTTTCCACTAATGTTTACAATCAAAACTTCAAAATACCGAAATATCAAGATTTCAGAAACCATTTAAATTCTTAAAATCCCCTTAGACAAACCTTAATTTAAAACGGTTATTAATTTTTAGTCTTCCCAAACACTGATTAACTAGATCTTGGAATGTAATCTAATAAAAAAAAATCAACGTTTTTAGTTAAGTTTACAATTAAAATACAATTTTTGTATTTTTAGAGTCCCACAGTAATTATAAAAGCTCAAAATGCAACAATTTAATTTTACCTTTGAAAATTATTATTGATAGTGACCTTGGTTTTTCTTAAATGTAAGATTTGTTCATAAAATTTTACTTTGATCAAAAATCATTTTGCTAATATTTACTATTTAAAAAAACGAAAACAAATTTTTGACTGACCCAATTTTTTTTAATGACCCAAATTTTTTTCACAACACTACAAGGAAAATTTAAATACCTAAAATTAAAGTTAGCCAAAACTATACATTGGATTTCAGTTATACTTCTTTTATAAATTATTTTTTCAAAGTTATCATAATTTTATGTAATAAAAAAAGGATAGCTTTTAAACTCTTGAAAATCTGAATACCCCCCTTTTCAAAAATACCGACTTTTGAAAAAAACACCTATTTTCAGGGTATTTTTTTATTAGAAAAAGTTGAAATGAATTAATTTTTGATTGAACATTAAGATTGAAAAAAGAATATATGTTAAAGCAATTTGCAGAAAACAATCGGGAACGTATATAAAAAACTCAAACATGGAAAAAAATAAAATGATAAAAAATATTCTAAAAACAGATAAAAAATCAGATTTTCAATTTAATTTAGCAATATCTTTTGATTGAAATATTTTTGTGCTATTTTCAAATTGAAAAATATGTTTCATTTTTGACTCTTAGAAAAATACTTGAAAATTATCTCTCTACTAAGTCAATTAAAAAATTCAAAAATTTTACAATTAAAAATGAAAAAAATATTACTGAAAAATTTCATTTTTTTTTCAATTCCTATTAATATCTATTAAAGTTGTAAACCTCATTGAAAATTGTTATCTATAATAATGTTTATTATATGAGTGTATTTCAAAAATACAAAATTTAGAGATTTTTTTTTGAAAAAATTTTCCTTGTAGTGTAGTGTAGTGTAGTGAATGGTAATAATTAAAATTCATTTAATCATTGGTAAATAACAGTATTTCAAATTTTTTTTCTCTGAGTGAAGTTCACTTCAAAACAAAAAGGTTACTTTTCCAAAAAAAAAAATACTTTTTGTGTATTTATTTCAAAAGTTATGATTTTTAACAGTGTGATTGGCTCCCATATTTCTCTTTGTTTGTTTCAATTTTTGTTGTTTTTTTTTTTTATACAAGAAAAAATAAAATTCAAACTTATTTAAAAGGAAAAGATAATATAGCCTGATGGCTCTTGCAGAATAAAGAGCTATAAGGGTATTTTGGCCAACGATCAGTACATACCAAAATGATCTGCATTTAACATCAAAAACATCACTATTATGAAAGCAGAAAATAACCAAACTAATCCCAAGGCATAGCAAGTAATAAAATGAGACAGCCATCGATCTAGACTATGTTTTTTTTGTGAATCGTTTTTTTGTTTAAGTTTGGTTAATCCAATCAGGAGAATTATTGGTAATTCAGAAAAAAAAGACAACAGAATAGATTTCAAAAAGGAAGTGAATTACTTTAATTGGTTGGTACTTCCTTCTTTTACGAAAAATGGTGAATAACACAACCCCAAATATTAATAAAAATCCAACAAAGGCCCAATAAATATCAAACATTAAAAAAGAATTGCTTTTTTGTAAAATGGATTAAATTATAAAAATAAATTCTGTAAAAACTTTGCACACAGTTTGACAAAAAAGTTTTAAAAATTATTACGAAAAGTAACAGTTGTATGACTATAATTCTTACAACGATTTTTAGGAATTTTGGAAAAATGCAAAATATTATTCATCAAAAATATTTTCTTTAAATGTTTATTTTCAATGGCTTTATAGATTGAATGGGGTTGTATACAATTATTGGAGTGTGTTAGAAAAGTAAAAAATTGTTTATAATTGAACAAAGAATGAGTATTTTTTTTAAATGCGAAAAATCAGATTTAGAACTTGAAAATAATAATTATGATTTACTTTTTGGTTGTTCTTTCAAGACTAATTCCATTTGGAAATTTTCAATGTGTTATGAACGAAAATTGTAAGATGTGATTGAGAAAAAAAAATTTAAAGTATTCAAAATACTATTTGTTGTGAAAAAGTGGAACAAAATTTTGATTTAATTGTTTGAAAAAAAAGATCTTATCAATCAGGTATTCTGTTCAAATTTTTAGATTACAGAGCCAACAATAAATTCTTAATTTAATCTTATAGAATTCTATGCTTTGATGATTTATTTTAATTCTTGGGAAGGTGATTTTTAGAGAAAGTGGAAAAAAAAATTATTGATCTTTTCATTTTACACTTAATAGTAGTTTCAAAATATAATCTTTTGTCTTTTTTTTTTTTTTCATGTTGTTCCAATGTAACACATCCAACAAACTACTCAATGGTATAAGTAAGTTCAAATCAATTTTGAAAGTAAACTCCTGACTTGATTTTAAGTAAATTTTCAATTAGAAAGGTAATTAATTTCATTTTTTTCAATCAAATTTTCTCAGTTTTTTTGGAGAATTTTTTTGTTTTTTAAAATTATTAGCAAAAATTTAGACTGATTTATTGAGACAAGTTTTCGCATTTCGACCATTTATTTTTTTCGAATTTCTTTTGAAATAATAGACGGTTTTGAAATCAATACCAAGTTTAATTAGGGTTTATTGTTGAGTTTCTTTGATCAGTTAAGGCATCAAGTTTTTTATAACATAAGAAAAACAGGCTGTCTATTGTGAAACAATGGTTTAAACTATTCTGAAGATATTAGTTTAACAACAGTAGTATTTTTTGTAACTGAAAATATAATTTGAGTTTCTGAAAAATAATATCGAAAAAAAAAGTTTCAAAAACAAGGGCAAACAGGAGAAAAAGAATTCGATATCGTCAGAAATAAATAAATAAAACATTATTATTATTTGATAGTAACATATTCAATCTTGAGGCTTTCAAAAAAGAGATTTCATTACTGGTATGAATTATTAATGAGAAAAAATTTTCACTTCCTTTTTAATATCCCTTTTCATAATAGTTACGTTTCACATTTTACAACCTATTTATTTGAAAACTCTATTTATCATCGAAAAATAATTCCCAAAAAAATAACTCGTTACACAAGTGTAAAATTTTTTTTTGAAAATTTTTCCAAAATCGAAAATTTTTTAAGAGTGAAAAATCATTTCACAATATACCCCCTAAAGGAAATATGAAATCTATTTTCCAATATCTTCAAAAATAGAGTTTTTATTCACAAAAAGTGAAAAAAAATCATATTTTTTTTCTATTAAAATTACTAGAAAAAAAATGATTTTTTGATTTTTATATCTATTTTTTTTTCATTAATTTTTTTTTTTAGTGGATAATAATTCCCCAAAAGATATATGTTTTATACAGTTATATTTAGTGATATGTTTTTTAAAAAATTAACATTGATTAACATATTATTAGGAAATATAAAAATTATTTTTTTTTGAAAAAAAAAAAATAAAAATACTAAAAAAAAAAAATTTACTAAATATTTGACTTTCTGAATATAAAGTGATGAAAAAAAATCATTTTTTTTTTACTAAACAGGATGTTTATTGTGATTTGATATTTTTTGTACCTAATTGGAAGAATTTTTTTTTTTTTTTTTTGTACTTTTCTAATAAAATTTAGATTTTTTGATTTTTTTTGATTTTAAGCTCCTTCTAACTTTTTTCACACAGACATTTTGATGGTCGCCCCAACGGGACAGAATAACTGGAATATTGATTAAAAAAAAATGCCAAAAAAAAATTAAAAAAAACCTAAAATAAACTGATTTGGCATCGATTGAAATTTTGTTGAAAAAAATCTACTTTTTTTGGGCAGCCGGTACCCCCTATTAATTTATAATTCTCAAAATTTCCAATTATTCTTAAAAATTACTCAAAATTACTCAAAATATCATAAATGACATTTTAAAATTATTTTTACTAAAAATTTATTGAATTTTTTGAATTAAATGAAGAAAAATATTAATACTGAAAAATTGTGAGTAATATATATATATATATATATATATATATATATATATATATATATAAATATATATATAAAAATTAAAATATTAAAATAATAATAAATTGAACGATTAAATTAAATTGTTTTCATGATGTGGTTGGAGGAAGAGAAGTTTGGATTTGGCACTGGTTTGATGATCTTATAATTGCTGTATGGGCTTTTGATCATTTTTTGGGGTGTATTATTAATATATAAATTATGTCTTTCATATATTAATAATTTAATTTAATTGTTAAATTGGTTATTATTTAAACATAAAATTTAAGATATATATATATATATATATATATATATAAAGAATTTGTTTTTGAATTCAAAAAGTAAAAAAAGCTTGATAAAAATTGATAAAAATCTAATTTAAAAATTAAAAAAAGTAAAAAGAAAGAAAAAGAAAAAGAAAAGAAAAAATTAATTAATATTTAAGAAACGTGGCAAATGTGGAATAAACCACCTATTTTGTATAAATTTGATTTTTTTTAATAATTCAAAATCTGAATCATCATTAAAATCATAAAAATTATCAGCTATAATTGATATTTTTATTTGTTTGTCAATTTCGTTTGTTTTATCCTGTGAAGATTCATCATTACAACTTTTAAGAACAATAATAAGAATGAGAAGAAGAATAAATAAATTGAAATATAATTCATTTTAATTAAAGAGTAAATATCCAAGAGAATAGTTAAAAACTTACAAATACTCTAATAATTTTTGATCCATGTGAAGATTTATTTTGAAAAAACGTGGGTCAATCTGATTTTGCACTTCAATTATTTGCCTCTTTAAAACGTTTTCTTTTGTTTCTTTGGACTCTATATCAATTTCTTCAAGGTCTTGTGTCGCTTGATTGTTGTTTGATTGATTTTCTGAAATATCATGTTCTTTTTCTATCTCCATTTTTTTAGTACTGTTTGAAGTGTTCTCTCTTTCTTGGTCATTTTCTTTACATAAAGAATCACTCCATGTATCCGGAATAAAATTGATAATATTCCTAAAATCATCTGGTTGAATTAAATAAAATTTTCTTGGATTTTCAAAATAAAAAAATCTTTTGTTGATTTCCGCTTTTATTTTTTGTTCTAATAAGCACGTACCCTTTGAACTATTTTGTATAATTTCACGAATAAATAAATACTCATTATCAAATGTATAAACAAAATTTCCCACTTTAAAAAGATGTGAATTGAATGTTATTTCTTTTAATCCCACAAAATTATTAAAATTAAAATTAAAAAAATTAAAAATACTAAATAATTCTTTTGAAATTTTGAAATTATATTTGTTTTTTTCTTCAAGATTCAATTTTTTTTTTGAATTCTCATTTATTTTTCGAAAAATTTCTCGCTCAATGAAGAATTTCAAAAGTGTGAAGCCCCCTTTTTTGATTTGATATTTTTTAATTTTGAAGTGTTGATGATATCTCTCTAATGCGAAAAAAAATGTAAAAAGAGAACCATTTTCTCTAATACTTTGTGGAAGATATCTTAGATAGTGTAAGTTAGGATGTTTTAATATATTACACAATTTATTTTTATTTTTCTGCTTACAGTCAGTTTCACTTTTAAGACACAAACTTTCAACGAAATTTAAGGCACAAAAAAAATCTCAAATTAAAGCACATTTTTTGGAATTTTAATTTTCACAAATTATTTTACTAGAATTTGATTTTTGTACCTTAATTTGAGATTTTTTTTGTGCCTTAAATTTCGTTGAAAGTTTGTGTCTTAAAAGTGAAACTGACTGTAATTGAATTATTTATTAAATCAATGTCAATTTTGAGATTTTTTTTATAATTAAATATGTTTTTTAAATGAATTTTCTTTTTGTGATGTATTGATTTTTTAGATATTATTAATTTTTTACCAATTCGCTGAAAGCGTTTAAATTTCTGTTCTTCTCTTTTTTTTTTATTCACCGCTTTTGTTTTTTCTTCTTCTTTTTCAATATAATATTTCATTGAAATATTTTTGATCCTTTTCTTTCGAATATCAGTGATTTGTTTCATATTAATATCATGATCTTTTGTATCTAAATTCGGTTTTAATTTGAAATAATCTATTAATTCAATATGTTTAATTCGAAACCGAATACAAAAATCCTCTAATTCTAATTCATCATTCTCACATCGAGAAGGTAAATATAAATTAGATACAATTGAATTAAATAGATCTAAACATTCAAATATAATTAAATTTTCTTTTGAATTTTTTATACAAAGACCCAAAACCATTGAAAGTTCTAAACACTCAATTGCGGTTAAATCTTTTGGCTTATTGAAAGGATTTAAGGGTAAATTAATAAATTTAATATACGTATTTAAGGAATCGAGTTTTTTTGAAATTGTACTTATTTGACTATTTAAACGCTGTTTAATTGAATATAAACCATTTTTAAAAAGCCCCTCTAATAATAAATGGGCCCAGCAGATTGGAAATCTAGAAAAATCACAAGAATCAAATCCAAAAAAAATGTAGCCAAAAATTACAATTCTGGTGGAGAACACCTGTTTTTCTTTTTTCTATCTTCAAAATCTATAATTGTTTTTTTGATAATCCCCAGATCTGAAAAACTGTAGTATGTACTCTTTTTGAATTGTTTTAATTTGCATTGGATCACGTAAAACTGTTTTAACATCAAAATCGAAAAAATTTGAATCTTGGGATTTATTATCAGAATTAAAAGTGGAAAAAGAATAATTATCATGTTTCAAATTCGATTTAGTCGTGGATTTTAATACTGAATTAATTTTAGAATTAGAACTAGTGTTTGAATCAGAATTAGAGAGAGAATCGGTATTTGGACTTTTATTTAAATCATTACTTGGATTTTCGAAAGTTAACTTTTTACCCAAATTAAAAAATATATTTTTTTTATTAAGATTACATGATCGGCACATTGTTATACCACTTGAACTTAATTTTCCGGCTGCTTTTTGCTGTTCAACCGAATCCCCGATAATTTGATGAAAGATAATTTTTATTTTATGTTTGTATAAACAATTCATTTTAGATAATTGAAAAATTTCTTTAACAAATGGTAATGGAGCAGTTAAATTATAAATCGGGACATTTTTTGGGAATATTCATCAATAAAAAAATAGTTTTATCTTTCAACCGTGAACCGGTTTCAAAATTCTCAACAACGAGATAAACAGCTTTAACAGATTTTTTTTCTTGATGAATCATACGCTTGATCATCAATATAAATACTCAAGATGAATGGAGTTTCATCTTCTTGAAATATAATGTTTTTTTTCTTGATTGATTTAACATCGAAAATAGATGAGGGTACAAAATTTTTATCATAAACACTTGTGTTTGAATTAATCGGTTTTTTTTTTAGAATTTTTTTTTTTAAATCGGATTCTAAGATTAAATTGAAACAAAAAAAAAAATACTAATGTAAGGGATTTTTGTTTCTATTTCAATTAATTTATTTGTTGGGTCGACGACAAGCCAATTTGATTTATGTGTTTGAATTATATTAGGAGAGAGTTTTTTAAAAAAATACTTTTTATAATTATAACTACTTTTATTTAATTTGATCATAAAAAATTTCTCTAAAAGTATGGATAATTCTCTTTCATATTGTCTAGTTACGTTGTGTTTTTTGTTTAAATGAAAGAGATACAGTCAGTTTCACTTTTAAGGCACAAACTTTCAACGAAATTTAAGGCACAATAAAAATCTCGAATTAAGGCACAAAATTTTGTATTCTCGTAAAATAAATTGCAAAAATTAAAAATTCCAAATTTTGTGCCTTAATTTGAGATTTTTTTGTGCCTTAAATTTGGTTGAAAGTTTGTGCCTTAAAAGTGAAACTGACTGTATTCCTGGAATTCATTTATTTTTAATTGTTTGTTTGTGACAAATTGAATAGGGATAGCTTGGTTTTGAATATTTTTTTTATAATTTTCTAAATCAAAGATAAATGGGAATTTATTTTTAAAATAACTTTTATCTTCAATATTTATTTTTTATCACTTTTCGTTTCAGAACATTCTGATTCCAAATTAAGATTTTTAGAAAAATCATTTTCAGTAAATGTATAATTAAAATCTTTATGGGAAACATTGTTAACTGATATATTCTTTATTTTTAAATCCAATTGATCTATTTCATCAGATATCTCATCTTCTGAAGATTTTTCTCTTAAAGAGTCAATTAACTGAATTTTTGACTGTTCTTTGATATTTATTTCAGATTTATGTGGTTCCCAATCTGAAGAAGTTAATGTTTCAGGTTCTGATTGATCATTATCTGATGATAAAGTTAGAACTTCAACAACATTTTCCGTTATATTTTTGAGACATATCAAGAGTGTTATCCGAAAAAATGTTCTAACATTTCTGTTTTTCGATGATTTCCAAAAGAATTATTGTTTTCAAAACCCCCGATTCCAAAAGAATCATCAATTTCGTTCTCTGAATTATTTAACTCAGAATTATTTTCTAATCTGATTATTTTTCGATTTTTATTACGTTCAAAGTTTTTTATTTTATCAGCATGAAAGTCACACAGAATTTTATATTTTTTTGTTGTATTTATATATTCACTTCCTAAATAAGTTTCTTTTACAAATCCACCATTGCAAAATATTCTTTTGCATTTTTTAGTATCACTATAACAACATGAAGTACATTTGATTTCTCTTAAACAAACATCATGAATAAAAAAAAGATTGTTTCGTGGATTTTTTAAATTTTTCTTTATATATATATTTGATACTATTAAATTTATTTGAATTGGTTAAACCAAATTTTTTTTTTAAGTCTACCTTTAATTTCAATTAATGTGGATTGTTTTTCGTTTATACAATTTAATAAACAACATTCTTTATTATCACAAGACATTATATCTGTTTAAAATTTCAAAAGAAAAAAATAGAATTAAATAAAAAGAAAAAGAAAATAGTGGGTTAGTAAAATGGGTTAATTGTATGTGATTAGAAATATATATATATATATATATATATGAGATTTTTATCTAATATTATTAAATTGCTCAATATATATATATATATATATATATACAGCCAGTTTCACTTTTAAGGCACAAACTTTCAACGAAATTTATGGCACAAAAAAAATCTCAAATTAAGGCACAAAATTTTGTATTCTAGTAAAATAAATTGCAAAAATTAAAAATTCCAAATTTTGTGCCTTAATTTGTAATTTTTTTGCGCCATAAATTTCGTTGAGAGTTTGTGCCTTAAAAGTGAAACTGACTGTATATAAACACTTTTCCAAAATTTTGGACAAGGCCCAAAATCAAAAATCAGAAATACATTAAAATACTCTAATTTTATATTTTTCCAAAAATATTATAAAATCACATTTAACTTTTATAATATAAATATTTTTATAAGTACTTATTTTCATTCAAATAAAAGAAAAAAAATACAAAATTAAAAAACTAAAATTAGTTTGTTTCGAAAATAATGAAACAAACAGAACACAAAATACATTGATAAATTTTTCAAATTTCACCAACAATTATTGATCGATCAAATTGATAACATGTCATCAACTAATGGGATGTAATTTTCTCTATTTAACAAATTAAACATAAACCTTCTGTCAACCATTATAAAAAAATTTCCAGATCAAAAGTAATATATAACACAACTGGAAAAAGGGAAATGAAAACAAATCAAAAAAGACAAAAAATGAAATAATTTTAAAATCAAAATTATGTTTAATTTGAAAGAAAAAACATTTTAGTTCATATTGTTTAAAACAATATGAACTATGTGGAAAATTTTGAAAATTTCATTATTTTATACCCCACTTCCAATTTTTTAATAGACTAAAATTCAATTTTTGAAAAAAAAAAACTTATTTAATCAATTCTTGGGGAAATATCAAATTAGAACCATTTACTAATCAGAATTTTTAAAAATTGTTTATTAATTACAATACTCACAAAACAATTAAAAAATAAACAATAATCAATTCATAATAAATTATTGGTGTGTTAAACATTTTGGAGAGGGAAAACAGAAAAATTATTATTGATTTTTTTTTAATACTAATTTTATTATGGCCCAATCAAAGGGTGAGATATCCTTTACAACTTTTATATGGTGTTCTTCTATTTTGAACAACTCAAATTTAAAATAATACCAATGGTTAAAAAATATTTCGATCTGTCAAATATTTAAAGTGATTCAAAAAATGATATGAAAAAAAAATATGAAAAAAACTGATTTTTTTTGTGAAACAAAAAAAAAAATAAAATATTTACAATTTTCAATGGAATTGTATATTTTAAATTCTTTAAACTGTTTTCTTTCTGTGTGAAATTTTCGAATTTTTATTGATATTTAATGTAATTAAAATTTTTAAAAAGATTCAAATTTTGTTGTTTCAAAATCATTATTAAGGAAAAACATTAAAATATTATTTCCTCGGATAAAATTTTGTTTTTGAAATTTTTATTAAAAAATTTTTTTTCGGAGTGTTCGAGAAAATTCCAAAATTTTCTAATTTTGTTAAAATGTATTGGAAAAAAATACCATAAAAAGAATGTAAAAAAATGTAGTTTTTAAAGAATTTTAAAAAAATCGAAAACTTAAATTATTATACAGTCAGTTTCACTTTTAAGACACAAACTTTCAACGAAATTTAAGGCACAAAAAAAATCTCAAATTAAAGCATAATTTTTTGGAATTTTAATTTTCACAAATTATTTTACTAGAATTTGAATTTTGTGCCTTAATTTGAGATTTTTTTTGTACCTTAAATTTCGTAGAAAGTTTGTGTCTTAAAAGTGAAACTGACTGTAGTCACTTGGTAAAAACATGTTATTCTAAGGTCATTGAAACCATGTAAAGATTGTTGAGAAATCTATTGATTTCTATTACAATTCAATTCGATCTTTGATCTTGATATTTATTTAATAAATGTGAAAATTTTTCACTTCATTTTCATTTCCTTTTTCAAATAGAGACCACAAATACCAACAAACTTTGTTTGGGGCCTTGATTTCTAAAAGAAAAGTATGGAAAATTAAGTGAAAATGTTTCATATTTATTATTCAAATAACAGTAGAAGTTCAAAACGAACATCCTTGTTTTTCTCAATAGTGCCGTAAGAATTTGTGTTTTTCAATTTTTAAGAAAATATATTGATTAATTAGTTTTCTTTCAGACATGTATCAACATTTCTTTGAGGTGTATTATTCTGTTTATTTCTTATTTGTTCTTCAAAGGTCAATTATATAAAATAATTGATATTTGAAAAAAACGTTGGGCACCTTTGACTGAAACAGAGTTTATAATAGAACACCAGAATTAATACAATCACAAATAGTTTAATCATTATATTATTGGTCTTTTTTACTTATTTTAAGTTATTTATTGGTGTTTTTGGACCGATAAAAAGTGAGTTCTCTGAAAGGTTGGGGATATTGTATGTTTGATTTGTTGTATTTGGGTATGTTCTATGATTTTTTTGGTATATGGGTCACTAAAATATAATATATTTTCTTTCATTGGAATTAAGTCAGGTAATTGGGAAAATTCATGAACTGAACTGGAAATTTGGGTAGAGTGGTTTAAACAAATAAAACGCGTTATTTCACCGAAATAAAGCCTTTTCATCGATCGTACTTGTGAAGTTAAAAGGATTTTTGGCATAGTTGCCTTCTCAAATTATTGACTTTATTTCACTGAAATAAAGCATGTTCATCGATCGTACTTGTGAAGGTGATTGTAAATTTTGGTAGAGTGGTGTAAACAAATTATCGGCTTTATTTCAGTGAAATAAAGCCTTTTCATCGATCGTACTTGTGGAGTTAACTGAATTTTTGGCGCAGTTGCGCTATCAAATTATTAGCTTTATTTCACTGAAATAAAGCATGTTCATCGATCGTACTTGTGAAGATGATTGTAAATTTTGGTAGAGTGGAAAGGTCAAATTATTGGCTTTATTTCACTGAAATAAAGCCGGTTCATCGATCGTACTCGTGAAGATGATCGAAATTTTTTGTGATGTTTTTTTAAAACTTTTTTTATTAAAAAAAAGAAGAAAAAATAAAAAAAAATGTCAAACAAAGATAATAACCAATGAACTCTAAAATTCGCTAATACCAATCAGATATATCAATATATCTATGTTTAAGCAAGTAATAATTCTAAAAAAAAGCTTAAAATCCACCGTTAGTATTATCTGCTAATTGATCTTTTGTTGGTACTTTGGTTTAACAATTTTAAATTCTAATTTTTCCGAAAGCCAGTTATATTGAATATTGCCAAATGCTGTGTCAAGAAAATTTGTTGAAAAGGAATTTTCTTGAAAAAAAGAAGGAAAAATGAATTTAATAATTTCATTATTTTTGAGAAAGTTTTTTTTGCTGGCTAATTGAGGGTTCTGTATATTTCAGTTCAGCCTATTAACGAAAACCTAACTCAATCCCAAAAAACATTTTTATTAATGTATTTATAAATACCAATGAAAATTTAAAAAAAAAATTACAAAGTTACGATCGATGAAAGAAAGAAAAAAACAAAAATTTGTAATATTTATTAAACAAAAAGTGTCTACACTTTTTAAAAGTAAGGAAATTTGTTTCTCCAATGTTATTGAAGTCACAGTAATGAAGAAAACTCTCAACCCCAAAATTTGGAATAATTCATTTTTGAATTTTTGCACATGTGTAATAATAATAATAATAATAATAATAATAATAAGTTGTATCATTCATAATCTTAATAAAAATTAAAATTAAAATAATGATAATATCAATAAAAATGATGAGGCTTTTAGAAAAAGATTATTTTTGATCAAAATCCTTGAATTTATAAACATTAATTCCAAAATGTTAACAAACCAAAATTCAATTTAAAAAATCTTATATAATTAATTCTCTGTAAAAAAACTAAAATAGAACCATTTCACTAATCGGCATTTTAATAATTGTTTATAAAACATAATACTCATAAAACAAACAATAAACTAATAAATTATCAGCATGTTAAAAATATTGGAGATATCTTAACACACAACATTGTTGGTAATTTTTTTTAAATTCTATTAGTATTATGGATGGATCAAAGTTTAGATACTATCAACTAATTTTATTTGGGTTCTTCTTTGAAAAAAATCAACTTTAACATAATATCAATTGTTTGAATATTTTTGATCTAACAAAATAGGTTACGTAATTCAAAAAATGAAATAAAAACAAAAATCTATTAAAAGATGAAAAAAATGTTTTTCCTATTTTACTTAAATCAAAATTATTACCAATTTTCAGATAATTGTATTATTTTAATTCTCTGAACTATTTTAGCTCTGTAGAAAATTTTGAATTTTCGTTTATATTAAATGTTTTTAAAATTTAAAAATATTTTTTTTCAAATTTCGTTTTTACAATTAATTATTAATGAAAAAAAAATTAAAACATTATTTTTTGAAAATTTTTACAATCAACTAATTTTTTTTCAAAGTATTTAAGAAAATTCCAAAATTCTCTTGAATTTTTTCAAATAGATTGGAAACATATCAAAAAAATTAACAACTTGTAAAAAGTGAAATATATTTTCGTTTTTTAAAATGTTTAAAAAATCTAAATATTTGATTCAAAGAACAGTTAAAATCATTTTTTTTTTATTTTTTTTTGAATCAAAAAATACAAATAAAAAAAATAAAACCATCAAATTAAAAATTCTCCCAAAATATCTTTTTAAAATCCTGGAGAATTCAACTTATAATCCAATGAAATGCCTTTTAATTTGATTATTTTTAATTAATAATTAATAACCCAATATTAATTTTTTCAGTGGGTTATTAGCAGCACAAATATCAAATGTATAAATAGAATTTACAATTATTTCTGGATTTTTTAAAGATTTTCAAACAAATAAAATGAATCCAAATAAATAAATCTAATAAAAAAAAAATAATAGATATTATTAAATAACTGATTTTAATCCAAAAAGTGCCTTGTTTATCCTCTTAACATTAAAAAGGGAATATTGACTAATCTTTTTAAATTCCAAGAAATTTAATCAATATTTGTGAAAAAAATAGATGTTCAATTTTTTTTTTATTTTCAAGTATTCAATATTTGATTTATTAGATTTTTTTTTTAAAATTAAAAGTTCAAGGTTATTTTTTCATTCAGATTCTCAGAAATTACTTAAAATAAGATTTCTTCAAAATAAAATTTTTATACAAAATTCTTTTTTTTTAATTTGATCCAAAAAATACAACAAAAAAGGGATCTGAATCTTATTACTGAAAATATAATTGGGAAAAATGAACTCTTTTTAAAATTGATATCTCATCTCTCTAAAGTTGATAAATGAAGTTTAATATTGGGTTTAATTGTGCTCTTGTGTAAATAATTACCCAATTACTGGGGGGGGGTTAAAAAGAGTTACTAGTCCCATAAGGTTTACAATCCCTGAAATTTGAAAAGAGAGTATCTTGTTTCGTTTGTTACCACTTGTTAATTTGGTTCTTAGCTGATCGATCTTGCGCTTGGTATGAGTTTTTAATAGTGGTTCAAAATGTCAATAATGACATTTTATTTTTTTTTCCAAAATCTGAATTGAAGAGTTTAAGATTAATTGGCAGGAACTTAAGTTATAAAAAAATGTGGTTTGTAGGTTGTTGATTGAAAATTTTAATTAAGTTTGGTTTTATTGGTGCTTTTAAAAAAAAATTATTTTTTCATTTGGTTAATTAACAAAAAACTTAATCAAAGTTTAATTTTATCATACAACCCAAAATTTTAAATTCATTCTTAAACACCTACCATTATATCAACCTTAAACTCTTCAATTCGGATTTCGGAAAAAAAAAATAAATTGTCAAAAATTGCCATTTCGAACCACTATTAAAATCCATACCAAGCACAAGATCGACCAGCTAAATACCAAATTAACAATTCACTACTCCCAACACAAGATAATCTTTTTTTCAAATTTCAGGGCTTGTAAACCTTAAGGGGAAATTGAAACAATAATTTTTACTTTGTATTATATTGATCAAATAATTGGGTTCCTTGAACTAAACTAATTTCCCACTGTCGTAAATCCTTGAACGTGACAATCTTTTGGGATTTATGAAATTAAAAAAACCACAAAAAACTTGTTAAAATCTTCAAAAATAATTTTAAATAGCATTGTTAAAGTCAAATTTATTTGTAAAGAGCTTCCTATTTAACTCAAATTAACTGTTGAGAGAAAAATGTTTGACACAGAAAAAGGGTTAGAAACCATTTTTAATTGGGAACATTAGTAAAATTGAAAATCAAATCATATTGATTACTAGATGAATTTGATATAAATCCAGGCTTAAAGGTGTTCCAAGTTCATTAATCTGCGGTGTATGTAGAAAGATCATTTGAATGGTTGATAACTATAGTAGATCATGCCATTTTAACAAAAATCCAAGTTCTAGTAAAGTTTACTATTAATTCTGAAAATGGTAATTTTTAAACTTGCTTTAGATTATAAGAGATAAGGTTTTGAAAAAGTAGAATTACATTAATAGTTATTCTAATAAGTAGATTATTGTTATTTTCTTTAGTTATTTCACAAACGATTGAAATTAAAAATCATTTCCAGTAATGTTCCCAATTAAAATTGCTTTCCAACTATTTTTCTCTGTCCAACATTTTTCTCTCAACAGTAAATTCGAAATTCGAAGATCAGAAAAATTTTAAACTTTGCCTAATTACTAAAGTATTTCCCTAAATCTTTCCACAGTTGACACAATACTATCCTAAACTTTCCATTGTTCTAATCTCATTCTTATCTGTAGTTATCTAGAATTATTGACTTGCAAATTTCACAAATAAAAAGTTTGAGTTTATAAAGAATACATATCGGCTTTATTTCACTCAAACAAAGCCTTATCACCGATCGAACTAATGAAGTGTATGAAAATATTAGCGCGTTTGCGCTATCAAACTATCGGCTTTATTTTAGTGAAATAAAGCTGGTCCATTGATCGAACACGCAAAGATGATCGAAAAGTTTAGTGAAGTTTTTTTTTTAAAAAAAAAAGAAAAAAAAAATGACAAACAAAAGACAATAATCAATTAACATCAAAATGTTTTCATCCCAATGACATATTTATATGTCTATGTTTAAAAAAGTAATGATTCCAAAAAATTGCTTGTAATTCCTAGTGGGTGTTCTCGTCTTCTTATTCTTTTGTTGGGGTGTTGGCTAATTACTTTGAAATGCTATTTTTTTCTTCAATCCAGCAGAAATGAATTTTGCCAGAAGCTCGATCGATAAAATTCGTTGACAAAGAAAGTTTAAAGAAAAAAAGAAGGAAAAATGAATTTTAAACTTTTACATAATTTTTAAGATAGTTGTTTTTTGCTGGTTAACTAACTTCTGGGTATAGTTCCGAGTAACTTAATAACAAAAAACCATTTCAATCCCAAAAAAAGTTTTTAGTAATCTATTTCCCAAATACAACAGAAAAATTCAAATAAAAAATTTCCAAAATTCTGATCGAAGAAAGTGAAAAAACCAAAAAAGTGAAATATTTATTAAATAAAAAGAGTAAAGACTTTTTAAAATTAAATAGCTTTGCCTTTACAATGTCATTGAAGCCACATTAATGAAGAAAAGCCTCAACACTAAAATTTGGAATATTTCATTTTTGAATTTTTGCACATGTGTATTACAATTTGAGTAATGGATTTTTTAGAGACATTTGAACAATGTAGCACTAATGTGATTAAATCCAATGACAACACATATTTATATTATGCCACTTCTTGGTAGATACTAATCCCTTAATGTTATCAATAATTAAAATTTAAAAGAATCGGATAAGGTAAAATCTTCAATAATTTAGTATTTTAAAATTGAGTTTTGTTTCAATTTCGAACCTTTTCAAGATATTTTGTTATTTAAAATCAAATGAACTTTTTTTCGATTTCATTTGATTATACCCTAAAATTTATTTTTACCAACAAAATTCGGAAAAATGACTAAAAAATGAGATTATAAATCTCCCTAAATTGCAAAAATAGCACAAAAATTGAAGTCACTTTTATTACTACACTTCACTTTTTTTTTTTTGAAATTGTTCGAAATTTTGATTTAAATTACAAGATCAAAATTAACGACTACGTTTGCAATTCAAATTTTTTGTTTGGCGTTATTCAAAGAATGTTAGGTTGTTGGCAAGTCTTACAAATATTTAATCAGTAAGATCTAAGAATGAAAAAATGAAATTTTTTATGAGAAAAGGTGATAATTTAAATTACCACGTATCTCAAAATGACAAAGAAGGTTGGGGAAAATTGACTTTTTGAGAAAATTACTTTTTAGAACAATTTTTAGAACCCTGACATGTTGTTGTGGATGTTAAATGATTTTAGTCGGGTGACCGAAATATTCTGAGAGGGTTCTAAAAATTGTTCTAAAAAGTCGAAATTGATAAAACTGAATTATTTTTGGAATAATTGAGCAACTTTTTGTTTTTTATTTCAAAACAAAGTAATATTTGAAGAATGGGAACGAGTAATGGTTAGGTATGGATTAAATCCGTTCAAATTCCCATTTCCAAAAATTTGAAAGATCATTTTTTATTTTTTGCAAAGTTTTTTTTTTAGATAAAAAAACTGAAACGTTGAAATTTTTTTTTAAAATTTAGATCGTTGAATGCAAAATTCCACAAAACCTAACCTAACAACCTCAACCCAATTTTTATTGATCAAACAAATTGGGTTTTGAGAGATACTATTCAAATAAAAAAAAATTTATCAAAAAAAACACAAAAAGAATGTTAAGTGCATTTGGCATGGAAAAAATTGTTCCGTAATCAATTCCAGGAAATATGATCCACAAAAGCATGGAGGAAGATATGATCAAAGAAAGGAAAATTTGGGAAAACAGTTTTACATTTGTAAGAACTGTTACAATTTGTGGAACTCCTGGAACAAATTTGGAAACCCACAAATTGAAACGTTTGAAAAGAGGGAAAACAATTTTGAAGATCCTTTCGATAAGGATCTGACAGAAACAAGTACAAACTCCGATGATAGTGATTATGTTAATGAAAAGGAAGAAGAAAATCAAGTCAATTGTGGCAATCTGACACACCAACCCTCATACAACGAAGAGGAATATCGTATATACCTTTTAACACAAGAGGCAAATGGGAAAGAACTTAGAACAAAAATTTTTGAAGTTGAAAGGGAACAAGAAAAAGAAAAGGAAAAGAAAAAGGCAAGAAAAAGAAAAAAAGGAGAAAACGAACGCCAACTTGAACAAATGAAGAAAAAATTTCGGCACAATGAAGATCAAATAATCCGACAGAAATCTTTGGAAAATGGGAACGAACCATTAAAACCCACCATATACTCGGAATTACTTACACCGCATTCAAATTATTTGGTTGATTCCAAACAAATGATCTTGCTGTTAAATAATCTTCATTTTCCTTGTGGTAGAAGAAAAGAATTAGAAGAATTGAAAGAAAATTATGGATCGTTTAGTGCAATTTTAAATTGTAAAAATTGCCCAATTAAACAATAAAAAGACAATAAAGAAACCTTTTATTTTTCAAATAAAATAGAAGGAATGGGTTCTAGGAAAGGGAGTGACACAAAGAATAAAGCACGTTTTCGAACAGAAAATGGACAGAGAAAAATAATTTCATCTGTCTTAGCTGGGAATTTTTATGAAAACTATCGGGAACAAATGGAAATGTTGGGTGTTTATTATTTAAAAAAAAACGCTTATTACAAAACTATCGATATCTTAATTGAACAAACAAATTGTTTATTCCAAGATCATTTGAAAGAAAATAGATCAAAAATGGACCTAAATAATTTAACAATTTGTGTGGATGCTGGGTGGTCAAGTCGGCGCAATGCTAATGAGTGTTGTTTTATTGTCATAGACAATAAAACAAAATTGTTATTTGATTTAATTGTAGTCACAAGGGATAATTTTTTCAGGGGCGAGTGGGAATATGGAAGCAGAGGGGGCAAGGATTTTTTTGTTCCAAACACAGAGACTATATTAATTTAGTTGGAGTTGTTAAAGATGGGGACACAAAATTATCCAAAATATTTTCAAGTGTTTGGCAAAGGGTAAAAATTTTTAAAAGATCGCAACCATCTTTTTAAAAAATGTTCGAAAAAAATATTGAACAAAATTCAAAGTTTCGCTGCGTTAAAAAAATTAAAACAACTTTGACACAATGGATTAGATCAAAATCTGAAACGAGTTGGTCAAGTTTGGAATTAAAGATTTATATAGAAATGTCAATTTTTCATTATCTGAATAATCATTGTTGTTGTGAGCACCAGGGTAAATACACTGATAGATATAAATTCCCTGATTTGAACATAATTGATAAAAATTTTTTATTAGAAAGAAAAAAAAAAACTTCAGGATTTAATTGAAGATTATTTAAAAATTCTAAAAAATAATATGAAAATTGTTGAAGATAAATTACAAATAAAAAAAATGAAGAAAGAAGATAAATTATATTGGATGGGTGTTTATGATGAAATTCGCTTGAAAAAAGATTTTTTTTTTATCAAAAAATTAAAATTATATCAAAATAATATTGAATTTGTCCAAGAATCTGAAATTGAAAATCGTGAATTATATTCTTTATCTCCACAATTGATTGAATTAAGTGATATAATTAATAAACTTTCTGATCGATCAGAAGAAATTTTTAAATCGGGTTCAACAAACAAATGTGAAAGTTTTATGAATTCGAGAACAAAGTTTGTTGAAAAGAGGTTTAATATAACAAAACAATGGGAAATGAGATGCCAATTTTCAGCTTTAAACCGAGAATTGCCAGAATGGAAAACGATTTTAATGGAACAATTAGGGTTTCAAATAAATTTACCGCAAATAATTTTACAACAAAAAAAAAAAATTTAGAAAAAAATTATGAAAAAAATAGACAAAATACAAAAGAATATAAATTACAAAGATTTAAAAGAAAACTAAAAAAATATTCAATTAAAAACAGAATAATTGAAGAAGGATATTATATTTTTAAAGATACATTATTAGATAAAAATATAAATAAAAACAAATTTTATTGTAGATATGATTGTAGTACTTCATACAAAACAAAAAATATCACAACTAATCCACGAAATAATATTTCATAAAAGGGTGTTAGTTCCAATAGAACAAGACCAAATTGCCCAGAATATATTACAAACAAAAAAAAAACTTTATCAGGTTCGGTCATATTTAAACTCAAATTTAATAAAATTAAAAGATAAAGTTTCAAAAAACAATAAAACTGCAGACATATTAAATTTAAATAAAAAAAACGAAGCATTTATAAATCTCTCACTATACATCACTGAATTTGAAAAAAACTTTTAAAATTAAAAAAAAAAATTCAAAGAACTAAAACATTGAATATTAATAAAGGTGAATTTAATGGGGATATTGAACTTTTACTGAAGTCGATGAAAGTAACGAAATAATTGGTTTTGTTGAAGAGGATTTACAAAAAGAGGATAGTTATAATGAAAATGACATCGAAGAAATAGAGGAAATTTTAACAAGTGGTCGGAATATAATTCCTGATCTAATGGATGATGATGTTTTTGGGATATCTTTTGATAAAAGATTACCCATTTCTTTTACTGAGAATACTCTCTTATTTGAAATAGATAGAGAGAAAAATAAATAAAATTTACTGTTCTTCTTTTTTTTTGAAAATATATAGGGTAATGGAAATAGGTATATCTTTTTTCCTTCTTTTTAAAATCATTATTATTATTCTTTTATTATATTTTTTGAAGAAACTAGTAATGAATATTTCTACATAAATATTCTATTATTTCTTTAAAAATAGAATATGGTCGTAGAAAGAATTGTTAATCCATATTATTAACAATTTTTTCTTAAAGACCTATACAGTCAGTTTCACTTTTAAGGCACAAACTTCCAACGAAATTTAAGGCACACTAAAAATCTCAATTTAAGGCACAAAATTCAAATTCTAGTAAAATAAATTGTAAAAAAAAAAATTACAAATTTTGTGCCTTAATTTGAGATTTTATTGTGCCTTAAATTTCGTTGAAAGTTTGTGCCTTAAAAGTGGAACTGACTGTATTGTTAAATGTGTTTTAATTTTTTCTTATTTTTACTTGTTTTATTTTGTGTTATTTTGAGAGAGAAACAGTGAGAGAGACAAAGAGAAAAGAAAAAAAAATGAGTATTGCTTGATAGTTAATTCCCATTTTTACAATCTGAGTGGATCATTTTTAATTTGGCTTTTTAAAGTTAGAGAGTATATTTAAATCGTAAAAAAGATCAGGTTTTTTTGATGCAAGAAACCCGTGATGATTTTTCTTTTTCATTTTCCCGTTCCTGAACAAGGTGTTCGAGTTCACGTATCTCAAAATTTCTTTTTCATTTTTCAGAAAAAAAATGACCAAAAATGATTTTTTGATCCAAATTGGAGAATATTTCCAAGATCATTCTTTCCCTACTCGAATTATTTTAGGTCAAATGCTTTCAAGACTATTTGTTGAATTGCAAACGTAGTCCTTACAGTCAGTTTCGTTTTTAAGGCACAAACTTTCTACGAAATTTAAGGCACAAAAAAAATCTCAAATTAAAGCACATGATTTCAAATTCTAGTAAAATAATTTGTGAATATTAAAATTCTAAAAAATTGTGCTTTAATTTGAGATTTTTTTGTGCCTTAAATTTCGTAGAAAGTTTGTGCCTTAAATGTGAAACTGACTGTAAATAACTTTCAATTAGAAAGTTTTTACAATTCAAAATTTTAAAAACATGTTTTTGTAATTTATACAACTTTCCACTTTTTGGTTTTTCTTCAAAAGAGTTTCAGGTTATTGAAAGTTTACAAATATTTTTTTTTTAGATAAACTTCATAAATTTCAATTTAAGGACTATGTTTGCAATTCAACAATTTTTTTCGTCCCAATATTTTTCAATCTCATTTTCATTATGATTGAATGATCTTAAAAATATTCTCCAATTTGGATCAAAAACTCATTTTGTGTCATTTTTTTTTAAATGAAAATTGATCTTGAAATTTTGAGATATGTGGACTCGAACACCTTGTTAAGAAACGTGAAAATGAAATTGAAAAATAACCACGATTTTCTTATACAAAAAAATGAAGATCCTCAAACCTTCTTGATAAACAACTTTAAATCTAAATGATCGTTTTGTCAATGATTTTTGATCATTGAGTTACGTTGAATTGGTACATTTTCGCCTCAAACAATTATTCGTTCCAACCCAATCCAGAGAAATATTAATAGACATATAAATTGGTTGTCTATTATAAAATTGTGTTTTTTGAAATAGAGAATTCTATTTTGATCAAAAGATCAAAATTAAAACTTCTCTTACTTCATTCGAGATATTTTTTTTGTAAAAAAATAATGAAAAAAATTAAATTTTCTCATGAAAAGAAACCATTGAAATTACAGAAATCATGGAAACTTGATTGTATTTTTTGATCATTGTTTTGAAATTGTAAAAATCTGAAATTTTGACAATTTAGGAAATTGAAGAACCAGATTAATTTTAGTATTTATAGTACTACTGTTGGTATAATAGGAAAAACTCCCGATTTTTACATTTTTTTTTATTATCACTTTTTTGGAAAGTTCAATTCCAATTTTTTTCAAAAAAAATTTAGAAAAAAAGAAAAATAATTATTGAAAAATTTCATTGAAAGATCTCAATGACAAAACAAAAGTTACTTGGAATGGAATAATATACCATTGAAATTCCAAGTAAATTAGATCTTGAGCCAGACAATAAAAAATATTATTTTTCCACACTTTTGTTCTTTTATTTCTTTCGATTTATTTTTGATATGTAATTGTTTTGGAATTTTTTGTTTACAAGACCTATGGTTGCTAAACACATTCGTGTCATTCAATTCAGTTGCTAAAAAAAAATTTGTTCTTTTTTTTTTTTTTATTGAGGAAGAAGTGTAATTTACACTCTAGATGCCCTTATACTTGATTTCCTTTTAGAAATTTAAGCGCAAAATCATAGATTTCACGATTATTAACCAATGAAAATAAGAATAAACTGTTATTGTTTAAAATTAATTCATAGAGGTTTTTTTCATTTAATTTATTCAGAAATATTAATCTATTATTTTCATAGGAAGGACATACCCACAAAAAATGATCAATATTTTCTATAACTTCCTTTTGTTTATACTTTAAACATAAAGGACAAAATTTATTTGAATTTTTATTAATTACATAGTAATATCTGTTTAAGCTATTGGTAAATGTAGTAAATTTTAGGATTGTTGAACTTGATGGATAGCTTAGATATTTTTGAGTTTTAAATAATGAATCTTGGTTTTTTAATATTGTGAAGTATTTTTGTGGAGTGTCGTCAAGTGCCTAGCTTTTTTTTAATTTTAGATTTAAATATAAAATTTAAGAAATTTTCTGTTTATTTCTAAAATTAAAAAAAAGCTAAAGGCGGTTTTCTAGAATTCAAAAGAATAGAGAAAAATCTTTGATTTTACTAAATTCTTTTAAATTCTGGAAAACCTAACGACATTTCAAGCTCTTGGAATTCAATAATTCATTGTATGTGTATTTATAGATTTCCTTTTTTAATTCAATTGAATCTTTTGAATTCCAGTTAATTTTGTTGTTGGTTCGTTGATTAAATTTTATTAATTTTTCTAAATAAGGAAGAGATAAATTTGCTATTTTTTTTTTGAAATTTGAATTTTTTTTTATTTACTTTAATTACCATATTTTCAATTTTAAATTCTGTTTTATAGATAAGAATTGGTGTATTTCTGTTTATTTTGCTTATTTCAGTAATGGTTGTATTAATCCAAGAATTTTTAGAATTTAAAGTTTTTATTTCATAATTAAAAATTTCTAATCCATATGTTAATTGACTTAATATAAAAGATTTAAATAATCTGATTTTCAAATTATTATTGAGGGAATTGTTATTAAATAATTGTTTACAGTTATTAAATGTTTCTTTATCTTTTTTTAAATTATAAACTATATGTGAAATTTTATCCAAATAGATGCCTAAATATTTAATCTTTTTTAAATCTTTTGAAATAACTGTTTTTTCTTTATTTGGTTTCAATCCAAATTGAATTATAATTTCATTAATTGAATTTAATTTTTGGTTTAATTGTAATTTATTCCCTTTTATAATTAAGATTAAATCATCTGCAAACATTTGACAATGGTATTTTAGAGATATTATTTTTAATAAGAGAAAATGTGAAATTAGAGCAAATAAAATAGGTGATAATGGGTCCCCTTGAAATATACCTAGACCTTCTCCTTGAAAATATTTTAGTAAAAATTTTGGAATAATTTTATTTAAAATAAATTTTTTTATTGTTTTTCTGATTATTTTAAAATTGATAGAATCAAATAATTTTGCTATATCAATCATTATAATATATGTTTTATTATTTTCATTTTCATGATTTGATTTTATATTATTATAAGTATTTTTGAAATTTAAAACTGCAATTCGAGTATCATATTGTTTTCGAAATCCAAACTGTGATTTGTGAATAAATTCCCAACAAGGTTCAATTAGTTTATGTAACATTTTAAGAAATAATCTTGGTAAAATTTGATTAATTGAAATTGATCGATAATTCAAAGCTACTCCCTCATTTCCTTTTTTATGTATAAATAAAATTGATCTTTTTTTAATATATTCAATATTATTCTTATTAGGATTAAATAGCCAATTATTAAATATTTTTTGAATTGCAATTAAATATTCTTCATAATTTTTATTTTCAATTTGGTCAAGGTTAAAAAAAGACATTTTTTAACTCGAGTTGTCTCTCACCGTAACTCAAAATGACAAAGAAGGTTGCGAAAAAACAGCTTTTGGAGAAAATAACTTTTTAGGTTTAAGTGACAAACCTGGAGACAATAATTAGGTGCTTCTTTGATTTATTTGTGATATGTGAGAGAAGATGAGAAGGTTTGCCACTTAAACCTAAAAGTTCAAAATGGAGAAAATTGGAAAATTTTGATGAATTATTGTTGAAAGATCCTTTTAATTTCCAAACAAAGAACAAATTGGTTAATAGGTCCGATAATGTGTTTGGTATTGTATCAAATCCACTAAAATCCTCATTTTCCAAAAATCGAAAGATCATTTTTTCTCGATCTTTCACAATATTTTTTTTTTTAATAAAAAAAACTGACTAATTTTTGTAAAATTAATTTCTCAAAAGATACTTGAATGAAAAAAAAAACCAAATCTTTACCATAACACACCACTCCAATTTTCCTCGATACACCAATTGGGTTTTGAGAGAAACGATCCAAACGAAGAAAACTTTGACAAAGAAATATAAAAAAAACAATATTTTTTGTGTTTAACATGGATCATGTTGTTCCAAAAACAATTCTAGGAGACAATCTCCTCTTATTCATGGTGGGGAGATTTATTCAAGGAAAAACAGCAAGAACCAAATAAAAAACAAGAGAAACACTCAACCCCTTTTTTATGGATTAATCTGGTTTACAAATTACTAGAACAAAACAAGTAACCCAACATTCAAAAATCTTAGAGAATTATGATCTTCGAAAGTTAGAGTTGGAGTTGTTTTTTTGGACTGATCTTCGTTTTTTATAATGTTAAAAAATCGTGCTTATTTTTCTTTTTCATTTTTACCATCCTTAACAAGGGTGTTCGAGTTTACGTATCTCAAAATTTCAATTTCATTTTTGCATCTAAAAAAAATGGCATAAAATGATTTTTTGATCCAAATTGGAAAATATTTCAATGATCATTACTCTGTGTTTTAAATGAGACTGGGTCAAAAGGTTTTGAGATAAATTGATCAATTGCAAGCGTAGTTCTTAAGGATCTTGAAAATGAAATTGAAAAATAATCACGATTTTTTAACATTAAAAAAACTCTCAACAATAATAAACTTTAAAGCTAAATGATCGTATTGCCAATGATTTTTGATCGTTGAGTTACTTTGAATTGTTACATTGTCTTCACAAACCATACAACCATCCCAACCCAACTCTGAGAAATATTATAAGACATAGAAATTGGTTGTCTATTATAAAATTGTGTTTTTTTGAAATAGAAAATTCAATTTCGATCATTAAGATTAAAATTTCAACTTTTCTTACTTCATTAAAGTTATTTTTTTGTAAAAACAAAGATAAGAATAAATTTTCTCAAGAAAGGAAATCAACAGAAACCATGGAAACTTAAAAGTTTTTTTCGATCTTTGCTTCTAAATTGTAAAAATCCAGAGATTTTGACAATTTTCTAATTGAAGATCCACATTAATGTAAGTTTTTTGATTGATTTGTTTCTCGGATTCCCAAAATAAAAAGGAACCAAAAAATAGATAACATATTTTTTAGTCTTCTATTGTAAATTTCACAGTTTATGATGAGATTTAATAACCCTTTTACGGTTTGTTGTGCAAAATAAAATTTCAGAATAGAAAATCAATTCCAGGGTCTTAATAATAATCAAGGTAGTGCTGGAACAAGCTGTATTAATTAACAAAGGCGGTTTGTGATTTTGGCTTTTTTTTTTTGGTTCTTTTTGCTTTGGTTCTTTTTGTTTTTCCTTGAATTAAATCTCCCTCTCCATGACTAAGAGGAGAGTGTCTCCTCGAATTGTTTGTGGAACAGCATGATTCAGGTCAAACGTACTTGACATTTTTTTCTGTGCTTTTTTGATAAAATTTTTTTTGGTTTGGATCGTTTCTTTCAAAACACAATTGGTTGTATCAATACAAATTGGGTTGAAGTGATCTGGGAAAGTTTTTGAAGAATTTTTCATGAAAGGATCCTTTGGGAAATTTATTTGTTAAAATTAGTCAGTTTTTTGTTTTAATTAAAAAATTCAAAGTTGAAGAAAAAATGATCTTTCCTATTTTTTGGGAAATGAGCATTTTAGAAGATTTAGTCCAAATCCAAACAAGACTTTATCGGACAGTTTTCAAAATATATCTTTCTAGGTAAAATAACTAACAATAAATCCAAATTTTTCACTTTTCTACTTTTTGACCTTTTAGGTGGGAATGACAAAATTGTCTCAACTTCTCTCACAATTCAATAAACGGAAACAAAAAAACAGCAAAGAAAATTATTCACAAACATGGTCTAAATTTATGTCACTTTCTTTTAAAGTGAAATTTTCACAAAAGACGATTTTCGCAGCCTTCTTTGCAATTTCGAAACATCACAGAAATCAAAGAAATCACAGAAATCATAAAAACGAGTAGAGATTAATTTAGTTGAAAAAGTGACGTTTTTTACTTCTTAGATCTTACTTAATAAAAAATTATGTGTGAATTACCAAGCGTCAGAATCCTCTTTTTTCACACACTACATCAAATTTTCAATTACAAAGCTAGTCTTTCAAATGCTATAAGGTATGTTCATAACATTTACAGAATTTGGTTTGTGTAGATTTGTTTTTATTGAATATTTTGATTTGTAAATCAGAAAGAAATATTGATCTCAAAAAGATTGAAAATTTTTTGATTGACATATTCCATTAAAACAAATTCTCAAAATGAAATTGAATGAATTTTAAGCAAACAGCCATAAATTTTTTGAAAAAAAAAGAAACATTTCACAAAATCTCAGACAAAATGGATAATTGAGATCCAAATTTTGTTTTATAAACAAGGTTTGGATTCTTGTTAAATATTGACTAGGCAAATCATCAAAAAAAATTATTTACAGCATCCACATTTCAGTCAACAAATTTTGTGGTTTTGACTTTTCATTTTTTTTTTTTATTTCAAACTCTAATCCTAAACCCTCCATTTTGATGACTGAAACTGTAAATTGTCCAACATTTAAAGGACAATTTGACCAGGAAGGGGTTTATGTCTACCAAGCATTTTGTGATGAAATTGCAGATTATGCTGTAGATAATCAAAAGTTTGGTGGAAAAGCTTATAAAACCAATCGTATGACTTGGATTAAACCATCATTTGCGTGGGTGCTCTATCGTTCAGGGTATGGTCGAAAACACAGCCAAAACCGTATTTTAAAAATCAAAATCTCTCATGAAACACTTGCATATTTACTTAGCAAATGTAAATGCAAAGATGGAGGATCTGGAATTCTTGGTAGAGTCCAATGGGATCCTGCCCGTGATTTGTTTTCACCAGAACCAAAATCTAATGAACCTAGAAAAATCTTAAAGGAACGTGCAATACAAATCGGAATAGCAGGGAAATTGTCCCTTTATTATAATAAAAATATTATTTCAATTACTGACGTCACTGAACTTTCACACCAAGTACATATTGCTCATTTACTTTTGAAAAAGGGAAAGAAAAAACGAAAGCTTTTACGGAAATATAATGTGAAAAAAGATCAATCAAATTGTCTTTCAATGGAATCTTTATTACAATTTCTACCAACTGAACAAGCTTATATTCCAAAATGCTCAGAAGATGTTTTAAAAGAATTAGGAATGTTATCAGGAGAGACTTCCAAAATGATTAACAGTTTAGGGAAAGGAAAAATAAGAAAATAAAAAAATCCTGTAAATGATGATTTGAAGAACAATTACTCTCATCAGAAGTCCTCTAATAGGAACCGTTTTGATTTACAGTTTACTTAAATCTTTTATTTTCATTTCATTATGTTTTGTTTTCTTCTTCGTGTGGATTGAAAAGGTTTTTTTTTTTTTTTTTGTGCCTTGCACATCATATTCACTGTAACTTTGACTTGGATTTAATTTTTACAAGTTTTGAAAGTATCCAACATGACGTGAATTATCATCAATAAATTGAAATATTGGATTTTAAAATCAAAATAATTACTGTTGTTTTCAATTTCAATTATTCCTTTTGTTTGTATTTGAGAAATTGAAACAATTACTTTATGCTTTACGGGTTTGATAAAATTGACAGATCAAATCTAAAAAATATTTGAATCGTGAAACATATATAAGTACTACGTACCGGATTTATATATTTGTATAAAAAGCTTTTGTTCAGATCTCCATTTGAATTGTGAAAATAGGTATCTTTAAAATATTCTCCAATTTGGATCAAAAAATTATTTCATGTCATTTTTTAGATTGAAAATTTACCAAGAAATTTTGAGATACCTGAACTCGAATACCTTGTTAAGGATCGTGAAAATGAAAAATTAAATAATCACGATTACTTTCTATTAAAAACACTTCTCAACAATCAAACATCTTTCAATCTAAATGATCTTATTGCCAAAGATTTGTTGATCATTAGGTTAGTTTGTTTTGTTACATTGTATCCACAAACCATACAACCGTCCCAACCCTACTCTGAAAAATATTATAAGACATAGAAATTGATTTTCTATTATAAAATTGTCTTTTTTTAAGAAATAGAAAATTCAATTTCGATCATTAAGATTAAAATTTCAACTTTTTTTACTTCAATTACTGTATTCAAAATAAAACGTGCAAAAAAATTTAATCCAAGTTTCAAAATAAAAAGCTTGTTTTTTTGTTATAGAAGACCTATACATTAACCAATCAAAGAAACCAATAATAAACAATTTATAAATATGGTATTGGCTTCAAAAAGATCTTTATATAAAAAATTCTAAAAATTGTTGATATTTTCCTAAAAAAAATACAGCTGTTCCAAGGCTACCATAAAATTTTAAATAAAACACAATTAATTTTTCTATTCTGATTTTCCATTTTCAAAAAATTCGGAAATAAGAGTTATTATTCAAAAAAAAAATTTCAATAAATGAGCAATTATTCAAATTTTGAAACCTCAAAAAAAAAAAATTCAAGATCACATGAAACTTAAAAATTATTGGTCCACAAGAGCCCCAAAAAATATCAAGATTGACTGATCTTTATAAATTTACCTTTTTTGAACAATATTTTTTTGTGTTTCATGTGATCTTCAAAAATTTTTTACTTGATGTTTCAAAATTTGAATAAAAGCTCATTTATTGAAATTTTTTTTTCTGAATAATAACTCTTATTTCCAAATTTTTTGAAAATAGAAAATCAGAATAGAAAAATTAATTGTGTTTTATTTAAAATTTTATGGTAGACTTGGAAAAACTGTATGGTATTGGTTTCTTAAAAAATCTATTATCAAAAAGAAAATTCTTAAAAAAAAAAGATCAAACCGGAAAATATATCTCTAAAAATAGAGTAAATTTTATGAAAATTTTTAATTATCCAAAAAAAAACAAAAATTTTAAAAAAATTAAGAATATGATGGAAAATTTTCAACTATTTGCATTAATAATTTAAATTTTACAGAAAATAACCAGATCTTTACTTCAAAATTGATTTGAACTCAGGTATACTATTTGGTAGTAGATTGGATGTTGCCTTGATACAAGAAGATAAAAAAGCACGGATAATATTTTGAAACACGGATTATAGTCTTTGGGTATGCATTATTTTGATCACTATAAATTTTTTTTTGCAATTTCATAAAAAAGATCAAAAAATAGAATCAAGTTTATACATGGTTTCTATGATTACTGTGATTTCATTACTAATATTTGTTCTGGGATATTTTTTCTGTTATTTCAATTCTTTAAAAATTTAATTTTAGTATTGGTTTTCTCAAACAAATAACTCTACAATGATCAAAACAATGCATGCACAAAGACTATAATCGGTGTTTCATTATATTAGCTGTGCTTTTTAATATTCTTGTTCCAAGGCAACACCCAATCAATTAACAAATAGTATACCTAAGTTCAAATCAATTTTGAGAGTAAACAGCTTGATCTTTTCAGTAAAATTTAAATTAGGAATACAATTTGTTGCAAATTTTTCATAATATTATCCATTTTTGAATAGTTATGGTGAAAAAAAGACCAAAGGTGGTTTACAAATATTATTTAAAAAAATTTATGAAAAGTTTATTTCTGAAATCCAATATCCAGATCAAGATATCCAGATAATTAGTTTCACAGATATTATCTTTATTAATTTATACTTCAGAGAAGACAGAAAAAATGAGTTTGGTAAAATTATCCAGAAATTAGTAGTTCAATATCATAATTTCAAAACAGTTATTCTGGGAGATTTTAATCATACCGAAATGGAAATAATGAAAAATTTCCAATTAAAAAATTTCAAAATAATTCCAAATACATCAAATAGCAGAACACATAATATTGACCATATCTTAATCAATTTTAAAAATAATTTTATTTTAAAAAAATTCAAAAAACAATACAAAATAGATTATCAGACCATAAAATGTTAATTAATAATCTTGCCTTAAAAAACAGATTGGAATATTAAAAAAAAATATAGAATTTCAAATCAGAATACTTATCAAAAATTATTTACTAATTACTTTTCAGAAAAAAATTTTCTTTTTAGATATCACTACAATAAAAAATTTCAAAAATAAATTCATTCAGTTCAAAGATATAATTTATAAAGAAGAAAAAAACAGATTACGAAATCGCTCCATTAATAAAAAAATCTCTTGTCTAACCCAAATTTAATTCATCGAATCAAAAAAATAAATAAAGTAGCTTGGAATAAATTTCTTAATGAAATAAATTTAGAATTTAATCAAAAAAAGAACTTTTGGAAAAAAAATAAATTTAATAAGGTCTAAAAAAAATGAAAATGATTTTAAACAATAAAAATATGATTGAAGAGTATTTTGGTCATATTAAAAAAAAATTCAATTGAAACAAATCAAAAAATTTTAGATTATATAAAAAATCTTAAAATAAATAATTTAAAAGAGTCAAAAATTTATATTTATTTTCCAATGGAAAAAATTAAAAATACTATTAAAAATTTAAAAAACAAATTAGTGAAAGGATTTCAAAAAACTGAGAATTTAAAATTTAACATTGATGGAGAAAATTTTCTAGATATTGAACCAATTGAGAACAAAAATTATAAAAAATTTCTAATTACAATACAAAATATATTTAATAATTGGTTAACTAACCCTAATGATAAAACTATTGAATATATCAAAAAAAGATCAATTTTGTTTATTCATAAAAAGGGAAATGAAGGAGTCGCTTTAAATTATCGACCTATTTCAATTAATCAAAGTCTACCAAGATTATTTCTTAAAATGCTATATAAACTTATTGAGCCTTATTGGGAATTTATTCATAAAGCACAGTTTGGCTTTCGAAAAAAATTTGATTCTCGGGTTGCGGTATTAAACTTTTTAAATATTTACAATCAGATAAAAACAAATAATGAAAATAAAAATGATAAAACTCATATTATAATGATTGATATAGCAAAATGCTTTGACTCAATCAGTTTTAAAATAATTAGGAAAACAATAAAAAAGTTTATTTTAAATCAAATTATTCAAAAATTTTTAGTAAAATATTATCAAGGTGAAGGACTCGGTATATTCCAAGGGGATCCCTTATCACCGATTATATTTACTCTTATTTCACATTTTCTATTATTAAAAATAATACCATTAACAAATCATTGTCAAATGTTTGTAGATGATTTAATTTTAATCATAAAAGGGAATATGAATCAAATAAATGAAAAATTAAATGCTATATATCAAGTAATTGTCCAATTTGGATTAAAACCTAATGAAGACAAAACAGAAATTACTCAAGATTTATCAAAAATTAAATATTTGGGAATTTATTTTGAAAAAATTTCACATTTAGTCTATAACCTAAAAAAGGCAAAAGAAACTTATAATAGTTATAAACAATTATTCAATAATAATTTATTAACAAATAATTTAAAAATAAGATTATTTAAATCTTTTATATTCAGTCAATTAACATATGGATTAGAAATATATAATTATAAAATAGCAACCCTAAACTATTTAAACTCTTAGATTAATACATGTATTACTGAAATCTGCAAAATAAACAGAAACACACCAATTCTTATTTATAAAACAGAATTTAAATTCGAAAATTTGGTAATATCAATCAATAAAAAAGAAATTCAAATTCAAAAATAAATTAAAAGAATTATCTCTACCCTATCTGGAAAAATTAATAAAATTTAATCAAAGAATAAACAATAAAATTAACTGGAAGTCGGAGAGTTTAAACCTTCTTAAAAAGGAAATTTATAATTATAATTATAATGAGTTGTTGAATTCTACCAGTTGGAAGGTACAAAAAATATTTCGCAATAATTAAAAACCAAAAAAAATTTATTTATTAATCAAAGATATTTAAGTTATCCATCAAGTTCAACAATTCTAAAATTCAGAACATTTACCAACTGCTTAAATAGATATTATTATGTAATAAATAAAAATTCAAATAAATTTTGTCCTTTATGTTTAAAATATGAACATAAGGAAATAATAGAAAATATTGATCACTTTTTATGGGTATGTCCTTCCTATGAAAAAGATAGATTAATTTTTCTGAAAAAGTTAAAAAAATTAAATTTTAATGAAATAATTTTAAATTATGATAGTTTGAAATTATTTTCAATAATTAATAATCGTGAAATCTATGATTTTACGCTTAAATTTCTGAAAGGGAATTTAAGTAAAAGGGCACTTAGAGTGTAATCTACACTTCCTCCTCAATAAAAAAAAAAAAAAAAAAATATTATCCATTTTTTCAGAGATCTTGATTTTTTGATTGCACATATTTTCGTTAAAATTTACTCTATTTTTAGAGAGAAATTTTAGGCAATTTGATCTTTTATTTTTTCGAATTTCTTTTGAAATAATAGAACTTTTTGAAATCAATACCATATTTGTTAAGGGTTTTATTATTGGTTTCTTTGATCGGTTGATGTACAGATGTTCTATAACAAAAAAACAAGCTTTTTATTTTGAAACTTGGATTAAATTTTTTTGAACGTTTTATTTTGAATACAGTAATTGAAGTAAGAAAAGTTGAAATTTTAATCTTAATGATCGAAATTGAATTTTCTATTTCAACAAAGCACAATTTTATAATAGACAACCAATATCTATGACTTATTATATTTTTCAAAGTTGGGTTCGAATGTCTATATGGTTTGTGCTAACAATCTAACAATTCAAAGTAACCTAATGATCAAAAAAATCCTAACAATGTAATCTTCGAGAGTTAGAGTTTATTATTGAGAGTTTTTTTAATGGTAGAAAATTTAGGTTTATTTTAATTTTTCATTCTCAAGTTCGTTTGTAAGGTTTTCGAGTTCAGGTATCTCAAAATTTCTTGGTAAATTTTCAATCTAAAAAATGAAATGAAATAATTTTTTGATCCAAATTGGAGTATATTTTTAAAAATCATCCCTTTCATTTTCTGAATGTTATTGAAACAAAAACTGTTAAATTCAAATTAATTTACAAAAAATTTTTATATCATTTTTGATTTTGGAATTTTTTTTACAACTTTGAATAAAGCATTTTATGAAGTCAAGCGATAAGAAACTCTGTAAAATTATGTGTTCTTTAAAATTATCTTTGTCCTAGACTGTTTAATAAGAAACAGTTTGAAGATTTCGAAAATGGGAAATTGAATTAAAAATTATTTGAAATTTATTAGAATTTATCAGTAGTGTTGAGAATATTTGGTAAATTGTCAACATAGTAAAAACAAAATTCTACAAGAGCATTGGTTAAATCATTAGAGATTAATTTTACATTATAATAAGATCCAATTAGATCTCTAAAAATATCAATTCTCTTTGTCTAATGAAGATCTTTGGGGTTTTCAATCAATTAGTTATATAAAAATTTTTAGAAGGATCTTTTAAAAAACAAATTTTTGGTTTTTAACTTGATGAATATAAAGTATTATGATTAAACTATGCTTCCTTTTTTCAAAAACAACATACCCTTGAAAACTTTTAATATCATTAAAAATTAAAAAAAAAGCATTATTTAACAATTTTCAAAACAACTGTATAAACCAAAAAATTCCAAAACAACAATAAAAAGTTGATTAAAAATATATATTGAAGTCAACAAAGATTATTTAACAAATCAAAACTTTAGTGGGACTTATAAAAGGTAAAATTTATCAAAAAACAAAAATTTTGTGAATAGAAAAAAAATAGATACTTCAATTTTAGGACTTTAATTAACAGAATAATTAAATTTCTCTTTTTAATACTTTAAACTTCTTTGTTTCAAAAAGAATAAAAAACAATAGCAAGAAAAAAACAAGCCAAACAATCACAAACAACAACGAACACAAAAACAACCGACTAAAGATCCAATTCCAACTTCAGAACTAACACACACTGAATCAATTTCAACTCCCAAAGCCAAAATCGATCTCTCAATTCTAATAGTTTCAGTAACGGAGAGCATCAGTTGTAATTGACTCTTCTTTTCAATTCAATTCTCCTCTCTTCTTTCAATCTAGAGTCTGTTTAAAAATACATGAAAACTAAATAATCCCAAAAAAGATTGTTAAGTGTTAATATGTTCACAATCAAATTAATCAGTCTTTTTTTCTGATGAATATTTTTCGAAATCTAGCTTATAATTTAATTCCATTAAAAACTGGTGATTAAATTTTTTATAATAAAAACACTCTCAACTTTTGAATATCGAAAATATTTTAGAAATTACTAAAACACTTTTTTTATTTTTTTTTAAAATTGGGGTTGAGGAAAATTTGAAATCAAAGAATTAGTTAATATATTAGAGGTTTTGATGATAACATATATTATCATGATATTAGAAATAAAATTGTGATTGTATTTAAAAAATCGCTATTAGTCCAACTTTATCGCAAAAAATCATAAAATCGCGATATTTAACATTATCGTAAAAAAATGAAAATTATTTTTTTAGAAATTACCTTAAGGGACTACTCTATTTTAAATTTTTTTTGATAAATTTATTAGAGATTTAGAATTTTTTTTACCAATTACTTAGATTTGAAATCAAACCTAAAAACTTCTTCATATAGTAATGAAATCTTTCTAAATGACATTCATTAATTTGGGTTATTATTTTTATAGAAATAAACAATTTTTCCTTTTTTTTTTATTTTTTGAAAGTTGCTTTTTTTCAACTTTTCACAAAAATACAAAAAATACAAAAAAAATATGAGCAAGAAAGTAAAACCTTGTTATTATTGTGGAAGATCTACAATAAATAGTTTGAAAAATAAACCTGAAAAGGTTTTTTTGGATTTGCATCAAAAAACAGTTTGATTCGAAAACAATATACAATATATGCTTTACTCTTGACAAAAGATTCTCTTTCTTTTCCTTGTATCATTCTTTTTTTTTTTTTCATGAATCTACTTTTTGAGTTTACATTCTTTTGTTTTTGTTGAATTTGAAGTTTATTTTAAGTGTTCCCAAATTATCATTCCAAAAGTTTTTGTAAGAGTCAAAAAAAAATCAAAGAAAAGAATAAGTGCTATTTTTTTAAAAAGTAATTATTGATAAAACAAATCGAGTTCTTTATAGAGTCAAATTGGATGAATAGAAGTGAAAGAGAAAATATTCACCAGTTTTAAATTATTTTTTGGTTTTTAAAAATGAGAATAAATATTATTTTTTGAGAAAATAATTAAATCCAAAATTAATCGAAAAAATTCTCATTTGTTAATGACGACGTTTTCAATTGAAATTCCAAGTATCAGTGTATTTTAAAGAGGGTTTGGTGGTTTTTAAATCTCACAAATTTTTATTCAGTGAGATCTGAGAAGGAAAAAATGTCAAATTTTTACTAAAAAGGTCTCAATTTTTTATACTCGTATCTCAAAATAACAAAGAAGGTTGCGAAAAATTGACTTTTTAAAAAAATAACCTTCTATGTTATTTTTTAAAACCCTTACACATTGTTGGCCATTTAAATAGTTTGTTTTTCTCTTTCTGAGATAAGCTGAGAAGGTTTTAAAAAATGACCTAAAAGGTCAATAAGGAGAAAAATGAAAAATTTTTGATGAAAAAGTCTGTTGTTTTACAAGAAAGTCATTTTTTGAATATTATGTACGGTAGAGTGTTTGTTTGGTATTGTTTTAAATCCACTAAAATCCTCATTTCCCAAAATAGAAAGATCATTTTTTCTCAACCGACGCAATATTTTTTTTTTAAATAAAAAAAACTGACTAAATTTGAACAATTTTATTTCCCAAAAAATCCTTGAACATTAAAAATTACTTCAAAACCTTTCCCACACAACCTCAACCCAATTTGTCTTGATACAACCAATTGTGTTTTGAAAGAAACGATCCAAACCAAAAAAAATTTTATCAGGAAAGCATCAAAAAAATGTTCAGTACGTTTGACCTGGATCATGTTGTTTCACAAATAATCAGAAGAGACACCCGCCTCTTAGTAATGGCTGAGAGATTTAATTCAAGGAAAAACAAAAAAAACTAAAGCCAAATAAACAACAAGTAAAATAATACAAAATTACACCGCTTTGTTAATTAATACAGCTTGTTCCAGCACTACAGTGAAAATTGATAAGACCTTGAAATTGGTTTTCTATTCTGTAATATTTTTATGTACAAAAACCCGTAAAAGGGTTATTAAAGCTCATCGTAAACTATAAAATTTAAAATACAAGATTAAAAATAAGTTATCCATTTTTTAATTGTTTTTATTTTGGGAAATTGATACACAAATACTTTAAAATACTATCATTAACGCGGATCTTCAATTTCTAAAATTGTTAAAATCTCAGGTTTCTACAATTGAAAAACAAAGTTCAAAAAATACTTTCAAATTATCAAGGTTTCTGTGATTTCTGTAATTTCTGTGATTTCTTTGATTTCAATTCTTGAGAAAATTTCTTTTTTCCTTTGTTTTTTACAAAAAAAATATCTCGAATGGAGTTTGAGAAGTTGAAATTTTTTATCTTATGATCGAAATTGAATTATCCATTTCAAAATACACCCTTTATAATAGACAACCAATTTATTTGTCTTATAATATTTTTCTGGATTGGGTTGGAACGGATTAGTTGTTTGTGGGGACAATGTAACAATTCAACGTAACTCAATGATCAAAAATCATAGACAATACGATCATTTTACTTTAAAGTTGTTTATCAAGATCGTCATTTTTTTGTGTAAGAAACTCGTGGTTATTTTTCAATTTCATTTTTACGATCCTTAACAAGGTATTCGAGTTCACGTATCTCAAAATTTCAATTTCATTTTTGCATCTAAAAAAAAATGAACACAAAATGAGTTTTTGATCCAAATTGGAGAATATTTTAAAGATCATTCAATCTTAATATAAATGAGATTGGAACATATTGGGATGAGAAAAATTGTTGAATTGCAAACATAGTCCTTAAAGATATTTTTGTTAAAAAAATTTTTAAAAGTCACTTTTTTTGACAGAATTGTAAAATTTTACAAAAACAAGAACTAAAAGTTCTAACATTGAAAAAACCTGTCTATTTTCAATTCTAAACATATTTCAAGATAAGGATTCCTTATTTAGTTATTGGCCAAAATTAAAATTAATAGAGACTCGTCCCATATAAAAAATATCTTGACTTTTAACAAAAGCCTTGAGACTTTTTTCAACACTTTCCCATTTAATAAATGTTTGAAAGTGTTTGTTAGGGTTGTGAACTAGTCTTTAAAAGTGTTTTAAAGTTTTGAAAGACAGAAAACTTTTATAATGGCCAATGGGTTTGGTTTGTAGTGGAAACACAAAATTTTTTTCAATTCATTTTTTTTTTTTTAACAAAATATAAAATCTAAAACAAATTTTATGATCAAACTAATAATTACCCATTTTTATAATAAACTTGAATATAAGATAGATGTGTTTTCTTACAAGGGAGATGTTACCTTGACAATTTTAAATAGCCAAAAAGAATAAAGAATAATTTTCCTTCTTATGGTGATCGATCAAACAATAACCTCTAAGCTCTAATTGTTTTTTCTGTCCAATACAAAGATGCTCAAAGAAGAAAAAGAAGAAGAAGACAAATCTATAAAAAATCTTAATAATTGGTGATCGTCTGACAATTTTATTGTGAAATCTTTTGAAAAGTTTACCTACCCCTTTTAGCTTTCTGGGAATATTGAAAATGTTTTAACCCAAGAAAACATTCTTTAAAGAACGGATAAAGGGTTGGTTGTTTTAGAAGGTCTTTTTATTCAAGGCAATTTACAACACCACGATTAACTGAGATAATTGTTATTTCTCTTTATTTCTTATTGTTGTTGATCTTAAAGGATCGATAGGTTTGTCAACCAAATAAAATGAAAGCACAATAAAACTCTTTTATCTGATCCTTGATTGAGCCAAGTATCTTTTTTGTTGTTTTTTCAAAGAAGAATGACTTTTTGTCACCTAATCTATTTTTTGATCAAACAAAAATTTCTTTGTAAAAATAATTCTCAATTAGCTCAAAAACCCATCAACTATTATATCGCGATACAATTTAATCGCGATATTTTGGCATTTATTGTGATTTTATAATAATTATCGAGATTTTATCAAATATCGTGATTCATTAAATTATTGCGATACTATTTGAATATCATGATTTGATAAAAATTATTGCGTTTTTTGTAACTTTATCGTGAATATTAGCATGTTATCATCAAAACCTCTATTGATTCAAAAACTTTTTGAATTTCCCGAACAAAACAAGGCAAAACTAAAAAGCTATTGTTTTTGATATTAAGAAAATGCCACTCCACTTTCTTTTCAAGTATATTTATACTCTCTATGTACACTCTAAAATACTTGAAAAAAAAAGTGGAGTACATTTTCCTAATGAAATTTTTTTCCAAAATTTGTTCCAGAATAATTTGAATTTGAAGCAGGGAAATTTTTTTTTACCCAACTCAAAATTTTGCAAAAAAAACCTAAAATTTTTCAAGTTAGCAAGATCCCTCAGATCAGGTTTCTTTTAAGTCTTTAAATATGTTACTAGGTGGAAAAAATAGTATTCACTAACCATAAAATTAGACTAATCCTGAAGTGAAACAGTAAACTTTTAAAATAAATAAATAATTTATCTACCAATTATATCAAGAAAGATAATACTGATAAAATTTCTAAAAAAATTTCATCTTAATCAGACTCTTCGTCTGAACTAAAACTATAATTAGAACTAGAACTAGAATTAGAATTCGAATTAGAATTTCCCACTGAATTAGAATTTGGATCAGAAGTTTGTGATTTTCTATCTTTCTTATCATTCGACTTATTTAAATAATTTTCATGATAATTCTTCATTTCAAGATCTTTTACATTCTCTTTGTCATTTCTTTTTAGATGTTCGTTATTTTTATTTACTTTCTTTAACCAAATATTGATAATAAAAAAGACTATTATCAAAAACATGGTGCATAATGCTACAGAGAAAATCACTGTTTGGGTTGAAGTGTTATTACCATCATCATCATCATCAACATCATCATCATTATTATTATCATTTCTAATCTCGAATTTAAAATTTAAATGATTCTCTTGATTACATTCATCCTTAGCAATCACTGTAATCCAAATATTTTGTGCTGTATTGGGGCAATTGCCAAAAAAGGAGAGCTTTTTGTTATCAAAATTTAACCATTCTGGCAGGGTTTCTAAATTATATTCGTTCGCGGAATATGTTAGGACGCCATTTTCAGGGTCAAGGAAGGTATCTGGTTTAATTGAAAATTCAAAGGCCGTTGAGGTTGGATAAGAAGCATCTGATATATCTCCGTTAATTGAAGGATCAAGGTTCTGAATATGTAAAGAAAAATATGCAAAGTCTGTGTTTTGGCAATCGTCCTTCGCAGTGACTTTAATTTTGAGGGCTTGTGAACAGCCCTCGGCTACACTCGTGAACTGTCTTGCGTCGCTATCAAAATTCATCCAAGAAGGGAGCAATTCATCATTTTCAAGGGTTGCTGAATAAGTCAAGCCTTGATTGAAGGGATCTGAGAATGTGTCTGAATCAAAGACATAATTTAATTGCTTGCCTGCTTCTGCATGGTGATCTTTGAGATTTTTTTTTCTGTTCCCTTTTTGAATAAGCTAACTTTAAATAATTGAAAGTTTTTTTGTAGGCAGTCATCCTTTACGACAACTTTAGTTTCCAAGTCTTCTTGGCATTGGTTTGGAAGTGGCTCTCCTTCAAATGTGCGGTTTGTTTCATTGAAATTAATCCAATCGGGTAAAGGACTGTTATTTGATAAATAAGCCGAATAATCTAATGGCTAACCCTCGGGGTCTGGGAAACTGTCTTCATCAAATTGATAAAATAAATTTTCATTTTGATCAAGATCGATGCTTTGATCAACAAGACTGATCACGTTTTTAGGTACTTGATTATTAGTTTCAATTGTAAAGCTATCTGTAACGGTGTTGCCACAGTCGTCCGCTGCGATGACTTCAATTCCCGAAAAGATTTCCCCACAGCTGTGGGGTGGGTTCCCCGTAAAGGTACAAGTGATTTCATCAAAGTAGATCCAGGACTGCCCATTCACATTTTCTGTGTAAGTTAGGCTTTGTTCCTCCGGATCTTTGAAAGTGTTCGAACCAAATTGATAATCTAATCCTTCACCATTAATATATATCGTTTCGTCTTGCAAGGGGCTATCGACAATTGGTGCTTGATTAGTGACTTCAATTGTAAAGCTATCTGTAACGGTGTTGCCACAGTAGTCCTCTGCAGTGACTTCGATGCCTGAAAAGATTTCCCCACAGCTGTGGGGTGGGTTCCCCGTAAAGGTACGAGTGTTGTCATCAAAGTAGATCCAGGAATGTCCATTCACATTTTCCGTGTAAGTCAGGCTTTGTTCCTCGGGATCTTGGAAAGTGTTTGAACCAAATTGATAATCTAATCCTTCACCATTAATATATATCGTTTCGTCTTGCAAGGGGCTATCGACAATTGGTGCTTGATTAGTGACTTCAATTGTAAAGCTATCTGTAACGGTGTTGCCACAGTAGTCCTCTGCAGTGACTTCAATTCCGGAAAGATTTCCCCACAGCTGTGGGGTGGGTTCCCCGTAAAGGTACGAGTGATGTCATCAAAGTAGATCCAGGACTGCCCATTCACATTTTCCTTGTAAGTCAGGTTTTGTTCCTCCGGATCTTTGAAAGTGTTCGAACGAAATTGATAATTTAATCCTTCACTACTACAGTCAGTTTCACATTTAAGGCACAAACTTTCAACGAAATTTAAGGCACAAAAAAATCTCAAATTAAGGCACAAAATTTGGAAATTTTAATTTTTACAATTTATTTTACTAGAAGATAAATTTTGTGCCTTAATTTGAGATTTTTATTGTGCCTTAAATTTCGTTGAAAGTTTGTGCCTTAAAAGTGAAACTGGCTGTAGAGATATTTATCATTTATGGATGTTAAAAACATTCATCCCATTTATAGAAAAAACAAGAAATCGACTCAATTCTAACCACCCGGCATTATTAACATTAGATGGTCATAAATCACATTTTGATGTTAGAACATGTGAATTGGCAATTAAACATGGTATCGATATAGTTTGTTTTCCAGCCAATGGAACACACATTTATCAATTACTTGACTGTGGGATATTTTGTTCATTAAAAAATCATCTTAAACGTCAAGACATTCCAAAGTCCTTTACCCACTTTGTTACTAATGCAAGAGATGGGATGCAAGTTGCTTTTACATTTAAAAATATTATTTCCGCCTTTAAACACACTAGTATCTATCCACTAAACCCAGAGAAAACAGGATTTAGCCTGAAGATAAATAATAAATCCTCAGTTTCCACACCTTCAAAAAGAATCCATTTAGGAGGTACTTTATTAACCCAACCTGAAATCGTTGAGAAATTAAAACAAAGGGAGGAAAAACAAACTAAGAAAAGAATTAGACACAATCAAGACAACTAAAAGAAATCTTTACAAATATACTAACCAACTCCAATTAATATTAACCAAAATAATTTACAAATAAAACAAAATAAAACTTCTCTTACTTTTTATTCGATTTTCCAATTCATTTTCCATTTCATTTTTTTTTCCAAAGATCACAAACTTCAAAATTTTGTACAAAAGTGTAAAATGAAAAATAATTCTCAAATTTTCCATCCTCAATCCTTCTTCAAATAAACACAACAATGTCAAATAAAAAGAAAGTCAAACAAAATCCAATTATTTCAATCAATGAATAAGAATAAAAACAGACGTTTATTGGAATTTAATGTTCATTATTGTCAATCTATCTTTGAAAAACAAAATAAATAAAACAAATGACAACAGTCTGGATGAAAACTTTAACTGGGGGATCAAGTCGGCCTTTCTATTTTACAATCGTGATTTCTCTTCAACTGGAGGATCTTGCCGACAAATATTTAGATTATTTAATGGATCGTTTCAAGTTGAAAAAAAAACCGAGCAAAGACTTTCAACAAACCAATGGGCAATAGCTTGAAGTCCTACTTACTTTGGATGAAAAATGGACATACTATAGGTTGCAGAGCGTTTGGTTAGCAGCAAAAATCGATTTTATGGAAGCGAGAAATTGGTCACTTAAGGTTTACAATCCCTGAAACTGGAAAAAAGATTATCTTGTATTGGGTGTGTCAACTTGTTATTTTGGTTCTTAGCTGATCGATCCACAACTAAGTTTGGATCGTATAGGTGGTTGAAAAAGGCTATTTTTGTGATTTTATTTTTTTTTTTCCGAAATCCAGATTGATGAGTCTAAGATTAATTAATTGGAAGATATTTAATTAGTGATTGAGTTTTTTGTTTTCTATGTTGAAATTTTTATTTACGCTTTGTATTATTTGATGCTTGTAAAAAAATTTTTTTTTATTTACTCCTAACTCTGTAAAAGGAAAATGATAATTTCAATTGACAACCCAAAAATTAACTCTTTCAATTCAATACCTTCCAATCAATTAATCTTAGACTCGTCAATCTGGATTTCGGAAAAAAAAAAAATAAAATCACAAAAATAGCCTTTTTCAACCACCTATATGATCCAAACTTAGTTGTGGATCGATCAGCTAAGAACCAAAATAACAAGTTGACACACCCAATACAAGATAATCTTTTTTCAAGTTACAGGGATTGTAAACCTTAAGTTATACCAACCTGAAAATACTATCTATTTTCAAAAAATGTAAAAAAGCGATCACTTTGAAAATGTCAACTAATTATGCTCCACTTGATCACTAACTTATTTTACAGTGAACTTTTATGGTATTTTGGAAAAAGTTCGATATTGTCAACTAACAAAGGAGAAAAAAAAATTCATTTTAGTTAAAATTTTCAAAAATAAAAAAAACAACAATAAAGTATGTTAATGAAGAACTTGATCTTTTTCAAATTCATCAGAAATTGTATTTGGAATTATTACATAAATTTTAAATTAAAAAAAATACACTTTGATTTCTTTTAATTCTTATTCTATGTGAAAGGTCTGTTTCATGTTTTTCGATTTTTTTTTAAGGGACTAGTCCCCATTATTTTTAATTTGGACCAATTTCTAAATAATTGATTCCTGATCTAGAAACATGTTTAATATTGAAAATAAGCAGGGGTTTTCAAATTAAAGTAATTGGCAAAAAATATTCTCCATCTCTATTAAATTTTAGGTAAAAAAATTAAAGATAATTTAGTCCCTTAATCGAAATTTTGAACAGGATATCTCAGATTAAATGTACTCTCTGAGAAATACAAAACAATTAAACCAATCAGTAAAAATGATTTAAACCATTTAAATGATTCTTTGTTATAAACTCTAATTCAAAATTTTGAACTCATCATAATTCAATTTTTGAGAAAAACTATCTTAGTAAATACATTCCAAGAAAAAATACCAAATTAGAACCAATTGAAATGTTTACAATTATTAATGGTTTATAATGTAAAAAAAAAACAAACATTAAATAATTACCAATCAAAATAAATCTCAGCATTATGGAAAATTTTGAAGATGGACTAACTAAAAAATGTATTGGATTTATTGTTCAGGGTTAGATGAGACTCATCTAATCTGCTAAAGAGAGAATTTTGAAGTGAATCAATTCATAACTTCTTGTGTGAATAAATTTGAGAGTTCTATTCCATAGAGTATCTAATAGATACAGCCACCAGAAATATTTGAATCTTGTTTTCGTTTTCTAAAAACACGAAAGAGTAAAAATGAAAAAGTTGTAGAAAATGATTGAAAGAAAAGAATGAAGAGTGGAAAAAAATAAAGAGGTTTAAAATAATTGTTAGAGAGACCTGAAATTTTCTGGTTTAAATGAATTTGTTGATTGGTTTTATTTTGTCTTGTGCTCATTTTTCCTAATTACCTCTTGAGTCGTGTTAGTAAGAAGATATTCTAATGTCATGTTATAGATTTCCTAAATGTTCATTTTCTTCAATAATTCATCTTGCGTTTTTTTTTTGACTATTCTTCATAGTCAAAAATTTTGATTTTTTTTTTTTTCTTTTATCCAGTGTTTTCTGGTTCTCTCATATTTTTCACAGTCCCAAATAAAGTGGTCAATTTCATCAATTTTTTTGTTACAGCATGGGCATAATTTAGAATTTACTCCTGTTCCCCATCTTTATATTTATCTATTCAACCACATTACAAAAAAATGTATTGGTAAATGTAGTTGATGATTTCCAGTTTAAGTAGGGCTGTTTTTCTTTGAAGTTTTCTGGGAAACTGGCTAATCTTTAAAAAAATGTATTGTAAAATTTGTTGAGTTATTCAACTTACAATTATTGATCGATCAAAGATGAGATCGGATCAACTAATTTTATTTGAGATATACTGTTTGGAAGAACTCAACTTTGACTTTATATCAATCATTCCAAAAATTATTTTTTTAATTTTTTAGTATAATATTATGTAATGGTAAAAACCAAATGCAAACAAAAAAAAATAGAAAAAATGAAAAATGATTCAAATCTGAACAAAAATCAAAATTATTAACAAAGTTAATGAAATTATATTATTTTGAGTCTTTTAACATATTAACTTGTGTGGAAAATTTTGAATTTTAGTTTAGAAATTCTAAAAATACTGACAATTTTTTTTTTTTTTTTTTTTTTTTTTCGAGGATTTTGCAACAGAATTCGAAAAAAAAAAAAACAAAATATAACCATTTGATATTCAAGTTTTCTTTAACAGTTGTTCTCAATAAAATAACTTTAGTATAAATTAATCCATCCAAATCCAATTTCACCAACGCCCTTTAATTTTATTTATTTGGATCCATAATCAAATTTTTTCTGAAAAAAGAACTCTGTTTTTTTAAATATCATATTTTCCACTTGTTCAAGAAGAATTTTTTCAAATCTGAGGGGTATAAATAATGAACGGTTAATATTTTAATAAATTATTTAAAAAGATTTCTATTAATTTTTTTTATTAAATTTAGTAATTTAAATTTGTTTTATTTATTTGAAAATCTCCAAAAATTTTAGAAATGGTTGAAAAGTATATCAAGACATTTATTCTTTATGTCGTCAATATTTCACTAAATAAATTGAGATGTAACTATTAATAATTTATTAAAAATGGTAAATTTCTAAAAATGCGATTATTTGCAAGAAAAACAATTTTTTTTTATTTTGTCTATTATTGGATTTCTAAACTTACAAACATTGACACATGTGCTGATAGTTTGTTTTTTATATCAAAAAAAAAAAATTTGTTCAATAGATAAAAAATTGGAATTGGTCAAAAATGACAATTTTTACTAAAATATACAAATTTTGATATTTTCATAATTTTCAAAATTTGCGAATATTTGCGATTTATTTAACATTTTATTATACCTTTTATAGGGATGGGTTAGATAAGATTAGTATATTTTAGTTGAGTGAACTACCCCACCACATTCGTTCCTAACACTTTCTAAAGCACCCAACCTACCCTACCTTACCTATCCATATAAAATGTATAATAAAATGTTAAATAAATCGCAAATATTCGCAAATTTTGAAAATTATGAAAATATCAAAATTTGTATATTTTAGTAAAAATTGTCATTTTTGACCAATTCCTATTTTTTACTCTATTCAACAATTTTTTTTTTTTTGATATAGTCAGTTCCACTTTTAATGCACAAACTTTCAACGAAATTTAAGGTACAAAAAAAACTCAAATTAAGGTATAAAAATTTGTAATTTTTTTTTTTTACAAATTATTTTACTAGAATCTAAATTTTGCCCTTTAATTTGAGTTTTTTTTTTGTGCCTTAAATTTTGTAGCAAGTTTATGTATTAAAAGTGGAACTGACTGTATATAAAACAAACTATCAGCACATATGTCAATGTTTTGTATGTTTAGACCTGATTCCAGAGACAAATTAATAAAAAATTATTTTTCTCGCAAATAATCGCATCGCAAATAATCACAATTTTGGTATATTCCCATTAAAAAATAATCAATTTATAACTTATTTGTTATAGTTAAGTACTATTCTCTATTAATTTTTTTTACCAATTTCTAAATAAGGAATCCTTATTTAGAAATATGCTTTAAATTGATTAAAAAAAAGGTTTTAATCAATGTTAGAACTTTATGTTCTTGTTTTTTTTTTAAATTTTATAATTAGTTAAAAAAAGTGAATTTTATAGTTAGAAAACTTGAGGTAATCAAGAAATATTGAAAATAAAGAATTCCTAAAATAGTAAAAAAATATACAAATTCGGGTACATCTTTCCGACTTTTAGGAGTCGTGTCTAGGTTTTTTTTAATTTCAAAGAATTTAGCAAAATCAAAGATTTAACTCCATTATTTTAAATTAAAAAAAACCTAACGACAGTGGAGTACCAATTTATTAATCACAGTTTGTGGCATTTTTATTTATTATTAATAATCTTTCTATTGGGTTTTTACCCCTCCTTTTTCTGGGGAAGTGTCGTCAAGTACCGTAGAGTGCCTATTTTTTCCAGGGGGTTTCTGTTTTATATGTAAAATCTATCAATTTTCGTTAGTTTTTTTTGAATTTTCTATTTATTTAGAAAATAAATAGATTTTCTAAGGTTTTTTTTACTTTTTGAAATAAACTGAAATTTTATTAAATAAATTTTCTTTACATTTCAAAAAGTAAAAAAAACCTAATGGCACCTTTTTTTAATTAAAAAAACAAAAGAAAATTTCAAAAATTTTCTTTTAATTTCTCAAATCAAAAAAAAGCTAATGGCGGTTTTCCAAAATTCGAAAGAATTTAGTAAAATCAAAGAGTTTACATAATTCTTTCAAATCAAGAAAAACCTAACAACAGTGGATACTTTTTAATTTGGTAATGTAAATGATATAATATTTTTTTTACTTTAAAGTTTTAATTATATTTCTTCTTCTCTTTTTTATTAACTAAATTTTCTTTGTTTACTCCTTTCTCACAATAAATAAATAAAAAAAGTGAATTTTCGAAAATTTTTTTAGAAAAATTTCTTTAACGGATGAGAATTTTTTGATTAATTTTGGATTTAATTATTTTCTCAGAAAATAATATTTATTCTCATTTTGAAAAACGAAAAAATGATTTCAAACTGGTGAATATTTTCTTATTCACTTCTATTCATCTAATTTGACTCTATAAAGAACTCAAAACATTTTATCAATAATTACTTTTTATAAAAATAGTACTTATTCTTTTCTAATATTTTTTTTTTGACTCTGAAAAAAACTGTTAGATTGGTAATTTGGGAACACTTAAAAAAACTTCAAATTTGACTAAAAAACAAAATAGAGTAAACCCAAAAAGTAGATTCATGAAAAAAAAAAGAATGATACAAGAAAAAGAAGCAAATTTTTTATTTTGAGTAAAGCATATATTGCATATTTTTTTCGAATCAAACTGATTTATCATGTAAATCAAAAAAAAAAGCTTTTCAGGTTCATTTTTAAGATTATTTTTTGTATATATACCACAAGAATAACAAGTTTTTGCTTTATTGCTCATATTTTTTTTGTATTTTTTGTATTTTTGCAAAAAGTTGAAAAAAAGCAACTTTCAAAAAAGTGAAAAAAAGAAAAAATTTTTTATTTCTATAAAAATCATAACTAAATATTATGAATGTCATTTATCGAGATTCTGTTACTATAAAAAGAATTTTTTCACTTATATTTCAAATCTAAGTAATTGGCAAAGAAAATTTCTAGATCTCTATTAAGGATTATTCGAATTTTATTCTCTGTGAGGCTTGAAATAAAATACCATAAACAGAAAAAAACTTTAAGAGATAATTCATTATTGAAAAGTCAAAATTTGGCAACTTTTGGATTGTTTAGATTTGGCTGGAAAATCATTTAGTGATCCAAAAACTTATTGAATTTCATGTACAAAACAAGGTAAAACTAAAAAGTTGTTTTTTTTTTGATATTAAGAAAATGCCACTCCACTTTCTTTTCAAGTATATTTATACTCTGACTACACTCTAACATACTTTAAACGAAAGTGGAGTGACATTTTACTAATGAAATTTTTTTCTTCAAAATTTGTTGAGAATAATTTGGATTTAAGGGATTAGCGTCACCATAGATTTACCAATCATTAAAGTATGTTGTAATTGGGTGTAAATGGTATTAGTGCACTATGGCTCAAATAGCTCTATTAAAAATCTATTATAAATCTCATTGCACGATAAATTATTACATTTTTTACTAATGATCACTATTAAAAAAGTTTACATTTTGGAAAATTTTTTTTAAATTCCTTTCCAAATTTAAAAATAGAAAATCCAAATAATAGTATTCCAGTATTACATAATTTAGATTTAGAACTTCCAAAAGTAACTATATTTTATAATTTTTTAATTTCAAATATTAACTCAATAATCATCAACATAAAAGCACAAAGACTGATTATTTTTGTTTGCTTTTGATAAGGTACTTGTAGCATCAATATATTTGCATGATTTGAGAAATAATTAGTCAAAAAAATTTATTCTGTAATTATTTAATTTTTAAAAAAAAATCATTTTTTTAGCAACTAATCTACATTTCGCCACTAATTTAAGAAAGATATTTTGTGACTTTGTAGTCTGAATATTGATAATTCAACCTTTAAATTTAAGGCAAAATGTAGATTGTATTCTGAAATTGTTGAATTTTTTTACTAATACATAGATCTTTTTTAATTGATAAGATCAACAAATATTACTACTTGACTAATGGATTTTTTAGAGAAATTTGAACCAGGTAGCACTAATGTTGTTAAACCCAATAACAACATACTTTGTTCATAGGCTTCTCCTTGGTAGACGATAATCCTTTAATGAAGAATTATTGTTTTTTGCCCAACTCAAAATTTTGCAAAAAAAACCTAAATTTTTCAAGTTAGCAAGATCCCTTGGATCAAATTTCTTTTAAGTTTATAAATATGTTACTAGGTGGAAAAAATAGTATTCACTGAGATTAAAATTCGGATAATGCTTAAATTTACCTAAAAAAATTTAATAGAGACTAGTCCCTTAAATTGAAAGTTGTTGAATTTTGCTCTTGTAATTCCATTACAAAAATCAAAAACAATTTTAAAAAAACAAATTGTTGCTAAGGAAAAAAAGAATGAAAAATCTTGTGCTATTCTTGATGGGTCTACATTTTATTTTTTTTTTTTTTATCATTTTTTTACCTTTTTTTCTTTTGTAAAAAAAAAACTGAAGAATCAAATTCTAAAAAAACAACAAAACCTAAAAGTCAATAAAAATTTTCTTTTGGTCATTTGAATCACTTAACTGTTTGAAATTATAAATGGACCAGAGGTACCAAACGAAACAAAAAGAAGAAATCCAAAACAATTTGCAAAGGTTAATCTTAAATGATCAAACCCTTACCAACTTGGAACTTTATGGTTATCAAATGAGAAACGAGGAAATAGAAGCTTTAAGTGAATCTTTAAAAGTCAACCAAACCCTTACCCGACTGAATCTAACTAGGACTGAAATTGGATTCGAGGCAATGCAAGTTTTATGTGAATGTTTAAAGGTCAACCAAAGCCCTTATCAACCTGAACCTTTCTTGGAATAAAATTGGAGCTGAGTCAATGAAAGCTTTAAGTGAAGTACTAAAGGTCAACCATGCCCTTACCCAACTGAATCTAACTGGGAATCAAATTGGATCCGAGGCAATGAAATTTTTCAGTGAAGCTCTACAAGTAAATCAAAGCCTTATCCAATTGGATCTTGATTCTAATCAAATTCGAGACAAGGGAATGAAAGAATTAAGCCAAGCCTTAAAAGTCAACCAAACCCTTACCAACTTGAATCTTTCTAGGAATCATATTGGATCCGAGGGAATGCAATTTTTAATTAAAGCCCTAAAAGCCAACCAAACCCTTGCCCACTTGGATCTTACTGCGAATGATATTGGATCGAAGGGAATGCAAGCTTTAAGTGAAGCCCTAAAAGTCAACCAAGCCCTTACCAACTTGAACCTTTATCATAATCAAATCGGAGCAGATGGGATACAAGCTTTAAGTGAAGCTCTAAAAGTCAACCAAACCCTTGACCAATTGGATCTTTCGTGGAATAAAATTCGAGACAAGGGAATGAAAGCTTTTAGTGAAGCCTTAAAAGTCAACCAAACCCTTACCCAATTGAAAGTTTCGTGGAATCAAATTAGACACGAAGGAACAGAAGCACTAAGTGAAGTACTAAAAGTAAACCAAACCCTTATCAACCTGAATCTTTCTTGGAATAAAATTGGACCCAAGGCAGTTAAATACCTAAGTAAAGCATTAAAGGCAAACCAAAACCTTATCAAATTGGATCTTTCTAGGAATGAAATTCGAGCCAAAGGAATGGAACCACTATGTGAATCATTAAAAGTAAACCGAACCTTAACCCAATTGAATCTTTCTTGTAACAGAATAGGATCTTATGACAATAAAAAAGATTACAAAAAAAATATTCAAGAATTTATACAATCATTAAAAATCAATAAATCTATTATCGATCTATTATTTGATGATAATGAGATTGATGAAGAAGATCAAAATAAAATACAAAATTTAATTGAAAGGAATCTCAATTTTCAAAAAAAGTTAACCAAATCAGTTAAAGTTGGAGATTTCCAATTATTCCAAGAATTAATTCAAATTGAAAAAATACCCTTAATATATCAACTTTCTTTAGATACAATAAATATTTCAAATAAGCAAGAGGAAAATACAATTTTCCATACAGCTATTTTTCATAATCAAACAGAATTTCTATTCCATTTATTATTTGCAAATAATGAAAAAACTGACCAAGAAATTATTTCAAAAAGAAATTTTTTATTAAATTTCAAAAATCTAGAAACAAAAAAAAGTGCAATTGATTTGTTCAATCCAAATGAAATTTTAATCCAAGATTTTAAAAATTATTATGATCAATTTATATCATCATCAACTTCATCATCATCATCATCTTCTTTGATTTCTTCTTATTACAATAATAATAATGAAAAATCAAATAATTTCCCAAATAAATTAATTGCAGAAAAAGAAATAATGTTGATGAGAATTGGTAAAGAATGGAAAACAATCAAAAATGAATTCGAAAATGAATTAAATAAAAAGCAAAAACAATTATTTTTAAAATGGTTATATTGTCCTGTTTCATTTAATTTTAAAGAAAAGCAAATAATTCTTGAAATTTTCAAATTATTAAATATAATCAAATTTGAAAAACAAACTTTATTTTCAAATGAAAAATTATTAAATGATTTCCAAAATTATATCAAGAAATATTCAAATACTGAAAAAAAAATATTTCAAATCAACCTAAAAATTAAAAAAAAGAAGACTATGAAGAAGAATAATGAAAATCTTAATGATGATTTTACAATCGAATCAATACAAATTAATAAATTTATTCTTTGTTTAAGATCCAATTTATTTCGAGAAATGATTTTACAGACTTTTCCAATCCAATTAAAAATTGAAAAAGAAAAAGAAAAAAAAATTGAAGGAAAAGGGAAGGAAAAGGGGATTAAAATAAAAAAAGAAAAAGAAAAAAAAATTGAAGGAAAATCAAAGGAAACGGAAACGGAAACGGAAACGGAAACGGAAACGGAAACGGAAACGGAAACGGAAACGGAAATGGAAGCAGGAAAGGGAATTGGAAAAGGAAACGAAATTGAAATAAAAAAAGAAAAGGGGAAAAGAAAAGTAAATCTAACAATGAATCAAGTTACTGATTATTTCTCTTCAATTCCTGAATTTTATCCATTTTTCCTCTCAGAATTTTATAATCAAAATTTTACTCCATTTACTTTTACTTTTGATAACGAAAACAAAAACTACAAGAACAATAATGACAACAAGAACAATATCCAAAAAATAAGCAACAACAATAACAATCAGGACAACACTAACAATCAGAAAAATACTAATGATAATAATAACAATAATAATAATCATTCGCAGATTCAGAATAATAATCATAAAAAATTGAATAATAATAAAAATAATCATTCACAGATTCTGAATAATAATAATAATAAAAAGAGGAATGATAATGATGATCATACGAATAATAACAATAATAATAATAGTAATAATAGTAACAATAATAATAATAATAATAATAAACCAACAACAAAAATAGCTTTCAAAAATCAACAGAGCAATTAATTTTAACAACTACAAAAGCAAAAAGTATTTTAAAAACTTATCATCAAAATAATATCAATAATTTAATCAATTTCTTTTTGGAAAAGGATGTTTCTGGTTTCTATCAAACAAATCCACTCTTATTTATTTCTAATTTATTTAATTTGTCTCAAAATTATAAAAAAAATATAAATTAGTACAAATTACAAAATAAAATAAAAGAAAAGAAAAAAAAAAGAAAAAAAAAAGAAAATAAAATAAAAATATAAAAAAAAATAAAAAATGAAATTATTTTAATTTTTATCTTGATTGAAATGAGTGATTAAATATCTTCTTACAGCCGTTAGATTTTCCAGAATTTTTTGAGAATAAACCGAAAATTTTTGATTTTTCAATACATTTCAAAAACTTAAAAAAAAACCTAACCACTTTAAGAGGAAATTTAAAAGAATTGTGTTAAATCATTGATTTTTCTCAATTATTTTGAATTTTGGAAAAGCGCCATTAGGTTTTCTTGAGTTTTCTGTTTATTTGTGAAGTGTTCGAGGTTTTTTTGAGGTTTTCTATTTTATTTCAAAAATTAAAAAAAACTGAACGAAAATCTATTGATTTTCTAAATAAATAGAAAACTCAAAAAAAACCTAACGAAAATCGATAGATTTAACAAATGAAACAGAAAACCTCAAGAAAAACTAGGCACTTGACGTCAATATACAGCATATTCTGTTAGGTGTTTAATAATTTTTGAAATAAAGCGAAAATTTTTGAAATTTTTGTTGATTTCAAAAATCAAAAAAAACTGTCATTAACTTTTCCAGAATCTAAAAGAATAGTGTAAAATCAATGATTTAACTCAATTCTTTTAAATTTCCTCTTAAAGTGGTTAGGTTTTTTTTTAAGTTTTTGAAATGTATTGAAAAATCAAAAATTTTCGGTTTTTTTTAATTAAAGTAATGCGTTAGGTTTTTTTGAGTTTTCTATTTATTTGTAAAAAAACCTAAGATTTAACTCAATTCTTTTGAATTCTGAAAAAAATCCGTCAAGTGCATAGTTTTTCTTGAGTTATTCTATTTTATTTGTGAAGTGTTCTAGGTTTTTTTAAGGTTTTCTATTTTATTTCTGAAGTGTTCTAGGTTTTTTTTTTAATTTTTGAAATAAACCAAAAATTTATTAAAATTTTCTGTATATTTTAAAAATTAAAAAAAATCGAAAGAAAATCAATAGATTTTCACAAATAAAAAAAATAGAACAAAAATCAATAGATTTTCGAAATAAAATCGAAAACCTCAAAAAAACCTAGAAAACTTCACAAATAAAATAGAAAACCTCTTGAAAACCGTCGTTGTTTTTTTTTTTTTTTTTTCTTTTTATTTCAAAAATCAAAACAACAGAGCTAGGCATTCTAGAATACTTGAAGACACTCTAGAATACTTGAAGGTACTTCCTGAAACTACAAATTTCTTCCAATTTTTTTATCTTAGCTTCAATGTATACAAGATTATATCCCATAGGATAGCTTTAGTTTAAAGAATGAAAAAAAAAAAAATATTTTTTTTTAACAAATACCAGAAAAAGAGATTGATTTAACGAAAATGAAATAGATTAAGAAGATACTAAAAATTTGTAAAAAATAGTAAAAACTTCATTTGAATAGTTAAATTTTATATACCCTAAGTGTTGAAGGGTTGGTTATTATTTCCCCTTCATTCTTTTTTGGATCACAGAGATAATTTTTTTTTTGATAAAGAGGTCAAAATATCTGAACAACTATAGATCAAATGAAAATGGGTTACTTTATTAAGATTTTATCTTGAACTTTATAGATGTATTTGTATCAATCAAGTACGGAGTTTTTAAGAATAAGAATTGGTTTTCGAATTTTTCTTTTTTTTTTTTTATTTTTAATTTTTACAGAGAGAAATAGTATATCTTTTTCGGATAGAACTGTAAACAACTTTTATCTTTTTTTGTCAGATATAATTTTTAAAATTATTGTCTGTAGAGAATAATTTTGAAAGTTTAATGATATATATATATATAATCATTTAATCTATTTAAGGGGTGAAGTCTGAACTACTTACGTACCTAACTTTACTTTCTTTTTGAAAAATTAACTTTTATTCCAATATATATATATATATATATATATATATATATATACGCACCTTTAAATGGTGCTTATTTCCCACACCCCCAAACCCCCTAAAGGGGGCTTCGTACCCTCTGAGTTGGTTGTATGTGGAGATTAGAATTGATCGATTCAAAATAAGTATTGGTTTTGGATAAATAATATGGTAATTATTTTTTTAACAGGATTCAATCTCTTTAACTTTTAAAGAATAAAATGTTGAACAAATTACAGACACTACAGTCAGTTTCAAATTTAAGATACAAAAACTTTCAACGAAATTTAAAGCACAAAAAAAATCTCAAATTAAGGTACAAAATTTGAATTTTTTTTTTACAATTTATTTGACCACAATTTGAATTTTGTACTTTAATTTGAGATTTTTATTATGCCTTAATTTTCATTGAAATTTGTGCCTTAAAAGTAGAACTGACCTTAAAAAAAAATACAAATTAAAAAGATAAATTAAAAATTATCATAAAATAATTAAGATATTTAGAAAATAAAATCTCGAATTTTTACTTTAATTTGAATTTTTTTTACTTTTCAATAATTTTTTTAATGAAATTTTTTTCTTTAAAAGTTATAGTTATTGTTATATTTTAATTTTTATTAACTTATATTTTTTAAAACATAATTCTTATACTGAATATATCATTTCCAATCCTCTAATATCATTAAGAATGTAGCTACGAAGCCCCCTTTAGGGGGGTTAGAGGTGTAGGTAATAAAGCCCCTTTTAAAGGTGCGTTAATATTTTTGGTATATATATATATATATATATATATATAAGCTAAATTTCAAAAAGTGAGGCAAATTGTTCAGTAAAAAAAAATAGTGATTGAGATTTTTTTCTATATATACTTCTCAATCTAATAAACAAAACTCATATTATTATATTAATATTAGATAATACTAATAAAAATGTGTTTTATTAGATGTTATTTTGAATGACGATTAAAAAAAATACATAACATAAAAATAAAATTGCCCTTCTTTTTGAAATGAAATTAACAATTTTTCTTTTATTTTATTTTTTGACAATTCTAAAGAATCTCTTTGGGTCTCTATCTACAAATTAAAATAGTTTAATGAGGTTGGATTGGAATCTACAAACTCTTGGTGAAATTTATGAAAATTGTTTTGATCACTGATTTTTTCGAAGGAAACAAAAGGAATTTGTTACCAGTAATAAATTGCAAAAAATGAAATTCCAAACCGTTGAAAGAGTTTTTCAAAATTCACAGACATTCTTGAATTGAAATGAAAATAGGATAAAAGGATTCTCTTCCTCTTTCTAGGGTTACCCCTTATTTTGTATATAGCTTAGTTAAACTTGTTTTTTGAAAATTAAAAATCAAAACCAAAATTTAATTTTATATTTTTTTAACCAAAATTTGAAAAAAATGAAATAAATTTAGAGTAATTTTAATTAAGATTAGTAAGGTTCTTTAAATTAAATACTAAATCTTGATATTAGAAAGAGATATAATCCATAATATTTGGTTGATTCACAATAGATATCAATAATGTGAAAAAACTTATTATTTCTCCTAATTTTGAAATTTAGCTTATATATATATAAGCTATTTCCAAGAAAGTGGGGCAAATTTATTTTAAAATATATTTATGTAACACATTCTTCAAAAAAGGATTTAAATATATAAAATTATAAACATCATTTACATTCAGTTTCACTTTTAAGACACAAACTTTCAACGAAATTTAAGGCACAAAAAAATCTCAAATTAAAGCACAAAATTCAAATTCTAGTAAAAATATATTGTAAAAAAAGAAAAATTCCAAATTTTGTGCCTTAATTTTTGATTTTTTTGTGCCTTAAATTTCGTTGAAAGTTTGTGCCTTAAAAGTGAAACTGACTTTATAGATTTCTTGATAATAATTCAATTTGTTTCATAGTATTGTATTGAATAAATAAAATATATTAAAATTTATGATCTCAATTTTATCTGATCTTTTTTTATGGTGAAAATTGGTGTTTATTATTTTCTTTTTGATCCAAAAAATCATTTTCTTAACTTGTATAATCTCAAAAAAATTTACAATATAATTAAAAACATATAACTGCGTTTTCTTGTCTAAAAAATCATTTGTCCCCTTTCCATATTTTCGGTTATTTATTGAAATTGGTCGTATATTGCTTTTTCCAAAAAAAGTGCTATTTTTTTTTTTTTTCATTTTTTGTATATATTTCAACTAACATGTTTTGAATTAAATACATAAGTGGTTGGTTCAATCGGTACAAATATTATACTTAATTTGGTATCGTTGATTAATGATTCCCATCACTAAAAAAGATTATTTTTTATGAAATGTAAAAAAAAATGCCCCACTTTTTTGGAAATACCTTATATATTCAAATATATATATATATATATATATATATATATTTGAATAAATTGTAATTTTTCATAAAGAAAGCAAAGTTAGGTACGTAAGTAGTTCAGAATTCACTCCTTAAATAGATTAAATGATAATATATATTTATATATATATATAAACTATTTTTTCATTAATTTTGACTCACTTTATAATGTTAATAGGAGTTTTTTCGAGGGTTTATTCCAGTATTCTACACAAAAAATATTTTCAAATTTTTGGATCAGAATCATTTTTTCTAATTTTTTCAAATTTTGCAAATTTAAGTTTTGTTTTTCTTTTCTTTTTCTTTTTCTAATTTTATTTTTCTTTTTCTCATTTTTTCTAATTTTGCAAATTTTAGTTTTGCTTTTTCAAATTTTTGTTTTTCTTTTGTAAAAGATCATGTGAAAAAAAAAGAGATCTTCGAAAAGAAAAATAATCACTAAGAAAATTGTGACTATGTAATGTCTTTGAAAATCGGATTTAATTATTCATAAAAAATCTTGTTATTCAACTTTTTTTGAGTGAAAGTTCAGTAATAAAAAATCTTTAATGCTCATTTCAAAAAATGTGACTCACTTTTTTTTAGTTTTGGGTTTTATTTTCTTTTAATTTTTGGATATATCAGGCTTTTATAGATTTAGAAGGACTTAAAAGAGAATTACAAATCATATTTAGTTATTAATTGTTCTTGAATACTAAGGGATAATTTTTTTTTTTTTTTTTTCAATTTATTATTTCAGGTGAGTCACTATTTTTAAAAATGGGTTTATATATATATATATATATATATATTTATATCATTAAACTTTGAAAATTATTCTCTACAGTAAATAAATTAAAAAATCTCTCTCTCATAGATAAAATAAAAATTGTTAATAACATAATCACTAAATAAATATACGATTCCTTGCTGTTGAAAATAACATAAAAATAAAAAATAAAATTAAAAAATATTACCTTCTTTAGTATTATCAAAGTGTGTAAACGATATGATACTTTATTGAATTTAGATATACACATAAATAATTTTTTGTCACAATATAAAAACTTGATACAAATATATTAAAAAGTATGATATATATAAGGTTTTTATCAATTCTTTCAGTTCTGCTCTTAAGATACAAACTTTTAACAATATTTAAAACATAGAAAAAATTTCAAATTAACTCATAAAATTCAAATTCTAGTAAAATAATTTGAAAAGTGAAAAATTCCAAAATTTATGCGCAAATTTGGGAATTTTTAGTATATTAAATTTTGTTTAAAAGTTTGTGTCTTAAAAGTGGAACTGGTTGGATAATAAATATTTTTAGCATACTTGCACAAATATAAATTGAAAAAAATCGAATTTTTTAAATATAGGATCTCTGGGCGAATTACTCATCTTCCATAAATCCAAATAATCTGAAAAGATGATTTTTTAAGTTTAGAGCTCTTTATCTCCTCTAGTTTAGAAGTTATTCTCAATTTTCGATTTTTTGTCAAAAAAATTTTTTTTTGAAATTTAGAATTTTTCATTTTTAAAAAAGGTACCTTTTTACACAAAAATAATTTTTTTTGGTGTTTTAAAGATCATCTTACTAGGGTATTTTTTGATCAAAAATATGATTTTGGTGAAAAAATTTGAAAAAAATGAAGGTTTAAAAAAAAAATTTTTTTAAAAATTTTTTTACTACTCTTTTGATTTTCTCATTTTTGAATCACTCAAATATTATTTTTATAATATATTTTTAACTACAATAGATATAAATTTTTTAATTTTATATTTTTTTTAGATTAAAAAAAAAATTTTTTATTTATTTTTTTTTCACTTTTATCCAAGTTATTTATAAAAATACAAAAGTTACTGTGAATATTGGTTGATAAAATGAAATATAAAAATCTATTTAATGTAGACAAAAAAATTTTTTCAAAAATTTTTTATTTTGATTTTTTTTGTGAATTTTTTAAATTTAAACTTTTTGAGGGTTAGTGGTTTCGAAAATATTTAGTATTTAAAATGGGTCTTTTTATTTATTTTTTTTTTTTAACTTTTATTCTATCACTTTAATTTTTGTTTTTTACAAATGAAATCCAACATTAGTAAACTGTTCTTAAAAAACTTGCCAAAAGATTATTCTATTGACAAATTAGTTCAGCTAATAAAGTTGAAAACAGGATGCTCGCCCAACATTGGAATAATACAAAATAAAAAAAATCCAAACAATGGACTTGCAAGACTTGCACCATTTTCAAAAAAAAAAATGAGATAACAATTAAACAAAGACTCTCAAATAATTTTGATTTTGAAAATAGGAGAATTTCAATAGATATATATGATAAAAAAAAAGAAAGAAAACAAAAAAAAAAAATTTTTTTAAAACAAAAAAAAATAAAAAGAATTTTGATGAATATACTTCTGTATTTGATGAACAAGAACAAAAGAAATCAGAAGATTTTCATAACCAAAATAAAAACTTTTCCGAAAAACAAAAACAAAAAAATGAAAAAGAAAAAAAAATTAAAAAAGAAAAAGTAATAAAAAAAATAAACAAAATAAACAAAATGAAAAAAACAACAAAAAACGACCAAAATTGCACGAACTGGCAGCACTCCAAATGATAAAACCCACCAAAACAATGATTATTCAAACATACCAAAAAATGAAAAAAACTTGATCAATGATCAAAAAAATTTTTTTTTCAAAGGAACTACAGAACCACCAACAATTTACCATTTTTATGCATAATATTTCCTACCAAGCAAATTATGAGAAAATTAGCTTATTATTAAATAAATATATACAATTTAGTAAACTTACACTTTTCTATGATAAATATGATAGATTCAAGGGTACAGCGAAAGTAATTTTAAATACCGAAGAAAATTATACCAAATTAATGGATTATTCTGGAAAACTATACCTTTATCATAGAACTCTATTTTTTAAGAAATTTGTGGATTATCGAAGAGATGCACATAAAAACAAATCAGTTCCTACTAAACAAACACAATCGATATCTCAAAATATAAATAAAAATAGAAATAATAATTGGTTTGAAGAAAATTTTCTAGTGAATCAAGAGAATACCCCTCCAAATATCTCAAATAAATTTAATAATAATAATAATAATCAGAGTCAGAATAATATTGGTTATTTAGATAAAGAAAACGAAAATAAAAAAATATCAAATAATCAAATAATTATTTTAAATTTGCCAAAAAAAACTAAGAAAAGTAACCTTTTAAACCTATTCAAAGATTATAACCCAAAAAAATTATTATTTTTAATAATAAATATCAAACATTGAAATATGCTTTTATCACATTTCAAACACAATTAATAAGAGACAATTCATTGAGTTTAAATGAGATTACATTTTTAAATAACAAAATCTATATACAGTCAGTTTCACTTTTAAGGCACAAAAAAAATCTCAAATTAAGGCACAAAATTTGGAATTTTAATTTTTACAATTTATTTTACTAGAAGCTGAATTTTGTGCTTTAATTTGAGATTTTTTTTGTGCCTTAAATTTCGTTGAAAGTTTGTGCCTTAAAAGTGAAACTGACTGTAAAAAAAGCCTTTGAAAAAACTCAATATAAAAATAATTATCAAAAAAATCAAAATTTCCAAAAAAATTTTAAAGAATATGAGAATAAAATAATGAATTTAGAGAGAGAAGTTCAACAATTAAAATTAATTATTGAACAAAATGAAAACACATTAAATCTTAAATTTAATAAGTTAAATTTAAAATTTCTCGAAGAATGTAAGAATCAAAAAGACCAAAATGAAAATTCTAAAAATTTAAAAAAAAATCTTAAAGAAGAAACAAATAAAATACAATCTTATTATCAAAAAGAAAAAAATGACGAAATAATTGAAATTGACAATGATAATAATATTGATTTTAATAACCAAATAAATAAAAATAAAAATAAAAATAAAAATAAAAAATCTTTAAAAGATTTCTATATAAACAATAATGAACAAATAACCAAACAAACAGTAATAATCAGACCAAAGAGTCAAAGTTATATAAATTTATCTAGAGAAGAATTATTTAAACTAACTTTAAATAACACATGTTTAAATAATTTAAAAATAAATGCAGACAAAAGAAATTTTTGAATTTTTAATAAATTTTGAAAAGAAAAAATTATAGTAAACCATTTTATAAACTATCAAATCAAAATCTTATGAATTGTATACAAGAAAATTCAAAAAAAATTCTTGAGTGAAGAATATTTGGAAACTATAAATATTGAATCAAATATTACAGTCAGTTTCACTTTTAAGGCACAAACTTTCAACGAAATTTAAGGCACAAGCAAAATCTCAAATTAAAGCACAAAATTCAAATTCTAGTAAAAATAAATTGTAAAAAATAAAATTCCAAATTTTGTGCCTTAAATTTCGTTATAAGTTTGTGCCTTAAAAGTGAAACTGACTGTAATAATAAAATTCAAACCATTTCAGAATTTGAAAATGAAAATGATTGTTCTGAACTTGTGGTTCATAACAATAAGGAAAAAAAGTTCAAAAAAATCTTGATTTTTTTCTTAATAAACAAAAATCACAACTTGGAATAAATACTAAAAATAAAAATAATGAATTAATTTTAATAAATAAAAATATTAATAAAAAAATAATTAATATTAATTTAACTAAAAATAAAAATAAAAATAAAACTGTAAAATGTAAAGGATTTTCAAAAACAACAAACAATAGATGTAAAAAATTCACAAGTAATCCATCAGGATATTGTGATTTACATGGTGACCAAATGGATAACTGACTATTCCAACAAATAGTCCAAATAAAAAAAATCGAAATTTTTAGAATTATAATTAAAATTATTCTTTTCAAAAATTATATAAAAAATACAAAAAAATATAAAAAATTTTAAATGGGGTTTTACTAATTCAAAAACCCCTTTAATGACCCTTTGATAATTGATTTGAATTTTATTAGTTACCAATCAGAATTTATTAAACAAAAAATTTTATTTTTTTATTTACAAATTATTTATACAAATGATTTTATACAAAAAAATTAAGTTATGCATAATCAAAAAAATATTTTATTAAAAAATTTATTAAATGAAATAATTCTGTTATTAAATTATGATTATAAGAAAAATGAGGACTTTTTAAATCTGACATTTTTTTTATTAAAAAATACAATAATTTATGAATTCAATAAATGGGAATTAAATGATTTAAAATTGATGCAAATAAAATACTGGATAGAAAAATCATTTAATTATTCATTTTTAAACTTATATGGTGATTATAATTATTATAATACAACTCTACAATACAGTCAGTTTCACTTTTAAGGCACAAACTTTTTGTAGTAATTTAAGGCACAAAAAAAATCTCAAATTAAGGCACAAAATTTGGAATTTTAATTTTTACAATTTATTTTACTAGAAGCTGAATTTTGTTCTTTAATTTGAGATTTTTTTTGTGCCTTAATTTTCGTTGAAAGTTTGTGCCTTAAAAGTGAAACTGACTGTAAAAAAACTTGTTTTTTTTTTTTTGAAATATATTAAAATCGTTCCTAAATACAAGTAATCTTACAGTCAGTTTCACTTTTAAGGCACAAACTTTCAACGAAAATTAAGGCACAAAAAAAATCTCAAATTAAAGCACAAAATTCAAATTCTAATAAAAATAAATTGTAAAAAATGAAATTCCAAATTTTGTTCCTTAATTTGAGATTTTTTTGTGCTTTAAATTTCGTTGAAAGTTTGTGCCTTAAAAGTGAAACTGACTGTAAAAGTGAAACTGACTGTTTTAAAAATATTTTTGAAAAAAAATTTCAAGTTGTTTATATATATAGGGACAAAACTGGGAAATTTTTTCAATTTGAATTGGCTCTAAGAATAATTGAAAATTGCCTTCTTTGGATTAATTGGTTAAAATTATTTTGAAAATGAGATTTTGTTTTATAATTAAATTTGAGATTTTATGTTTGTGTTTGATTTTTTTATTATTTACAGACTTGGACATTTAGAGAAAAACCAAAAAAACCCTCATTTTGAGCAGCTTTTCCTCTAAAAAAAAAAATTGAGAATTTTAATCCTCCAAAAGTAATTTAGGTAGAACACACCCATCCATTCGTAACTTTTCATCACTTCACGTGTTCACAGTCCAGAATAACAATAAAATAAAAAGAATTTTTATTTTTTATTTTCAATAATCTATTTTATTAATTTTCAAGTTTCCTTTTGAAAATTATTACAGTCAGTTTCACTTTTAAGGCACAAACTATCAAGGAAATTTAAGGCACATAAAAAATCCCAAATTAAAGCACAAAATTCAGATTCTAGTAAAATAATTTGTGAAAATTAAAATTCCAAAAAATTGTGCCTTAATTTGAGATTTTTTTTGTGCCTTAAATTTCGTTGAAAGTTTGTGCCTTAAGAGTGAAACTGACTGTATGCTCGAAATGGACAATTAGAATGAAAACTTAATAAAAAAGATAAAAATATCAACCACAAAAAAAAACAAAAAAGCAAAACAAAAAAAATTAGAAAACAAGAAGAAGAACAACAAGAACAACATAAAAAGGAAGAAAAAGAATAAAAACAATAACAACATCATTACGTAAACTTACAGTCAGTTTCACTTTTAAGGCACAAACTATCAACGAAATTTAAGGCACAAAAAAAATCTCAAAATTAAGGCACAAAATTCAAATTCTAGTAAAATAAATTGTAAAAAAAAAATTCCAAATTTTGTGCCTTAATTTGAGATTTTTTTGTGCTTTAAATTTCATTGAAAGTTTGTGCCTTAAAAGTGAAACTGACTGTAATAAAATAAAAAAAGAAAAGAAAAACAACAAGAAGAAGAACAAAACGAGGAAGAACAAGAAGAAAAACAAGAATAACTGCAATATCAAAAACTTTACAAAAAAGAACAATACCAACCACAAAAAAAACAAAGAATAACAAGAAGAAAAACAAGAAAAAAACAATATACACAGGTCTCGCAAATTTCGATTACATTACAAATTTTACATTCGTTTTCCATTTAGAACAAAAACAATCATTCTACAAATGTAAATTTAATGTAAAATTGCAATGTCAACTATTTTAAAAAAACATTTATTAACATTTATTGAAATTACTTTTGATTCTTCTTCGTAAAAAAAATTTTTTTCGTACAACCAAATAATAATTCAATTCCAATGGAAATCGAAAATACATTCATTAAAAAAACATTCATTTTTCAATGTAATGAAATTTATTTTTTACACAATGAATTTTTTGAACATTTGGTGACATTTAATGACATTTCAAAATGCAAGACCTGTGTAGAAAAATAAAAAAAAAAGAAAACAAAAACACAAAAAACAAAAACAAAAAAGAACAAAAAAAAACAAGAACAACCAAAAATTAAAAAAAATAACAAAGAAGAACAATATCAACCACAAAAACAAAATAAAAAATCAAAACAAAAAAAGAACAACTACAAGAAGAACTAAAAAATACCAACAGAAATATCAAAAAAATAACAATTGTTTGTTATACCGTTTGTCAGAATTGTGTTTTAAAACAAATATTTTCTCACTTTTTCCTCTTCTTCTTTATTTTATGATTTTCTTCATAAACAAAATAATAACAAATTTAATAACATTTTAAACATGTCTAGGTTTTTATCTCACTAACAATCAAAATTTAACCTATCATAAAACAGAAGAGCCAATCAACAAAAATGACTCTCTTCTTTGGAAAGAATAAACAAAAACAAATCCATTTTTTTAGAGTTCTTTTTTTTTTGTTTTCTCTATTTCATTTTATAATTTTTTTGTCATTTTTCTTTTCAAGATCAAGTTTTTGAAAAACACATTTTGAAAAAAAAAAATTGTTTTCAAATTTTAAAGACTTTAATTACCAAAATTTGATGATTTTGTCAGTGATAAGAAGTCACTTTTCTCAAAAATCCACTATTCATTTTCTCAAAAAGAAATCTTCAAAATTATGCCTTTTCAAAATGTAAAACCCAAAATTCGATTTTTGAGTAAATTAATAATTTCTTCTCTAAAAATTTCTTTACTCAAGAGATCTATTGAAAAATTGAAGAGTCTTAGATTATATAAACAATGAGAAAATTAGAGAAAGCTGAATGTTTTTTGGATTTAGAGAAATCTCTTTCTCTAAATTTTTGTTATTTTTTCCTCATTTTGTCAAAGTCTGATTATTTATCTTTATTTATTTCAAAGAAAGATCGAGTTGAACAAGGAGATTTATTTATTTTGAAAGATTTCAGAAATTCATTCAGAGATTTTTCTTTCTCTCTTCTTCATTTGTTTTGGTTGCTTTGTTTACTTGGGATTCTTTGGTTGCTTTGGTTGCTTTGGTTCCTTGGGTTCCTTGGTTTCTTTGTGTTCCTTCCTCGTCTCCTATTTTCATTCTTAACTTAGATCCAAATCAGAAAGTGCTTTGTAATTTGATTTTGTTCTTTTTAAAGTGTGTTTGAAAAAGATGTGTTTTGGATCCTTTGGATCCTTTGATTTCTGTGGTTTCTGTTATTTCTGTGATTTCTGTGATTTCTGTGTTGTGTGTTGTGTGTTTTTTTTTGCATAAAAACAATTTGTATTTTTATCACTTTATGCTTGTTGTAAAGTTACTACACATGGGAACAAATATATATGATTTCATTGAAATTTCATTGAAATTTCATACAATTTCATAAAAAAAAAATTAGGAATTAAATTTCACTTAAAATTCATTTAAAAATCAATTGATTTACATTTGATGAAATTTGATGAAAACTAGATAAAATTTTCTTTAAAAATTCTTTAAAATTTCAACTATATTTCATCATTAGAAATTCTAATGAAAAATGTATGAATTCTTTTGGAAAAATAAATCATTATTATATTTATAATTTTTTAAAAAAATTCTTGAATAATATACTAATAAAAATTAAAAAAAAAACATTAAAGTGAAGTAAAAAATCTGTTTATTTTTTATTTTTAAATATAAATTTTGAAAGATTAATAAAATAATTTCAAGTTATAATATGGTTTTTTGATTTTTTTTATTTTTATTTGAATTTTTTTTTAATATATATTTTCTGATATTTTATTTAAATACCTTTTTGATATGATAAAAAGGAAGGAACATGCGGGATAAATAATTCATTAATAGAATAATAATCTTCAAATTTTGTACTTTTATTTTGAAAGAGTTTAACAACATGGACTGTTTGTTTCAATTCTTGACTATTTATCAATTCAATATCACAATTTAAGAAAAAAATATTTTTGTTCTCAGCTTGAGTGTAATATCGGACTGCAATAAATGGATTTGATTTTTGATCAGAATCTGTAAATAAAAATTTGATAATTTGGACATATTTTTTATTTCTTAATTGGGCATCACAAGTGTAAATATGGATATCTTAAAAAATAGAGTTTTTTTCAAAAAAAATAAATTTTAGAGATAAATATACATAAGTACATTGACCCCACAAAATGAGGAAGAGTAGATTGAAGAAATATCAAAATTTTATAATTGAGAACAAATTTTATTAAAAAATCGTGTCTCAAATAGGTATATTTTGTTTCAAAAAAAAAAAAATAAAATAATTTTTTTTTCAAAACAAAATTTACCTATTTGAGATACCATTTTAGATTAAAAGTTGAGTTTAATTAAGTAATATGTTTTGTCATATTGTGTATAAATTCCAATTTTTTGGGGTCAATTTGTTAATGTTTATTTATCTCTAAAATCAATTTTTTTTGAAAAAAACTCTATTTTTTGAGACATCCATATTTACTCTTGTGATCTTGTTTTAATAGAAATTTGTGTTGGTTAATTATTATCGATTTTGATTCAAAAGGGTATTTATTTCTTTGGAATTTTATCTCATTGATATCAAATGTTCCCCATTTTATGATATTTTTTTTTGGATATTCAATATTTTTTCTCATTTTTTCGAAAAAATAATTTAAAATATTGGAGATATTTTTTATAAATTTCTTTTTTTTGAATAATAGAATATTGTGTTTTTTTTGATTTTTGTGAAGTTGGCCATATTTTGGTTTATACCATTGATGGTATTTTTCTAAAGCGAAAAAAAGTGTATTCATTTCTCCATTATTTTTTATTGAATGTTCTAAATGTTGTGCAAAAATATGTAAGTTTGATACAGTCAGTTTCACTTTTAAGGCACAAACTTTCAACGAAATTTAAGGCACAAAAAAAATCTCAAATTAAAGCACAAAATTCAGCTTCTAGTAAAATAAATTGTAAAAATTAAAATTCCAAATTTTGTGCCTTAATTTGAGATTTTTTTTGTGCCTTAAATTTCGTTGAAAGTTTGTGCCTTAAAAGTGAAACTGACTGTATACGATCACAATTTTGATCTGAACAATTTTTATAACATTTAATAAAATTAACTATATATTTATGTAAATTTTCATCTATTTTTTTATTTCTTGTTGGCTGATACAGATTTTTAATTAAATATGAACTTATATATATAAAATCGAGATATTTTTTCTCAACTAAATCAACAACACATATAAAACTAAATTGAATCAACAATTGAATATCAATAGATGTCAAATGATTAGTTCCAAAAGGTTTATTAATTCTTTTTAACCCTTTAGGAAGTTTGATTTTTTGATATCGCTTATTGGCAAGAATATTATGATTTCTCGACATTCTATGACACATCATTTTAAAAATATTTTTTATTAAGCCTTCAAGAAGGAGATGAAACCAACAAATTGGGAAATTGCAAGTTGAGGTTGGATCCAATTCTAATTCGTTGATCCAAATATTACCAAGTTGAAATTTGATTCCTGTTTCTTTTTCTTTTCTTTTTATTTTACGAAGAGTATAAATATTTAAATTATTAAAATAACATTCTTTCATTTCCTTTTGAATTTCTCTTATTTCTTGTCTTTTCCTTTTCTCATAATTAAAATGCTCATTTGAGAAATTTTGATCACCTAATTCTGATTTACAGAATGAGCATGAATGTAATGCACCAGGCTGTAACATGCCTTTTGCTGGAAAAGATTCTCTCGTATCACCAACAAAACATGAAACAATACCTTGGATTTTTTTTCCACCTAAATAAATTCCTTTTCTTAATTTTTTTAAATCTTTCACCAAAGGAAAATATTGTAGAATATCATTGATACAGGTTTTTCCGGGCAAAAGTGAAATTAAAAAAATTGTTTGGTCTTTAACCTCCACGAATATTCCAAATTATCAATAAACATATATAACCCACCAAGAGAAAAAAGATTCTGTACATTTAAATTCATCATAATAAAAACCAATTAAAAACAAATGTTCAGCATTTATTTTTGGAATTTTTTTAATTTTTTGATCAAATGTAGGGAAACTTGAAAACCTCGAAGGAATAAAACCCTCGTTTGTTACTAAATTTTCTATTTCTTCATTTTTTTTTGATAGATAAATGCTTAATTATCTCTGAGTGAAGAACAAGATTTATCCAGGTAATTGGTGAAAAATATTTTGTTTCAATTTTTTTCTTGAAGTAAGATGATGTTACCTTTTTTCTCAATATATTTTTTTGAAATGAGATCGATTTCTTTTGGTTTTTGAATATTAATAAAGCTATTAATCTTCTTTTTAAGTGTTCGCATCGTTTTGGGGAGTTTTTCCCCTCCTTTTGGAGTAAAATATCTATCAATAAAATGTAACAACTTATCTGCCTGTGATGAAGAAATTTTTGATTCTAAATATAATATATAAAATTCTATCCATATTTCATCAAATTCAATAATAAATCTTTCAAAATTTGGAGGTTGTTGTTCATTTTTTAGATTATTTTGTGTATCTATTTCTAAATATTTAGAGTTATTTTAAGAGTAAATTATAAAGTTAAAAAAATTGCAAAAATGTACAAAATAAATAAAATAAATCAATCTCTTAATTTTTTATTCCACCTTAAAAATAAAAATGATTATACAATAACTTTATATAATAAATTATCTCAAAAATTGATTACGAATATTATTAAAGACCCCAAAATTTAAAGATAATGAATATTTCTTTATATTTTAGTGGTAGCATGGTTAGATATAGTATTGTATGACGCGAGTTCGAATCCAAGTTAAGAAAGAAAATTTTTGAAAAATGATTGGTCTCTCTCCTCTGAATTCTGCCCTCGGATGAACTATTTGGAGCAAACCATTTCAGAAATTGATTTTTTAGTTGGCCTCTAAACGCAAATCAGACCTCAGACCGAAGGAGGACCTCACGGTTGATTTGTAGTTAAGCCAATCCAAAATCAATTCAAAATTTTTTTTTCCCATTCTTTTTCTTTTATCATTTTCTTTTATTTTCTTTTCTTTTTTCTTTTTAATTTTTTCCTTTTTATTTTAATTCTTTTTTTTAAAAATATATTCCAATCTTTTTCTTTTAATGAAATTCACGTACAAAAAAAGAAAAAGAAGAAAGAAAGAAAGAAAGAAAAAAAAAGAAAAAAAGAAAAAACTTACCAATATTTCTTTCATTGTTGAATATGTGTTTGTCATTCATGAAAATTTCATTGTGTAAATCATATGAATTATCTCTCACACCTTCTTCGGTAAATTCTGTTCCAGTTCCTATTTCTTCATCGTCTAGCGGGTCTTTCTCTTTTTCTTTTTTCTTTATTTGTTCTTGATTCTTTTTTACTTTATTTCTTTTTCTTTTATCTCTTTTCAAAGTTTTATAAAAAAATTTATGATATACAGAAATGTGTTTATCCAACGAATTCTTTGTTCGAAACAATTTCCCACACTGTAAACAATTATAGTGTATTTGAAACATCAACTAAAGTTGGTGAAATAATAAAAAAATGATTTGAAGTTTCATTTTTTTTATCTTTTTTTATTTTTATTTATTTTTTTTTTTTTTCTTTATTTTTCTTTTTATCAATATGAATACAATCACAGAAAAATACATACCAATCATCAAAATTACAAAAAACTTAATGGAAGTAATTTTTAAGAAATTCAACGTTTCTTATGATGGTAAATTCCATGAACGTAGGAGAAAAATTCAAGAATTATGTACACATCCAAAATGGAACCAAGTCTATGATGAACTGGTTAAAGAAGGATTATGGGACCCAAATTATGTTCAAAGAAGAAAAAAAAAAGGTTTTTTCTTTTCTTTCGACATTTTTTTTTCTAATAGTATAATTTTTTTTTTTTTTTTTTTTTTTTTTTTTTTTTTTTCCTATAAAGAACAAAAAAAATTGTGACAAATCACCAAATACTGATTGGATTCCCTTTTCGAATGGCGAACATGAATTTGAGGAAAATTTTATTTTGAGTAAAATTTCTAATATTTTCTTTTTCTTTTTTCTTTTTTCTTTTCTTTTTTTCTTTTTGATTTTTTTAGTACTTCATTAAATCTTTTTGTTAATGATTATATCATTTCCAATATTTTATCAGATTCACAAGTAAATAGAAAACGAATTATTCGAAAAAATGTAAAGGAATTATCAAAAAAGAAAAAGAAAAAAAAAGAGAAAAGAGAAAAAGAAAAGGAAGGGGAAAAGGAAAAGGAAATCGAAATCGAAATCGAAGAAGAGTCCGAAAAAACGAAGAAAACAAAAAACAAAAAACATAAAAAAAAAAAACGAACAATTGCGTATTATATTTTTTATCTTTTTTTTTCAGCTAAAAATTTATTTTTTTGTTCTTTTTTAATTTTCTAATTTTTTATTTTTTTTTTTTTTCTTTTTTTTACATTTTTTATACTAATTCTTGATATATTTTAATTTTTTTTAATTATAGAATCAATTGTGAATTTAATACAGCATATTATCAAAAAAAATTGACCAATTAGAAGAAAATCAAACAAACATGATGAAAATAGTTGAATCTCAGAGAAAAACATATGAAGAATCAAAGATTAATATGAAGAAAACAACTTTAGATTTTATTTTTGAAGAAAATCTTAAATTAGCAGCATATCGTAGTACAACGAGGATGATAGTTAGTAACATTTTGGTATTACAGGCGAAAGATAACTTTAACCAAATTAGATATCCAGGAAGGGGCGAAGCATCACGGGTTGCTAAGAAATGTAATTCTTTACTTTCTAAACAAAAGAGTTCTTTAATGAATTTAATTTTTAAGAAACGCAGTAATAATTTTGGAGAAGAAAATTCTGAACAAAGAAAAAAAATTTATTACAAATCTAGAAGAAAAGAAAATTTATCAACCCATTTTCAATATTATGAGTAAAAAAAATCGAGATATTTTGATTAATAAGTGGATATCTGACTATTTTTAATTTTCTAATATATCTCACTGTTTTTTTGTTATTTTTTTTTTCACTTTAGTTTTTTTCTTAATACATGAAATTTCACCAGAATTCAATATCATCTCAATAAAAATTAATATTTTTTCAATTAATTTTCAATTATTTTTCCTGAATTTTTCATTCTTTTTCATTGATTTTTCATTTAAGTATTTCCTTGAATTTTCCTGGTAACTTCCATTGACTATTTCAAGGATATTTCAATTAATTTCATTAAATATTTCAATTTAATTTCAATTTAATTTCAATTTTTTTTCAATAAAATTTCATTAAAAAATAACCAAAAAATCAACAACAATTTGTTGTCATGTGTAAAAGGGTATATATGATTAGAGTGTTGGAATAGAAAGTGGAATTGGCAATTTTTTTGGTTTTAATTCTGTCTTGAGAGGATCTTTCATCAAAGAGTATCATATCCTGACATACTCGAGACACTGAATCAATTCACGAGACAATTCTAAAAACACCAGACATGCTCAGTAAAACATAAAAAATACAAGAGACAAAGTTCCAAAAATGAAAGAATTTGATTTTTAACAAGTATTGTCTTGAGTATGTGAGTATACAGTAGAAAGTGAAAGCCAAATAAATTTATTGTTGTAAATTACCAGTCGACGTTTGCAATTGGATCATACATCAGTCAATAAATAGAGAGAAAGTATTGTAAAACAACTTACAAAAAACAAAATTAAAAACAGGATTTTATTTCAAAGCACGGGCTATCTTTGGAACACTGATGTTTTGATCACCAATATCAAAATAATTAAGTATTCGTTAAAAAAAAAAAAAGAAATAAAGATGTTTGTTGCAAATTGTTTACAATTCCTGAAGGAAACATTTCATAACAGTTGTCATTAGATGAACTTATTCCTTCTTGCTGATTAAAAGAAGTATGTTATATTGATAATAACTTCATTCTTTTGGGTTCAATTTAATCATTTTTTTTAAAAATATATTTTATTTTTTACATTTTCCACTGTTATTTAATTTCTTTCCCTTCATTCTCTCGTTCTTTCCTTTTTTTTTTTACAATATATATTTTATTATATCGAAATCCTTTCTTATCAACTTTTTCAAAAGATGTCGAGGAAAAGAAAAGATCAAAATCATCAAGAAAGCAACAGTGAAAGTGAAACAGAAAATGAAAAAGAAACCAAAATGATATTCCAAACTCCAAAAAAAAAAAAAACTACTCGTTCCAAATGGTCTTCAAAAGAAAGAGAAATTCAATTACGACTCAAGATCCTTTTACAAAAAGAAAAAAATTTAGAACAAGAAAAAAAAGAACTAAAAGAGTCCAAAGTAGAAAAAAAAGAATTACTTAAAAAAAAAAAAGAATTACTTAAAAAAAAAAAAGAAATACTTTCTCCAATCGATGAAAACATACCAGAACAATTTTCTTTATATTACAATCAACTAAAAGAATTCATCAAGAATGATCAAGAACGATTTGACAAACAAGTTACTGATTGCTTGAATAATATGAAAAAATTATTGGATGGCAAAAACATCAATGTGATTGTTCTGTTTAGCTTACTTCAAGAAGAAAAGAACTTATTCGAACAAATAGATAGCAATGAAAAAAAAATTCAAGAACAAGAAAAAAAAATGTTAGAAAAAGAAAAAGAAATAAAAGAACAACAACTAAAAATTGATCAAAAAGAAAAAGAAAAAGAATCAAGAATGAATTTTTCAACAACTTCATCAATATTTCAAATTAATTCAGGTAATTAATTCCTTCACAAAATGATGCTTTTTTTTTTTTTTGAATAATTTTAAATTTCAATTGACTTTGAAATCTCCAATTAACTTAACATGTACTTTATTCTGATCTTTAAATCTTTTTTTTCTTTTCTTTCTTTTCTGGCAAAACCCAAAACAAAAAAAAAATTAAAAAAAATTTGCTTTATTAATTTCTAATTATCCAATCTAAAAACTATTTTTCAAAGGATCAATTTCTCGATCAAGTGGCACTTCTACTCCCAGTAAAAAAATTGCAACCAAATCTATTATTAATATTAAGAAGATTCTTTTTGAAGGAGCAAAAGAATATTTCAAAAAATTTGGTATTGGCATTCTTGAAAAATTGAAAATAAAAACAGATTTAGAAAATAATAATAAAAATAAAAAAGAAAAAGGAAAAGGAAAAGGAAAAGAAAATAAAATTGAAAAAGAAAAAGAAAAAGAAAAAGAAAAAGAAAAAGAAAAAGAAAAAGAGTACAAAAAACAAATAATTGTAAAATTTAAAAAAAAATTAGAAGAAATCAGAGATTTCAACAAATATTCAAAAGATAATTCAACAAAAGCAGAACAAGAATTCCAAAAAAAACTCTTTGAATATTTCTTGGGATTTGAAAAAAAACTCTCAGATATGAGATTTTTATGGACTGGTAATTTAATACAAACAAAATTTGAAAATAATAAACCTGATTATTTAATTGTCAACAAATCATTTAAATTTAGTTTTGAAAAAAGAAATAATAGAATAATGACTTTTAATGAATGGATGCTTTATATACCAAACTATAAAAATCTAAAAGAATTTAACAAACAAATGGAAAAATTAAATTTCAATAATGGGGAAAAAATAACAGATTCTGAATATGAAAGAATGATCGAAGAAAGGAAACTATTTAAAAGAGAAAGTCATAAAATCCCACCAAACGAAATTATTTCAGCAATTGAAGTCAAAATTCCAACAAAAGTTACAAGTAATTCAGATGAATCGCAAACTGGAATATATAGCAAAATGATCACTAGATCTTTATCTTTTCTCAAAACGCCTATCATTGCATTTCTTACAAATTTGAAAACTCTTCAACTTTTGTATCAACCAATAAACAAATTTACTGGAATGACTGATCAACAAGTAATGAGAATTAATGAAACTTTTGATCCAATTGATTTTTTTTCAAATCCCAATAATTTTCAAAACAAATTTTTATTTCGATTATTTACTTTAAAAGTTAATGGATTTAGATATTCTATAAATCAATTTTTAGGAAAGGGTGCACGTGCATTTGTATATGAATTAAAAAGAGATGAAGATGGAAATGAAAAACAAGAAACAGAAACAGAAACAGAAACAGAAAAAGAAAAAGAAAAAGAAAAAGAAAAGGAAATCATCCAAAGTTTTAATTCGTCATTAAAAATTTCAAAAAAAGTAAAAGAAAAAAAAATCAAAAATCAACAAGATGTAGAGGATGATCAAAATCAAAAATCAAAGAAGACTCAAATACAACTACAACCACCACAGCAACAACCACCTAAAACTTTAATAATTAAACAATTTTATGGTGACAAATTATATAGTTGTCGAAATTGCAAAATAGAAACCGACAAAATTGAAGCTTTAATCAATAATGGTTTTTTAGATCAGAGCTATCTCTCCAATTTTAATAATAATAATAATAATAATAATAAAGAAAATGAAACAAATTTTTTTTTCTCAAAAATCAAATGTTACCGAATTCCTATTTATGAAAACAAAACAAGTAATCACAAAAAAAGAATTAAAAAACAACAAAAAAAGAAGAAAGAAAAAAAGAAAGAAAAAGAAAAAAAAAAAGAAAAAGAAGAAAAAGACAAACCAAAACAAAAAAAGAAATTGAAAATGGAAGAAAATGAAGAAAATGAAAATGGAATATTAAAAAATTTTAATCATTTAAAATTTTGGAAATTAGTTCTTAAAAGGATCGAAGAACTTCATAACCAAAATTGGTTACATCGAGATCTTAGAATTTCTAACATCATGATACATAAACAAAAAGTTCAAGATAAATCATCAAATATACTTTATTTACCAAGAATTATTGATTGGGACAGTTCTTATGATATTAATTTTGATCAAGACAAATTTTCTGGTGGCTTTTGCTGTGCTGGACCGACTTTATTATGGAATAATTTGTATGGAAAATATTCAAAATTTACAAAATCAGACGATTTAGAAATTTTATTAAATTCTTTTTTAAATTGGTATACAACTCCAAAAAATGGCACTCCAATTTTATATTTACAGAATACCATTAATGAAGTAACATATACACAAAAGATTATTGAAAGATATGATAAATATTTTTCCAAAATTTTAAAAAAAAAAGCTAAAAATTCTTCAAAAGCAAAACCAAAATTAGAATTAAGATCAATATCAAATTCAAATTCATTTTCAAAACAAAGTATACCTGAAAAGTATCAAAACCAATGGTTAAATATTGAATTATTTAAAACATTTTTAATTGATTTTTTCCAACATTAAAAAAAACATTGTATTTTTTTATTTTTTTTATTTATTATTTAAAGCAGGAATTGTCTTATTTGCCCAAATTCCTAAATTTTTATTTCGAGACGGACAGTAGCTACCGGGCTTCAAGAGACTTTCAATTTTTTTAGAAAAAAATAAAACTTGAATTGTAATTTTCTGATATATACATCTACCTATAGATGTTTATTAATGATAATGTTTAATGTGCATGTTAGTGTCCTTTTGAAATGTCAATGTGAATGATAGTTTGAAGTATATGAAATTTAAAATTTAAGGTTTAGGAGACAGAGTAAAGTGAGATCAGAGAATAATTTTCTTTGAAAATTTCATTCATATTGTTAAGGCGAATGTTAATGTGAAGATTAATTGTTGGATTTGAAGTTTTAAATGATATACTTCTTAATTTTGATCTAGTTTTGTTGTAGTGAAAAATTATTTGAAAATTGATTAGTTTTTTTCGATAAAAAATTGTTTTTTTAAATTTTGAGAAAATTTTTAAGTTTTGAAATTAAAAAGTAGATGAAATGTTAGAGGATTGAAGAAAATATGTTTTTTTTTTTTTTTTTGAGATGGTGCACAAGTGTAAATATGGGTTTGATTGGTACTAACTATGTGAAAATTTACTAATCCAATATCTGAATTTTGATATAGATTTTTTATCAATCCACAGAGAATTGATTTGGTTATATCAAAATTTTGATATTTGGTAAGTGGTTCCCCCCACATTTGGTACCAATAAAACCCATATTTACACTTGTGTACTGCAAAGAATTTTGGAAAGGAATTTGTTTTGAGTTGTTGTTTTTTGTTTTGAAAATTGTAGTTAGAAGTGAAAGTAGATTATAAATAGTAAAAATTTTTGACACTTGAAATAATATGTAGATTTTTTTAGGTATTCAATATCATCGGTTTTCTAGTTTTTTTATAGTATAAGAGGTGTTTGTAAGTTACAAATTCATGTATGGTCAAGATGTTGAATTTTTACGAAGTTTCTTCTATAATTTTATTCAATTATAGAAAACAGTCCAATCTAATTTTTCAAATTACTGTAAAATTAAATTGTAAAAAAATATTTTTTATATCAAATAACATCAAACTGGGTTTAATAGTACCGTAAGTAAAAAATTTTTTTATTTTGCTTTTTTTTCTTCTTATTTGTGCAAAAATACTCATTCAACCTAATACCCTAACCTAACCTACCCTAACCACAAACCTAAATCTAAAAATCGGTTTTGGTCAATTTGGCAGAGAAGGGATATATATATATATATATATATATATTTGTTAATTTTAAATATTCAATTTCATTTTAACTTCTGAATTATTCAAACTGAGATATTAAAATTGATAAATTGAATACATTCAAAATAATGATCATTCTTTTAAAGATATCTTTGATTACAACTGAAGAACTGTTAAAAAAAAAAAAAAAAAAAAAGTTTCTTGATACTAATCACCTAAATTATTAACAAAATTACATTATACAGAAACATATTACAATCGATGTTATCTTAAAATATGAAAAATCTTATATATTAACACATAAATACATACACATAATGATACATATTTTACAGATATCATTATTTTTATTTGAATTTTTAATTTTTGTATTTAATATTGTGATTCTAATAAGTTTATTCTCAATGAAACTAATGATAATTCTTTTAATAATATTAGTAAACTGTAAACAGATTTCCACGACAATTAATAATAATTAATGTTTAGAAAAAATCGGTTTTCAATATTTCTAAAAAAAATTATTCGTAATTATTACTAATCATTTGTGAAAACAAAATAACAAAAGATATGACAGAAAATATTCAATAAGATATATGATCATAATCAAAAAAACTAAATATCATTGGAAATATTTTAACATAATATTTAAATCATATTTGATATAAAACTTACTTTTTGAAAAAAGAAATACTTTTTTTTTTTTATTATTGAAGAAGTGTAAATTACACTCTAGTTGCCCTTATACTTAAATTTCCTTTCAGAAATTTAAGCGTAAAATCATAGATTTCACGATTATTAACCAATGAAAATAATAATAAACTGTTATGGTTTAAAATTAATTCATAGAGGTTTTTTTCATTTAATTTATTCAGAAATATTAATCTATTATTTTCATAGGAAGGACATACCTACAAAAAATGATCAATATTTTCTATAACTTCCTTTTGTTTGTATTTTAAACATAAAGGACAAAATTTATTTGAATTTTTATTAATTACATAGTAATATCTGTTTAAGCAATTGGTAAATGTCCTAAATTTTAGGATTGTTGAACTTGATTGATAACTTAAATATTTTTGAGTTGTAAATAATGAATTTTGGTTTCTTAATATTGTGAAGTATTTTTTCACTTTCCAGCTCTTGGAATTCAATAATTCATTATATGTGTATTTATAGATTTCCTTTTTTAATTCAATTATATCTTTTGAATTCCAGTTAATTTTATTGTTGGTTCGTTGATTAAATTTTATTAATTTTTCTAAAAAGGAAGTGATAAATTTTTTATTTTTTTTTTAAATTTGAATTTTTTTTTATTTACTGAAATTACCATATTTTCAATTTTAAATTCTGTTTTATAGATAAGAATTGGTGTATTTCTGTTTATTTTGCATATTTCAGTAACGGCTGTATTCATCGAAGAATTTAAATAATTTAAAGTTTTTATTTCATAATTAAAAATTTCTAATCCATATGTTAATTGACTTAATATAAAAGATTTAAATAATCTGATTTTCAAATTATTATTGAGGGAATTGTTATTGAATAATTGTTTACAGTTATTAAATGTTTCTTTAGCTTTTTTTAAATTATAAACTATATATGAAATTTTATCCAAATAGATGCCTAAATATTTAATCTTTTTTAAATCTTTTGAAATAACTTTTTTTTCTTTATTTGGTTTCAATCCAAATTGAATTATAATTTCATAAATTGAATTTAATTTTTGATTTAAATGGTGTTTATCCCCTTTTATAATTAAGATTAAATCATCTGCAAACATTTGAAAATGGTCTGTTAGAGATATTATTTTTAATAAAAGAAAATGTGAAATTAGAGCAAATAAAATAGGCGACAATGGGTCCCCTTGAAATATACCTAGCCCTTCTCCTTGATAATATTTTATTAAAAAATTTTGAATAATTTTATTTTAAATAAATTTTTTTATTGTTTTTCTAATTATTTTAAAACTGATCGAATCAAAAAATTTTGCTATATCAATCATAATAATATAAGTTTTATTATTTTCATTTTCATGATTTTATTTTATATTATTATAAGTATTTAAGAAATTTAAAAATACAATTCGAGTATCATATTGTTTTCGAAATCCAAACTGTGATTTGTGAATAAATTCCCAACAAGGTTCAATTAGTTTATATAAAATTTTAAGAAATAATCTTGGTAAACTTTGATTAATTGAAATTGGTCGATAATTCAAAGTTACCCCCTCATTTCCTTTTTTATGTATAAATAAAATTGATCTTTTTTTAATGTATTCAATATTATTCTTATTAGGATTAAATAGCCAATTATTAAATATATTATGAATTGCAATTAAATATTTATCATAATTTTTATTTTCAATTTGTTCAAGATTTGAAATGATTTCATCATTACAAATATATTTTAAATTCTCAATTTTTTGAAATCCTTTAACTGATTTATTTTTTAAATTTTTGATTGTGTTTTTAATATTTTCAATTGGAAAAAAATTATCAATTTTAAAATTTTTTAAATTTTTAATTTTTAAATTTTTTATATAATTTAAAAATATTTTTACTTAGTTCAATTGAATTTTTTTTTAATATAACCAAAATATTCATCAATCATGTTTTGATTATTTAAAATCATTTTCATTTTTTTAGACCTTATATAATTAATTTTTTTCCAAAAATTTTTGTTTTCCATATATTCTACGTTTATTTCATCAATAAATTTATTCCAAGCTTCTTTGTTTATTTTTTTAATTCGATTAATTAAATTTGGGTTAGACAAAATATTTTTAATTAATGGTGCAATTTTATGGTCATTTTTATTTTCTTTATAAATTATATCTGTATATTTAATAAATTTAGTTTTAAATTTTTTTATAGTCTTTGTATTTAAAATGAATTTTTTTTCTTTAAAATAATGAGTAAATTTTTTTTGATAACCATTATTTGTTATACTTTTATATTTTTTCTTAATATTCCACTCTGAATTAATATTGATATTATTAATAATCATTTTGTGATCTGACAGATTGTTTTCTATTGATTTTGGTATTTTGAGAATTTTTTGATTTTTAAAATTGATTAAGATATGGTCAATATTATTCTTTCTACAAAAGAAATACTTTTTAAATTAATGCTAACCCTGACAAATAAATATAATTTAACTCAACTACAAATTTAAAATTTAATTTGATTAAAACAATTACATTCAGTTTCACTTTTAATACACAAACTTTCAACGAAATTTAAGGTACAATTAAAATCTCAAATTAAGGTACAAAAATCAGTTTCTACTAAAATAAATTGTAAAAAAAAAAAAATTACAAAGTTTGTGCCTTAATTTGAGATTTTTTTTGTGCCTTAAATTTCGTTGTAAGTTTGTGCCTTAAAAGGGAAACTGACTGTATTTATCATTCTTGCTTTTTTATTGCTAATATATTTTGAGAAATTTTCGAAATAAATCTATAAAAATTAATTTCAAAAAAAATGAAAATTAATTTATCAATTTCAATAAATTAATTTTACCAATTTCAATAAAATCAATTTGAAATTGAAATTTGACAAATTTATTTATTTATTTGTAGGAGTAATTAAAGAAAAATCATCAAATAAAAAAAAGAGAAGAAAAATAATTAAAATATATAAAAAAAATAAATTTATCATTTTCATGAACAAATTAGAAAATATCCACGTCCTGAAACAGGATGAACAAAAACCCGATAGAAAGATTATTGATTATAGATAAAAATTCCACACTCCGTGATTAAAAATAGGTATTCCACTATCGTTAGGTTTTTTTTAATTTTAAAAAAATGGAGTAAAATCTTTTGTTTTTGCTCAATTCTTTTGAAATAAAAAAAACCTAGACACTACTCTCAGAGTGGGGAACTATGTGCCCGAATTTATATATTTTTTATTATTTTTAAAATTTTTTGTTTTCACTTTATTTTTATTATTATTTTTTCTTTATTACCTTAAGTTTTCTAACCATAAGAGCTTTGATAAAAAATTCCAGACAAGTGCAGTAAATTCCGTAATTTTAATTAGCCATGTTGAAGAGTTTCTGTGTATTTTTCCTAAGAATAACTTTTTCATATAATTTCTTATCTAGAATTTTTGATAATTTTTTTTTTCCACTTGATTCGGATAAATTTATACCTTTCACAATACCAAATGAAGTGGTTTATATTTTCATCATAATGAGTACAATCATCGCATTTTTTAAATTTTTCTTTATATATATATATTATTTTCAGATTTATTTTTTAAAACATATGAGTATCTATTTAATCCATTTGTATAGGACTAAATTTGAGAAATGTAGTACTTGATTTATATTTTAGATAATTTTTAATTTTAAAATTAAATTTATCATTTTTGATAATTTTGTAGTATTCTTTTATTTTCTAACTTTGATTGTTTTTCACATTATTTTTTTATCTTGAATAATAATACAAAAAATGAATTTCAAAAAAGAAATTTGAAAGTAATTTTCGATCGATACTTTTAAATCTAGATTTAAACTTGAGATTTGTGCAAGTTTGGAAATTGAAGATCTTGATTAATTTTGAATTTTTTTATGAATTTGTTTGTCAATGATAAATACCAAAAAATTGGATAACATATATTTTTTTCTCTGTTATAAAATATTCGGTTTATCAGCTCCTATCATAAAAAATTTTCGGTTTCTGTGATTTGTTATGACACAAGAAAAAATATCTAATAAGATCATAGAAAATCAATTTCTATGTATTATAAAATTTCACGTTAGAACTAGAACGGCTGTACCAGAACTTTTATCGAAACTTTTGTTCTTATTATATTAAACAAAATTATTAACTTCTGTGGTAGCTTTGAATAAAGTCCTCTTCTTGTGAAAATGCTTATTATCATTCATATAATATTTTTGGTTTCTTGATTTAAACTTATCACCTGTGAGTGGAAAATAATTAATTAAAATTTCGCAAAAAATTTCTTAATAAAGTCTATAATTTTCTCATAATTCAACCAATCTTTGTTATATCTTTCTGGTATTTTTAACTCTTCATCTGTTGAGTTATTGCCATTGTCATCATTTGTTATTGTAACAGTTTTCAGATTGGTTTTGTTAAACCATTTATCAAATCTTTGCATGACAGCTTCAATATAAACATCAAAGTCTTTATATTTATTTCGTTCATCATTGGCAATGTAGAAGATTTGTTCATTTGTATAAAAATTTAAAAATGAGTTTAATAATATTTCAAGATCATCTGAAATTGAAAATCGATATTTAAAATCTCGCAAGTGTTTCTCAATCATACATCTTGGTCCAAGACAACAAGTGCCACCATGAAATTTATTCTGTTGATTTGTTTTTAAATGGGCTGAATCGAAATCAACTAATTTTGGGATATACTCAAATGTTGTAAAATTATTCTTCCTATTCTTCTTAGTTGTGGTTGAATTTTGTTGATCATCATTATCATCATCCTCATCATCATCATCATCATCATCATCATTACTACCATTCTTATTCTTATTCTTATCATGATCTTTATTATTATCATGATCGTCGATTTTATTATTTTTAATTGTACTTTCCTTCTTTTCAACCATAATATTTGAAACACGAAGATCTCGATGAAAGTAATTTAAAGAATGAAGTTCCTGAACCATATCGATTATAGATAACCAGAATTTTTTGTGATTAAAGTTTGGTAAATTATTAGCTTTATTCAATTGTTCTTGTTGTTCTTTTGTCCATTTTTTTGTTCCCCAAGAAGGTATACGATCATACAATTTTGTTGATATAAAGAAAGTTTGAAGAATTGGCTTATTATCATTTAAATTGATTATCAATTTATTTATATTTTCAAAATATTGTTCTGTTGGTTTCATTTCTCCTTTCTTTACAGACGATTCTTCTTCTTCTTTTTCTTCTTCTGTTATTAAAGGGTATAAAAAGGTTTTATCTAAAAATTTCTTTGAAATCATCTCTATCCGATTAGAAATTTCTTGTTTGCAATTATTTAAAATTTTAGAGACATCAAAACCAAAGAATTGTTTAAGTATTAAAACTTTTGGTGGCTCTATATTTTGTTCTTTTTGTTCTTTATTTGTTTTTGTTTCTGTTTCTGTTTCTGTTTCTGTTTCTGTTTCTGTTTCTTTATTCTTTTCGTTTTCTTTTTCTTTTTCCTCTTTTCCTCCTTTTTCTTCTTTTTTTATTTCTTGTCTTGTCTTTTTTTTTTGTTTTTCTTCTATTTGTTTGGATTTCTTAATATCTTTTGATCTCTTTAATTGATAAACAAAGGCATAAGCACCTTTTCCTAAACATTGAGAAATGGAGTAATCAAAATTATCAAATTGAAATTTCTGTAAACGAAAAAATTCTGCTTGAAAGTTTGATGGATCAGAGAAAAAACGATTTGGGAAGGAAACCAATTTACTCTTATTTGGCTTTCTGTATGGATCCTCTTGAGAGTATACTGGTTGATATACAATTTGAAGATGGTTTAAATCAGTGAGAAATCCTATTATAGGTGTTTGAAGAAAGGATAAAGCATTTGCAAGTCTGATACAATAATTTGCTGTTTGTGATACTCCCTTTGTAGTTAATGATGGTGATGATGATGATCTTTTCTTATTAATTGGTTTTGGAGAAGGCAGTTTGACTTCAAATATTGCAAGTATTTTGTTTGTTGGGATTTTGTTACACACATTCTTGAACTCTATCCAATTGTTTAGGTAATTTCCAAATTGTTTTTTGTTGTTTTTTTCAATTTCAATTAATTTGTTCCATACACACTCTTTTGGAAATGAAAAAACGCTTTCTTTCTCTTTCTCTTTCTCTTTCCTTTTTTTTTTCTTTTTCTTTTTCTTTTTCGATTTCTTCAATTGACAGAGATATTTCTTTTTATATTGGTAAAATTTTTGATAAGAAGTTGTAAATAATTTCCATTCAAAGAGCTCCATATTTTGATTTCTTTCAATTTCAAAAGGAAATTTGAAGGATTTATGTACAATTAAAAAATCAGGTTTATCATTATAAAATGCTCTTTGTTGAATTTCTCCTGTCCATAAAAATCTTATATCATCAAGATCTTTTTCAAAATGTAAGAAATATTCCATTAATTTGATTTGAAAATCTTTTTCATTCATATATTTCCCATTTGAAATTTCTGTCAATTGTTTGATATTTTTGAATATTTTATCACTTTTATGAGTTTTATTCTGGTTCTTGTTCTCGTTCTGGTTATTTAAAGTGTTCAGAATTTTTTCTGTAATTTTGAGATCAAATTTTTGGAAATAATCATTAATATTTTTAAGAGGTAGAGGACCATTAATTGGTATATTTATTGTAGTTGAGCTTGATTTTTTAGATGGAGTTCCTTGATGAAGAGAAATTTCACTTGAGGATTTGAAATCTGAGTCTGAATTTGAATCTTTCATGTTCTTATCATCTTTCAAAGATAAATTGGTAAATTTATTTTGTATTTCTTTTTCTTGTTGTGTTTGGATTTCTTTTTCTCGTTCTTTAATTTGTTTTTCTTGTTCTAAAATTTGTTTTTTTGTTTCTTTTATTTCTTTTTCTTGTTCTAAGATTTTTTTTTCTTGTTCTTTAACTTGTTTTGCTTGTTCTTTAATTTGAACTTCGTTGTTATCTATTTTTTTGAATAAGTTGTTTTGTTCTATTGTTAATAGAAAAATAGCATTTAGATCAATGTTTTTGCCTTCCAATAATTTTTCCATCTTACTTAAGCAAACAATAACTTCATCGTCAAATCGATTTTTTTCATTCTGAATCAATTCATTTAATTGTTTGTAATCTTTAAAAAAATCTTGTTGTTTTTCTTTATCAATTTGGAAAAAGATTGTATTTAATTGTTTTTGTATTTCTTTTAATTTCTTTTCAATCTTTTCTTTTTTTTCATGGAGCTTTGAAAGTTCTTTTCTCATGTCTTGTAAATTTTTTTTGTCTTGTTGTAGATTTTTTCTCATGTATTGTAAATTTTTTTTGTCTTGTTGTAGATTTTTTTCTTTTTGTAAAATGATCTTTAATCGTAATTTCATTTCTTTTTTTTTTTGAGACCATTGGTAATGAGTTTTTTTGTTTTTTTTTTTTTTTTTGGGAGTTTGGAAGAACATTTTTTTTCTTTTTCTTTTTCATTTTCTGTTTCACTTTCACTTTCACTGTTACTTTTACTTCCTTGACGAATTTGTTCTTTTCTTTTCCTTGACATCTTTTTAAAAATTGATAAGAAAGGATTAAAAACAAAATAATAAAAAGGAAAGAATTAAATTAAAAAAACAGAGAGAGGAAATATATAAAATGATTATTTAAAAAATAATGATCAAATTCAACAAAAAATGAAATAGTATTGATCTTCCAATTTAATGATTGTACAATTTTACAAATTTTTTTAATCAAAAAGAATTAAGAACATCAACAAATGACAACAAATAATTTTTGTTTTGAGAATTGTGGAAAAATATTCATCACAATTTATTTTTATTTTATTTTTATTTTTTAACGAATATTGTTTTTTTTCAAAACAAATTTCCATTTAATAATCAATTCAATGAGACAAAGAAATCTCAGAAAATCAAGAAACTTTCAAAATCACAGAAAAACAGAAAATGATAGAAATCATAGAAATGTATCCCTTAAATAATAATACAGTAATTATATTTGAATGTAATTTTCAATTTTTTATCAATGCTTTTGGTTGAAATAGTTAGGTTAGTTTAGGTCTTTGGTTATTACGGTTCCTTCAATTCCTTGCTCCTCTCCTATTTTGATTCTTAACTCAGATCCAAATCAGAAAGTGCTTTGTAATTTGATTTTATTCTGTTTTAAAGTGTGTTAGATAAAGATGAGTTTTGGATCCTTTGGATTCTTTGATTTCTGTGATTTCTGTGATTTCTGTGATTTGTTTGATTTCTTTGATTTCTTCTATTTCTTTGATTACCTTTGATTTTCATTTTTTTCATTTTTATTCATTTTTTTTGTGATTTTGTAATTTTTTCAAAAAGAAAGCAACGCCGAATCAATTGGTGATGAATCCAAAACAAGATACAAAAAAAAAGTGAACGAGATAAACAAATGGAAGAAAGAATGAAAAAGCTTGATCAGGAACGTGACGAAATGATCAATGTACGTAAACATATGGAAGAAGAACGTAAACAAATGGAAGCAAGAAGAACCAAGCTTGAAAAACAACTTGATGAAATGCAAGAAGAACAAACTGAAATGAAAGATAAAAGAAATGTCATGGAAAATGAACTTAAGCAATTAAAATTTGAGAAACTGATTTTTGAAGAGGACTTTGAAACTGTAAAAAAACATTTAAATAATGAAAAAGAACTGAAAGAAAAACAAAAAAAAATTGCTCGAATGATTATTTTAGTACAAAGCATTAAAGAAGAAAGACCTACAAATCGAAAAACAAAACGAACAGATCGATAAACAAAACAAACAAATTAAAGAACAAAACAAACAGATCAAAGAACAAAATAATAGGATCGATAAGCAAGATGAAAAAGTTAATCTTCAGGCGCTGACAAACAAAACAAAAGGTCTCTCAATTGGAAAGCTTCCACAAAAGCAAAATCCCCAACAAGAACACAAAACGCAAGGTAAGCTTCCTTAAATTATTATATTTTACAAAAAAAAAAAAAAAAAAAAAAAAATCACAGAAATCACAGAAACACAAAAACATTAAGTGTGTTTTTTTTAGTTCAATGAAATTTTGATCAGACTCAAATCAGGAAAATGATTTTTCACTTCTTCTTCTTCTTCTTTTTTTTTTTAAAATATCTTGTTTATTTTAACCATTGTGAAAAAAAATCGTGTAATTAAAAAAAATCTGTTTTCACTTTTTAATTGTAAATATTAGTAAAATGAATTTTTAATTAGGATCATTTACGAAACAATTGTTATATTCATGAGAAAAATATTCTTCATTTCAATTAGAATATCTGAGTGTAATATCACCTTTTCAAATTAAATCTCTGTAGAATGTATATGGAAGGTCAAAATAACAAAACTTCAATTTTAATTACACACTCGACTAAAAACAAGAATTTAAAAATTGAGAATATCTTTCAATTTGTTACTTTTGTTTCCTATTTATCCTATGCAATTATCTCGAGTTGATATACTATTTTTATAAATACACAATTTAACCAAATTGAACATCACAATCTATCATAAAAAAGGTTTTTTTTTTTTTTTTTTTTTTTTTATTATTGAAAAGAGGTGATTCAACAACTTTACCTCCTGTTTGCCTGAAACAACTAAATTTATTTAGAGTTTTTTATCCGAGCTATAATTTTGGCAAGATTATAACTCACAGGATAGCTTGTCTTTATAAAAATGAAAAGAAGAGATATTTTTAATCAAAGACAAGAAACAGAGAAAGAAAAGCAAGAAAAGAAAGAGAGTAAAAAAATAACAAAAAAACAAAAGTTTAATTAATAGTTTTAGTTTGAACCCGTGGTTGTGTGGGTTCTTGGTTTTTTCCTTCATGTTTCACTGATCGGAAAAAATGTATTTATCAGGTATTTTTTTTTTTTAAAGCTTGAATAATATTTTAAGAGATAAATATCAACATCCCATCAATAAAATATATGATTAAATGTAAAGAAATCACTTTTGTCATCGAGTAGCGGGAGTTTGAGTGAGGAGCCAAAAAATAAATTTTTAATAAATTTGAAGAAAAATATTTTTTTCAAATTACTTTATTGTATGAAGTTTTTGATCAGAAAATTCAAAATTTTTGAGTTAAAAATAAAAGAATGTTTGTCGAACAATAATGTAGTAATAACCTCTCAAAAATTCATGAGTCTGAAAAAAAACATTTTTTTTATTTTTGGATTTTCCAGGGGATATCCAGTAGAATTTTTTCCTAAAATTAAAAATTCAAAATTTTCCAGGGGATATCCAATGGAAAAGTTATTTTAATTGACCGATTCAGAATCTTACAAAGAGTATACTTGCAATAATTCTTTTATTCTTAACTCAAAAATTTTAGATAATCATATAAATATAAAATAAATAATAAAATAATTATTGAGAAAAGTTTAATAGTCAATACATTAACACTTAAGTTTTTCGAAAAAATAAAAAGGAAAAAATGGTTTGTTAACTGGATCAAATTTCCTAAAATTCTCCGCACCTATAAAAATAAAAAAAATTAATCTTCAACAAAACTAAACTATTTTTCAAAATTTTGGACACACCTCAAATTTTTCCTAAACATATCAAAATCCATTTTTGTATAAATTTTGTACAATTTGGACTTTTGTTCAAAATTGTTTTCCAATTTTAACTTGTGAAAAATTTTTAAAATATCATTTTTTTTTAATTTTTTTTTAATTGAAGAATTAGAACAAATCCGATTCAATATAATTACACTTCATAATGACGGAATTTCACTCAGGGAAATTGCAAAAAAGATTAGAAATTGGACTATCAAAAGTTCGTTATTGTATAAAGATTTGGAAAGAAGAGCATCGAATTTCAAAAAAAAAGAGAGGTGTAAAAAAAAGAGAATTTGAAAATGACTTAAAAAATTTTGTACTGGAAGAAACTGTAGAAAATCGTACAATGAGTTGTCAGATTTTATCAAATAAATGTAAAACAAAATTTCCCAATTCGAAGTGTTCACCAACAACAATTTACAGAATAAGAAAATCCTTAAATTTTGACTACAAGCCACCTCGAATCCGTCAAAGTTTAAACGAAATACAGATTGCTAAACGATTACTTTTTGCATTAGACCACAAGTCAAATAAAACTGATTGGGCTCGAGTACTTTTTACCGATGAGTCCTGGTTCTATTTAAATTCAAAAACAAGAAAAATTTGGCGAAGGAGAAATGAACTTGATGGTTTTTTTTTTTTTTTTTTTTTTTTTTTTTTTTTTTTTTTTTTTTTTTTTTTTTTTTTTTTTTTTTTTTTTTTTTTTTTTTTTTTTTTTCTTTTTCTTATTTTTTTGTAAAAAGATTCTGTATTTGAAGAACGTGAGAAATTTGGGAAAAAAATTTTAATTTGGGGGAGGTATCAGTTATTATCTTCAAACAGAACTAATTGTCATCGAAAAATCAGTAAATACAGAAACGTATATTAATGACATTATTAAAAATTCAAGGGTAATCAAAAAAGCAAACAGGGAGTATGGCTGTTTAAATTGGATTTTTCAACAGGACGGTGCAAGACCCCATACATCAAGAAAAACGATGGATTTTCTCAATCGGGGGTGTCAAGTTATGAATCCCTGGCCCCCAAATATCCCAGACCTCAATCCCATTGAGAATCTTTGGAGTATTATGGACCGTCGATTAAAACACGTAAATCCTAAAAATAAAGAAGAATTTATTGATCAATTAATAAATGTCTGGGAGAGTATAAAATGGGAAACTTTAGAAAATCTGACACTTTCAATGGATAATAGAATCAATTTAGTGATTGAAAGAGATGGCCAATCTATAAATGGTTTTTTTTAAAAGAAAAATAAAAATACAAATTTTCGTTGTGGTCATTTCACAATTTTGGACACACCCATTTTTTTTTTTTATTATTTTATTTTTTTTTATTTTGTTTCAATTTAGAACTTTATCCTTAAAAACATTAATAGTCAGTAACTGAAAAGTGATTTACAAATTAGTTTTCAATAATCGAAAAAATAGAGAATTTTTTTGTCCAATTTGATTTTGGGTGTGTCCAAAATTGTGAAAAGGGGTTTAATTTCTAATAGAAAACATTTGACCCATAATTAATAAATAAAATATTTTTAGTATAAAATATTGTTAAAAATAATTTCTTTTAAAAAAAAATAAATATTGATTAACTTTCAATAAGAAAACACTAAGAAAATACTAGATTAAAAAAAAAATTCAATCAAAAATTAATGAAATGTTTTTTTATTTTGGAAGGATCTAAAAAAATAATAAAATATTCTTTTTTAAAAAAAGAAATTATAAAAATTAGTTTTCTTGATATTTTCCTTTTTCTGTTTTCCTTTTCCTTTTCCCTTTTTTTATATTTCTTTTTCTTTTTTTCTTTTTCTTTTTTTTTTTTTTTTTTTTTTTTTTTTTTTTTTTTATTTTTATTTTTATTTATTTTTTTCTTTCTCTTTTATAGAAAGAGAATTTATAATTATTTTTTTGAGTTTATTTGAGAGATAATCATTTCCAAAAAAATTAATCCAATTGTCTAAAGTGATCACAAGAACAATGTCTTGATTAAATATATGACAAATTGGTTTATGGTATTTGTAATGAATCTCTGAATCATATTGATTTTGGTCGATTTTTTCCTTTTTACCTTTCATTTGAGCTTTTTTGATTATCTGTAGTTTTGTATTAGTAATTTGTGGAATACAGAAAACAAATCTTAAACAACCTCCACATTTTTCCTTTCCTTCCCATTTATCAAATTGTTTGGTTAATTTTGGATAATTTGATACACCGAGATGATTTCGAAATAACAATTGAAAATCTGTAGTTAAATAATTATCATAATAAAGATCCCAATAACTAATTTTCTTGGTATAAAATTTACTTCCTATTAATAACCAATGATCTTTTTTTATTTCTTTTTCTTTTTTCTTTTCTTGTTCTTGTTCTTTTTTTATTTCTTCTTCTTCTTGTTCTTCTTCTTTTTCTTCTTCTTCTTGTTCTTCTTCTTTTTCTTCTTCTTCTATTTTTTGTGGTGATAAAAATAAAAGACAATCGGGCCTTGTTGATTCGTTTGGTTTTATGATCGTCCCAGATTCTTTTTTTTTAATAAATTCTAAATCATCGTTGCAATTTAAAGAAGATGAATTTCTACCCTTTTTGATCAAAATTATATGATTTTTTGACCATTCTGGAAGTCGGTTATACCTTATTGAATTTGGTTTCTTATTATTTTGTTGTTGTTGTGAAGGAGAAAAGTCTGGTAATTTCCCTTTTTTCTCTTCTTCAGTAAAATGATTTACAAAGTCATATACTGTTTTTTGATTAAAATTCTTTAATAAAGTTGCTAAAATTACATCTTCAAAAAGTGTTCCCTCTTGAGAATCCTTTATTGATTGTTTTTTTAAATAATTAATGAGAATATCCATATGTTTTTTATAAATTTCTTCATTTAAATTTATTTCGTTATTTGTGATTTTTTCTTGAATAAATTCTTTGAGAATATTTTCAATTATTTTCTCTTCTATTTGAATAAATGCCCTTTTCTCATCGTCATCATCATCATCATGATTTGATAATTTTAGATATCCCAAATATTCATTAAATCGATCAATTTGTTTAAATTCAAAAATTGTCTGTTGTTCTATTTCTTTGAAACAATAAAAATTCTCAACAAATAAATCTATAAAGATTTTCTTCTGAGATAACCATCTTTCTTGAACATTATCTTTTAGCTTTTTCTTGATTTTACGAATACAATATTTTTTCATTTCATCAAAATCATTGATAGTTAAATTATCGTTGTTGTTTTGTTTTCCTCCAGAAATTTGGTTAATGAAAATTTCAATCCATCTTGGTCTTCCTTCAAATTCTTGTAAATATTCTTTTTGAATTTGTGGTATTTTTTCGTTATTATTTAAATTGAAAAAGTGGGAAAAATGGTTATAAACCTTATCAAGACTCCAAGGTTTAAAAGGTGATAAAATACGGTATATTGGGCGAGTCTGCTTAAATTCAGATCCACTTGAACCATAAGTATCCATTTTTGTAATAGAAAGTTGTGTTCCAGAGATTATACCTTTGAAAAAATTCCTATTACTTGTCCTAATTATTTTCAAAAAAACTTTTAAAATGCCTCGTCTATAATCTTCGTTTATTAATGATCTTTCCTTATTTTGAAATAATTACAAAATCCTTCCTAAGAGCCAAATTACTGATTATCATTTGATCAAGTATGGTCTGAATCCATTGAGCTTCATCAATTATACAATTAATGTTATTAATATTACATAAATTGTTTATGATAAGTCGAATCTTTTCTTGAAGTTTTTCAATTAAATCACCTAATTTTTTTAACAAATAGACAATTTTTTTAATTTGGTTGGTTTGTTGTATTTGCCATAAAAGGAACATTTTTGGTGTAAATTTCTGATTTTTCTTGTTATTGTAATTTTTGTTTTTTATTCTTCTTCTTATTCTTCTTCTTCTTCTTCTTCTTCTTCTTCTTCTTCTTGAATTAAAAAAATAATTAGAGCTAGTAGTCTTGAAATAATATCAATTTCAACTCTTTTACAGGCTTCTACAAGTTTTGTTTCATGCCAATCTCTAATATCAGTTAATTTTGAATCAGAATAAATCTGATAAATGTCTTCAATTAAAATTCTCATATTAGGATCTTGATAGATGTCTTGTGAATGTACATAAAAGTTAAAAAAGAGAGAATATTTTTGAAAGGCATAATCGACCAATGTCCAGGTCTTTCCAACACCACTTGCACCGCATAAAAAAATCAGTTTAATCCTTTCATTATCATTATTTTTATTTTGAAAAGTATTTAAAATTTCTTTCGTTTCTTGAGATGGGTTTTCCTTTGAATGTGAAAATAAACAAGAAGTTAAATTCTTAAATCCTGTTTTTTGGATACGCCTTATTACTTTCGAAAAACCTTGTTCAATTTTCTTCTCCTTCTTTTGTTGTTTATTTTCAATTTCTTCTTGAGATTTTTTCATTGGATCAAATAAGTTCTTTTTGAATTTTTCAACTTTGGGCAACTCAAACAAGTTTGAAAAATAATTTGCTAGTTTGAAAAGTTGTTTCTTTTCATGAACATGACAGAAAGACTTTAAATTTCGAAGACTGTTTTCTTTTGATTTTTTTTTTTTAGTTTTTTTTATTTTCAAATAAACAAGAAATTCAAAAAAAAAAGAGAGAGAGAGAAAGAGAAAGAGAAAAAAAAAAAAGATAAAGAAGAAGAAGAAGAGAAAGAAATTCAAAAAAAAAGAGAGAAAAGCAAGATTTTTGTTTTTGTGTCTGATTTAAGTGTGATCAGAATTCCAAAAAAAATAACAAAATACAAACATATAATGATTTTTTTTGGAAAAATACTAATTTAAGAAGAGGCTTACCTTGAGTTTTTTGTTCTTGTCGGAGATTTTGCTTTTGTGAAACTTTTCCAATTGAGATACCTTTTGTTTTTTTTGTCAGTACCTTCACATTAACTCTTTCGAATTGTTTATCGATCCTTTCATCTTGTTTGTCGATCTGTTGGTTTTGTTCTTTGATAAGTACATTTTGTTGTTTGACAAGTACGTTTTGTTGTTTGATAAGTACGTTTTGTTTGTCGATTTGTACATTTTGTTCTTTGATCTGTTGGTTTTGTTTATCGATCTGTTCGTTTTGCTTTTCGATCTGTTCGTTTTGTTTTTCGATTTGTAGGTCTTTGTCTTTAATGCTTTGTACTAAAAGAATCATTTTACCAATTTTTTGTTGTTTTTCTTGATCTTCTTCTTCTTTTGCATTGTCTAAATGTTTTTTTAAAGTTTCAAAGTCCTCGTCAAAAATCAGTAACTCTAATTTTAATTCACCAAGCCTCTTTTTCATTTCCTTAAGTTCATTTTTCATTTCCTGAAGTTCATTCTCCATCTTTGTTTTTCTATCTTTTTGTTGATCAAGTTCCTTTTCCAGCTTGGTTCTTCTTGCTTCCATTTGTTTACGTTCTTCTTCCATATGTTTACGGACATTGATCATTTCGTCACGTTCCTGATCAAGCTTTTTCATTCTTTCTTCCATTTGTTTTTCTCGTTCACTTTTTTTTTGTTCTTGTTTTGGATTCATCACCAATTGATAACTTTTTAAAAAATTACAAAAAAATTAATAAAGAAAATCAAAAAATAATTATTTAATCAATGAAAATTTGATAACCTGATTATCACAGAAACCAAAGAAACCAAAGGAATCACAGAAATAACAGGAACTACAGGAACCACATAAATAGTATTGATTGTCAGGTTGTTAATTTCAAGTGTTGACAAACCGATAAAGAAAAAAAGAAGCAAATAAAAATAATTTTAAATTAATATAAGGCACTACAAAAATTTCGCTTAACTTTTACAAAGCTTTGACACATGATAATGCTAGAAAGATAATTTCCAACACTTTTAAGGGATTAAAGGGATTGGAAAAGTCATACAACATTTTGTAGTGTATTTTTTCAAATCATTTTTTTATTTTTTTTTTACAATCAACCCAAAGGAAAGTGAACCAAAAGGAACCAAATGGAACCAAATGGAACCAAATGGAACCAAATGGAACCAAATGGAACCAAATGGAACCAAATGGAACCAAATGGAACCAAATGGAACCAAATGGAACCAAATGGAACCAAATGGAACCAAATGGAACCAAATGGAACCAAATGGAACCAAATGGAACCAAATGAACCAAATGAACCAATCAAAACAAAAAGAAAGAAAAAAAGAAAAGCTTGAAAAACAACGTAACGAAGTGAAAGAGGAACTTGATGAAATGCACCAAGTTCGAAAAACAAATGAAAGAAAGAAGAACAAAGTTTGAAAAGGAACTCGATCAAATGGAACAAAGAAGAGTCAAACTGGAAAACAAAGCTGAACAAATGGAACAAAGAAGAGAGTAAGCAAATGGTGCAAAGAAGAACCAATCTTGAAGAAGCACTCAAAGGAATGAAAAAAGAAATTGATAAACTCTATGATGAATTTGATTGTTTACAAATCGAAATTGAAGAATTATTTGAAAAAAAAAAAAAAAAAGATAATCCAAGTTAACATTGAAAGAAAAAGAAAATTCAATTTAAAAAGATTGGAAAGAAAAATCCAAAGAAACGAAAAGACAAAAAAAAAAAAAAAAAACAAACCCAACAAATCAAAGAGAAAAATAAATAAACCAAAGAGCAAAATAAACAAATCGACAAGCAAAATAAATAAACCAAACAGCAAAATCAACAACTCTACAATCAAAACCAACACGATCGACAAACAATTCAACAGGATCGATAAACAATTTGAAAGAGTTAATCTGAAGGCACTTTCAAAAAAATGCAAAAGGTCTCTCATTTGGAAAGGTACCACTAAAACCCAAACCCCTCATAAGAACATAAAACTCAAGTTAAGCTTCTTTTTGAATTACTATTTGGATAAAAAATATTTGTTCTTTACTTTTTACTTTTTGTTTTTTTTTCTTCTTTTTTTTTTTCTGAGAAATTCAAAAAAGAAATTTCACTTTTGTTGATCGAGAACTTGAAATTTTAAACTCTTGCAAAATCTATGATCGAGGTTGAACAAAGAAAAAAAAGTACACACTTCTTTTACATGTCTTTATGAAACCAAGCTCTATTTTTTTTTATCTCGAATATTTTTATGGAACTGGAAAAACATTGTTTTGTTTCATCATTTGATCAAACAATTTCACAAAATTCTTGAGACAAATAAGACATTTAAAAATCTACAAATAAACCAACTTCTAAAGGAAACCAAATGATACATAGAAGAGAACAACGATTTATAAAATTGCAAAGTTATTCTAATAGATATGTCAAATATTCTCTCATATGAAACACTTTCAAGGGTATCTAAAAGACCAAATTATTGAAGAAATAGAAATAGAGATCAGTGAAAAAAGAGAGAAAAAAATTATTACAAAAATCAACTTGGTGACTTTCTTGAACAAGGCAATTAAACATCATGATTTTTATATATTTCTTGATGAAATTGATCACCAATCGAAAATGAGGGATTTTAACAAGAATAAAACCCACCATTTCCAAAATTATAGTCGAAATATTGAACCCACAGAAGAAACATTTCCCTTTGATAATGAAAAACTTTTTAAAAATATTATTATTTTTGGGAAAAACATTTGAAAACATTGATATCCATAAAAAGGAATCCATCTTTTGTGTGCGTGAAAGTCTTGGAATTTTAGTTTTATTGGGCAACAATATTTAAAATATTCTCAAAACAACTATTCATGTTTCACCAACTGATTCTTAGAGAATTTCACTCCCACCATTTTACCAAAGAAAATCTAATTCAACTTTTCAAGGAATCGTTAATTTCATTCAATAACCAAAATAAAGATAATTACAATAAGAATGAAAATAAAAATGCTAAAGTCGTTTTCATAAAGTGTGATCAAAAAAGTTTTCAAGAAGGGTATACAAATTACTTTATTGGTGTGTATTGTCCATTTTAAAGATACTTTGGAGAATTTTTGAGTCACACTTTTTTAAAATGACTATATTTATTATCAATATATGTTTGGTTTAAATAATAATAAATCAGAAAAAGAAAAAGAAAAAGAAAAAGAGGAAGAGGAAGAGGAAGAAACAGAAAATAAAAAGGAAAAAGAAATGGAAAAGGAAATAGAAAAGGAAAAGGAAAAGGAAAAGGAAAAGGAAAAGGAAAAAATTGATAAAGAAATAATAAAATTATTTTTTTTTGAACAAGTTCTCCTGGTCACAGGAGTGAACAATTGCTGATTGAATGATCGGAGATCTCACAGAAATATATGCTTTAAAAATGGGAGAAAGCTTTTCCCTCATTATTTTAAAATAAAGAAATTATTAATCAATTTTTTATAACAAGTCTTTAATTCAATAATTAAAAACAGAGGAAAGAATAGTGAGATCATTTGGTTAAATTCTGAAAATTAATTTTGAATATTAATATTTTAAAATATTTATTGGAGCACTTGAATTTATTTTTTTCAACTGAAGACTTTCAATTCTCAAATTCAAAATCAAAAGAAGAATAAAATTATTTCATATAGTGGATTTATCTCCTTTATTTACACATTTAATCTGCATCGCAGTTGAAGATATGCAAAAAAAAAAGAAGGATGATCATGAAAAATTGAAAAATCATGGTTCCTCGTTATTTGATTAAGTATCTAAGAGATGAACCAAGATTTCAAAGAGGAATCATAAAAAACAATCAATCCCTTTTATTGGTTATTGAACATAGACTCACTGAATGAAATAATTGATCAAGGTGGTGAATTTTTTTTGAACAAAAGATTTGTAAAATTTGGCATTCCAATTACTATGACAAAGAATTTAAAAATTATTATCTCCACATATTAATTCTTTTTTTATTTTGTGATTTAATTCAAACTAAACAAAATGAAAAGAAAGAAATTGATAATCAATTTTATAACAAGTCTTTAATTCAATAATTAAGCAGGAGGAAGAATAGTGAGATCATTTGAGTTCAAATTCCCTGAAAAAATTAATTTTTGAATATTAATATTTAAAATATTTATTGGAGCACTTAGATTTATTTTTCAACTGAAGATTTTCAATTTCAAATTCAAACAAAAAGAAGAAGAATAAAAATTATTTCATATAATTAGTTTATCTTATTTACACATTTAATCTTCAAATACAAAGAAGTTGAAGATATGCAAAAAAAAAGAAGGATGATCATGAAAAATTGAAAATCATTGTTCCTCGTTATTTGATTAAGTATCTAAGAGATGAACCAAGATTTCAAAGAGGAATATAAAACAATCAATCCCTTATTATTATTGAACATAGACTCACCGAATGAAATAATTGATCAAAATTAATTGAATTTTTTTGAACAAAAGATTTAATTTTGGCATTCCAATTAATAATTATGATAAAGATTTAAAATTATTATCTCCACATATTAATTCTTTATTTTATTGATTTAATTCAAACCAAACAAAAAGAAAAGAAAAAAAAAAAGAAAAGAAAAGAAAATGAAAATGAATCTAATAATCGGTAGAAGAATTTTTAAAATCAGATATTGATGATTATGTAATACCATTTAAGTTTCCCCATTAAATAAACCAATTATCTCTTTTACAAAAAATTGAAATGAAAAAACAAAAAAAAAAAAAAAAAGAAGAAGATGATGATGATGAACAAGAACAAGCAACAAGACATAAATAAAATTGATTAACAAATTTAATAATCTAACAACAATGAAACAACAAAATTGGAAGTTACTTTTTAAAATTATCAATGAAAATATAAACACCCAACAACTATCAATTTTAAAAACAAGACCACAATCTCATTCAGCTGATTTATATTTAATTCACACAGTTAAAGAAGGTTAAAAACGCAAATATTAGATTTATTGTTCTTGCAATTCAAGCAAAAAATTATTCAACAACTACATCTTTTAATGTTTTACTCTTCAAAGAAATAAAAAAAAAAACACAACTTTTACTTAAATACACAAAAGGGAAATTTAACATTGATCTTATTTTTCTAATTTGCATAACTAATTTACAGCAAGGAGGGTGAATTTAATAGAATATTTGAAAGAAAATCTGACTTTTTTTGTATCTTCCATTATCCAAAACCAATGAATTGAACAATAAGAACATTAATGATCTTCAGAAAGAAATTCAAAAAACATAAAAAATATTTTAAAAAAAATTGTTTTGTTAATGATGAAATTCTGAAATTTTTTCCAAATTGTATTGTGATCAAAAAAAAAAAAAAAAAAAAAAAAAAAAAAAAAAAACAAAGACCAGGAGAATGAAGAATATGAAAAAATGATGACAATCCCAGAAAAAATGAATCTTATATTTTTGCACCCAAATCAATATAAATCATTTATTGGGGAGAAATGTTATAATGCATTAAATGATTTAAAAAAATCTAAAAAAACAATTACACGAATTTTTACACCTATAAAGGTAAAACCAAAAAAAAAAAAAAAAAATGATGAAGAGCAAAAAAAAAAAATAAATCAATAAAAAAAATATGAAAAAAAAAAAAAAAAAAAAAAAAAAAAAAAAAAAAAAAAAAAAAAAAAAAAAAAAAAAAAAAAAAAAAAAAAAAAAAAAAAAAAAAAAAAAAAAATAAAAATGATTAATCATATAAACTAATTCATGTTCATTTCGAAAATTTAGAGATTATTCTAACAAGAATAATCAAAAAAGAAAAAGAAAAGTAAAAATAAATTAAGATATGCTAAAATGAAGAAGAATAATCAGAATTAGAAATTCTGAAAGAAAAAAAAAAAAAAAAAAAAAAAAAAAAAAAAAATTCAATATCAAAATCAATAACTGAGACATTATATGGTTTATTGACAATAAATATAATTGTTTTTGTTTTGGAATTGAATTTTTTGAAATTTTCAAATTTGGAATTTGAAGAGTTGTTTGTTAGATAATATTTTAATAAAAACGTTTTTTGGAAAAAAAAGTTCAACGGGAAAACAAAAAATGAAACCCATAATTTTTGATTGGAAAATGAAGAGAAATCGAAGAAATCGAAGAAATAGAAGAAATAGAAGAAATCCCGAAGAAATCGAAGAAATCGAAGAAATCGAAGAAATCGAAGAAATCGAAGAAACCCACATTACAGCATTGAATTTTGATAAAGGAAACCAGTAATAAAAAAAGTTAAAGTTTTTAGGTAATGTAATAATCAAATATAGGTTAATAAATATAAAGAGATATATTTATATATATATAAATATAGTTATAATATAATAAACTCAATTCAAAATTTTTAACATCGCAGAAACAACAAAATTCAAATTTGGAAAATAAATTCTGATGAAATAATTTAAATGTGAAATGCTAAATTGCGAAACCCTAACTAACTGCAATGTTTACAATTATTTATCCATTTCATCTTCCACAAAACAAAAAATAATTAATTATTTAACCAAATAAAAAAAAGGATGTGTTAAAAATTTTGGAGAGAACAGAACAAAAAAATGTATTAGTAAGTTTGTTGAAATTTCACGAAGAAATATTGATCGATCAAAGAATTAGATACGATCAAATACTTTTATTTGGATCTTCTTCAAAGAATCACAGAAACTTAATTGTAACCTAAAAACAGTTATTCTAAAAATTTTGGGATCGAACGAAAACAACTACGTAAATGGAAAAAAGAAAGGAAAAAGACAAAAGAAAAAAAAACAAAAAAATGATAAAAATAATTGTTATAAATCAAAATCATTTCCAAATTGATTGAAAGTATTGAATTCTTCTGAGTATGGTATTGTTATCTGTGCTAAAAAATTTTGAATTTTAGTTTATATATATATATATATAATTAAAATTAGTGATAATTTTTTGGTCATGACATAATAATAATATAAAATGATTAGTTTTGTGAAATATTTGGAAAAATTATATTTTCAAAAGATATTTGATTTTGAAAAAAAACATTGGAATTGGATTATTCTTTTGTTTTTTTTATTTCTTATTTTTGTTTTTTTTATTTTTATTTGATTATTATTTTCAAATCTTCACATTTACCCAAGTTTTTCGGCTTTCTACACTTACCTCATTTTCATCTTTCCTTAATAACAAAAAAAAAAAAAAAAAATAAATAAATCAAAATGTAATTTTTCAAAATTACTGAATATTTTTAATGAATTTGATATTAGTAATAAAAGTTGTTTTTTATATCTTAAAATGAGCACCTTTAACCAAGGTGCTTTGGTTTCTACACTCCCAAACCACCTAGCAGGGGTTTATGTACCAATATAATTATTATCTACCGACAATTAAGAATTTTTTAACCATCAATAATCCAAATAAGCTATTGATGAAAAAAAATAAAGAAAAAAAAAAAACAAAAGTCGAATGAAAGAAAAGATCAAATGAAAAAAGTTGGCAAAAATTAATTATATGAATATAAACCACAAAATGATTATTAATTTTCGGTTATGAATTCATTTATAGGTTTTTTTATTATTAATTAGAAATTTTGGTTATTTAACATCTAAATAAACTCAATATTTTCCAAAATCTTTAGTACTAAATTTTTTCATGTTTTTGGAAAAAGAATCCAAAAAAGCAAAAATAAAATAGGAATAAAAATGTAGTTTCGCTAATTAAACAGTCTACTGCAAAAACGTAATTCATTTCAAAGACATAATATGTTGAGGACATAAAATTTAAAATTTAAAAGATATTTAAATATACAGTCAGTTTCACTTTTAAGGCACAAACTTTCAACGATATTTAAGGCACAAAAAAAATCCCAAATTAAGGCACAAAATTCAGATTCTAGTAAAATAAATTGTAAAAGAAAAAAAATTACAAATTTTGTGCCTTAATTTGACATTTTTTTGTGTCTTAAATTTTGTTGAAAGTTTGTACCTTAAAAGTGGAACTGACTGTATTCTCAATTAGTCATTATCATAATGACCTTCAAAATAGTTCAAAATTTTCTTATATAAAAATATTAATTCAAAAAATTATTTATAACAAGTCAAATATAGAGTATCAAAGGATGTCAATTCATTTGGATATAGAGAAAGAAAAAAAAATTAAAAAAATGGAATGATTGAATGTAAAAATTCAGATTTAGAAGAGTTCGAATCAGAACTTATTCCACGTACCTACTCAACAAGTTCTTATTTCTAATAAGGGAATACCTTTCGATTTGAAGATTTTTTTTTTTTGATATATATAAATTAAAAAAAAAATAACCTAAATCAAATCTAAGGATTGGAATTATTTAATCTGAAATAAATATTAATAATAAAAAAATATTGATATTTAAAAACAGAGAAATTAAATCCAGAATTACTTAAATACTAACCTAACCTTCAAGATCTATCATTAACATTAACATTAACATTAAAAATAAAAATTAACATTAACATTCATCATTAACCATTAATCATTGATCATTGATCATTCAAGATCTATATAATTTCATTAAGTAATCTATATATACACATCAATATATGCCACTCTCGAAAAATCCATTAATTTACCGAAACTAACCACTTCTGTGCCAGTGTTGTCACTTCTGTGCCACATGGTAGTTTCTTGAACAGCAAGGAAATGAAGGGTCTTTCATCAACAGTGAATGATTAGCAACATTAGCAAGTCAAGTAACATATTCACGTATACAACAACAACAACAAATACACAATCAAGCAACAACAACAACACGACCTATCAACAACAACTTCCAACACAACAACAACAGATCCAAATCTACAACAACATATTTTTCCTAATTTAATCTAATCTAATCTAATCTAATCCAAAAAAACACAAAAACAATTCATGATCAATTAGATCAAATACATCAATTAACAATAATTTAAACAATTTGATGTTAACTATAAGTATTGAATTTTCACATAAAAAAAAATAATAATACTATTAATTGAAAAATAAATCTAACAAAATTTTCATTTATCTTTCCAAAATTAAATTATGATTTCAAAAATCCTTTGAATACAGAATTTTGATAGTCCCGATCCTCTAACCACGTTAAACACGTTATACAGTCAGTTTCACTTTTAAGGCACAAACTTTCAACGAAATTTAAGGCACAAAAAAATCTCAAATTAAGGCACAATTTTTTGGAATTTTTTTTTTTTTACAATTTATTTTTACTAGAATTTGAATTTTGTGCTTTAATTTAAGATTTTTTTTGTGCCTTAAATTTCGTTGAAAGTTTGTGCCTTAAAAGTGAAACTGACTGAATGGTTGAAAAATAATTCGATTTTCAAAGATTATTTCAAAGAGTTTTTTTGGAACGATGAATGAAAATTTTGTCCAATTTATTTTACAATTAACAGTAACACTCATATTCATAAAAAGATGATTTTAAAGAAATATTTAATTCTAATTTTCGATAATTTCATAAAATGTGTTTTTATCTGATCATATAATAATGGTAAAGAAATTAATTAATTTTCAATTAACTGTTGAGAGAAAGATGTTTGACACATACAGAAAAATAGTTTTCAAAACAATTTTGAATTGAGGACATATTAGTAAAATTGAAAATCAAATCCTATTGCTAACTAGGTGAATTTTAATGAAATGCAGGTTTAAATGTGTTACAAGTTCATTAATCCATGTGTGTGTGTAGAATACTTATTTGAACGGTGGATGAAAACTATAAGTAGATGATGCGATTTTAATGAGTAGCCAAGTTGTAGTAAAGTTTATCATTAATTTTGAAAATGGTGATTTTTGAAATTGTTTTGGATAATTAGAATTATTGTTTTGAAAGAAAGTAGAATTACATTAATGTTTATTTTAAGTAGGTAGGTATTGTTCTTTTCTTTAGTTTTCTGACTAACATTATTAATTTAGAATTATTTTCAGTTAGTATATATATTTATGATATTTTGTTGGGTTTTTATTTTATTTAAGAATGAATGATCTTATCGTGTTTAAATTTTTATTGTTGATAATATTGTGAGTTAGAGATTGTTATATGTATTGTTATAATGTGTGTTATTGAGTTGATATAGTTTGTGTGTATTTGTTATATGTATATGAAGTTGATTAGTTTGTTTACAGTCAGTTTCACTTTTAAGGCACAAACTTTCAACGAAATTTAAGGCACAAAAAAATCTCAAATTAAAGCACAATTTTTTGGAATTGTAATTTTCACAAATTATTTTACTAGAATTTGAAATCATGTGCCTTAATTTGAGATTTTTTTTTTTGTGCCTTAAATTTCGTAGAAAGTTTATGCCTTAAAAACGAAACTGACTGAATATGTTGTGTTGGTTTTGTGGTTATTGTATTATTAAATAGTTATTTGATTTTGTAATTTTATTAATTTGATAGTTGATTATAAATTTGTTTTTGTTAGTGTTTTTTTTGTTGCGTGTTAGTAATTGTTGGTTGGTTTAGTTATGTTTTGTTATGAAGGTCATCTAAAGATGGCCTTTCATTTCTACTAAAGTGGAAATGAATTTATTAGATATGTTTACAAAATAAAATCAAATAATTTACCTTTACATTCTCTCACAATTGTTTTAAGGAGTAACCAGAACCTAAAATTGAATTTTTTTAGAATTAATCCACTGACTTGAAATAATTTTGAAATGATCTCAACAAAAATAAACTTCAGGATTAGAGTTGATTTAGTGAAAAAGAAATATACCTGAAAAAACTATAAATTGTGAAAAAAATAAAAATCTGGTTTTTCAAATCCAAAAAAGATCCAAAATGAACGAGTTAGGAAAATAAATTGTGTTAGGTTAATTTGTTGAAATTCCTCACCATTTATTGTTGATCGATCAAATGTGTGGATACCATCAACTCATAATATTTAATTTTTTCTATTCAACAAACGCTACATTAATCTACAATAAACTATATCTGAATTAAAAAAAAAATTTCCGAGATCTAAATGAAAAAGATTACTCTGCTTTAAATTTGTATTTGAAAACAATAAAAAAACAATTAATACAAAAAATGAATTTCATATTTTTATAAAATGGAAATGATTCCCAAATTGAATTTAAAATATAGTATTATTATTCTTTCAACTGTATCCAAATTGTTAATATCTTGTTACAGTCAGTTTCACTTTTAAGGCACAAACTTTCAACGAAATTTAAGGCACAAAAAAATCTCAAATTAAGCAACAAAATTTGGAATTTTTTTTTTTACAATTTATTTTTACTAGAATTTGAATTTTGTGCCTTTATTTGAAATTTTTATTGTGCCTTAAATTTCGTTGAAAGTTTGTGCCTTAAAAGTGAAACTGACTTTTTTTAAATTGTATCTTCTCTCTAACTAAAAAATATCATCAATTTCAAATAAAGAAACACCATCGTCATCGTCTTCGTCATCCTCATCATCATCTTTGTCGTCGTCGTCGTCTTCGTCTTCTTCTTCAAGTTCAATTTTATAAAAAAAAAAGGAAAATGCAAAAGAAAAGATCTTGAAAAAGAAAAAAAAAAAGAAAAACAAAAAGATAAAGGAAAAAAGAGAAAGTTAAGGAAAGATCTCGAAAAAGAAAATGATTTAAAAACCTACCAAACAAAAAAGAAAAAGAAAAAGAAAAAGAAAAAGAAAAAAAAAAAAATTGAAATTGAAATATTAAAATTACAATTACAAATCAAACAAGAAGAAACTAAACAAATAAAAATAAAAGAAGATATAAAACAAAAAGAATAAAATATGAAAAGAAATTGTACTACCAAAATCTTCATAGTAAAAGTATTATTGTTAGTACAGACCGCTCTTTACAAGTAAATAACGAACAATGGTTTCTTAGTGTTCAAGATCTTTTTAAATCCTAACAGTTCACAATTATTCAAAAAAGCAGAAAAAATTGTTTAATAAGCTACCAGAATTTGAATCTGGAAATGAAATAGTCAAAAATATTATTAAAAATTTTCAAAAAACAAATACAATAGCAACAGCAACAGCAATAGCAACAGCAGCAGCAACAACAACAACCACAATAATTCACCATTTATTTTGCTAGACACACAAAAAAAAACCCATATAAACTTCTTAAAGATAATGGCAAAACTTTTTTCATCTGATATTTTGATCTTAAATAATAAAAAAAAACAAATTATCAAGAATATCAAAAAAGTTGAGACAAAGGTAAATCCCAATGGTTAAATAAAAACCTGAATCTTTTTGATATTTTTGGGATCATTGAAGTTAAGAAACCAACTTTAAAAAGTATGAAATGGATTACAAAAAATAACATTGGTCAATTATTTAAATATGCATTTCTTATTTTTTGAACAACAATTTATGTGTAAAGATACTTTTTTTTGTTTTTTTAACAAATGGAATTAATGTTTTAGAATTTAAATTAACAAAAAAACTACATTAAAATATTCAAATAATTCTTTATTGAAAATAAATAGGAAATTTTATGAAATAAAAAAATGGTATAATTTAAATTTTTTTCATTATAATAATGACAACAACAACAACAATAATAATAATAAACAAGAAAAAGAAAAAGAAGTAAAACATAAAATTAAAAACAAGAAAAATGAAAAACAAAAAAATGACTGTAAAATGTTTTTGATTATTCAAGATCAAATAAATTATTAAATGAACAATTTTCTACAACTATTGTTGTTAAAAAAAAACTTGATAAAACAAATTATAAGATTTCTAAATTTTTGGGAAAAGGCTCTTTTGGAACAGTATTTGAATTATCACGAGATCTAAAAATCAAGCAAATATTCAAAAAAAGAAAAAGAAATTGGAAGTATTGTTATTCTAAAACAACCAAGAGTTTTAAAAAGTTTAGTTTATAATTCAATGAATCTATTTAAGAGAGTTATTAACAATGAAATGAATATTTTGAAAATCTTTAAAGAGAATCAAATCTCAAAAAATGTTCCAGAACATATAATGTATAATAAAGATCAAATGTATTTAATCATGAAGCCTAAATGTAAAAAAAAATTTGTAATAATAATATTTTTAATTTAGATTTTTTGGAAAAATTTTTTTAATTGCTTTAAAGAAAATTCATAAAATTGGAATTATACATCGAGATTTAAGAATATCAAATATAATGATTAATCCAGATGATACAAATCAACCTATTATTATTGATTGGGGATGCGCGTGGAGTACTTACAATAATAATACAGTCAGTTTCACTTTTTAAGGCACAAACTTTCAACGAAATTTAAGGCACAAAAAAATCTCAAATTAAGGCACAAAATTTGGAATTTTTTTTTTTACATATTATTTTACTAGAATTTGAATTTTGTGCCTTAATTTGAGATTTTTATTGTGCCTTAAATTTCGTTGAAAGTTTGTGCCTTAAAAGTGAAACTGACTGTATCAACAACAAACACAATAATAAGAATAATTTTATTAATAATAATGAAAATATTATTGAAGCAACACAATTTAATTTTTGTACATTTTATCATGGTAACATCTGGAAAAATTCTAATAAAAACGGAAATTCTAAAAATCAAAATTATTTTCCTGAACATGATCTTGAAATAATAATCAATAATTTGATTTATTTTTATTTAAAAAATGATGAAGAATTTATAGATTTATTTAAATATAAAATTCAGAAAAATTATATATTTTCAGAAACTATTATATGGAAAGATGTATATAAAAAAAATTGGATCAAATGTTTTTTATAGAAGAATATATTAAAGAAGAAAATAATAATGACAATGACGAAGAAGAAAATGATGACGACGACGACTATGGAGACGACGACGACTACTACAAAAATGATGATAATGAAATAGAAGAAATAAATAATTCTATTGAAAAAATTACATTAAAAGAGAAAAAATATTTTAATAGATCTTCAATTTGGTATCAATGTTTTAATAATCTTATTCAATTTTTAAACCAAAAAATAAATTAAAAAAAAAATAAATAAATAAAAATATTTTGAGTAATCATTTTAGAGACATTTTCCAAAAATTTATCTATCTAAAAATCAAATAATTTATTTTATTATGTCTAGTTGATAATAATAGAAGAAAATCAAACACAAGAAATTAGAAAATAAAGTAAAAAAAAGTAAAAAAAAAAAAAAAGAAAGAAAATAATTATATAATGAAATTAACATGAAAAACAATGAAATTAAGGAACTTCAAGTAGAATTAAAATTATAATAATCAACAAATTAAATTGTAGAACTTCAAGAAAAAGTAAAAGAGATTCAGATTTGAAAAAAAAAAAAGTCATATAAAATGTGGATGTTCAGCAATTCCGTTTTTGTTGATAAAAAGGTGATATTTTTTACTAATAGGCTATTTTTTCTACTAAAAGATTGATTTTGTGGAATTTATAATATTTTCCTGAAAAAAATGACAAATTAGTTGAGAAAATCCAAATCCGTTAAAAAAGTTCAAATCCGCGAACATCTCAAAAAATGTTGTAAAAAATAGAGTTTTTATAAAAATATATTTCTCTTATTATTATTTTCTTTAATGAAATACACAAAAGTTAAATATAAAAACTAATAGATATAATACCATTATCTTATTTTATTAGAGTTTTAATATTATTTTAATGACTAAATTGATTTTTCATGAAAATATCATCAATTACTAAACACTTCTAGTAAAATTTTTCTAAATTTTTTTTTAGAAAAATTTAATCAAAAATAACAGTGGAAAATTGTATTTTTTACCACATTAAACACCCCCAAATCATGAATTTTATTTCTAAAAATTCAAAGTATAAGTAATATAACACTTTTAATTTTTTTTTTTTGTTCTTTCTCATTTTAAAACAAATTAATTCTTGAAAACAAAATTGAGCATTAATCGTGAAGATCTTCAATTTACTTAAATTGAACAAATCTCAGGCTTTAAACAGAGATCTCAAAGCAAAACATCTAAAATTACTCTCAAATTACTTTTTTTTTTTTTTTTTTTTTTTTTTTATTGAAATTTCAAATTTTTGAATTTTTCGATTTCTTTGATTACTTCGATTTCTTCGATTGGATCGATTTCTAGGATTTCTAGGATTTCTTCGATTTCTTCGATTTCTAGGATTTCTAGGATTTCTTCGATTTCTTCGATTTCTAGGATTTTTATTTTAACAAAAGAATAAGAAAAAAGAAATTTGTTTTTTTTTTTTTTTTTTTTTTTTTTTCAAGAAATTAATTCAATAAAGACTTATTGGTTTCAAATGTTTTATTTTTATTAATAGTTCCAGGGTTTTTGATATAGAGTATTGAGTAAAATAAGTTATTAAAGAATTTAATTTTTTTTTTTTAAATTTTGGATTGCCCCACTTTTTTGGGATGGTGCTTATATATATATATATATATATATAGTGTAACACAAAAAAAATTTTGTCAAAATTTGGATTAATTTTTATTAAAATAGAAAATGTGGTTTTTATTCAAATGAATTGATTTTCAAAATTTGACCTATGAAATTTTGATTTTATTAATTAATCATTTTATTTAAGTTATACTTATTACAAAATTTCATTTACCAAAATGTTGAAAACAAAAAAATCAGTCAATTGAGAGAAAAAAATAGCAAATAGTTATTAAATTAAACGAAAGGTTTTCAATTAAAAAAATTATGAAGAGATAATAACATCACAAAACAAAACAATAAGAAATTGGTGTAAACAATATGAACAAGGTTCATTACATAAAAAAAAGGAAGTGATCTTAAAAGAAAAATTTATTTTAATTATTATGAAAAAGTTAAAAAATTAGAAAATATTTTGAAAGAAAATTTCAACAAAATATGTTTAGAAATTAAGATCAATGATTAGGAAAAAAACAATTACAATTCAAATTATCTTCTGATACTATAAGAATATACCCAGAAGAAATCAATTGGAGACGGGTTAAACTAATTAAGATTTCAAAGATTTCTGAGTAAAATACAAAGAAAATATTAGTGTATGGATTACAACATAATTATATTATAATTAGAAAAAAGGTTATTTTTTCAGATGAATTGAAAATAGAGTTATTTCTAAATACTTCATAATTTTTAGAAAAAAAAACCCAAGAAATACCAAAAAAAGAAAAATCTTATCAAAATATTTCCATAATAGTTTGATGTGGTATTTCATTGTTTCTGTGATTTGTAAAAATTTTAATTATTATTGTGAAAAAATGTTGATAAAAACTCTTGAAAATCTAAAATGAATTTCTCAGGTTTATACCTCAATTCTTGAATAATAACAAAGATCCCTTTATTAATAAACATTATGTTAAACAAGAATTTGAATTCCTTCAAGAGAATGCACCAATTCATATATCAAAATATACTATCAATTGGTTTAAAAATAACAATATCAATCTGACTGATTTCCCAATCCTCAATCACCCTGATCTAAATCCTATGGAGACAATATTGATAGAGTTAAAGACTTTGTTCAAGAGACAACACCTACCAGATGAATTAATACTCGTAATTTTAAAATTTTTGAAAAAAATTTCCCCTTTTTAAAATTTAAAAACAACATATCAAACACTCAAAAAAAAACATTGAAGATTATTATTGTTGCAATTAGTGAATAAATTGGTTAAGACTTGAGAGTCATTTTAGATAACTAAATAAAAAGAAATAAATAAACAGTTTTAATCTTTATCTTTTTGTTTTTTCAAACTAATAACTTTTTGAGACAATTTTTTTTTGTGTAACACATTATATAATAGATAAAAAATTTCAAAATATTTTTTTATAAAACTGAAATTTCGAAAAGAAAAATTTAGTACAAACTTACTTCACAGATACCATAATTTATTTCAAAACATATTTCATTCTAAGTGTAATTCTCATATCATCACAAAATTTCTATTCAAAAATCTTTTTTTAATTTATCAAAGAAAATTCAAAATTTTCATTCAGAATTTTTTTCAAAATTTGTTGTTTATAAAACAGAAACAACCTGGGTAATTTTTTCAATTTGATTTTATTCGAAGAAGAATTGAAAATTGCCTTCTTTGGCTCAATTGGTTAATTTAATTTGAAAATGTAGAATTCTTTTTTTAATTCAATTTGAGATTTTTTTATATTATTTTTCTTTATTTATTCCCTAGAAATATTTAGTTCAGGAAGGAGATGTATTGATTTTGTAAGATTTCAGAAATTCAAACATAGAATTTTCTTTCTCTCTTCTTCATTTGTTTTGGTTCCTATGGTTCCTTTGGTTCCTTTCGGTTTCTGTGATTTCTGTGATTTTTGTGATTCCTTTGATTTTTATTTTTTTTTAATTTTTTTTAAAAAACAAATCAAAAATGAATCACAGAAATCACAGAAACCCAAAAAAAGATACCAAAGGAACCAAAGGAATCAAAGAGACCAAAAGAAAGTGAACCTGAAAATATAAAAAAACATATTTTATATTATGTATCTGAAGATAAATCTAAAATGAAATTTTTAAAATAATTTTTTATTACAGTCATAATAAGAAGATAAGATGTTTATTAAAATGTTTTTTTTTTATTTTTTTCAGATTAGATGCATTTTCGAGACATATTATAATATTTTTTTTTATAGAGGGCTACTGATAAAAGTGAAAATTATTCAATTTTAAAAGGTAAATTTTCACTTTTGTTATTTAAATTTCATAATTTTGAACATCATTTTTAAATTTTAAAATTTTTTTCTGATTTGTTTCTTAAAAATAATTAATTTTTTCAATAATTATTATAATGATTATTATTATGATTATTATTATTATTATTATTATTATTATTATTATTTCAAATTGATATTGTGATGAAAAATTCTACTCTTAATAAAATTATGACAAAAGATTTGATCCCAATTTGTAGGATCGAAAAGATATAAAAATGAATTAAATCCTTCTGGAATTTGTCGTTGTTGTGTTTTTTTTTAAATTTGACATCTGAAATTATTATAAACACAAAAGGAAAAAACTCGATCAAATTTTTAATTTTTTTCCATTCAATTAAAATATTTGTAGGATTTTTCTCTCCGCATTTTGATTGAATTAAAACAATTAAATACTTTGGTTTTTGTAACTTTTTTAAATTTTTAAGAAATATGTTATTGTTTAATTTCCATAAATTAGATCCATATTCTGTATTTTTAAGAAATGTGTTTAATTGATGTTTCCAAAGTTTTAATCCCTTTCCTCTTTCTTGTTCTAAGATTGGTAAAATGAGAAAGGAATCAGCAAATGGCGAACCATAAATATTAAGAAAGCCAATATATTCCTCACAAAGTTTAGGTTTTGAATAAATTAATAATTTTTTAAAATTACTAGATTTAATTTGTCCCGTTTTTGAATTGTCAGGAATGATACTAAAATTATTATCATCATTATCATTGGCAGATGGTTTTAATTGTAATTTTTTAACATTAAAACAATTTCCTGTAATACAAATCTGAAGATTTGAAAACAAACATTTTGAAATAATTTTCATTTCCTTTGTTTGGAAAAAAATATTTTGAAATAATAATATTATTTGATTTTGATTTTGATTTTGATATTGCATTTTATTCTTCTTATGCTTGTAATTGACTATTAGAATTTGAATTCTTAAAAGAAATGTTATAAGATCATCTTTTTCATTAGTTTCTGCGAAATTCTTTGTTTTTGTTGGAGTTTCAAATTTTCTTGGATAATGAAAATCTTGTAGTTCTGTTCTTTCTTTCATTAACTTATCAATATAAAAAAATGGTAAGATAATCCTTATATTTCCTTCACCATTATACTCTGATACCTTTTCACAAAATATTAATCCTTCATCTACTAATTCTAAAACGGTTTTTTTCGGAGGATTTTAAAAATAGATCAACAAATCTAAATCTTTTAGCCCCCATTAATTGGTATTCCAGTTAATGAGTAATAAAGCAATTGAAATAATGTTTCTTCTATTTTATTTTTTTAAGTAGATTTAAAGAAAGCATTTGTACATCATTATCAAGCAAATTACATATATCCCTATAGATTTTCACGCAATATTCACGACAAATTTTTTGATCTCTTAGAAATAATTCTAATAAATCTGTATTTGTAAGATATTTATTAGTTTTTTTCTGAATCATAATTGTCTTTTCCTTTTCCTTTTCCTTTTCCTTTTCCTTTTCCTTTTCCTTTTCCTTTTTCTTTTCCTTTTTCTTTTCCTTTTTCCATCTTTTTCTTTTTACTCGATTCTTGATCTTGTATAAAAAAATTGTCGTTATAATTAGAAATTATATTTTCCTTATCTTGAAATAATGCTTTTTTAATTCTCGTTCTAGTTAAATGGTATAGGGTTTTCTCTAGCGAAAATCAGCGAAAATCGAAAATATCCGAAAATGATTTTCAATAATAAGTAAAACAATTCAATAATTTTTTTACTTATTATATCAATAATCCTAATTCAATAATGAGTACATTTTTTCTATAATTTTTTATACTTACAGTCAGTTTCACTTTTAAGACACAAACTTTCATCGAAATTTAAGGCACAAAAAAAATCTCAAATTAAAGCACAAAATTCAAATTCTAGTAAAAAAAATTGTAAAATAAAAAATTCCAAATTTTGTGCCTTAATTAGAGATTTTTTTGTGCCTTAAATTTCGTTGAAAGTTTGTGCCTTAAAAGTGAAACTGACTGTATTATTTAAAAATTTTTTCTTCAATAATGAGTACACTTTTTCAATATTGATTTTTTTAGTTTTTCTATTTGAAATTTTTTTCGTTCTTTTGAATATATTCAATAATTGACTAAAATATTCAATAAAATTTAAAATATAAATAACAAAAAATTTTCCTAATAAGAAATATAATTGTATATTAATTTATTTTTTTTTGTAAAAAAAAATATTATATTAAAAAGAAGAATATAAAAAATAATGAATTCATTTTTTTTATTGAATTTTGATGAATATAACAAAATTTGGAATTATTTTTTGTTTTATTCTTACATTTTAATCCAGCTTTTGTCGTTGCAGTACATCTTAATATTTTTATTTGGGCTTTTTTTGGTTTTTTTGCTACCTTTTGAGAAAATATTATTTTTTTGTTCACTTTTTTTTTGAATTTATTTTTGTTTTTACACTCTTTTTGATTTTGCGCAAATTATTTTTCTTAACTGTTTGTTTTTTTTTTTTGTAATTGGACTGTTTATGGCTACCTTTTGAGAAAATTGTATTTTTTTGTTCATTTTGTTTTTTTTTTTTGGTTTTTGTTTTTACACTCTTTTTGATTTTGTTCAAATTATTTTTCTTAATTGTTTGTTTTTTTTTTAATTGTTCGGTTTTTGAATTTCTTTCGAGTAATTAGAATATCCTCAACATCATAATTATTGATTATTGTTTTATAATTTATAGTTTTTTCTTGTTGAGGGGGGAAATATTCTTTTTCGCGTAATTTATCAACATACGGGTCCAATCTTCTTTTTCCTCTTGTATACTTTTCTCTAAATCTTTTTCATTATAGAAATAATAATTATTTTTAGTTGTCTCTTTAAACAACTTTGCATAATATTTTATTGCCTGTTGGTTTCTTCTTTTTTGAAACATATATTAAGGAATTTAAACCTGATTTCCTGTGATTGATTTTTTCATTAAGTTTTCTATTATTTTTTTCTAAATATCCATTTGTATGTTTACAATATTCTGGCAATATTGAATAATTCCAATTTTGAATTGGATATTTCAATAAAAAGTTATTATAAAAATAAGTCATCACATTCTCATATTTTTCATTACCTCTGTATTTGTTGACAATTTGTTCCCATTTTGGAATAAAATTTTGAATTTCAGTAAATTGTAATGATTTTAGATCATCTTTGAATTTCTGAAGTTTTAAAGTTTTTTCCATTTTAAGACCATCTATTTTTCTAATAAGACATTGTACAAAATGAAATTTGCAATATACAATTTTTGATCTAGGGAAATATTCATTAATTGCCAATGTGATACCTATGATAAATATTTATAAAAAAATTTATGTAAATAGTGGAATTTTTTAGGAAAGATCAAGTTTCAATTTTAGAAGCATATGTAAATGAATAAACAATCTTTATTTATTATTAATTGATTTATATCAATAATAATTTTCAATTCCAATAATCGCTATCCTATTTCAATAATCAGTTTGGGTTTTCAATAATTTTATTGATTTTATATAATTCAATTAAGTTAAACAAATATTAAAAACCAATAATAATATTAAAATTTCAGTATTATATTCTATATTTCAATAATTTAATCAAAATTTCTAAAGTTCAAAAAAAAATAATAAATTGGAAAAATAAAATACAAAAAATACAAATTATCTTAAATAATTGTCTAATTTCAATAATAAATTACAATTAGTTTCACTTTTAAGGCACAAACTTTCAACGAAATTCAAGACACAAAAAAATCTCTAATTAAGACACAAAATTTGTAATTTTTTTTTTTTTTACAATTTATTTTTACTATAATTTGAATTTTGTGCCTTAATTTGAGATTTTGATTACAGTCAGTTTCACTTTTAAGGCACAAACTTTCAACGAAATTTAAGACACAAAAAATGGAGATTGTATTTGAGGAACGAAAATCGGCGAAAATTTTTATTGAAAAAAGTATTTTATTATTGATTATTATTTTTATTTTTTGAATGGTTTACATTTTATACTTTTTATAATTTTTATTTAATAATTTTAAATTAAATTCAACAAAACAATATTTATTTCAATAAAGCAATATTTCTTTCAATAATTCAATATATTTATATCTTTCAATTTTTATTGATATTTTCCAATTTTTATTGATAATCATTCAATACAGTCAGTTTCACTTTTAAGACACAAACTTTCAACGAAATTTAAGGAACAAAAAAAATCTCAAATTAAAGCACAATTTTTTGGAATTTTAATTAAACACAAATTATTTTACTAGAATTTGAATTTTGTGCCTTAATTTGAGATTTTTTTTGTGCCTTAAATTTCGTAGAAAGTTTGTGTCTTAAAAGTGAAACTGATGTAATTTATTATTGATATCAATAATTTATAAGATCATCTATTATTATTGTGTTTGAAACAATTATATATGTATATATCTTCATGAAAAAAATATTGAGAATTTTTTTTTAAAATGTGAATAGTAAAAAAAAGATTATTGTATTTTCTTTTATTTAAAATCAAATACTTTTATTAAGAATAAAACTTTTAAAATTATAACTCGCCCACTTACTAGTAAGATGATTAATGAAATTACACTTGTTCAAAACCCGATTCAATCAATCAAAAAAAAACATATTAAAAAATAATATTTTCCAAAATCTAGTAAGTTTCGATAAGACTTGATTGTTTTTTTCAAAAAAAAAATAGATCTATCAAGGTTTATCTAACAATTACTTGAGTTTTCTATAGATGCCAATTTTAATGAACTCTGATAGATTTATTACTAGACTCATAAAAATTTTGGTAATTTATAAAAAGAATTTTATTGAAAATATTTGCATTTTGATAACAATTTTCATAATATTAACAATTAAATTTCTTACCTGTGGTTTTTTTAAATTAAATTATTTTTTTCACGATTATAATTTTTATTTATAAATCTCTTTTGATAATAAATAATTATTATACAATGATATATTTTATAAAATGATCTAGGACTATAGAAAAAATAAAATAAAATCATTAATTTATTTGAAAATTTAAAAAGTCTTATAAATTATTTATTTATTTAAAGAAAGGGGGTAATCAGAGAAAATTTATCAAATATAAAAAAGAGTTAGAAAGAAAATTAATAAAAATATAAATATATAAATTCAGAAAATTTGGTAAAACAGTTTAAACAGTTTCAAGAATAACATTAATGCAATTTTATTCACATTGAAAATAATTTTGATTTTTGTAAAATATGAAAATCATTTTTTCATCTTTTAGTTTTTTGTTTTCTTTTTCATTTCATATACATAATTCGTTTCATTTAATTATTTTTTTTTTTTTCAAAAATTAATATAAATTTAAAGTTAAATTTGTCAAATAAAAGAACTCAAATGAAATTATTCTCTAGTAGATAACCATTTGATCGATCAATATTCCTAATAGAAATTAAAAAAATTTACACATGTATTTTTTTTTGTTTTGTTCGCTTTAATATTTTTAACACATATATAATTTGTTAATATTGGAAATTATTTATTTTTTTTTAATTTTATGACTATTGTAATTTATAAACAATTATCAACATTTCGATTAATAAATGGTTCTAATTTGGTATTTCTGCTCGGATTTAATTAAAATGGATTTTTTTAATACAGTCAGTTTCACTTTTAAGGCACAAACTTTCAACGAAATTTAAGGCACTAAAAAAATCTCAAATTAAAGCACAAAATTCAGCTTCTAGTAAAATAAATTGTAAAAATTAAAATTCCAAAAAATGTGCCTTAATTTGAGATTTTTTTGTACCTTAAATTTCGTTGAAAGTTTGTGCCTTAAAAGTGAAACTGACTGTAAAATTCAACTTTTGTATGTTTAACATTTTCAATTGGCTTTAGTTATAATATTTAACTTTTAATTAAATATCATTTTTAAATTAAGAATGTTTTTTATTTCTTATCTTTGACTTATATATATATATATATATATATATAGTGTTTTTTTTTTATTTTCATAAAAAATAATCTTTGTTAGTGGGGGTATTTGTTAATTGACAATACCAAATTGAATTTAATATTAATACCAATCAAATCAATGACTTGGGTATTTATTTCTAAATATGTTGGATGAAATATTCCCAAAAAAAATAAAAAGGAAAATAGAACCTTTTTGTCATAAACAATGTAGACCAATTCCAATAAAATTAGAAATATAGAAAGGGTACAAATGATTTTTTTACAATAAAATGTAGTTATATGTATTCAATTCTATTTGAAATTTTGTTGAGATTTAACTTCTTTGGAAAAAGTTGTTTGATTAAAAAGAAAATAATAAACATTACTTTAAACCCTTAAAAATATCAGATAAAAATGATCTCAGAAAATTTAATATCTTTTATTTATGTAATAAAATACTGAAGTAACAAATTGAAACATTACCAATAATTAATTTGTTAATGATTTTGTAGATTTAAATACTTTTTTGAAGATTTGGTTTACGGTCAGTTTCACTTTTAAGGCACAAACTTTCAACGAAATTTAAGGCACAATAAAAATCTCAAATTAAAGCACAAAATTCAAATTCTAGTAAAAATAAATTGTAAAATAAAAAATTCCAAATTTTGTGCCTTATTTTGAGATTTTTTTGTACCTTAAATTTTGTTGAAAGTTTGTGCCTTAAAAGTGAAACTGACTGTAATAAATAGATTTTTAAATATATTAGCTTCAATTTATTGGGGATCGTTATATATAAGGTATTTCCAAAAAAGTGGGGCATTTTATACTACATTTCATAAAAAATAGTCTTTGTTAGTGGTAGTATTCATTAATTGATGATACCAAATTAAGTTTAATATTAATACCAATTGAATAAATGGTTAAGGTATTTATTTTAAAATAAGTTGGATGAAATATTTTCAAAAAATGAAAAAAAAATACATAGTACTTTTTTTGGTGAAAACAATATACGACCAATTTTTCTAAAAAAACTGTAAATATGGAAAGGTTACAAATGATTTTTTAAACAATAAAATACAGTTATATGTTTTCAATTCTATTTGAAAATTTGTTGTGATTAAAAAGTTATGAAAACGGGTTTTTCAAACAAAAAAGAAAATAATAAACACCAATTTTAGCACCTAAAAAATATCAGATAAAATCGAGATCAGAAAATTTAATATCTTTTATTTAAGTAATACAATACTAAGAAACAAATTGAATTATTATCAAGAATCGATAAATGGTAGTTAATGATTTTGGATGTTTAAATGCTTTTTTATAGATTGTGTTTTTAAAAGCTATATTTTAAAATAAATTTGCCCCACTTTATTGGAAATAGCTTATATATATAAGGTATTTCCAAAAAAGTGGGGTATTTTTTTTTACATTTCATAAAAAATAATCTTTTTTAGTAATGGTAATCATTAATCAACTATACCAAATTAAGTTTAATATTTAAAATGATTGAATCAACCACTTATATATTTAATTCAAAGCACATTAATTGAAATATTCCCAAAAAATGAAAAAAAAAATAGCACATTTTTTGGTAAAAGCAATTTACAACCAATTTCAATAAAAAACCGGAAATATGGAAAGGTAACAGATGATTTTTTAAACAAAAAAACGCATTTATATGTTTTTAATTCTATTGCAAATTTTGTTGAGATTATACAAGTTATGAAAATATTTTTTTCGATCAAAAAGAAAATAATAAACACCAATTTTCACCATAAAAAAATATCCGATAAAATCGAGATCATTAATTTTAATATATTTTATTTCTGCAATACAATACTAAGAAACAAATTGAATTATTATCAAGAATCTATAAATGGTGGTTAATGATTTTATATATTTAAATCCTTTTTTGAAGATTGAGTTACATAAATATATTTTAAAATAAATTTGCCCCACATTCTTGGAAATAGCTTATATAAACTGAACTCTTTTTAGACTAAAATACACACCTCCCTAACCATCAATACCATCTAATTTGATTATTAATAAGATAATTACTTATTGTGATTTTAATTTTAATTATTTATTTTTTCATTTTTTGTTTTTTATTGATATTAAACTGTTAGAAAATGAAAAAAAAAAGATAAGAAGAAACCAATTTGTAAATAATCTACAAGTGTATAATTGGAAACAGTTTAAGTTTGATTTCGAATGATCTAGATGTAGGAATTTTGAAATACCATTATTGGATTGATGCATGGGCAAAGAAAAAAGAGAAAATAAAGATAAAAACAATTCCAACAAAATACCAAGATGAATTGGGGCTTTTACTTAAAAATGGAACTTTAAAGAACATAAGTTTGACTGGTAAAGAGTTATCAATAAAATACATATAACTTTTTCCCGATTAGACTTGTTTAACCGATTTATCTTTTTTATATTTTTTTTTCATTCAATTTACAACACAATATTTCTCATTTGAAATAAAAAGTCAAAACAATTTTTAAAATATTTAATTTTAATTTTTATTATTTTGTTTTAATGAGTTTTAAATATTCAGTTGAGTGTTTTTTTTTTTATGTTTTAAAGAGTTTCTAAAATTTTAATATGGTTACGATTAACTTGATTCAATTATGAATAATTATTGAAATTTTCCCTAACATTTTATTTGAAAAGGGGGTTAATTTTCAAAATTGGGATTCAGTTAAAACACTTGATGGAATAAGAATACTCAAAGCTTTATATTTAATCTGGAAATAAATTTAATTTTAAAAACTATTTCATTTTTTCTCTTTTTTATTTTATTTTCATTTCCTTTTTTCCAGTTATATAATCTTTTTCCTTAGCTCTGTATTTTTTATGGATGGTTGATAGAATGTTAATGTTGAATTTGTTGAATAGAAATACCACATTATTTTAGTTGGTGGTATCTTCATTATTTGATTGATAAATAATTCTTGGTGAAATTTCAACAATTTAACAATACATTTTTTTCAACTCGTTTCGTTATTTTCGACACACTGATTTTTATTTTTTCGTTTTATATTTTTTTCTTTTATTTGGTAGTAAACGATTACTTATTAAAAACATTAAAACTGAGTGACTTAAATTTAGTTTTATATTGGGTTTGGAAAAAAATATTATTAATTGATTTTTTTGTCTTTTTTTGTTTTTAGATGTGTAAAAATTTTTGTAATGGTATACTTACACACACACACACACACACACACACACACACACACACACACACACACACACACACACACACACACACACACACACACACACACACACACACACACACACACACACACACACACACATACATACACACATGCAAGCGCATATATATATATATATATATATATATATATATATATATATCTAATATTATTCGAATTAATTAGTCTTTTTAAAAATATTATTAATCACTACAACATTAATAATAATTATAATAATTATAATAATAATAATAATAATAATAATAATAATAATAATAATAATAATACTAATAATAATAATAATAATAATAATAATAATAATAATAATAATAATAATCTAAAATTTTATACAGTCAGTTTCACTTTTAAGGCACAAACTTTCAACGAAATTTAAGGCAAAAAAAATCTCAAATTAAAGCACAAAATTTGGAATTTTATTTTTTACAATTTATTTTTACTAGAATTTGAATTTTGTGCCTTAATTTGAGATTTTGCTTGTGCCTTAAATTTCGTTGAAAGTTTGTACCTTAAAAGTGAAACTGACTGTAAATAAAACATAAAAAATAATATTTATCAAAAGAAACTTCAAAAACACACTCAATATATCACAAAAAATAACAAATAACAAATAACTAAAAAATCCTGAATCTAACAAAAAAAAATTATATATTAACAACCAAAATCAAAACTATTTTGAATCAAAATTAAATAATTTTCCCAAATCTTTATTTTTGTTAATTTTTCGAAATATCATCAAAAATTAAATATTAATTATATCCGAAGCCACCATCAACTAATTGTATCTATTTTTTAACACAAAGAAACTTAAAAATAAAATTCTACAAACATCTAAAAAAATTCAGATAAAAATCAACAGATTAACTCACTCGAAAAACAAAAAACAATAAACATAACAAAAACTAGTCTATAAATCAAAACTATTCATAAAAACAATACAAGTGTAGTATCATTATTTAAATTTTCAAAAATTAAAAAAATGTCAAAATTGATGGAATTTCATTTTGATTAAAATACAAATATATTCAAATTGTGTGAAATATATAAAAAAATAATAAATTGATACCAATTACAGTCAGTTTCACTTTTAAGGCACAAACTTTCAACGAAATTTAAGGCACAAGCAAAATCTCAAATTAAAGCACAAAAATCAAATTCTAGTAAAAATAAATTGTAAAAAATAAAATTCCAAATTTTGTGCTTTAATTTGAGATTTTTTTGTGCCTTAAATTTCGTTGAAAGTTTGTGCCTTAAAAGTGAAACTGACTGTATTTAAATAAAACTACTATATAATCAATTTAGATTTGACAATATTATGATAATCATCCATCGAATTTTAATAGTCTTTTAATTCTCACAATTTTAAAACAACAAAATCTCTATTGAATTTAAATCACAAAGATATTTTTAAAATTAAGGAAAAAATACAGTATTCAATTAAATTCAATAATAAAAAAATAAATACTAAAAGATCTAGTCTAATTTGAGATTAATCCTTTCAACAAAATTATGATGAAAATTTGTGTCAATAAAGTGGAACTGATTAAATTTCATTTCTACTTTAGTAGAAATGATAGACCATCTTTAGATGACCTGATATACAGCTGTTACATGGTCAGATTAAAATTTTAACCATATTAAAACCAAATGTTGATATAAATTAAACAAGATTTAGATCTTAATAATCAAAAAATATATAAAAATAACTCATATACATAAATAAATAACTATTAAACATTCACTTATTATCTGATCAAAAAAAAAAAATCCCTCCATTGACGAAATATTAATATAATTTCTTTATTAATGATAATAAACAAAGTGTATCACCAGTTAAGATTATGTCAAAGTTGATCACTCTTCTGGCACACAATTTCGGTGATACGACAACTCAAATCTTACATATAAGCAGAAGTAGATTACCGACAAAGTTACGGTCCTGTTAGTGCAAAAAAGTTGTTTTAGACATTTTGAAATTAGTACTGATAAAAGTTGTTGATAAGACAAGTTAATCACACTTAAGCACCGAAGATTGATTCTTGGACAACTACAAATTAATCATGTTCTTAGGGCACAGAAGAAGTAGGTTATTCAAATTAGAAAGTTTCTGGGCCCGCACAAGTTGATTAATTACAAGTTGATCATTCTTTGGACACACAAGTTGATAAGGTCAAAGTTGATATAGACAATTTAATGCTTTTGGCACAGAAGTTGATTATGCTAATTTGATGTTTCTTTTGCACACAGAGGTTGATTTCAACAAATTAAATAGTTGTAAAAATGAAAATTTTTTAATTTAATTTTAATTGTTTTTTTTTTTTTTTTCATTTTAAGGAGGAAGAACAGGGAGGGAAATGATGGGTGGATCAATAATCAGTAAATATATTTATATATAGATCTCATTCGAGAAGGGAAAATTTTCAAAACTAATTTTAAGTATTATAGAGAATACACAAAACTAGAGTACCTTTGAATTAGAATCATCAAATGTGCATTGGATTAGAATCATCAAATGTGCATTGGATTAGTTTTGGAGATCAAATGTTTTTTTTATTTTTTTCGAAATAGTCAAAGTCATTGTTTTTGTTTTGGTTACTATGAAAGTTTTTTTTTTTGATTTTATTTAATAGGAATATTAAAGTATGGTTGTTGGTATTCTTTTTGGAAGTAAGAAAAAAACTTTTTTAATTGTAAAAGTTAAGAGGAGAAAAGTCAATATTTTGCAGTATATTTGAGATCATTTTTTTGATTGGGGTTTTGGTGTGCTGAGAATAATTCTTTAGTATGTTGTTTATGGGAAAAAGGACAACATCTTTCATTTTTTTTAAAAATTGAAAAAAAATGTTCTTTGTTTGAGTTAAAACTACATGAAATGATTAATTCTGTATTTTTTGATATTTTTTTCCTTCTTTTTGGTTTTTTTTTTTTTTTTCACAAGAACAATCCTAAAGAATAATTAACAGATACAGTCAGTACCATTTTTAAGGCACAATTTTCAACGAGAAATTAAAGCACAAAAAAAATCTCAAATTTAAGCACAAAATTCAAATTCTAGAAAAAATAATTTTGTGTAAAACAAAATTCCAAAAAAAATGTAACTAATTTTGAGATTTTTTTGTGCCCTAATTTCTCGATTTAAATTGTGCCTTAAATGGGACTGACTGTATATATATATATATATATATATATATATATGGATAAAACTGGGAAATTGTAATGTTTTCCCTAGCTAAAGTTACTTTTCTAATCCGGAATGGGAGTTACAAAGGAAAAAAATCAAGTGGTTACTTACTAATACTGAGATACTCAAACAAGACAGTATGAGTGACTTGAAAATAAAAAAAAAAAAAAAAAAAAAAAGTAAAAGCAATGGCTAAATTAAGCAGGAGAAAGCAAAAAAAAAAAAAAAAAAAAAAAAAAAAAAGCAAGATCAAAGAGAAAGGAAAGAGCAACTTTAAAACAACTACCTCTCAACTGACCATTCGTGATCGCTTTAAACTAATAATCAACAAAATAATAAACCAAAGCATCGTCATTGAGATTTTGAGTGTTCTTATTGTAAACCTGGCATTGGGTTTCTTCGATTTCTTCAATTTCTTCGATTTTTTCGTTGAATTTTTTACCAATTGCCTTTATTTTATAATTTTTTTTATTTTTGTTTCTTAGTTTGCTTTTTTCTTTTCATTTGTTTTTTCTTTTGTTTTTTTTTTTAATTTTTCTTTTCAAACTTTACTTTTTGTTTTTCAGACTTCAAAAAAAAAAAAAGGGAAATTTTCCGATTCAAAATAGTTTTTTATTCTTACTCAACTAAATTGCTACAGTCGGTTTCACTTTTTAAGGCACAAACTTTCAACGAAATTTAAGGCACAATAAAAATCTCAAATTAAGGCACAAAATTTGTAATAATTTTTTTTACAATTTATTTTTACTAGAATCTGAATTTTGTGCCTTAATTTGAGATTTTTTTTGTGCCTAAAATTTCGATGAAAGTTTGTGCCTTAAAAGTGAAACTGACTGTAATTTACCATTAGTAATACAGGGCTGTCGATTAGGTTTTTTTTTTAATTTAAAAGAATTGAGTATAATTTATCGATTTTACTCCATTCTTTTAAATTAAAAAAACCTAGACAGCGTCGCTTAGGTTTTCCAAAATTCAAAAGAGTAGAGTAAAATCAATAGATTTTTCTCAATTCTTATAAATTCTAGAAAATCGCCGTTAGGTTTTCTCGAGTTTTCTGTTTATTTGGAAAATCGATAGATTTTCAAAATAAAACTGAAAACCTCTTGAGAAAACCGCCTTTTGATTTTTTTTAATTTCTCAAATTAAAAAAAACCTAGGCACTCTACGACAGCGTCGCTTAGGTTTTCCAAAATTCGAAAGAATAGAATAAAATCAATAGATTTTATTCAATTCTTTTAAATTAAAAAAAAAACCGCCGTTAGGTTTTTTTTACTTTTACAGTCAGTTTCACTTTTAAGGCACAAACTTTCAACGAAATTTAAGGCACAAAAAAAATCTCAAATTAAGGCACAAAATTTGTATTATTTTTTTTGACAATTTATTTTTACTAGAATTTGAATTTTGTGCTTTAATTTGAGATTTTTTTTGTGCTTTAAATTTCGTTGAAAGTTTGTGCCTTAAAAGTGAAACTGACTGTAACTTAATTCCATTAACCACTTTAATAAAATTTTTTATTATAAAAACACTCTCAACTTTTGAATATCGAAAATATTTTTTGAAATTACTGTGTACTTTTTTTATTTTTTTTTGGAAAAATTGGAGTTGAGAAAAGCTTGAAATCAAAGAATAAATTAATATATTAATTTAGAATATTTTTTCAGAGAGTTTATCTTTTTTAGTTTAAGGGACTAGTATTTTTTCAAAAGAAATTTTTGATGAAACTGAATTTTTGAAGATAAAATTTTTAAAGTAAAGGTTTAAAATATCAAAAACTGTTTGTATACTTGCTCAAAATGAATTTCAAGTTTTTTCAAGTCAAATTTATTCAAAAATTTCAATAACTTTCCAATATAGAACTTCAAAAAAAACATACCAAATCCTTTCAATTTTTACACTAAGTTTCCTCTATGATTATTATAATTTAAAGTTTTATATTGGAAAGTATTCAAATAATTTGTTGAATTTTTTTATTTTTTTTATTTTTTAGAGATTTTTTTACAATTTGAATTTTTTTTTAATTATGAACAAAACGAAGTCTTTTACTAGAATTCAATTATGGGAAGAATGGAATAGTTTTAAAAAGAGACGAAATCAAAAAAATTACTTTGATAATAATGAGAGAATTCAATGAAGAAATTAGTAAAAATTTTAATTTCAGGTACGATGATAATAGTTTACTTAAAAACAATGAAATTTCTTTCAGGTCAGAGAAAAAGGGAAAAGAGATGACTTATTTTGGAATACTAAACCAAATTTAGATGTTGATTTTATGATTAGAAGGAAAAGAAAAAGAAATAATTTACAACTAATATTTAAAAAAAAAAAAAAAAAAAAAAAAAAAAGAAAACAAACAAGAACTTTTAAATCAAATTTTAAAATCAATTAAAAAGGGTCATGGTTATACAGATATAGTAGAATATGTAAAAATCAATAGAAAATTTTATTACAAATATTTGAAGAAAGTTGGTTTCTATTATGATGTTTTCGCATTAAATTTATTGAAAAGGTATTGTAAAATTTTACAAAACAAAAAAAATTACAATTGGTTTTGACGGTAGATATTCTTCAAGAAGGGGTGCAAAAGAATGTTCGGTATCTTTTATAGTTTTAGATGGTTGTTCTGATTTGGAAGGTAAAGTTTTATTATGTATTAGTTGTAAAAAATCAAAACAAGATAAAAAGAAAAACAATTTTTTTTATAAAGTCAAGTTGAATTCAAAACAATTAGAGTGCTTTTTAGAAGAAAAGGGTTTAGCTATTTTAAAAAAATATGATATTCAAATCGGAACAATTTGTCATGATAGAGATGCAAGTGCATTTTTAATTGTAAAAAAAATTTTTTTGGTGAAAAAAACTATTGAAACTTGGGATACAAATCATTTTTTTATTTGTTATAAGAATTATCTACAAAAAGGAGAATGAAACACAAATGTCTTAAAGAACTCATGACATGTTTTGGTATGAAACAGATATTTATCAAGAGGTTTGTTGATTGGATTTTTATATTCTTTGAAAAATGCGAATTTCGACCTTGAGGAATGTAAAAGAATTATTCTCAAATTCATTAATCATGCTCAAGGAAATCATGATAAGTGTATAAAATCAATGTATAAAGGTAAAAGTGAATATGAGTTCTTAAATCCAAATTCTGAAAAACTAAAAAAAAAAACCAAAATAAATGGTAAAAAAAATTCACTTGAAAATCGAAAAAAAATCACTCAAGAAGCTACAAATTTTTTTTAGAAGAAATCAATATGTTCATGAAAGTCAAAGCACCATTTTTAATTTATTTATATTGAACAAATCTTAATGAATCCTTTAATTCCAAATTGGCAAAAAAAATACCTAAATCAAAAAATTTCCACAAATCATATTATTTGAGGTCTTTGTATTGTTGGTTTAGTTGGAATAAAGAACTCCAAACGGGTGTTTTGATTGAGGATTTGAAGTCTAATACTAAAGAAAATTCAGAAACTAAAAAAAAAATTAAAAACGAAAAGAAAAAGTTTCGTTCTTATAAAAAAAATAAATAAAACTCACAGGTTACTTTTTTAATTAGAATTTTTTTAATGTTTTTGAGATAATATATTAATTTAAATCATCCTTACCAACAACATACTGAACCCTTATATGTTGTTGTCGAGAGAAACTAGTCCCTTAACTTTTTTTTAATTTTACCATTTAAAACTAAAAAAAACATTTGAAGACCTAATTAGAGCCTTTTGTGAAAATAAAATTCTCATAATTTAGAATTTATTTTTAGTAAATGAGTTAAAACAAGATAGTGATTCCAAAAATATACATAATTTCAAGTGTGAATTTAATGATTTTGGCAAAACATGTTTGCAAGAAAAAGTTAAATTGAAACTGTATTTATTTTTATTTTATCATTTAGTTTTTTTAATTGTATTAATGGCAAGTATTTGATCAATTTTTTCATTTTTAGTGTTTTTTGGGTTGTGGGGACATATAATGCTCGTCAAAAAAAAGGAAAATAAAATAATTTCAATGAATTCAAATTTATGAATACTCTCAGTTGAAAAATAAATGTAATAAAATTTGCAATTAACATTCCAAAAAAGTAAGAAAAGAGATTTAAAGGAAAAATTAAAATTTCCAAATTTATTGAAAATCTTTGGTTTTTCATTCTGCTTTCAGAATTGTTGAATTTGATGATCTTGGTCTTTGGCTAGTGATAAATCCCAATAAATTGAATAAAAGTTTTAGTTCAATTTCCCCTTTTTGTAATCTCGTGGCTCAACTTTTAAAACATAGGAAGAGAAAGAATCCTTTTGAAAGTCAAACCAAAATTTACAAAGTTTCTTCACACTTAAATTAACCCAATTAGAATACTTGAATCAAAGCTTGTGTAAAAAAATTTGTAAACTGGAAAATGAAGTGAAAATTTAATGATATTTCTTTTAATTTATCAGTATATTTAAATAATTGGATCTTTTAACAAATGAATTTAAACACTAGAAGGTCATTGGTCTCATTGGTTGGGATTTTCGACAGCCCCAAATACTGGCATTTGTAGAAGAAATTGAAATAATTTTCACTTGATTTTCAATTTCCTTTTTCAAACAAAGCCACAAATCACAACACTCTTTGAAAACTCTCAATGTATGGAAAAGAAAAATATGAAAAAGGAAGTGAAAATTTTTTCCCATTTAGAATTCAAATACCAGTTAGAACGAATACTACATTTTTTTTTCCAAAATATCTACAGTGGTGTAACTAACCCATGTTAACAACCTCTAACCCGTAACAAAAATCTAACCGATGTTTATCTTGGAAGCTACTTTTTTTGGCTTTAAAATTCATGTGTACATACTGTTAGTTGCAAAATAAAAAGATCCAAATTTTCATTTAGCTTTCCTAAAAACACATCTCTCAATAATTAATATCAAACATCAAAAGTCCCAATTCTCTCAGATGGAAATTAATGATTTAAGGTGATTTTTTGAAATCAAAGTTCGAAATGTAACATGATTATTAAAATCTTTTTTGGAAAGCTGAATGAAAATTTTGTTCCATTTATTTTGCAACAAATAGTACTTGGTTTAAATCTAAACCTATTTTTGTTGTTCAATCTTGAATTAAATCAATGGATTTATAAATATTTAATAATTTTGTTTCAACTATTTCGGGATATTCTCAAAATTTGAGAGAATAAAAGAGTGTTTTTATAAAAATTCTAAAAATTAAATTTTTCTCATTTTTTTTGGCAAAAAATTACATTTTAATCTTTCAGTATCTTCATAATTCTTTTTTAAGATTTATTTAAAGAAGATTATAACACGTTTATGAGTTGTTTCAAACTGATTAACAATGTTTCTTATTCATATCATGTTAATCAATAATTTAAACAAGGGTAAAATTTTTGTAATGGGTTAAATTCAAAAACATGGATTAGTTACACCACTGTAATTTCGCTAATTATTTTGTCAATCATCAACTGTAAAACCTAAAGATTAATTCACTATGTTTGGTTAATTTTTGTTGTTCTCTTCTTCTATGTAAAATTGTATTTTGTTCGTAGAAATTATTGAAGGAAAATATTGGGATATTCATAACTAAAATTTTTGTGAGTTTATCAAATGATGTGTCAAATTATCAACCAAATGTTTGAAAAGTGTCTTTTCATCGTAACAAAAAATTATGATTGTTTAAATGGAAAATGAGAATAAATTAGGTATTTGCATTTTTTTTCAATTTTTTTCACTTTGTGATACTGTTTTATTCCGAATCTGAAAAATTAAATTTTTATTTAATTTTTCATACTTTCATTAATACTAAATATTTATTAATTATCAAATAATTATTCACCAAACTTAATAGAGATAGTTTCTGTGTTTCTTCTCTTATTTTGTTAAATTTTTACTCAGAAAGCAAGGGAAAATGAAATAAAAAATTTTTAGAGGTTTACAAGAATTTATCAGTATTATGAAAAAAAACAAATATTTAAGTATTGTTTCAGAGCCTCAAGCTCATGGAATAATATGCTGAGTATTTTTAGGTTCTTCTTTGGGGATTGAAAATATGGGTACCGTTTTTATTGTCCATTTAATTAAAAATGAAAAATATTGGGTTCAAAAAAAATTGTAAAAACTCACTTTACAAACCAACTGATTTTTTTCTCAATGTCAATCTAACTAACCCCTTATGAAATTAGTTTTGTTATTGTTCATTTTTTCAGGATCTTGGTTAGTAATTGCATTTGAATTTATGCAGTATCCTGAAACATTACAATAAAAATTTGGAAATTTTTAATTGTTTTTCCTTTTTGAAATTTTTATGCTCAAGCTTTGAAATAAGATTTTTATGAAGTCGGTTGTTAATGTACTCTGTAAAATTAGTTGTTCTTCCAAATATTCTTTTATCGTGGAATGTTTTAAAAGCAACAATTCGAAGATTTATAAAAATGGAAATTGAAATAAAAATTTATATAGATTAATATTCAAATTACAAACATGAAGGTTAAGGAATGAGTTTTTTATCGAAATACTTGATGAAACTTGTCCTCAATAAAAACATTCACTTATTTTGAAAAAAAAAAAAAAAAAAATTTGGTTTATTATGGATACTTTACAATCCCAATCATAATTTTTACCCTCATTGAAAGTTCTTCTCAAAAAGTGGTGACAATTTTTCATGGTTAATTAATATTAGGGTTAATCAGATCATCATTGTTTGAATCTTGAAAGCTATGGTTGAAAGAAAAAAGATTTTGGATTCAAATTGAAAATCTACAAAAGAGGAAAAGAATAGCCATTCGAAAAGAAATCCTGAAATTTTCTCTCAACTAATTACATTCTGAAAAATTTCATCTCTTAATATGTTACATCTTCAATAATCCCTATAAATTGTTTGTCTTGAATCACTGATGGTTATATCATGATATACAATTTTTTTTTCAACTTGTATAAAAAAAAACTACTTTAAAATTACAACAGCTAAACATATTTTTTGAGGGTTAAATATTTTTCTTATCAATTACCGAAGGTCTTTTAGAATATTAGTATCTGTTTTGTTGAAAAATTTATATTTCAACAGCATTAGCAGTTTTACTTTCAATTACGATTGCAAATAAATTATTTCAATAAACACAAATGATTTTTCTTTGTGATTGAAAAATGTTATTTTCTTGGTGTACTGGATTGTATCGTCTCATTGTTATTAATATTGTTGATTAATTAGATCTTTTCTTCAATTGAAAAAATTTTGCAAAATATGATAATGCAAGTAAATAATAATTATCCTGTCACTCAATTGATTCATAGGTTCAATGAAAAAACATCTAAACTAATCACCCGCTTCCAAAATATATATCAACCGTTTCTTCACTAAAATATGTAACAGTTTTTAATTATCACTCCCAAATCAAATATTCTCCCAAGGTTCTTTTGTTTCTTGAAGGACTTATTCCTTTTGTTTGAACTTATTCAAATAATCAGATGGTAATTTGATTTTTCAACTGCAATGTTTATTTTCTATATGATTGGTGAATTATCCCAAAACAAATTTTCCAAAATAGAATTATCTTCAAATGATTTGTGAGATTTCAATTAAAATTCGGGTTACTGAAACGAACATTTCATTCCTTTGATTTTTCAAATAATAATATTTTGAGTGACACAAACTCTTTAAACTTTAGATAATTCATAAAATCTTCAAATATATCTCAATGTATTTTATTTTGAATAACTTTTAAAAAAGTTTCTGATTTTTAGAAAATGTGAAAAATCTCTTTTTCCAAAAAGAAAACACAAAATTCTTTCATTTTTTTTTATTTATCTTTTATTTCTTTTTTCAAAATCTACCAATGAGTGAATTAGATCTAAATCCTAAGCGTTTGCTTGAACTCGCCAAATTTGCTGAGGCTGTATATAACGTTAATTCGAACACTAATACATTTTTTGATCACAAAGTGATCGATAAACACCATTCTGTTTCCTATTTAGATGGACAAGTAACATGGATTCTTACACGCAAAGATGAAACTGTCTATTTGATTATTCGAGGTACCACATCCACCACCGATATTCTTACAGACTTGGCTGCAACTCAAATAAAATGTGACATGATTGGTATGCCCAAGTCATGGGGTCACACAGGGATGGTTGCCCAGGCGCTATTTGTCCTTAACACCATTAAAAATCACATCAAAAACGGTATCATTCTTTCAAATAAAAACGAAAGGCTGATCGTTTGCGGCCATTCTTTAGGTGCAAGCGTTTCTTCTTTAGTGACGCTGTCATTGCGAGCCCAATACAATGGTTGTGACATTTCAGGCTATGGGTTCGCCACTGCGCCTTGTTTAGACTGGGATACAGCCAACTGGTCCTATGATAATGGCAACTTCTTGTCCATCGCGAATCTTAAAGATCCCGTCCCAAACGTGAGAATCAAATTAGGTGTACCTGGTAAGATACTATGGATGGAAAACGCTTGGCAGGAAAATGTCAATTTAATGAATGCAAATGATTTTTGGTCCAAGAGCTGGTTTCACCCAGAGTGTGCTAATCATCACAAAATAGAGAAATATATCGAATCGATCAACAAGTTAATTCAAATCAATTGGCGCTATGTTTCAAACAACAAAGTATTTCAAAACGATAATGTTTACCACATCAAGGGATCATATAAAAACGAACAAGGTAAATTCGTCACTATAAACGGCGATGGTTGGTGTTCACACAGTAACCAATCTGCCCGTGATAGTCAATGGAAATTCGAACCCATCAGAAATGGTATTTATCGAATCAAATCCAACATTGGCAAGTATCAAGGCAATTATGTACTCAGCTTTCGATCAGGCACTGGTGCAGTTGGAATGTATAGTAATGGGGGCACCGAATGGCAGCTGATTTATTCTCATGAAAATAAGTACTACGTCCAATGTAACAACCAGAGCAAGGCAGGCTGTTGGTTATCCCGTAGCAATAGAAACTGGTGCTATCTTTACAATAACAAGAAAGATGCCAGCTTGTATGAGATCATTCCAATGAACAAATAAATTATTTTTTATCTGCTCAAAATCAAAGAAAACAATTGCACATCATTCCAAAAGATTTTTTTTTTACATACAGTTTACTTTTTAATTCAACCTTATCGGCTCTCTTTAACTGGGTGATCGTTTTTTAAAATAAAAGCAGATACAATTTTTTTTTTTTTTTATTTTTTTTTATCCTCATCCAAGATCGACTTTAAACGAACATAGTTTTTGAAAAATTGTTTTTATTTTTAAAATTTATAATGGTTTAAGGTTGTTGTCATCCATATAGATTTTAATAAGACTCAACAACACCAATTACTGGATACTCGAAAAACAATTTTTGGTAATAATATTATTGATTTTGAATGTAAAAAGGAAATAGACAAGTCTAAATATGAATGTTGTAAAAAATAGAGATTTTTTATAACAAAAAGGATTTTAGAGAACAATATACAGCCGTTCCAAGGTTACCATGAATTTTTTAGAATATCAAGTTTGATATATTGATTTATTATTCCAAGTTCAGAATAAGAAAAATCATATGAATAAAAAAATATAAATGAATGGGTTCATATTTGAAGATTATATTTCACCAATTGAAATTGCTGTTTTTGATCTTATAGTAAGAAGGTAATCGTACATTTTTCTACTATTCTTAGACCAATGTAGAGATCTTTAAAATTTGAGGAGACTGTCCTATGCATAATCCGCAAATATGAACTCATTTAGTCATTATTTTTTAATCAAACTTTGTTATTGTGAACATTGAAAAAACAATCAAAATATCAAACTTGATATTCAACAAAAATTCATGGTAGACTTGGAAAGACAGTATTATTGAAATAGGACTTAAAAACTCCTTTTATGAGACATCAGAGCCAAAATGTGGATTTTTTAATAAAAAAACATTTTCACTTTATTCAAAAAAAGAGAAATTATATCAAAGTTGGAAAAAAATTTCTTCTTACAGCTAAATATACTACCCTTTTCAAGTATACCATGAATTTTTGTTGAATATCAAGTTTGATATTTTGATTCATTATTCCAAGTTCAGAATAAGAAAGCTATTTTGAAAAAAACAATCCAGAAATGAATTCATTTGAAAAACCATATGACCAATAGATTTTCCTTGACTTTTATCTTACAGTTTGAAGGTGGGTGTACATGTTTCTACTATTCTTTATCCAATTTAGAAACAATGAAAATTTGAGGAGATTGTCATACATAAAATCTTGAAATATGAACTTATTCAACAAACATTCTTATTTTTTCATTGAACTTTCTTATACTGATTTACAAAAAAGAATCAAAATATCAAACTTGATATTCAAAAAAATTCATGTAGCTTGGAAAGACTGTATATATTAGATTTTTGAAATTTACGATCAAATTCAAAAATTCTTTTCTAAAAAAAAACACAACATAATCCATGGTTAATGTCATTATAGATTTCTATTTTAGATAACAAAATTTCAATAGTTAGGAAAGGATTTAGAATACTTAGAAGAGAAAGGAAAGGCAAAGAAAGCAAAATCTATTTCCATTAAAAGTATGGAGAAACTTAACCTTTTTTTATCTGAGAAAATATCGGACAAGACTCCTTTTTGTGCTTAAAACAATTTGTACCAAATAAAAAAATCCGAAATAAACTTCGAAAATGCTTTATAATTTGTGAAGATCTATTCTCTCGGTATTCTTTAATGTCAATAATAATTTTTTTTTATTGAAAAAAAAAAAAAAAAACTATCCAATTACCTTCATGGAATGTGGGCCTTTATATCTTTATTTATCATACCCAATACAAGTTAAAAGGTGATTAAAATACTAAAATGGAAAGCGAAACATAAGGTACAGTTTTATATATATATATAATTCGCCCTATATCGTGAGGCATTGGTTGATTGATCTTGTTCAATTAAATCTATGTTTATACTTTTAGTTGCAAGAATTTTTGAAAAAATAAAATAAAAATTATATTAACAACTTCAAATTTTTTTTTTTCAACAATTTAAATTATGTGGTCAATTAATCAATGAGTAACAATCCTCTTGATCTTATTGTGAAAATGAGATATGTTTTTTGGGTGACCAAAAACAATATATTTCCAATTTATATATATATATATATATATATATCTCCATGGACACCTTCTTGGATTTTATTTGTTCTTTGTTGGAAAGTATTGCTTTTGAAACGAAGAAGAAATTTTTAAATAGAATTATTTATTTTTTATAATATTTGGATTCAAATATCAACAAATAAAACAAAGAAAGTTCAAATGAAATAAATAAATACAATTCGGGTTGATATTTATTCTTTATTATACTAATAATTCAGATAACCTTTTATAAATATTTTGATATTTTTTCAGTTTTTAAAAAGTGAAATTTTCTAATTTTCAAAAAATGAAAAAAAAATGTAAACATAGATCTGTTCATTTGATAAAAATTCTCATAGATTTAATTCTTCTATCTTACTATTTTTTTAATAACAATTTTACAGAATATTTCAAATATATATATTCCTTTTTTGAATTTTCACAATTAAATTACATTTTTTCATATTTTCTTAAAGATAATTTTTTTTCTAAAGTTGAAGTTTCAATATAAAATAAATTCATAATTTTATAATTTTCAAAGTGTCTGAAAAATCTCATTTTTACAAAAATTTTCATTAAATTTGAGGTAATTTTTGTTTTTTTATCATCTAAAATGATTAATATTTTTAATTTTAAGTGTAATATCTAAAAAGAATCAAAAATTTTTCATTAGTATACAATATAAGAAATCGAAACTGTTGTTTATGATATGATGAAAATAACAACATACAAAGAAAAAAAAATTTTATAATTATAGAAATATAATCATAATATTTATTAACTTTTTCTAAACAATTGTAAAAACAATACTATCTTACTGAAATAATCTTTTTCATTGGGTTTGATTTTATTTAATCCTTTTAAGCGGATTTGTATGGGTTTATTCTTTTGATTTTTGTATTCTCATTATTTTCAATTTTTTATTTCTTTTCAAACAACTTCATTTGTTAATCAAAATTTAATTGGAGTTTGTTTTTTTTAAATAATATCTGATACAACGGTAAAACTGATCTCCTTTTAGCAGTATAATATATAGATAAAATCTTTTTATGAGTGAAAAAAAAAAAAAAAAAAAAAAAAAAGCATTTCATCCAAAAAACACAAAATTGTATTACCTCAATTTTGTAACGAGTATTATTATTTTAGATCAAATAAAAAATTCTAACCCTAACCTCTCCAAAATAAAATTATATTTACAAAAAAATAAACAAACAACATATTGTTCAATAGTTTGGAATTTTTATTAATTAGAACTTCATAAGTCCAAAAAAACTAAAGATGATAAACTTTAAAAATTGGAAATACAAAAAGTAGATCTTTTTATAAAAGTGTGTTTATTTATATTGAAATATAATATGAATTGTTCTTAATACACTCAGAAACTTTATATTTTTGTCAAATACAATCTTTGATTAACAGACAGCTTCTTCAATTTGTTCCAATGTCTAATATTTCTCTGTTCTCAAGCATGAAGATAATGATATCAAAAAATAGAGTTTTTTTTTTTTTTCACTAAATACTATTTTTACAGACAAATATAGCTGTTTCATATGGTAGACACAAATCAATGGATGTTAATATATATTTTATCAGATCCATATCTTTAAAGAACTTTTTTGAAAAATCGCTTTAAAAAATGGTAGATTTTATTTTGAAAGTCGAAAATTGTATTGGAACAAATATAAATTTGAAAAATCATTTGGGGAATAATATTGTTTGCGAAATAGAAACGAAAAAAGGACTTAATTACCAAAATAAAAGTATCAGTAATTTTCATTTATATTTCCAAATCTCAAAAATCAAAAATCAAAGAAATAACTACTGTTAATTGTCAAATAAAAAGAACAAAATTTTCATTCAACTTTCCAAAAAAAACATCTCATGAATAAAAATAAATTATCCAAAGATCCCTAATTCTAAAAGGGAAATTATTAATTTAACTTGACGTTTTGATTTTAAGAATTAAAAATTTGATATTTTACAGGATTTAATACAATTTTTTTTTTGAAAGCTAAATGAAAATTTTGTTCAATTTATTTTGCAACAAATAGTAAAGACAAAAACCACAGAAGAAAACAAAATAGTATTGATTTATGAAATAAAAGAGTTTAAAATTTTGGTTGAAAATAATTCTTTTTTGGAATTTTTTTTTGGAAAATAACTGAAAAGTATGTTCACTTTCTTTTTCAACGATTAATACTTCCTAATTTGCATTTAAATATTCGTGGATTCAATTTGAGTCATTTCTAATTATTCTAAAAACAGATTTCTATTGAAAAAAAAAAAATTCTAATTTACAGTTGTGTAACTAATCCGTGTTATTGAATTTAACCCATTACAAAAATTTTACCCATGTTTAAGTTATTGATTAACTTGGTATGAAAAAGAAACCTGTTAATCAGTTTTAAACAACTCATAAACATGTTATTGGGTTCTTTAAATAAATTTTAAAAAAGAATTATGAAGATACTGAAAGATTAAAATGTAATTTTTTGACAAAAAAAATGAGAATAATTTCATTTTTAGAATTTTTATTAAAACACTCTTTTATTCTCTCAAATTTTGAGAATATCCCGAAATATTTGAAACAAAATTATTAAATATTTATAAATCCATTGATTTAATTCAAGATTGAACAACAAAAGAAGGTTTGAATCTAAACCAAGTATTTACACATGAATTTTAAAGCCAAAAACAGAAGCTTCCAAGAAAAACATGGGATATATTGTTCTTAGGGGTTAGAGGTCATCAAAACGGGTTATTTACACCACTGTATTTAGATCTCTTCTTCTTGTTTGTAAACTACTGGAGGAATATAATCGAAAAAGATTGTGGAAACTTTTTTTTAAAGGTTGTAATCAATACATTTTGTATGTTGGAAATATTTATTTTCTGAGATAAATAATTTTTTGGGAATACTTTTTTTTAAGTTTACTTTTTTTTTTTGAAGATTTGATAGAATTTAAAAAAACAAACCCAAAAGTTACTGTTCTGTTTAAGTTGTTGCGAGTTGTTTTTGAGACAATAAATTCCTTTACTTTTTCTAAAAAAGTTTAACTTTTTTTAATGCAACTTTTGAAAAAAAAACAAAATCGAAAATCCAGTTGAAAAAAAAAAAAAAAAAAAAAAAAAAATTAACAGCAAATTAACTTTATTGGGGATAAAACTTTGTGAATAGGAATTAAGTTGTTCAAAATTTTAAAAATTAGAGGTTCCCAAGTTATGAACAAGACACTTTTTACTAATTGTTGTAAAATAAAACGGAAAAAAATTTTCAATTTGCTGTTAGAAAAATTATTTGCAATTATTTTAGAAAAATGCAAATTTTTAAAGTAATTAAGAGGTTTTATTACTGTCTTTAGTTCTATTCATTTCAATATAATTGAATAAAATTTTTCACTTTGCCTTACCAAAATAAAAAAAAAAAAAAAAAAAAAAACTACATCAAAAGTTCCATTCGGTAACTACCTAACCAATCAAAATTAATACTACAAAATATTATATTTTTGAAAAGAGATTATTCAACAATTTTTGGAAAGCAAGATGAAAAATTTGTTAAGGTACTGTTAAATTCTAATAACCTCTAAAATTTTTTATTTCATTTCCCTTGCTTTCTGAGTAAAAATTAAAAAACTAACAGAAGAAACACGGGAAACTTATCTCTATTAAGTTTGGTGAATAATTTTTAAAATTATTTGATAATTACTAAATATTTAGTAATAATGAAAATTGGAAAATCAAATAATAATCTAATTTTTCAGATTTGGAATATATCAGTAACTTTGCAAAATCAAAACAACTATTTGAAATCAACTTGATCTATTAATACAAAACAGAAAATTTGTTGAGTTCAGTTGATCTCACAATACAACTTTAAAAGTATCATTTCTTTTTAAAGTATTATTTTCTTTCTCATTGTTTTTTAAAATAATTCATATTTATTCTTGTGTCTTTATAAAAGTTATGACAATTTATACAGGACTAAATTACCATCTCAAAGGATCTCGTGAAAATGAAGAACCAATGCATGTTACAGTTAATAAAGAGGGGTGGTGTCTTCATAGCCAAGAGCATAAAAAATATTCACAGTGGGTTTTCTATCCCCAAGGCAATGACGAGTATACTATCAAATCAACGATAGGTAATTATCAGGAAACATGGAATTTGGGTTTTAGGAACCCAACTCGAGCTGTTGGTATGTACAAAAACGGTGGCTCCAGATGGAAGTTTGAACATATTGAGGGTGATTGGTACTACATCATACTTTGCAATAAGAAATACGCAGGGTATTACCTCTCACGTTCGAAGAAAAATTGGTGCTACCTTTATTCAAAAAGAAGCAAGGCTGCCAAATATCATATTGAATTAGTCACACCTTGGAAAGTTACAAATATCGATTTTGATATTTCCATCAAGCCCACAATTTCAAAGCCAATTGCTTCAGAAACTACTGTCGAAGAGAATAATACCTCGCTTCAACAATCAAACACATTTGAATTTGAAAAAACAATCTCGACAAGAAAGGAATTTGTCCAAACAAGTGGGTTCAGCATAGGCGCAAGCACAGAGTTTGATGCAAAAATGCCAATCGTAGCTGGTGGGAAAGTTACTTTATCGGCAGAGGTCTCCCATGAAACAACAGAAACCGACGAAGAAGCACAATCAACCACAATCAGAATGAGTAGAGAATGTATAACACCACCCTTTTCGAAAACTACTGCATCATTAGTAATTTTAAAATCTTCTGCAAAGATCCCTTATACCATCACATATGAAAATGGGAACCTTACACGTGAATCCAAAGGATTTTTACAACTTGAAAATATTACTCAAACAAAAATTAAACTTGAAGAAGAATCTTTAAACAAATAATTTGCTTTTTATGAATTTTTCATTTTTTTTTTTTTTTATACCTTTTTTATTTATCTGTTCTTTCAAACTCACTACCTATCAATTTATTTTTGGTCTCTTCACTTTTAAGTCGAAGATAAAACGAGAAAAACATTCCACCTCATTTTTTTTTTTTTGTTATTTTTTTTTACGGCCCTTCCAACCCTACCGTGAAAATTATCATACATATAAATTGATTCTTTATTCAATGTTTTTGATCTAATGAAATAAAAAATTCAGTTTCTATCATATCTTAAAACAAAAATTCCAATTTCTGTTACATCATAAAAGAAATTTGTTTTTTTTTATCAACAAACAAGTAAGTTCACTACACAAGTGTAAAATTTTTTTTCCTTATTTTAGAAAAATTGAAATTTTTTTAAGAGTGAAAATCCGTTTCAAATCATAGTACCTAAATGAAACCTGAAGTCAATTTTCCAATATCTTGAATTTTTCGGTTTTTATTGCCAAAAAGTGAAAAAAATTCATTTTTTTTTCCTATTAAAATTACTAGAAAAAAATAATTAAAAATTTTTACAATTTTTTTTTTTCATTATTATTTTTTTTTTGAGTATTAAAAATTCCCAAAAGATATAATTTTGATTATAGTTTGATATAATGATATGTTATTGAAAACATTAACATTCTGTAACACATTATTAGTACGTAAAATTTAATAAAATTTAAAAAAAAAATATTACAATTAAAAAAAAAGTCAACAATAGTAAATATTTCACTTTCTGTATATATAGACATAAAAAAAATATCATTTTTTTAAATAAACAGGATTTTTATTGATAGTTGATATTTATTGTACTGAATTGGAAGATTTTTTTTTTTTTGACATTTTCTTATAAAATTAAGATTTTTTACTTTTTTCTTTTTCAAGCCCCTTTTAACTTTTTTCACATAGACATTTTGATGGTTGCCCCAACAGGACAGAATACCTGAAATCTAAATCTTAAAAAAATGTCAAAAAAAAATACAAAAAATTCTAAAATAAACTGGTTTGGCATCGATTGAAATTTTGTTGAAAAAAAATTCTACTTTTTTTGTGCAGCCGTTACCTCCTTTTAATTAATAATTTTCCAAATTTTCATTTACTCCTTCACAAGGAGGAATATGGTGTCTTAAAAAATAGAGTTTTTTTGATAAAAATTGATTTTTCTGGATAAATATTTGAGTTTCATAATATTGATACAAATTATGAAAAGTAAATTTTTCTATCATTTTATTTTATAGTTTATCATGATTTGTTGACAAAAATGACTTTCCAAATGATCAAATTTGATTTCAAAAAAAATTTTAATTTACAAAACATAATTGAAATACAGTCAGTTTCACTTTTAAGGCACAAACTTTCAACGAAATTTAAGGAACAAAAAATTTCTCAAATTAAGGCACATTTTTTGGAATTTTAATTTTTACAATTTATTTTACTAGAATCTGAATTTTGTGCCTTAATTTGAGATTTTTTTTGTGCCTTAAATTTCGTTGAAAGTTTGTGCCTTAAAAGTGAAACTGACTGTATTTGGAAAACGATCTCAAATTAGAATTCGTTTTTAGCTTAATGAAAGGATTATGTCTCAATTTTGCTATTCCCAATTTGTATCAATATTATGAAACTCAAATATTTATCCAGAAAAATCAATTTTTATCAAAAAAACTCTATTTTTTAAGACACCATATTCCAACTTGTGTTGAAATTACTCAAAATATCCAGAAAAAACAAATAAAATTATGTTTACTCAAAATTTATTGAATTTGATGAAGAAAAAAACAAATAGTAAAAATTAGAAAAAAATGAAGGTACAATATATATATTGTACCTTCATTTATATATATATATACACACACACACACACACACACACACACACACACACACACACACACACACACACACACACACACACATATATATATTAAAAATAATATAAACAACCAAAAATGATAAATTGAAAAATTAAAGTAAATAGTATTTATTTGATAGTTGGAAGACGGTGATTTAATTAATTTAGCTTTGGTTAGAAGATATGATAATTGCAGTGTGAGTATTTTTGAATATTTATTCTATTATTTCTAAATATATAAATTATGATTTTTATATATTTATAATGTATATTAATTGTTAAATAGACTATTTTTGAAAGATTTCTATAAAACAATTAATGGTTATATATATATATATATATATAATTTTGAATTAAAATGAATTAAGATATTAAAAGATATTAAAAATTAAAAAAAGAGATAAAAATCGAATTCTATAATTAAAAATTGTAAGAGAAAAAAGAAAAAGAAATTATTTAATATATAAAAATCGGGGTAAATGTGGATCAAATCACCAATTTTTGATAAATTTTATTTTTTTAACAATTCAAAATCTATTTCACCATTAAAATTATAAAAATTAGCAGCGATAATTGATATTTTTATTTATTTTCCAATTTCTTTTTGTTTATTCCATGATGATCCATAATTGAAAATTATATTAAATAATAATAATAATAATAATAATAATAATAATAATAATAATAATAATAATAATAATAATAATAATAATAATAATCATGAAATTCATTGAAATTTCATTGAATTATATACCATTGAAAATAATAAAAACATACAAATACTCACAAAACAAAACAAAAACATTAAATCAAAAGTATTTTAACTTTTTTGAGTTGGTAAAACAAAAAAATCTGATGGTACATTTGTTTAAATTCTAAGAGTAATATTGATCGATCCAATGGTTAGATACTATCAACTAATTTTATTTGTGTTCAAATATTTAACAATACTTTTACATTATATCAGTCATTGAAAAAAAAAAATTTCAATAGAATTAAAAAAGTTATACCTTTCAAAAAATGTAAATGAAAATAAAAACTATAAGATAAAAAAAAGATTTTCTAAATATACACAAAAAACAAAAATATTTCCAATTTGAATGAAATTGTATTATTGTGATGATTTGAACTAATTTAATCGTGTTGAAAATTTTGAATTTTAGTTTATATTAAATATGCTTGAAATTTAAAAATATTTTTGTTTTCAAATATCTTTTTTACAAAATCATTATTTAGGTAAGAAAAAAAAATTAAAATATTATTTCATTTAGAGTGTTGAAAAAAATACCGGACAAGAAAATAATCCCGGACAAGATTTTTTGAAGTTGAGTATTTGAGAATCATTTTTTTTGTCTTTTATTAATTAATAATGAATCAAAGCTTAAAACACTATCTTTGTTTTTCTGAAATCCGATCTTTAAATTCAAATCTTGAAAAGGCTGTTCAGATTTATATTTTATCACAAGAAGAAAAAAGGGGATTGAGTTATCGATTTTTATCGGATTATTTTCAAGTCCCCAAAAGCACACTGCATGATGCTGTTAAGTCTTATCGGCGTTTTCAAAGAGCTGGGAAGTCTGGGAGACCATTGCTTTTGTCAAAAAATGAAGAGATTTTACTATGTAGATTTGTCAGACATAAAGCAAATATTGGTGAATGTCTGACAAAGGAAGAGACTCTTGAACATGCTAATGATCTAATTGATAAGTGGATTCAAACCAACGAAAACCCACAAAGAAAAAGACAACTAATATCTTCAAAAATGTGGGTTAATGGTTTTGCATTACGTAATGAGTTTGTAATTAAAAAAGTTACAAATTTGGAACAATCTCGTGCGTATGTTACACTCAAAGAATTGAAAAGCTTCTGGGATAAACTGGAAGATTTATTCCAGAAAAATTCTTATTTGCCTGAATTTATTTTTAATTGTGACGAAACTGTAGTTGGTTCTTATAAGAAGAGAAATACCTTTGTTGGGTTAACACCAAAAGATAAGAACAAAGCCCAAAGAATCTTTAAAAAAAATAAATATCCACACTACACTCCTCGTCACAATTTCTGCATCAGGTTCACATCTTCCCAGCTTATTAATCACGCCAAGAAAAACTTTAGTTAAAAGTTATTTAAGCACGGAGATAACAAATGACCTCTGTTTTACACATGGACCCAAAGGTTGGATTACAAAGGAAATTTTTCACGATTGGGTTCGTGATATTTTCATTCCTTTAATTAACGAACGCCGCAATGACCAAAACATACCAGTTCTTTTAGTGCTAGATGGGCATAGTTCAAGATTGGATTTAGATTCTCTTGAATCATTAGCAAAGGCCAATATTCAAGTAGCAGTAATTCCCGCCCATAGTTCACATATTACTCAACCCCTTGATAGAACAACCTTTTCAGTCTTCAAAAATCATTTAAGAAAGAGTACAATGGAAACCAAACTAGAGAAGAATTTAGAAACTATACTAGATTGCTTGCAAAAGAGTTTAACAATTAAAACCATAAAAAGTGGATTTTCAAGAGCTGGGATTTACCCATTAGATTTTGAAAAAAATTGAAGAGATTGCTGACTCCAATATTATAGAACAAACTCACTCCAAACCAGTCAGAAAAAAAAGAAAAACAATTAAAATCTCTGGCAAAATAATCACTAGTGAAAAATTCTTGAAAAAAATTGTCTGATAAAGTTGATAAGCATTAAAATGAAAGATTAAACACATATAGTTCTTACTAACTTTTACCTAACCTCTCAATAAAATAATTGTTCTCCTTTTAAAATTTTGAAAATGTTTGTCCGGTATTTTTTTCCTGTCCGGTATTTTTTTCAACACTCTAATAAAAAAATGTTTTAAAAAATTTTAAAATAAATAATTTTTTTAAAAGTATTCAAGAAAATCTGAAAATTAACAACTTAAAAAAATAAAAATTATTTTAGTTTTTTAAAATGTTTAAGTTAATCTCAGAACTTTTATTATCATAATTAAACCTACAAAACTTGTTTAGAATTTTTTGAAAGTTTTATTTTTATTTTATTTTAGTTTTTTCTGTTGTTTTTTGAATTTAGTGCTCAAGTGTTGAAAATAGATTAATTTTATTCATTTGGGAAGAATGATGGAAATTTTAACATTAAAGTAAAAAGAAAATCTGAAAATTGGTTGATTTTGAAATATAAATTTGGAAAAATAATCGTTATGAAAATAAAAACCAAAAAGATTTTTAATTGTGAATATAAGAAAAAATGTTACAGTCAGTTTCACTTTTAAGGCACAAACTTTAAACGAAATTTAAGGCACAAAAAAAATCTAAAATTAAAGCACAAAATTCAGCTTCTAGTAAAATAAATTGTAAAAATTAAAATTCCAAATTTTGTGCCTTAATTTGAGATTTTTTTTGTGCCTTAAATTTCGTTGAAAGTTTGTGCCTTAAAAGTGAAACTGACTGTATGTGATTTCTTTTATTTTCAATCAAATCCTTTTTTTTAAGAATCAAACTTTTAAAATTATAAATCACCCACTCATTATAATGATGATTAATGATTTTACTGGTTAAAAACACTATCCAAAAAATAATAATAAAAAAATAATAAGAATTCCAAACTCAGAGAAAACCTCTATAAAATTTGATTGTTTTTCAAAAAAAGTAGATCTAATTAAGCTATCAAACAATTGCTTGAGTATTATAGAGACGCCATACTTTAATGAGCTTTAGGTAGGTTTATTATTAGTTTCATAAAAATTTGATTGTTAAAAAAAGGGGGATTTGATTGTAAATAAAAGAAATTACATAACATTTTTTCTTATATTCACAATTAAAAATCTTTTTGGTTTTTATTTTTATAACCATTATTTTTTCACTTCTATACTACTATTTTAAAGGGATTAAGGAAGTGAGTAAAAATTTCAAAAATTGAGTACCATCATTTATGTGAAACTGGATGATTCGAATCATTTCTTTAATCAAATACATTGATATTTTAATAAATACAAGTGGGATATATCCTAGTATAAGATATTTCCATTCCAACTAAAAATCCGAATTTAAAAAAAATGAAAAGATTGATCAAAAAAAATAAATGAAAATCATTTATTACTTGATCTAATCTATAACATTTTACACAATTTCTTTTTTCTTTATCTGGTTTTATTTTTGTTTCTTTATGAAAAAAAATTTTTTTTTGGAAAATTTTTGATAACAAATTGCTTTTTATTTCTACAGAATTCACAAAATGAATTTAAAAATCCTATTTTCATCTAATACGTCGAATTTTGGATTGGTCCAGAAAATATGAGATTTTTTTAAAATTCCTCTTAAGAAAAAAGATTTATTAAGGAATTGGTTTGATTTTATACAGTCAGTTTCGTTTTTAAGGCACAAACTTTCTACGAAATTTAAGGCACAAAAAAAATCTCAAATTAAGGCACATGATTTCAAATTCTAGTATAAAATTCAGATTTGTGAAAATTAAAATCCTAAAAAATTGTGCCTTAATTTGAGATTTTTTTGTACCTTAAATTTCGTTGAAAGTTTGTGCCTTAAATGTGAAACTGACTGTAATTATTTATTTCGATAAAAATTAGAACTTAAAAAAATTATGAATATTATTCGAATTTTTCTAAAATTTTCTTTTATTTTGGGTTTATATTTTGAAACTGTTTTTTGATTCCGAATTTTCAACCCCTTTATTTTAATTTTTGAAATAGTTTTCTTTATTTTCTTTTTATTTGATATAAATATTTGTAAAAAGGATTTTGAAAAAAAAATTGTAAAAAAATGGTTTGTAAAATATTAATAACTAAACCCCATTTCAAAATAATTGCCCATTAAAAATCAAATAGTAAATAAAAATTTTTTAGAGATTGAAGTTATCTATTTTAATAAAAAAAATACTATTTTAGTATTCAGTTCGATAAACTAGAAATATTTGTTTCATCTAAAAATAAAAGAAAAAAAAAGTAAAAAAAAAATAATAATTGGAAAATTTATTATGAAACCTAGTTTATTAACAGGGCGAGTAACTCAAGTTTATAATTTGTTTGGATTCATATAAATTAAGAAGATAAAGAAAACAAATATTCAAAAATAGGTTTTGCTTAGATTACAATTTTTTCATTATTGATTTCGACAAATTTATTTGGAGTGGTGATCTTTCGTGTTTGATTTTCTATAAGAAAAGATTTATTTCAAATACACAACCTTTTGGATCTTTTTTTGGTTTACTCTTTAATTAATTTCACTCATTTCTAGTCCTCAAGAGTAAATATAAAACTGGGATCAAAAAATTTTTTTATTGTTCAACAAATTCAAAATTTTCTTAAAATACGATTTTTGGTGTTTAGAAGTCTCTAGGACGTCTAGTTTTCGAGATATTGATCAAAATCGATTTTTATATACAAATTTTTTAATAGTGATTTTCACAACTATTTTGGACAAAAACTTGAAAAATATAAGAGCCAAAAAAAAAAAATGAAAAATTGAGATTGTTTTTATATTTTTTATATAGTGACCCCCATAGATTAAATGGAATTTTTAAGTTTTTTTTTTGAAAAAAAAAAAAAAAAAAATTTTTTTTAATTGTAGGTTTTAGTAAACTAATTTCAATAATAGAGGGCCCAAAATTTTCTATTGAAAATTTTTATTATTCTTTAAATAATTAATTCAAATAATATATAAATTATTTATTTGAATGTTATTTCATAATAATTAATTGTAATTGAGATAAAATTAATTAAAATTAATATTTTATATTAATAATTTGAATTTTTAAAGATTTTCTCAAAAAAATTTTCAATTGGAAAGAAATTTTAATTTTATATTTTTTTTTTTCCTTTTTTTTCATTTTTTCTTTTTATTTTCTTTTTGATTCAATTTCTGATTTTGGATATTGGATTTTTTACTAATATTTTTTACATGTTAGAGAATTATAGAAATAATTTAAATGAAAGAGAAATTCGATTAAATATAATACTATTATATGAAGAGGGGTTAAGTCAAAGAAAAATTGCAGAAAGATTGAATATAACAAGAAAAAAGGTTAGATATTGGATAAAAAAATTTCAAACAAAAGAGTATTTTTTCTTTTTTCTTTTTTCTTTTTTTTTCTTTTTCTTTACTTTTTTCTTTCTTACTTTCTTTTGTTTTTGTTTTTTTTCTTTTGCTTTTTTTAGTACGTTAGAAAATACATATTCAACAGGTCGAAAAAGAAAACAAAACGAGGAAAAAAAAAATTCTTATTGAAAATATTACAAAAGATAATCGTAAAATGAGTTGCAAAAAATTAAAATCTTTTTTTATCAAATAACCACGATATAAATCTATCAACAACAACAATTTACAATATAAGAAAAGAACTTAAATTTAATTTTTTATTACCAAAAAAAAAAGAACACTGCTAACAATTAAACAAAAAGAAAAAAGATTAAAATTTGCAAAAAAATATCTCAACAATCCTATTGATTGGAAGAAAGTGATTTCTACAGATGAAAAATGGTTTTATTTTTCTAGTTTAAAAAGAAAAATTTGGAGACAAACTGGTGAAAGAGATGGTATGTTTTTTTTTTTTTTTTTTTTTAATTCATCTCCTTTTATTGAATATTTAAAAAAAGCAAGTTAATTCTCTTCATTCAATTTTGCAAAAAATTAAAATAAATAAAAAAATTTAAATAATTTTTTATAATAGATTCAGTTTTTGAGAGGTTTACTAAATTTAGACCAAAAGTGATGTTTTTCGATGGAATAAATTATTCATATCAATCAACATTAATAAAGTGTCCAAAAATAGTAAACTCGGAATCTTATCAAAAAAACATTATTTCCAGAAGTAAACTTTTTTCTGGTATGGATAATCTTTTTGGTAAAAAACAATGGATATTGATGCAAGATGGAGCTACTTCGCATACATCAATATCAACAAAAGAGTATCTGAAAAAGAAATGTAATGTTTTTAAAAAATGGCCACCCAACTCACCGGATTTAAATCCAATTGAACATTTATGGGGGATTATGGACAAAAAATAAGTGACGAGACACCTAAAATAAAAAACCAATTAATTAAAAAATGTAGACAAGTTTGGAATAATATCGAATGGGAAATAATAGAAAATCTTTGCAATTCAATGGAAAAAAGATTAAGATTGGTAATATAATTAAAAGGGGAATGTATTAATGGCTTTTATTAATTTGAAAAAAAAAAAAAAATACAAAAAAGAAGGGCCCAAAAAAAAAATTTTTTTTTTAAAATTTTTTTTTTTATAAAAAGTTAATTCAAAATAAATAAAAACTCAACAAATATAATTTATATTATTTAATTTTTATTTTAATTGTTCTAAATATTCGTTAATTTATTATTATTTTTTTTTATTATTATTTTGTTTACCCCACTTTTTTGAATCTAGTTTATATATAATATGTTAAAATATTCTACCCATCACACGTAAAAACTACTTAGTTACCAGTATTTATCCGAATTTTGGTACCTTAAGAGGATTTGAATTTTTGAAAAAAAAAATTTGAAAAGATTTAAAGGTAAATTCATGTAGCAAACATGTATACTTCTATTGATCAAATTATATATAAAAATTAAAAAAAAAAATAAAAAAAACTATTAATTTAATTGATCTAATCAGGAATCGAACTCGGGCTACACACTTTTCAAATTTTGAGATCTCAGTGCTCTACCGCTGAGCTAATGAGTAATTATTGGATATTTTAAAATTATAAAATTCTGAAGATAAAAAAATTGAATTTTTAATTGAGTAATTTTTCTAATATATATATATATATATAGTAAGTTTCACTTTTAAGACACAAACTTTCAACGAAATTTAAGGCACAAAAAAAATCTCAAATTAAGGTATAAAATTCAAATTCTAGTAAAATAATTTGTGAAAATTAAAATTCCAAAAAATGTGCCTTAATTTGAGATTTTTTTTGTGCCTTAAATTTCGTTGAAAGTTTATGTCTTAAAAGTGAAACTGACTGTATATTTTTTTTTGAAAAAATAAAACTCTAAGTTTTCTACGATTAATTTTTTTTTTCATTGTAAAAAAATTAAAAAATTTCGAATTGAATTGAAAAAAACTTATATAAAAAAAAATTTTTTTTTTTGAAAAAAATCATTTTAATAGGAAACTCTAGTAAAAATTTTTTCGAATTTTTTTAGCATTTTTTTCTATATTTTTCTAGTGATTACACTATCAGAAATTTGAAAAAATGAATTTTTAGATAAAATAAGATGAGGTCTAATAATTTTTTACTTCAAAATATTGATAATGTGAATTTTTTTATGATAAATTAGAAAAAAATGAAATTTTTCTACTGTTTTCCTATTATTAAAAATTTTTTTTTTAAATATTGTTTTTCAGTTAAAATAAAAATAAAAATCATTTTTTTTGAGATGTTTAAAAAAATTTTTTTTTTTTTCAAAGTTACCAATTTTTAGTACATTTAAAAAATATTTTGAAAAAAATTTTTTATAGACATTTTTGAAAATTTTCAATTTTGAAAAAAGTCAAAAACACCCATTTTAAATAATAATTATTTTCGAAACCTCTAAGGTTGTTTCCTTTTATGTCGTTTTTTTTTTTGGATTGCCACCATAGATTGTTTTAATAAAGAGTTCTAAATATTTGAACAACTATAGATCAAATGAAAAAGGCTGTTTATTAAATTTTGATTTAGAACTTTATAGATGGGTTGAATCTAAAAAGCTCTGGTTTTTAAGAATAAGATTTGGTTTTCGAAATTTTCTTTTTGGTTGCTTTGCTTTTTTTTTTTATTTTTTTTTTTTGTGTTTTTATTTTTTTTTTATTACAGCACAAGTATAAATTGAAAAATCAATTTTTTTAAAATATTGAGAAATATAGTAAATTATTTTACCTAAACCATCAAAAATACTCTAAATATTTGATTTTTGAAATTTAGAGTATTCTATCTTCTACATTTTAAAAGATATTTCCCATTTTCATTTTTTCAAAAAAAAAAAAATAATTTTTTATTTTTGAAATTTTTATTTTTTTATTTGTGCAAAATTAGAAAAAATATATTTTTTTAGAAAATTTTAAATTGTTCCCACTAGAGTAAAATTTTATAAAAAAATTATTTTTGGTAAAATTTTGGGCCCAAGGCCAAAAAATAAAAAAATAATTTTTTTAAATTTTTTTTTGTAAACATATTTGAAAAAAAAAATTTTTTTTTTGGTCATATATATTATAAATAATAATAAAAAATAATACTTAAAATATTATTTCAAATTTTAAAAATAATTTATATATAACTAAAAAAATTTTTTTTTTTCATTTTAATTTTAATTATACAGTCTTAATTGATGATATTCGTTTCATATATATTTAAATAAAATTATTATAAAAATAGAAAAAAAATAAAAATATTAACACCAAATTTTATATATAAAAATTTACAAATATTTTATTTGAATCTATTTTATAAAATAATTTATATATAAAAATATTATTTTCAAAATTTTATTTTGGGTATTTTTTTTGATTTATCATTTTTTTAAGAAAAAATAAAAAAAAAATTTTATAATTTTTTTTATAATAATTTATTAAAAAGTATTTGAAAAAAAAATTTATTTTATTAAAAAATCTTTATTATTAAACTCAAATAATATTTTTTTCATTATAAAAATTTGAAAGAATTTTTTTATATAAAAAAAAATTTTTTTTGAAATTTTAAAAAAATTGAAATTTTAACTATAAAAAAATTTTTATAATTTTTTTTTTAAAATTTTAAAAAAAATTTTTTTTCCTATCAGATTTTTCTTTTATATTATTAGTGTTAATAGAAAAAAGTAGTTTTAAAAAAAAAAAATTTTTTTTAAATTAAAAACTTAGGAAAATTGTATATTTTTTTGGTTATATTACTTGTTTAAAAATTTTAAAAAAATCAATTTTGAAGAAAAAAATATTTTCAATTTACAACAAATAGTCTAATGTCTCAACGGTAGAGCGCCAGATCTAGAGTAAAAAAATCTAATGTCACGAGTTCGAGATCTGGAAGTATCAAAAAATTTCTAATTTTTTTTATTTTTTTTTTCAAAATTTCTTAAACTGGATCATTTAAAGTATCTGAGTTTACAAGCTGAGTTTAATTTGAATTTTGTTAGAAATTTTTTTTTTTGAAAGAACACCAATTAATTAAGTGCCAATTTTCTGGTAACATCTGAAAAAAAATTATTTTTTTCAGTAGAGAGAGTAGAAGTTTTAGTCAAAATATAATTTACTAATGTTTACTATTAAAAAAAAAATATTCTTAAAATTGAGTTTAAACTTATGAGAGATCCTACTAAAAATATTTAAAAACACATTTTAATTTTCATTTTTGATGGGATCCTTAATTTCTATATTTATTGGCCAATATATCAAAAAAATATCCCAATTAAATTTTTTGAAAGTAAAAATTAAAAAGGGGCAATATATCTTTAAATAAAGGTTCTAGAGAGCTATGGACATCAAAAATGAAATCTCCAAATAAAAATGAAATTATTTATGCGAAAAAAATTTTCAGATCCTTGATTTTCAATTCCGACTAGTGTAGTGTAATTTGTTCCTAAAAATTTCTTTTAAAAACAAATGAAAAAAAGAAAAAAACTTTCAGTAAAGAAAGGATTTTTTTGTTGCCCAAATAGAATCAGGGGCTATTAATTTCGAACTGTCATTTTTTTTTGGATCACCCTGCCAGTTGTTTTCACCAAAGGATTCTAAATATTTCAGCCTTCTCAGATCGACGATAGAAAAAATTTTTTTTATTTGTGTCGGTCATTTGGAACTTTTATAGATGGGTTGAATCAAAAAGCTGGTTTTAAATTTGGTTTTTCGAAATTTTTCTTTTTCAGTTTAATCTATTTAGGGTGAAGTCCTGAACTACTTACATTGCCTAACTTTACTTTCTTTTTGAAAAAATTAACTTTATTCCAATATACTTATATATATATATATAACCTATATATATACTTACTATTAAATGGTAGCTTATTTTTACCCCCAAGAAAAACCCCTAAAGGGGCTTCGTACCCACCTCTGAGGTTGGTTGTATAGATTAGAATTGATCGATTCAAAAATAAGTATTGGTTTTTGGATAAATAATATAGTAATTATTTTTTTAACTTAAGGGATTTAATCTCTTTAACTTTTAAAAGAATAAAATGTTGAACAAATTACGAACACCCTACAGTCAGTTTCAAATTTAAGATGCAAAAACTTTCTAGCAGAGAGTTTAGCGTTTAAAAAAAATCTCAAATTAAGGTACGAAAATTTGATTTTTTTTACGAATTTGACTTTGACCACAATTTGAATTTTGTACTTTAATTTTGAGATTTTTATTATACCTTAATTTTCATTGAAATTTGTGCCTTAAAAGTAGGGCTTGACCTTAAAAAAAAATACAAATTAAAAAGATAAATTAAAGAAATTATCTAAAAATAATGGTAAGATATTTAGAAAATAAAATCTCAATTTTTTACTTTAATTTGAATTTTTTTTTTTTCAATAAATTTTTTTAAATAAAATTTTTTTTTTCTTTAAGTTATAGTTATTGTTATATTTTTAATTTTTATGCTTATATTTTTTTTAAAAACATAATTCTTATACTGAATATATCATTTCAATCCTCCTTATCATTAAGAATGTAGCTGAGAAGCCCCTTTAGGGGTTAAGAGGTAATGAGTAAATAAAGCCCCTTTTAATTTTTCTTTTATTTCTCTTTTCTTTTCCTTTTATTTTAATTCTTTTTTAAAAAATAGACTCCAATCTTTTTTTTCTTTTTTAATGAAATCTAATGTACAAAAAAGAAAAAAAAGAAGAAAGAAAGAAAAGAAAAGAAAAGAAAAGAAAAAGAAAACTTACTCCAATATTCCTTTCATTGTTGAAGAGTGTTGTGTCATTACGATGATAAATTTCAAAAAACCATAGGTATAAATCTATCTCCCCACACCTTCTTCGAAAATCAGTTCAGTCCTTATTTCTTCATCGTCCAGTGGGTCTTTCTCTTTTCTTTTTTGCGTTCTGGTTCTTGATTGTTTTCTTTCTTTTTCTTTCTTTTTATCTTTTTTCAAAGGTTAAAAAAAATTTATGATATACAGGAAATGTGTTTATCCAACGAATTCTTTTAGTCTTAAGTTCACCTCCCTCAAAGAATTAAAAGTCAACTAGTATTTGAAACATCAAACTAAAGTTATGTGAAAATAATAAAAAAAATGATTTGAAAGTTTCCCCATTTTTTTTTTCAAAAGCATCTTTATTTTATCATTTTTTAATTTTTTGTTTTTTCTTTCTATTTTTCTTTACCGAGCAGAATATTAATCATAGAAAAATACATACCAACCACCTACCGCTAAAAAACTTCCTGGTTGAAGTAATTTGCAGGAAATTCAAGCCTCTTGATGTAGTAAGCTGAAACGTAGGAAGAAAACCAAGCACCATGCTTACATCCAAAAAGGAAACCAAGTCTAGATGAACTGGTTAAAGTTAGCTGATTGTTAACCAAATGTTCAAAGAAAGATCAAAGAAGACTCAAATACAACTAAACCACCACAGCAACTTAAGCCACCTAAAACTTTAATAATTAAACATTTTTATGGGCGACAGTATATAGTTGTCCAGTACAAAATAAGAAACCGACAAAATTGAAGCTTTAATCAATAATGGTTTTTTTAGATCAAACTATCTCTCCAATTTTAATATAATAATAATAATAATAATAAAGAAATGAAACAAGAGATACTTTCTAAAAAATCAAATAGTACCGAATTCCTATTTATGAAAAGCTCAAAAACACGTGTCCACAAAAAAAGAATTAAAAAAACAACAAAAGAAGAAAAAAAGAAAGAAAGAAAAAAAAAGAGAAAAAGAGAAAAAGAAAAAGACAAACAAAACACAAAAAAGAAAGGAAAAGGAAGAAAAGAAGAAAAAGAAAATGGAATATTAAAAAAATTTTAACATTTTGGAAAGTGGTTCTTAAAAGGATGAAGAACTTCATAACCAAAAAGCGTGTAAGGATCTTAAATTCAACCAGATGCAAACAAACGAGATAAATCATCAAACATACTTTAGTTACCAAGAATTATTGATTGGGACAGTTCTTTATGATATTAATTTTGATCAAGACAAAATTTACTACACTTTTTGCGCTGGAGCTTTATAGGATAATTAGGAAAATATTTAAAATTTACAAAAAGAGATTTAGAAATTTTTATTAAATTCTTTTTGCAGGTATGGCAACTCCAAAAAAGCACTCAAATTTTTATTCAGAATACCAAAGAAGTAACATATACACAAAAAGATATTGAAAGAATGATAAATATTTTTTTCCAAAATTAAAAAAAAAGCTAAAAAATTCTTCAAAAAACATATATCAATATCAAATTCAAATTCATTTTTCAAGGCAAAAGTAACCTGAAATATCAAAAGCAATGGTTAAATATTGGATTTATTTAAAACATTTTTTTAATTGATTTTTTTCAACATAAAAAAAAAACATTGGCATTTTTTTTTTTTTATATTATTATTTAAAGCTTGGAATTGTCTTATTTGCCCAAATTCCTAAATTTTTTTATTTCAGAGACAGGACAGTAGCTAACCAGGCACAAAGACTTCATTTTAGAAAAATAAAACTTGAATTGTAATTTTCTGATATATACATCTACCTATAGATGTTTATTAATGATAATGTTTAATGTGCATGTTAGTATTGTCCTTTTGAAATGTCAATGTGAATGATAGTTTGAAGTATATGAAATTTAAAAATTTAGGTTTAGGAGACAAGTAAAAGTGAGATAGGAGAATTTTTTTTAAAATGGGGTGTTGGATTAGTTTTAAAATACCTTTGGTTAAATATAAATATTTTTTTTTGAAAAGTTTTTTTAAGATTTTTTTATTTTAGAAAAAAATAGTAAATTAAGAAGAAAATTGTTTTTTTTTTTTGAGATGGTCACAAATAAATAGGGTTGAACCAATTTTTAACACAGATGGTTATAATTTTTGATATTTGGTAAGTGGTTCCCTACATTTGAGTATAATAAAACCCATATTTCATTGTCTCAAATTGAAAAATTTTTTTTGAGTTGTGTTTTTTTTGAAAAATTGTAGTTAGAAGTGAAAGTAGATTATAATAGTAAAATTTTTTACTGAAATAATATGTGATTTTATTTTCTTTTATATTTTTTTATTTCTTATAATTTTATTCAATTATAGGAAAGCAGTCAATCTAATTTTGCAAATTACTGAAAAATTAAATTTAAAAAATTTTTTTATTCAAATAACATCAAACTCGGTTTAATAGTACAATAAGTAAAAATTTTTTTATTTTTCTTCTTATTTGTGAAAAAACAAATTTCAAACCTAATAACTAACCTAACCTACACCTAACACAAACCTCTCAAAAATGGTTTTTGCGTAATTTGAGCAGAGAAGGGATATATATATATATATATATATATATTTGTTAATTTTAAATATTCAATTTCATTTTAACTTCTGGATTATTCAAACTAAGATATCAAAAATTGTTTTTAAAAATAATGATATTCTTTTTAAAGTATCTTTGATTACAACTAGAAGAACTTAGTAAAAAAAAAAAAAAAAAAAAAAAAAAAAAAAAAAAAGTTTTTGATACTAATCACCTAGAGTGTGTAACAAGACCACATTATACAGAAACATATTACAGTGTTATCTAAATGAAAATCTTATATATTAACACATAATACATACACATAATGATGCATATTTTACAACATTATTTTTATTTGATTTTTACATTTTTTATTTAATATTGTGTGATTCTAATAAGGTTTATTCTCAATAGAAACTAATGATAATTCTTTTTAATAATATTATTAAACTGTAAGCAAGATTTCCACACTTTTATGTATAATAATGTTTAGAAAAAAATCGGTTTTTCAATATTTCTAAAAAAATTATTTATGATTTATCATTTGTGAAAACAAAAACAGCAAAAGATATGAACAGAAAATAGTAATAAGATATTCATAACCAAAAAAACTAAATATCATTGGGGAAATATTTTTAACATAATATTTAAATCATGGCTGATGATATCAAACTTACTTTTTTGAAAAAAATACTTTTTTTTTGTGTGAAGAAGTGTAAAGAATTACACTCTAGTTGCCCATATACTTAAATTTCCTTTTCAGAGGAATTTAAGCGGCGAGTATTTCACGATTATTAACCAATGAAAATAATAATAAAGCTGTTTATGGTTTAAAAATATTTAGGTTTTTCATTTAATTTTAGAATACTATTATTTTCATAGGAAGGACATACCCACAAAAAAAGATCATATTTTCTATAACTGCCTTTTTGTTTGCATTTTTAAACATAAGGACAAAAATTTATTTGATTTTTTATAATTACATTAATATCTGTTAAGCAAGGTGGTAAATGTCCTAAATTTTAGGATTGTTGAACTTATGATGCTTATTTTTGAGTGTAAATAAGTTTGGTTACATATATTGTGAAGTATTTTTCCTCCACCTTGATATATTTATATGTGTGTGTTATAGATTTCCTTTTTAATTCAATTATCTTTGATTCAATTTTTTATTGTTGTTCGTGATTATTTTATTATTTTTTCTAAAAAGGAAGTGATAATTTTTTTTTTTTTTTTTTTTGAATTTTTTTTTTTTAGGCTACTAAGAGTACCATATTTTCAATTTTAAATTCTGTTTTTATAGATAAGTGGGTGGTTATTTCGTATTTTATTTCAGTAACGACTGTACAGAAATTTAAATAATTTAAGGTTTTTTTATTTCATAATTTAAAATTTCTAATCCATATGGTTAATTGACTTAATACCAAAGATTTAAATAATCTGATTTTCAAATTATTATTGAGGGCCAGGTATGAATAATTGTTTACAGTTATTAAATGTTTCTTTAGCCTTTTTTAAATTATAAACATATTGAAATTTTTATCCAAATAGAGCTGCCTAAATATTTAATCTTTTTATAACTCTTTTTGAAATAACTTTTTCTTTTATTTGGTTCAAATTGATTATAATTAATTATTGATTTAATGTGTTTATCATTACAGGATACATCTGCAAACATGAAAAATGTCTGTTAGGATATTATTTTAATAAAAAAGAAATTAAGAGCAAATAAAATAGGCGACAAGGGTCCCACTGAAATATACCTAGCCCTTCTGCATATTATTTTATTAAAAAATTTTAATTTTTATTTTTAAATAAGTTTTTTTTTGTTTTTTTCTGTTTTTTACTAGAAAAATTTTCTTATACAATAATATAAGTTTTATTATTTCTGATTTTTATATTATTATAGAGTATTTAAGAGAGTTAAAAATACAGAGTCTAGAAAATCAAGCTTGATTTGTGGATAAATTAACAAAGAATTTAAATTTTTAAGAAATAATCTTGGTAAACTTTGATTAGTGAAATTGATCGATAATTAAAATTACCCACATTTCCTTTTTTATTATAAATAAAGATTTCTTTTTATGTATATATTATTCTTATAGTATTTTTTTTTTTTTACATAAATTATTAATTCCATTTTTGAATCCATTCGCTGATTTATTTTTTAAATTTTGAGTTGTGTTTTTAATATTTTTCAATTGGAGAAAAAATTATCAATTTTAAAGATTTTTATAAATTTTTAATTTTTTAAATTTACCTATAATTTTAAAAAATATTTTTTACTTAGTTCAATTGAATTTTTTTTAATATAACCACAAAAATATCATCATCATGTTTTGATTATTTAAAATCATTTCATTTTTAATATATAATAATTTTGTTCCAAAAAATTTTTTTTTTCCATATATTCTACGTTTATTTCATCAATAAATTTTATTCAAAGCTTCTTTGTTTATTTTTTTTTAAATTCGATTAATTAAATTTGGGTTAAAGACAAAATAATATTTTTAATTAATGATGCAATTTTATGGTCATTTTTATTTTCTTTATAAATTATATCTGTATGTTTAATAAATAGTTTTTAATTTTTTATCGTCTTTGTATTTAAAATGAATTTTTTTTCTTTAAAATAATGATAAATTTTTTTTTGATAACCATTAATTGTTATGCACTATTTTTTCTTAATATTCCACTCTGAATTATTTGATATTATTAATAATCATTTTGTGATCTGACAGATTGTGTTTCTATTGATTTTGGTATTTTGAGAATTTTTGGATTTTTAAAATTAGTTAAGATATGGTCAAATATTATTCTTTCTACAAAGAGAAATACTTTTTTTAAATTAATGCTAACCCTGACAAAATAAATATAATTTAACTCAACTACAAATTTAAAATTTAATTTGATTAAAACAATTACATTCAGTTTCACTTTTAAGCCACGAAACTTTTCAACAGAAATTTTAAGGTACAATTAAAATCTCAAATTAAAGGTACAAAAATCAGGTTTCTACTAAAATAAATTGTAAAAAAAAAAAAAAAAATTACAAAGTTTGTGCCTTAATTTGAGATTTTTTGTTCCTTAAATTTCACGTTGAAGTTTATGTCTTAAAAGTGAAACAGCTTTATTTATCATTCTTGCTTTTTTTATTGCTAATATATTTTGAGAAATTTTTGAAATAAATCTATAAAAATTAATTTCAAAAAAATGAAAGTAATTTATGCAATTTCAATAAATTAATTTTCCAAAATCCAATAAAATCAATTTGAAAGTGAAATTTGACAAATTTATTTATTTATTTTAGGAGTAATTGAAGAAAAAATCAATAAATAAAAAAAGAGGAAAGGAAAAAATAATTAAAATATATAAAAAAAATAAATTTATCATTTTTGAACAAATTAGAAAATATCCACGTCCTGAAACAGGATGAACAAAAACCCGATAGAAAGATTATTGATTATGGATAAAAATTCCACCTCCGTGATTAAAGTAGGTATTCCACTATCGTTAGGTTTTTTAATTTTAAAAAATGGAGTAAAAATCTTTGTTTTTGCTCCAATTCTTTTAAAAATAAAAAAAAACCTACTCTCTAGAGTGGGGAACTAATGTGCCCAAGTTATATATTTTTTTATTTTTTTTATTTTTTTTCTTTTCACTTTATTTTTTTTTTTATTATTTTTTTTATACCCGTAAGTTTTTCTATACTAAGAGCTTTTGATAAAAATTCCAGACAAGTGCAGTAAATTCCGTAATTTTAATTAGCCATGTTGAAGAGTTTTCTGTGTATTTTTTCCCAAAACCAACTTTTCATATAATTTCTTATCTAAATTTTTGATATTTGATAATTTTTTTTTCCACTGATTCAGGGATAAATTGCATACCTTTCACAACACCAAATGAAATGGTTTATATTTTTCATCATAAATGAGTACAATCTGCATTTTTAAATTTTTTTTATTCTATATATTGTTATTTTTTGAGTATTATTTAATCCATTTGTATAGGATAAATTTGAGAAATGTAGTATGATTTATTTTCAGATAATTTTATTTTAAAATTAAATTATCATTTTTGATAATTTTGTAGTATTCTTTTATTTCTAACTTTTGTTTTCACATTTTTTTTATCTTGATAATAATACAAAAATGAATTTAAAAAAAGAAATTTAGAGAGTAATTTTGATGATACTTTAGTAGATTTAAACTTGAGATTTGTGCAAAGTTTAATTGAAAGATCTTGATTAATTTTGAAGTTTTTTTATGATTTGTTTGATCAATGAGTAAAGTACCAAAAAATTGGATAACATATATTTTTTTTTCTGTTATAAAATATTCGGTTTACAGCTCCTATCTTAAAAAATTTTCGGTTTCTGTGATTTGTAAACAAGAAAAATACTAATAGATCATAGAAAAAATTTCTATGTATTATAAATTTCACGTTAAGAACTGAGGGAGCGTAGCCCAGAACTTTTATCAGAAACTTTTGTTCTTATTATATTAAACAAAAATTGCCACTTCTGTGGTAGCTTTGAATAAAGTCCTCTCTTCTTGTGAAAATGCTTACTATCATTCTTACTAATTTTTGGTTTTCTTGATTCCTAAACTTATCACCTGTGAGGTGGAAAATAATTAATTAAAATTTGCAAAAATTTCTTAATAAAGTCTATAATTTTGCTCATAATTCAACCAATCTTTTGTTATATCTTTCTGGTATTTTAACTCTTCATCTGTTGAGTTTATTGCCATTGTCATCATTTGTTATTGTAACAGTTTTCAGATTGGTTTTGTTAACCATTTATCAAATCTTTGCACGCAGCTTCAATATAAACATCAAAGTCTTTATTATTTCCATCTTGGCAATGTAGAAGATTTGTTCATTTTGTATAAAAATTTAAAAATGAGTTTAAATATTCCAAAGGATGAAAATCGATATTTAAAACTCATCAAGTGTTTCTCAATCGTATCTTGGTCCAAGACAACAAGTGCCACAGAAATTTATTCTGTTTAGGATTTGTTTTTTAAATAGGGCTGAATCGAAATCACTAATTTTGGGATATACTCAAATGTTGTAAAATTATTCTTCCTATTCTTCTTAGTTGTGGTTGATTTTGTTGATCATCATTATCTTCATCCTCATCATCATCATCATCATCATCATCATTACTACCATTCTTATTCTATTCTTATCATGATCTTTATTATTATCATGATCGTCGATTTTATTATTTTTAATTGTACTTTCCTTCTTTTCAACCATAATATTTGAAACACGAAGATCTCGATGAAAGTAATTTAAAGAATGAAGGTTCCAAGCCATATCGATTATAGATAACCAAGAATTTTTTGTGATTAAAGTTTGGGCCAAATTATTAGCTTTATTCAAATTGTTCTTGTTGTTCTTTTGTCCATTTTTTGTTCCCCCAAGAAGGGTATACGATCATACAATTTTTGTTGATACAAAGAAAGTTTGAAGGAATTGTTATTTTTAAATTGATTTATCATTATTTATATTTTCAAAATATTGTTCTGTTGGTTTCATTTCTCCCTTTCTTTACAGACGATTCTTCTTCTTCTTTTTTCTTTCTTCTGTTATTAAAGGGCATAAAAAAGGTTTTTATCTAAAAATTTCTTTTGAAATCATCTCTATCCGATTAGAAATTTCTTGTTTGCAATTATTTAAAATTTTAGAGACATAAAACCAAAGAATTGTTTAAGTATTAAACTTTGGTGGCTCTATATTTTTGTTCTTTTTGTTCTTTATTTGTTTTTGTTTCTGTTTCTGTTTCTGTTTCTGTTTTCTGTTTCTGTTTCTTTATTCTTTTCGTTTTCTTTTCTTTTTTCCTCTTTTCCTCCTTTTTCTTCTTTTTTTATTTCTTGTCTTGTCTTTTTTTTTTTTTTTTTTTCTTCTATTTGTTTGGATTTCTTAATATCTTTTGATCTCTTTTAATTGATAAACAAAGGCATAAGCACCTTTTCCTAAACATTGAGAAATGGAGTAATCAAAATTATCAAATTGAAATTTCTGTAAACGAAAAAATTCTAGCTTGAAAGTTTGATGGATCAGAGAAAAAAACGATTTGGGAAGGAAACCAATTTACTCTTATTTGGCTTTCTGTATGGATCCTCTTAGAGTATACTGGTTGATATACAATTTGAAGATGGTTTAAATCAGTGAGAAATCCTATTATAGGTGTTTGAAGAAAGGATAAAAGCATTTGCAAGTCTGATACAATAATTTGCTGTTTGGTGATACTCCCTTTGTAGTTAATGATGGTGATGATGATGATCTTTTCTTATTAATTGGTTTTTTGGAGAAGGCAGTTTGACTTCAAATATTGCAAAGTATTTTTTGTTTGTTGGGATTTTGTTACACATTCTTGAACTCTATCCAATTGTTTAGGTAATTTTCAAATTGTTTTTTGTTGTTTTTTTTCAATTTCAATTAATTTGTTCCATCACACACTCTTTTGGAAATGAAAAAACGCTTTCTTTCTCTTTCTCTTTCTCTTTCCTTTTTTTTCTTTTCTTTTTCTTTTTCGATTTCTTCAATTGACAGAGATATTTCTTTTTATATTGGTAAAAAATTTTTGATAAGAAGTTGTAAATAATTTCCATTCAAAGAGCTCCATATTTTGATTTCTTTCAATTTCAAAGTGCGAAATTTGAAGGATTTATGTACAATTAAAAAATCAGGTTTATCATTATAAAATGCTCTTTGTTGAATTTCTCCTGTCCATAAAAAATCTTATATCATCAAGATCTTTTTTCAAAATGTAAGAAATATTCCATTAATTTGATTTGAAAATCTTTTTCATTCATATATTTCCCATTTGAAATTTCTGTCAATTGTTTGATATTTTTGAATATTTTATCACTTTTATGAGTTTTATTCTGGTTCTTGTTCTCGTTCTGGTTATTTAAAGTGTTCAGAATTTTTTCTGTAATTTTGAGGATCAAATTTTTGGAAATAATATTAATATTTTTAAGAGGTAGAGGACCATTAATTGGTATATTTATTGTAGTTGAGCTTGATTTTTTTAGATGGAGTTCCTTGATGAAGAGAAATTTCACTTGAGGATTTGAAATCTGAGTCTGAATTTGAATCTTTCATGTTCTTATCATCTTTCAAAGATAAATTGGTAAATTTATTTTTGTATTTCTTTTTCTTGTTGTGTTTGGATTTCTTTTTCTCGTTCTTTAATTTGTTTTTCTTGTTCTAAAATTTGTTTTTTTGTTTCTTTTTATTTCTTTTTCTTGTTCTAAGATTTTTTTTTTTTCTTGTTCTTTTAACTTGTTTTGCTTGTTCTTTAATTTGAACTTCGTTGTTATCTATTTTTTTGAATAAGTTGTTTTGTTCTATTGTTAATAGAAAAATAGCATTTAGATCAATGTTTTTGCCTTCCAATAATTTTTTCCATCTTACTTAAGCAAACAATAACTTCATCGTCAAATCGATTTTTTTCATTCTGAATCAATTCATTTAATTGTTTGTAATCTTTAAAAAATCTTGTTGTTTTTCTTTATCAATTTGGAAAAAGATTGTATTTAATTGTTTTTTGTATTTCTTTTAATTTCTTTTCAATCTTTTTCTTTTTTTTCATGGAGCTTTGAAAGTTCTTTTCTCATGTCTTGTAAAATTTTTTTTTGTCTTGTTGTAGATTTTTTCTCATGTATTGTAAATTTTTTTTGTCTTGTTGTAGATTTTTTCTTTTTGTAAAATGATCTTTAATCGTAATTTCATTTCTTTTTTTTTTTGAGACCATTGGTAATGTTTTTGTTTTTTTTTTTTTTTTTTTTTGGGAGTTTGGAAGAACATTTTTTTTTCTTTTCTTTTTCATTTTCTGTTTCACTTTCACTTTCACTGTTACTTTTTACTTCCTTGACGAATTTGTTCTTTTCTTTTCCTTGACATCTTTTTTAAAAATTGATAAGAAAGGATTAAAAAAAAAAATAATAAAAAGGAAAGAATTAAATTAAAAAAAACAGAGAGAGGGAAATATATAAAATGATTATTTAAAAAAATAATGATCAAATTCAACAAAAAAATGAAATAGTATTGATCTTCCAATTTAATGATTGATACAATTTTACAAATTTTTTTAATCAAAAAGAATTAAGAACATCAACAAATGACAACAAATAATTTTTTGTTTTGAGAATTGTGGAAAAATATTCATCACAATTTATTTTTATTTTATTTTTATTTTTTAACGAATATTGTTTTTTTTCAAAACAAATTTCCATTTAATAATCAATTCAATGAGACAAAGAAATCTCAGAAAATCAAGAAACTTTCAAAATCACAGAAAAACAGAAAATGATAGAAATCATAGAAATGTATCCCTTAAATAATAATACAGTAATTATATTTGAATGTAATTTTCAATTTTTTATCAATGCTTTTGGTTGAAATAGTTAGGTTAGTTTAGGTCTTTGGTTATTACGGTTCCTTCAATTCCCCTTGCTCCTCTCCTATTTTGATTCTTAACTCAGATCCAAATCAGAAAGTGCTTTGTAATTTGATTTTATTCTGTTTTTAAAGTGTGTTAGATAAAGATGAGTTTTTGGATCCTTTGGATTCTTTGATTTCTGTGATTTCTGTGATTTCTGTGATTTGTTTGATTTCTTTGATTTCTTCTATTTCTTTGATTACCTTTGATTTTCATTTTTTTCATTTTTATTCATTTTTTTGTGATTTTGTAATTTTTTTCAAAAGAAAGCAACGCCGAATCAATTGGTGATGAATCCAAAACAAGATACAAAAAAAAAAGTGAACGAGATAAACAAATGGAAGAAAGAAAAAAAAAGCTTGATCAGGAACGTGACGAAATGATCAATGTACGTAAACATATGGAAGAAGAACGTAAACAAATGGAAGCAAGAAGAACCAAGCTTGAAAAACAACTTGATGAAATGCAAGAAGAAACAAACTGAAATGAAAGATAAAAAGAAATGTCATGGAAAATGAACTTAAGCAATTAAAATTTGAGAAACTGATTTTTGAAGAGGACTTTGAAACTGTAAAAAAACATTTAAATAATGAAAAAAGAACTGAAAAGAAAAAAAAAAAAAAAATTGCTCGAATGATTATTTTAGTACAAAGCATTAAAGAAGAAAGACCTACAAATCCGAAAACAAAAAACGAACAGATCGATAAACAAAACAAACAAATTAAAGAACAAAACAAACAGATCAAAGAACAAAAAATAATAGGATCGATAAGCAAGATGAAAAAAGTTAATCTTCAGGCGCTGACAAACAAAAACAAAAGGTCTCTCAATTGGAAAGGCTTCCACAAAAAGCAAAATCCCCAACAAGAACACAAAAACGCAAGGTAAGCTTCCTTAAATTATTATATTTTACAAAAAAAAAAAAAAAAAAAAAAATCACAGAAATCACAGAAACACAAAAACACATTAAGGTGTTTTTTTAGTTCAATGAAATTTTTGATCAGACTCAAATCAGGAAAATGATTTTTTCACTTTCTTCTTCTTCTTTTTTTTAAAATATCTTGTTTATTTTAACCATTGTGAAAAAAAATCGTGTAATTAAAAAAAAAATCTGTTTTTCACTTTTTAATTGTAAATATTAGATAAAATGAATTTTTTAATTAGGATCATTTACGAGAAACAATTGTTATATTCATAAGAAAAAATATTCTTCATTTCAATTAGAATATCTGAGTTTAATATCACCTTTTCAAATTAAATCTCTGTAGAATGTATATGGAAGGTCAAAATAACAAAACTTCAATTTTAATTGCACACTCGACTAAAAACAAGAATTTGAAAATTGAGAATATCTTTCAATTTGTTACTTTTGTTTCCTATTTATCCTATGCAATTATCTCGAGTTGATATACTATTTTTATAAATACACAATTTAACCAAATTGAACATCACAATCTATCATAAAAAAAGGTTTTTTTTTTTTTTTTTTTTTTTTTATTATTGAAAAGAGGTGATTCAACAACTTTACCTCCTGTTTGCCTGAAACAACTAAATTTATTTAGAGTTTTTTATCCGAGCTATAATTTTGGCAAGATTATAACTCACAGGATAGCTTGTCTTTATAAAAATGAAAAGAAGAATAAGATATTTTTAATCAAAGACAAGAAACAGAGAAAGAAAAGCAAGAAAAGAAAGAGAGTAAAAAAATAATAAAAAAAAAAAAAAGCTTAATTAATAGTTTTGGTTTGAACCCGGGGTTGTGTGGGTTCTTGGTTTTTTCCTTCATGTTTCACTGATCGGAAAAAATGTATTTATCAGGTATTTTTTTTTTTTAAAGCTTGAATAATATTTTAAGAGATAAATATCAACATCCCATCAATAAAATATATGATTAAATGTAAAGAAATCACTTTTCTGATCGAGTAGCGGGAGTTTGAGTGAGGAGCTAAAAAAATAAATTTTTAGTAAATTTGAAGAAAAATATTTTTTTCAAATTGCTTTATTGTATGAAGTTTTTGATCAGAAAATTCAAAATTTTGTTAAAAATAAAAGAATGTTTGTCGAACAATAATGTAGTAAATACCTCTCAAAAATTAATGGGTCTGAAAAAAAACATTTTTTTTATTTTTGGATTTTCAAGGGGATATCCAGTAGAATTTTTTCTAAAAATTAATAATTCAAAATTTTCCAAGGGATATCCAATGGAAAAAGTTATTTTAATTGACCGATTCAGAATCTTACAAAGAGTATACTTGCAATAATTCTTTTATTCTTAACTCAAAAATTTTTAGATAATCATATAAATATAAAATAAATAATAAAATAATTATTGAGAAAAGTTTAATAGTCAATACATTAACACTTAAGTTTTTCGAAAAAATAAAAAGGAAAAAAATGGTTTGTTAACTGGATCAAATTTCTAAAATTCTCCGCACCTATAAAATAAAAAAAAAAATTAATCTTCAACAAAACTAAACTATTTTTCAAAATTTTGGACACACCTCAAATTTTTCCTAAACATATCAAAATCCATTTTTTGTATAAATTTTGTACAATTTGGACTTTTGTTCAAAATTGTTTTCAATTTTAACTTGTGAAAAATTTTTAAAATATCATTTTTTCAATTTTTTTTTTAATGGAAGAATTAGAACAAATCCGATTCAATATAATTACACTTCATAATGACGGAATTTCACTCAGGGGAAATTGCAAAAAGATTAGAAATTGGACTATCAAAAGTTCGTTATTGTATAAAGATTTGGAAAGAAGAGCATCAATTTCAAAAAAAAAAGAGAGGTGTAAAAAAAGAGAATTTGAAAATGACTTAAAAAAATTTTTGTACTGGAAGAAACTTGCAGAAAATCGTACAATGAGTTGTCAGATTTTATCAAATAAATGTAAAACAAAATTTCCCAATTCGAAGTGTTCACCAACAACAATTTACAGAATAAGAAAATCCTTAAATTTTGACTACAAGCCACCTCGAATCCGTCAAAGTTTAAACGAAATACAGATTGCTAAACGATTACTTTTTTGCATTAGACCACAAGTCAAATAAAACTGATTGGGCTCGAGTACTTTTTACCGATGAGTCCTGGTTCTATTTAAATTCAAAAAACAAGAAAAAATTTGGCGAAGGAGAAATGAACTTGATGGTTTTTTTTTTTTTTTTTTTTTTTTTTTTTTTTTTTTTCTTGTTTACTTAATATTTTTCTTTTTTTTTTTTTTTTGTAAAAAGATTCTGTATTTGAAGAACGTGAGAAATTTGGGAAAAAAAATTTTTAATTTGGGGGAGGTATCAGTTATTATCTTCAAACAGAACTAATTGTCATCGAAAAATCAGTAAATACAGAAACGTATATTAATGACATTATTAAAAATTCAAGAGGGTAATCAAAAAAGCAAACAGGGAGTATGGCTGTTTAAATTGGATTTTTCAACAGGACGGTGCAAGACCCCATACATCAAGAAAAACGATGGATTTTCTCAATCGGGGGTGTCAAGTTATGAATCCCTGGCCCCCAAATATCCCAGACCTCAATCCCATTGAGAATCTTTTGGAGTATTATGGACCGTCGATTAAAACACGTAAATCCTAAAAATAAAAAGAAGAATTTATTGATCAATTAATAAATGTCTGGGAGAGTATAAAATGGGAAACTTTAGAAAATCTGACACTTTCAATGGATAATAGAATCAATTTAGTGATTGAAAGAGATGGCCAATCTATAAATGGTTTTTTTAAAAGAAAAATAAAAATACAAATTTTCGTTGTGGTCATTTCACAATTTTGGACACACCCATTTTTTTTTTTTATTATTTTATTTTTTTTTATTTTGTTTCAATTTAGAACTTTATCCTTAAAAAACATTAATAGTCAGTAACTGAAAAGTGATTTACAAATTAGTTTTCAATAATCGAAAAAATAGAGAATTTTTTTGTCCAATTTTGATTTTGGGTGTGTCCAAAATTGTGAAAAGGGGTTTAATTTCTAATTGAAAAAAATAAAACCCATAATTAATAAATAAAATATTTTTAGTATAAAATATTGTTAAAAATAATTTCTTTTCAAAAAAAATAAATATTGATTAACTTTCAATAAGAAAACACTAAGAAAATACTAGATTAAAAAAAAATTCAATCAAAAATTAATGAAATGTTTTTTATTTTGGAAGGATCTAAAAAAATAATAAAATATTCTTTTTTTAAAAAAAGAAATTATAAAAATTAGTTTTTTTGATATTTTCTTTTTCTGTTTTCCTTTTCCTTTTCCCTTTTTTTTATTTCTTTTTTTCTTTTTCTTTTTCTTTTTCTTTTTCTTTTTGTTTTTCTTCTTTTTTTTTTTCTTTTTCTTCTTATGATTATTTTTTTTTAATTTTTATTATAGATTTTTAATGAATTGTTTGAGTTTATTTGAGAGATAATCATTTAGAAAAAATTAATCCAATTGTCTAAAGTGATTACAAGAACAATTTCTTGATTAAATATATGACAAATTGGTTTATGGTATTTGTAATGAATCTCTGAATCATATTGATTTTGGTCGATTTTTTCCTTTTTACCTTTCATTTGAGCTTTTTTGATTATCTGTAGTTTTGTATTAGTAATTTGTGGAATACAGAAAAGAAGTCTTAAACAGCCTCCACATTTTTCCTTTCCTTCCCATTTATCAAATTGTTTGGTTAATTTTGGATAATTTGATTTACCTAGATGATTTCGAAATAACAATTGAAAATCTGATGTTAAATAATTATCATAATAAAGATCCCAATAACTAATTTTCTTGGTATAAAATTTACTTCCTATTAATAATAACCAATGATCTTTTTTTATTTCTTTTTCGTGTATTTTTCTTTTCTTGTTTTTCGTTATAAGTTGAGTTCTTCTTCTTCTTTTTCTTCTTCTTCTATTTTTTGTGGTGATAAAAATAAAAGAAAATCGGGCCTTGTTGATTCGTTTGGTTTTATGATCGTCCCAGATTCTTTTTTTTTAATAAATTCTAAATCATCGTTGCAATTTAAAGAAGATGAATTTCTACCCTTTTTGATCAAAATTATGTGATTTTTTGACCATTCTGGAAGTGGGTTATATCTTATTGAATTTGGTTTCTTATTATTTTGTTGTTGTTGTGAAGGAGAAAAGTCTGGTAATTTCCCTTTTTTTGTCTTCTTCAGTAAAATGATTTACAAAGTCATATACTGTTTTTTGATTAAAATTCTTTAATAAAGTTGCTAAAATTACATCTTCAAAAAACGTCCTCTCTTGAGAATCCTTTTTTGATTGATTTTCAAAATAATTAATGAGAATCTGAAGAAATTTTTTATAAATTTCTTCATTTAAATTTATTTCCTTATTTTTAATTTTTTCTTGAATAAATTCTTTGAGAATATTTTCAATTATTTTCTCTTCTATTTGAATAGTTGCCCTTTTCTGATCATAATCTTTATCATGATTTGATAATTTTAGATATCCCAAATATTCATTAAATCGATCAATTTGTTTAAATTCAAAAATTGTCTGTTGTTCTATTTCTTTGAAACAATAAAAATTATCAACAAATAAATCTATAAAGATTTTCTTCTGAGATAACCATCTTTCTTGAACATTATCTTTGATTACTTTCTTGATGTTACTAATAGAATCTTCTTTTATTTGATCAAAATTATTGATAGTTAAATTATTCTTGTTGTTTTCTCGTTTTCTTTTTTAAAATTTTGTTAATGAAAATTTCAATCCATCTTGGTCTTCCTTCAAATTCTTGTAAATATTCTTTTTGAATTTGTGGTATTTTTTTGCTTTTTATTTAAATTGAAAAAGTGGGAAAAATGCATATAAACTTGATCAAGACTCCAAGGTTTAAAAGGAGATAAAATAGTGTATATTGGATGAGACTTCCATTCAGATCCACTTAAACCATAAGAATCCATTTTTGTAATAGAAAGCTGTGTTCCATAAATTATTCCTTTGAAAAAATTCTTCTACACTTTCTCTAATTATTTTTAAAAAAACTTTTAAAATGTCTCGTCTATAATCTTCGTTTATTAATGATCTTTCCTTATTTTGAAATAATTACAAAATCCTTCCTAAGAGCCAAATTACTGATTATCATTTGATCAAGTATGGTCTGAATCCATTGAGCTTCATCAATTATACAATTAATGTTATTAATATTACATAAATTGTTTATGATAAGTCGAATCTTTTCTTGAAGTTTTTCAATTAAATCACCTAATTTTTTTAACAAATAGACAATTTTTTTAATTTGGTTGGTTTGTTGTATTTGCCATAAAAGGAACATTTTTGGTGTAAATTTCTGATTTTTCTTGTTATTGTAATTTTTGTTTTTTATTCTTCTTCTTATTCTTCTTCTTCTTCTTCTTCTTCTTCTTGAATTAAAAAAATAATTAGAGCTAGTAGTCTTGAAATAATATCAATTTCAACTCTTTTACAGGCTTCTAAAAGTTTTGTTTCATGCCAATCTCTAATATCAATCAATTTTGAATCAGAATAAATCTGATAAATGTCTTCAATTAAAATTCTCATATTAGAATCTTGATACATGTCTTGTGAATGTACATAAAAGTTAAAAAAGAGAGAATACTTTCGAAAAGCATAATCGACTAATGTCCAGGTCTTTCCAACACCACTTGCACCGCATAAAAAAATCAGTTTAATCATTTCATTATCATTATTATCTTGAAAAGTATTGAAAATTTCTTTCGTTTCTTGAGATGGGTTTTCCTTTGAATGTGAAAATAAACAAGAAGTTAAATTCTTAAATCCTGTTTGGATAGGCCTTATTACTTTCGAAAAACTTTGTTCAATTTTCTTCTCCTTCTTTTGTTTATTTTCAATTTCTTCTTGAGATTTTTTCATTGGATCAAATAAGTTCTTTTTGAATTTTTCAACTTTGGGCAACTCAAACAAGTTTGAAAAATAATTTGCTAGTTTGGAAAGTTGTTTCTTTTCATGAACATAACAGAAAGACTTTAAATTTCGAAGACTGTTTTCTTTTGATTTTTTTTTTTTAGTTTTTTTTATTTTCAAATAAACAAGAAATTCAAAAAAAAAAAAAAGAGAGAGAGAGAGAAAGAGAAAGAGAAAAAAAAAAAAAGATAAAGAAGAAGAGAAAGAAATTCAAAAAAAAAAAGAGAGAAAAGCAAGATTTTTGTTTTGTGTCTGATTTAAGTGTGATCAGAATTCCAAAAAAAATAACAAAATACAAACATATAATGATTTTTTTTGGAAAAATACTAATTTAAGAAGAGGCTTACCTTGAGTTTTTTGTTCTTGTCGGGGATTTTGCTTTTGTGAAACTTTTCCAATTGAGATACCTTTTGTTTTTTTTGTCAGTGCCTGAACATTAACTCTTTCGAATTGTTTATCGATCCTTTCATCTTTTTTGTCGATCTGTTGGTTTTGTTCTTTGATCTGTACATTTTGTTGTTTGATAAGTACGTTTTGTTTGTCGATTTGTACATTTTGTTCTTTGATCTGTTGGTTTTGTTCTTTAATTTGTTTGTTTTGTTTATCGATCTGTTCGTTTTGCTTTTCGATCTGTTCGTTTTGTTTTTCGATTTGTAGGTCTTTATCTTTAATGCTTTGTACTAAAATAATCATTTTACCAATTTTTTGTTTTTTTTCTTGATCTTCTTCTTCTTTTGCATTGTCTAAATGTTTTTTTAAAGTTTCAAAGTCCTCGTCAAAAATCAGTAACTCTAATTTTAATACATTATGTCTTCTTTCATTTCCTTCAGTTCATTTTTCATTTCATCAAGTTCATTTTCAAGCTTGGTTCTTCTTGCTTCCATTTGTTTACGTTCTTCTTCCATATGTTTACGTACATTGATCATTTCGTCACGTTCCTGATCAAGCTTTTTCATTCTTTCTTCCATTTGTTTTTCTCGTTCACTTTTTTTTTTGTTCTTGTTTTGGATTCATGACCAATTGATAACTTTTTAAAAAATTACAAAAAAAATGAAAAAAATGAAAAAATAAAAAAATTTAATAAATGAAAATTTGATAACCTGATTATCACAGAAACCAAAGAAACCAAAGGAATCACAGAAATAACAGGAACTACAGGAACCACATAAATAGTATTGATTGTCAGGTTGTTAATTTCAAGTGTTGACAAACCGATAAAGAAAAAAAGAAGCAAATAAAAATAATTTTCAATTATTAATATAAGGCACTACAAAAATTTTGCTTAACTTTTACAAAGCTTTGACACATGATAAGGCTTGAAAGATAATTTCCAACACTTTAAAGGGATTGCAAAAGTCATACAACATTTTGTAGTGTATTTTTTCAAAACATTTTTTTATTTTTTTTTTTACAATCAACCAAAAGGAAAGTGAACCAAATGGAACCAAAAGGAATCAATCAAAACAAAAAGAAAGAAAAAAAAGAAATGCTTGAAAAGCAAGGTGACGAAGTGAAAGAGGAACTTGATGAAATGCACCAAGTTCGAAAAACAAATGAAAGAAAGAAGAACAAAGTTTGAAAAGGAACTTGATCAAATGAAACAAAGAAGAGTCAAACTGGAAAACAAAGCTGAACAAATGGAACAAAGAAGAGAGTAAGCAAATGGTGCAAAGAAGAACCAATCTTGAAGAAGCACTTGATGAAATGAAAGAAGAACTCAAAGGAATGAAAAAAGAAATTGATAAACTCTATGATGAATTTGATTGTTTACAAATCGAAATTGAAGAATTATTTGAAAAAAAAAAAAAAAGATAATCCAAGTTAACATTGAAAGAAAAAGAAAATTCAATTTAAAAAGATTGGAAAGAAAAATCCAAAGAAACGAAAAGACAAAAAAAAAAAAAAAAAAAAAAAAAAAAAAAAACAAATCAAAGAGAAAAATAAATAAACCAAAGAGCAAAATCAACAACTCTACAATCAAAATGAATTTATCAAAAAACAAAACAACATGATCGATAAAAAATTTGAAAGAGTTAATCTGAAGGCACTTTCAAAAAAATTGAAAAGGTCTCTCATTTGGAAAGGTTTCACAAAAGCAAAAACCCCTTATAAGAACATAAAACTCAAGTTAAGCTTCTTTTTGAATTACTATTTGGATAAAAAATATTTGTTCTTTACTTTTTACTTTTTGTTTTTTTTTCTTCTTTTTTTTTTCTGAGAAATTCAAAAAAGAAATTTCACTTTTATTGATCGAGAACTTGAAATTTTAAACTCTTGCAAAATCTATGATCGAGGTTGAACAAAGAAAAAAAAGTACACACTTCTTTTGGTGGCTTTATCAAACCAGCACTATTTTATGTGTCGAATATGTTTGGGACTGGAAAAACATTTTTTGATAAATCATTTGATCAAACAATTACACAAAATTCTTGAGGAGACAAATAAGACATTTAAAAATCTACAAATAAACCAACTTCTAAAGGAAACCAAATGATACATAGAAGAGAACAACGATTTATAAAATTGCAAAGTTATTCTAATTGATATGATAAAGATTGAGGAATATGAAAACTTTCAATAGTATCTAAAAGACCAAATTATTGAAGAAATAGAAATAGAGATCAGTGAAAAAAGAGAGAAAAAAATTATTACAAAAACCAACTTGGTGGCTTTCTTGAACAAGGCAATTAAACATCATGATTTTTATATATTCCTTGATGAAATTGATCACAAATCGAAAATGAGGGATTTTAACAAGAATAAAACCCACCATTTCCAAAATTATAGTCGAAATATTGAACCCCTCCCACAGAAAAATTCATTTCCCTTTGATAATGAAAATCATTTTAAAAATATTATTATTTTTGGGAAAAACATTTGAAAACATTGATATCCATAAAAAGGAAGAAGATCCATTTTTTGTGTGCGTGAAAGTCTTGGAATTTTAGTTTTATTGGGCAACAATATTTAAAATATTCTCAAAACAACTATTCATGTTTCACCAACTGATTCTTAGAGAATTTCACTTCCACAATTTTACCAAAGAAAATCTAATTCAACTTTTCAAGGAATCGTTAATTTCATTCAATAACCAAAATAAAGATAATTACAATAAGAATGAAAATAAAAATGCTAAAGTCGTTTTCAAAAAGTGTGAATCAAAAAAGTTTTCAAGAAGGGTATACAAATTACTTTATTGGTGTGTATTGTCCATTTTAAAGATACTTTGGAGAATTTTTGAGTCACACTTTTTTAAAATGACTATACTTATTATCAATATATGTTTGGTTTAAATAATAATAAATCAGAAAAAGAAAAAGAAAAAGAAAAACCGAAAATAAAAAGGAAAAAGAAAAAGGAAAAGTAAAAGAAAAATAAAAATAAAAAGAAAAAGGAAAAAGGAAAAAGGAAAAAGGAAAAAGGAAAAAGGAGAAAGGAAAAAGGAAAAAGGAAAAAGGAAAAGGAAAAGAAAAAATTGATAAAGAAATAATAAATTATTTTTTTGAACAAGTTCTGGTCAAAACAGGAGGAACACCAAGGTTGATTGAATGGATCGGAGATCTTCTTTCACAGAAATATAAAAATGGAGAAAAATTCCCCATTATTTTAAAATAAAGAAATTATTAATCAATTTTTATAACAAGTCTTTAATTCAATAATTAAAACAGAGGAAAGAATAGTGAGATCATTTGGTTAAATTCCTGAAAAATTAATTTTTGAATATTAATATTTAAAATATTTATTGGAGCACTTGGAATTTATTTTTCAACTGAAGATTTTCAATTTCAAATTCAAAATCAAAAGAAGAATAAAATTATTTCATATAGTGGATTTTATCTTATTTACACATTTAATCTTCGTATCAAAGAAGTTGAAGATATGCAAAAAAAAAAAGAAGGATGATCATGAAAAAATTGAAAATCATTGTTCCTCGTTATTTGATTAAGTATCTAAGAGATGAACCAAGATTTCAAAGAGGAATATAAAACAATCAATCCCTTATTATTATTGAACATAGACTCACCGAATGAAATAATTGATCAAGGTGGTGAATTTTTTTGAACAAAAGATTTGTAAAATTTTGGCATTCCAATTAATTATGACAAAGAATTTAAAATTATTATCTCCACATATTAATTCTTTATTTTGTGATTTAATTCAAACCAAACAAAATGAAAAAGAAAAAGAAAAAGAAAAAGAAAAAGAAAAAGAAAAAGAAAATGAAAATGAATCTAATAATCAGGTAGAAGAATTTTTAAAATCAGATATTGATGATTATGTAATACCATTTAAGTTCCCATTAAATAAACCAATTATCTCTTTACAAAAAATTGAAAATGAAAAAAAAACAAAAAAAAAAAAAGAAGAAGATGATGATGATGAACAAGAACAAGAACAAGACATAAATAAATTGATTAACAAATTTAATAATCTAACAACAATGAAACAACAAAATTGGAAGTTACTTTTTAAAATTATCAATGAAAAATATAAACACCCAACAACTATCATTTTAAAACCAGGACCACAATCTCATTCAGCTGATTTATATTTAATTCACACAGTTAAAGAAGGAAACGCAAATATTAGATTTATTGTTCTTGCAATTCAAGCAAAAAAATTATTCAACAACTACATCTTTTTAATGTTTCTACTCTTCAAAAAGAAATAAAAAAAACACAACTTTTACTTAAATACACAAAAGGGAAATTTAACATTGATCTTATTTTTCTAATTTGCATAACTAATTTACAGCAAGGAGGTGAATTTAATAGAATATTTGAAAGAAAATCTGACTTTTTGTATCTTCCATTATCCAAAACCAATGAATTGAACAATAAGAACATTAATGATCTTCAGAAAGAAATTCAAAAAACATAAAAAATATTTTAAAAAAATGTTTTGTTAATGATGAAATTCTGAAATTTTTTCCAAATTGTATTGTGATCAAAAAAAAAAAAAAAAAAAAAAAAAAAAGACAGAAGAAGAAGAATATGAAGAAAAAATGATGACAATCCCAGAAAAAATGAATCTTATATTTTTTGCACCCAAATCAATATAAATCATTTATTGGGGGAGAAATGTTATAATGCATTAAATGATTTAAAAAAAATCTAAAAAAAACAATTACACGAATTTTTACACCTATAAAGGTAAAACCAAAAAAAAAAAAAAAAAAATGATGAAGAGCAAGAAAAAAAAATAAATCAATAAAAAAAATATGAAGAAAAAAATAAAAAATGATTAATCATATAAACTAATTCATGTTCATTTTCGAAAATTTAGAGATTATTCTAACAAGAATAATCAAAAAGAAAAAAGAAAAGTAAAAATAAATTAAGATATGCTAAAATGAAGAAGAATAATCAGAATTAGAAATTCTGAAAAAAAAAAAAAAAAAAGAAAAAAAAATTCAATATCAAAATCAATAACTGATACATTATATGGTTTATTGCCAATAAATAATTTTTTTTTTTGTTTTGGAATTGAATTTTTTGAAATTTTCAAATTTGGAATTTGAAGAGTTGTTTGTTAGATAATATTTTAATAAAAACGTTTTTTTGGAAAAAAAGTTCAACGGGAAAACAAAAATGACACCCATAATTTTTGATTGGAAAATGAAGAGAAATCGAAGAAATCGAAGAAATAGAAGAAATAGAAGAAATCGAAGAAATCGAAGAAATCGAAGAAATCGAAGAAATCGAAGAAATCGAAGAAACCCACATTACAGCATTGAATTTTGATAAAGGAAACCAGTAATAAAAAAAAGTTAAAGTTTTAGGTAATGTAATAATCAAATATAGGTTAATAAATATAAAGAGATATATTTATATATATATAAATATAGTTATAATATAATAAACTCCAATTCAAAATTTTTAACATCGCAGAAACACCAAAATTCAAATTTGGAAAATAAATTCTGATGAAATAATTTAAATGTGAAATGCTAAATTCGAAACCCTAACTAACTGCAATGTTTACAATTATTTATCCATTTCATCTTCCACAAAACAAAAAAATAATTAATTATTTAACCAAATAAAAAAAAAGGATGTGTTAAAAATTTTGGAGAGAACAGAACAAAAAAAATGTATTAGTAAATTTGTTGAAATTTCACGAAGAAATATTGATCGATCAAAGAATTAGATACGATCAAATACTTTTATTTGGATCTTCTTCAAAGAATCACAGAAACTTAATTGTAACCTAAAAACAGTTATTCTAAAAATTTTGGGATCGAACGAAAACAACTACGTAAATGGAAAAAAGAAAGGAAAAACAAAGAATAAAAAAAAAAAAAAATGATAAAAATAATTGTTATAAATCAAAATCATTTCCAAATTGATTGAAAGTATTGAATTCTTCTGAGTATGGTATTGTTATCTGTGCTAAAAAATTTTGAATTTTAGTTTATATATATATATATATATAATTAAATTAGTGATAATTTTTGGTCATGACATAATAATAATATAAAATGATTAGTTTTGTGAAATATTTGGAAAAATTATATTTTCAAAAAGATATTTGATTTTGAAAAAAACATTGGAATTGGATTATTCTTTTGTTTTTTTTTATTTCTTATTTTTGTTTTTTTATTTTTATTTGATTATTATTTTCAAATCTTCACATTTACCCAAGTTTTTCGGCTTTCTTCACGTACCTCATTTTCATCTTTCCTTAATAACAAAAAAAAAAAAAAAATAAATAAATCAAAATGTAATTTTCAGAAATTACTGAATATTTTTAATGAATTTGATATTAGTAATAAAAGTTGTTTTATATCTTAAAATGACGCACCTTTAACCAAGGTGCTTTAGTTTCTACACTCCCAAACCACCTAACAGGGGGTTTATGTACCCCTTATAATTATTATCTACCGACAATTAAAATTTTAACAAAATATCAATAATCAAATAAACTATTGATAGAAAAAAATAAAGAAAAAAAAACAAAAGTCGAATGAAAGAAAGATCAAATGAAAAAGTTGGCAAAATTAATTATATGAATATAAACACAAAATGATTATTAATTTTTCGGTTATGAATTCATTTATAGGTTTTTTTATTATTAATTGGAAATTTTGGTTATTTAACATCTAAATAAACTCAATATTTTCCAAAATCTTGAAAATTTTCATTTTTTTCATGTTTTTGGAAAAAGAATCCAAAAAACAAATAAAATAGAATAAAAATGTAGTTTCGCTAATTAAACAGTCTACTGCAAAACGTAATTCATTTCAAAGACATAATATGTTGGACATAAAATTTGCATTTAAAAGTGAGGCAACTCAAAAAAAATCCGAAATTTTCGAGTTGTTAAAATATAGATAGACAAAACTCGGAAATTTTCATAATTTTCATAAATTTTCCATTTTTTCCCTCACTAAAGTCACTTTTCTAATAGGGAAGAGGAGTTACAAAGGAAAAAAAATCAAGTAGTTACTTACTAATACCGAGATACTGAAACAAGACAGTATGAGTAACTTGAAAATTAAAAGAAAATGCAATAGCAAAATTAATTAGGATAAAGTAAACAAACGAGATCAACGAGAAAGGAAATAGCAGCTTATAAACAACCACCCCTCAACTGACCATTCGTGATTGCTTACAACTAATAAACGTCAAAATTTAAAATAAAAGCATCGTGGTTGGGATTTTGAGTGTTCTTGATAAACCCGGCATTGGTGATTTTTTTTTATTGATTTTTTACCAATCGCCTCTTATTAAATAATATTTTTATTTTTGTTTTGTAATTTGATTTTTCTTTTCTTTATGTTTTTTTTTTAATTTTTCTTTTTAATTTTTCTTTTTGTTTTTTTCAACCAATAAAAAATGTGGAACTTGCCCGATTCCATAATACATTTTTTTTCTTACCATCTAAATTGCTAATTTTCCATTAGTAATCTAGGGTTGTCTAGGTTATTTTTTATTTAAAAGAGTTGAAAAAAATCAAACTTATATTTTCCAAAATTCTTTCAAATAAAAAATAAACTAGACAACTGTAAGAGGATCTTTGATATCTCCCTTCAACCAATAAAAAAAAAAAAATAATTCATAAATTTTCAACATAATTTTTCAATCATGCACTTTCTCTACACAATCAGTTTATTAGAAAACCTAATTCATTCTAAAGTCAGAATACACTGGAAACATAATTTTCATTTGAAAAGTAAGACCAAAACAAAAGCAAAATTTTTGAGTTGTTTATATATATATATATAAGCTATTTCCAATAAATAAGGGAATTTTTTATTTCAATAATTATTTCTTAATATTAATCCAATTATACAAAATGTACGATAATAATATGTTTTTTAACATATCATACTTAATTTCTTGTATTTTGAGGTTTTATTAATGGGTTCTAAATATTTTTTTTTGAATTAAAATTATTTTGCAAAATTTTTAATTTTGAAAAAATAAAAGAGTCAAATTTTTCATTTCTTTATTTTTTCGAATTGTTCATTTTTTTCATTTTTACTTTGTTATTATTATTGTACAAAATTTAACAAAGTTCAGAAGAGATGTGATAAGAAATCAACCAAATATTCTTTTGATTCTAAACAATTGAATTGACTTCGATGGTCTTTGGTGGAAAAACTGCTTAGAACAGTCGTACACTTCAATTAAAGAGGTGAGATAAACAAAAAAAAAAAAAAAAAAATACAAAAAAAGTTGATGTGAAAAACAAAAAGTTAATGATCAAATGAAAATCAAAATATCTAAAGATCAAATCAAAAATATATTGAAGTATGATTTTACACATTATCAAAAAAAAAATTGAAAAAAAGATCGAACTAAAGATTGTTAAATAGACATTACTTGTTTTTGGATATTTTTCCAAAAATTAGGGGTAATTTTTTTTTTTTTTATTTTTTATTCTTCGAACTTTAATCAATAAACACAAATTTTAATCAAGAGTTTTATTATTATTACAGTCAGTTCCACTTTTAAGGCACAAACTTTCAACAACATTTAAGGCCCAAAAAAAATCCCAAATTAAGGCACAAAATTCAGATTCTAGTAAAATAAATTGTAAAAGAAAAAAAATTACAAATTTTGTGCCTTAATTTGAGATTATATTGTGTCTTAAATTTCGTTGAAAGTTTGTGCCTTAAAAGTGGAACTGACTGTATTATCAATTTGTCATTATCATAATGACTTTCAAAATAGTTCAAAATTTTCTTATATAAATATTAATTCAAAAAATTATTTATAACAAGTCAAATATAGAGTATCAAAGGATGTCAATTCATTTGGATATAGAAAAAGAAAAAAAAATTAAAAAAATGGAATGATTGAATGTAAAAATTCAGATTTAGAAGAGTTCTAATCGGAACTTATTCCACGTACCTACTCAACAAGTTCTTATTTCTAATAAGGGAATACCTTTCGATTTGAAGAGTTTTTTTCTTCTTTTTATAAAATTAAAAAAAAAATAACCTAAATCAAATCTAAGATTGGAATTATTTAATCTGAAATAAATCTTAATAATAAAAAAATATTGATATTTAAAAACAGAGAAATTAAATCCAGAATTACTTAAATACTAACCTAACCTTCAAGATCTATCATTAACATTAACATTTACATTAACCTTAACATTAACATTCATCATTAACCATTAATCATTGATCATTAATCATTCAAGATCTATATAATTTCATTAAGTAATCTATATATACATATAGTGTCAATATATGTTCCTCTTGAAAAATCCATTAATTTACCGAAACTAACCACTTCTGTGCCAAAGTTGTCACTTCTGTGCCACATGGTAGTTTCTTCAACAGCAAGGAAATGAAGGGTCTTTCATCAACAGTGAATGATTAGCAACACAATCAAGCAACAACAACAACACGACCTATCAACAACAACATCCAACACAACAACAACAGATCCAAATCTACAACAACATATTTTCCTAATTTAATCTAATCCTAATCTAATCTAATCTAATCCAAAAAAACACAAAAACAATTCATGATCTATTAGATCAAATATATCAATTAACAATAATTTAAACAATTTGATGTTAACTATAAGTATTGAATTTTCACATAAAAAAAATAATAATACTATTAATTGAAAAATAAATCGAACAAAATTTTCATTTATCTTTCCAAAATTAAATTATGATTTCAAAAATCCTTTGAATACAGAATTTTGATAGTCCCGATCCTCTAACCACGTTAAACACGTTATATGGTTGAAAAAAAATTCGATTTTCAAAGATTATTTCAAAGATTTTTTTTGGAACGATGAATGAAAATTTTGCCCGATTTATTTTACAATTAACAGTAACACTCATATTCATAAAAAGATGATTTTAAAGAAATATTTAATTCTAATTTTCGATAATTTCACAAAATGTGTTTTTATCTCATCATATATTAATGGTAAAGAAATTAATTAATTTTCAATTAACTGTTGAGAGAAAGATGTTTCACACAGAGAATAATAGTTTTCAAAACAATTTTGAATTGAGGACACATTAGTAAAATTGAAAATCAAATTCAATTGTTAACTAGGTGAATTTTAATGAAATGCAGGTTTAAATGTGTTACAAGTTCATTAATCCATGCGTGTGTGTAGAATACTTATTTGAACGGTGGATGAAAACTATAAGTAGATGATGCGATTTTAATGAGTAGCCAAGTTGTAGTAAAGTTTATCATTAATTTTGAAAATGGTGATTTTTGAACTTGTTTTAGATAATTAGAATTATTGTTTTGAAAGAAAGTAGAATTACATTAATGTTTATTTTAAGTAGGTAGGTATTGTTCTTTCCTTTAGTTTTATGACTAACATTATTAATTTAGAATTATTTTCAGTTAGTATTTATATTTATAATATTTTGTTGGGTTATTATTTTTTTTAAGAATGTATGATCTTATTCTTTTAAATTTTTATTGTTGATAATATTGTGAGTTAGAGATTGTTATATGTATTGTTAATATGTGTGTTATTGAGTTGATATATTTTGTATGTATTTTTTATATGTAGATGAAGTTCATTAGTTTGTTTATATGTTGTGTTTGTTTTGTGGTTATTGAATAATGTGATATTTATTTGATTTTTTAATTTTATTATTAGGAGAGTTAATTTAATGTTTGTTTTTGTTAGTGTGTTTTTTGTTGTGTGTTGTTAATTGTTGGTTGGTTGAGTTATTTTTTGTTTTGAAGGCCATCTAAAGATGGCCTTTCATTTCTACTAAAGTAGAAATGAATTTATTAGATATGTTTACAAAATAAAATCAAATAATATACATTTACATTCTCTAACAAATGTTTTAAGGAGTAACCAGAACCTAAAAATGAATTTTTTTAGAATTAATCCACTGACTTGAAATAATTTTGAAATGATCTCAAAAAAAATAAACTTCAGGATTAGAGTTGATTTAGTGAAAAATTAATATACCTGAAAAAACTATAAATTGTGAAAAAAATAAAAATCTGGTTTTTCAAATCCAAAAAAGATCCAAAATGAACGAGTTAGGAAAAGAAATTGTGTTAGGTTAATTTTTTGAAATTCCTCACCATTTATTGTTGATCGATCAAATGTGTGGATACCATCAACTCATAATATTTAATTTTTTCTATTCAACAAACGCTACATTAATCTACAATAAACAAAAATCTGGATTAAAAAAAAAATTTTCGAGATCTAAATGAAAAAGATTACTCTGCTTTAAATTTGTATTTTAAAACAATAAAAAAACAATAAATACAAAGAATGAATTTCATATTTTTGTAAAATGGAAATGATTCCCAAATTGAATTTAAAATCTAGTATTATTATTCTTTCAACTGTATCCAAATTGTTAATATCTTGTTACAGTCAGTTTCACTTTTAAGGCACAAACTTTCAACGAAATTTAAGGCACAAAAATAATCTCAAATTAAGGCATAAAATTCAAATTCTAGTAAAAATAAATTGTAAAAGAAAAAAATTACAAATTTTGTACCTTAATTTGAGATTGCTTTGTGCCTTAAATTTCGTTGAAAGTTTGTACCTTAAAAGTGGAACTGACTCTATATTATATGTGAAAAAAAAAAATTAACTTTTTAAATCGGTCATTGTTTAAAATCGGGGGTGTATATTAACAAAAGAAAAGTTCTAGCAAAAAAATATTCACAGAATCATATTCAAATTAAATGATCCAACAACTTACACAAATTTCAAATAGTCAAAATTATTAGAGTTTATGATCAATGTTTGTTTTTAACGCTTAAAAAATGTAAATAATTTTTTTTTATTTTATTCATTTTTAAAAAGAATAATTTAAAATCATTCTTTATTTTCTTATATTTTATCTTGGAAATTTTCTTCTTCTTTGATCCTTTTTACTTTACTATTAATTCTCTTTTGACTTGATTTTTATTGATCTTCACTTTCCATTTCCATTTTTTCTTGTTTTACAGTTTTTTTAAATTGTATCTTCTCTCTAACTAAAAATGTCATCAATTTCAAATAAAGAAACACCATCGTCGTCGTCTTCGTCATCATCATCATCATCTTTGTCGTCGTCGTCGTCTTCGTCTTCTTCTTCAAGTTCAATTTTAAAAAAAAAAAAAGGAAAATGCAAAAGAAAAGATCTTGAAAAAAAAAAGAAAAACAAAAGATAAAGGAAAAAAGAGAAAGTTAAGGAAAGATCTCGAAAAAGAAAATGATTTAAAAACCTACCAAACAAAAAAGAAAAAGAAAAAGAAAAAGAAAAAAAAAAAAATATTGAAATTGAAATATTAAAATTATAATTACAAATCAAACAAGAAAAAACTAAAAAAATAAAAATAAAAGAAGAAAGACATATAAAACAAAAAGAATAAAATATGAAAAGAAATTGTACTACCAAAATCTTCATAGTAAAAGTATTATTGTTAGTACAGACCGCTCTTTACAAGTAAATAACGAACAATGGTTTCTTAGTGTTCAAGATCTTTTAAATCCTAACAGTTCACAATTATTCAAAAAAGCAGAAAAATTGTTTAATAAGCTACCAGAATTTGAATCTGGAAATGAAATAGTCAAAAATATTATTAAAAAATTTTCAAAAAACAAATACAATAGCAACAGCAACAGCAATAGCAACAGCAGCAGCAACAACAACAACCACAATAATTCACCATTTATTTTGCTAGACACACAAAAAAACCCATATAAACTTCTTAAAGATAATGGCAAAACTTTTTCATCTGATATTTTGATCTTAAATAATAAAAAAAAAACAAATTATCAAGAATATCAAAAGTTGAGACAAGGTAAATCCCAATGGTTAAATAAAAACCTGAATCTTTTTGATATTTTTGGGATCATTGAAGTTAAGAAACCAACTTTAAAAAGTATGAAATGGATTACAAAAAATAACATTGGTCAATTATTTAAATATGCATTTCTTATTTTTGAACAACAATTTATGTGTAAAGATACTTTTTTTTGTTTTTTAACAAATGGAATTAATGTTTTAGAATTTAAATTAACAAAAAAAACTACATTAAAATATTCAAATAATTCTTTATTGAAAATAAATAGGAAATTTTATGAAATAAAAAAATGGTATAATTTAAATTTTTTTCATTATAATAATGACAACAACAACAACAATAATAATAATAAACAAGAAAAAGAAAAAGAAGTAAAACATAAAATTAAAAACAAGAAAAATGAAAAACAAAAAAATGACTGTAAAATGTTTTTGATTATTCAAGATCAAATAAATTATTAAATGAACAATTTTCTACAACTATTGTTGTTAAAAAAAAACTTGATAAAACAAATTATAAGATTTCTAAATTTTTGGGAAAAGGCTCTTTTGGAACAGTATTTGAATTATCACGAGATCTAAAATCAAGCAAATATTCAAAAAAAGAAAAAGAAATTGGAAGTATTGTTATTCTAAAACAACCAAGAGTTTTAAAAAGTTTAGTTTATAATTCAATGAATCTATTTAAGAGAGTTATTAACAATGAAATGAATATTTTGAAAATCTTTAAAGAGAATCAAATCTCAAAAAATGTTCCAGAACATATAATGTATAATAAAGATCAAATGTATTTAATCATGAAGCCTAAATGTAAAAGAATTTGTAATAATAATATTTTTAATTTAGATTTTTGGAAAAATTTTTTAATTGCTTTAAAGAAAATTCATAAAATTGGAATTATACATCGAGATTTAAGAATATCAAATATAATGATTAATCCAGATGATACAAATCAACCTATTATTATTGATTGGGGATGCGCGTGGAGTACTTACAATAATAATACAGTCAGTTTCACTTTTAAGGCACAAACTTTCAACGAAATTTAAGGCACAAAAAAATCTCAAATTAAGGCACAAAATTTGGAATTTTTTTTTTTACATATTATTTTACTAGAATTTGAATTTTGTGCCTTAATTTGAGATTTTTATTGTGCCTTAAATTTCGTTGAAAGTTTGTGCCTTAAAAGTGAAACTGACTGTATCAACAACAAACACAATAATAAGAATAATTTTATTAATAATAATGAAAATATTATTGAAGCAACACAATTTAATTTTTGTACATTTTATCATGGTAACATCTGGAAAAATTCTAATAAAAACGGAAATTCTAAAAATCAAAATTATTTTCCTGAACATGATCTTGAAATAATAATCAATAATTTGATTTATTTTTATTTAAAAAATGATGAAGAATTTATAGATTTATTTAAATATAAAATTCAGAAAAATTATATATTTTCAGAAACTATTATATGGAAAGATGTATATAAAAAAATTGGATCAAATGTTTTTATAGAAGAATCTATTAAAGAAGAAAATAATAATGACAATGACGAAGAAGAAAATGATGACGACGACGACTATGGAGACGACGACGACTACTAAAAAATGATGATAATGAAATAGAAGAAATAAATAATTCTATTGAAAAAATTACATTAAAAAAGAAAAAATATTTTAATAGATCTTCAATTTGGTATCAATGTTTTAATAATCTTATTCAATTTTTAAACCAAAAATAAATAAAAAAAAAAATAAATAAATAAAAATATTTTGAGTAATCATTTTAGAGACATTTTCCAAAAATTTATCTATCTAAAAATCAAATAATTTATTTTATTATGTCTAGTTGATAATAATAGAAGAAAATCAAACACAAGAAATTAGAAAATAAAGTAAAAAAAAAAAAAAAAAAGAAAGAAAATAATTATATAATGAAATTAACATGAAAAACAATGAAATTAAGGAACTTCAAGTAGAATTAAAATTATAATAATCAACAAATTAAATTGTAGAACTTCAAGAAAAAGTAAAAGAGATTCAGATTTGAAAAAAAAAAAGTCATATAAAATTTGGATATTCAGCAATTCCGTTTTTGTTGATAAAAAGGTGATATTTTTACTAATAGGCTATTTTTTCTACTAAAAGATTGATTTTGTGGAATTTATAATATTTTCCTGAAAAAATGACAAATTAGTTGAGAAAATCCAAATCCGTTAAAAAGTTCAAATCCGCGAACATCTCAAAAAATGTTGTAAAAAATAGAGTTTTTATAAAAATATATTTCTCTTATTATTATTTTCTTTAATGAAATACACAAAAGTTAAATATAAAAACTAATAGATATAATACCATTATCTTATTTTATTAGAGTTTTAATATTATTTTAATGACTAAATTGATTTTTCATGAAAATATCATCAATTACTAAACACTTCTAGTAAAATTTTTCTAAATTTTTTTTAGAAAAATTTAATCAAAAATAACAGTGGAAAATTGTATTTTTTACCACATTAAACACCCCCAAATCATGAATTTTATTTCTAAAAATTCAAAGTATAAATAATATAACACTTTTAATTTTTTTTTTGTTCTTTCTCATTTTAAAACAAATTAATTCTTGAAAACAAAATTGAGCATTAATCGTGAAGATCTTCAATTTACTTAAATTGAACAAATCTCAGGCTTTAAACAGAGATCTCAAAGCAAAACATCTAAAATTACTCTCAAATTACTTTTTTTTTTTTTTTTTTTTTTATTGAAATTTCAAATTTTTGAATTTTTCGATTTCTTTGATTACTTCGATTTCTTCGATTGGATCGATTTCTAGGATTTCTAGGATTTCTTCGATTTCTTCGATTTCTAGGATTTCTAGGATTTCTTCGATTTCTTCGATTTCTAGGATTTTTATTTTAACAAAAGAATAAGAAAAAAGAAATTTGTTTTTGTTTTTTTCCTTTTTTTTTCAAGAAATTAATTCAATAAAGACTTATTGGTTTCAAATGTTTTATTTTTATTAATAGTTCCAGGGTTTTGATATAGAGTATTGAGTAAAATAAGTTATTAAAGAATTTAATTTATTTTTTTTAAATTTTGGATTGCCCCACTTTTTGGGATGGTGCTTATATATATATATATATATATATATAAATAGATAGTGTAACACAAAAAAATTTTGTCAAAATTTGGATTAATTTTTATTAAAATAGAAAATGTGGTTTTATTCAAATGAATTGATTTTCAAAATTTGACCTATGAAATTTTGATTTTATTAATTAATCATTTTATTTAAGTTATACTTATTACAAAATTTCATTTACCAAAATGTTGAAAACAAAAAATCAGTCAATTGAGAGAAAAAATAGCAAATAGTTATTAAATTAAACGAAAGGTTTTCAATTAAAAAAATTATGAAGAGATAATAACATCACAAAACAAAACAATAAGAAATTGGTGTAAACAATATGAACAAGGTTCATTACATAGAAAAAAAGGAAGTGATCTTAAAAGAAAAATTTATTTTAATTATTATGAAAAAGTTAAAAAATTAGAAAATATTTTGAAAGAAAATTTCAACAAAATATGTTTAGAAATTAAGATCAATGATTAGGAAAAAAACAATTACAATTCAAATTATCTTCTGATACTATAAGAATATACCCAGAAGAAATCAATTGGAGACGGGTTAAACTAATTAAGATTTCAAAGATTTCTGAGTAAAATACAAAGAAAATATTAGTGTATGGATTACAACATAATTATATTATAATTAGAAAAAAGGTTATTTTTTCAGATGAATTGAAAATAGAGTTATTTCTAAATACTTCATAATTTTTAGAAAAAAAACCCCAGAAATACCAAAAAAGAAAAATCTTATCAAAATATTTCCATAATAGTTTGATGTGGTATTTCATTGTTTCTGTGATTTGTAAAAAATTTTAATTATTATTGTGAAAAAATGTTGATAAAAACTCTTGAAAATCTAAAAATGAATTTCTCAGGTTTATACCTCAATTCTTGAATAATAACAAAGATCCCTTTATTAATAAACATTATGTTAAACAAGAATTTGAATTCCTTCAAGAGAATGCACCAATTCATATATCAAAATATACTATCAATTGGTTTAAAAATAACAATATCAATCTGACTGATTTCCCAATCCTCAATCACCCTGATCTAAATCCTATGGAGACAATATTGATAGAGTTAAAAGACTTTGTTCAAGAGACAACACCTACCAGATGAATTAATACTCGTAATTTTAAAATTTTTGAAAAAAATTTCCCCTTTTTAAAATTTAAAAACAACATATCAAACACTCAAAAAAAAACATTGAAGATTATTATTGTTGCAATTGTGAATAAATTGGTTAAGACTTGAGAGTCATTTTAGATAACTAAATAAAAAGAAATAAATAAACAGTTTTTAATCTTTATCTTTTTTTTTTCAAACTAATAACTTTTTGAGACAATTTTTTTTGTGGTGTAACACATTATATAATAGATAAAAAATTTCAAAAATATTTTTTTATAAAACTGAAATTTCGAAAAGAAAAATTTAGTACAAACTTACTTCACAGATACCATAATTTATTTCAAAACATATTTCATTCTAAGTGTAATTCTCATATCATCACAAAAATTTCTATTCAAAAATCTTTTTTAATTTATCAAGAAAATTCAAAATTTTCATTCAGAATTTTTTCAAAATTTGTTGTTTATAAAACAGAAACAACCTGGGTAATTTTTTTCAATTTGATTTTATTCGAAGAAGAATTGAAAATTGCCCTTCTTTGGCTCAATTGGTTAATTTAATTTGAAAAATGTAGAATTCTTTTTTTAATTCAATTTGAAAGTTTTTTTATATTATTTTTCTTTATTTATTCCTGCGAAATATTTAGTTCAGGAAGGAGATGTATTGATTTTGTAAGATTTCAGAAATTCAAACACACAATTTTCTTTCTCTCTTCTTCATTTGTTTTGGTTCCTATGGTTCCTTTGGTTCCTTTCGGTTTCTGTGATTTCTGTGATTTTTGTGATTCCTTTGATTTTTTATTTTTTTTAATTTTTTTAAAAAACAAATCAAAAATGAATCACAGAAATCACAGAAACCTAAAAAAAGATACCAAAGGAACCAAAGGAATCAAAGAGACCAAAAGAAAGTGAACCTGAAAATATATAAAAAAACATATTTTATATTATGTATCTGAAGATAAATCTAAAATGAAATTTTTTAAAATAATTTTTTATTACAGTCATAATAAGAAGATAAGATGTTTATTAAAATGTTTTTTTTTATTTTTTCAGATTAGATTTACTAGACATATTATAATATTTTTTTTTTATAGAGGGCTACTGATAAAAGTGAAAATTATTCAATTTTAAAAGGTAAATTTTCACTTTTGTTATTTAAATTTCATAATTTTGAACATCATTTTTAATTTTTAAAATTTTTTTCTGATTTGTTTTTTTAAAAATAATTAATTTTTTTTATTAAATATTATGATTATTATTATGATTATTATTATTATTATTATTATTATTATTATTTCAAATTGATATTGTGATGAAAAATTCTACTCTTAATAAAAATTATGACAAAAGATTTGATCCCAATTTGTAGGATCGAAAAAGATATAAAATGAATTAAATCTTGAATTTGTCGTTGTTGTGTTTTTTTTTAAATTTGACATCTGAAATTATTATAAACACAAAAGGAAAAAACTCGATCAAATTTTAATTTTTTTTCATTCAATTATAATTTTTGTAGGATTTTTCTCTCTGCATTTTTGATTGAATTAAAACAATTCAATACTTTGGTTTTTGTAACTTTTTTAAATTTTTAAGAAATATGTTATTGTTTAATTTCCTAATTAGATCCATATTCTGTATTTTTAAGAAATGTGTTTAATTGATGTTTCCAAAGTTTTAATCCCCTTTCCTCTTTCTTGTTCTAAGATTGGTAAAATGAGAAAGGAATCAGCAAATGCATGAACCATAAATATTAAGAAAAGCCAATATATTCCTCACAAAGTTTAGGTTTTTGAATAAATTAATAATTTTTTTAAAAATTACTAGGATTTAATTTGTCCCGTTTTTTGAATTGTCAGGAATCGATACTAAAATTATTATCATCATTATCATTGGCAGATGGTTTTTAATTGTAATTTTTTAACATTAAAACAATTTCCTGTAATACAAATCTGAAGATTTGAAAAACAAACATTTTGAAATAATTTTCATTTCCTTTGTTTTGGAAAAAAAATATTTTGAAATAATAATATTATTTGATTTTGATTTTGATTTTGATATTGCATTTTATTCTTCTTATGCTTGTAATTGACTATTAGAATTTGAATTCTTAAAAAGAAATGTTATAAGATCATCTTTTTCATTAGTTTCTAGCGAAATTCTTTGTTTTTGTTGGAGTTTCAAATTTTCTTGGATAATGAAAATCTTGCTAGTTCTGTTCTTTCTTTCATTAACTTATCAATATAAAAAAATGGTAAGATAATCCAATTTCCTTCACCATTATACTCTGATACCTTTTCACAAAATATTAATCCTTCATCTACTAATTCTAAAAACGGTTTTTTTCGGAGGATTTTTAAAAATAGATCAACAAATCTAAATCTTTTTAGCCCCATTAATTTGGTATTCAGTTAATGAGTAATAAAGTAATTGAAATAATGTTTCTTCTATTTTTATTTTTTTAAGTAGATTTAAAGAAAAGCATTTGTACATCATTATCAAACAAATTACATATATCCCTATAGATTTTCACAGCAATATTCACGACAAATTTTTTTGATCTCTTAGAAATAATTCTAATAAATCTGTATTTGTAAGATATTTATTAGTTTTTTTCTGAATCATAATTGTCTTTTTCCTTTTCCTTTTCCTTTTCCTTTTCCTTTTCCTTTTCCCTTTTCCTTTTTCTTTTTCCTTTTTCTTTTCCCTTTTTCCATCTTTTTCTTTTTACTCGATTCTTGATCTTGTATAAAAAAATTGTCGTTATAATTAGAAATTATATTTTCCTTATCTTGAAATAATGCTTTTTTTAATTCTCGTTCTAGTTCAATGGTATAGGGTTTTCTCTAGCGAAAATCAGCGAAAATCGAAAATATCCGAAAAATTTTCAATAATAAGTAAAACAATTCAATAATTTTTTTACTTATTATATCAATAATGCCTAATTCAATAATGAGTACTTTTTTCTATAATTTTTTATACTTACAGTCAGTTCCACTTTTTTAAGACACAAACTTTCATCGAAATTTAAGGCACAAAAAAACTCAAATTAAAGCACAAAATTCAAATTCTAGTAAAAATTGCTTAAAATAAAAAATTCCAAATTTTTGTGCCTTAATTAGAGATTTTTTTGTGCCTTAAATTTCGTTTAAAGTTTGTGCCTTAAAAAGTGAAACTGACTGTATTATTTAAAAATTTTTTCCTTCAATAATGAGTACACTTTTTTCAATATTGATTTTTTAGTTTTTCTATTTGAAATTTTTTTCGTTTTTTGAATATATTCAATAATTGACTAAAATATTCAATAAAATTTAAAATATAAATAACAAAAAAATTTTCCCTAATAAGAAATATAATTGTATAATTTAATTTTTTGTAAAAAAAATATTATATTTAAAGAAGAATATAAAAAATAATGAATTCATTTTTTTTATTGAATTTTGATGAATATAACCGAAAATTTGGAATTATTTTTTGTTTTATTCTTACATTTTTAATCCAGCTTTTGTCGTTGCGCAGTACATCTTAATATTTTTTATTTGGGCTTTTTTTGGTTTTTTTGCTACCTTTTGAGAAAATATTATTTTTTTGTTCACTTTTTTTTGAATTTATTTTTTTGTTTTTAACTCTTTTTTGATTTTTGCGCAAATTATTTTTCATATATTGTTTTTTTTTTTTTTTGTGCAATTGGACTGTTTATGGCTACCTTTTTGAGAAAAATTGTATTTTTTTGTTCATTTTGTTTTTTTTTTTGGGTTTTTGGTGTTTTTACACTCTTTTTGATTTTGTTCATAATTATTTTTCTTAATTGTTTTTTTTTTTTAATTGTTCGTTTTTTGAATTTCTTTTCGAGTAATTAGAATATCCTCAACATCATAATTATTGATTATTGGTTTTATAATTTATAGTTTTTTTCTTGTTGAGGGGGGAAATATTCTTTTTTTCGCGTAATTTATCAACATACGGGTCCAATCTTCTTTTCCTCTTGTATACCTTTCTCTAAATCTTTTTCATTATAGAAATAATAATTATTTTTTGGTTGTCTCTTTAAACAACTTTTGCATAATACATTTTACTGCCTGTTGGTTTCTTCTTTTTTTGAAACATATATTAAGGAATTTAAACCTGATTTTCCTGTGATTGATTTTTTCATTAAGTTTTCTATTATTTTTTTTCTAAATATCCATTTGATGTTTACAATATTCTGTGCAATATTGAATAATTCCAATCTTTGAATTGGATATTTCAATAAAAGTTATTATAAAAAAATAAAGTCATCACATTCTCAGTTATTTGCTCCATTACCTCTGTATTTGGTTGACAATTTGTTCCCATTTTGAATAAAATTTTTGAATTTCAGTAAATTGTAATGATTTTAGATCATCTTTGAATTTCTGAAGTTTTTAAAGTTTTTTCCATTTTAAGACCATCTATTTTTCTAATAAGACATTGTACAAAATGAAATTGCAATATACAATTTTTTGATCTAGGGGAAATATTCATTAATTGCCAATGTGATACCTATGATAAATATTTATAAAAAAATTTAGGGTAAATAGTGGAATTTATAAGTTTTTTAGGAAAGATCAAGTTTCAATTTTTAGAAGCATATGTAAATGAATAAACAATCTTTATTTATTATTAATTGATTTATATCAATAATAATTTTCAATTCCAATAATCGCTATCCTATTTCAATAATCAGTTTGGGTTTTCAATAATTTTATTGATTTTATATAATTCAATTAAGTTAAACAAATATTAAAAACCAATAATAATATTAAAATTTCAGTATTATATTCTATATTTCAATAATTTAATCAAAAATTTCTAAAGTTCAAAAAAAAAAAAATAATAAATTGGAAAAATAAAAATACAAAAAATACAAATTATCTTAAATAATTGTCTAATTTTAATAATAAATTACAATTAGTTTCACTTCCTAAGGCACAAACTTCAACGGAAATTCAAGACACAAAAAAATCTCCTAATTAAGACACTAAAATTTGTAATACATTTTTTTATTTTTACTATTATTTGATATGTTTTGGTGCCTTAATTTGAGATTTTGATTACAGGTCAGTTTCACTTTTTAAGGCACAAACTTTCAACGAAATTTAAGACACAAAAAATGGAGATTGTATTTGAGGAACGAAAAATCGGCGAAAATTTTTATTGAAAAAGTATTTTATTATTGATTATTATTTTTTTTTTTTTGAATGGTTTACATTTTTATACTTTTTATAAATTTTTATTTAATAATTTTTAAATTAAATTCAACAAAACAATATTTATTTCAATAAAGCAATATTTCTTTCAATAATTCAGCTATATATTTATATCTTTCAATTTTTATTGATATTTTCCAATTTTTATTGATAATCATTCAATACAGTCGAGTTTCACTTTTAAGACACAAACTTTCAACGAAATTTACGGAACAAAAAAAATCTCAAATTAAAGCACAATTTTTTTTGAATTTTAATTAAACACAAATTATTTTACTAGAATTTGAATTTTGTGCCTTAATTTGAGATTTTTTGTGCCTTAAATTTCGTAGTAAGTTTGTGTCTTAAAAGTGAAACTGATGTAATTTATTATTGATATCAATAATTTATAAGATCATCTATTATTATTGTGTTTGAAACAATTATATATGTATATATCTTCATGAAAAAATATTGAGGTACTTTTTTTAAAATGTGAATAGTAAAAAAAAGATTATTGTATTTTCTTTTATTTAAAATCAAAATCTTTTTATTAAGAATAAAACTTTTTAAAATTATAACTCGCCCACTTACTAGTAAGATGATTAATGAAACTTACACTTTTCAAAAACCCGATTCAATCAACTTAAAAAAAAAAACATATTAAAAAACAATAATTTTCCAAAATCTAGTAAGTTTCGATAAGACTTGATTGTTTCTTTCAAAAAAAAAAGTAGATCGATCAAGGTTTATCTAACAATTACTTGAGTTTTCTATAGAGCCAATTTTAATGAACTCTGATAGATTATTACTAGACTCATAAAAAATTTTTGGTAATTTATAAAAAGAATTTTTATTGAAAATATTTTGCATTTTGATAACAAATTTTCATAATATTAACAATAAATTTCTTACCTGTGGTTTTTTAAATTAAACTATTTTTTCACGATTATAATTTTATTTATAAATCTCTTTTGATAATAAATAATTATTATACAATGATATATTTTTATAAAAATGATCTAGGACTATAGAAAAAATAAAATAAAATCATAATTTATTTGGAAAATTTAAAAAGTCTTATAAATTATTTATTTATTTAAAGAAAGGGGTAATCAGAGAAAATTTATCAAATATAAAAAAGAGTTAGAGAGAAAATTAATAAAAATATAAATAATAAATTCAGAAAATTTGGTAAAACGGTTTAAACAGTTTCAAGAATAACATTAATGCAATTTTATTCACATTGAAAATAATTTTGATTTTTGTAAAATATGAAAATCATTTTTCATCTTTTAGTTTTTTGTTTTTCTTTTCATTTCATATACATAATTCGTTTCATTTAATTATTTTTTTTCAAAAATTAATATAAATTTAAAGTTAAATTTGTCAAATAAAAGAACTCAAAATGAAAATATTCTAGTAGATAACCATTGATCGATCAATATTCCTAATAGAAATTAAAAAATTTAACATGTATGTTTGTTTTGTTCGCTTTTAATATTTTTTAACTTACATATATAATTTGTTAATATTGGAAATTATTTATTTTTTTATTTTTATTGACTATTGTAATTTATAAACAATTATCAACATTTCGATTAATAAATGGTTCTAATTTGGTATTTCTGCTCGGATTTAATTAAAATGGATTTTTTAATACAGTCAGTTTCACTTTTTAAGGCACAAACTTTCAACGAAATTTAAGGCACTAAAAAAATCTGAAATTAAAGCACAAAATTCAGCTTCTAGTAAGACAAATTGAAAAAATTAAAATTCCAAAAAAATGTGCTTTAATTTGAGATTTTTTTGTACCTTAAATTTCGTTGAAAGTTTGTGCCTTAAAGTGAAACTGACTGTAAAATTCAACTTTTGTATGTTTAACATTTTCAAATTGGCTTTAGTTATAATATTTAACTTTAATTAAATATCATTTTAAATTAAGAATGTTTTTATTTCTTATCTTTTGACTATATATATATATATATATATATATATAGTGTTTTTTTTTTTTTATTAAAAAAATAATCTTTGTTAGTGGGGGTATTTGTTAATTGACAATACCAAATTGAATTTAATATTAATACCAATCAAATCAATGACTTGGGTATTTATTTCAAATGTTGGATGAAATATTCCCCAAAAAAATAAAAAAGGAAAAATAGAACCTTTTTGTCATAAACAATGTCAGACCAATTCCAATAAAATTAGAAATATAGAAAAGGGTACAAATGATTTTTTACAATAAAAATGTAGTTATATGTATTCAATTCTATTTGAAATTTTGTTGAGATCTTAACTCTTTGGAAAAAATACGGTTGTTTGATTAAAAAGAAAATAATAAACATGTACTTTTTTAAACCCTTATAAAAATATCAGATAAAAATGATCTCCAGAAAATTTAATATCTTTTTATTTATGTAATAAAAAAACTGAAGTAACAATTGAAAATTACCAATAATTAATTTGTTAATGATTTTGTAGATTTAAATACTTTTTGAAGATTTGGTTTTACGGTCAGTTTCACTTTTAAGGCACAAACTTTCAACGAAATTTAAGGCACAATAAAAAATCTCAAAATTAAAGCACAAAATTCAAATTCTAGTAAAATAAATTGTAAAATAAAAAATTCCCAAATTTTGTGCCTTATTTTGAGATTTTTTGTACATTTTTGAAAGGCCTTAAAAAGTGAAACTGACTGTAATAAATAGATTTTTTAAATATATTAGCTTCAATTTATTGGGGATCGTTATATATAAGGTATTTCCAAAAAGGGGGGGCATTTTTATACTACATTTCATAAAAAATAGTCTTTGTTAGTGGTAGTATTCATTAATTGATGATACCAAATTAAGTTTAATATTAATACCAATTGAATAAATGGTTGAGGTTTTATTTTAAAATAAGTTGGATGAAATATTTTCAAAAATGAAAAAAAATACAAGTACTTTTTTTGGTGAAAAACAATATACGACCAATTTTTTTAAAAAAACTGTAAATATGGAAAGGGTTACAAATGATTTTTTAACAAAAAATACAGTTATATGTTTTCAATTCTATTTGAAAATTTGTTGTGATTAAAAAAGTTATGAAAACGGGTTTTTTCAAACAAAAGAAAATAATAAATACCAATTTTAGCACCTAAAAAATATCAGATAAAAATCGAGATCAGAAAATGTTAATATCTTTTATTTAAGTAATACAATACTAAGAAAAAAAAAAAAAAAACAAATTAATTATTATCAAGAATCTGATAAATGGTAGTTAATGATTTTGGATGTTTAAATGCTTTTTATAGATTGTCGTTTTTTTAAAGCTATTTTTAAAATAAATTTGCCCAATTTTATTGGAAACAGCTTATGCATACATAAGGTATTTCCAAAAAAGTGAGTATTTTTTTTTACATTTCATAAAAAATAATCTTTTTAGTAATTTGGTAATCATTAATCAACTATACCAAAATTAAGTTTAATATTTAAAATGATTGAATCAACCACTTATATGAAGCCCAATTCAAAGCACATAATTGAAATATTTCCCAAAATGAAAAAAAAAAAAATAGCACATTTTTTGGTCAAAGCAACTTACAACCAATTTCCAATAAAAACCGGAAATATGGAAAGGTAATAGATGATTTTTTTAAACAAAAAACGCATTTATATGTTTTTAATTCTATTGCAAATTTTGTTGAGATTATACAAGTTATGAAAATATTTTTTCGATCAAAAGAAAATAATAAACACCAATTTTCACAAAAAAAATATCCGATAAAATCGAGATCATTAATTTATTATATATTTTTATTTCTGGCAATAAATACTAAAAACAAATTGAATTATTATCAAGAATCTATAAATGTGTGGTTAATGATTTTAATATTTAAATCCTTTTTGAAGATTGAGTTTACAATATATTTTTAAAAATAAATTTGCCCCCACATTCTTGGAAATAGCTTATATAAACTGAACTCTTTTTAGACTAAAATACACACCTCCCTAACCATCAATACCATCTAATTTGATTATTAATAAGATAATTACTTATTGTGTGATTTAATTTTTAATTATTTACTTTTTCATTTTGGTTTTTTTATTGATATTAAACGTTAGAAAATGAAAAAAAAAGATAAGAAGAAAACCAATTTGTAAATAATCTACAAGTGTATAATTGGAAACAGTTTAAGTTTGATTTCGAATGATCTAGATGTAGGAATTTTTGAAATACCATTATTGGATGATGCATGGGCAAAGAAAAAAGAGAAAATAAAGAAATAAAAAACAATTTCCAACAAAATACCAAGATGAATTGGGGCTTTTAATTTCTTAAAAATGGGAACTTAAAGAACAGTAAGTTTGACTGGTAAAGAGTTAACAATAAAAATACATATAACTTTTTTCCCGATCAGGACTTGTTTAACCGATTTATCTTTTTTATTTTTTTTTTTTTTTCATTCAATTTGCAGCATAACAATAATATTTCTCATTTGAAATAAAAAGTCAAAACTAATTTTTAAAATATTTAATTTGTACATTTTTATTATTTTGTTTTCAATGAGTTTTAAATATTCAGTTAGCGAGTGTTTTTTTTTTTTTTTTTAAAAGTTTAAAGGATCTGCACCCAATATGGTTAAGATTAACTTGATTCAATTATGAATAATTATTGAAATTTTCCCTAAATTTTATTTGAAAAAGGGGGTTACTTTTTCAAATTGGGATTCAGTTAAAAACACTTGATGGAATAAGAATACTCAAAGCTTTATATTTAATCTTGGAAATAAAATTTAATTTTAAAAAACTATTTCATTTTTTCTTTTTTATTTTATTTTTCATTCCTTTTTTTCCAGTTATATAATCTTTTTTCCTTAGCTCTGTATTTTTTATGGATGGTTGATAGAATGTTACTGTTGGATTTGTTAATAGAAATACACATTATTTTAGTTGGTGGTATCTTCATATTTGATTGATAAATAATTCTTGGTGAAATTTCAACACTTACACAATACATTTTTTTTCAACCCGTTTCGTTATTTTCGACACATGATTTTATTATTTTTTCGTTTTATTTTCTTTTTATTTGGTAGTAAACGATTACTTATTAAAAACATCAAAAACTGAGTGACTTTAAATTAGTTTATATTGGGTTTGGAAAATATAATATTTTTATTTTTTTTTTTAGATGTGAAATTTTTTGTAATGGTATACTTATACACACACACACACACACACACACACACACACACACACACACACACACACACACACACACACACACACACACACACACACACACACACACACACACACACACACACACATACATACACACATGCAAGCGCATATATATATATATATATATATATATATATATATATATCTAATATTATCTCGCTGAATTAATGTAGTCTTTTTAAAAATATTATTAATCACTACAACATTAATAATAATTATAATAATTATAATAATAATAATAATAATAATAATAATAATAATAATAATAATAATAATAATAATAATAATAATAATAATAATAATATAATAATAATAATAATCTAAAATTTTATACCAGTCAGTTTCTACCTTTAAGGCAACAAACTTTCAACGAAATTTAAGGCAAAAAATTAAATCAAAGAACTAAAAATTTAGCAGTTTTTTTTAATTTATTTACTAAATTTGAATTTTACATTGTAATTTGAGATTTGCTTGTGCCTTAAATTTCGTTGAAAGTTTGTAAGACAACAAAAAAGGACAACAACCTAAACACTAAAAAAAAAATATATATAACAACCAAAACAATTTTAATCAAAAATTAAATAATCCAAATCTTTTTTTGTTAACGAAGCACCCACAATATTTTTTTTTAACACAAAAGAACTTAAAAAATAACTACAAACATAAAAAAATTCAGTAAAAATCTTTTTTAGGTGCACTCGAAAAAACAAAAAAACAAAAACAACAAACCATACAAAAACACATTATTATTTAAATTTTCAAAAATTAAAAAAATGTCAAAATGATGGAATTTCATTTTGATTAAAAATACAATATATAAATTGATGAAATATTAAAAAAATATTAATTGACACAATTACAGTCAGTTTCACTTTGCAAGCACAAACTCAACGAAATTTAAAGGCACAACAAAATCTCAAATTAAAACACAAATCAATTCTAGTAAAAAGTAAAAAATAAAATTCCATACGTCTTTATTTGAGATTTTTTTGTGCCACTCAAGATTAGCTATAAACTACTATATAATCAATTTAGATTTGACAATAAATGATAATCATCCATCAAATTTTGTAATAGTCTTTTAATTCTCACAATTTTAAAACAACAAAAACTAAATTTAAATCACAAGATATTTTAAAGTCAGGAAAAAGCCCAATCAATTAATTTAATAACAAAAAATAAATACTAAAAAGATCTGGACTAATTTGAGATTAATCCTTTCAACAAAATTATGATGAAAATTTGTGTCAAAAGGTGGACTGATTAAATTTCACTTGGTAAAATGAGAAATAGATGACCTGATATACAACTGTTACATGGTCAGATTAAAATTTTAACCATATTAAAACCAAATGTTGATAAGGTAAACAAGATGCTTAATATCAAAAAATATAAAACCACTAAAACTATTAAAACATACTTATATCTGAAAAAAAAAAAACCAGACGAAAAGCGGATAAGCAAAGTGTACAGTTAAGATATGTCAAAGGATCCTCTTCTGGCACCACAATCGGTGATACGACAACTCAAATCTTACACTATCTTAAGTAGATTACCGACAAGAAGTTACAGCCTGTTAATTTTCCAAAAGTTGTTTAGACATTTTGAAAATGGTACTGATAAAAAAGTTGTTGATAAGCAAGTTGTCCCATAACGCAATTGATTCTTGGACACTTCTAAATTAATCATGTTCTTGGGGCACAGAAGAGTTGTTAAAATTAGAAAGTTTCTGAGCCTGATTATTAATTACAAGTTGATCATTCAACAGACTACACAAGTTGATAAAGGTCCAAAGTTGATATAGACAATTTAATGCTTTTGGCACAGAAGTTGATTATGCTAATTTGATGTTTCTTTTTGCACCCTGGGGTTAGTTCAACAAATTAAATAATTTGTAAAATTGAAATTTTTTAATTTAATTTTATTCTTTTTTTTTCATTTAAGGAGGAAGAACAGGGAAGGTAATTGTCCAAAGAGAAAATTTCAAACTAATTTTAAGTAATATAGAGAATATAAAAAACTAAGTACTTTGGGTAAAATCATCAAATGAAGGATTAGATCATAAAATAAGGATGGTGAGATAAGTTTTTCCACCAAAAGAAATGTTTTTTTTTTGGTTATAAGAAGGTTTTTTTGATTTTCGGCTGGCAGAATATTAAAGTATATGGTTGTTGGTATTCTTTTTGGAATAAGAAAAAAACTTTTAATTGTAAAAGTTAAGAGGAGAAAAGTAATATTTTGCAGTATATTTGGAGATCATTTTTTGATTGGGGTTTTGGTGTTGAGAATAACTTTGAATAGTTGTTTATGGGAAAAAGGATTTTTATCTTTCATTTTTTAAAAAGAATGAAAAAAGCACTGTTCTTTGTTTGATTAAAACTACATGAAATAGATTAATTCTGTATTTTTGATGTTTTTTCTTCTTTTTGGGTTTTTCACTGGGAGCATGATGTTCTGAAAAATAGTAAACGAATACCAGTCAGTACTGTTTTTCAAAACTGGTACCAACAGAAATTAAAGCACAAAAAATCATTGCTTTAAAATTCAAATTCTAGAAAAAAATAATTTTTGTGTAAAACAAACAAAAAAAAATGTAACTAATTTTTGAGAGAATTTTTTTTGTTACTTCATTCGATTTAAGTCATAAATAAATTTCACTCTCTATATATATATATGGATAAAACAAGAGTGTAATGTGTTTTCCTAGCTAAGTTACTTTTTCTAATGGAAGGGGTTACAAAGAAAAAATAAGTGGTTACTTACTAATACTGAGGTACTAAACCAAGGAGCAGTATGAGTGACTTGAAAACGAAAAAAAAAAAAAAAGAAATAAAAACAATTAAGCAGGAGAAAAAAAAAAAAAAAAAGCAAGATAAAGAGAAAGGAAAAGAGCAACTTTAATAACTACCTCTCAACTGACCATTCGTGATCGCTTAAACTAATAATCCCAACAAATAAACCAAAAGCATCGTCATTGAGATTTTTGAGTGTTCTTGTGTATGGGTTTCTTCAATTTCTTCAATTTCTTCGATTTTTTCGTTGAATTTTTTACCAATTGCCTTTGACTATAATTTTTTTATTTTTGTTTCTTAGTTTGCTTTCTTTTCATTTTTTTTTCCATTTTTTTTTTTTTGTTTTTCTTTTCAAACTACTTGTTTTTTTCAGACTTCAAAAAAAAAAAAGAGGGAAATTTTACCGATTCAAAAATATTTATTCTTACTCATTAAATTGCTGGTCGGTTTCACTTTTTAAGGCACAAACTTTCAACGAAATTTAAGGCACAAAAAAATCTCAAATTAAGGCACAAAATTTTGTTTTTTTGTTTATTTTTACTAGAATCTGAATTTTGTGCCTTAATTTGAGATTTTTGCCTAAAAATTTGATGAAAGTTTGTTATAAAGTGAAACCTTGACCAATAATTTACCCATTAGTAATACAGCTGTCGATGGGTTTTTTTGGTAGGTAGGTACTCATTAGATTACTGCCATTTATTTTTCAAATTAAAACGTTTAACGTAATGGAGTTTCCAAAATTAAAAGATAGAGTAAAATAAGCAGATTTTCTCAATCTTAAATTCTAGAAAATGCCGTTAGGTTTTCTAGGGATTTTCTGTTTATTTTAGGAAAATGGAATAGATTTTCAAAATAAAACTGAAAACCTTGAAAAAACCGCCTTTTTATTCCACCCAATTTCTCAAATTAAAAGAAAAAACCCTGAACTCTACACAGCGATCATGGGTTTAATTAAAGAAAGAAGATAAATTCAATTCTTTTAAATTAAAAAAACACTTTAATTCTTTTTAAGGCTAAACTTTCAGAAATTAAGGCACAAAAAAACTAAATTAAGGCACAAAATTTGTATTTTTTTTTTGTTCAATTTTTTACTAAATTTGATTTTTGTGCTGTTGAGATTTTTGTGCTTTAAGTTGAAAGTTGTGCTAAAAAGTGGGCTGTAACTTATTCCATTAGCCACTTTAATAAAATTTTATTATAAAAAACACTCCTTTTGAATAATGAAAATATTTTTGAAATTACTGTGTACTTTTTTTATTTTTTAGAATTAGCGTTGAAAAAGCTTGAAATCAAAATAAATTGGCTCTCATTAATTTAGAATTTTTTTCAGAGAGTTTTTTTTTTAGTTTAAGGGACTAGTATTTTTAAAAAGAAATTTTGATGAAGCATTTGAGTAATTTTAAAGTAAAGGTTTAAAATATCAAAACTGTTTGTATACTTGCTCAAAAATGGTGGGATTTTTCAAATTAAAATTTGTTCAATTTCAATAACTTTCAATATAGAACTTTCAAAAGAAAAACATAAATCCTTTCAATTTTTTGAGTTTCTCTGATTATTATAATTTAAAGTTTTATATTGGAAAGTATTCAAATAATTGTTGAATTGCATTTTTTTTTTTTAGAGATTTTTTACTGAATTTGAATTTTTTTTTAATTATGGATAAAACAGAGTCTTTCAAGGAGTCCATTATGGAAGAATGGAATAGTTTTAAAAAAAGAGCGAAATCAAAAATTGCACTTATAACAGCAGAGAGAGAATTCAATGAAAGTGGTAAAAAATTTTAAATTTCAGGCACGATGATAATAGTTTACTTAAAAACAATGAAATTTCTTTCAGGTCAGAGAGAAAAGGAAAAAGACAAAACTTATTTTGCTTCAAAAATAAATTTAGATAAGTAATTTTATGATTGAGAAGGAAAAAGAAAAAAAGAGAAATAATTTACAGCAATATTAAAAAAGAAAAAAAAAGAAAAAAGAAAAAAAAAAAACAGCTTGAACTTAAATCAAATTTTTAAAAAATCAATTAAAAAAAGGTCATGGTTATACAGATATAGTAGAATAAAATCAATAGAAAAAATTTTATTCCTGCAATATTTGAAAGAAGTTGGTTTCCTATTTCTTGATGTTCATTAAATTTATTGAAAAGATATTGTAAAATTTTGCTATCAAGTATGTGGTTTGACATTGGAGATATTATCAAAGAAAGGGGTGCAAAGAAATGTTCAAGGTATCTTTTACAACAGAAACTGACGAAGAAGCACAATCAACCACAATCATCAGAATGAGTAGAGAATGTATAACACCACCCTTTTTCGAAAAACTACTGCATCATTAGTACTCTTAAAATCTTCTGCAAAGATCCCTTATACCATCACATATGAAAAATGGGAACCTTTTACACGTGAATCCAAAGGATTTTT